>OX463310.1:17278076-18584421 GCA_949820665.1 Scrobipalpa costella
ATTTGTCTGAGAGAGACGACGAAATGTTTTAACTGTCTAGTCTAGGTATTTTTCTGTGGTGGTGGCAATTAGAAATTAAATTAAATATTTTATTGTTGTAATTAAATTCTGCCTACATTAACAGTTGTCAAATCAGCGTTTACTTTTAATTTCCCTATTTTTCTAATTTATGAAAGAGACACTGAATAATTTAAAATAAGTTTAGAAATGTGTCGGTCAGAATCGTCAGTCCAAAGGCGGAATGACTCAAGGTGAAAAACATTTTGAAATAGTAACAATAACACAAGAAAATGCTTCTTGTATAATAGTTATTGGAAGACATTTGTTGTCTGTCTACTTACTAGGAATTTATGTCGTGTTTCGCGCCATATCAAAGCATTTACGTAACGCTTCTACTCGCATGAAAATCTGATTTATCCTGACACATTATCGCATGAAATGTGTCTTATCTTATCCCTTAAGGACTGTAACCTTTACTCAGGTATTTGCAAGAAAATAAAAGTATGATTGTTACTTTTCTCAAAAACCACTAGACAAATACATAAATGCATACATATAATTACGCCTTTATCCCTAATGGGGTAGGCAGAGCGTAAACGATCTAAACAAAGGTCGTTGCGCCACGTCTGACAAAGTTTTTGAGGGTTGTTTAAGATTGATTTGTAGGTATATTTCAGTAGTGACAGGTAGTCAGCCCATCGCCTAAATTACAATATACTGAAACCCTCGGATCCCTTAGCTGGCTTTTACAGAATGCCCGGGAGGAAATGCAGCTGGCACATTCTATGTTTTTCTCTCGTTCCCAGGCCCGGATGGCAGGACAAATAATTAGAAAATATTTCGTCTTTAGACTCTTTATACTTCATAACAGCTTAAATAATGTTTAAATCATGATTTTCCTATTTAAGCTGTAGCACGTAGCTCGTAGCTGCGTAGCAAGCCGCTACGTGCATAAATATTCATACCTCAGAGGAAATTCATACGAACCTGACAATAACATATTGGAATATGCATACATTCATAAATACATACAGTACCTACGCAGAGCGCAAATGACCTAGACAACGGTCGTTCCGACACATCTGACAAAGTTTTTAGAGCTATTTATGATATATTTGTAGGTATATTGCTATAGTGACAGGTGGTCAGCCCATCGCCTAAATTACAGTATACTTAAACCCTCGGATCCCTTATATGGTTTTTACAGCATGCCCGAGAGGAAATGCAGCTGGCACATTCTGTTTTTCTCTCGCTCCCAACCCAACATGGAAGTAAATTGCAATATGACATCTACGTATTTAATTTTATCCAATCCATTCAATACATATTTATCAAGCAAGAACCTACTGATGCCATGACTTATACAGCTAACATTTAAACTATTCGTCAACATTTATTAATTACTAACTAACTACACTCAATCACCAATACGCCTTCCAATCAGGCCTTGAAATACCGCTATTTTTTGATAACGTTTAGACCTAGACATAGCTATACATACATACATACTATCACGCCTGTATCCCTAATGGGGTAGGCAGAGCGTGAACAACCCAAACAAAGGTCGTTCCGCCACGTCTGCCAAGTTTTGAGGGTTGTTTAAGATAGAACTGGATATTGCTGTAGTGACAGGTTGTCAGCCCATCAGCTAAATTACAATATACCCTCGAATCCCTTAGCTGGTTTTTACAGCATGCCCAGGAGGAGATGCAGCTGGCACATTCTACGTTATTCTGTCGCTCCCAGTCCAGCATGGAAGCAGAGCTATAACGTTTTAAAGTTTTAAAAATATAACGTTTTCCATGTTAACGTTATTTATGACGTCTAACGATATATGGAATAGCGCTTTGCAAAGATTTTACGGTTTTAACTAAATAAAATAAAATACACTATTTTAGTATTTAAGTTCGTATTTACACATATCTCAGTACAATCACTTCATAACAAGCAAGAATTAAAGCGCGCGCGCAAATTTAGTTTCAGTAGTTACTAAAGTGTATAATATGGCAACAGTGCGTGGCATAACGTTAATGTAAGGATGACGATACTTTTATGTTATTATTTTGATACTACATACATACATACATATAATCAAACCTTTATCCCTAATGGGGTAGGCAGAGCGAAAACGACCTAAACAAAGGTCGTTCCGCCACGTCTGACAAGTTTTGAGGATTATTACAGATGATCATGACGTATATTGCTTTAGTGACAGGTTGTCAGCCCATCGCCTAAAATTGCAATATACTATAACCCTCGAATCCATTAGCTGGTTTTTACAGCATGCTCTGGAGGTGATGCAGCTGGCACATTCTATGTTTTTCCATCACTCCCAGTCCAGCATGGAATGAATTTTGATACTGATATTTGATATCGTTATTGCTATTTTTTCATATTAAAAATATTGCAAATAACGTTATATAACACTTTCTTTTCGTTATTTTTTATAACGTTATAAAGCTCTGCTTTCAAACGTAGTTAGCCTACTTCTACATCTCCTGTGGTCTTTTAGCGCTTGTAGTATGAAGTGTTTTAAGTGTTCTTTAGTACAACTTGTATATTCCTAAACTATCAATCATGTTCACGCACATAATGGCCCTTTGTGCACTTAAAGCATCAAACGAACCGCTTTTGTTCACGACAGTACGCAGCACTTGAATGATAAGTTCTTTTAGCACTTTTGATTGTGGGTTGCAAAATGATATGAGATGGGAAAATTCTCTCGGAAACACCTTATGTGTATTTTTTATTACGGAAGAATGTACGTCATTCCTTAGTACCTAACTCTTATTAACACGATCAAAAAACAAATGCACTTCACATAAAACAATAAAAAAATAAACCAAAACTTTACAATAAGGCAAAGCACCTTTTTCCTCTGGAGAAAAGGATGGCAGGCCAGCAAATACCGCTCTGAAGGTAAACTTATTCTCTGAACAATAAACTGCCAACCTTCGGGGTGCCTTGGGTGACCCTTATTATCTGAATAAGTCATGTAAATTTAAAAAAAACTTTTAGTAGCACCTTAAGGAAAAATAAATAACAATAAAATATTTCTCCTCCAAAATAATAATATGCAGGAAAAAAATGTATGATAATTCATGCCTAACGAGCTAAGCGAGAAGAAAAAGTATATGCAAATCCAATCTCTTTTATCATTTAGCACAGAAACTCATATCAAGTGAGAACAATCTTTTGCGTTCAAACAAAGCTTTTCAATATAATTCAAAGCTTTTCTACGGAGCTTTTATTACCACACAGTTTGCGCACAGCTTGTACGTATTTAATACTAGCTGTGCCCGCGACTTCGTACGCCCGGTTTGTATGGAAAACACGCAGTGTCGAAGATACTGTAAGCGGTTCTCCGCGCGTAGGAGCGGGATCTGCTAACCCGTGCGCGGAAGCGTTGTATGGAAAACACGATTCTGCGCGCGAGCTAGCAGATCCCGCTCCTACGCGCGGAGAAGCATTTTCAGTATGTTCGACACTGTTTTCCATACAAACTGGGGTACTTACTAAATATTAGAATGGTTTGCGTGATTATTTCTAACCTAGGCTGGACACCAGGTAGTTAAAAAAAACTCAGTCAAATAAAAAGTCCCTTTCAGATCGGTATATAAAACGATCAGAGTTCAATTTCCTGCCTACTCCTTAAGTCAGGTGGCGTGATTATTTGTATCGTAACTTTGAGTTTAAGTAATGCTCAGTCAAACAAAAAAAGTTCCATCAAAATCAGTTAAAAACAACCGAAATTCAATTTCCTACCTACCTCCTAAGTCATGAGGCGTGATTATTTATATCGTTACTTTGATTTTAAATAATGCTCAGTTGAATAAAAAAAGTTATATTAACATTGGATAATATACAGCTAAAATTCAATTTTCTGCCTACCCCCTAAGTCAGATAACGTGATTTTAGGTATCCTAAGTTGCAACCCGGGTAACACACAGTTGAATAAAAAAAGTTTCATCGAAATCGGTTCTTTAGTTTTGGCGTGATGTGGTAACTTACAGACAGACAGACAGACAAAAATTCTAAAAAATCGTTTTGGTCTTTTTATCGTTAATAATGCCTGCTGCAATTATTTTATTGTAAAAATATTAAATGTACAGACACGACCCTTCTATAGATTTATTATATGAATAGATGTATAGAATTTATTTTCATCCTATAACATTGAATACAAACAGTGCCAAACAAAACATTGTGTACTATTTTCGTAATATTAAACTGGGTAATATTCCGTTTGTTACTGTTATAAATACGGGGTGTAAGGGACAGCGTCCCGCAAACTGATAGGGGTTGCTCAGTCAATGACACTGAACAAGTATTAGCAGATTTTTCTTGCAGGAAGTGAAAAAAAAAATCACACACCTAATATTATTGTCCCTTGCACCAAGTATGTTGTGGTATGTTACAAGTTTCTGGTACGCTCTCCTTTACACCCGGTATAAAAATCTTATCAGTCTTGAATTTTGTGACTCGGATGGAATGTTAAGCTGTCTGTCCAAGTCGTTGTCTTTGACAGAGATCGTTACAATAATAAATAACCCTCAACACTTTGTCGGACGTCATGGAACGACCTATGATTAGGTTGTTTACGCTCTGCCTACCCCATTAGGGATAAAAGCGTGATTATATGTATGTATGTAGGCAGAGCGTAAACGACCAAAGAAAAGGTCGTTCCGCTACGTCTGACAAGTTTTGAGCGCTATTTTAGACTGAAATGTGTATCGCTATAGTGACAGCCCATCGCCTAAATTGCAATACACTGAAGCCCTCGAATCCCGTAGCTGGTTTTTACAGCATGCCCGGGATGAAATGCAGCTGGCGCATTCTATGTTTTTCTCTCGCTCCCAGTCCAGTATGGAAGAGATTATAAATACGGCCCTAAGTTACCCCTATAAGTTTACGGGTAGCTGTCTCTTATACCTTTAGTAAAATATCAAGGCTCCTTTTATTAAATGAAATGTCACATCATTAGCTCATTTCTTTAGTCGATAACAAATCGTTCACAGCCCACTGACTCTATCACCCGATGTTGGAATTATTTCAAACGGCTGAAAAGACTCGCTCAGACTGTGGTATACTAATATACATACATACATATAATCGCGCCTTTATCCCTGATGGGGTAGGCAGAGCGTAAACGACCTAAATAAAAGTCGTTCCACCGGTTTTTTAAGATAGATTTGAACGTAGATTGCTGTAGTGACAGGTTGTCAGCCCATCGCCTATACTAACATAATTTCAATAAGTCCAAATTTGAATGAATATTTTTATGTTATAAATATAACAATAACTATACGTATGTGAAAGCAGCGGTCATTTTTTGGTCGGCGTTTCTTCGTGATTGTGCATCTAGTTTGTTTATTGTTTATCAAAGATCATAAGACTATTATTATATTAGGTATACCTATTTCTATGTTGAATAAGGGCCGTATTGGTAATCAGCTCTCAAGAGTGACAGCGAGTTAGAGTTTGTATGGAGTTTATATTTGTATCAGAAATGACGTTTCACTGGCCTGTCAAATCTAAACTTAAAACTGCTCCGAATATTTAGGTCGCTTTATAAATACGGGCCTTAGTTACCTTATTAGTTTACGGGTAGCTGTCTCTTACATCTTTTATAAAATAGGCTCCTTTTATCCAATGAAGTGTCACATAATTACCCATTTCTTTAGTCGATAACAAATCGTTCACAGTCCACTGGCTCTAACTAGATTTTAATAAATATCACTCGACGTTGGAATTATTTCAAACGGCTGAAAAGACTCGCTCAGCTGCGAAGAAAGTTATAAGTTACATGACTAAGGGCTGTGGTACACCTATGGAAGCTTTTGATATGTGATTTTTTGATCGGTTATCTATTCTTCTTCTGTCGTGTGAGTATCGAGTCCATTGACTCGATTAACCCAGGTGTCGGAGTTTAATAGCACAGCTAATAGGCCTCTGACGTGGTTTGTGTAACGAGCACTATCAAAGACAGCGACCAGGACCGATAGCTTAACGTGCCCTCCTTTTTTCTTCTAGACAATCAGGTTATTTGGCCTGCATTGTCCTAACCAAACAAGGGAAAATCTCGCAAAGTGAAAGATTGACAAATATCAACTTTCTTTTCCCTCCCTGGGAATCGAACCCAGGACCTAGAGATCGTGAGCCTATGGCTCTGACCACTAGACCACGGAGGCAGATGTTTGTCTATAATGGGCATTGTGAAAGGACAGCCTAGCTTTCCGAAAATTGATAGGGGTCGCTCAGTCACCCAAAACTGAACAACCTTCAGAAATTACTTTTTCATTCATTCATTCATTTCATAAATGAGAACTATCAAAGACAGCGACCGGGACTGATGGTTAAACGTGCCCTCCGAAGCAAGGTATCTTTTTTCTATCCCACAATCAGGAGATTCGGCCTGCATTGTCCTAACCAAACTGGAGAATATCTCACAAATTGATAGATTGACAATTGATTTGTTCCCCCCTCTGGTAATCGAACCCAGGATCTACGGATCAGAAATTACTTTAAGGTAATGAAAAAAATCTCCATACAAAAGATCGCTTTTAACAATTAGTTTGTACGGGTAAATCATTTTTATTTTTCATTTTCAATATATTGACTTTTTAACATTTATGATCGTTTTTCGTTGACTAAGTAACCCCCTATCAGTTAGCGGGAGGCAGATGTTAGGTAAGATGTATTTTCATTTTCCGTATTATACTAATGACAAAGATGTATGGAGTTTAATATTTCAGCGAGCCCAAAAAAATGGCACACATTGCGGTCACCAACCCTATTTTGAGCAATAGAAAGGCCAAAATACTACCATGCTGGACTGGGAGCGAAAGAAAAACATAGAATGAGCCAGGTGCATTTCCTCCCGGGCATGCTGTAAAAACCAGCTAAGGGATCCGACGGTTTCAGTGTATTGCAATTTAGGCGATGGGCTGACAACCTGTGACGATAGCAATATACCAACAAATCTATCTTAAATAACCCTCAGAACATTGTCAGACGTAGCTGAGCGACCTTTGTTTGGGTCGTTTACGCTCTGCTTACCCCATTACGGAAAAAAATAAGACGTGATTGTATGTATGAAAGGCCAAAAGTAAGAGTAAGACAAAGCGCAAAGTGCGAGTTTCTCATGCTTCTTCTTCATTGTTATATAGTTTTATTTTATTGTGACATATATATAATTCTTTCATGCTGGACTGGGAGCGATAGAAAAACATAGAATTTACCCGTTGCATCTTCTCCAGGGCATGCTGTAAAAACCAGCTATGGGATTCGAGGGTTTCAGCATATTGTAAGTTAGGCGATGGACTGACAACCTGTCACTACAGCAATATATAAATTTATCTTTAACAACCCTCAAAACTTGTCAGACGTGGCGGAACGACCTTTATTTGGTACGTTGACGCTCTGCCTACCCCATTAGGAATACAGGCGTGAGAGTATGCATGTATTATATATATATATATATATATTTGCAATAGACTCGCTTGTGACTTTCTAAAAGTGTTCATAGGAATCTATTTAGAAATAAATGATTTCACTTTGACTATGACTTTGTATGTGTGTCACAATCTTAAGGAGCAAAGTTCAACTCATGGTTAGTAGTACTATTATATTTTCTGTGCTCATGGTTCCAAGAAATGAGATTAGAGTTTGAAAGTTTCCATCTTGTTAATGCCCAATGATATCTAGGTACGTAAAATACTTATGCAGTACATACATACATATAAACACGCCTATTATCCCTAATGGGATAGGCAGAGCGTAAACGACCCATACAAAGGTTGTTCCGCCACGTCAGATAAGTTTTGAGAGTTGTTTAAAATATAACTGTACATATACTATATTGCTGTAGTGACAGGTTGTCAGCCCATCGCCTGTATCCCTAATGGGGTAGGTATTACAATATACTGAACAGAAACCCTTGAATCCCTTAGCTGGCTATTACAGCATGCTCGGATAATACAGCTGGCACATTCTATGTTTGTTCATCGCTCCCAGTCCAGCTTATAAGTTATATTATCGTTTATACATATGTATTTGCATAGATAGATTTATCTAGCCGTGTATAATCACAGAAAATCAAGCTCAAAATTGATTTCAAAATCCGTCATTCACAAATGAAAAAAATACAAACATATATACATATATATATAATCACGCCTTTATCCCAAATGGGGTAGGCAGAGCGAAAACGACATCAAAGGTCGTTTCGTCACGTCTGACAAAGTTTTGAGGGTTATTTAAGATAAATTTGTAGGTTTATTGCTGTAGTGACAGGTTGTCAACCCATCGCCTAAATTGCAATACACAGAAACCTTCGGATCCCTTAGCTTTTTTTTACAGCATACCCGAGAAGAAATCCATCTGGCATATTCTAAGTTTTTCTCTCGCTCCCAGTCCAGCATGGAAGAAAATAACATTTATAAGATGGCCAAATACTGGTCAACATTACCTCATATCTTCCCAAAATTGACATAAAGGATAAAACCTACTGTAAAAAGCTCTACCTTAGCGTAAAAACAACGCTCTTAGCCAGTTATTTTTTAGATAATTACCAACAAACACAGACATAATGAAAAACAATGAACACAAACATAACAAAACGTGAACAATAGAGACAACAAATAGAGACAGTAATCAAGGAAAACAATTTTGACATTTCTATGAGCCCGATGGCGAGTGGATAGGGCCGCTGCCTCCTGAGCGGGGAGGTCGTGGTTCGAATCCCACCACGTACCAATGTGTTTACCGGTTTTCGAATTTCATATGTACGTTTATTCGGCGCTTTTTCCGTGCTTCGGAAGGCACGTTAAGCCGTTAGTCCCGGTTAATATCGTTTAATACCCTAGATATTAGTCGTTAAGCCATATCAGAGGCCAGTGCAAAGCATTGGCGCCTTGAAAACTGTGACCTAATCTAGGATTGGGTCTGGTTTTCCTTCTGGGTTGCGGAGGTCAGATGGCATTCGCTCTGTGTAAAAACAAGTACCCTCGTTCAATCCCCTGGATTACGTAGCCGATCCCGTAAGATACTGGATAAGGCTAGGGAGATGATATAAAGTAGAATAATGGGCTCGATTCTAGATTTGCCGGCTAAAACTAAAATTAAAATCTTCTGTCGAGTGGGTATCGAGTCTATGGACCCGATGAACCCTGGTGTCAGAGTTTTTAAACCGCCTAGTAGCACAACTATCAGGCCTCTGACATGGTTTTGTGTAACGACCACTATCAAAGACAGCGACCGGGACCGACGGCTTAACGTGCCCTCCGAAGCACGAAATCCTTTTCTTTTCGGACAATCAGGTGATTCAGCCTGCAATGTCCTACCCAAACTGGGCAAAAATTCACAAAGTGATAAATTCTCAAATATCAACTTTGTGTTTTATCCCCTGGGAATCGAACCCAGGACCTCCGGATCGGGAGCCCATGGCACTAGCCACTAGACCACGGAGGCAGTTAAAATATTATGTGTTAAAATTGAAATGTATTTGTCACTTTCAGACTAAAAACATTGGAAAAGGACAGGAGATCTATTGTCTCGGTGGTTTTATGTATTATTTGTCATTTTATCCGCCGTCATATAATATGGCGGGAAAGATTGACAGAAATACAGGGAAATCGAGCAAAATCGCGTCAAAATCTAGCGGAAAAATGGTAAAACCATATATTAGATTAGATAAGATTTGTTTATATCATTTTATCAATTTCATAATTACATTACAATAATACTAAAAATGTCCAAGGATAAAATGATCGTCAGAAATAAAAATAAAAATGATAACATATAAATTTGTAAAAAATCTAATAGTACCATGTCAAAAAGTATAAAATAAAATGAAGCAATAGCTTAAGTCAAAATAAAGACAATACACAATGTCAAGACATATAAAATAAAATAAAAATAAAGCAATAGCTTAAGTCAAAAAATAAAAAACAATACACAATGTCAAGGAGTAAAAAAGAAATAAAAATGAAGCGATAGCTAATGTCAAATAATTTCTACAATAAAATTAATATCATCAATAGGACACATAGATCGCCCGTCCTTTTTCAATTTTATTATTTTGAAAGTGAGAGATAGAATTTAATGTTAGCTTTAGCCGTTGGTATCTAGAGTCAAGCCTAATACCTACTGTTCAAAGCTTGCTTATCGTAAAGGTAACGCTCTTACCCATATTTTTTTAGATATTTACCAACGAACACAAAAACGAAACTCAAACTAATAGTCCTCCCACCGATTTTCGGTGATGGCGGCGAATCTCTCGGAGATCAGCCAACTGCGCAGGACTTGTTCTTAGTGCCCAAGTGTTTGCGCTACACACTCTCTATTCCTTCAATCTCTTATTCTGATGGGACAGATTGACTGACACGACCATGGAGAAAAATCAGGCGCAGGACCGATTATTTACATGCCCATCCGGCAGCATGGATCTTACTTTTCGGACAATCAGGTGATCAGCCTGCAATGTCCTAACCAAACTAGAAACAACTACACAAAGTCATTGTTCCCCGCCGGGAATCGAACCCGGGTCGAGAGCCCATGGCTCAAACCACTAGACCACGGAGGCAGTGGGGAAACTCAAACTATAGAGACAACAAATAGAGACAGTATTCAAGGAAAACAATTTTGACATTTCTATGAAGTAAAACAATGTCTTATTCAATTACAAGCGTGTTTCTTGAGTGTTCTTTCCCCGATTGTTGATAATTTGTGTCGTATTACCTAACAGGAAGTACAATTCGTCTTGCGGGACGTCCTGCAAATTAATAGGGATTGCTCAGTCAACGAAACTGAACAACTATCAGCAGGTATTTTTAAAAAAATAGATTATCCATACATTTGTATAGAAAATCATATATTATTAATCTGATCGAGGAGGTAATATTGTATGGGAAGTTCGTTTTTTTTTCATCTCAATTTCAATTTTCTCAATTTCATGGTGAAAGTTTTTCAGTTTTATTGACTTAGCAGCCCCTAGCCGTTTGCGGGACGCTGTCCTTTACACCCGGTATTCTAGAAAATGACATGTCAACAAAATCACTACATAGTATAAAAAAAGTCGCTTTCTCTGTCCCTCTTACCCTATGTATGCTTTGATCTTTAAAACTACGCAACGGATTTTGATGCGGTTTTTTTAATGGATAGAGTGATTCAAGAGGAAGGTTTATTTATGTATAATACATGCTTACTATAGTAGAGAAACACTTATTATTTCCATGCGAAGCCGGGGCGGGTCGCTAGTAATATAATATTTAAATTTATTTAACGTCAACGACAACCAAAAATTACATAATGATGAGCTTAAATAATGTTATATAGAATGAAAAATATGTAGTTTTAGAGAACAACTGCCTCCGTGGTCTAGTAGTCAGGGCCATGGGCTCACGATCCGGAGATCCTGGGTTCGATTCCCAGGGGGAACACAAAGTTGGCATTTGTCAATTTATCACTTTGTGAGATTTTCCCCAGTTTGGTTAGGACAATGCAGGCCGAATCACCTGATTATCTTGAAGAAAAAAGATTCCGTGCTCTGGAGGGCACATTTGATAGTGGTCGCTACACAAACCGTGAGAGAGGCCTTATAGTCCTATTAAGCGGTTTAAAAACTCTGACACCAGGGTTAATGGGTCAATGGACTCCATACCCACACGACAGAAGAAGAAGAGGACAAAGAACGAAGCAGGTGCTAAATCCAGTTTTAACTATGTTTAGAGTACATTGAGATAAATATGCAAAATAATTATAATAGTAACAAACTAGTAATATAAAAAGGTCAAAAAGCCAAACTGTGTACAACACAAAGTGAGCTTTAAATCTTCAAAATGTTATACATCTAAACGATTGTTCAAAACGAAAAACCATGTTCAAAAACTTTAGTTGATTTTCAAATTACCCCCCAAGAAATTTTAGATGAACACGTGGAGTAACTTCTACATTGTGGTAGTTATGCAATTTGAAATTTGCTCATAAGTTGTAGTTAAATTGTAGAACCCAACTTACGCAGTTTAACTGTAGTATATTATATTGCTCTATGGTTGTACCGACCAAGTTAGGGTCAAAGTTTGACAGTTATATTATAATGTAGCAAACCGCTAACGTGTCAAATATTATTTCGCAACGCAGCTATATAAGTCATATTTTTTATCTATGTCCTAAGGTAGACTGGTAGATAATGCCTTTGACGTTAAGTCCGCCTATGTAACACTTTTTGTGCGTAAAGTTAAATGAATAAATAAATGAATAAAATCATGTTTTACGGCTCAGGTGTTGTTCATAATAAATAGGTGGTAATTTTGTATGGCAAATAAAAAAAACATACTTCCATTCTGGCCTGGGAGCAAAAGAAAAACATAGAATGTGCCAGCTGCTTTTCCTCCCAGGCATGCTGTAAAAACCTGTTCAGGGATTGTCAGGGATGGGCTGACAACCTGTCTCTACAGCACAAATCTATCTTAAATAACCCTCAAAACATTATCATACGTGGCGGAACGACCTTTGTTTAGGTCGTTTTCGCTTTGCCTACCCCATTAGGGATAAAGGCGTAATTATATGTATGTATGTATGAAAAAAACTAAAGAAAAATGTTCAGTTTCGTTAACTGATCACCCCTTGCCCTACAGTTTTTGTTACGATGTCCCTTACATTACACCCCATATAAATAAAATCTATAAAAATATCCTTACTTGAGCAATCTGATTGAATCTCCCAAACAATTCATTGCGAGTCTAAAAAAGTCAGAGGCTCTCAAACTTTCTGACAGCGGCGTGAATTTGGCGATATCTGCGTATAGAGTACTGACGGTTTGTAGCTTTGGACTTGCATCTCTCTTTAAAAAAACAATAATGATCTAAACAATCTCCTTACCTGAGCAATCTGATCGAATCTCCCAAACAGTTCGTTCAAAGTCTTGACCAAGTCAGAGGCACTCAACCTTTCTGACAGCGGCGTGAAGTTTACGATGTCCGCGTATAGAATGCTGACGTTGTTGTGTCTTTGGACGTGCATCTCGTGGAACCTCGTCTGTTTGGATGCGTCTGCGCAGGCGTCCGCCATCTTGAGCATGATCGAGCGTTTCACCTGGAACAAGGGAAATATGTTAAATAAAATTAAGCCTAATGATCTAACAATTCACTTTCGAAACCGTCTTGCCTGAACAGTACAATTCCACTAAGAATGAGTAAATAGTTCAACATACATACATAAAATCACGCCTTTATCCCTTACGGGGTAGGCAGAGCGTTAAACGACTCGTAAAAGGTACTTTCGCCACGTCTGACTAAAATTGAGGGCAACTTTAGATTGAAATGTGTATTGCTATAGTGACAGGTTGTCAGCCCATCGCCTAAATTACAATACACTGTAACCCTCGAGTCCCTTTTGCTGATTTCTACAGCATGCCCGGGAGGAAGGGCAGCTGGAACATGCTATGTTTTTCTATCCCTTCCAGTCCAGCATGGAAGGAAATAGTTCAACCTATATATATGTCGCAGGGATATGCTAAAATTAGGGACTTGGCCGAATCCCTAAGCGATTTGATCAAATCCCGGCAAATGATCAAATAATTACAACATTTTAACATATCCCTAAACAAATCTAGAGATTTGGCCAAATCCCTAGACTAAATCTAGTGAATTGATCAAATCCCTATACGATTTCAGTGAAATGTCGAAAATTAATGTCAGTTCTTGAGTTTTACCGCGCCCCCTTCTGCCTGCGAAGGTGGACAGAGGTCCACTAGATTCAAACAATATAACAGGAATCGTATTAGATGAGAAAAACAATTTATTTCAAATCGGCACTTCATCTGGCATCGTAAAAGACTGGCTTTCTCGAAACTGTTTGCAAATTTCCACAACTACATTTACCGGTCCAGTTTTACCAACTAAGCTAAGTCTACGTGAGATTGCAGGAAAATTATCTGTATTTGGAGGTCAAGGTTTTAAGAAGTGTTCATGCGAAAAGTCTAAAATACGATGCAAAACAAACAGATGTGCCTGCAAGAAAAGTAACGTTCTGTGCAACTCAAGATGCCACAAATCTGCAACGTGTCTTAATAAATAAAAATTCTCTGTATTTTTAGAATTACCTACCTATTACGTGATTTCTTATTGTGATTCTGGCGGGACATTTCCTTAGCTGATTCTTAGCTATTCCTGTCAATTTCTTAAATAAACAAAAGAAAAGAGATAGGAAATCTACACCTGTCATTTTACGTGCTAAAGTGACGATTGATTTCTTAAATAAGGCAAAATTAGAAAGCATATTTAATGGTCCTATTGTGTAAAAATGCGTAAATAAGGAATCAAACATTACTTCAGGGAGACGATTGACAGCTGCAGATTTCCTGTCTCTTTTCTCTAGCTTACTTAAGAAAATGACTCAAGTATCTAAGAATTAGCTAAGGAGGTGTCAGAATCGAGGCTATTTTCATTATTCATTAATTTATTTGATTTTATATAGCCTAAAAGCTAGCTACGTAAGAGGGCGTACGCTTTGAAGAGCTACAAAACTTAGTAGGCACCGTCAAAGTTTGAAATTTCAACGTCGCCTACCGCTGCTTTCCCGCGAACTAATATTTTATTTTATATTTTTCTCGTATCAAGTAAATTATTCTCAAAAATACTCCTCCATTTGTTTGGATTTTTAATTCCTTTTAATTTTTAACACCTTTAATACTCTGCCATACCTAAACCTACCAATGAAAAGCTGGCAGGCATCTCGATCTGATAAGAATATAGAAGATAAGGATATAGAATGGCTTACTACCTACAAAGTTTCGTTGCACTTCAAATCGTACGCCCTCTAACGTAGCCAGCTCTCCGGCTAGTAGTAGGTACTTAAATGCTACGATTAGTAGGAAGTGATTTTTGAGATTTATGTTCAAATTAAAATACTTGTCTTACCAATTAAACATTTTGATTAAACACTCAAACTCAAACTCAATAGTTTATGTCATTTCACTAAACCAGATTCGAGATTTGGCCAAATCTCTAGATTTGTTTAGGGATATGTTAAAATGTTGTAATTATTTGATCATTTGCCGGGATTTGATCAAATCACTTAGGGATTCAGCCAAGTCCCTAATTTTGGCATATCCCTGCGACATATATAAATGTAGCGAATTTGATCTTAGACTTGTGTTTATAAAGCGACCTCAAGATTGAGAGCAGTATTACGTATGGATTTGAAAGGCCTTAATGTACTGAAATGACATTTCTGATACGAGTTCAAACTAGCTGTCAGTCTAAAGTGTTGTTTATGAATACGGACTTTAGTGACCTCTTTGTTATATTTATAACGGTTTAAAGTTACAACCTAAATAAAACTAAAAAATAAAATAGCATTTCATCACTAGAGCCGTGAAAAATTTGTGAGATTAATGTAGAATGTTTGATATCAATTAGATGTTTTAGCACGGAATATACCTATAATAGTACTAGCGTAGCTTTAGTTATTAGAAATTCCTCCATAAATTTAATTTTGTCTACTACTTCCTATTCAAATTAATTTGGCCATAATAAATTACATCAAAGTTTTGCGATAAAAAAAGATTGTTATCAAAATAACGAACCGAAAAGACGAAAAGTAACTGGAAACTCATTTAGAATTAAGATGATTTATTTATTTCTGTGTCCTTTCAAAAGTCTTAATTATACTAAAACCATAATAATTACAATCTTAAAATGAATCTCATTAAACGTCTTATTTCAGAGTTATCTTCATCCAAGATTAACTTGGGAATCCAACAGATGACAGACGGAGGATCAAAGTTAAGTGGACCTTTACCCCGGGACAGGGTTTATTTAAACTGTAGATATGTCACGTTATGGGAGGATAAATGAAAGCAGATTACAAAAATAAATTTCTAGTAAATCAAAGTAGGAAACTTGGATGGGTTGAATTGCGTACCTGAATCAATATCAAGGAAACACATACATACATATAATCACGCGTTTATCCCTAATAGGGTAGGCAGAGCGTAAACGACCTAAACAAACGTCGTTTCGTCACGTCTGACAAAGTTTTGAGGGTTATTTAAGATTGATTTCTAGGGTATTGCTGTAGTAACAGGTAGTCAGCCCATCGCCTAAATTACAATACACTAAAACCCCCGGATCCCTTATTTGGTTTTTACAGCATGCCCGGGAGGAAATGCAGCTGGCACATTCTATGTTCTTCTCTCGCTCTCAGGCCAGCATGGAAGATCAAGGAAATAATGGGGAAAAATTACGACGAGGATGCTGAAAAGAATAATAAATTTACAGCACGTGAAAGGTTGTGGTCTCTGCCTACCCTTCCGGAAAAACTATGATTAGAGGGTTGCCTATGTGTATATTGTGTAGATTAGGTAACATTTCAACATGTCTATTTCAAACGATTTTTATTTTGATTTAAGGTTCCCGAAAACCGAAGTTTGCAGATGACATGACACAAACAAAATTGAAGATGTTCCGAATCATTTGGGTGCTGGCTGACTGATTGGAATAAAATCGGTATGTCTTATGATTCTCTCCACAGAATTTTGCGCCTGTTTTTTTATTAAACAAATCCTTGATTTTATTACAAATACTGCTGTTTTATAATAATAAAACTTAATAGGGCTCGATTAAAAACTAAAATTAAAATCTATTTGTCACTTTCAGACTAAAAACATTAGAAAGGGATAGGAGATCTATTCTCTCTTTAATTTCTGATTTATAGTCAGTGGTTTTATACGATATCTGCCATTTTATCCGCCGTCATATGATATGGCGGATAAAATTGACAGAAATGCTGGGGAAACGTGCAAAAGCGCGTCAAAATTTTAACGGACAAAGTGTAAAACCATAGAGTATAAATCACAGGCGATTTTATTTATGTTGAAAGTGACAGAAAGGTTTTAATTTTGGTTTTAGCCGGTGGTATCTAGAATCGAGGCCATCATAGTTCTTATTTTAAGGTTTTTGTGCCTGACAGAATTTATAAAGCAATAACACTTATTGAATGAACTATTCATCAGTTTTTAAGGAGCAATTTCACCAAGTCTTCACAATACCACAGATTATATAATAGTAACAGGGCGTAACACACATACATATAATCACGCCTTTACCCTAATGAGGTAGGCAGAGCGTAAATGACCTGACAAAATGGTCGTTCCGCCACGTCTGACAAAGACAAATATTGCTGTAGTGTCAAGTTGTCAGCCCATCGCCTAAATTACAATATAGGTACCTACTGAAATCCTCGGATTCCTTAGTTGGTTTTTACAGTATGGCTGGGAGAAAGTACAGCTGGTACATTTTATGTTTTTCTGTATCTAGAAAAGAGATAGTTTACAAGATGTAAGACTATAATTGTTCATTTTTAGAGAAATATTATAGAGGACTGTATTGTTAGTGCCTCTCGCTTAAGTAACAAAATAGATCGTAAAGTCCCATTCTTAACTGTTACAGTAAATTTACTCTGAATGAAAAGTACCTAGTTGTTAAACTTTTTTTTATTGCTCTCAGTCCAGTATGGAAAATCACAATCAGACAAGACATACTAAAAAAGTCTCAAATTTCATGTGTTTATTATGGTTGTATTGACCTATATTGTACTGTCACATTTGTTCCTTTTTATTTCGGTTCTATGTTTTTTTGTGCTATAAAGAATTTTGTATTGTATATATGTGTGTCAAAAAGTGACATTGGCAGTGAAATATAAAATAAGATTTAGAAAGTGGCATTCAAATTGACCGCAATAGCCTGCCTATTCCCTAATTAAATACAGACGTGTCTTGTGACATTTATGCTAACAACTTGAAACAATATTGGCCGGACACTTTTCCTGTGACCTAGATTAAAGTATTACGGATACCGCAAAAGCCGTAACTTTCAGACTAAATTGACTCATCACGACGAAGTATTGTCCCAGAAAATATGTCCTCATTTAGTCATATTTCAGAGTTTATAGAGAGTCTTGTTGTTTTCTTTGTGGTTTTTACAGATGTTTGTAGAGACATTGGTTTTTTAATATCCAAGATTTTGCGTCTCCAAGTTCCAAGAGTGTGCTCCTGAACTCAGCATTCTGGCCGAAGGGGGTCGTATTTCGACGCTACAGACCTCCTGCCGTCGTCCATACGTCAAAATAGCATTTTAAAGTATTTATAATAATATGATTACTTCCATGCTGGACTGGGAGAGATAGAAAAAATATAGAATGATCCAGCTGCCCTTCCTCCCGGGCATGCTGTTGAAGTCAGCAAAAGGGACTCGAGGGTTACAGTGTATTGTAATTTAGGCGATGGGCTGACAACCTGTCACTATAGCAAAACGTATTACAATCTAAAATTGCCCTCAATTTTTGTCAGACTTACCTAGTATAGTATTATATTTTCTGTGGCCTTAAGGACTAACATACTAACACCTAACTTACTAACAATGTAAGGCATATATTCCATGGGCGTCTGCTTACATTAATTAACATCTACTAATATAAATATTGCCTGAAATAAATTGATTTTCTTCCATGCTGACACGTTAAGCCCGGTCGCTGTCTTTGATAGTGGTCGTTACCAAAACCATGTCAGAGGCCTAATAGCTGTGTTACTAGGCGGTTTGAAAACTCTGATACCAGAGTTCTTCGGGTCGTTGTTCGACTCGAGAATCCACTCACTTAAAAGACTAGCACATTTCAAATAGTCAACTAAAGCGTTCATACCAAGGGAAAGCACCTTATTTTCACAAGAAATTTCATTTGGCCGGATAAGAAACAGCGGGAAGGAAAGGTAATAAAGAAAACATATTATTTTTGTAAGACTCTATATTGTGCCTTGCCTGATTATATTCTGGGTTCGCAGAAGTGTTTATCAGTGCCTCTTGACCTTGTATTTCAAATTTTCACCTTACGAAGTAGGGCATAGAAGTGGATTTCGGTAAGCAGAATTTCACAGAGCCTAGAAAGTAATCAAGATATGAACTTTGATGAAATGATTAGATGTCAGATCAGATCATTCTGAACAGAGATTAGGATGGAAGTGCTAAATTTAGGCACGTGAAGCTGTGCCTGAAGTCTGAAGATAATATCTAAAGTGAATTAGTTCATAGCCTAGATCTAGATAATTAAATCAATCGAATTCTAATTAACTGTAAGTGATAGGGATAATTGAAATTTAGTTTAAAATATGGCATTCAAAACAAAATCCGATCTAATATACACATATCTTTCTCCTCCTTGTTGTGTGGGTTTCGACTCGATCAACCCAAAGAACCCTGGTGTCAGAGTTTTTTAAACCGCCTAATAGCACAGCTAATAGGCCTCTGACATGATTTGTGTAACGACCACTATCAAGGTAGCGAACGGGACCGACGACGGCTTAACTTGCCCTCCTCACGGACGGACACACACTCTTTTTTCTTTCAGACAATCAGGCGATTCAGCCTGCATTGTCCTAGCCAAACCGGGAAAAATGTCCCAAAGTGATAAATTCACAAACATCAACTTTGTGTTCCCTTCCCCCCCTCCATGGCTCTAACCACTACACCAGGGAGGCATATAGTTCTATATAGTTAGTTTAGTTATACTTATTTAAAAAAGGTGATTTAGGTAGGTCAAAATAGTAAAATAAATCAGTTAAACTCATAGACATGCCTTAAACATTTTTTTACCATAATGAATGCACAATCAAATAAATTATTTTAAGAAGGCTTTTTAAAAACTGTTCTCTCATACATACATATAATCACGCCTTTATCCCTAATGCGGTAGGCAGACCGTTCATGACCAAAACAAAGGCCGTTCAGCCACGTCTGACATAGTTTTGAGTGTCATTCAAGACAGATTTGCAGGTATATTGCTGTAGTGACAGGTTGTCTGCCCATCACCTAAATGACAATATACTGCAAGCCTCGGATTCTTTAGCTGGTCTTTACAGCATGCCCGGGATGAAATGTAGCTGGCACAATCTATGTTCTTCTCTCGCTGCCAGGCCAGCATGGAAGTTATAATTATATCACAAAATTAATTAATATTTATTAATGAATATCAAGTACCACAGAAAGCGAAGGATGTGTTTGAATAATCGGAAAATGTAATTAATGTTTAATGAGGCAGAGAGTTGAATCGCAATATATTTAAATTAATTACTTATTTGATTAAATAATTAATGCGAAATTAATGGTGTACATGGAATTAACTAAATTTATCATTTATTGTATTGTGTAACAACTCATCTTCCCAACCTTATCTCGTATCTCACGGTTCAGCTACCTAATCTAGGGGACTGAAAGAGGGTATTGGTTTTTACACAGAGCGACTGCCATCTGACCGCCACAACTCAGAAGAAAACCCAGACCCAATTCTAGATTAGGTCAGAGTTTTCAAGCCGCAAATGCTTAGCACTGGCCTCTGACATGGCTTAACGAGTAATATCAGGGGTATTAAATTATATTAACTGGGACCAACGGCTTAAACTTCCGAAGCACAAAAAAATCGCTGAATAAACGTACATATGAAATTCAAAAACCGAAAAACAGATTGGTACGTGGTGAGATTCGAACGACGACCTCCAGCGCAGGAGGCAGCGGCCCTATCCACTACACCATCGGGCTCCTCTATTTGTTTGGGGTATTGTGTAACAGCTATGATGTAATATTTTATTTTACCCGAATACCTATGCAAAAATTTAAAAGGAAGGAAAACCAGTTATTTTTATTATGAGTGCATAATAATAATAACTTATCCTACTATTTACCGTACTCAGTATTCTGTGTCAAATTAACAAAATAATTAAATTATAATTATAAGTATCAGATTTCTACAACAAAACTCATGGTCATACCACGATGGTCTTCCATGCTGGACTGGGAGCGAGAGAAAAACATAGAATGTGCCAGCTGCATTTCCTCCTGGGCATGCTGTAAAAACCAGCTAAGGGATCCAAGGGTTTCTGTATATTGCAATTTAGGCGATGGGCACTACAGAAATATACCTACAAATCTATCTTAAATAAGCCAAAAAACTTTGTTAGACGTGGCGGCACGACCTTTGTTTAGGTCGTTTACGCTCTGCCCATTACCATTAGGGATGAAGGCGTTATTATATGTATGTATGTATACCACGACCCGGAAACCTAGTACCAAATAAACGCCCAAACAAAAATATTTATATTCATATCATGATATATCGATTGATAAACATTGGGGGCAATACTTGATATACATATCAAACATTAACATTACTAAACCTCAATAAAAACATTAGTTGATAAGATAACAAAATCAGATTATATATAATGTTCTAATATATATATATATTTTTTCGGTATATTTGTTTCTAATAGTTTCATCGGGTCTCCGATAATTAATATTCCATAATATGTACTTCAGGATTTATTCTTGAGCACAGTACGACACAAGATGAAGATTTGTCGGTACTGAAAATTATTACAGATATTGGGTGTTTATCGACTAGACGGCACGACGACAACAAGGGCACCGTCGACATTGAATGAAATTATATGGAACGCTTTTCCACTTTCCGGCACGGCAACGGCAGCGCAAAGATTTCCACATTTACCGTTGCCAGCCTGCCAAACAACATGTGTTTCGTATTCGTACGAAGCATGCGCGTGTGTGTGAGGTGGACGTTGCCGTGTCGTTGCCGTGCCGTCTAGTGGAAAAATAGAGCCACGGCATCATGATGACACCGTCGCCATGCGTTTTAAATCGGGGTGCGTTTGGATACGCATGCCACCAGTCTCAAAAGCAATAGACTAATAAAAATAAAATACACCTTTATAAAGCTATATTATGGAGAATCCTTCCGCGGTAAAGCATCATTTCCCCACAGAAAATTTCATAAATCAGCGAGTGAAACCGCGGCTTGAAAGATGAGTGTTACCTACATGTTTAAGTGCTGTAAAGATAAAGTTTGTGTACCTAGTGACCAATATAGATAAACATATTTGTTATAAATATCAAATTTATTATATTTTGTATTTTCGCATTAAACCTACGATCTAAGCCATACCAGGCCACTCAGAAAGTATTGCGATAAATAGTTTTTATATATGGCAGACTGGCCGGTTAGAATCTTTTTTGAAAATATGATTACTTGTAAGTAAAAATATGTGTGTTCCATTTTCAAAATTTCCCTCCACATTTTTTGCGAGCCAATTCAAAGTATCGTGTCTTACTGAAAAATGGATCTGCGCCGGGAACATTTTAGAGCTATGATTTTTTACAATTTCAAGTGTCGCCTGAAACCGGATGAATCGTTCGATAGACTTCAAATGGCATTTATGGATGAAAGCCCCTCCAAAGCAACCGTGTATCGTTGGTATAACGAATTTAGGTGCGGTCAACCAACCTTGGGGGATGAAGAAAGAAGCGGTCGCCCTTTGACGGCTATTACGGAAGAAAACGTGCTAGCAGTGAAAAATTTTATCCAAGATAATAGGCGAATTACATATCAGGAGATTCAGCACATATTAAAGATTGGATCGGGAAGCGTTCACGAGATTCTACACGGGCATCTTCGCGTGAGGAGGATAGTATCGCGCTGGGTGCCGCACTACCTCACCGACGCTCAGAAGCAGGCCCGGGTGGAATGGTGCCGTGATATGCTGAACAAATTTGAAGCAGGCTCGTCTCGGCGTGTTTACGACATCGTAATAGGTGATGAGTCCTGGATTTATCAATACGATCCAGAAACCAAGCGCCAGTCGACAGTTTGGGTGTTTCAAAATGAACCAACGCCTACCAAAGTGAAGCGATCTCGAAGCGGGGGGAAGATTTTGATCGCCAGCTTTTTTAATTTGACTGGCCACTTGGCCTCAATTCCCTTACGAGATCAAAGAAGCATTAACGCCGAATGGTATACTACCAAATGTTTACCAGAAGTTTTTTCTGTTGTGAGCAACAGGCGACCAAACACAGGGCTCCGCGGACTACTGCTCCACCACGATAATGCGCCTGCACACACCGCGCTCAAAACGAGGGACTTCCTGGACAGCACACCAGTCAAACTCCTGGGTCACCCTCCTTACAGCCCTGATCTAGCACCGTGTGACTTATTTTTATTTACAAAAATAAAAAATCAGCTCAAGGGGATACAATTTTCGTCGCCGGAAGATGCGCTGGCTGCGTTCGAGCAGGCTGTAAACGAGGTGTCTACGGCGGACTAGAAAAAGTGTTTTGAAAACTGGTTCAGACGCATGAATCTTTGTATAGAGGCTGGTGGAGAGTACTTTGAAAAGATTTAATAAAAATATATGTACCTGTAGAACAATTTTTTTTAGTGTCGCAAAACTTTCTGAGTGTCCCACGTACATAACTACATACATACTACTACGATTCAAATATGTCAACCCATACATTCATACATATAATAACGCCTTTATCCCGTATGGGGTAGGCAGAGCGTAAACTACCTAAGGTCGTTCCGCCACGTCTGATAAGTTTTGAGGGCAATTTTAGACTGAAATGTGTATCGCTATAGTGACAAACTGTCAGCCCATCGCCTAAATTGCAAAACACTGAAGCCCTCGAATCTCTTAGCTGATTTTTACAGCATGCCCGGGAGGAAATGCAGCTGGCACATTCTTCGTTTTTATATCACTCCCAGTTCTGCATGGATCAATAGTATGACAACCCATTTAAAATAAATTATCAAATATAGGATGTAATATTCTTTGGACGTGATTGAAAAATGGATTACAATAGATTTGAAGCTTTTGTATTACCAGAAACGACTTTGACAAGGAAAGTTATGAAGTTAATAAGTCTTACCTGTAGTCATTAACTTTACCAAATTGACTTCTTTGTTCACGTTCCTATTTAGTTACTAATTTAAGTAATTTAAATTTGTGCTAATTAAAATTATAAATTTAGAAATGTCTGTCGTAACTATCAATTAAGTATTATTCGTAACTATCAATTAAGTATTATTATACTATCAAATTGTGATACTTATAAGGATGAAAACTATGACACTTCTTCTTCAGTCGTGTAGGTATCAAATCAATCGACCCGATTAACCCTGGTGTCAGAGCTTTTTATTGACACACCACAGCTAATAGACCTCTCACATGGTTTGTGTAACGACCAATATCAAGACAGCAACCGGAACTGACGGATTAACGTGCCCTCCAAAGCACATTTTTTTTTAATATTTTGGGAATCGAACCCAGGACCTCCGGATCGACACTTAAGTTTAGACATACCTATAGATAGAAAATATATACACTATTTCTCTTTACTCTTGACACGGGAGTGCTTTTTCCCATAATCCCTGCTGAAACTAAAAATAAGAAGCTGAATCGGGTCATGAGTGTGTCAGACATGACACGTCATGGGTTCCGTCGTGCCAGATTACGTCGTACCCTCCCAGCTGTAAAGCTGTACGGTCGACCCATCCCATGGTCCAAAGACGCCAAGTACTTGGGGGTTACTCTTGACTCCCAGCTTAACTTTGCGAAGCACATCAGGAGAGTCCGAAACCGCGCCAAATTTGTCATGGGCCGGCTCACCCCAATCATACGCAAACGCAGTAAACTCTCCCTTAGAAATAAGGTGAGGCTTTACACTACATGCGTTCGACCCATAATGACCTACGCCAGTGTGGCCTTCAGCCACGACTACCCCACTTATCTGAACACCCTCCAGGTAGTTCAAAACAGCTTCTTGCGGAGGGCAACCGGGGCCCCCTGGTACCTCCGCAATTCTGACATTCACATCGATCTCGATGTTCCGTCTCTCAAAGAGTTCATGAAGCAAGCGGCCATACGCTTCTTCGACAAAGCCCCTCACCACCCTAACCCTCTTGTAGTTAGCGCCTCTAACTACGTTCCCCAACCTGCGACTCGTTACAAACGAAGACCAGGGCATGTCCTTACCGACGGCGATGACCAAATTACCCTTGCGTATTAAACGCCAGCTGCCAATACTAGTCGAGCCACACTCTGCACAAGCTCTTCCAGCAACCGCGCACCCCGCCGGCGGGGTAGCGGAGGTCCCTCCTTTGCTCCCCACTTTGGGGTTTAGATTCTCTCCGATAAGGAGTCCCCAAGGCAACGCCATAAGCCGAGGTTCGAGCCCTAGTGGGCGCCCTTAGGCAGTTGCCATTTCATTAAGGGTGTAGATTGCGTGTAGCAACTCCCCGCCTTAGCCCGGTGACGCATTATATACACTTTGTAGTATTTTGCAAACAGGTCCATTTAAAAAAAAAAAAATATTTTTTAATTTGCTTTTGGATTTGTCATGTTTCTTTTTGTGAGTATCTACGAAATCCCAAACCTATCCGAAGCACTCACTTGACTGTCAAACAAACAAGTTGCAAAACATTCCACAATGTAATAATGATAATATCAAAATGTGTATGTTCCATAGATATCAAACCTTGCATTACTTCCATGCTGGGCTAGGAGCGAGAGAAAAAAAGAATGTGCCAGCTGCATTTCCTCTCGGGCATGCTGTAAAACCCAGATAAGGGATTCGAGGGTTTCAGTATATTGAAATTTAGGCGATGGGCTGACAACCTGTCACTACAGCTTTTTTTTTTTTTTTTTTTTGAATGGACCTGTTTGCAAAATACTACAAAGTGTATATAATGCGTCACCGGGCTAAGGCGGGGAGTTGCTACACGCAATCTACACCCTTAATGAAATGGCAACTGCCTAAGGGCGCCCACTAGGGCTCGAACCTCGGCTTATGGCGTTGCCTGGGGACTCCTTATCGGAGAGAATCTGCCCGGTACGTGCCGGTAAACCCCAAAGTGGGGAGCAAAGGAGGGACCTCCGCGCCCCCGCCGGCGGGGTGCGCGGTTGCTGGAAGAGCTTGTGCAGAGTGTGGCTCGACTAATATTGGCAGCATTAATCGCAAGGGTAATTTGGTCATCGCCGTCGGTAAGGACATGCCTAGGCCTTCGTTTGTAACGAGTCGCAGGTTGGGGAACGTAGTTAGAGGCGCTAACTACAAGAGGGTTAGGGTGGTGAGGGGCTTTGTCGAAGAAGCGTATGGCCGCTTGCTTCATGAACTCTTTGAGAGACGGAACATCGAGATCGATGTGAATGTCAGAATTGCGGAGGTACCAGGGGGCCCCGGTTGCCCTCCGCAAGAAGCTGTTTTGAACTACCTGGAGGGTGTTCAGATAAGTGGGGTAGGTGTGGCTGAAGGCCACACTGGCGTAGGTCATTATGGGTCGAACGCATGTAGTGTAAAGCCTCACCTTATTTCTAAGGGAGAGTTTACTGCGTTTGCGTATGATTGGGGTGAGCCGGCCCATGACAAATTTGGCGCGGTTTCGGACTCTCCTGATGTGCTTCGCAAAGTTAAGCTGGGAGTCAAGAGTAACCCCCAAGTACTTGGCGTCTTTGGACCATGGGATGGGTCGACCGTACAGCTTTACAGCTGGGAGGGTACGACGTAATCTGGCACGAGTAAAGTGCACGGCGGTGCTCTTCTCGGGATTGACTTCGAACCTCCATTTGCGGAACCAGCTCCCGACGGAGTCTAGGGCGCGCTGGAGGTATCTGCCAAGTAATTGGGGTCTGCGACAGGAGGCATAGATCGCAGTGTCGTCTGCGAACAGAGCGAGCTGCGTCTGGGGCGTACTGGGAAGGTCGCTGGTATAGAGGGTGAAGAGGAGAGGGGATAGCACAGATCCCTGAGGGACTCCGGCTCTAATGGGGCGAGGGGTGGACAGGGCGCCTTCGATTCTGTAACGGAAGCTGCGGTTCGTCAAAAAGTCACGTACGATACGTACGAGACGATCCGGCACACCGAGCTGGTATAGCTTGTACACCAGACCGTTGTGCCAGACCTTGTCGAATGCCTTCGCTACATCAAGGAAGACGGCTCCTGTGGGTTTGGGTTTGCGTTCATGAAAATTGGACGTGATATGTTCCACCAGACGGTGGACCTGTCGAACACAACAATGTTGGGAACGGAAACCGAATTGCTCGGGGGGAATGAGGCTACTGTTTTCGGCGTAATCTCTAAGGCGGCGATAAATCAACCGCTCGTAGAGTTTGCCGAGGGGATTGAGAAGGCTGATGGGCCGGTAAGAGGAGGGCTGATCCCGAGGCTTTTTAGATTTGTGGATGCCTATGACTGTGGCTTCCTTCCATGATGATGGAAAGGTGCAGCTGGTCATCGCGGCATTGAGGATGAGGGTGATTACGGTAATGAGATGGTCAGGGAGGATTTTGAGGACACGGTTTGTAATACCGTCAGGTCCTGGAGCCTTCCTAGACTTGAGCGCCTTAAGGGCGGTGCGGACTTCCTGCTCCGTAATGGGAGGGAGCGGAGGGTCAGAGGGGGGTAGGGAGGAGAGACGATCGACCTCCGAGTCGACTGTTTGAAGGTGGTCAGGGTCGCAAGGAAGAGTGCTGGGCGAGCACTGAGCTTCGAGACTGTCAGCCAGACATTCAGACTTTTCGTCATCGTCAAAGGCTAGAGACCCGTCGGGTCTGATCAGAGGGGGCATGAGAGAGGTCTCGTCTGATTTGAGAGAGCGGGATAGCTTCCAGAAGGCAAGGTGGTCTGGTTCCAGTTCAGAGACGAACTGGTCCCATTTGGAGTTGCGATATTCGAATACGCGTTTCCTCACTTCTCTTTGTAAGGCGCGTAAAAATACTCGATTATCCTCCGAAGGGAAGTTATCATACGCTCGAAGAGCGGCATTCTTCTCAGTCACCAGGTCAGCAATTTCGTTTGGAAGTTTCCAGTGCCCTTCATCGGGCTCTGGAAGCGACCTCGAACAGGCGTCTACGACGCTTTTGATGTGACTGGTGAGAGAGGAGACTGCTAAGTCAATGTCAGCAGCGGTGGACAGGTAAGAGGGGATCTGGTCAAGATAGATTGAGCTGGGTGCTTCTAGGGCTTTACCTAGCCTCACCCAGTTCAGTACGGTCTTGGTCTTACCGGGGAGCCCAGTGGGTCCCGGTATGTTAGTCCGAGGATGGAATTGCATCACAACGGGACGATGGTCGGAGTTTAGGGCTTTGACCACTTCGATAGAACGTACACAAAGGTTAACGTTCTTAAGAAGGGCTAAGTCTAGGACATCGGGACGGTGACCTACGACAGTGGGGAAGTGAGTTGGTTCCATGGGAGCCACAACGTCAAAGTTGAGGTTCCCGGAGAGTTGAAGAAGGAGGTTACCGCGTGGGTTGGAATGAGAGCTGTTCCAAGCTTCGTGCTTGGAATTGAGGTCGCCTGCTATGATAACAGAGTTACTGATACCAAGCAGGGAGGTAATGTCTTCCTCGATGAGAGGCCTATCGGGACTGGGGGATAAGTAGGCTGACACCAACGTAACAGGTTGGTGCCCCGTCATGCCAATGCGACATGCGGTTGCCTCTATAAAATAGAGAGGGGGGAGTTCCAAAGGAGTGCAATACAGAGCACGTCTGTAGTAGATAGCAGTGCCTCCTTTGTTTCCCCAAGTGCGGTCATTTCGGACCAGATGATAGTGGGCTATGCGCGGAGAGCGCATGTGGTCCTTGAGGAAGGATTCCTGGACTAGAAGGATATCTATCTGATGTTGCTCTAAGAGCAAAGCGACTTCGTCACGCTGGGTTCGAATGCCATCAGCATTGAAAAAGGCTATTTTGAGGGACCTGGGCTTTATCCTACGTCTGTTGGAGTTATCCAAATTACCTAGACTATCCATCAATAGGCTTTAAAAGATTTGATGGCGGCAATCAGCGAAGCGTATTTCGCTGAGATCAAAAGGATGGCAGAGACATTGCCTTGATGGCGCCTGAGCTCGTTTGCGTACGCAATCACCTCGTCGGGGTTGATGACGTCCACAAACGAGGAGACAACGGAAAGCGCACTAGCCAAGTCGGCGTGGTCGCTTCCGTTGGAGGTTTTGGGGGGGCTGGGGGGGAGACGGGGAGTTGGTGGGGAGGCCATCAACTCCGGCATGGCGGGTTGTGAGGGGAAAGTACAGGGGCTGGCAGCACCAGGTGCTGGGGCCCAAGGGGGGATTGAACTAGGGGCTGGTTTCGCCACAGAGGGAGAAGATTTGGCTGCTGCCAGTTTGGCGGCGTAAGTGGATCTCGCTTGGAAGCGGTCGAGAACCTTTTTGGAGACTTTGGGGGCTTTGGGGCAGCCGCGGTAATTGGCTGGGTGCCCAATGCCCTCGCAGAGGACGCAACTAGGGGGAGAGAGGTCTTGAGGTTTGACTTCATCCTTTTTGGGCCGCTTACAGTCGGAGGAGGAGTGGGGCTCTAGACATTTCACGCACCTTTCGGTGGCATGACAGGTGCGGGCGGAGTGCCCGTAGGACTGGCAACGGTGGCATTGCCCTGGGTAGCCGGATTTACGGGGAGGTTCGACACGAATGCCGGACAGAAAGCATAACTTCTGCAGTTGAAAAATGGCCTTGCCGGCCTCGGATTTCTCCAGGGTGATGTGTACCATGTCGTACACTTTGCCGTTACGGCGGGAGTGTATGCGATGGACACGTTCGACGGGGAGGGACTTGGACTTGAGGTCCTTGAGGATCTCGTCTTCGGAGATTTCCTTAGGAATTCCCCTAATGACAACGCGGAGAAGTTTATCCTCCTCCAGCGTAAAGGTGTGATAGGGAACCCCCATCCTTGAGAGGAGTGAGGTTAAGTCCCTATGGGCAGTGGAGGAAGGAACCGTGACGCGGATTCCTTCGGGGGTGGCTTGCGCTTTTGAGAACGGGATCTTGTTCGTCATAGCGGATGAGACAGCAGACCACTTGGTCTTGTCTCGGATAATAATGGGAGGGGGGGTACGCTCTTTCATAAGCGGGGGGATGGAGGAGTTGACGGCGGTGTTGGCAGAGGTGCCAGCACCGGTCGGTGAGGCAGGCGCTTTGCGCTTTTGCCGGGGGGTGGATTCTGGGGATTTCCGTTTGCGTTTCTTTTTAGAGACGACTTCGGTAAAAATGTCGGAGTCTGAACTATCAGACGGGCCGACGGACATGGATTCCGCTTCAGAAACGGAGGGGTCCGCGGCGGGAGGAGAGGGGAGGGGCAATTCGTTGGCGGGGTTGCCAGCGTGGGCGGGGCTTGGATGACCGCTAAAGGTAGGGTCGGAAGGGTGAGGCGATTCGACGCCGGAAAAGCCCACGTGAGAGGGTGATGAGTCACCGCTCATCGGAGGGTCCGGTGATAACGGCGAAGTGCCGGGAAAGACCTGTCACTACAGCATTATACCTACAAATATATCTTAAATAACCTTCAAAACTTTGTCATACTTGGCGGAACGACCTTTGTTTAGGCTGTTTACGCTCTGCCTACCCTATTAGGGATAAAGGCGTGATTATATGTATATACCCATTTACTATCTTTGGATAGAGAGCTAGCTTCAGACCACTAGCAAGGTGGATACACTTGTTTTATAAAAAAAATACAAAGTTGCCTAATAAAAACAAACTGCCTCCGTGTTCTAGTGGTTAGAGCCATGGGCTTACGATCAGGAGGTCCTCGGTTCGATTCCCAGGGGGGGTACACAAAAGTTGATATTTGTTACATTATCACTTTATTTGGTTTTGCTCTGTTTGGTTAGGACATTGCAGGCTGAATAACCTGATTCTCTCAAAAGAAAAAGGATTCCGTGCTTCGAAGGGCACGTTAAGCCGTCACTATCTTTTTTTTTTTTAAAAAAAGAACATTTATTCAGTTTTACAAACGGCATAAAAATATACAGCATACTGATCCTCACACTAGGATACCCTGTGTTGTGAGTAATCAGCCTCTTCCTTCGGCACTCTCAATTTACAAAACTGGTATGAAAATTGAGGTAGGTTCTTACATTAAACTAGAAAAGTTTTAAATTTACTGACAAGCAAGATTATGACTATACTTTGATAGTGGTCGTTACTCTAAAACCATGTCAGAGCCCTAATAGCTGTGCTAGTAGGCGGTTTGAAAACTCTGACACCAGACTTCATCGTTCGTCTCGAGAATCCACTCGCTAAGAAGAATGCCAAGTTGGTTCCAACCGATCACGGAACCTTGAGACTGACAGCTAGCTTGAGTCCGTATCAGAAATTTCATTTCAGTACAAAAGGACCTGTCAAATCCATACTTAATATTACTCTCAATCTTGAGATCACCTAATAAATACGAGCCTAAGTTTACCCTTTACTTATCGACGAGATAGAATCGACTATAGAGCAGACTCACTCTTATTCCCTAGAGAAACTGAGATTCTCACACACCGGTGAAACAAAGCAAGCTGTTTAGTGCCAGACTCCTTTGGAATTGGAAGCTTGCGGATCTTACCACCGCATAATACAAGTAAAGTCGTTTAGCCGGACTTATCCTTAAGCAAGCCTGTGTCACCATTTCAAAGTCAAAGTCAGATAATTTATTTCCAAATAAATTCCTAAAAACACTTTTAGAAAGACACAGGCGAGTCTATTACAAAGAAAATTATGTCTTTGTCACAAAATAAAATAAAACTATATCACAATGAAGAAGAAGCATGAGAAACTCGCACTTTGCGCCCCTCCCTTCGTTTTGTCTTATTCTTACTTTTGTCTATCCTATTGTTCAAAATAGGGTTTGTGTTATGACCGCAATCTGTGCCAATTTCTGAGGCTTCACTGAAATATCAGAGCTCCAAACATCTTTGTCATTAGTATAGTCATCTACCTTATAATTGGCTTTCTGACGTAATGTGCTTTTAATAGTATCTTCAAATTGATCTGACAAATTTAATATATGGTCCTGTATTTTGTTATAGTATTGTATACTTAGACCTAAAAATGCTTTTTTTACTTTAACCAACCTAAACTGGAGTTCGACAATTTTATTTTTGCTTCTAAGGTTCCGGTTATTCTAAGTTACCGGTCCTGCCTATCACAATTTGTGGTATAACTATGAATATTTTTCCTTACATACATAATATTTTCATATAAAAATTGACATGGTACAGTTAAAATATTTATCTCTTTGAACAATTCGCTTAGGGAATCACGACATCTGAGTTTGTAAATTGCTCTAATAGCCCGTTTTTGCAAAACAAAAATTGACTCAATGTCAGCAGCGCGGCCTTACAGCAAAATTCCATAGGACATAATGCTATGAAAATAACTAAAATATACAAGTCTTGCTGTAGCAACATCCGTGATCTCTCGGATTCTTCGCACAGCAAATGCGGCTGAACTTAGTCTCCCCGATAAAAATGTAACGTGAGGAAGCCATTGAGGTTTCGAGTCAAATGTAATCCCTAAGAAAACTGTACTTTCGGTGAACTTTATTTTTTCTTTATTAAGTACGACATCATTATCGGAAGAATGTACATTAGGCAAAGTAAATTTTATACATTTGGTTTTTTTCGCATTTAACACTAAATTATTAACAGTGAACCAATTATGAATTTGTTCAAGAGTGATATTTACGTTGTCATAATTTAACACGAGACCCTAACCCTGATTTCCCACAGTAGACCAATTAAGAAGTTGATCCTACACCACCCTTTCTTGAATAATATTTTGTAAGGAAAAATGTATGGGGTCTTTCTTCAATTTGCAAAATCTTGAGCGAACATATTTTAAAATATCATGCATATATAATAATCACGCCTTCATTGCTAATGGGGTAGGCAGATTGTAAACGACCTAAGCAAAGGTTGCCACGTCTGAGAAAGTATTGAATGTTATTTAAGATAGATTGGTAGGTACGTTTATTGCTGTAGTGATAAGTTGTCAGCCCATCGCCTAAATTACAATATACAGAAACCTTCGGATCCCTTAGCTGGTTTTTACAGCATGCCCAGGAGGAAATGTAGCTGGCTGTTTTTCTCTTGCTCCAGTCCAGCATGGAAGAAAACTTAACTATACCCAAACGATGTGGAAGATGAAGAGGTAGCTCACAATGTTTCAGACTTTTATTATTTGATCTACTCTTGACTTTAGTCTAACTCTAGATACTTAAATTCACCACAGAATAATCGTGATAGAGCTGACGATAGAGCAGACTTACTAAGAGCCTGTAAAGATACTGACACTATTTCAATATTACCAAAAATCAGCAAGCTACGTAGCAAAAGTGGTGGCAAACGCAAGCCAAGCAGCCAGAGCCTATTACCTATAGGTGGGGATCGTTTGCACATATCGGACCATTAGGAAAACCTACCACTTGGTATCTTACATTTTAATCAGAAACTTGTTAAATATTTTATTTATTTTAAATAAACAAAAAACTATTTCAATAAAATTCCTTGGCATTGCAAAATGTAGAGCAATAAAAGTATCTCTACCATAAACAGCTACGTTATCGTAGACCCAAAAGCAATTAATAAGGATAATTTATTTCCCAACTTTTACAGATAGAAAGACGAAAAAGTAAACACAAGATAAAAGGACAACACACCCCCACGGATCGAATCGAGCGAGACTTTATATGAATCATACACTTGTAGTTCCAGATGTCCGAAGCGAAGCCGACTATTCCACATTTGCGTTCGACGCATCGACTCTTGCGCACGTGTGGACGTCAACTGCGGGCTTACTTTGAAATATCAATAAAAATATTAATACTTTTGTGGTTATAATAATGACATTTAATAGATGTGTGGTTACAGTGTGTGTGTGAGAAGATAAATAGTAATATTAAGAAGTGATTTTTGAAATAAGTGATAGTGGTTTAAGAATTGCAAAATGTTTCCAAGGATCCAAGGATTGGTAAGTTTATTCCTGTTTAACTTAAGTATATTTTTAAGTAACTGGTAAACCTTGTGTGGTATTTTGAGCTTTTAAATTGTTCTACTTTCAATTCTTTAAATATGCATTACTTTACTATCGGTTTCTTAAAATAAACACATTTATGTTGACGACATTTTGTTGTTACTGAAAAAGTTAAAATTTAAAAGAAACTCGCTTCGATAAAACTCCGTTGACTGCCCTAGTTTTATATTTATCACCACGATGAAAGACTTCTCAGAATTTCTTGTGTAACCAAGAAAAATTATTGATAAAATAAAGATACACAGAGAATGTGACCTTATTTTCGTGTTTTAGGCTCATATTTATAAAGTAATCTCAAGATTGAGAGCAATATTAAGTACTCTACAATGTACTGAAATTACGTTTCTAATACGAACTCAATCTCAAGCTATCAGTCTCAAGTACTGTTTATAATTACGGGCCTTAGTACATTAAACTTTAAAAAGACGCTGAGCTCCAGCAACTTCCTTGCAAATTGTTCTTCTTACAAGATTGTCACGTTCTAGACTACACTTAGTTTCTCTAAATCGGTATTTTTTCCACTAGACGGCACGTCAACGGCAACGGATTGGTATCGTCGACGATATTTTGGAAGACTATATGAATACTATATGAAAATCAATAAGAAAATGAAAATCAGTAAAAAGCAAATTACAATCAAATTAAATGGCAATTATGCTTTTAAACTTGCCGACAAGGTTGATTCCCACCGGTAGCGTCGCTGGCCTGCCAAACTGCACGTGTGTCATATTTGTACGCATGCATGTGTGTGTGTTGAAATTGGATGAGAATGGCTGAAGACCGAGCTGAGTGGCGTGCCATGGGAGAGGCCTATGTCCAGCAGTGGACTGATACAGGCTGATGATGATGTGTGTGTGTGAGCTTAGAGTGGAAAAAAGCAGGTAAATGATATCGTTGACGATATTGCCGTCCTAGTAGGAAATTTGGAGGCCAAGACTCTCGGAGCTCAAGACTTACGGTCGCTGAGCCAGCGTAGCAGGTAGAATAACAGAGCCACGGCATCGTGACGATATCATTATCGTACCATTGCCATGCCGTTGCCGTACCGTCTAGTAGAAAAACTGCCATTGCGTGTTTGAAATACCTGCGCAATCACGTTCTTCATTAGCTAGACTAGTTTAGACCGTAATCCGTTTATCGGAGGATGCATTATTGTCTGCTGCATTGCTTTTTGCGATTTCATACATGCAACAATGGTGTCGATTCTGTTCTAGACACAACTTTTAATTTGGTCATGTCTCTTTCTAAGGTTTTGAATAAAAAAGAGACAGAAATAGAACAGCTGATTATAATCCTGTTAAAGAGACTTTACGAGCCTAAAATATGATAACATGCTAGACGGTATCGTCATATTTTAAGCACTGTACGACAGGATTATAATCAGCTGATGATTTTCTGTCACTTTTTAATTCAAATCTTAAAAAGTGACAGGATCAAACTAAAACACACAGGGTTACAGTGTATTGTAATTTAGGTGATGGGCTGACAACCTGTCACTATAGCAATACACTTTTCAATCTAAAATTGCCCTCAATTTTTGTCAGACGTGGCCAAAGCGCCTTTTATGAGTCGTTTAACGCTCTGCCTACCTCGTAAGGGATAAACGCGTGATTTAATGTATGTATGTAAGTTAAGTTATGTCTACATCAGAATCGTCACTATTGATTCTAACGCATGCTACATGCATACGAATAAAATTGCAAAAAGGACCGCACAGAATCGGCACCTTTGTTGATCTAAGGAGCGTCTTTACAATCATAGTTCCGGATATTTTTTTCTCAACGTTGTGTTTTTATTGTTAGATACGCGATAAGTGTGAAGGTTTCTGTGCCATTGACCGATGTATTTCCTCATACCCACATGTGTACATATTAATATAATCCCACATACTGCGCACTTTGTAGAGGGAAAACAGTCCGACAGACAAAGAATGGTTAATATACTAAAATATACCGGGTGTAAGGGACCCCGTCCCGCAAACTGATAGGGGTTACTCAATCAACGACACTGAACAACTTCCGCTTGGAAATTCTGTCAGGAAGAGAAAGCCGAGAGATTTTGTATGGAAAAGCCTAAAAGTCCAAAGTCAAAAGTCAAAGGGACGCTGTCCCTTACACCCGGTGTATCCATTTTTTGTGAAATTATTTACAGACATCCCTGAATTATAAAATAAACGAACTAGCTCTATTTATCTCAAAAATAAACTTTTACAAAAGATTTGTTCCTTTTTTTATTTTAAAATAACTAGTAAGTAAGAAGTTACTTACTATTTACACTTACTTGGGGAACCCACGGTAAGCTAATATCTAATATGACAATACAATACAATATACTTTATTGCATAAAAATACAGAAATTACAAGTTGCTAAAAAGAAAAGTAGCACAATTGGCGGCCTTATTGCTAATGTAGCAATATCTTCCAGGCAACCAGGCAATAGGAAACAGAGGAGTAAAGTAAATTGACCCGTAGGTGTTAGTAATGACGAACTGTGTGACGTCATTGAAGGCTAATGACGATAGTGACGTCACATGATACATGGAAATGATTTCAACGCTATAATTAATACATACATACATACATATAATCACGCCTTTATCCCTAATGGGGTAGGCAGAGCGTAAACGACCTAAACAAAGGTCGTTCCGCCACGTCTGACATAGTTTTGAGGGTTATTCCAGATGGATTTGTAAGTATATCGCTGTAGTGACAGGTTGTCAGCCCAACGCCTAAATTGCAATATACTGAAACCCTCAGATCCCTTAGCTGGTTCTTACAGCATGCCCGGGAGGAAATGCAGCTGGCACATTCTATGTTTTTCTCTCGCTCCCAGTCCAGCTTGGAAGTAATAATTAATGGTTTCCATTAAAGATAAGGTGACATAGAGTCACAATGTTAGTGACGTCAAATAATTATAATATAAATAAGGACTTTAAAATTCCTATTTATTTATTTATTGTTTATTTATTTATTATTCATAACATACAGACAAACATAAACTTATACAGCTTAGCACCATTAAACCAAGTATCGGTTTGTCTTGGTGCTGCACAATCCTCTATTAACTAATATCTTAAAAACTTAAACGAACTAAATTATCTAACATCTTTAAAAACACAAACAATTCATATTCCATTCCAATAACCGAAATTAATAAATTAATAAATTATTTAACAGGGTAAGAATCTTCATGCGTATTCAACGAATATGTTATATAACAATCAAGTGTTATTCATACTGATAAATCAAAGAATACTCACTTTTTGGTTTAACGGAGGTGTTAGACCTCAACGTTTCGACACTTTATGAGAGTCGTATTAACAAATAAGTATTAAAGAATATGTATATCAAATTTTCTATAGACATAAAATAAATAAAAGTTTATTCAGCTTTGTGCTAGTGATAGATAGGTAGAGATCTCTTCCAAGGATCGACGTGACTATAAAAATACATACATACATACATATAATCACGCCTTTATCCTTGATGGGGTAGGCAGAGCGTAAACGACCCAAACAAAGGTCGTTCCGCCAAGTCTGACAAAATTTTGAGGGTTATTTAAGATAGATTTGTAAGTATATTGCTGTAGTGACAGATTGTCAGCCCAACGCCTAAATTACAATATACTGAAACCCTCGGATCCCTTAGCTGGTTTTTACAGCATACCCGGGAGGAAATGCAGCTGGCGCATTCTATGTTTTTTTCTCGCTCCCAGGCCAACACAGCAGGCAAGACTATAAAATCATGTAGAAAATATTCCATGTTTTTAAAGTTTTCTGTAACGAACTCTTTATTAAACTAAACATGATTGAGATCAGCATTTAACTATTAAAGGCATATATAATAGGAAATATTATCATAATGGTCTTGAAATTATTGTGATACAAAATAATTACCTAACTAATTATCTAACCTAATGACATTCCAGACTGTTAGAGACGTTTCATTATTTTTCATATTAATGCGTTACTAATTAACGATCGGCTCTACACTAATATTCCAATTATATGGAATTTATCGCGATTTACACTTCGAAAGGAAAAGTGACTACTTTGAATCGTATGTACGTTTTTATATATTTATTTTCTCTATTCTACATCTATCGCAATACATCCTAGGGAATATTTCAAATAGGATTATGTAGCTATATTGCCGTAGTGACAAATTGTCTGCCCATTGTAATAAGCATTGCCAGTTATGTATTTTTTCTTGATGTTTGTGTTTTTTTATATAATTTAATACATACATACATACATATAATCTCGCCTTTATCCCTGATGGGGTAGGCAGAACGTAAACGACCTAAACAAAGGCAGTTTCGCCACGTCTGACAAAGTTTTGAGGGTTATTTAAGATAGATTTGTACGTATATTGCTATAGTGACAGTTGTCGACCCACCTCGGTTCCCTTAGCTGGTTCTTACAGTATGCCCGGGAGGACAAGCAGCTGTCAGATTCTATGTTTTTCCCTCACTCCCAGTCCAGCATAGAAGAATATCATTTAATGTGTACAATAAATTGTTAAATTAATAAAACACTTTGATTTTCTTGCTCTCATTCTAACATTGAACTCTTTAGTAAGTTCTCATAAATGTAGTATTGCATTCAAGGCACTTGACTCATCTTACAGTTATGTTATGAGTCAAAGATGAACCCACACTGCTTCTGAAAAGCACACAAAGCAGTAACTGGCAAATTTGTATGACTAATGATTTTAATAGAAACATGACACAACAGTTTTATGGGTTCGGAAGAATGTCGAAGGCCTATTAAAGTCATTTTAGTCACATAGAAATATAAAATAGATAGAAATTGCCAGTAAAACTTGCGGCAGATCAAAGTAATTTTAGGCACCATTGTATTCTGTCAAAAAAAATACGGATAGAGTAAAAAATTACAAACATATTGGACTCGATAAATCTAAGGCTAGAACTAAAATTAAAATCTGTCTGTCTCTTTCGAAATAATAACAATGAAAAAGGATAGGCGATTTAGGCTCGTATTTATGAAGATAACTCAAACTTGAGAGCAATATTAAGTATGGATTTGACAGGCCAGTTTGTACCGAAATTACATTTATGATAAGAACTCAAACTCGCTGTCACTCCTGAGAGCTGATTATAAATACGGCCCTTATGCTCTATGGTTTTACACTTTGTCCGCTAGATTTTGCACGTTTCCCCAGTATTTCGGTCAATTTAATCCGCCATATCATATGACGGCGTATAAAAATTATAAATAACGCATAAAACCACCGACTTTAAATCAAAAGCGGAGAGAATGTTTTTAGTCTGAAAGTGACAGACGATTTTTATTTCTGGTTTAGCTGGTTGAATCTAGATTAAGCCAAGTTTTAATTTTATACTTGAAATGGGTTTGCTCTTGACTCTAGACACAAGGTGAGACATGCCAATGACAGAGTTGACGATGGAGCAAGCAAGCTCATCCCAGAACATGCCTGTTATGGCACTGGCACTCTCACGTACCGACGGAACACAGCAAGCTGTTTGGCGCTGTACTCCGGAGAGCTTAAAAAAAATCTCGTTTGTCAACCGCCTAATGAAACTCGATCATTATTTCAAAATTTTGTTTATGCGCTCATAATATGACGGCCCGCACAGCCTAGTTGGCAGTGTATATTGCTGTACTGACAGGTTGTCAGCCCATCGCCTAAATTGCAATATACTGAAATCCTCGGATCCCTTAGCTGATTTTTACAGCATGCCCGGGAGGAAATGCAGCTAGCACATTCTATGTTTTTCTCTTGCTCCCAGTCCAACATGGAAGAATCGTGTAACTAAGTTATAGAAATATTACTTTACCAAAACTTGGGCAGGAAATCTCCTGTGTAATATACTGACAGCGCTGTCGCTTTTCTTAAGATCTAGTAGACAAAGGTCCAAGATCACCTACGTCAGTTAGATCAGTATTTACGTAACTTTTATTATATAAGTAAAGTTTAATAGGTACTTGAAGATAAAGTCGCAGATAAGAGCTAAAAATATGACCATTTCTATGAAAGGCATATTGATTAAATGCTTTGTGCTATATGTGTTTGCGCTAACAAGTGCACTTTTAAAGTCTATAATTCTGATAACACAACATGACATGACATGTTCTGACAAGGCTTGCCCATACGACAGCATAGGTGTGATCAGCATGCTATGTCCTAACCAACTTAAAAAATCATGTCTCTAGCCTTATTCGGTATCTCACGTGTTCGACTACCTAATCAAGAGGATTGAACGAGGGTACTTGTTTTTACCGGATCTGTGCTTCGGAAGGCACGTTAACCCGTTGGGCCCGGTTAATATCGTTTAATACCGTAGATATTAGTCGTTAAGCCATGTCAGAGACCAGTGCTAATAAGCATTGGCGGCTTAAAAACTCTGATTGAACCTAGAATTGTGGTCTGATTCCCTTCCCCCCCCCACCTTCTGGGTTGCAGAGGTCAGATGGCAGTCGCTCTGTGTACAATCCAGTAGCCTCGTTCAATCCCCTAGATTAGGTAGCCGACCACGTGAGATACGGAATCGCAAAGCATATCTTTCAAAAACATGTGACATGTCTTATACCAATATTTTATTTATTTAATAATAGGAACACGGATATTAAATTGAATTGTTTTATTTTTAGTTCTCAATACCAAAATAAAGATAATGACTACGTGCGTAATGAATGGACCAATAACATTTATCTCTTAGGCTCGTATTTATAAAGCGCGCTCAAGATTGAGAGAAATATTAAGTATGGATTTGAAAGGTCCTTTTGTTCTGAAATGACCGTGATCCGTAGGCCCTATGTTCCATTCCCTATATCCAGAGGGAACACTAATTGAAATTCGTCAATTTATTATTTTATGAGGTTTGCCCCTGTTTGGTTATGTTATGACATTGCAGGCTAAATCACCCGATTTTCCGAAAAGAAAAAGGATTTCGGAACGCACGGCCCGTCGGTCCCGGTCGCTGTCTTTGATAGTGGTCATTACTTAAACCATGTCAGAGGCCTAATAGCAGCATGATGGCGACGTAATTTTCTTTTTTTGCTATGTTCATTAAAAGCGTGGTCATACAGTATAAACTTTTGTCCGCTGTGGCCTCGAACTCAGTAATGAACCCGGGTAGTTCTACCGCGCTCTTATATTTTTTGGTCTCGCTAATTAAAAACTAACTTTGTGGTTCATTATCTCCAACGTGCTCCAAAAAGTTTTAAATCAAAATGTAAAGTTAGCAGAGATAATTGTTATATTTTTGTCAGTTCTGCTAGAACTTCAAACAAAATACAGGTTCTCAGTTTTATGGATTTCAAACAAAAATAAAACGTGGATGATAAAAAAACAAAGCAAGATGAAACTGGGTGTAAGGCTAAAAGCTTCCTGCAAACTGATAGGGGTTACTCACTCTAAGAAACTGAACAACTTTTACCGTTCGTTTTCATTTTCTTCCACATGAATGACTTTGATGATTTTCTTCCACAAAATGACGACCTTGAGAGATGAGAATTTTATTGTAAAAGTTTTTCAGTATCGGAGCTGATAGCAAGCTGATATTCGTCAATTTATCACTTTGTGAGGTTTTCCCCAGTTTGGTTAGGACATTGCAGGCCGAATTACCTGATTGTCCGAAAAGTAAATAAGGATTCCGTGCTTCGGAGGTCACGTTAAGCCGTCGGTACGGCCGCTGTCTATGATATATTAAAACCATGTCAAAGGTGTCAGAGATTTTAAACCGCCTAGTACTACGACGGTGGAGCGAGGTGAAATAACCCTAATGAACTGAGGAAGTAAGTCCTAGACAGTAAACAGAACTGTTATCGCGTCTACTATTGCAAATACGAGAGTGTGTATGTATACCGGGTGTAAGGGACAGCGTCCCGCAAACTGATAGGGGTTGCTCAGTCAACGACACTAAACAACTTCCATCAGAAAATTCTTTCGGGAAATGAAAAAAGAAAGACCATTGTCTGATCGAGGTGGAAATTTTGTATGGAAAAGCCAATTTTTAGTTTCACTTTCTGAAAGAATTTCTCGTTGCAAGTTGTTCAGTAGTCGTCGTTGACTGAGGAACCCTATCAGTTTGCGGGACGCTGTCCCTTACACCCGGTATGTGTTTATGTTAACAAACATACTAAGTTCATCCATAATATAAGTAGGTTAAGTATACTTGTATGCTGGACTGAGTGAGAGAAAAACATAGAATGTGCCTCCCGAGCATGCTGTAAAAACAAGTTAATGGATCCAAAGGTTTCAGTATATTGCAATTTAGGCGATGGGCTGACAACCTGTCACTACAGAATAAGAATTCGTGTTAGAGATGTGAAGCCATTAAAGAAAAGGATGCGTGTAACCACTTCCCATCCGCAAGATATTACGTTACTGGGAATGTGAGAAGATAGCTTGGAATTTATACATTGGGGATAACCCTTACGGGTGTAGGCAGAGCGTCAACAGTCCAGTAGAATGCGTTTTCTTCACGTCTGACATATACTGAGTGTTATTTTAAAATGATTACGTGTTGTGCTTAAGACTTCAGCTTCAACAATATTCTCATACTTACATACGTATAATCACGCCTTTACCCTAATGGGGTAGGCAGAGCGTAAACGACCTAAACAAAGGTCATTTCTCCACGCCTGACGAAGTTTTGAGGGTTATTTAGATAGATTTGTAGGTATATTGCTGTAGTGACAGGTTGTCAGCCCATTGCCTAAATTGCAATATACTGAAACCTTCGGATCCCTTAGCCGGTTTTTACAGCATGCTCGGGAGGAAATGCAATTGGCACATTCTATATTTTTCTCTTGCATGGAACATAATACAAATACTCAGATATAATAATCTTTATTTAATTGAAATGTAATTGCTTGAGGGGCAGTGAGCGATACCGAAGAAACAATATTTGTTTTATATTTTCAATGACAGTGCATAACGTAAACAAAACTGTTTACAATTCAATTAATTGATTATTTATATAACCATGAGTAAGTAAGTATGTGTTGTAAATATTTTGTTTGTTTTGCAAATATTTTTTGTCTCTCAATCTCAACTGTCAATATAAAAAATTGCATCCTTTATCTTTTATTTACGTGCTGGTTTGTGAGTGATAAAAAAAGTATGAATCGTACCAGCTGTTTCTCCTTCCGGGCATTGTAGAAACCAGTAAAGGATGTGGAATTGTGGAGTATTTTGTATTGTTATTTGACCAATGCTGCTACATTCTGGTTCAAACCACTTAATTTCATATCATTCTAAATTCAAATCCAACCTTTTTTCTTTAATACACTCATAGCTCTCTGGCCAGCCAGCCTTACCATTTGACGAATAATTCTATGTCCTTTTTTTTGCCATGAAATTATGTTCTATATTCTGGTTCAAACCACTTCGTAGTTTATTCCCTTTTCAACCAAGTCATTCTAAATTCAAATTCATCTTTTTTTTCTGAAACGCGCATCTGGCCGGCCAGCTTCCATTAAACCAGTTACACACCCATATAGAGACAAAAGCAGTATACTGTAGTATAGGCCAGGGTTTCTCAAACTTATGGCCTCACGTACCCCTGTTGAGGGGCAACTTGCTGTCAAGCAATCCCCTAACTCCATTAGAAAAAAAGTCTACAGTTGAAGAAGAAAAAACATTTATTTTATAATAATGACAGCTTATACATACTTACTAAACATTGTGTGTCTTGTAGCAAATTGACTCCATTTTAAGAGTGATTTTTGTCTTTGAAATTCGGACTGAGCCGCCATTTCATTAATATTTTTGGGTATCAACAAAAGGCAACCCCAGGCAATCGCAGAGCCCACTTTGAGAAACCCTGGTAACGTGGTATAGGCAGACATTCAAAGGCTGTATGTATAAAAAGCCATGTGGCTACCGGACGCGATGAGGCGAAATAATTAATAACATCCTGTGTCCTGTGGGAGGATCCGACAGGTGGGAGATGGCATGTATAAATTAAACTGAGTACAGTTATTGTGGTTTATACTTTATTTTATACCCAAATGTGCAAAGCAAAGAAGGGTAGGTGACGTATTTATGAGCCTGTGTGTATGTGAGCCTGATGCTGAAGAGGATAGGGCCGCTGCCTTCTGAGCCGAGGACGTGGTTCGAATGCCATCTCGTACCAATGTGTTTTTCGGATTGCAAATTTCAAGATCTTGTTAAAGCCAATTTTTGCGATCAGATGGTCAGTATCATTATGATTTATGACTTTGTTCATAACCAGTTTTTAAACTTATAACTTGTAAACAAATTAAACATAATTCATACTCAACGCTGTCAAAATCATTCATATTTGTTTAAATATTATTTTGTCAGAAGTCGCAATAACATTCGTATTGTATCCTATACTATTGAGAGCCCGATGGTGTAGTGGATAGGGCCGCTGCCTCCTAAGCGGGAGGTTGTGGTTCGAATCCCACCACGTACCAATGTGATTTTCGGTTTTTGAATTACATATGTACGTTTATTAGGCCCTTTATCCGTGCTTCGGAAGGAACGTTAAGCCGTTGGTCCCGGTTAATATCGTTAATACCGTAGATATTAGTCGTTAAGCCATATCAGAGGCCAGTGCTTAGCATTGGCGGCTTGAAAACTCTGACCTAATCTAGGATTGGGTCTGGTATCCCTTCTGGGTTGCGGAGGTCAGATGGCAGTCGCTCTGTGTAAAAACCAGTACCCTCGTCCAATCACCTAGATTAGGTAAGCCGACCCCTAGAGATACGGGATAAGGCTAGGGAGATGATGATGATGATGTATCCTATACTAATTTCATCACAACTGAATAAATAACGAAGTATTATTCTGATTTTATTGGTCTTAAAATTTACCTACAATATTTCGTCTTTATCAATGCATTCCTTTTTAGGTAAATTGTAGAGTATTTTGTTTACAGTTCGACCTTTATTCCCTGTACTTTGTTTATCATCCATCACCAACACCTATCAAACTTTTAAATATCGATTAGTAGTACAAATACATAAAAATATTGACTTGGTTGTCATATTATTGTTGGTAGGCCATGACCATAGCTATTTAAACACGGAAATACGACACTGCGACCTCACGACACCAGGTGAAGGTTGCTGCCGAAGGGAAAAGGAAAGGTATGTTACCTTGACTCTGTTGCAAATAACTTTAAAATACCTACGGGTAATTTTAAGGCAAGAAAGACAGATTTTACTTTCGCATTCAAATAATATAGTGATTTTGTTTCTATGACTGTGGTATAACAATGGGTTTTTCTTATTTATGGAAAAATAATGTTTATACATATACACGCCTTTATCCCTTATGGAGTAGGCTGAGCGCAAACGACCCAAACAGAGGTCGTTCCGCCACGTTAGACAAAGTTTAGAGGGTTATTTAAGATAGATTTGTAGGTATATTACTGTAGTGACAAGTTGTCAGCCTATCGCCGAAATTGCAATATACAGAAACCCTGGGATCCCTCAGCTGGTTTTAACAGCATGCCCGGGAGGAAATGCAACTGGCACATTCTATGTTTTTCTCCCGCTCCCAGTCCAGCATGGAAGTATTCAATAAAGCCAAACTTAAAAACTAATGTTTGTAAATATGATTATGATATTATTATTATACTAGCATAAACTGTCCCGATGCCAATTATGATACTGCACGAAAAAGTATTTTTTTCATTAGATAAAATTATTGGAAAATAAGGGAATTATAGGAATCAAAAATAAGAAAACTTCAATCGTTTGTTGGGTAGCAATTTTCAGCATACTTCCAACTACTAATATCTTACGAAACAAAAATAAACATTTCATACAAAAATGTTTAATGTTATCGATCGTGCATAATCATTAATAAGAAGAAATTTAAACATTCATAAACATCAAACAATCAGCGCAGTTTATATAAAGTGTATAAAAGGAATGAAATGTTTTGAAAACACTTATTACAAGATTAAAAAGTGTTTATAACATGGGTTATATCATGATAAATATGCGAGGTACATCTATACTTTCATTGTTGGACTCTTCTTCTTAGCGAGTGGATTCTCGAGTCGAACAACGAACCGATGAACACTAGTGTCAGTTTCCGAACCGCCTAGTAGCACAGCTATTAGGCCTTTGACATGGTTTTGAGTAACAACCACTGTCAAATACCGACGGCTTAACGTGCCCTCCGAAGCACAGAATCCTTTTGCTTCTCGGACTGATTCAGCCTGCAATATCCTAACCAGACTGGAGAAAACCTCACAAAGTGATAAATTGACAAATATCATCTTTGTGTTTCCCCCTGGGAATCGAACCCAGGACCTAAGGGTCGTAAGCCTCTAGCTCTGACCACTTGACCACGGAGGCAGTCGATTGTTTGACTAGAAGCAATAAAAGAAAGTATAAAAGACAGAAGGTACTAAACCAACAAAGGGGTATTCAAGGGAAAGTACATAATTTAGCTATGAGCTAACGATCCTTCTTTGCAGAAATAAATATAGGTAGTCCTACCTAAACTTCCTCAAAAATGTATCAATTACCTTCTTCGCAAATTATTTTTCCTAATGATTTTGACCTTTTTTCCCTGGGAAAAAAAATATAACAGAAACTTATTTTAAATATCGGTGTAAGGAAATCACGTTCTTTTTTTTTGTATAATAATTTATTCCGGCAAGAACACTTTTCAACCGAAAATGAAACCATGTCTGAAAGACTAGTATTCAATATACATACATACATATAATCACGTCTTTATCCCTAATGGGGTAGGCAGAGCGGAAACGACCTAAACAAAGGCCGTTCCGCCGCGTCTGACAAAGTCTTGAAGGCCATTCAAGATTTTTTTTTACGTTTATTGCTGTAGTGTCAGGTTGTCAGCCCATCGCCTAAATTACAATATACTGAAACCCTCAGATCCCTTAGCTGGTTTTTACAGCATGCTCGGGAGGAAATGCAGCTGTCACATTCCATGTTTTTCTGTCACTCCCAGTCCAGCGTGGAAGAAAAAGTATTCAATACGGCAGGAAAGTAGCTATCCCTTGTGTAGCTGTTTCCTAATCGCTCATACCCAAACATCGGCCGGTTATAGCTCCAGACGGACAGTTATATTTAGAATCTGACTCATCCCGGATGTGTCATGCAGTTCAAAATAATTAACAAAGTGGAGACAGCGGTCAGACAAAAGTAAAAGGAATAAACAAAACTATGTTTAGTTTTTCTTCCATGCTGGACTGGGAGCGATAGAAAAACATAGAATGATCCAGCTGCATCTCCTCCGGGGCATGCTGTAAAAACCAGTTAAGGGATCCGAGGGTTGAAACCGTATATTGTAATTAAGGCGATGGGCTGACAACCTTTCACTACAGCAATATACAATACAGATCTATCTTAAACAGCCTTCTAAACTTGTGAGACGTGGCGAAACGACCTTTGTTTGGGTTGTTGGCGCTCTGCCTAACCCATTAGGGATACAGGCGTGATAGTATGTATGTATGTTTAGTCGTTTAGCAAAGAAATATACAAAACAGTGCTATAGTCCGTCCTGTATTGCCGGGTTAGGATAGCGTCAACCCATCGGCACTTTAAAACCAGTTTAAGGACCATCCTATGGACAAATATCATCCTTATCTAGGCAATTCTTGAGTGTAGTTTGTTTTGAGGAATATTTAAGATCAATTTGTAGGTATATTGCTGTAGTGACAGGTTGTCAGCCTATAGCCTAAATTACAATATACTGAACCCCTCGGATCCCTTAGCTGCATTTACAGCATGTACAGGAGGAAATGCAGCTGGCACGTTTTATGTTTTTCTCTCGCTCCCAGGCCAGCATGGAAGAAAAGAAAAAAAACAAAACCAATTTCCTTTAAAAATTTATTGCTTTTTCAGGCAAGAAAATCAGCCAGTATCATTTGAGCTTAAATAATAAATGTCTGATATCCTTGCTTATTATTTTTAAGCCTATTTTCATGAGCAGTAAAACATGAGGTCAAAAGCATATGAGCAAAGCTATGTAATTTCCTCATAGGAAATGAGTTTGTTTTTGATGCTCTCTACTCTCACAGAAACATGGCGTAGAATATAATAATTATAGAATACAAATCGTACAAAACAATAAATAAAAGAAAAAAATAACTTTTCTATATTCATGCTGGTCTGGGAGCGAGAGAAAAACATAGAATGTGCCAGCTGCATTTCCTCCTGGGCATGCTGTAAGAACCAGCTAAGGGATCCGAGGGTTTCAGTATATTGTAATTTAGGCGATGGGCTGACAACCTGTCACTACAGCAATATACCTACAAATCTATCTTAAATAACCCTCACAATTTTGTCAGACGTGGCGGAGCGACCTTTGTTTAGGTTGTTTACGCTCTGCCTACCCCATTAGGGATAAAGGCGTGATTATATGTATGTATGTATGTATGTATTATATGTCCAGATCGGTCAATTTGTATGGAAAAGCAATTATTTTTAATTCTTTTAAAAGGATTTGAATTGAAAAAGGACAGGTGATTTATACTATATGGTTTTACACTTTGTCCGGTGGATTTTAACGCGCTTTTGCACGTTTCCCCAGTATTTTTGTCAATTTTAGCCATATCATATGATGGCGATTAAAAATGACAGATAGCGCATAAAACCTCCGACTAAAAATCTAAAATATGATAGAATAGATCTCATATCCTATTCCAATGTGTTGTTTCTGAAAGTGACAAATAGATTTTAATTTAAGTTTCAGCCGGAAAATCTAGAATCTTGCCTAGTATTTTATAATATTCAGTGGGAAATTGAATCCGCTCGAATATTTGAATCTCTACAAATAAGAAGTCCAAATGCAGTCCGTAGCTTCGAATGAAATCTCCTTTGAAACGTGTACAAATATGCTGAAACCTTCTGACTAGGTCAGGTCCGAGTTCAGCAATTCAATATTTACTATTTTTCCGGATAGAAAATCAGCTTCAGGACAGCCCGATGGTGTAGTGGATAGGGCCGCTGCCTCCTAAGCAGGAGTTCGAATCCCACCGCATACATACGTATGCGTACGCAATGTGTTTGTCGGTTATCGAATTTCATATGTGCGTTTATTCGGCGCTTTTTCCGTGCTTCGTAAGGCACGTTAAGCCGTTGATCCAGGTTAATATCGTTTAATTCCGTAGATATTAGTCGTAACGCCGCCATGTCAGACAATTGCTAAGCATTGGCGGCTTGAAAACTCTGATCTAATCTAGGATAGTGTTTGGTTTCCCTTCTGGGTTGCAGAGGTCAGATGGCAGTCACTCTGTGTAAAAACCAGTCCCTTTGTTCCATCCCGTAGATTAGGTATCCGACCCCGTGAAATACGAGATAAGGGAAAGGGTGATGATGAGCAAACCAGCTTCCATTTTTTAATAATACACATTGTTAGCGTTATTGTTAATACATTTCTTCCATGCTGGACTTGGAGCGAAAGAAAGATATAGAATGTGCCAGCTGCGTTTCATGTTGTAAAAAGCAGCTTAGGGATCTGACGGTTTTTGTATATTGCAATTTAGGCGATGGGCTGACAACCTGTCACTACGGCAATATACCTACAAATCTATCTTGAATAACCTTCAAAACTTTGTCAGACGTGGTGAAACGACCTTTGTTTAGGTCGTTTACGCTTTACCTGCCCCATTAGGGATAAAGATGTGACTATATGTATGTATGTAATAATACACATTGTTAGCGAGAAAAGAATGCTTCTTTATTTAAATCTCGTGGTCTATTTTTAAACAACTGCGCATATTATGTTGAAATATTCTCACGACAACCAAGACAATAATTCATATACAATCACATTCTATGAACTGACTCACTTAAACCCCTTATCTTTATCTATTACCTACTTACCTAAATATTTACATTCTACTTATCGAATTGTAAACAAAGAAAGTACTACAAAGAACCCGTATACAATATGAATAAGAAGGTACGTGGTGTTTAAGTACTTAGTATGAAATCGTTATTTACATTCGACGGGGTGTAAGTGACAGCGTCCTGCAAACTGTTAAGGGTAGCTCAACCAACGGATCTGAACAACTATCAGCAGGATTTTTTCTTTCAGGAAGTCAAAAAAACAAAATGTTTGATTGAGTTGATCATTTTATGGGATGTTTAATTTTTTTCTTAATCTAATCTCCTGAAAGAATTTCCTGGTGATAGTAGTTCAGTTTCATTGACTGAGCAACCCATATTAGTTTGCGGGACGCTGTCCCTTACACCCGGTATTCATATTTATTAGGTATTACAAGAAATTTTTGAGTTAACTAGTATAAAGCACTTTTCCGGCTGTCTATGCCTACTATAAAAACTAATCCAGGTTAGGCAAAGCGTGAAAGTGGCATAGTATAGTGATATATGATCGTCCTTATCAATGACAGTTACCCTACTTTTACACAGTGAATAATGGCGAAAAGACGTGTGTCGAATACGATATTATATTAAAAATGTGCAAATAGTTTCACGCACTTGCTATATTGAATGTTTTTTATAGTAGCCACTGTCTTTACATACATGTCATCACGCCTTTATCCCTTATGGAGTAGGCAAAACGTAAACGACCTAAACAAAGGTCGTTCCGCCACGTCTGACAAGTTTTGAGGGTTATTAAAGATAGATTTGTAGGTATATTGCTGTAGTGACAGGTTGTCAGCCCATCGTCTGAATTGCAATATACTTAAATCTTCGGATCCCTTAGCTGGATTTTACAGCATGCCCGGGAAATGCAGCTGGCACATTCTACGTTTTTCTCTCGCTCCCAGTCCAGCATGGAACAAAATGTCTTTATATACTGAATTTTATCAGAAGGTCGATTTTACTACTTTTTTACCAATCTATGTACTACAGGCAGCGCCATCTATATCACTAAATTGCGTTTTCTCGTGGAACTCAGATAATGTTACCTCCGCGGCGTAAAAAGTAGCCTATGTGTATTTCTTAGGTCATATTTTGTCTGTGTATTAATCCGTTAAGTATTTTCAGCCATTTTAGCGGTAAAAGCAGCAAACAAAAACATGAAAATTCTCCCCAAAGCAACGCCATAAGCCGATGTTCGAACCCTAGTGGGCGCCCTTAGGCAGTTGTCATTTGTATATAAGGGTGTAGATTGCGTGTAGCAACTCCCCGCGTTTATTCCGGTGACGCATTATATACACTCTGCAGTATGGTGCAAATAGGTACATTAAAAAAAAAACTAAATTTCTCATAAATATTAGTAGGATAATTAGCGACCCGCCCCAGTTTCGCACGGAAATCATCAGTGTGTCTCTACTATATTCTGCATGTATAATACATATAAACCTTCCTCTTGAATCTCTCTATCCATTAAATATTGTCTTAAGATAATCATAAATTTTGTTGACATGTCGAATATAATTTTGTAAAATATTTGTATTGCATGCTGATATTAGCAAGTTTTCAGTGGAACTTATATATTTTCGCCCATAACATCTTACATTGTACCTGTAAACTGCAATAAAGAATTTTGAATTTGAATAAAAAAAACCGCATCAAAATCCGTTCCGTAGTTTTAAAGATCTTAGTTTTAAAGGACAGAGAAAGCGACTTTGTTTTATACTATGTAGTGATTTAAGTACCCAATATGATATATTAGGTAAGTAGATTAGGACTATCACATTTGCGTGGCACCGATATCACAAAATATTATAGGTAAGTAAATCTGTGCCAATATTCAAGTATAAAGTATTACAGCTGTTCATATGTGGAGCATTTCAGAAGGTGAACGACCTCTTAGTTCGCAACCTTATCGTGACATGACACACTTGCGAAGATAACCTCAAAACATTTCGTCTACTTCTTAGCGAGTGGATTCTCGAGTCGAACGGCAGAGTCAGAGTTTTCAAACCGCCTAGTAACACAGTTATTAAGCCTCTGACATGGTTTGAGTAACGACCACAATCAAAGACAGCGGCCGGGACCAACGGCTTAACGACAATCATCAGGTGATTCAGCCTGCAATGCAGTAACCAAACTGGAGAAAACCTCACAAAGTCATAAATCTACAAATATCAGCTTTGTGTTCCCCTCTGGAAATCGAACCCAGGACCTTCGGATCGTAAGCCACTAGACCAGGGAGGCTGTTAAACAAAAACTTTTAGTAAAATTGTTGTTTAGTCTCTACCTTTTTAGTTTTACAATCTTATCTTTGATGTTCATCTTGACTTGACTATACGCTATTTTAATAACGAAGAAGTTATTCAAATTAATCTTGTAATATCTTTGATCTAGAATTTTCAGATATTACATTCCTCATAAAATGCCTGAATTACTAATTAATGGATATTAAGATTGGTTTAGGCCGTGTGTTTGATTTTGCTCACTATCTAAATCTACATACTTAAAGTCACGCCTTTGTAGGGTAGCCTTCAGGGTAGGCAGATCATAAAATGCCCCTTAAGGCATTTTCGCCATGTCTGCCACATATAAGAAGCAATTTTAGACTGAAATCGCTATACTTGTGATATAGGGTGTCAGCACAGTAAAACCCATGAAAACATTTGCTGGTTTTTACTTGCTGCCTGGTGAAGCAGAGGGCACAATCTATGTTTTTATAGTTCCCGGTCCAGCGTGGAAGTATCTAACTATCTAAACGATGAGAACAAATAGTCTTTTCAGCGCTACATCTTCAAATAAAATCAAGATCCTTCTGTTTGTAGAAAGTGCAAATACTTACCTTCTAGCAAACATCCTATCTAAACAATCAAACAGTCCAAAATAAAAGGAAACATTTGTCAAGAACAGGCGGCGTTCCCGATCGACACAATCTAAGAGAAATACCTAAACAGTATAGTCAAACCTTTATGCTTGACGGGGTAGGCAGATCGTGAACGACCTCATAATAAGTCAATTTTGTCGCCATGTTTTAATAATATTAGAAAGACCTTCCATGCTATACTAGGGAGCGAGCGAAAAAAATTGAATGTGCCAGCTGCATTTCATCCCGGGCATGCTGTAAAAACCAGCTAAGGGATCCGAGGGTTCAGTATATTGCAATTTAGGCGATGGGCTGACAACCTGTCAATATAGCAATATACCTATACAAATCTATATTAAACAGAACTTTCGGAACGGCCTTTGTTTAGGTCGTTTACGCTCTGCCTACCACATTAGGGATAAAGGATAGATGATATATAGATAGATAAAAATGAATGCGTAAAAAACATCACACATAAAAGAAAAAAAGATAAACACAAAGAAAGAAGAGATGAAAAAATATACCCATGACAAAAATAAGACAAACTAGTGCCTAAATTATGTTGAATGTGTACTGAAGTGATGCAGAGGGTCAAAGCTCAGTGTATTATAGCTCATTTCTTCCATGCTGGACTGGGAGAGATAGAAAAACATAGAATGTTCCAGCTGCCCTTCCTCCCGGGCATGCTGTAGAAGTCAGCAAAAGGGACTCGAGGGTTACAGTGTATTGTAATTTAGGCGATGGGCTGACAACCTGTCACTATAGCAATACACATTACAATCTAAAATTGCCCTCAATTTTTGTCAGACGTGGCGAAAGCGCCTTTAACGAGGAGTTTGACGCTCTGCCTACCCCGTAAGGGATAAAGGCGTGATTTTATATATATATATATATTATAGCTCATAAAGAGCAAAAACACAGATGTTCAGCTTTTCAGAAAGGCGTGATTATATGTATGTTTGTATGTATAAAATACTTTAATATGAGTCATACTATACATTATGTTTTTGTGGTCGTAGTGTGGTCAGGTGCATCCTATTTTATAAGCAGTTCGTAGTGTTTTTTTTCCTTGTGTGTGCACAGTAGTAAACAAATCATTCATACAAGGAAGGTGTTGTTTACTGTCCCGCTTCCGAAAACCCGTTTACCTAACCAAAGACAAAATAAACTTTTGTATTGCAAAAATTCGACGCCATTGTTGTAAACACAATAGAAGTTTACACTTTATTCTACGACTACCTATTGTCATTTTTTTTTCTTCTGAATTAGATCGACGATTGCTAAACGCGTTGGTCTTGTAACTGGCCGCAAAAAAAGTAAGCGGAGTAGTTTACGAAAATTGACAGTCGATCGGAATTTCAAATAGAGAACGGTCTTTTCTTAAATCGGTGTATGAAATTATGTTTATAATTTTACTAGTTGCCAGTGTCGGGAAAGTTGAATTTCAATTTTCTTTTAAAAACTTATTTCATGTGTTTTTAATCATATATTTTTCAAATTAAGTTCGAGATGATGAGGAGAAATTTAGTGTTTTAAATGTGTCGTGTTCAGAAGAAGGAGATTGCGATTGTAATGTGAAAGACTTTACTACTTTGAGACGAGAGTCTAAGATGTTGCTACTAGGTCGACCGGTAAGTTCTTTTTTTAGCGAATACGTTGCGTTCTTACTATTTCCTATTAAAATTATATATAGCTCATTCCGAAATGATTGTTAGTCAGGTGGCACTGCAGTTCTCACAAATGTAAAATAAAATCATAACAGTTTTTAATACATATTTGCTCGTAAAGGGTCTTTTGTTACACCAATTTCAATATCATATTTAATCTCTCTGTATTTTGTAATGTAAAAGGCGCGAGTTTTTTTTAAAATAAGCCAATACAAGATGATCCGTCCAAACGAACGGTACTTTTTAAATCTAAGCAAAGTGATTTTATGGCAGAAAAGTGATCTACATTTTATGAATAAAATTATATTAAAATAAGCATACGAATACAAACCCCATAACTTGAGGATTAAAGCTAAGTCAAAGGATATATTTTATATTGTCTCTTAATAAATGTTAAAAAGTTTATGCATAAATTATCAGTGTTTCTTTACTATATTATGCATGTATTATACATATAAACCTTCCTCTTGAATCACTCTATCCATTAAAAGAAATCGCATCAAAATCCATTGCGTAGTTTTAAAGCTTTTTGCATACATAGGGATATAGGGACAGAGAAAGCGACTTTGTTTATACTATGTAGTGATGTCGTTTACGCTCTACTCCGTAAGTAAAATAGTACTTAATTAAAAGGTAATTTTATGCAAGTATGTATATTCAAATTGTGTCTATTACTTGGCGAAATATTATTTAGATGAAACAAGAGTACATTTACATGTAAATTGACTGTTAGGTAATCGTTTTTGCAATTAACTATACAAAGAGTAAGGTTGAGTGCAAGTAAACAAAGGTTTATTATTATAACATACATATAAGTAATACATGCTAGTTTACACTTACATAATAGTTGTAACACATAATAAGTAAAATACTATCGACAACAATGTCTAGCTTTACGATAGCTAATAAAAATCACGTGGAAGCAAACTAGTTTTTAAAGAAGCAAAGTAGTTACCCACACGACAGAAGAAGAAGAAGATAGGGATAAAGACGTGATTATATGTATGTATGTAACGCTATAGAAGTATCACCTAGGTTATCTTATTTGAACAAGAACCTATAGATCCCAAGCTAAGTAAGCTAAGTATAGTTCAAAGATCTATAGGCACTAAGTAATAAGTTGGAAGATTTATGCCACGTTGTATGCGCATGCACAACCAGAATTTACAAGTTTCAGCATTTAGCGTTGAATTAACCAATCACGATATATATTATATTGTATACTAGTCTTAGTCTGTGGTGTCACCTGAACATAAGGGAAAAATAGAACGGAATTTTAATTTTAGAAATTAAAATCATAATTTTGTTTTGTCTGGTTTGCTAGCCGCAATCCCATCATTTGGAAAATTTTGGCTCGACGCAGTGAGTTAACTTTTGCTATTACAACTTTCTGTTTCATTTAAATACAGGTAATACTAGGCGGTTTGAAAACTCTGACACCAGGGTTCATCGGGTCGTTCAACTCGAGAATCCACTCGCTAAGAAGAAGATACAAACATGATATTAAAATAATAATAAAAAAGGTAGATAAATTAAATTTAAAAAATACGAGATATTTACAATTCTAAAATGCACTAAATATTTAATGTAATCTTTTTAAGTTAAAAAGTAATGCAAATTTCCTTTGAGTTGCCGAAACTTGCAAGGCATCTTATTTTAAGGTAAAAAAAGGGATCTACATAAATACAACGAACCAGTCGCTTGTATATACGTACGTACATACAATCAAGATGTTTTAATGATATGTAACAGCACCCGTGGTAAGATTGTATATATAATTATAGCCAGATAAGACCGTCTTTCAGTGTACATTCAGTGATATAACTGAGAACACGTTAAAAAAATAATCATAGTTTTTGAAATTTGAAAATTAATTTAGTTTGACTCATTTTGTGCAGTGAAGGATTTCTTTGATAAACCGTGAGTGATTTTGAATATTTATGTGATCTGTATTATTTATTCGGTGCTTTCTTTCTGCTTCAGAAGGCACGTTTAACCGTTGGACCCAGTTAATATCGTTTAACACCGTAGATTTTAGTCGCTAAGCAATGTCAGAAACCAGTGCTAAGCATTGGCGGCTTGAACACTCTGGCCTAATCTAGGATTGGGTCTTGTTTCCCTGGTGGGTTGCGTAGGTCAGATCGCTCTGTAAAAACCAGTACCCGCGTTCAATCACCTAGATTAGGTAGTCGACCCCGTGAGATACAGGATAAGGGTAGGGGAGATGATGATGTGATCTGTATTTTTTTTTAATAAGAAATCATAATAATTTTGTCGACAGGGCTTAAATACTACAATCTTTTATATCAACGGTAATCCAAAGGTCGCAATTTAAGCCCTTTCCACATCCATATTTTCATTTCTTACTTGTCATAGATCTTTTACTTGCCTTAAGTATAATAAATTGCTCTTTAAATATATTTTTTTATAAACATATGTCTTTCAGTTTTAAAATTATGGACATGTTAAAATAGCCAAGTATCACGTTATATTTTTCTATGCTGGACTGGGAGTGAAAGAAAAATATAGAATGTACCAGCAGCATTTCCTCCTGGACATGCTGTGAAAACCAGATAAGGGATCCGAGAGTTTATGTATATTGCAATTTAGGCGATGGGCTCACAACCTGTCACTACAGCAAAATACCTACAAATCTATCTTAAATAACCCTTATTACTTTGTCAGATGTGGCGGAAAGTCATTTTTTTAGGTCGTTTACGCTCTGCCTGCCGCATTGGGGATAGAGGCGTGATTGTATGTATCACGCTATAAGCGCGTGTCAGTAATTTGATATAAATACTTAAATAGCATAACTCTATCATCAAATACAACCAAATTATCACCACTTATTTATTCACACAAATCACACGTTATTTTCATAGAAAGCCATCTTTGTTTACATTTCGCGCTATAGAGATAACCAATTTGCAGTTATATAGCAAGTTGGTTCAAATATCGATCAAGGGTAAGCCAGAGTATAACCGGTTTTGTATGGTGAGGCAAGTCTTAAGTTCTACAGGGGTGGCCAAGACGTCGACTTGTCGATACGATACTTAATATCATCATCCTCTCCTTAGCCTTATCCCGTATCTCACGGGGTTGGCTACCTAATCTAGGGGATTGAACGGAGGTACTGGTTTTTACACAGAGCGACTGCCATCTGACCTCCGCAACCCAGAAGGGTAACCAGACCCAATCCTAGATTAGGACAGTTTTCAAGCCGCCAATCATATTCCTATTATAGGGAAAAAGTTTAATGCGACATATTTTACAAAACAAGAGCATTAAAAAGTACGTTTCTATTTGCTTCTATGCTGGCCTGGGAGCGAGAGAAAAACAATGCACCAGCTGCATTTCCTCCCGTGCATGCTGTAAAAACCAGCTAAGGGAGCCGAGGTTTTCAGCATATTGTAATTTAGGCGATATTCTGACAATCTGTCACTACAGAAATATATCTTAAATAAATCTTAAAACTTTGTCAGGCGTGGCGGAACGACCTTTGTTTACGCTCTGCCTACCCCATAAGGGATAAAGGTGCTATTATATGTATGTATGATTTTTTATAAAACTGTTGAATAAAGCAAGATTCCATTGCATGTCTAGGAGAAGTAACTGTTTCTGTTTGACAAATGAGCAGATAGATTGTGCAACACGCCATTGTTAAAACTATGTTCTGTCAATAGAAATTACAATCTAAAATTGCCCTAAATTTTTGTCAGACGTGGCAGAAGCGCCTTTAACGAGCGTTTAACGCTCTGCCCACCCCGTAAGGGATGAAGGCGTGACTATATGTATGTATGTATGTTCTGTCATGTCAAACATCCATAAGCCTTGATAATTAAATAATAACATATTAAATTAATATGTTATTCGGGTTTTGATTCTAATAAGAATTAAAGATGACGGTGGGTAGACCCCAAGGAGATAGTGATGGTGAAATATAGACCGCATACATACAAAGTTTGGCCACCCCTGAGTACTAGATCGTGTTATGTTATGTAACCATTGGGTACTTATCTAGTTATGTAGATGCATTGAGTGTGAGGCGTCTAGTAACTTGTAAACAGCTCTATATCGCAACACATAGAATTTAATTGTGGTTGTATGAATATTTCTGCATTGAAACTAAGTATGAACGAGCGCCATACTTCCATGCTGGCCTCGGATCGAGAGAAAAATATAGAATGTGCCAGCTGCATTTCATCCCGTTCATGCTGTAAAAACCAGCTTAGGGATCCGAGGGTTTCAGTATATTGGAATTTAGCCGATGGGCTGACAACCTGTTACTACAGCAACATACAAATCTATCTTAATTAACCCTCAAAACTTTTTCAAACGTGGCATAACGACCTTTGTTTAGGTCGTTTACGCTCTGCCTACAACATTAGGGATAAAGGCGAGATTATATGTATGTATGAAACTAAAGCTCGTATTTGTAAAGCAATCTCAAGAGTGAGAGCAATGTTAAGTATGGATTTGACAAGCCATAATGTACTGAAATGACATTTCTGAAACGAGCTCAAACTAGCTGTCAGTCTCAAATGTTGTTTACCAATACGGGCCTTAAACTTTCAACCAACGAAAGGTTTCTAGAGAGAGCATTAAGTTATGTTTCCTTCACAGATCAAATTTACTTGATCTAAATTATTTGATTGATTAATTCGGTTTACATTAAACATCTTGCATCCTATAACCAATTGAGAACGATTTTACAAAGTAATGACGAATTTATTATCACCGGGGAAATCGAACCCACAATCCACAAATCAAGAGCTTAGAACACCAGAAACAAGACTGAAGAGGCAGACTGTTTCTAACATACCTTAAAATTGTGTAGGATTGAAAATCTCCATACAATAAGCAAGGCTAACTGCTTTTCGAAAATCGTTTCGGAACCTAGAAATAAATAAAGAAAACTGCTTGAATATTAATTAGGTAAACGTTATTAATATATCACGTGCCTGAAACTCCAGATGAACGAACTAAAGCAATCATTCTACTGCTTTTGAGATAAACATTTTAGAAACACTACATGTGAAATCACGATTATACTAGAATATTAAATTCCTTAGTTACATCAACAGCATCTACCTACTCGCTTCACTGCACAAGATAGTTAAAATTGTTCAAGTTCTCTACACTAAATATTTCAATTAGGGTCCTGAAGAGTATACAAGTAATTTAGGCAACTATATACATGCATACACATAATCCCGCCTTTATCCCGAATGGGGTAGGCAGAGCGTAAACAACCGCCACTTCTGGACAAAGTTTAGAGGGTTATTTGAGATAGATTTGTAGGTATATTGCTGTAGTGACAGGATGTCAGCCCATCGCCTAATTTACAGTATACTGATACCCTCGGATCCTTTAGCTGATTTCTAGAGCATGCCCGGGAGGAAATGCAGCTGGCACATTCTATGTTTTTCTCTCGCTCCCAGTCCAGCATGGAAGAATTTAGGCAACTAGTTTAGATTAAATCTGTGGCAAGACGGCCCGGCTCGTAGTCATACTTCCTGCTACGTTCAATAAAAGCATTTTTGGCTTGAAGAAAAGAGGGAAAGAGTTTTTTTTTATCAGCTTGACTTGCCTCTAGCATTTCCTGAAATGAGATCATATACGAAAACTGAAGTAAACATGCTAATTTAAAAAAATAACAAGATTAACTTACATACATACATACATAAATTCACGCCTTTATTTACAGGGTAGGCAGAGCGTAAAACGCTTAGTGAAAGCTTTTACGCCACGTCTGACAAATATTGAGGGCAATTTTAGATTGTTATGTGTATCGCGATAGTGTCAGCCCATCGCCTGAATTACAATAAGATTATAATATATTATAAGTTTAACTTGCAAGTTCAATAACAGAATTTTCAAAATCGTTTATAAAACAAAAAAAGAAACGAAATAAAATATAATTACTGGCCAGCATTATATTCAGATGTAACAATAAATTCGCTTAGCAGTGACATAAGAAGTTTCCTAACATGAATCAGGAATCGAACGGCAAATAGCTTTGCGAAAGAGTCGTTGAACCATTGCGTACTCAGATGCGAAGGTCCACTTCTTTGATACCTGAGGCCGTTTTATAGAGCTACTATTTACGAGGTTTTTGCAGAGACTGTAGAATTTATATGGCGGCCATCTTGGATTTCAGGCACAAGGAGTCAAATTTCAAAGTACTAAAAGTGATTGAATGATTGATAGAAGTGATTCTCCCATGCTGGCCTGGGAGCTAGAGAAAAACATAGAATGTGCCAGCTGCATTTCCTCCCGGGCATGCTGTAAAAACCAGCTAAGGTATCCGAGGGTTTCAGTACATTGTAATTTCGGCGATGGGCTGACAACCTGTCACTAAGCAATATACTTACAAATCTATCGTAATATAACCCTTAAAACTTTGTCAGACGTGGCGGAACGACCTTTGTTTAGGTCGTTTACGCTCTGCCTACCCCATTAGGGATACAGGCATGAATATATGTATGTATGTAAAAGTGATTGAAAGGCTTAATTGCCTTTCTGATGATTGTCGAAGAACACGAAACGCATCGTGTCTTTGTCCACCACTGTGTCGTCTTTAATTTCAAACTCTTCGGAGATCATGTCTAACAGCTGTTCCTAAAGAGTTGGATTCCTAAGCTCACAAGAGCAAAGCACTTGCAAACTAAAAGTGATATTTTTGAATTCAACATACATACATACATACATATAGTCACGCCTCCATCCCTAATGGGGTAGGCAGAGCATAAACGACCTAAATAAAGGTCGTTCCGCCACGTCTTACAAAGTTTTGAGGGTTATTTAAGATCGAATTGTAGGTATATTGCTGTAGTGATAGGTTGTCAGCCCATCGCCTAAATTGCAATATACCGAAACCCTCGGATCCCTTAGCTGATTTGAATTCAACTATGTACAAAACCCCAGTTACCTTCCCTGTGCAACATTTTATCATACCTATGGTATGTAAATTTACCTTTACTTTATTTTTAACCACCTAATCGATTCATGACTCGATGGACACATTGGACACTGGTACGAAAAGAAATTCATAGAGAATTTTATACATACATACATATAATCACGCCTTTATCCCTAATGGGGTAGGCAGAGCGTTAACGACCTAAACAAAGGTCGATTCGCCACGTCTGACAAAGTTTTGAGGGTTATTTAAGATAGATTTGTAGGTATATTGCTGTAGTGACAGGTTGTCAGCCCATCGCCTAAATTACAATATACTCAAACTCTCGAATCCCTTAGCTGATTTTTACAGCACACTCGGGAGGAAATGCAGCTGGCATATTCTATGTTTTTCTTTTGCTCCCAGGCCAGCATGGAAGGGATGAGTATTTTATATATTCATAAACCCTTAAACTTTAATCTTTTCTTTGTGTAGGGAGAACTTCTCTATATACCGGGTGTAAGAAACACCGTCCCACAAACTGATAGGGGTTGCTCAGACAACGAAACTGAACAACTAGCAGCAGGTTTTTATTCCAGGAAGTGAATAGAAAGACATGACTTTACATTCAAAGTGTCTAATCGAGGTGGTCATTTTGTATGGGAAAGTCGAGTTTTATTTTCATCTCCTGGAAGAATTTGCAGATGTAAGTTGTTCAGTTTCGTTGACTGAGCAACCCCTATCAGTTAGCGGGACGCTGTCCGTTACACCCAGCATATTATTCCATAGTTCGCGTGTTTGGATATTGATTTTTAAAACTGTCGTTCGTGGGTATCCTTGCCTTCCGATGACACGACTTAGAGGGTTGACCTAGAGTTCATTGGTACCTCCATACCGGGTGCAAAGGACAGCGTCCCGCAAACTGATAGGGGTTTCTCAGTCAACGACACTGAACAACTATCAGCAGGATTTTTCAGACTTTTCCATACAAAATGTTCACTTCGATCAGACAATTTGTATGGAAAAGCCAATTTCTTACTTCACTTCCTGAAAAAATAACTGCTGATAGTTGTTTAGTGTCGTTGACTAAACAACCCCTATCAGTTTGGGCGACGCTGTCCATTACACCTGGTATAACTCTATATGTACTCTAAATATACTCAAACTCTCGAATCCCTTAGCTGATTTTTACAGCACACTCGGGAGGAAATGCAGCTGGCATATTCTATGTTTTTCTTTTGCTCCCAGGCGAGCATGGAAGGGATGGGTATTTTATATATTCATAAACCCTTAAACTTTAATCTTTTCTTTGTGTAGGGGGAACTTCTCTATATACCGGGTGTAAGAAACACCGTCCCGCAAACTGATAGGCATCGCTCAAAGAACTTACTATGCCCAACTTTGTCAAAGTAAGATTAGACGTTCAATATTAGAGAGGTTGATGGTTTTGTTATACTATATAAAATTACTTATATTAAATAAGTAATTTTAAGCGTTATTGTTTAAAATATAGAGCCTCTTATAGAACCTCTTAGTCATAACAGAAGTCTATTTCCTATCTCTTTTCTACTTCACTGCCGCCCTGGTGTAGTGGTCCAAGCCATAGACTTCAGATCCGAAGGCCCTGGGTTCGATACCCAGGTGGCGAATACAAAGTTGATATTTGTAAATTTATCTCTTTGCGAAAATTTCCTCATTGAGAACCTCACAAAGTCATAAATTGACAAATATTAACTTTGTGTCCCCTGGGAATCGAACCCAAGACCTCCGGATCGTAAGCCCATTGCTCTGACCACTAGACCACGGAGGCAGTTGTTTGCTATCTACTTATCTACGAAGTAAATTAGAATCGAAAAACTAAACGTGGCAACCAGTTTTCCCAGACACATTTTTCCTTTGATTTAGTGTATCCATTTACATTCTAGACCAGAAATTCTAGTTAAAATTCTAGTTCAAACGCGAGGTAAATTCTCCAATATGCACGCGACGAATTACCACAGTAAAAGAAAAGTATGGTAAAACGTCTTTATACAAGCGACTGAAACCAAAGATCCGTTTTTTTAGTTACTCAAAACGATGAAATTTCAGTTGAAAATCAAAATTTAGTTAAATAAATAGTCACAAGATTTATTCTAGAGGGAGCATATTTTATTTAAATACTGTAAAAAGATAGATATACAACGATTTAAACCTATTCAATATTTATATATGACTCAAATTATTGTAATTCATCTTAAACTAAAAGTACTTTCCGAACCGGAGCAAGCGCAAGTTATCTCGCTCTGCAAGATAAGGTCAGTTACATTCGGTCGTGTGAAGATATTTTACTGTTCCTGATTTCTACTGTGGTACAGCTAACCCGATCCCATAAAAAAAAATAAACGACTTAGTCTAGTAAAACCACGGCTGACCGCACACAACGTGCAGGTCTGTAGGTCGTACTTTTCGATCCACAGAGGGCTTTAGAATTGTAATCAATGAACAAAAGAGATCTAAAAGGGATCTATTTCTGTGAAGTTTGATGCCTGAAAATGGGATGAATACGTAACCTCAATGATATATATTTTTTTAATATTTATTAGTTCTTAAACTACATGGCTAGATGTCGCTAACGTCGCTATGACGTATACATAAGAAAGACAATGATAAACTCATCACTCCCTCCACCGTGTCTGTAGCTCAGTTGGTAGAGTAATGACCCGGCATTCCAGAGGTGCAGGTCCGAGTCCTGGTGTGCTGTGTGGTGACTCTAGTCTAGACTAAACACTGGTTTAACATCATAATGGTGGCAAATCTGGACGCATATTCCTTAACTAATTCTTAGCTAGCGTTGTCACTTTCTTAACTTTGACAAAAGAACAGGATAGCAAATAAACACATGACTTTGACATTTCTAATCTGACGTAAGATGCTCTAAATAAGAACTGAGCATAGAGCATGCTTCAAATACGCAGTCTTATGTCAGATTAGGAATGTCAAAGTTTATTTGCTATCCTGTTCCTATGTCAAAGTTAAGAAACTGACACGGCTAACTAAGAATTAGATTAGGACAATGCTGCGAGACGATTCTCGTCGCGTCGATACACCAATGTCATTATCGTTAGATAACTGAAAGTAGATAAAGCAAGCTCACTTGGAAACCTAATAGCACTGGCATTCCTCTCATACTGACGCGACTCAGTAAACCATTAGAAGCCTTAGTATTTTTTTTTTTTTTAATAGGAAGAAATAGTATTTTTTTTTTTTTTTAATAGCCTATAAGTTGTCCCACTGCTGGGCAAAAGTATTATTATGGTATTATAATATAGAGTCCTGTACTTTTGGAAGGTGTGTGTGGGACCGTATTATTATTATTTAACAGTTTATTGCACACGTGATAATACGGACGACACAAACATAAAAACCAATAGCACAACAGCTACAGCTTATCTCTAAAAATAAATCTCTTCCAGCTGAGCTACGGCAGTGAGAGTGCATAAGTGAGGCAGATAAATCGTGTACAATTATAATATTGGTAAAATTACATTAAACAAGATGCAAATAATAATATCATAATAAAATACAATAAATATACATAATAATACAGATACCTACATATAAAATAAATATATACGTATAGTAATAAAAAACCAAAAATAGTACTTAACTTTAGATCATAAATGAATTGCAAATGATGTCAATTCATAAAACTCAATTTTCTCGCAACTGGTCATTTCTATGAAATACTAGTTTGAAGACAAAATTGTAGGTTTAGCGTCAATGCCATTCTAATGATATATTTATGATAATATCAAACTACTTATTTACTGCAACTTAGGTACGTAGTTGAATCGATAGTAGTTTTAGTACTAGCCTGTGTGAATTCTTGCTTTGTAATTCTATTTCTTCATCTGGAGAAGCTGATGAAGGAAAAGTTGAGGGTAAAAGATCCCATGGTACAGCCACAACGCTGGAGTGACAAGATAAAAACACTTCTGGATAAGCCTATTATAATGGAATGGAGGAACTCAGTTCGAACCTCCTCAGAAGCCTATCAGTACAAAGACTGATCAGACAAGACCTTCAGAATTTGAAGTGTATGATAACAAAAAAGAAAAATTATATTTCGCTCTTGTCACTTTTTTAACTTTGACATAAGAATAGGATATCAAAAAACACATGACTTTGACATTCCTAATCTGACGTAAGACTGCTTATTTGATGCAAAATAAGAGAGCATGTTCTATGCTCAATTCTTATTTAAAGCGTATTACGACAAATAAGGAATGTCAAAGTCATGTGTTGATTTGCTATCTACTGCTACTAAGTATCAGAACTCGTACTTTGTCGCGAAAATTGACGCCATTGTATACAATAATAAATCGTTATAAACTATTGGTATACCCAACAACGCACCTGTTTCAATTTGTCAGGTTATGCTGTAGAAACTAATTTTAAGATACCGGTAAGAGTCCGGTCACTTGCCGAATATAAAGAATAGAAAAGAGACGAACAAATTATAGCAAATTTTGCGGCTGTCATAACATTAGTTAAAAGTATACTATACAAAGCGTTAATTAAGTCTTATCAAAATACGTTATTTTAATGTAATACTTTACATTTGATATCCGCACAGTATTTTGTTCTTCTTCTTCTGTCGAGTGGGTATCGAGTCTATCGACCCGATGGATCCTGGTGTCCGAGTTTTTTTTAAACCGCCTAATAACAGTATTTTTGTTGTTTTAATATTTCTAACAGAGTTAGCAATTTTAGATAGGAGAAAGAATTTTAGAGAGGCAAAATCGCAGCAGTGTATGTAATTAGAAAACGAAAAAGTATGAGCATTAATAAGAAAACGGTAAAAAAGTGAATCTTAAGTGTAGCCAGTGTCATCATCATCTCCCTAGCCTTATCCTGTATCTCACGGGGTCGGCTTCCTAATCTAGGGGATTGAACGAGGGTACTGGTTTTTACACAGAGCGACTGCCATCTGACCTCAGCAACCTAGAAGGGAAACCAGACCCAATCCTAGATTAGGTCAGAGTTTTCAAGCCGCCAATGCTTAGTACTGGCCTCTGATATGGCTTAACGACTAATATCTTCGGTATTAAACGATATTAACCGGGACCAACGGCTTAACGTGCCTTCCGAAGCACGGAAAAAGCACCGAATAAACGTACATATGAAATTCTAAAAACGAAAAACACATTGGTACGTGGTGGGATTCGAACCACGACCTCCCGTTTAGGAGGCAGCGGCCCTATCCACTACACCATCGGGCTCTCTACAAGTGTAGCCAGTGTATCTTATGAAAAACAGAAAAGTATGAGCATTATTGAGAAAACGGTGCAAAAAACATAAAAAAGAACATGTTTTGTATTATTACTACGTGTTGGAAACTTTGTTTACCTCTAACTCAAAACTAGTTTACCATGATCCATACAGTTATGAAATTAATAGACTGTTATTATGTACCTCGTAATTCTGATCAATATCAAACAAATACGGTTAGATTTTATTTTTGTGCCAGAGTAAGCTACACCTTATGGCTCTTTTGACATTAACAATTATCTCTTTTGACATTTATCGACCTATCTTTTACTCTATCTATGATGAATGTGCGTAGATTTACGTCAATATCACATTTCCTGCTACATAAAGTAATACGTAAAGATCTAAGATCAATAATAATAAAATTCGATAAGAACTGTCTTGACTTAATAACTGCCTCCGTGGTCTATTGGCTAGTGCCATGGGCTCCCGATCCGGAGGTCCTGGGTTCGATTCCCAGGGGGTAAAACACAAAGTTGATATTTGAGAATTTATCACTTTGTGAATTTTTCCCCAGTTTGGGTAGGACATTGCAGGCTGAATCACCTGATTGTCAGAAAAGAAAAAGATTTCGTGCTTCGGAGGGCACGTTAAGCCGTCGGTCCCGGTCGCTGTCTTTGATAGTGGTCGTTACACAAAACCATGTCAGAGGCCTGATAGTTGTGCTATCGGGTCCATAGACTCGATAACCACTCGACAGAAGAAGGTGACTTAAATAATCACTTCTGCTGTAAGAAATTTCTTTTTTTCTATAAAGAAGGCACTGCTTATTTCTATAAGCAGTGCCTGTTGTGCCTTTGTTTTTTATGTCCTGTTTTTATGACGTTATTGTGTACAATATAAATAAACTTAGTTTTGTCCCTTAGGGATTTTCTTTTTAGCTACAATGTCTCATGTTTCCGCGATCCCATTATAGGGATTTTATTAAATATCTGAAAACGTTTTTCTGTAAGAAAATACTTCGACGTGACGTGACGTCAAGTCAGTAACTTAATCATATATATTTTTCCTTATAACGACACATTCAGGAGAATATGGAGCGATGTAATCTGACACCGTACATACATACATATAATCACGCCTTTATCCCTAATGGGGTAGGCACAGCGTAAACCACCAAAACATAGGTTATTTCGCCACGTCTGACATAGTTTTGAGGGTTATTTAAGATAGATTTGTAGAACTTGAATCCCTTAGCTGGTTTTTACAGCATGCCCGGGAGGAAATGCAGCTGGCACATTCTATGTTTTTCTATCACTCTTAGGCCAGCATGGAAGAATCTGACACCACTTTGGTGTATTTACATACATACATACATATAATCATGCATTTATCCCTAATGGGGTAGGCAGAGCGTAAACAACCTAAACAAAGGCTGTTCCGCCGCGTCTGACAAAGTCTTGAGGGCCATTCAAGAAAGATTTGTACGTATATTTATATCCACTATATGACAAAAATAACTGTTTTTCTCATGTTATTTTTACGGCATAAAGTAGCAAACGTTTCCACGGTTCATGACAAATACGATAAATAGAATTTTCACCAGATAAATATTCCCACTCAAATTCAAACCCCTTTGCTTTGATGTCACTCGTTTCATGCAAGGCCTTTGTATAGGTCGTTACCACTTCTGAGAAAGGAGTACTGCCCTTTCTAAGTTTCGCAAATATTGCAAGATTGTACGATGTTTGCAATATTGTATGTTGGCAATGTTGTAAAACGTTACATGTTTTAGAGCTGTATATTTTGATACATTATGATCTTCAAGAAGTTTTCAAATCTTATAAAATAGGTCCGAGAGTGGTCTTAAATAACACCATATCTTGCTACTATATCTTCCATGATGGCCTGGGAGCGAGAGAAAAACATAGAATGTGCCAGCTGCACTTCCTCCCGGGCATGCTGTAAAAACCAGCTAAGGGATCCGAAGGTTTCTGTATATTGTAACTTAGGCGATGGGCTGACAACCTGTCACTACATCAATATACTTACAAATATATCTTAAATAACCCTCAAAACTTTGTCAGACGTGGCGAAACGACCTTTGTTTAGGTAGTTTACGCTCTGCCTACCCCATTAGGGATACAGGCGTGATTATATGTATGTATGTATGTATGTTGCTACCATATATCAATAAGGCCGCCTTCATTGTACTCTTGTTTTCATTTGTTCTCGTTTCCTGTTTTATTTTCTGTGCAATAAATAATACATTTATCTATCCATCTAACACCGTATTTTTTTCCAGCTGACCTAAGGTATAAGTGAGTTACTTGTATATAAAGTAACATTGTTTTTTCTTGTTACAGTTCCATTCCTCGGCTGACAAGCGATCGCAGAATCACGATCTAGCAACCAACAGCATGACAATAGTCACAGAAAAGAAGATAGAAGATGACGGGTCAGACTCTTCTAGTGGAGAGAATGTCGAGATTGAAGGTAGGAACAAACTATAGCATTCTTGCCTGTGGTGTCCGATCAGAAAGTACCCTCTTTCTCTTTCCACCTGTCGCGATCTGAAGCCATGTTTGGCCTATTTTTCTCAGGATCGATCGGTTCGATGGTGTAGTGGATAGGGCCGCTGCCTCCTGAGCTTGAGGTCATGGTTCAAATACCACCACGTACCAATGTGTTTTTCGGTTTTCGAATTTCATATGTACGTTTATTTAGTGCTTTTTCCATGCTTCGGAAGGCACGTTTAGCCGTTGGTCTCGGTTAATATTGTTGAATTCCAAAGATATTAGTCGTTAAGCTATGACAGAATCTAATGCTAAGCATTGTCGGTTTGAAAACTCTGACCTAATCTAGGATTCAGGTCAGATGGCAGTCGCTCTGTGTAAAAACCAGTACCCTCGTTCAATCCCCTAGATTAGGTAGTCGACCCATAGAGATACAGGATAAGGCTAGGGAGATGATGATCAGTTTTTCGGTCTTACTCTATCATACAAAATCATTCAAAAGATGTCAGACATAAACGAAACACCGACATGATTTACCAAACCCAACAAATATTTTAATTTATTATAAAAAAACTGTTCTAATGACGAAAACTTGTAAATGGCTTGTTTTTCAACTTATTTACGAATAAAGAAAAAACAGTAAACAAACTCAAAACAATCCTCTTTAAACAAATATTTATTCACCTAAATCAAATTGAGTACCTATCTTGAAATAATTATTACCTAAATAAAAATATGCATTCATGCGCACTAACACAATCCTTGCAAACGGAGTTTGTTAACCAAGTTTTTACATCATGGAAATATTACCCAGATTTACTCATAAATTAATTGCCTTCATCTCGTGTTTCGGCCCACGTAAGCAACCCAAAAACCTGCAGCCTCGTGCGTCAATGCAACCCAGCACAACCGGTCCAAGGGCAACCAAAACAAAAGTAAAAAAATATATTGTATAGGTACTCGCCGGCTAATATCGGGTGTAAGGGACAGCGACCCGCCAACTAATAGGGCTTGCTCAGTCGACGACACTGAACAACCATCAGCAGGATTTGTTTTCAGGAGACGAAAAAAAAATGGTGTTTCCATATAAATTGTCTGATCCTGGTCAACAGTTTGTATGGAAAAGCCATTTTTTTTACTTCCTAAAAAAAGAACCAAGTGAAAGTTTTCCAGTTGCGTTGACTGAGCAACCCCTATCAGTTTGCAGGACGCTGTCCCTTACACCCGGTATGTTGTATAGGTACTCGCCGGCTAATGTAAAAGTTCCTCTTTTCTTGCTCTTGATCATGATTCTTTAAAATGGTGTAAGAAGGATGTACTTCCATGCTGAACTGGGAGGGAAGAAAATATAGAATGTGCCAGCTGCATTTCCTCCCGGGCATGCTGTTAAAACCAGCTAAGGGATACGAGGGTTTCAGTATATTGTAATTTAGGCGATGGGCTAACAACCTGTCACTACAGCAATATAGAAACAAATCTATCTTAAATAACCCTCAAAACTTTGTCAGACGTAGCGGATCGACCTTAGATTAAGTCGTTTACGCTCTACCTACCCCATTAGGGATATAGGCGAGATTATATGTATGTATGTTATTAACGTTTCAGGGTACCAAGATGGCAAAAAAAAAATATGGTAATGTTAAACAATGTTATTATTGTTACCCGTTTAGAAATATTATGAGAGCAACTTTGATCTCAAATAAAGCCATATAATGGCGTAGTCTGTCATTCAAGTTTCTTTGTTTGAACTGTGCTATTTATTAGTTTTTTCCTCAATAACATTTCCTGTTTGATTGGTTATAACAATAATACAATGGACTTTGTCATACAAGAAGGGAAATCCTATGGGGATTTTACGATGATTTATACTAATAATACTTCAAGAAAGCAATACATACTTTATCTAACTACTTATAAGGACCGGTAGTTAGTCAACCGTCTAGAAATTAATTTTTAGCATACATAGGTAACCAGAGGTCGTTCCGCCACGTTTGAGAAAATTTTGATGAATATTTAAGATAGATTTGTAGGTAGGTATATATTTTATTTTATAAATTTTAGCGTAAGTATCATTCAAATCAATTTGTTCTTTAATTTGATTAAAGTTAGAATTTGCGACTCTTGGTATGTTTAGTTAACAAAGTTGTTTCCTTCTAAAACACTTTTCTTCCTTATCATTGTAGAAAACTTGTACAGTCTTCCAAATTCATTTTACGACTCCCTAAAGAGTTCGGTTCGTAAATGGCCACACAAAATAATTTAATAAAGGCATTTGTGATTCGAAGAAAATATGTCATTATTATCTTACTCCACACGAAGAGAATGATAAAACAAAACACCAATTAAATAAAGCAGAAAGGACTCCTTTGCAAAAGTATGCCAGAATGTGACCATAAACAGGACACCTTCTTTATCATCATCTCCTTAGCTTTATCCCGTATCACACGGGGTCGGCTACCTAATCTAGGGGATAGAACGAGGGTACTGGTTTTTACACAGAGCGACTGCCATCTGACCTCCGCAACCCAGAAGGGAAACCAGACCCATTCCTTGATTAGGTCAATTACCTACTATAAAACAAAATTATGGTTTGTCGAGTGATACACAAATTAATAAAGTCAATATTTACAATTGAAACTTAGTGACAGAATAAGAAATAGCGTGATAAGGGATGGTTGTGATGTGAAAGAGGATATAGTAACATGTATAGAAAAAGGAATGCTTAGGTGGTTTGGTCATGTTGAGAGTATGGATGAAAAGAGATTAACTAAACAGACATACATGGCGAGTGTGAGTGGGAATGTTGGAAGGGGAAGACCTCGAAGAACGTACCGCTATCAAATCGGGGACGTCCTTGAGAAAGGTCAAGTCAAGAGTACCCTAAACCGATGAGCATGCATGAAAAGATTGTTGAATGTAGATGAAGCGAAAGAAGTTTTCAAGGATCCTTGCAAATGGAAGGATGTAATCTCTGCCTACCCCTCCGGGAAAGAGGCATGACGTTATGTATGTATGTAATATTTACACTCAGTAAGTTTTTAGTGTCTTCGGATCCTAACTTAAGTATATCTACAAAAAAACGTCTCATCTTCCATACTGGACTGGGAGAGAAAGAAAAACATAGAATGTTCCAGTTGCCCTTAATCCCGGGCATGCTGTATAAGTCAGCAAAAGGGATTCGAGGGTTACAGTGTATTGTAATTTAGGCGATGGGCTGACAACCTGTCACTACAGCAATACACATTACAATCTAAAATTGCCCCCAATTTATGTCAGACGTGGCGAAAGCGCCTTTTAGGAGGCGTTTTACGCTCTGCCTACCCCGTAAGGGATAAAGGCGTGATTTTATGTATGTATGTATGTACAAAAAAACGACGATGACGCCAAATTTCACATAATTGCAATACCTTATTCATCACTGTACAAATTATCTTTCTTGATAAAATGATTCATCTCATCAAAATCTTATTCATCTTATCAGAATTAATCTGACATCATTTCCTTTAAGTTTAGTCACTGTTGAATTTTGATATCTAAGAAGAAAAGCCTAGTCAAATATCCTTTAATGTATGACTAATTAATTTATGCAATATTAATAAGTATATACATACATATAATCACTCCTTTATCCCTAATGGGTAGGCAGAGCGTAAACGACCTAAAAAAAGAAGGTTGTTCGACCACTTCTGACAAAGTTTTGGGGGTTATTTAAGATAGATTTGTATATTGTGATTGGTATATTGCTGTAGTGACAGATTGTCAGCCCATCGCCTAAATTGCAGTATACTGAAACCCTCCGATCCCTTAGCTGGTTTTTACAACATGCCCGGGGAAATGCAGCTGGCACATTCTATGTTTTTCTCTCGCTCCCAGGCTAGCATGGAAGACATTAATAAGTAGGTACAATAATTATTTGTAATCTAACAAAAACTTTAAAGAATGTGTAAATGTCGTAAAAAATCTGCTGTCACATTACTAGGTAAATAAAGTAGCTATTAAGTAATTACAAAAAGGAAATTAGAAGTCTGATAATTATGGATACACTAATTACAGAGCCTGCTAAATGATGTCGTTAAAAAAAAAACGTTTTAGGTGTTTCACTTTGATACTTATAAAAACATACATACATATAATCACGCCTTTATCCCTAATGGGGTAGGCAGAGCGTAAACTAAGGTCGTTCCGCCACGTCTGACACAGTTTTGAGGGTTATTTAATATAGATTTGTATGTATATTGCTGTAGTGCCCGGTTGTCAGCCTTTCGCCTAAATTACAATATACTGAAACCCTCGAATCCCTTAGCTGTTTTTTACAGCATGCCCGAGAGGAAATGTAGTTGGCACATTCTATTTATTTTTCTCACCCACAGGCCAGCATGGAAGAAATTATAAAAACGACTGTTGATTTAATGATTCTTCCATGCTGGCCTGGGAGCGAGAGAAAAACATAGAATGCGCCAGCTGCATTTCCTCCCGGGTATGCTGTAAAAACCAGCTAAGGGATCCGAGGGTTTCAGTATATTGTAATTTAGGCGATGGGCTGACAACCTGTTACTAACGCAATATACTTACAAATCTATCTTAAATAACCCTCAAAACTTTGTCAGATGTGGCGGAACGACCTTTGTTTGGGTCGTTTACGCTCTGCCTACCCCATTAGGGATAAAGGCGTGATTATATGGATGGATGGATGGATGATTTAATGATGTCATTGCTACTATTTTTAATTTTATAAAACGACACGACTAGCTTTATTTGATTAAGCTATGTGATAGCCAAAATCAATGAACACAATATTTAAAGGTAAAATGATCCTTCCTCGAACATTAATCTTCTAAAAGAGTTATTGAATTTATGCGAACAACATTTTTATTCCTATATACGATTTACACTCCTTTAAATATGTCATGAAAAGTTTATGTACTAAAATCTATTAACCTGCAGAGTAGATTAAAAATATATTTAATTTTTTCCTCAATAACGTGAGTAATACTGAAAGCTATATCTTCCATACTGGACTGGGAGAGAAAGAAAAACATAGAATGTTCCAATTGCCCTTCCTCCCGGGCATGCTGTAGAAGTCAGCAAAAGGGATTTGAGGGTTACAGTGTATTGTGATTTAGGCGATGGGCTGACAACCTGTCACTACAGCAATACAATCTAAAATTGCCCTCAATTTATGTCAGACGTGGCAAAAGCGCCTTTTAGGAGGCGTTTTACGCTCTGCCTGCCTGGATAAAGGCGTGATTTTATGTATGTATGTATGTAATACTGAAAGCATTTTTACCTGAATGTTGAGCAAATATTTTATCTAATAATGCTTTTAACTGAAATTCTGAAAGAGCCTAGCTTATCATATTTATTCAACAAAGAAAATTAACCACACAATGAAGTAAAAGAAATGTCAGATCATTTTTCTTTTAGATGACGTCTTCTTATCAAAATGACAGAATTTCCAAGCGCCTAAAACGGCTCAGTAATTTTACTAACAATAAGAAAATATAAACGTCTCGCTTCTATGTTTATTTTATGTTATGTTCAACATAATACTAACGTTCATTGTAAGATAATACAGAGCATTATAAGCACCTAGATCTTTACGTTTTAGAGAAAAAAATACACATAATTAAATACTTATTTAATCATCTTTGGTATGATAAAAAGCGTGTTGAGCGAATTACTCATTATTTCCCACAACCTGCGATTCTGTACCAGATGAACTCCCTTATTCCCTCCCTTCTTCCATGCTGGAGTGGGAGCGAGAGAAACACATAGAATGTGCCAGTGCGGGCTGACAACCTGTTACTACAGTAATATACCTACAAATCTATTTTAAATAACCCTCAAGTTTTTGTCAGACGTGGCGGAACGACCTTTGTTTAGGTCGTTTACGCGCTGCCTACCCCATTAGGGATACAAGCGTGATTATATGTATGTTATGAACTCTCTTAAGTGTTGTAACGTGTCGGCTACACAGCTTAAATTTCGAGCGTAAAATGTAATGAAGAAACTTGTTTAAAACATCAAAGTTCACGACCGACTTCACAAAGGTCAGTGACCTAAACCCTGACCTACATAAGATGACGTTATGAGCTGTGAGTCAATGCCAAATGCGTTGGTCATATGAAGTAACTTAAGTACCTATAATGATATGCAATAGCATATACGATAAAAACATACTCGAAACTTTCTAATGTACATACATATATAACACCTTTATCCCTTTAATGGGGAAAGCAGAGCGTAAACGACCTAAACAAAGATCGATGGTTGTCAGACCATCGCTTAAATTGCAATATACAGAAACCCTCGGATACCTTTGATGGTTTTTACAGCATGCCCGGGAGGAAATGCAGCTGGCACATTCTATGTTTTCCTCTCGCTCCCAGTCCAATGCAAACAGCTCTACACGAGCTTGAATAAAAAACTAATAGTACTGGTTACGAATCACGCCTCTACTTCACCTTGACACAAATGTCTACGGACAAACATAAAATAATCATACCTACATATTACATCGTCCGTTGTGTAATAAATAAGTGTTATTACATGGCAGTAGTAACAACGTACCTATGTAATAATAGTATAGTTTGTTACTGCCTAAATCACTGACTACGTGGACAGGAAAAACTTATTTTTAAGTAATTGACATTTGATTAATTAATTGTATGATTGACATATCAATATACTTACATACATATAATCAAGCCTTTATCCCTAATGGGGTAGGCAGAGCGTAAACAACCTAAACAAAGGTTGTTCCGCCACGTCTGACATAGTTTTGAGGGTTTTTTAAGATAGATTTGTAGGTATATTGCTGTAGTGACAGGTTGTCAGCCCATCGCCTAAATTACAATATACAGAAACCCTAGGATCCCTTAGCTGGTTTTTACAGCCTGCCCGGGAGGAAATGCAACTGGCACATTCTATGTTTTTCTCTCGCTACCAGTCCAGCATGGAAGTAATATCAATATACTCGTATTGCAAACCATATTGATGTACTAATATGAAAAAGTTGAAATATAAATTTGATTGTCGTTATTAAAATTTACTTAGTCAACAATTTTTACCAACAAATTCATACAGAAAATTAAAATAGAATTGACTCCCATACAAAACGTCCACCTCGGTCAGATAATTTGTATGGAATTTCTTTCGTTTCTGTTTTGTCATCTGTCCCTTACATACATATATAAAATCACGCCTTTATCCCTAATGGGGTAGGCAGAGCAAAAACGACCTTAACAATGGTCGTTCCGCCACGTCTGACAAGTTTTGAGGGTTATTACATCATCTGTCCCTTACCTACTAGTAAAAACTTTTTTATTTTAAATAGTCCTAAAATACAAAAATGATTTTAATAATTCGCACAACTTTAGATAGCATCATTATCTCTAAGCAAAAGGATACTTTTTACAGCGAGAAAATAACTTTTTTCCCCGGGGAAATATGTTTAAGCCTCGGGTTGGAAAGCTGGTTGAATAAATAAAATGAAATGCACTCCCAATATAAGCATTTTGCCTCATCTCTTATGAGTGTTTTCTGCCTCAATGGTATTTTCAGTTGGAATGAGATATTTTTTCCATGGTAAAAATATAATAGAACTATTAATTCATATTTTGAGGATTTTTGGCACTCACTATGCTATTTTTATTGCATATAATATGAAATAAAGAAAATAATAAATTCGTTTCCGGCAGGACTCGAATCTGCGTCTCAGGAATGCCGATCAATCACTTTACCAACTGAGCTACAGAAAAGGTAGCGGGAGTGAAGAATTTGTCATAGTCTTTCTTATGTACACATTATAGCGACGGCCAAAGAGGCCTATTATCTCTGCTACTAGGCGGTTTGAAAACTCTGACACCAGGGCTCATCGGGTCATTCGACTCAAAAATCTACTCGCTAAGAAGAAGCATAAGCAACGTTAGCGACATCTAGCCATGTAGTTTAAGAACTGCGTATACAAAACTTACATTAACTATATGGCTATCTAGCCACATCTGTCGCAAACGTCGCTATGACGTGTGCATACACTTACTGTACTCGTATGACAAAGAATTATAAATAAAATAAATAAATATGATATAAGAACCTATCATTTAAATTCTGAGCATACGCATAATAATCATTTCAAACATTACATTTAATTATTTACCATTAAAACTATCGTAAATCCCCTACACTGTCATAATCCCGGAAAAGCAATAATATAACCGTGGTTATAAATATTGATGCCATCTCCAATGATTTTATTATTAAGATAACCTTCGGATTATTTCTTATTCGAATCCTGATTATAATTCTTTTGGTGTCTCAAACATTAAGGAAGAATACTGATTTGCAGATTGAATTATAAATTTATTTTTAGTATAACAATAGATTTATTTTAGCCTTCTTTGACATGGAATTGTGAGCGTTTATTTTTGTTTTAAGTTGTTCAAGTTGTTCTGAACCAAAAGGATCGCTTAAACTGGGCAAACTGGTGAGCTGAATCATACACTGAGACTCATCTAAAACTGACTGATAAAACCCTTAAGAAAATATCCTAAAATCTTCCCACTGAAGTCCAGCGTCAAATCTTTTGCTGTATTCCTTCGTTGGATGGGAGAACCTGCGCCTTCTGCGTGAGCTTACTCCATTGTCAATTTAGACTCGACCACCAGTGTGGTTCTTGACTGGTCAAGACAAGAGCTATCCTAAAAAAAAACGTAGTATTAGAACCCTCGTATGAGGCTAGTTTACTTCACATGGCTAAAGGCACAGAATATATAATAGTACTACATACTAAAGGCTAAAGTATGTATTTGCAATATATGCTTACTGTGTACAAGCTGCATTAATCTGTAATGAAAACGTGCAGTAGCTGAATGTGCTTGTCCACCTGCTAGGCAAGGTAAGAACTAAAATATCTGAATGGTGATAAGCAAAGTAAGAACCTACGATTGACTAATAAGCATTATTTTTCAAACAATTAATAAGAAATATTGAGCTTTGAATAACACAGTGACATAAATGGAAACATTCTCCGCCAAACCCACGCAAGCTTTATTACTTCGTACGCACTAATAAACTGGAAGTTAGTACGCAGCCATATGGTTCCATACCAGAAATTTTAATCACATTGAAGTACTATGGTACATATAACGGAAATGGAGCTACGAAAATCCACTAGGCGAAAGGACCTAAATAATATTATTCAGCCTACTTTGATGTAGTTGAACACTGCGCGCGATACCAGGCAGTTAGTTTGTTTAACCGATTACCTTCAACTCTAAAAACTATAAAGAATGTAAATTCTTTTAAACACAAATTAAAAGCATACCTTTTGGAAAAGTGCTGCTATAGTATTGACGAGTTTTCGCTATACAATGATTAAAACGTAAACGTAAAGCACACTGTTGTTTTTAATAATGTAATTTTATAATGTGACATGTAATTTATCTACATATTTTTTAAATGTTAGTAATAGCTAACAGTAAATGTAACTATTTACATTGTTATTTTGAATGTAGTTTTAGGAATATTATTTTAATTTAGTTATTTTGAAATATTTGTTTTTAATATAAGTATTACCTTGACTTTACACTCTTATCTATTTGAATTTAATTATAAAATGATTATTTTTCCTAATATTGAACTGTTGATAAGTCTTTTTGAATGTTAATTTTTATTGTAATCTTGAACTGTTATTTTATGTAACTTCGAACACAATTTATATTGTTAACGAAATAAATTGAATTGAATACTTATTACGGATCCGAAAGTCACATTTGTTTGTTACATCTTCGTAACTTAAGACGTCATAATTTATGACTCACATTTGCGAGCGCCACTTTGTAACAATATAAAAAACTTATTGATACTTGCCAAATACCTTAGAATTTTACCCACATTCGAATACAAATAGCAGTATACTTCGTTTGTCGATATCAACTTGTTTTGTGGACCTGATTTTGCTGTACAGCTTCAAAGAAAGTTATAGCCTGCGGTTCCAAAATTTTAACCTCTGCTAAGTTACAAAGAAAAGGCAGTTTATGGATCAAAAACACGTTGGTATCGAAACCTCAAAGTTGAAATTACCTTCGGAAAATTACCGCTTGTGCCAGTGCTAGTGAGACGCACTTCACAACCGCTTAACGCACTTTTGCTGTCACTTGCGAGAACTAAGTAGGGACAATGAAGCGTCTAGGTGGAAAAGCACCTCAATACATCTCTCTCTTCTGACACAGTTTGCAGTAGTGGTAGTGGTGCAACACTCGTGGAACTGTTACGTTCTCTTTAACGATCTTGAGACACGTGCTACACGTGATCCAGCCGAACTGTAGTTGCAATCGCCTGATCAAGTCATGAAGTAATTTACTTATGAAATTATCAAAAAGAAAATATTTGGATGATTTAAACTTCTTCCTCTAACTAAATTCAATTTCCTTAAGGAATGGCCGAAAAAAATATGTTAGAGGGAGAGGGCCAAACGGGATTGCCTTATATATACGTTTATTCGGCGCTTATGCAGTGCTTCGGAATGCATGTTAAGCCGTTGGTACCGGTTAGTTGATACTAACGGTGTTAAATGATTTTAACACCGTAGATATTACTTGTTAAGCCATGTCAGAGGCCAGTGCTAAGCATTGGCGGCTTGAAAACTCTGACCTAATCTAGGATTGGGTCTGGTTTCCCTTCTGAGTTGCGGAGGACAGATAGCAGTCGCTCTGTGTAAAAACCAGTACCGTTGTTCAACCCCCTAGATTAAATGATGATTAAATGATGATGAAATACATATTTAAGAATGTTTTAATGTCATCAAATCTTTGTTTAAATATCAAATGTCAGCCTGTCCATTATTATTATTCAAAGTGGTTATCATAATATTATTTCATTTGTTGCATCGTATCGTCATCCGCAATAGTCTACAACTGGACAGGGCGCCCCCACGTTTGGCAAACTAAAGATGTTTCACGCTTCTTTCTATTTTTTGGATTTATCCCTTAATCGCCTCGTACAACACCCGCGTTATAAGTTGAAGCTATCAAAAGGTACAGATCTATGTTTCATCCATTTGCAATTTAAAGTCTATCTATGGCCCGTATTTATAATCAGCACTTGAGAGTGAGAGCGAGTTTGAGTTCGTATCAGAAATGTAATTTCATTACAAAATGATCTGTCAAATCCATACTTAATATCGCTCTCAATCTTGAGATTGTTATCGATACCAACGTGCTTTGTGGCTCGTAAACTGCTTTTTCTTTTGCAACTTACCAGATATTGAAATTTCGGAACCACAGATGCTAACCTTGTTACAAACATATGTTTTGCGGTTAACTATCTTTAAGGTTGTAAAGCAGAAACAAATAGGCTGAAAACAAGTTGGAATCGATAGCTCAATTTAAAAAAAACGCCACTGCATAAGTAAAAACCTAATTGTATATTTCTCTATCTTTCCAGACAAATCGCTGGCAATCGTGGAGCCGCCTACACTAGGATCCTCGGTGGAAAGTCACTCCGACCAATGCTCGTGCCCTAATTGCGACGAAGTGCTCTCTCGGTTCTCCGAATGCAGCATATGCCTTGAACCCTTGCAGGTAAGAAATTACATTACAGCTAGGCATAAACTTACATAGATCTAGATAAGCCTTTATTGCAGTACGATATTCCGCAAGTCAATCCACAAAAAAGCGATTTATGAGATTCTCAAGTTCAAATGCTTGGTTTGCTTTCGAATAATGGTTAATTGTACATAATGTTGAGTCGAATAAATACCGCAAATACAAATTTAAGTAAGTACCTTAGAATGAATATTGCACAGTAGGTAAGGTAAACGTTTAGCGTACCTAAAATATTGACATACATACATATATATAATCACGCCTTTATTCCTAATGGGGCAGGCAGAGCGTAAACGACCCAAACAAAGGTCGTTCCGCCACGTCTGACAAAGTTTTGAGGGTTATTTAAGATAGATTTCTACGTATATTGCTATAGTGATAGATTGTCAGCCCATTGCCTAAATTGCAATATACAGAAACCCTCAAATTCCTTAGCTGGTTTTTACAGCATGCCCGGGAGGAAATGCGGCTAGCACATTCTATGTTTTTCTCTCACTCCCAGTCCACAGTTACAATATTTCATTGTCTAATATGGTCAGGACGTTATTTTTACATGAGCCTTTTACTTATTTAATGAGTTTTTCCGTGGGAATGGTGTCCTTTCCCGCGGTATAAAGTAACCTATTTTACTCAGGGTGAACGTAGCTTTCTAATGGTGAAAGAATTTTTGAAATTGATTAACTAGTTTTTGAGTTTATTCGTTACAAACATATCTTCTATCTCTCTATCTTCCTCTTTATAATATTAGTACAGATTCTCATTTTAATTTAGCCTCATTATGGAATATATCCCGAAAAATAAAGATAAATAACAAATCTATATATTTTACTTACAAAGAAATTCATTTTGAATAGAACAAAACATCTTAAGTTACTTTGATTTCTTTTGAAAACTCAGCTTGAAATAATCGTAGGCTGGAAATCGATTTGACCTTCTTGAAAAATAATCCGCGTGAAAATACTTTTATATTCGAAAGTTTATAGATATTAAAATTCCTCTCAAAGCGACCTAATTTAAAAACATGGCGATTATTTAGATTTTATTTATTTTTCTGAAATAAATAAACCAAAAACCTATACGATCTTTCTTAAAAAGGTTTTTGAAGAATAATCATTTAACTATAAATAAAATCATAACAGAGTACAGGGTATAAATTTTACCACTTACAAACCTCACATTGCACCCATTATTAGCAGAAAATGCGTTAGTTACATACCTGAAAGAAATTAAAGTTAAAATTAGTTTCTTGAAGAACTATAATTCTCACCAAATGATAGATATTCATACATACATACATATAATCACGCCTTTATCCCTAATGGGGTAGGCAGAGAGTTAATCATGAGCGTAAACGACCTAAACAAAGGTCGTTCCGCCACGTCTGACAAAGTTTTGAAGGTTATTTATGATAGATTTGTATGTATATTGCTGTAGTGACAGGTTTTTAGCCCATCGCCTAAAATGCAACATACTAAAACCCTCGGATCCCTAAGCTGGTTTTCAGAGCATGCCCGGGAGGAAATGCAGCTGACACATTCTATGTTTTTCTCTCGCTCCCAGTCCAGCATGGAAGATAGATATTCAGCCGCCCCAAACCGTGGGACGCCAATCTTTCTGCAGGTGTACGTATCTATACGCACAACATACATACATATAATCACGCCTTTATCCCTAATGGGGTAGGCAGAGTGTAAACTACCTAAAAAGGTCGTTCCTCCACGTCTGACCAAGTTTTGAGGGTTATTTAAGATAGATTTGTAGGTATATTGCTGTAGCGACAGGTTGTCAGCCCATCGCATAAATTGCAATATACTGAAACCCTCGGATCCTCTAGCTGGTTTTTACAGCATGCCCCTGAGGTAATGCAGCTGGCACGTTCTATGTTTTTCTCTCGCTCCCAGTCCAGTATGGAAATAATCTATACGTATAAGCAACTAATTAATCATGAGAAGAAATTCTCTACACTTTATACTTGCCAAACATTACACCACCCCTTTGAACAAAACCCGTCTCTGTTCTATGTACTTTAGACTTAACCCATAAACTAAATTGCACTGCTCAACAGGTGCTCAGGTGCAAAGCGTACCTACTCAAAACGCAAAGCTTCTAAAACTGCGGCGTGCAAAGTACACTAAAGTATAACGTTGAGCAGTTGAGCTATGCTTGAGAACACGTTATAGGGCGTTTTTCCACTAGATGGCACGTCAACGCCGACAGCAAAGGCACGGTAACGTCGACGATACCGTGGAAGACATAAAGTATGAAAATCAAATTAAAATATATGACACATTTTTCCCCTTGCCAGCACGCCAATGTTACCGGCGGCGTGTGTCTGTGTGCACTCAAAGTGGAACTAGGTGGACGATACCTTAGACGATATTACCGTCCTCGTGAAAAAAAAGAGCCATTGTATCGTGACGATATCGTTATCGTGCCGTTCTAGTGGAAAGACGCCCATAGGGTATATTAAACAAAAGGAGTATGGGCACAGAATATTTAAGGTAAAGAAGAATGACTCAGAGAGATTCAAACAAAAAGCAATTTTGCTGGGTTGAAATAAAGGTCAAACTTAGCTCGTATCTTCACCATATGCCTTTTGTGTAACATATCTTATTTCCAGTTGAAAACTCGCGTTGTAGAAAGTTACTACGGTGATAAAAACGTGTAGGTTTGGATAATATAGCGCCAAGAATCTCTTCCCTCTGTCATTTTCCCTAGCAACTTTTATGGACGTTCTTGTGGAATTTTCCCTCTTTTTCTTCGCGTTTTCGGGTAAAGGATTAGTCTGTAAAGGATGGTAACTATTTATAGGCGTGTCAGCAAGATTAACCGTAGGGGGAGCGGAATCTTTTCACTGTTATATATAAATCTAATCTATCGTTTGTGCGCTAAAAATAATAAAAAGTTTGAATTTTACATTTATAGAAAAGCGTGAGAGGGGCACATTTATTTGGTTAAATTTCGAACGATTTTCCTGAAACTTTGGTCAGTTTCTCTACTCTTTGGTTTTTGAAAAAACCTTTACTTTCAGCCAAAAAAAAATAAGTATTTAAAAATAACTGTAACCCTCATCACTCCGCTCTACTGCTTGTAATCCCGCTCCCTCTCCCGCTTCCGCCTATGTCGTACCCTTGGCCTTAGTTGCAAGTTGGGGGAAACTTATTAGATCACGTACCGTGTAAACCTGAACTAATGATCGTACGAGAATAGGTTGTTAAAACTCTACATGTTATAACGAAGCGATTCGGTCTGATGTGATGTTTACCTATTAGTAATCGAGAATCAACCAACCGGGAAAATAGCTGGAGAGTTTCTGAAACGTGATTTCAGCAATATACCTACAAATCTATCTTAAATAACCCCTAAAACTTTGTCAGACGTGGCGGAACGACCTTTGACCTTTTAAAAGGTCGTTTCCGCTCTGCCTAACCCATTGCGGATAAAGGCGTGATTATATGTTTGTATGTATGATTTCTGGCCACAGGGAGTAGTATTAAAAAAAAAGTAGAAATGGGTATGCTCCAGACTCTAGATAGAATGACCGTGACAGAGTCGACGATGGAGCAAGCTCTTCCAGAAGATGCCTGTTATGGCACTGATAATCTCACGCACCGACGGAACACAGTAAGGTGTGAGTGTGAGTGGTCACAAGCCAGGTGGCCCCTTGCAGAGCCTACCACTGCTTGGTTGGGATCGTTCAGCCGGACTTATTCAAAGGATATGATGTTTACCTATAAGTAAGCGAGAATCCACCAACCGGGAAAATAGCTGGACAGTTTCTGAAAAGTGAATTCTAGCCATAGGTACGGAGCCATTCTGGACTGGGAGCGAAAGAAAAACAGATAATGTGCCAGATGGGTTTCCTCCCGGGCATACTGTAAAAACCAGCTGAGGGATTTGAGGGTTTCTGTATATTGTAACTTAGGCGATAATAACCTATCACTACTGCAATATACGGACAAATCTATCTTAAATAACCCTCTAAACTTTGTCAGACGTGGCGGGATGACTTTTGTTTAGGTCGTTTACGCTCTGCCTACCCCATTAAGAATAAAGGCGTAGATTGTATGTATGTAGTTCATAATTCTCAATCCTTGGTAGCTGAAGTTTAATGATGCCGTTAATATTCCATACTCATTATTACAATAATGCATAGCAATGTACGAATACGAAGTACAAACGCGTGCAGAATCCGAAATAATTAATTTTCATGTCATTATTCTCATATCCTGATTAATGAATCGCAATACACTAACACTTCACACTAACTTCCATGCTGGTCTGGGAGCGAGAGAAAAACATAGAATGTGCCAGCTGCATTTCCTCCCGAGCATTCTGTAAAAACCAGCTAAGGGATCCAAGGGTTTCGGTATATTGTGATTTAGGCGATGGGCTGACAACCTGTCACTACAGCAATATACCTACAAATCTATCTTGAATAACCCTCAAAACTTTGTCAGACGTGGCGGAATGACCTTAGTTTAGGTCGTTTGCGCTCTGCCTACCCCATTAGGGATAAAGGCGTGATTTTATGTATGTATGTATAAAACAAAGTCGCTTTCTCTGTCCCTATATCTCTATGTATGCATAAATCTTTAAAACTGTGCAACGGATTTTGATGCGGTTTCTTTTAGTAGATAGAGTGATTCAAGAGGAAGGTTTATATGTATAATACATGCATAATATAGTAGAGAAACACTGATAATTTCCGTGCGAAGCCGGGGCGGGTCGCTAGTTATTCTCATATTCTGATTAATGAATCGCAATACACAAACACAAAGGTGCCGCTACCGCCCTCCTTTCAGCCCGATCGCTATATCTGCTATTGGTTCTTTGTCGACGTCAAATATGTAGAATAAGTCAAGTCAAGTATGTTAGAAATAAGCAGTACCTGTTGTGTCTTGATTCCTTTGTAATTGTTCTGTGTATGTTTCTGTGTACAATAAACTGTTAAATAAATAAATAAATGTAGTACTATTATATATTCTGTGGTTGGGGTTTCACCCTTAGGTATCTATGTCGGTGAAGATAATTTTAGACCTCATATTGCATAAACCGCTTCGCTTCTTCATTAATAATGCAATGCAAGAGTTAACAGGAATTATCTACTTATCAAGGCCAGCATGGAATATGATACTTCCATGCTGGCCTGGGAGCGAGAGAAAAACGCCAGCTGCATTTCCTCCCGGGCATGCTGTAGAAACCAGCTAGGGGATCCGACGGTTTCAGTATATTGCAATTTAGGCGATAGCTTGATTTGTTGGTATATAGTGAACCTGTCACTACAGCAATATACCAACAAATCTATCTTAAATAACCCTCAAAACTTTGCCAGACGTGGCGGAACGACCTTTGTTTAGGTCGTTTACGCTCGCCAACCCCATTAGGGATAAAGGCGGATTATATGTATGTATGATAGTCTATATGTACCAAAGCTTCTCGTCTGCTAAAACTCCTTTCTGTAATAGGATTATAACACAGTATCGTGTAGATGATGTGCCCTGAAGACACTAAACAGGGTAATATGAGCGTTATTTTAGTATACAACGTGTTAGGTAAATAATGAGAACACCCTCTAGCAGGGTAGCACACACAACGGGCGTTTTTCCACTAGACCGCAGGGCGACGTTGACGTCACGATGCCGTGGTTCTGTCTTTACACTAGACGGCACAGCAACGACAGCTTAACGTAAAAGTAAAAAAGTCTTTATTGCCAAAAATACACAATAGATAACATCTTAATTTTTATACTACAAACAAATTAGCTAATCAAAAAGTAAAAAATAAAACTGTTTGGCGTGAATTATTCATTATTATATGTGTATATTGCTATTATAGCAATGGGTACTTATCTCAGCATAATGCCTAGCGCTGATTTTCAGACTAGCCCCATAGTGCTTATATGAATATTTGGTAGTTGTTTTGTGCGGGCTTTAATAAGCAGAATGAGGTTGCATATTATTATAGTGGTGTTCATATAGTATAAACAAAGTCGCTTTCTCTGTCCCTATATCCCTATGTATGCATAAATCTTTAAAACTACGCTACGGATTTTGATGCGGTTTCTTCTAGCGGATAGATTGATTCAATAGGAAGGTTTATATGCATAATACATGTATAATATAGTAGAGAAACACTGATAATTTCCGTGCGAAGCCGGGGCGGGTCGCTAGTTATATATAAATAAATAGAAACGTCCACCTAGTTCCAATCTGAGCGCACACAAACACGCGCATGCTTCGTACGAATACAAAACACATGAACTTTGGCAGGCTGGCGACGGTACCGGTGGTAATCAATTCCGTGCCGGCAAGTGGAAAAGCGTACCATATAATTTCATTGATTTTCATAGATTGTCTGTTTCACGGTATCGTTGACGGTGCCGTGCCGTCGCCATGCCGTCTAGTCGAAAAATGCCCAACGCTTTTTGAAAATGTAGGGTGTAAGTTCCTTAAACTGAAATGGATTGCTCAGTCAATGAAACTGTTACAACTTTCACAAAGAATATCTTCTAGGAAATTATAGAAGCTCTATTTCCCCCATACCAAATGACCACTTCGATCAAACAAAAAGTATTGACAGCGTGTTAAGCGCAATCTTGCGCGCAGTAAGTGACGCCTGTGTGTTACTGCACTTATAGTGTGCGTCCTGTATAAAATATATTTACTGGAAACAGAGAAATACCACAACAAACATTTATTTATGTTACCTATTTCTACTGCAATTTGTTTCTTACTACCCATTTCGAACGTCAATCAGCGGGTAGGTAATAGCTGTAATGGTATTTTAAGGTTTTTTTTAACACTTTCATTGCTTCAACTTACTAGTGTTCAACGCGAAAAAAAAATTTACAGCTACTTAATAAACATCAGCATGGTTGCTTGAAAGCTACTACAATAGGCAATAGAGTGAAGAAAGTTTCAGTGTATTGCATTTTAGCTGACAGACTGAAAATCCCATCATTACAGCATGCATACATACATATAATCACGCCTTATCCCTAATGGGGTAGGCAGAGCGTAAACGACCTAAACAAAGGTCGTTCCGCCAATGTCCGACAAAGTTTTGATTTGAGGGTTATTCAAAATAGAATTTGTAGGCATATTACTGTAGTGACAGGTTGTCAGCCCATCGCCTAAATTACAATATACGGAAACCCTCGAATCCCATAGCTGGTTTTTACAGCATGCCCGGGAGGAAGTACAGCTTGCACATTCTGTTTTTTCATTCAGGCCAGCATAGAAGAAATTATGCCAAATATTATCTTAGGAAAACTTTTCTTCCATGCTGGACTGGGAAAGATAGAAAAACATAGAATGTTCCAGCTGCCCTTCCTCCCAGGCATGCTGTTGAAGTCAGCAAAAGGGACTCGAGGGTTACAGTGTATTGTAATTTAGGCGATGGGCTGACAACCTGTCACTAAAGCAATACATATTACAATCTAAAATTGCCCTCAATTTTTGTCAGACGTGGCGGAACGACCTTTGTTTGGGTTGTTCACGCTCTGCCTAACCCATTAGGGATACAGGCGTGATAGTATGTATGTATGTATATATTATCATAGGAAAACTTTATTAGTTAGTCACCATTTTTTCGTATTTTTTACCCTGTACAGCAACGAAAGTGTTAAATTTACCATTTATAGTTACCCTTGTTTTCTTTTCTTTTACCCTGTATAGCAATGAAAGTGTTAAAACGTTTACCTTCAAACGGGGTGCAACGAGCTAAGTGAACATGTGATCGATACGACCGAGGCCGCCGGTGACGACAATGGCAATGTTTAAATTATAAACTACATTCACAATTCCATGTTGGCCTGGTAGCGATAGAATAACGTAGAACGTGCCAGCTGCATCTCCTCCCGGGCATGCTGTCAAAACCAGCTAATGGATTCGAGGGTTTATTGTGTAATTTAGGCGATGGGCTGACTACCTGTCACTACAGCAATATCTTACCCCTCAAAACTTTGTCAGACTTTAGTGATAAAGGCGTGATTATACACGTGTAACGAAAAGGGTATATGCACCGGAAAGGATATAAACCAGCCAATGAAACTGAACAACTTTCCCAAAGGAACATAAGTCAGAATATATAAAAAAAGGGTGGCCTTCCATACAAAATGCATCAGCTGATAGCGCGTGTAGTATGAGGAGACAAATTTATTTTTGCGTTTTTCGACCTATGCTGCTTTGGGGAAGTTGTTCAGTTACATGGGCTGGTTTATATGCTTCGGGTGCTTTCCCTTTCTGTTACACGTTGTATGTATGCATGTTAAGTTATGTTATTTGTAGGTATATTGCTGTAGTGACAGGTTGTTAGCCCATCCCCTAAATTACAATATACTGAAACCTTCGGATCCCTTCTTGAGCAGTCATATCGTAAGACGCCCCAGTATATCAGCAATATTACATTTTTGCACAATAGGAGCTTTCTTGCGAGGATACCGTTTGTGCAAAAGGGTGATAAATAAGGTACAATGTATGATATAACTCTGAAGTCGAAAAGGTAAATTGAAAAACCTACTCTGAATTGTAAGGGATACATTCTTTGCTGGCTAAGAGCGATACAAACATACTTACCTATAGGGCTCAATTCTAGATTTGCCGGCTAAAACTTAAATTAAAATCTTATTGTAATTTTCACACTAAAACACTGGAAAAAGACAGGAGATATGTTTTCTCCGGTTTTTGATTTATAGTCGGTGGCTTTATGCGTTATCTGTAATTTTTATCCGCCGTCGTATGATATGGCGGGTGAAATTGACAGAAATACTCGCGTCAAAATCTAGCGGAATAAGTGTAAAACCATAGAGTATAAATCGCCTGTCATTTTTCATTTTTTTGTTTTGAAAGTGACAGATAGATGTTAATTTTAGTTTTAGCCGGTGGAATCCAGGATCGAGCCCATTAGCAGACCATAAGTTAGAAGTAGAAAAGTTTAAGGTGATGGGCTGGCAGACAACCGATCAACAAAAGCAAAACACAATTCTATCTCAAATGTTCCTCACAATATCTCAACAACGGCCAACTGGACAACAATGATCTGCCTACCCCGTTAGCAATACTGGGAGTAAGGGACAGCGTCCCGCAAACTAATAGGGGTTGCTCAGTCAATGAAACTGAATAACTACCACCAGGAAATTCTTTCAGAAGACGAAAATTAATTACCACCTCGATCAGACAATTTGTATGAAAAAGCAATTCTTAATTTCACTTCCTGAAAAAAATCCTGCTGCTAGTTGTTCAGTTTCGTTGACTGAGTATGTGTCATTTTGCGAACTACTGAACTAATCTAACATGTTTCTCCTCTTTTTCAGTGCTGCGGCCCCTGTGTCTGCCCATGGTGTGGAGGTGTGTGGTGCGGTCGTTGCTCCCGTCGCATGTCAAGATGTGCCTGGTGCAGGGGCACTCTCAGGACCCCCGCTACCGTCTGTCTGGCGCTGCAGAGGCTGGTCAATGACCTCATGCTGCCGTGTAGGAATTACAGGTAACTTTTGAGGCTTGTCTTAATTGTTAGCTACTCCTATACCCAAGGTCGTTGTCCTCGGAGTATGTCAAGATGTGACGGGTGCAGGGGCACTCTCAGGACCCCCGCTACCGTCTGTCTGGCGCTGCAGAGTCTGGTCAATGACCTCATGCTGCCGTGTAGGAATTACAGGCAACTATTGAGGTTTTCTTTATTGTTAGCTACTCCTTTAGCCAAGGTCGTTGCTCTCGCAGTATGTCAAGATGTGCCTGGTGCAGGAGCACTCTAAGGACCCCCGCTATCGTCTGCTTGGCGCTGCAGAGGCTGGTCAATGACCTCATGCTGCCGTGTAGGAATTACAGTTAACTATTGAGGTTTTCTTTATTGTTAGCTACTCCTTTAGCCAAGGTCGTTGCTCTCGCAGTATGTCAAGATGTGCCTGGTGCAGGGGCACTCTTACTCCCCCGCTATCGTCTGCCTGGCACTGCAGAGGCTGGTCAATGACCTCATGCTGCCGTGTAGGAATTACAGGTAACTATTGAGGTTTTCTTTACTGTTAGCTACTCCTTTAGCCAAGGTCGTTGCTCTCGCAGTATGTCAAGATGTGCCTGGTGCAGGGGCACTCTAAGGACACCCGCTATCGTCTGCTTGGCGCTGCAGAGGCTGGTCAATGACCTCATGCTGCCGTGTAGGAATTACAGGTAACTATCGAGGCTTGTTTTCATTGTTAGCTACTCCTTTAGTCAAGGTCATTGCTCTCGGAGTATTTCAAGATGTTCCTAGTGCAGGGGCACTCTCAGGACCTCTGCTACCGTCTGCCTGGCGCTGCAGAGGCTGGTCAATGACCTCATAAGGCCGTGTAGGAATTACAGGTAACTATCGAGGTTTTTTTAAGTTAAGAGTCTTCATGCCGTTCCTATATCGGACTACATGACCACGGAAAATCTTTTCAGAGCCACTGATTAAATTTTCTGTCCAAGACATATAAGACCAATTATGTTGATGCAAACCATTTATTCCATAGACTCTATCATACCTACAGATAAAAAAAATACAACTAAGACTCGACTTCGGCTTGGGGCGTATAGAAGAACCTCATCAGAGAGTATCATCCACTTACAAAAAAAATACTGAAAGTATGAAAATGCCAGAGGAGTTAAGCTTGTTAGAGAGCTAGCTAGACGAGAGAAAAATAGAGAAATATCAGCTTAAACAAGCTCAAACCCTGAACTGAATCCAAATCTGTTTGTTTACGAGATTCGAGTACGTGTAATCCATTATCTGTGCATTTCAAAGCTTTAGACAACTTTGTATTCAGTGGTGAATCTAACAATACATTAATGTATTGTGGACATTGTAGTTTTTGTATTTGCATGAAACATTGGATACTGAGTGTAAATTCATTTTGTAATAGTTTTGTAAGTAAATGACTGACTGCATAAGTTTGAAGAAGTTTTAGTTCTTAAAAAAAAGAATAAAATCAGCTGTTTCTCTTACCGGGCATACCCACTAACCACCCATGGCCCTACCCGCCGTTAGGCATAATGGCCGAAAGAACGGGAGTGCAGAGGCAAAGAAAATAAGTACCTGAAGCCTGATCCCGAATAGTGCACTTACTACAAGTTCTTTAAGGCATCCCTGTCCCTCTCCTCACCGCCCAAATGGGTCTGTAATAATAACAGGTAGATAGTGAGTGCTCTGTTGCACTTGGAGACGTCACAAAAAGCGAAGAATTTGCAATTTTCCATTTGCACAACCCGAATTTCCGCTATGACGAATTTGTTCTAGCCAGGCCCTAACAACTACCCAACTAATCCTATTACGACGATTGTCCATCTTAAAAAGGTGTCATAAAAGCACCATCAAACGTTTTTACGATACTAAACACTTAATTCTGTCGCTTTTTTTGGCCCAATAAAGAGCTTTCAGGCGAGAGAGGCTATCCCATCAGCGCAAATACATCGTAAAACGGATATTTTGGGTTTAAAAAAATATGACTACGGTTGTAGGTTCACTGAAAGAGAGAGAGATTTAAGAAGAATTTGACTTCCTAAGTTTATTTACAATGTTGTAGGCATGCAGAAACTACCTACTTATTTTTTTTCCTTTTTTTCGAGCTATATTATTTTTGTCCATTGAGAAATGTTGTGCGCTGTTATTAGGAGCTGTTTTGTTAGCACCATAGAGATCAGTGGTTGGCACTTAAAACATGTCCCGCGTAGGTGGTTAATCTCTATGTTTTTGTCATTGTCACCGAAAATTGGTTGATAAGATTATTTTAAAATTCATCGCATATTGTTCGTCTCATCATCTCCCTAGCCTATCCCGTATCTCTCGGGTCGGCTACCTAATCTAGGTGATTGAACAACAGTATTCTTTTTTACACAGAGCGACTGTCATCTTACCTCTGCAACCCTGAAAGAAAATCAGACCCAATCCTAGATTAGGTCAGAGTTTTCAAGCCGCCAATGATTAGCACTGGCCTCTGACATGGCTTAATGACTAATATCTACGGTATTAAACGATATTAACTAGGACTAACGGCTTAAGGTGCCTTCCGAAGAACGGAAAAAGTGCCGAATAAACGTACATATTATGAAATTCGAAAACCGAAAAACACATTGGTACGTGGTGGGATTCGAACCACTACCTCCCGCTCAGGAGGCAGTGGGCCGCCCTATTTACTTCACCATCGGGCTCTCTTGTTCGTATATTGTTGTCTAGTCCATAATAATCTTTCTCGGTTGGCCCTCGAACTAAAACTGATTGGAAAACAAAGCTAAGTCTTCGTAATTGCCAATTACGTTTCTCAAATTATTATTCCCTCATTTTTACTGTGGTTTTCGCTGCAAATGTTGGCTTACTTTGTTTTAGGTTTTTGTGGTGTAGTGGTCCAGCGGGCTTATGATGCGCCCTACTTTTGTCTTTCACACACGCGTTGTTCTTTACGAACAACGCCTTCCTTTTTTTCACTGTGAAGTGCGCATCAAAAGAGATAATGTGAAGACAAAAGTTTATTTTAGGGGCGTATCATAAGCCCACAGGTCGTTGGTTTGATACGAGACTAAGACAATTACAATGAATGACTTTTCGTGACGTCCACTATGAATGGACATGAGCTGAACTTCTCTCGTTTGGGCGTCTATAGGGAATCAACTGCCTCCGTGGTCTAGTAGTCAGAGCCTGGGCTCACGATCCGGAGGTCCTGATTTCGATTCCCAGAGACACAAAGTTGATATGTGTCAATTCATAACTTTGTGAGATTTTCTTCATATGTAGGCTGAATCACCTGATTGTCTGGAAGAAAAAATATTCCATGCTTCGGGGGGCACGTTGAGCCGTCGGTCCCGGTTGCTGTCTTTGATAGTGGTCGTTACACAAAGCCATGTCAGCGGCCTATTAGGCGGTTTAAAAACTTTGACACCACGGTTAATCGGGTCGAAGGATACCAACACGACACTACACTACACACATTTGACATACTCACCACGCCTGGCACTAGGATTGGCAAGAACAGAACAGACATTCCATTCACAGGGAACGCTGCTGCCCATTCCCTGAATCTCAACATATATCTTCGGCTTTTAGAAGACTAATCCTAATTTGATCCGGTATAACACGACATACTATTTAATTAAACTATTCATGAAACAATCTTGCCTGGTCGTAAACTTGAATATTGTCTGTTACTAGTTGGACTTGTTGTCACGTACAACAATCTAAAGTTTGCTACATAGCTGGAAAAGCTGGAAGTACCTACATTTCTAGACAGAAGAGTACAAAGAGTAAATAATAAGCTAGCGCTTGTCACGTCCCGTCGCATTATGTCCTTTTCAAAATGTCTCATTTCGTAGTCTTTTCTGAAAATGTCCTGTTTGGTGTAACTCAAATTATTTCACTAGGTAAATGTAATTTGGAGCTTGTGAAATAGATTCAGGACCATATTTCGGTTCGCGTGTTTCAATTCATTAATGACATGAAAATTAATTCTGTTGCGGGTTCCATGAACAGAAACGTTCGCCGAAAATTGTCATGATTGTAATGAAAAGAGTCTGGAATAATAATGACCGTGTTCCATGAAATTATGCTCTCTCATTATAAATTTAATTATTACTGTAAACACATACAAATGTACGTATATTCCCAAAATATAACGTATCCATGGACTTGATGCCACGACCATGGAAATCGAAGCCGATTGTAATGTACGTATATTGTTGTAAAATTGACTAGGATGATTAACCTGAAGAATATCCTAACCTAGATTAGATCGTGGTCTTAAAGGGCTATGCCAAAGTTTTCAACAATTTAATTTTTTTGTCGAAATGATGTTTTGTTTATTCCCTATACTAATGTTTCTTTTCCTTTTGCCCACAGACGCGGCTGCACAGAACTCCTAACTGCTGTCGCAAGAGCTAAGCACGAAGAGGAATGCAAACACGACACCATGACGTGCCCCATCACCGCCAACTGCTGCTCTGTCCCCTTCGAAGAGCTCTCCTCCCATCTCCAGGGCACCCACAACATCATCGCCGTCTACTCCCAAAAAATCAAAATCCTCATTGAAAACTTCCAGACTAAGCTGAAGAAGACCGCTTGCTGTAGGACTAAATACAAGATCGTTCTTCTTCATCAGAAAAGCGCTTTTATCATCAAAGTCTGCATCTACAATTACCATGTTCGAGTCGAAGTCATGAGGAGAAAACTCGGATACATCGCTGACATCAAACAGGAAACAAAGAAGAGTGAATACTGTGCAGTAGTTGAATTCCAAAGTAAAGCCTTATGTACTAAATCTGCTATCATGATAGAGAATGAAACTTATGGAAAGAAAGCAGAAGTGCAATGGAATGATGTTATTATGAAAGCTGATACCGATGAAGCTATAACTATACATGTTAATATTGGTAAAACTGATACGGAAAAGAAAGACGTGGAAGTTTAGAGTAAGAGTTTCGTCAAACAAGAAGCAAGGAATAGAAACACAATATATTCAAAGAAGCAACTGAAATCAGCATTATACAGACCCATTATGAGAGCCATTTATACAAAGTAACAAAAAGGGTACCCCTAAAGGTTGTAAAATTGGACATTTTTTTCTAGGAACCATAAAAAAAATATTTCCCATAGTTGATGTGCTATTAGCTGACACATTTTGTATGGAAGGATATTTTTGCTGTTTTTGACTGTTGTTCTTTGGTAAAAGTTGTTCAGTTTCATGGGAAGTGTCATATTTTTCAGAGTGCTCTTTTTATTACTCTTTGTATATTAGTTCTCTAAACAATCAGTTTTCAAAAGTGTGGTTTGTAAAATACCCGTTTCGGATGCTTTCAAAAAATATTGTTTTTAGTTACTGTTCTAATGTCGTGATATTTGAAGGACCAATTGTAGTCTTAGGTTTTAAAGTATTTTAAAGTCCAATGATGTTTGTAAATAAAATAAAACTATGTCATACTGGATTATAAAATGATCTCATTTTAATGCTGTGACATGGTTTATGTCTTGCTATGTATAAACTCTTAGGTACAGTAGGCATCACATCAAGTTAACTATTTCACATCTTTACTACTTACTATTTTAACATCGTAAGCCGTTTCTATGCAATGGACGTTTGTCCACTAGGCGGCACGGCAATGACACGGCAACGTCCCGATAACGTCAACCTAGTACCAATTTGAGCGCACAAATACACGCGCATGCTTCGTATGAAAACAAAATACATGCAGTTTGGCAGGCCGGCGACGGTACCGGTGGGAATCAATGCCGTGCCGGCGAGTGGAAAAGCGTGCCATATAATTTCATTGATTTTTATAGACTATCTCTTCCACGGTACCGTCGACGGTGACGTAACGTCTAGTCTAGTCGGAAAACGCCCATTTAACTTTCATTCTTTCTTTGATGTGTGATCTTCTGTACTTTTAGGTCGCTTTTGCACTGATCCGAATCTGTATCCGAATATTTTCTGATCCGAATTGGCTTTCCTAATAAATGTATGACAGCTTGCGCACTCATCCGTTTCCGTTTTATATAGAAATTTCACCACGGACACGATTCGGATACGTACCGAATACGGAGCAGTGCAAAAACGCCCTTACTGTATGAATAGGTACTGTATAAGAGGTACCTAGCCTACTAATATTTTTATGAATCATCATCTCCCTAGCCTTATCCCGTATCTCACGCGGTTGGCTACATAATCCAGGGGATTGAACGAGGGTACTGGTTTTTACACAGAGCGACTGTCATCTGACCTCCGTAACCCAGAAGTGAAACCAGACCCAATCATAGATCAGGCATTTCGCCGGATTTTTATTAATATTGACCTAAAATTATATTATGGACTTTAAAGTTTTATAAAATTGCAGTTGTAAGCTATGCATAACTTTTTTATGTAGGACTTAATGAAATGAATTATTGTATTGTACATTAACCTTAGCTAGATATGTAGATAGGCAACAAATTGTGGCCAAACGTGACTGAATTAGTCTTAATTTATATGAATACGTACCTACTATTTAAGTACCTACTTAAGAAGTAAAAAAAATAAAGTTAGTATTTTCTTAGATTTCAGACGTTTTATTTGGCAACTTTTCCAATAAGTCTTCGAGATGGACCTTCATTTGAATATTTTAATAATGAAAAAGAGTTTCAAAAGAACGTAATGATACTAAAATATTAAAATGTAAATCAGCTGTCTCGCTCGTAAAAAATAAAATTCAATGTTCAGATTGGACTATCGTACTGAAATTTTATCTGTTGTGGAACTGAAAACTCTAAATTACCATTACTCCTTATTCCTCATAAGAGATTGCTCCCGTGGTTTAGTGGTCAGAGCCATGGGCTTCCGATCCGGAGGACCTGGGATCAATTCCCAGAGGGAAACACAAAGTTTATAATTGTCAATTTATCACTTTGTGAGGTTTTCCCCAGTTTAGTTAAGATGTAGCAGGCTGAATCACCTGATTGTACGAAAAGATTGAACGTTATTGTGATTGTACGTTAAGGGGCTTCCCTGGGCTAAGTGGCGCCCTCATCAGTCAAAAAATCATAATTAACTGAAAACAAAATCAATCGAAAATCCGATAAATCAGATTGAGGTTAAAGCAATAAAGGCCATTTGGAACCTCATAAAGTTGCAACTTATAGATCGTTGCAGTTACAGATAGGAAATTTGCGAAAAACGGCCACTTTTAGCACTTTTACTATCTGTAACTGAAGTGAACACTGAATTATTAATTTATAATGCTTAAAAATCTTCAGTACCCATACTTTAATCTGATCTACCGGATTTTCGATTAATTGCGTTTTCGGTGAGCAATGATTTTTTTACTGATGAGGGCGCTGGGGTGCACCGGGGATCCCCTTAAGCCGTCGGTCCCTTTCGCTGTCTTTGATAGTAGTCTTTACTCAAACCCAGTCAGAGGCCTAATAGCTGTGCTACTAGGCGGTTTGAAAATTCTGACACCAGGGTTCTTCGGGTCGCCGTTCGACTAAAAAATTCACTTGCTAAGAAGACCAGAAGAAAAGTGAGCAATAATAACTAACATATGTATAACTAGCTACTAATACATACATATAATAACTCAAGTTCTTCGTCACGCTAAGATCTGCGGCATAGAAGCTTACTTGATGCGGTGCCATTTGCGCTGGTGTGGTCATGTGTTCCGCATGCCAGATGAAAGAGTGGCCGAGCGCATCTTTTACTGTGAGCTTCAAGAAGGCAAGCGCAAGAAGGGCGGACAGCTCTTGCGGTACAAAGATGTACTTAAAAGGAATATGAAACATTGCAGTATTGACCCCTTGATGTAGGAGTCATCAGCTGCAAAGCGTCCGGATTGGAGACGTCTCCTAAGGCAGAAAATCGACGCCTTTCGATCTACACGCAAAGATGAACTCGACATTAAGCGAGATGAAATAAAGGCCAGAACGGCTTTAATTTACAATTATAGCGGCGGCGTACTCACGTGCCCGATGTGCTCAAGAACCTTAAAGGCCAAACTTGGTTACAGCAGCCATATGCGAGCACACGACCGCGCGGAACAGCGAGACGCTAGCAGCTGAGTCCGTCCAACAGTCGCTGTAGCCGAAATCGGCTTGGAATCATTATTATTAAAATAACGCCTTCATCCCTAATGGAGAAGGCAGAGCGTAAACGACCTAAATAATTTGTGTGTTGATCACAATTCTTCGCAAATAATCCTACCCCTCTAGGTATTCTAATTCATGCCTAAATTTCAGGAGAAGATTTTGTCCCTCATTACGCCATTTATTATCAAAAAACTTTAGAAATGTAAACAGAAATGCGTTTTTTAATTATCAAGCGGATATAACTCCAGGAAGAGATAATTAACATTTTCTGTTTGATAACTTTTGATAACGAGTTTCAGAACAAATTATAATAAAATCCTCGAAAATTCAGTTTAATTGCGATTATTTAAATAATCTTGAAAGTTGACAGCTGATAGTCTGTTGAATCTTAATTTCTTCCATGGTGGCCTGGGAGCGAAAGAAAAACATAGAACGTTCCAGCCTCATTTTTTCCCGGGCATGATGTCTTCTTCTTCTGTCGAGTGGGTATCGAGTCTATGGACCCGATGAACCCTGGTGTCAGAGTTTTTAAACCGCCTAGCATGATGTAAAAAGCAACTAAGGGATCCGAGAGTTTCAGTATATTGTAAATTAAGCGATGGGCTGAAAATCTGTCACTACAGAAATATACCTACATATTTAAATAACCCTAAACATTTTGTCAGACGTGGCGGAGCGACGTTTGTTTAGATCGTTTACGCTAAGCCTACCCCACTATGGATAAAGGCGTGATTATATGTATGTATAATCTAAACTAATTTTATTACTCGAAAAATAATTATAATACGGATGTACCAAAACGGAATGTTACATTAATGTTACCTACTGATTTATAGACATCCTTGTGTTCTAATCTAACGCATATATCATTAAAACTGCGAAAATTGATCTTCCGGCAAATCTCAATGCCAGCAAAGGTATTCTTCTGAGCCCATAAGTTACCGTCTCAAAATGAAATGATGCTTAGGTAAGCATCTGTATTTTAAGTTTTAATATTTTTTTTGCTAAGGTAAGCAGCGACGTACGCTGGCTTCACAGACAGCAATCTCTCATGTTTGCTTCCTCTTGCACTCCAATTTGACTCTGCTTCAAGCAAATCGGTGCCAGCAAAGCTGTACTTTTGAGTCCGTATGTTACCGTGTCAAATTGCCATTCCCTAATCCGACTGAAGGATACCTAACCTGCTAATGCGGCACTATGCTCCAGATGCCAAGCGTGGTGAGTGGTGACTAAGGCAATTATCCTTCGACGAGGCCCATGTGGATTGTTATACATATACATACATATAATCATGCCTTTATCACTAATGGGGTAGGCAGAGCGTTAACGACCTACACAAAGGTCGATCCACTACGTCTAACAATGTTTTGAGGGTTATTTAAGATAGATTTGTAGGTATATAGCTGTAGTGACAGGTTTTCAGCCCATCGCTTAAATTACAATATACTGAAACCCTCGGATCCCATAGCTGATTTTTACCGCATGCTCGGGAGGAAATGCAGCTGGCACATTCTATGCTTTTCTCTCGCTCCCAGGCCAGCATGGAAGGAAAGGTAGACTGTTATACCTGATGTTATATGATGATGAATGTCTTCAATTTTCTTATGTCTTTAGGTAACAAGGCAAGTTAAAGTTGCTTACCTCAGCAGCAATATACGCTGGTATGACAGAGAGCAGCAGTCTCTCCTGCTGTTCCCTCTCGCACTCCAACTTGACTCTTTGCTCCAGACACGTCCTGGTGCCAGCGAAAGTGTTCCTGTGAGCTCTCTCGGTAAGCGCCCGGTAGTATAAGCCGATTCCACTTGCTGATATGAGCAGGGATAGCTCGCAGAATAACTGGAAAAAAAAAACTATAATGTAGTAAATCTATAATTTGAAACTCACAATGTTTCGCCGAAGGTCGTCGGTTCAAACCCCATCTGAGTTAAACATTTAGCTTCTTTTTTCATGTTTGTTCGACCATACGGCAAAGACCGCGAAAGGTTTGAATCCCATCTGAGTTAAACTTTATTCCTCTTATTTCCATGTTTGTATAAATGTAGGAAATGTAAAAGTACATTTGTCCGCATCAAACATGTTCCCAATGGAATTTCACTGCAACGTATAGAATTGCATTGCAAGCTGAATCACCTGATTGTCCGAAAATAATTTTAAAAAAAGGATTCCGTGCTTCGGAGGGCACGTTAAGCCGTAGGTCCCGGTCGCTGTCTTTGATAGTGGTCGTTACTCAAACCATGTCAGAGGCCTAATGGTTTGAAAACTCTGACACCATTATTCACCGGCTCGTTCGACTTGAGAATCCACTCGCTAAGAAGAAAAATAGAAATTGCACCTTTTGTTCATATGATTCATGGATTTTACAAAGACGGTACAAAATTGTTACCATGAATCACAGACTATCCATTGGACAGGAAACCTGTTAAGGTGATTCCTAACGGCAAATGGTTGTTTTTAAGATTCAAAGTCAAAGTCAAATCATTTATTTCCAAATAGATTCCTAAGAACACTTTTAGAAAGTCACAAGCGAGTCTATTACAAAGAAAACTAAATTATATCTATGTCACAAAATAAAATAAAACTATATCACAATGAAGAAGAAGAATTAGAAACTCGCACTTTGCGCCCCTCCCTTCGTTTTATCTTATTCTTACTTTTGTCCTACTTTTTGTTCAAAATAGGGTTTGTGACCGCAATGTGTGCCAATTTCTTAGGCTTCACTGAAATATCAGAGCTCCAGACATCTTTGTAATTAGTATAGTCATCTAACTTATAATAGGCTTTCCGACATAATGTGTTTTTAATAGTATCTTTAAATTGATTTTCTGACAAATTCAATATATGGTCAGGTATTTTGTAATAGTATTGTAAACTTAGACCTAAAAATGATTTTTTAACTTTAACTAACCTTATCGGGGGTTGGTCAATTTTATTTTTGCTTCTAAGCTTCCGGTTATGCCTGTCACCATATTTGGTAAAACTATGAACATTTTTCCTTGCATACATAATATTTTCATATATATATTGACATGGTACGGTTAAAATATTTATCTCTTTGAACAATTCTCTTAGGGAATCACGACATCTGAGTTTGTAAATTGCTCTAATAGCCCGTTTTTGCAAAACAAAAATTGAATCAATGTCAGCAGCGCGGCCCCACAGCAAAATTGCATAGGACATAATGCTATGAAAATAACTAAAATATACAAGTCTAGCTGTAGCGACATCCGTGAGCTCTCGGATTCTTCGCACAGCAAATACGGCTGAACTTAGTCTCCCCGATAAAGATGTAATGTGAGGGGAGCCATTGAAGTTTCGAGTCAAGTGTAATCCCTAAGAAAACTGTGCTTTCGGTGAACTCTAATTTTTCATTATTAAGTACAACATCATTATTGGAAGAATGTACATTAGGCAAAGTAAATTTTATACATTTGGTTTTTTTCGCATTCAACACTAAATTATTAACAACCAATTATGAATTCGTCCAAGAGTGTTATTTACGTTGTCATAATTTTGGATATGTCTATCAACTTTAAATATAAGAGATGTATCATCTGCAAATAATACAATCTTTGACAAATTCTCTATCATGTAGGGCAAATCATTAATATACACTAGAAATAGAAATGGACCTAATATCGAACTTTGAGGTACACCTATTTTAACTCGAGACCCTGATTACTTAGCTCCGTTTCTACTACTCCTAAACGAATCATTGGAAAATCCTATCCAAAAAAAAATATCATGGGCTGCAATTGCAACATTTAAAAATATTCTAGTTCATAAATAAGTCTGCTAAAAAATCAAATATTTTTATCTATTATAGATTTTTGATGTTAATAAATTATATTCCTTCTACACTATAAGGAGCGCTTTCACGGTTCGTTAGGGAAAATATCCGTATTATACATACATACATACATATAATCACGCCTTTATCCGTATTATGATTATCTAAATTTGCAACATAGCATTTTGTAGTCCGACTCGTAGTTTTTATTTAAGTTCGTATTTCGGGCGATGGTTGCATAACTTGAAATCTTACTACTCATCAGCTATTGGGAAACACCTTAACCGTAGCCTAGAGAACTGTAAAGTAATAGGTCTATGCTATTACTATAATAGTTTCAGTGGTTTTGTGATTGTGGATTCCCAAACTATCACGGGTGTAAAGGACAGCGTCCCGCAAACTTATACGGGTAGCTCAGTTAACGAAACTGAACAACTGACACCAGGAAATTCTTTCGGGAGATGAAAATAAAAATTGACCTTTCCATGTAAACTTACCACCTCGATCAGACAATTTGTATAGAAAAGCATATTTTATTTTTCACTTCCTGAAAAAAAAACCGGTTATAGTTGTTCACTGTCATTGACTGAGCAACCCCCCCCCCCTATCAGTGTGCGGAACGCTGTCCTTTACCCCCCGTATATCAACGATGAAGTACTACGAGTATAATCTCAAAAGCAGAATTTTTAAAAATCGAGTAGAATAATTTATTTTGTAAAGTAAAACTTTAACGTTGCGATAGAAGCTTAAGGCAAGATTTATTTTGCCGCCAAATACTGAAAAATCACGAGCGATTTTTAACTAGGGTCACGATGAATCTGAACATAGGTGGTTTTACATCAAAAAGTAAAAATGGTTAAAAATGTAAGTTAAGAGGTTATAGTAGTCGTCGATATGTCATGAGTTTAATTCCTATGTTGGACACTCCACGTTGTAAATTCAAAGGCGCAACAACTATCACTGTCTCTACACGTTATTGAATAAATCACACCGTATTGTACTCTATAATAAAGGCCTAACCTTCATTGCCTTTTTTATCTTTCAGCTGCAGAGGCTGCTGCTCAATCCAATTACTATTTTAAATTCAATTCTTCATAATCCAATTACTATTTCAAGATTCAATTAAAACTATTTGACTTAAAGGGAAGCTTGGATTATCTCAGCTTCATTCTATTTAAGAGCGGATATTATACATGGAGTCCGGTTTTCGGTGTCTGAGATTCTATGAAACTAAACTTACTTTTTATAAACCTCTAATGTTTTAAGTGAGGGAGAACAGCCCGATGGTGTAGTGGATAGGGCCGCTGCCTCTTGAGCGAGGGAGGTCGTGGTTCGAATCCCACCATGTACCGAATTTCATATGTACGTTTATTCGGCGACTTTTCCGTGCTTCGGAAGGCACGAAAAGCCGTTGGTCCCGGTAAATATCGTTTAATACCGTAGATATTAGTCGTTGGCAGAGTTGTCTATCTTAAATAACCCTCAAAACTTTGTCAGACTTGGCGGAACGACCTTCAGGTCGTTTACGCTCTGCCTACCCCATTAGGGATAAAGGCGTGAATATATGTATGTATGTATGTATATTAGTCGTTAAGCCATATCAGAGGCCAGTGCTAAGCATTGACAGCTTGAAAACTCTGACCTAATCAAGGATTGGGTCTGTTATCCCTTCTGGGTTGCGGAGGTCAGATGGCAGTCGCTCTGTGTAAAAACCAGTACCCTCGTTCAATGCTCTAGTTTAGGTATCTGACACCATGAGATGATCGAAAACGCTATATATTATTAACTTAAAGCTTGTAGCTGTAAAATTATTCTAATGTAATGTTTTATCGCGGAATATACTCGTGTCATTTCCGTTAATCAAGAGAACTACCCAAAATATACCAGCTGCATTTTCTCCCGGGCATGCTGTAAAAACCAGCCAAGGGATCCGAGGGTTTCAGAGTATACGAAGATAAACCGAAAAAAACGTTAGAAGGTAAACGTAAAGCCTACCTAGCCAACCCCATGATTTACGGGACAAGGCTATGGGAGATGATGATGAATGTTTTAGTTGAGGGATTGCTAGGGTGGTTGGTAACATGCGTAGGTGCTGTCGAATCGTACTAATCGAGGAGTCGTATCTCTGAACCGCTCGTATGATAACTGAAAACACATACGAAAATCATTCGTGTACGAAATCAAATTCTATGTAGTAGAAAAGAAAACGAGTGGTTTGGACCACTTGTTGCAGAGTCGCATACGTATGAGTATTCAAAAATAGTGATTTTGGAATTTCGTATGCGATTGTTGCCATTTCGTATGCGAATTTGGATACGAGCGGTTTAAAAACGACTCCAGTAGCCGTATTTTAGAACCGCTTGAATCGGTATTCGTATGAAAGATTAACATGTGAAATCCCAAAATCTCCATTTTTTTATATTCATAACTATGCGACTCTGCAACGAGTGGTCCAAACCACTAGTTTTATTTTCTACTACTGGAAACCATTTTGATTCATCTCTGACCTAAGTAGTCTTTTACGTGATGTTGGCGGAATTGTGACAACACAAAAGCCATATAACCTAAGAATTGAATTGAATTGAATAATTTACTTGAATTTACTGTCCGCTTCTCTGCGATTCATTACCAGTTTTTCAGATCAATGATTTTTTTTTATGGTAGTGGTGGTGTAGTAGGTATACTACAACACGCAACACCGAAATGATCTTCAACAACCGTCGGCTAGACTAGCTAAATCTAGAAAGTTCCTGAACATAATTGGACCTAAAATATATAATAAAATCCCGAAGGATATACTGGACACTCTTACGTTTGGGTCATTTGTTAAAAAGTTAAAACAAAAACTAATTGCTGATGCATTTTTTACAGTCAATGATTTTTTGACATAACTTTGTTTTGGCCAGGCCTGACATTATAGATGAGATTATATAAATTAAATTAATTATCTTGTATTTTAAAATGACATGACATGACTAATTCTGAAACAAATTTTGTAATGCATTATGTGACGTGTAAAATTATTATTTTATAAATAAATTATTGAATCGAATATATTTCTACGTAGAACGGACAAATTGTTAGGGATTAGACTTCATTGGCAACACAAATTTCGACTGATTCAAAAATACGTAAAAACTTGTGTGATAGAAATTGATTTCGTATACGAATGATTTTCGTATGCGTTATCAGTGTTCGATTCGCATCATCATCATTCATTTAAGTGCTCTACTCTTGGCGTTAAGTACATGAAGTGAACACCAACTCTCCCTGTACCGCGCCTTCTCCTTGACTTCCTGGTACGACTTGGCCTTAATCTTTTCTTTTCGAGCGGTTCAAAAATACGGCTCCTGTGCTGTGCCTCTCTTTTCGCATCACTCTAACTTGTGACTCCAACCAACACAACCCTGTCCGCAACATAATACTGGGTGTAAGGGACAGCGTCCCGCAAACTGATAGGGGTTGCTCAGTCAACGAAACTGAAAAACTATATGAGTAAACAACTTACGTGCCAACTTATTTCAAAGAACATTGAATATTCTTCCTTTTACCAGCATAACATTATTACAATATCCTTTGAAAAGGGTGGGCGATATTACTATGGAAACGACAATCATTAAAAGTTAAAGTTATAGCTTCGAATACTCTTGTTTTCTTTGTTCTGTATTTTCCATATCAATTAATAGGATTTATAACATCGTACAGTTTTGTTTCTCTGATCCTGAATGTTATCTTTATCGTTTATTTAGGTATAAATGGTTTTTTAAGCTCATTTCTTTCAAGCCTGGGAGCTAGAGAAAACATAGAATGTGCCAACTGCATTATTCCTCCCGGGCATGCTGTAGAAACCAGTTAAGGGATCCGAGGGTTTCAGTATATTGTTATTTAGGCGATGCGCTGACAACCTGTCACTACAGCAATATACCTACAAATCTATCTTAAATAATCCTCAAAACTTTGTCAGACGTTGTGGAACGACCTTTGTTTAGATCGTTTAACCAACCCCATTGGGAAAAAAGGCGTGATCTGTCTATACTATAAAAAATAAATAGTTTTATTCGATTCCTATAAAATTTGATGTTTGAAGTTAGGAGGTTTTAGTACTTCATTGTCGATATGTAGTAATATGCACTATCCTGCTTTCCGCTTGTACAATTTCTATACTACAAAGGTTGTCTGGTAGAAATTGCTGCTTTAGCAATAAGGCCGCCTATATTGTCGCGTTTGTTCCTTTTAATTTCTGTAGTATGTGTTTCTTTGAGCAAACTATTTTTATGTATTGTATCTTTCAGTACGATTTAATCGTATTTAAGGAAGCTCTCAAGCTGAACTGATTGCCAAAAAATCTGTCATTAGAAACTAAACATCATCACTACATAGTATAAAACAGAGTCGCTTTTTCTGTCCCTATGTATGCATAAATCTTTAAAACTACGCAACGGATTTTGATGCGATTTCTTTTAATGGATAGAGTAATTCAAGAGGAAGGTTTATATGTATTATACATGCATAATGTAGAAGAGAGACACTGATAATTTCCGTGCAAAGCCGGGGCGGGTCGCTAGTTCTGTATAAATCAATATAAATTCATTGAGCTTGTACCTATGGTTGAATGGAATTCAATGTGATCGAACAGAGTAATTAATTTTCATTTAACTTTTCAAATAACTTTGTAACAGTGTTAAGAAAAAATCACCAGACTAAACCCGTATTTATAATCAGCACTTGAAAGTGACAGCGAGTTTGAGTTAGTATCAGAAATGTCATTTCAGTACATTATGACCTGTCAAATCCATACTTAATACTGCTCTCAATCTTGAGATAGCTTTATAAATACGGGCCTTACTAAGGACGCTGGTTTTCTCACACACTCATGAAGTTATGAAACACATCAACCTATTTCGCATTCCTTTGATGGACAGAAAAAAAAAAAACATCCTAGCACACAAAAACTGGGTATCCTGAATAGAGTGAAGCGATACTTCACGCCTGGACAGCTTTTAACCCTGTACAAAGCACAAGTCCGATCCTGCATGGAGTATTGCAGTCACCTCTGGGATGGCTCAGCCAAATACCAACTTGCCGCACTCGATTCGGTGGAACGCAGAGCCAAGAGGCTTATTGGTGACGAAAAACTGCTAGAAGCCAAGTTTTATAACCTGGAACATCGCCGTAAGGTTGCCTGCTTGTCGGTCTTCTACAGGCTGTACTTCGGTGAGTGTGCTCAACAGCTCCACGACCTTATACTGCCAGCTCCCTTCTACCATCAGACATCTAGACGCACCGCAGGATACCGTCCATACCTGGTTGATATTCCACCAATACGTACTAAGCGCTTCCAAAACTCTTTTATAATGCGCACGGCAAAAGTGTGGAACTCACTACCTGCGTCTATGTTTCCGAACGCATTCAACCCCCAACATTTCAAAGTTAGAGTGAACGGCATCTTCTGGGTGAGCTCGCACCAACGTCGACTCCGTCTCAGTCGTTCCTGACCTAGACTGGAGTCAAGAGCAAACCCATTTATAATAAAAAAAACACAATTTAATATAAATATTAGACGTCGTATCTGCCTTTCAGAATGCTATTTCACTAGCCTAGGTCAGCTGGAAGAGATTTCTTTTAGAAATAAGCTGTGCCTGTTGTGTCTTTGTTTTATATGTCTTTTGTATTTTATTGTGGACAATAAACTGTTAAATAAAAAAAATTGAAATGGGTTTGCTCTTGACTCTATACTAGGAATGACCGTGACAGAGTTGACGATGTGATGACGACGTGATGGAGCAAGTTCACCCAGAAGATGCCTGTTATGGCACTGGCAATCTCACGCACCGCCGGAACACAGCAAACTGTTTGGCGCCGGACTCCGGTGTGATTGTGGTCGCGAGCCAGGAGGCCCCTTGCGGAGCCTACCACCGCTTTGATGAGATCGTTCAGCTGGACTTGTTCATACGAAAGCCTGTGTTACCGTTGCCTGGGGTGAACCACTAGGAGGTACATCCCATCCCACCCTACAATTATTTCAAATTCTGCAACACACATTCTAATATACATTCTAAAATAAATGTTCCGTGACAATCGCCAGTTTCCCTTCAACACGCAAGGATCTGACCCTGTTTAGCGGAGTAGGTACCCGTAATAAAATAAGGTTATACATGGTGTAAGAGGCAGCGTCCCGAAACTGATAGGGGTTGCTCAGTCAACGAAACTAAACAACTTTCATAAGGAATTTCTTTTCAGGAAGTGAAAAAAAAAGTGGTCTTCCATACAAATTGTCCGATCGAGGTGCTCATTTTGTTTCGGAAGATCATTTTTTTCATCTGTTTCATCAGAAAGTAGTTCAGTTTCGTTGACTGAGCAACCCCTATCAGTTTGCGGGACGCTGTCACTTACACCCGGTATGATTATCCGACAACACGGCATTAAGGGAGCATAGGTCAAGTTTAACGATGTTTTTACAATGTCATGGTGTAATAAAATCAGGCGTATCTAATTAAAATGAGTTTAATGAGTATACCCTTCTTACAAAACTAAACTAATCCAATAAACCTTCTCTATAACAAAGTACCTACAGACGGTTTTAAAAACAGCTTGAAAAGCTACCACTCTTTCTTCCATGCTGGACTGGGAGCGAGAGAAAAACATAGAATGTGCCAGCTGCATTTCCTGGCGGGTATGTTGTAAAACCAGCTAAGGGATACGAGGGTTTCAGTATATAGCAATATACCGACAAATATATCTTAAATAACCCTCTAAACGTTGTCAGACGTGGCGAAATGACCTTTGTTTAGGTCGTTTACGTTCTGCCTACCCCATTAGGAATAAAGGCGTTATTAAATGTATGTATTGAAAAGCTAACTTATAAAATTAAATTACAAAATCTGCCACCGGACACCCTGTACAATCAGAATCAGGTTTGAAATCTGAGGCATTCTTAGTCTAGTAGTGGAATTATATGGATAAACTCGTATATTTATCCACAACATTCCACTGCTGGACCATTGCCTCGCCCTATTGAGGAGTAAATACCATACTCGCCACGCTTAGCAGGTGGATTAGAGAGTGTAATAAATAAATACATACATACATATACATACACTAGTGACCCGCCCCGGCTTCGCACGGAAATTATCAGTGTTTCTCTACTATATTATGCATGTTTTATACATATAAACCTTCCTCTTGAATCACTCTATCCATTAAAAGAAACTGCATCAAAATCCGTTGCGTAGTGTTAAAGATTTATGCATACAAAGGGATATAGGGACAGAGAAAGCGACATTGTTTTATACTATGCTATGTAGTGAAACATACATATAATCACGCCTTTAACCCTAATGAGGTAGGCAGAGCGATCGTTCGGCCACGTCTGACCAAGCTTTGAGGGTTATTTAATATAGATTTGTAGGAATATTGCTGTAGTGACAGGTTGTCAGCCCATTGCCTAAATTGCAATATACTGAAACCCTCGGATCCCTTAGCTGGTTTTTATAGCATGCCCGGGACGAAATGCAGCTGGCATACTCTATGTTTTTCTCTCGCTTCCAGTCCAGCATGGAAGAAGTGTAATAATAGATGTAAGTAATATAATAATATTAGGAGGATTTCATGTAACGCTACTGCCCGTGCGCCTACATTACATAATTATCCTTTGGGTTGATTTTCCTGGTACCAAACAGCAAAAAAGCATAAATAATGAAAATCCTTCATACTCTTAGCCTGAATGCATGACAACAATAAGCGCCAGCACTAGCGCACTATAGCAAAAGCAAAGTCTCAGCGTGATTACAAAGCATTGCTATCGCTAACTCACAGGCGCTTACTAGACCGATTATTAAAGCGCTCGTATGTTTTTTTTCCTTTGAATATAAATACGATCTGAATGATCAATAATGAAATTATTATGTATTAGTTTATTTTACAAATATCTATGTAGTAGCTTGTACTTAGTTTATGTATTACTAGCGACCCGCCCCGGCTTCGCACGGAAAATATGAGTGTTTCTCCACAATATTATGGAAGTATTATAATATATATATAAACCTTCCTCTCGAAACATTATATCCATTAAAAGAAACCGCATCAAAATCCGTTGCGTAGTTTTAAAGATTTACGCATACATAGAGGTATAGGGACAGAGAAAGCGACTTTGTTTTATACTATGTAGTGATAATTATGTAATGTATTTAGGATACTTATTTGAATAGGTTTGCACTATCCCGCTTACCGCTACGCATTTTACTTTCACCCAAAGGTTGCCTGGAAGAAATTGCCACCTTAGCAGTAAGGCCACCTAAGTTGTACTTGTCTTTTGTTGTTATCTGTTGTGTTGTATGTTGTATTCTTACGTGCAATAAAGTATTTTTATGTTATGTTATGAAAGTCATACTTTTGGCATCTTCTCATTGAGTGGAATTTTAAACATCTGACATGGTTTACTTATTTTTTTAAAAGGTTCTACTTTATACTGTATTTTTATTTTTATCTTTTGTTCTTTTGTTATTTACATGTATTCTTGCAAATAAATGCCTTATTTTATGTTATCTTATCAATGTTACCGTGATATTCTATAGATAGTTGTTATATTATTGTGCTCGTTGTAGTAATATTGTTGTGCGCTTCCCGACATTAATTCTGCTTCCTTCCTTTTTCTCCTTCCTTCTGTGGGTCAGCTGTAAGAAATTTCTTCATATAATTTGCAGTGCCTGTTGTGTCTTTTTTCTTGGTGTTTATGATTATTCATGTCTTTTATTGTGAAGATACAATACAAAAATATAATAAATAAACGGTTTATGTAACGATAACTATCATTGACAGCGACCGGGACCGTCGACTTAACGTGCCCTCCGAAGCACAGAACCTTTTTTCTTGCAGACAATCTAATGTAATGAGATTCAACTATTTAGCAACTTTGTGTCCTCCCCCGATAGGAATCGAATCCATGACCTCCGGGATCGGGAGTTAATGGCTCACCACTAGACTATGTAAGCAATTTTGGCTAAAAACAAGAGACTATATTTTTAATTAATAACATCTCCCTAGCCTTATCCCGTATCTCTCGAAGTCGGCTACCTATTGGTGCAGTGGACAGGGCCACTGCCTCCTGAGACCTCCTGGTCGTGATTCGAATCCCACCACTACCAATGTGTTTCTCGGTTTTCAATTTTCATATGTACATTTATTAAATGCTTTTTCCGTGCTTCGGAAGGCACGGTTAGCCGTTTGTCCCGGTTTATATCGTTTAACACCGTAGATATTAGTCATTAAGCCATGTCAGAGGCCAGTGCTAAACATGGCGGCTTAAAATCTCTGACCTAATCTAGGATTGGGACTGGTTTCCCTTCTGGGTTGCGGAGGTCAGATGGCAGTCGCTCTGTGTAAAAACCAGTAACCTCATTCAAACACCTAGATTTAAACATCTAGGTGTGAAGATGAGAGTCTAGAAACGCAAGAAAATCATACCAATGACATAGAATTTCGAAATATTTAAAGGTTTTAAGGACACAGGCTTTAAAAGACTGCAATTATACATTTTTACAACAATAATATCAATTTTTTCTTCTTCACGTGGATGTGGTTGCGATTATTCGCTACAATCCTGATCTCTATCTAGCTTAGTTCAAGTTACGAGAACTGCAGAGTAATACAATTTTGTCTACACTACTCCTACAAAGGGCAATGGAACGCACTATGCTTGGAATCTCTCTACTGGACAAATTACGGAACGAGATCACTCGCCAACGCACTAAGGCCCGTAATAATAAACAGTACTTGAGACTGACAGCTAGTTTAAGTTTGTATCAGAAACGTCATTTCTGTCAAATCCATACTTAATATTGCTCTCAATCTTGGGATTGCTTTATGAATACGAGCCTAAAATCGTCCATATCGGCAGAAGAGTTGCTCAACTTAAATGGCAATGGGCAGGACACGTATGTTGTAAAGATGATGACATATGGAGCTATAGAGTGCTACACTGGAGAACCAGTGAAGGAAGAAGTGTTGGTAGACTACCAGCCAGATGGCCTGACGACATTAAAAAAACAGGTGGACCAACCTGGATGAGAATCACCAGAACCCGAAACGGATGGAGACGACATTAGTTCAACAGTGGACAGATACCGGGTGTAAGCGACAGCGTCTAGCAGACTGATAGGGATTGCTCAATCAACGATACTGAACAACTTCCACCAAGATATTCTTTTAGGAAGTGAAAATAAAAATTGACTTTTCCATATAAATTTTCATATATAACTTCCATGCTGGACTGGGAGCGACAGAATAACGTAGAATGTGCCAGCTGCATCTCCTCCCGGGCATGCTGTAAAAACCAGCTAAGGGATTCGAGTGTATATTGTAATTTAGGCGATGGGCTGACAACCTGTCACTACAGCAATATCCAGTTCTATCTTAAATAACCCTCAAATCTTGTCAGACGTGGCGGAACGACCTTTGTTTGGGCTGTTCACGCTCTGCCTACTCCATTATTGATACAGGCGTGATAGTATGTATGTATGTATGTATGCCCATATAAAATGTCTACCTCGATCAGACAATTTGTACGGAAAAACCAAAATCTTCTTTTCACTTCCTGAAAGAATTTCCTGGAGGAAGTTGTTCGGTGTCGTTGACTGAACAATCCCTATCAGTTAGTTAGCTTGCACCCCGTATAAGCTAAAAAGAAGAAGAAGATGTCTACAATACATCTTTTGGTAAATCTAAAGGTTAGACCGCAGCGGCGCGACACTGCGCGACAAAAACTGTCAAAATGTATGAACTGACATTGCCGCGCCGTGCCGTTCCGCTGCAGCTCCAGTGCCGCTTCATACATACATACATACATATAATCACGCCTTTATCCCTAATGGGGTAGGCAGAGCCTAAACGACCTAAACAAAGGCCATTCCGCCACGTCTGACAAACTCTTGAGGGCCATTCAAGAAAGATTTATACGTATATTGCTGTAGTGACAGGTTGTCGGCCCATCGCCTAAATTACAATATACTGAAACCCTCAGATCCCTTAGCTGGTTTTACAGCATGCTCGGGAGGAAATGCAGCTGGCATATTCTGTGTTTTTCTCTCACTCCCAGTCCAGCATGGAAGATACCGCTTCAGTGTGGTATATTTTCATACAAAGAATCATTTGTCACGCAGTGCCGCGCCGCGCCGCTCCGCTACGTCCTAGTGCGGTCTTACCTTTATAGAACAGCCGTTTCAAACGTGGTGCCTGTGCGATGCTGGGTTAGGATAGCATTCTTAGATTGATGAAAGATCAGTGTGTTATTGTAAATGAGCAGTACTTACTGCGTGCAGTGCTTACTTGCTAAGTAGACTTCTTCGTTTTGCGAGTAGATTTAACCTCGACATACGATCCGACGAACCATGTCAGAGTTTAAAAACTGCCCCACTTTCTCTAAAATGGATGTGTGTCTTTCGAAGCACAGAAAATTTGCATTATCCTAACCACACCATTAGTAGTTTTACCCTGGTCACTATTGCGTTTCAAAAATGCCCACTTGCACTGAACGTGCAATAAGCTCTTCCCATTGTATGTGAGTTTATTGTTTGTGTAACGTCGTATGGGTATAGCCTTTGTTACGTAATATTGCTATTTGTATGTTAGGACAATAGCACTGCGCTATACATTAGCATGATCTAACAAACAACGTGATAAAGTAAAAGTTGTAGGTTGAGTGAACATTCTATTATCAAAGATTGATATTGATAACTATAATCACGCCTTTTTCCCTAATTGGGTAGGCAGAGCGTAAACGACCTAAACAAAGATCGCTTCGCCTCGTCTGACAAAGTTTTGAGAGTTATTAAGATATATTTTGTAGGTATATTACTGTTTTGACAGGTTGTTAGCCCATCCCCTGAATTGCAATATACAGAAACCCTCGGATCTCTTATCTGGTTTTTACATCAAGCCCGGAAGGAAATGCAGCTTGCACATTCTATGTTGTTCTCTCGCTCCCAGTCCAGCATGCATAAGGCTACGGGATAAGGCTAGGGAGATGATGATGATCAAAGACAGCGACCGAGAGCTTAACGTGCCCTCTAAAGCACTGGACTACTTATTCGTGTGATTCAAAAATGCCCCCTTGCACTGAACGTGCAATAAGCTCCCATTCCCATTGTATGTGGGTTTATTGTTTGTATAACGTCGTATGGAGATAGCCTTTAAAGAAGAGCCCGATGGTGTAGTGGATAGGGCCGCTGCCTCCTGAGCGGGAGGGAGGTTGTGATTCGAATTCCACCACGTACCAATGTGTTTTTCGGCTTTCGAATTTCATATGTACGTTTATTCGGCGCTTTTTCCGTGCTTCGGAAGGCACGTTAAGCCGTTGGTTCCGGTTAATATAGTTTAATACCGTAGATATTAGTCGTTAAGCCATATCAGAGGAAAGTGCTAAGCATTTGCGGCTTTAAAACTCTGACCTAATCTAGGGTTGGATCTGGTTTCCCTTCTGGGTTGCGGAGGTCAGATGGCAGTCGCTCTGTGTAAAAACTAGTACCCTCGTTGAATCCCCTGGATTAGGTAGCCGACCCCGTGAGATATAACGTTAGTTAACGTTGTTAGGGCTGAGCTGTTGGCTACTAACGGGGTCCACGGGTGGTGGATAGAGGAACGGCCATCAAGATATGGTGGTTTACTGCGAATATATCGAATACTTGCCACCCGCCCCGGCTTCGCTCGGAAATTATCAGTGTTTCTCTACTAAATTATGCATGTATTATACATATAAACCTTCCTCTTGAATCACTCTGTCCACGAAAAGAAACCGCATCAAAATCCGTTGCGTAGTTTTAAAGATTTATGAATACATAGGGATATAGGGACAGAGATAGCGACTTTGTTTTATACTATGTAGTGAAGCAGTCCCCGACCAAACAGCGGCAAAGCGGTAGTGGGGAGTCCAGTGAGATGGGCTTCCCTAAAAAATACCACAATGTCCGAAAACGATCTTGTGACGTAGTGAGGCAATGCCGCCACTGAATAAGCATTCCCCTGGTGTCAGGCAGCGGTTGCAGCAGTACTGGTAGGAGGCCGAGGTAATGGATTCTGGAACAGCTCGTGTCCAGACTATATGCAGCGGACTAGATTCGCTTCATATACTGCGGTGTGGAAGGCAAAAGGGAAACCACCATACAAAATTTTCCTAAAAAGGAGTAATATGAACAGGATTAAAGCTGGCGATTACTCCAACGACAAGAGCAAAGCTCTTAAATTTATGATGATGATGAACTAACAACGTGGTTTGATAGTGGTGGTAAAAGTTGTGAGTTCAGTAAACATGTTATTATCAAAGAATGATGATATATCTTTTTCACTTCTACGTACATACATATAATCACGCCTTTATCCCTAATGGGGTAGGCAGAGTGTAAACGACCTAAACAAAGGTCGTCCCGCCACGTCTGACAAAGTTTTGAGGGTTATTTAAGATAGAATTCTAGGTATATTGCTGTAGTGACAGGTTGTCAGCCCATCGCCTAAATTACGATATACTGAAACCCTCGGATCCCTTAGCTGGATCTTACAGCATGCCCGGGAGGAAATGCAGCTGGCACATTCTATGTTTTTCTCTCGCTCCCAGACCAGCATGCACACTTCACTTCACTTCACTTCTCATGCTCTGAAAGTGCTATTTTGTGCAGGTAGACTGCACAAGGGCAAAAACGTATCTACTCATAAATTCATCTTTACTAAAGCAAAGAAAATTAGGCCATACAGCAAAACTTAATAAGAAGTACATAGATAGTACTTATAGATAGTACTGTTATTTTATAATATTTAGTTCATATTATTTGCCTTTTGTGTTTTTTATGTCATAAATAGATATTAAAATTTACATTCAAAAACGATAGTTCATTTAATGTATTATTACAAAATTAATTGAATAGCAGGCTGCATAAGTCGCCAGCCCAAGCCTAATATTTCATGTCAAAAGATTTGAAAAGCCAAATGGCGGGAATTAATTGTTTACTTTATTTACAATATTTTTGTAGAATTTCCTTAACTTTTCTCACAATCGAAGTGAAAAGCAGAGTTTATAACTCGTGGACAAAACCCTTTCTGTCCTCGACTAACGTCAGCCCTCGCCCTGCGAGCTCGAGCAGCTAAAAATCTCGGACGTAATGACTGAATGACTGGTTTGGTACACTTGTTGTAAAATCTACTATATTCTAATCGGAATAGCTTTTCGTACGTTTAATCCTAGGTTTATTGGGTTTAATTTTTCAATCAAATTATATCTGCGCCGTAGACATTCGTAGCAAAAGTCTACGAATAAGTTTCGTAGCACGTTTAAGGTAACCTGCCCGAATAGAGGGATAGGTTCCCCGAAACTGATAAGAGTTGCTCAGTCAATGAAACTGAACAATCTTCACAAGGATATTCTTTCAGGGAATGATAAATAATTGGCTTTAATACAAAATGGCCATATTGATCAGACCACAACCAACAATTTAATAATTGTATCGTAGGCATTCGTAGCAAAAGTCTGCGAATAAGTTTCTTAGCAATTTAGGTTAAGGGGCTCCCCTGGACTAAGTGGTGCCCCCCCATAAAGTTGCAACTTATAGTTCATTGTAGTTACAGAAAGAAAAATTGTGTAAAACGGTTACTTCTAACACTTTTGTTTTCTGTAACTGCAGTGAACACTGAATTATTAATTTATAATGCTGAAAATAAACGTACCTAAACTTCATCAAAGTCAAAGTCAAAGATCCTTTATTGCGACTAAGTGTACATTAGATCTTATAAATTTATTACAGGGCTTATTGACTTAGTCGTCCTTTTCGGACGTAGCAAATAGGATATTTAGTTACATTTTGAGCATGCAAACTATGATAGTTTCATATATCAGTAATAAAAATTATATAATTCAATAATATTTGTCTTGTTGGTTTCATGTTCATTTACCTATTAATTAATTACTTATAAGCTATTTATCTATAATGTCATCAAAATTTATCAATTATTCATGCAATTCAAATTTAAATAATATAATAGTACAGTAATCACAATCATAGTATAACTTAATATGTCACAGAAATTAACTTATTTATTTATTCTTACATTCTAGGTATTCATCTATGGAATAGAAGCATCTTTCTAATAAATAGGATTTTAATTTTTGCATAAATATTTTTAGATCAGGTTCATTTTTAATATTGCTTGGTAGGTTGTTGAATATTTTTATTGCCATATATCGGGGGCTTGAGTATAGCATTTTTATCCTATGAGGAGGAAGATATAAACTTTTTTTGTGTCTTGTGTTAAACTTGTGTATATCCTGCATTGTTTGAAATTTGTCTTTGTGGTTGTGAACGAATTTACATATATCCAGGATGTATATAGATGCTAGGGTCAATAAGTTATATTTTTTAAAATAAGGTTTACAACTTTGTCTATTGTTTATTTGTGCTATTATTCTCACGCATTTCTTTTGCAAGATAAATAGTCTTTTAACATTTACGCTATTTCCCCATAAAATTATACCATATTTTAACCAAGAATATGCGTAGGCGTAGTATGCTGTTAATGCCGTATCGGTATTAGTGCATCGCTTTACGTGAAAGAGAGCATATGCAAATTTCGATAGCTTTTTTGCTATGCATTCGATGTGTTGTTTCCAGTTTATGTGTGTATCTATATAAATACCTAGAAGTTTAAATGAGTCAACTGTTCCGATTTCTGTATGATTAAAAATAATATTTGTATTTATTGCAGGTTTTTGGTATGTTCGGAATTGCATTATTTTTGTTTTATTAAAATTTATTTCTAGATTGTGGTCCTTTAGCCAAGTCATTACGCGATTTAAAGTGTGTGTCAAAATTGTATTTATGTGATTTTTGTTATTTATTTTTATTAATATGGAAATGTCATCTGCGAATAAAATTGTATTTATATGTTTATCATTGAATATTTTAGGTATGTCGTTAATATATAATAAAAATAATACGCTGGCTAATACACTACCTTGAGGAATTGAGCATGTCAGAGTCTTTTGTTGCGATTTAATATTTGATATTTGATTATTTTCTGCGTGTGCGTGGTCAATTTGTACAATTTGTTTTCTATTTTGGAGATATGACTTTAGCCAGTTGTATGCCGGTCCACGTATTCCTGACCCATATATTTTTAAAAGAAGTATTTCATGAGATACTCTATCGTACGCTTTTGTCATGTCTAATAATAAACCTATTGTGTATTTATTATCATTTATGTGTTGTAGTGCTGTTTGGATGTAATTGAATACCGCGGTTGTCGTTGATTTTGATTTTCTAAATCCATATTGGTTGTTGTCAAGTATTTTGTATTTTTCTAAAAATTTGTACATTCTCTCGCTCATAGCTTTCTCGAAGATTTTTGAAAATGATGGTAAGAGGGCTATCGGTCTGTAGTTACTCGGATTTGTAGGGTCATCTTTCTTATGAATGGGTTTTACTAAGGAGATTTTAAGTAGCTCTGGGAATTTCTCTTCTTGAAAGCTTTGATTAATTAAAATAGTTAATGGTTCTTTTAATTCGTCAACACATTTTTTTATTAATAGTGGGGGTATTTCATCTATGCCGCTGCTTTGTTTGTTTTTGATATTTTTAATTATTCTTACAATTTCTGCCTCGGTTACAGGATATAAGTACATAGTGTGTGTTGGTTGCTGCTTCACAGGGTGTCCTTTGGCCTTATTTTGCTTTTTTGTAACTCCTACTGTTGCAAAGTAATTATTAAACATGTTAGCAACTTTTTTAGGGTCTGTGACTATTTTATTTTTAGATTTTAGTGCAACATTTTTTGTTTTTGCCGTTATTGTCTTTTTAGTTTTAGAGTTTATTATTTTCCACATAGTTTTAGCTTTGTTATCAGAGTTTTTCATTTGTTTTATGTATAGTTTTCTTCTAGAAATGTTTATGCTTGTTTTTAGTACATTGTTATATTTTTTCAGATAATTCCTAATTATTTCGCTTTGTGATTCATTTAGCAGAATTCTAAGTATTCTTTTGTGTGTACACGCTTTCTTTAGTCCATTTGTTAACCATCCTTTTCTTCTGAGCTTTTTTACTTTTATTTTTATTTTCGGGATGTTTTCATTTAGGCATTTAGTTATTGTATTTTGGAATGAAGTGTAATTTTCATTTATATTTTTGTGTTTATCTATCACAGTATTCCAATTTAAGTTTGTAAGTGCGGTTTTAAATTTATCTATGTTTTTATTTGTAAATAATCTTTTATATTTAAATATCCTTTTTTTTTCCTGTACAGGCTTATCGGTTTGGAGGTTTAAGTTTATAGCTTTGTGGTCGGAGAGACCATTGTTTGTCACGAAACTTTTGCTAATATTGCTTTGATTATTTGTAAAAATGAGATCTATGCAAGTAGAAGTGGTTTTCGTTACTCGGGTTGGTTCGTTTATAAGTTGTTGTAAATTGTATGTTCGCATAAAGTCTATAAACTTTTGAATTTTTCTTTTCTTGGTATCTAAAATATTTAAATTAAAATCTCCGCCAATTATTAATTGTTTGTTTGTTGTGATAAGCTTATTTAATACTTTTGTCATTTGCTCATAAAATATATCAATATGTCTATCTGCTCTATATAATCCTATAATTACTGTATTTATTTGGGGCAATTCAATGGCGCTAAATTCTATGATAAATTCTTTGGATAGAATATTAATGTCTTTACGTTCGATAAAGTCTATATTTTCCTTTATTACTGTACATACTCCGCCTCCTTTATGAATTTTCCTATCAAATATTGAAGTAATTTTGTATTCTGGTATTCGTATAGATTTACAAAAATGTTTATTTTTCCATAATTCTGTAAGCATAATTATGTGGGTTTTTGTTTCTGTTAGTAGATGTTCTAGTATATCAATCTTATTACCTATTCTATTAATATTTTGAAATGTGATTTTAAGTATATTTTCTTTTTTAGCAGTGTTATTTATTAATTGTTGTGAAATATTAGGATTTTGTACGAAAGGAACGTTTGTTTTGATCTTCTTCAAAATTTTTTGATGACGATTTGTGGACTTGTTCAATTGTTGTGTCTTGTTTCTGTTCTGTTTGGGGTTGGGTGTTCTCTGTAATAATTTCTGCGTTTTCTTTTATTTCTTCATGATGTACATATTTTTGTCCATTTATATACAGCGTGTTGTGTCTAATCACTGCGTGGTTTCCGTTTCTACGTTGCGTTTTAAGTATTTCATATAGTTTTTTCCTTTCATTGATTGATTGCTGGTCCAGGTATTCTGTAATTACTAGTCCTGTGTTTTTGAAATATTGTCTGTTTTCTAGTAAGTATTTCGTCATGCATTTACTTAGAAGTTCTATAACTAGTGGTCTTCTATTGCCCTTTCGCCCAATCCTTGAAGTGTTCTCTATGTATCCTGTTAAGTTAACGTTTAGGATTTCCCGGAATGCTGCTATGACTCTATCATGTAGGTCTTCTTCTGTTTCCCGGTAGTATTCATCTAGACCGTAAATAACTATCTTTTTACTGTTATCTTCGTTTTGGTTTTGGCTTTTTATTAGTTTTATTTCTTGTATCGTTTTCTGCAGTTTTTGATTTTCTAATTCTAGTTGTTTTATTTTCGTGTTGATGTTGTCTATATCTCTATGTATTTCTTTTTGTTTATTATTTACGGTATTCTTATGCGTTGCAATGTCACTTTTCATTTTAGATAAAGCTGTGGTAATTTCGTCATGTATGGTCAATTTAATATCATATATTTGTGACAAGAGAAATTGATTATTTTTTTCTAGTTTTTGATCTAACAATTTACTGATCTCCTCTAAAGTAGCGCCATTTGTTTTCCTTTCGGGGCTTTGGTTGAGGGTAGATTGGTTGAAAGTTTGCTCTCCGGTGGTATCTCCTAGGGTTGATATCTGGTTCGAATCATTTTCATCAATTGACATTTCAGGATCTTGTGGTATGTTTTTCCTCTGCTCTCGTAAGGGAGTGTCGTCGGATCTGATTCTGCGAGTGATTACTGTGCATTGCGGACATATCCAATTTCGTTCTATATCATGTTTATGTGAATTAAAGTAGTCTTTCTCTATATTTACACATAAATAGTGGAATTGACCTCTGCATTTTGTGCATTTTAGTATGTCTGTTATATTAATATGTGTATTGCAAGCTGCGCACTCTCTCATTTTGATAGTTTATTTTATTGTCAAAAATAAAAAATTGAAACAAAAAAGGAAAATATATCCAAAAAATAAAATAATTATGTTTGCACGCTAGTCAAAGTTCGGGATCGAACCCCTGCCTGTTGATTGGGAGGTAGCCACTCTAACCGCTAGGCCAAATTGCTCGTAGCCGTAGCGTTGAAATAGGCTAACTCTTGCTAGATCGTAGCGGTTTCGTAGCAGTATTGTGTAGTGCGTCGTCGTCGAGTGGTCGTCCTTGAACGCTTGCGCGGTCCCTTGCGGTCACTGACCTGTCTCAATCGGTTCTCTTCGGGCGTTTTCGTTAGTAACTTCCTTTGTTAACGAAGTAAACAGAGTGGCGTTGGATTATAAATCTATGATTTGTTTTTTGCTATAGTTCCTTGATATGAGCTTCGATTGAGCTGCAATTTATAACACTATTTGGCACTTTTCACTGGCTTTATTTTGATACTAATTTCTAGTTTATATTTAGAGATTTAGCAATTTATCTCGATTCTTTTTGCGGAGAGTAAAAATATACACGTCTGCTTCGGAATGTCGCTACGAGTCGAATCCTCAATCATCAGAATCATCTGATCTACCGGATTTTCGATTCATTGCGTTTTCAGTGATTAATATTTTTTTAACAAATGAGGGCGCTGGCGTGCACCGGGGATTCCCTTAATTTGATTAGACCGTAACTTTTACTGTGATGATCATGGATTATCATCAGCACTGTGGTAAGTGCCTAAAACCATGCAATTAAGTCATATCGTTTAAGACTTTAAGTGAATTGAAATGAAAACCATGTCACGCACACGCACCCTTAGACCTTCCCTATAAAGCTGTAAAGAATTAATTGGTTATACACACACACACATACACTCAAGCTATTATTCATAGTACCTACTATAAGTAATGACTTTTTAGAGGTAGCTGTCTATGATATCGTAACACAAGCAATGGGCTCGATTCTAGATTCCACCGGCTGAAACTTAAAATCTATATATATTGCATTAAAATACAAGAAATGAAGTTTACAGAAAGGTAAGCAAGGGGGAACTTATCTCTATGAAGAGATCTCTTCCAGCTTTCCCACTGGTAGTTGAGACAATGAGAAACATTTAAGGCAAGACAAATACTTTGCAACGTTAACTAAAAATAAACACATATCTAACTGTCACTTTTAAAACAATAAAATTGAAAAAGGACAGGCGATTGCAACTCTATGGTTTTACACTTGGTTCGCTATATTTTGACGCGCTTTTGCACGTTTCCCCAGTATTTCTGTCAATTTTATCCGTCATATCATATGACGGCGGATAAAAATGACAGATAACGCATAAAACCACCGACTATTAATCAAAAACCGGAGAGAATAGATCTCCTGTCCTTTTCCAATGTTTTTAGTCTCAAAGTGACAAATAGATTTTAATTTTAGTTTTAGCCGGTGGAATCTATCGAGCCCATTATTCTACTAGAATTGACGACAATCTTGTAGTTAGTTAGATATATGGCATATCACAAGTATGACAATAGATAGTACATTTAGATCTTCCATGCTGGACTGGGAACGGAAGAAAAATATAGAATGTGCCAGCTGCATTTCCTTCCGAGCATTCTGTTAAAACCAGTTAAGGGATCCGAGGGTTTCAGTATATTGCAATTAAAACGATGGGCTGACAACCCATCACTGCAGCAATATACCTACAAATCAAACATAAATAACCCTTAAAACTTTGTCAGATGTGGCGGGACGACCTTTGTTTAGGTCATTTATGCTCTGCCTACCTCATTAGGGATAAAGGCGTGATTATATGTATGTATGTATCAATCGATAATAATTACATTACTGTAGGAGAGTAAGTTTTTGTTACTTAGTGACTTAGTTTTTGTTTTTGTTACAAAGTCTTATTTACTTTTGCTATAGGAGCCACGACGTTTGGTTAGGTTTTTTACGCTCTGCCTATCCCTTTAGGAATAAAGGCGTGATTATATGTATGTATATGTATAATTTCTTCAGCGCTTTTTAGGCTAGTGTGGTTGTTTGTTGGTAACTTACTTGCTGATAGAACTGGTTGCCACTCTTCTGGCCAATGGTAAGCGCCAGGGCTGCATAGGCCAGCGTCAGAATGCCAGACATCGCCAGAGCTATCGACTTGGCGATTGGCATCATTGTGTGCACCATCTGTTGACAAAAGATATACTTTTAAATTAAAATTACTGCCTCCGTGGCCTAGTGGTCAGAGCCATGGGCTTACGATCCGAAGGTCCTGGGTTCGATTCACAAACAAAAAGTTGACATTTGTAAATTTATAACTTTGTGACGTTTTCTCCAGTTTGGTAAGAACAGTGCAGGCCAAATCACCTAATTGTCTGGAAGAAAAAAGATTCCGTGCTTCGGAGGGCACGTTAAGCCGTCGGTCCCGTTCGCTGTCTCTGATAGTGGTCGTTAAACAAACCATTTCAGAGGCCTATTAGCTGTGCTATTAGGCGGTTTAAAAAACTCTGACACCAGGGTCCATCGGGTCGGTTGACTCGATACCCACACAACAGAAAAATAATAAGATGGCGTCGTATTGAACTTTGCTTGTTTTTGTTTTGATCAGCTCTAAGCAGACGTGCAAGTAGAAGGCGTATAGCAATTTACAGGTCAAAATATTATCGAGTTTTTGGATGTTTACCCAAAAACCCGGACCCCGACAAACTGGTAACAAAAACAAAACAGTTGGTAAACTAAAAGTTTGCAATTTCTGCCAGGCAACCTTTGTCGCTTAATCTGACGGATTTTGATGATGTGAAACATTTTGCAGACACCAGGCTACGTGCTGTTTGAAAATTTTGAAGGGTTTTGTTTGGATACCTATAGGGCTAGATACTAGATTTCCCGGCTAAAACCAAAATTAAAATATATTTTTCACTTTCACACTAAAAACATTGAAAAATGACAGAAGATCTATTCTCTCCGTGTATTGATTTATTGTCCGTGGTTTAATTCGTGATCTGTCATTTTCATACATCATCATATGATATGGCGGATAAAATTGACAGAAATACTGGGGAAACGTGCGTCGAAATCTAGCGGACAAAGTAAAAAACATAGAGTATAAATCGCCTGTCCTTTTCAATTTTATTATTTTGAGAGTGCCAGATAGATATTAATTTAGTTTTAGCCGATAATATCTAGAATCGAGCCCATAATATGGGTATAAGAGTCGTTGGAGTAAAAGCAACGTTTATGCCATCGGCAGAAGTTTCACCTACAATGTCAGCTTTGTCTCTTGTTGTTCGAGCTTTGTTTCAAACTGCAATACTCAAGATTATTCCCCTTATTTTCTTTGAGTTGCCAGTTGAATGGCTGTTTGTGAACTCATATTAATTTAACAACTGAGTAGGTTTGTGGAGCCCTAGTGTCAGAATTTTTATACCGACTTATAATACATCATCATCTCCCTAGCCTTATCCCGTATATCACGGGGTCGGCGTCCTAATCTAGGGGATTGAACGAGGGTACTGGTTTCTGTCATCTGACCTCCGCTACCCAGAAGCGAAAACCAGACCCAATCCTAGATTAGGTCAGATTTTTCAAGCCGCCAATGCTTAGCACTGGCCTCTGATATGGCTTAACGACTAATATATACGGTGTTAAACGATATTAACCGGGACCAACGGCTTAACGTCCCTTCCGAGGCACGGAAAAAAACACCGAATAAACGTACATATGAAATGCGAAAACCGAAAAACACATTGGTACGTGGTGGGATTCGAACCACGGCCTCCCGCTCAGGAGGCAGCGGCCCTATCCACTACACCATCGGGCTCCTTAATAATACAATACTATACAAAATACTTTATTGCCAGAGAAAAACATAAAAATACTTGATTGCACGTAAGAATACAAATCATACAACACAACAGAAATACCTAACCTTTGGGTAAGAAATTGTACAAGTAGAAAGTATAGTACCTACAGTTAATAGACCCCTGACATGTGTTGTGTAACGACCACTATGAATGACAGCGACCAAGACCGACGGTTTAGTGATAACAAACAATCAGGTGATTCAGCCTGCATCGTCCTAACCAAACTGGGGAAAACCTCACAAAGTGATAAATTGGCAAATATCAACTATATGTGCCCCCCCCCCATTCCTGGGAATCGAACCTAGGACCTCGGGATCGTAAGTCCATGGCTCTGCCCACTACACCACGGAGGCAGTTCAGACGCAGCAGGCTATTCGTTAATAACCAACAAAAAATATTTCCGTTCCTTTCTGTTCTCCCGTAATCTTCATGACGTATGGGTTTCGAGTCTATTGAGCCGATGAACCCTGGTGTAAGGCTCGTATTTATAAAGCGAGCGAATATTAAGTACGGATTTAACAGGCTGTTTTGTACTGGAATTACATTTCTGATACGTACTCAAACACACTGTCAGTCTCAAGTGATGTTTATTAGTACGGGCCTATGTGTTCTCTAATGCATGATAGAGGTTAAGTCATGTTATTTGCAACTTCGAATTACCCTCGATGCCAAGTATTTTGCAGACATGGAGTGTACCATCTAAACGTCTTTGTTCGATAATACCGGGTGTAAGGGATAGCGTCCCGCAAACTGATAAGGATTGCTCAGGTAACGAACCTGAACAACTCTCACTAGGAAATTCTTGAAAATGAAATAAATATTGACCTTCCTATACAAAATGACCGCCTCTGTCAGACAATTTGTAAGGAGAAGCACTTTTTTTTCACTTCCTAAAAAAAGAAACTTCTGATAGCTGTTAAATTTCGTTGACTGAGCCACCCCTATCAGTTTGCGGGACGCTGTCCCTTACACCCCGTATTGTAGTTATTAAAGTACAGCTGGCGTTTTTGCCATCAGCAAAGTTCCACCTATAACGAGCAGCTTTGACTCTTGTTGTTCGAGTTTTGTTCCAAAGTGCAATACTCAATATTACCCCCTTATTTTCTTTGAGTTTCCAGTTCAATAGCTGTTGAACTCTGATTAAAGCAACTGAGTAGTTCACAACTAAGGCTCGTATTTATAAAGTGGTCTCAAGATTGAGAGCAATATTAAGTTTGGATTTGACAGGTCCTTTTGTACTGAAATTAAATTTCTGATACGGTCTCAAACTAACTTTCAGATTCAAGTGCTGTTTATAATACAGGGCATAAGTTACTTTCACAGCTAAATAACTTTAAAAGGAGGAATAAATTTGAAGATTCTATCAAGCTCGGAACTTTTAATTGCAGGGGAAAAACGATACTCCCCACGCTTGGCAGGTGGATTTCTACTTAGGTACATACATATAATAACGCCTTTATCCCTAATGGGGTAGGCAGATCTTAACGACCTAAACAAAGGTCGTTCCGCCACGACTGACAAATTTTTGAGGGTTAATTAAGATAGATTTGAAGGTATATTGCGTAATGTATGGTATATCACGAATGTATTTTAGAAACCTATTTTACGTGAATTTGAGTAAGTAAAATGGGGCACAATGAATTTACTATGACAGACCTAAAATATGGTTAGTACGGAAAACGGATCTTAGTGTAGCAACACACAAGCGTCACTGCTGCGCTTAACGTTGCGCTCAACACGCTGTCAATGCTTTTTGCATTGCCTACACCCACAGATAATATAATACTATACTAGCTACTACACACATGTGTCACCTTACGCGCTACGCGCGTAGCAACGACCACTACGTCGCCGGCGCATTCCTCTGCCAGTACGCGCGTGTAGAGCGTAAGATGACGCATGCGTTTTGTAGGAAACGCGAAAAGCATTGACAGCGTGTGGAGCGCAACACAATAACTGTAGTAAGTGACGCCTGTATGACGCTGTACTTAGTTTACGAGTGTTATTATTAATGTGCTATCTCACTCATACTATTATTTTGATTTACGCCACTAGGATATTTAGGCTTGTATTTATAAAGCGATATCAAGATTGAGAGCAATATTAAGTAGGGATTTGACAGGTCGTTTTGTTCTGAAATTACATTTCCAATTCGAACTCGAACTCGCTGTCACTATTAGAGCTGATTATAACTACGTGCCTTAGTTAAAATATGTTCGTTCAAAATAAACAACTTATTTTCGGGCATTTTTGAATTTAATAAACCGAAATAGGTTGGAATTTTACCAGACAATACTTAAGACTGTTTTGTTATTCCATTAAGGTAATTATAAAAGGTCTCAGTTGAATTGAAGAGGTAAGGCGGTCCCTACTGCTTACTGGCGCCACCATCATTAAAAATAATCACTACATAGTATAAAACAAAGTCTCTTTTTCTGTCTCTATATCCCTATGTATGTATAAATCTTTAAAACTACGCAACGGATTTTGATGCGGTTTCTTTTAATGGATAGAGTGATTTAAGACGAAGTTTTATATGTATAATACATGCATAATATAGTAGAGAAACACTGATAATTTCCGTGCGAAGCCGGGGCGGGTCGCTAGTAACTCATAAAAAAACAGGTAAAAAAAATACTTCATCATAATAAAAAATCACTTCAATCAGACAATTTGAAACGGAAATCCAATCTTTTAATTTCCCAGAAAAACAGTAGTTAAAGTTAATGTTCGTAGACTGAAGCAACCCCATCCCAATTTCAGGACACCATTTCTCACACTCTTTTATCATCTTCCTAGCCTTATCCCGTATCTCAAGGGCTGGCTACCTAATCCAGGTGATTGAACGAGGGTACAATTTATACTCTTTTTTCTTCCATGCTGGACTGGGAGCGGTAAAAAAACATAGAATGTGCCAGCAAAAATCCGAGGGTTACTGTATATTGCTATTTAGGCGATGGGCTGGACAACCTGTCACTACAGCAATATACTTACAAATCTACCTTAAATAACCCTCAAAACTTTGACGGATGTGGCGGAACGACATTTGTTTAGATCGTTTACGCTCTGCTTACCCCAGTAAGGATATAGGCGCGAATTTATTTACTCTTCACACCTCAAAAGTGTTTATTATTTATTTTATTTAAGTATTTATTTAAGAGCCTGTGGTGTCCTTATATATTTGTAAAATGTTTGGCAGCACCACTAAGCTTTGGTAACCTCCTAAGTAATATGGGGCCATAATTGAGGGAAATCCCTTTAACCTTACGTAGATTACCGACTTGTTGTTTATTTGCGTTGTTTTTATTCAGTGATTAAACAACGTAACGAAAAACACCTCGTAAATCTAACTAAATTAAAATTTTGTGAAATTATTTTTAGGAGAAAAACATAAAAGGTTGGGTCTCCTTGACGGAATTTATTATCACTATTACATAAAAACTGTTTTATTCATACAAATATAATTAAGTGACCCACATCCAAAAAGCTATATATCACTACATAGTATAAAACAAAGTCGCTTTCTCTGTCCATATATCCCTATGTATGCATAAATCTTTAAAACTACGCAACGGATTTTGATGCGGTTTCTTTTAATGAATAGAGTGATTCAAGAGGAAGGTTTATATGTATAATACATGCATAATATAGTAGAGGAACACTGATAATTTCCGTGCGAAGGCGGGGCGGGTTGCTAGTTATTAATATTTAAAAGCTTGTAGCTGTAAAATTATTCTAATGTTATGTTTTACGTGGGCGACCCAGACGGCGATGGCTAGATGAGCTCGACTCCTTCCTCGAGGTCTGGCCGTAGGAAGCACAGGATAGAGAGTCGTGGAGAGACCGGAGAGAGGCCTTTGCCCAGCAGTGGGACATTAACCGCTAGACAAGACAATGTTTTATCGCGGTACATACTCGTGTTATTTCCGTCAATCAGGAGGACTACCCAAAATGTGTCCACTGCGTTTCCTCCCGAGCATGCTGTAAAAACTAGCTAAGGCACCCGAAGGTTTCAGTATATTGTAATTTAAGCGATGGGCTGACAACCTGTTACTACAGCATTATACGTAAAAATCTACATACATACATACATATAATCACGCCTTTATCCCTAATGGGGTAGGCAGAGCGTCAACGACTCAAACAAAGGTCGTTCCGCCACGTCTGACAAAGTTTCGAAGGTCATTTAATATATACTTGTACGTATATTGCTGTAGTGACAGGTTGTCAGCCCATCGCCTAAATTACAATATACTGAAACCCTCAGATCCCTTAGCTGGTTTTGTACAGCATGCCTGAGAGGAAATGCATCTGGCACATTCTATGTTTTTTCTCGCTCCCAGTCCAGCATGGAAGAACACGCCTTTATCCTCAATGTGGTAGGCAGAGCGTAAACGACCGAAACAAAGATCATTCCGCCACGTATGACAGTTTTTAGGGTTATTAAAGATAGAATTGTAGATGTATGGCTGTAGTAAAAGGTTGTCAGCCTATCGCCTTTATTGCAATATACAGAAACCCTCAGTTCCTTTAGCTGGTTTTTACAGAATGCCCGGGAGGAAATGCAGCTGGCACATTCTATGTTTTTCCCTCGCTCCCAGTCCAGCATGGAAGTAGATCAGATACTCGCTGAATGACATAGGGTGCTATTCTAACCCTGCGACAAACAGGCAACCTCGTGCTGTACTGTAATAAAACTAGGTACTAGGTTTGACCTCAAAATCAAATCTACTTTAATGAAGGCCTCTCTAATGCCGCCTTTTAACCTTTCAACTTACCTTTCTAATTACTCGTTGCCGAATCCTAAATTATTTCCTGGACACCTTGATTAAAGTGGCGAGCCGGTAGGGGAAGATTATGTATTACGTAAGAGTCTTTTAAAAGGAGAGCAAAATACTGACAATTTTAATTTTTATTGGTGAATATAATTATTTGTTTTTATAGATTTTAAATGGAACACCTCTTGTTTTGCATCATGCTGATCACATTTTGTTTGCCTGCAATAAATCATATTTCATTTAACTATATTTCACTTCATTTCGATGAAAGACATTGGTATAATAAAACAAGAAAACTTTTGGATTCCGAAAGGAATTAATATTTAGGGGTTACTCGAGGGAATCGTTTCAAAATATCACAAGAATTATGCACATTTTGAACCATTTAATATTAAAGTTATTTAAATTTTAATAAAACGATACTTATTAATTTGAAACTAAGTTATGACGAGTAATATTGTATTAATTAATCTAACGCTTTCGTGTAAAACGGTCCAAAACAAGGGTCTTAAAATGAAAAATTGTAACTAAAATAAGTTTGAAGTGGAATACCACGATAAACTTATTCTTTATGAATTTGAAAACAACTATATAATAAATTGTTACATCACATGACTCGAACCTGCAGGTTTTCTTTCTTTCATGTTATGTGAGATAGGAATGGCATTGTGAGTGCTAAAGATCCTCAAAATAATAAATTGTTTACATACATACATACATAAAATCACGCCTTTATCCCTTACGGGGTAGGCAGAGCGTTAAACGCCTCGTAAAAGGCGCTTTCGCCACGTCTGACAAAAATTGAGGGTAATTTTAGATTGTAATGTGTATTGCCATAGTGACAGGTTGTCAGCCCATCGCCTAAATTACAATACACTGTAACGCTCGAGTCCCTTTTGCTGACTTCTACAGCAAGCCCGGGAGGAAGGGCAGCTGGAACATTCTATGTTTTTCTATCTCTCCCAGTCCAGCATGGAAGTAACCGACACGTAAACAATTTATCTACGTAATACTTACTTTGCAAATTCATCATCATCATCCTACCCTTTTTCCGTATCTCTCCGGGTCGGCTACCTAATCTAGGTGATTGAACGAGGGTACTGGTTTTTACACAGAGCGACTGCCATCTGACCTCTGCAACCCAGAAGGGAAACCAGACCCAATCCTAGATCAGGTCAGAGTTTTCAAGCCGCCAATGCTTAGCACTGGCCTCTGTCATGGTTTAACGACTAATATCTACGGTATTAAACGATATTAACCGGGACCAACGGCTTAATGTGCCTTCCGAAGCACGGAAATAGCGCCGAATAAACGTACATATGAAATTCGAAAACCGAAAAACACATTGGTACGTGGTGGTATTCGAACCACGGCCCCCCGCTTAGGAGGCAGCGGCCCTATCCACTACACCATCGGGCTCTCTTCCTTTGCAAATTAAATTACGGAATGTTTTACAAATATTCATATTGAAGTTGATATTTCTTCCATAGTTCACGGCTTTCCCATTTCAACATGACGACACAGTTCTGTTTTAATAAAAGGACGAGAACAAGACCCAGTGGAAACCGTGAAATGCAAATGGCCGTTTATGCGCAGTCACAACCCCCTGTATTTTATTAATTAGGTTCATGTTATTGCATGCCATGCATTTCTTCCATGCCGGTCTGGGAGCGAAAGAAAAACATAGAATGTGCCAGCTGCATTTCCTCCCGGGCACGCTGTAAGATCCAGCTAAGGGATCCGAGGGTTTCAGTATCTTGTAATTTAGGCTATGGGCTGACAACCTGTCACTACAGCAATATACCTAGAATTATATCTTAAATAACCCTCAAAACTTTGTCAGACGTGGCGGAACGACCTTTGTTTAGATTGTTTACGCTCTGCCTACCCCATTAGGGATAAAGGCGTGATTATATGTATGTATGTTATTGCATTAGCTTTTCTCCCCGCGGTTCGTTTAAATGATATTTTCCATGGGGAGCACGTTGTTTTTTCGCAGTAAAAAGTAAACAATGTTTAATCCCACGATATTTTCTACTACGATGGGCTGACAACCTGTCACTATAGCAATACATATTACAATCTAAAATTGCCCTCAATTTTTGTCAGACGTGGCGAAAGCGCCTTTTACGAGGCGTTAAACGCTCTGCCTACCCCGTAAGGGATAAAGGCGTGATTTATGTATGTATGTATATATTCTAGCTAAATTTTAACGTAAGCCGTTTAGGTCTAAAAGAGTAGCATGCAAAAATAGTTACTTTCAACTATATGAAAACAAAATTTAAATAAAGAAACTACAGCGACCCCAAGATGAATGTCTTCATACTATTGGACCAAAAATGTATAATAAATTATGAACTGAAATAAAAGACTCTAAAACTGACACAATATTCATAAATAAATTAAAACAGGAATTACTAACAAAAGCATATTATAATATATATGAATTCATTGACAATTAACTGCCCCAGTTGCACAAATAAACAAATCTGAATGTCAGTACAAATATATCTATTATTTATTTTTATTTTTATTATTGATCATTTTGAATGTGACTTTAAATTTTGTAATTTATAAATTGAGTGACGTGTAAATTTTTATTCATTAATAAAATATAATAAAATAACACCCATAAGATGCTAGGTCGGAACTTTACTGTTTGTTAAATTTTAAAAAATACTCACCAGAATCAAAGCAAAAAGGGGCAAAGGCGCGTGATGGGTGGCCAAGAGCGTGCCGACCCCCAGGCCGACTGTGACCATCACGGAACCAGTAAGGGCAAATGTCTACCATTCTGGCGCAGCCGGTAGGAGCGCCAGACAAAAAATATGTGTCTGTGCGTATTTTTGTGTTTACTTACCAATATCAGAGCAAACAGTGGCAAAGGCGCGTGATGCCTGGCCAAGAGCGTGCCGATTCCTAGGCTGACTGTGACCATCGCGCACCTGGTAAGGGTGAAGGCCTCCCATTCTGGCGCAGACGGTAGGAGCTCCAGACATAGAATATGTGTTTGTGTGTTTACTTACCAATATCAGAGCAAACAGTGGCAAAGGCGCGTGATGTGTGGCCAAGAGCGTGCCGACCCCCAGGCCGACTGTGACCATCACGGACCCAGTAAGGGCGAAGGCCTCCCATTCTGGCGCAGCCGGTAGGAGCGCCAGACATAGAAGATGTGTTTGTGTGTTTACTTACCAATATCAGAGCAAACAGTGGCAAAGGCGCGTGATGTGTGGCCAAGAGCGTGCCGACCCCCAGGCCGACTGTGACCATCACGGACCCAGTAAGGGCGAAGGCCTCCCATTCTGGCGCAGCCGGTAGGAGGGCTAGACATAGTACTACCGTTAGTACGAATGTGATGACTGAGAGTGTGCTTATTGAGATCACTTGGGAGTGCAGCTCCTGTAACAATAAAAAAAACACTTAAGTAAAAAAAAAACAGGTATCGGGCGGAAACTAAAATTAAAATCTGTGTCACTTTTAGACTAAAAACTTTGGAAAAGGACAGGGTATCTATTCTCTCGTGGTTGGTGGTTTTATGCGTTATCTGTCATTACGAAGAAATTCTAAAACCATAGAGTATAAATCGCCTGTCCTTATTCAATTTTATTATTTTGAAAGTGACAGTAAGATTTATTTTTTTGTGTTAGCTGGTGGTATCTAGAATCGAGCCCACATACCTAAAATTTTAGTAACAATCAGTTAAAGATGTATAAATACGGGTGTAAGAGACAGCTTCCCACAAACCGATAGGGATTGCGAGAGGGAAGCGGGCACCCTATATTGCAGTTTTTAAAGAGCTTGTTAAAAAATATTTCCTACGTTCTCCTACATAGCACCTGATTGAATTACTTAAGTAATTACCTACTGTGTTTTAATTATATTATCTAGATTGTTTTTCACAATCTCACTTCCCCATCTGAATGAAATATTGCATTTTCCTCTCTCTTATAGCATATTATATTAGTTTATTATATTATAATTGTACTTATGTATTAGTCAATTGTACCTATTCGTATTTATGTAACTAGTAAGTACATTGTCTATGTATTCTATTTAAATATATAACAATAGTAACTGCACTATCCCGCATAATATTAGAAAACTACTCCTTTACCCACAGGTTGCCTGGCAGTCATTGCTACCCTAGCAATAAGGCCGCCTAATTGTGCTCTGTTTGTTCCTGTACAATGTGTTGTTTATGTGCAATAAAGAATATTTGTATTGTATTGCTCAGTCAGTTGTTCAGTTCCTTTTACTGAGCAACCCCTGTTAGTTTAAGGAAAGCTGTCCCTCACACCACCGGTATGTTTGTGATGATTTATGTGTGTGTTTCTATATTTACTACACAATAATTTGGATCAACATTATTTTTATTTAAATTGATTAAAGCCAGTATTTAAAAACTGCACTTGAGACTGACAGCTAGTTTAAGTGCGTATCACAAATGTCATTTCAGTACAATATGACCTGTCAAATCTTAACTTAATATTGCTCTCAATCTTGAGATACCTTTCTAAATATGGATACTTAAAAATGTGCAATAGCATCAATGTTTTCGACTACGTACTCTTATAAGGGGTAAAGGCGTGATTTTGTGTATGTATGTATGTACTCTTATATTGCATGTGCATGATTTTCCATGTCATAAAAGAGTTACAAAGTAAACAGTTAATACAAATAAAAATAGTAACTAAAATGACGTGACTAGCTCATACGTGCAGAAACAATTTACTTATAACTATCTATATAAGGATATTTACTCCATATAAGGGCAGCAACACAGGCGTCACTTACTGATAATGTAAGATACCTAAGATACAGGTAAATATATACTTAGTTTAGGTATCAATACAAATTTTTTGAGACCCTAATTTAACTTTTAGTACTTATTTTAAGCTTATCAGTTATTGTTTACACGTTTTATTCTATTATATATCCTTAAGTTAGTAACTAATAAGAAATTTGCTTTTAAATTTGTCCCTAAATGATATTTCATATTGTAAACATTTTTGTTTTTGAAATAAATTATTATTATTATTTTATTATTACTGCGCGCAAGGTTGCGCTCAACACGCTATCAATGCTTTTTGCATTGCCTACAACACACATGCGTTACCTTACGCTCTATGCGCGCGTACTGGCAGAGGGATGGGCCGACGTAGAGTTTATCGCTACGCGCACATAGAGCGTAAGGTGACGCATGTGCGTCAATGTAAAAAGCATTAACATCGTGTTGAGCGCAACTTTGTACGCAGTAAGTGACGCCTTTGTGTTGCTGCCCTTAGATGGAGTAAATATCATTATATAGCTCTCGGAGTAATGCTTTAAAATCGTTCTCAAAGAAAACAAACGTGAAAGTGAGATAACTTCACTTGTTTTGAAACAGTACAATACATTTTAATTAGTTTGATACTATTACTTTGAAACAACTTGTAGAATTCGTTTCTTTGGTGAAATAGAATTAAAATGAGAATTTTAGAATCTTACTTTTTATTAACACTCGTAATATCAACAAGTTCGTCAAATGGTGAATTTTCAAATGAAATTGATGAAAAAGGCAAGTGATCAATTTGCATTAAATTAATTTGAATAAAATTAAAATATTTCACTTTTACAGGTCATCTTGTAAAAGTTGTATAGCTATTTCATGTTTTAACAGATCTATGGCCGAATGCAATAATTCCATTCTATATTGAAGAAAATCATTTCGGTAAGTATTTTTTTATTTCATACATACATATATAATCACGCCTTTATCCCTAATGGGGTAGGCAGAGCGTAAACGACCTAAACAAAGGTCGTCTCGCCACGTCTGACAAAGTTTTGAGGGTTATTTAAGATAGAATTCTAGGTATATTGCTGTAGTGACAGGTTGTCAGCCCATCGCCTAAATTACAATATACAGAAACCCTCGGATCCCTTAGCTGGTATTTACAGCATGCCCGGGAGGATATGCAGCTGGCTCATTCTATGATTTTCTCTCGCTCCCAGGCCGGCATGGAAGACTATATGTATATATATATTTAATATAATGTTTCAGGTCCTAAAGAAAAATTATTCATAATGTCTTCTATTTTGAGAATTGCATCCAAGACATGTCTGAAATTTCAACCACTCACATACCAACCAAAAAATATACAGTTTTTACTGATACAGAATATAAATAGAATACAGAAATGCAAGGCAAATTCTGCTGTACATTCTAAGGGTCAATACGTAAGTAATAGAAAGTTCTTAACGTAGTTCTAACTGCCTCCGCTTGACCAGGAGGTCCCGGGTTCGATTCCCGGCGGGGGACAATGACTCGGTGTTGTTGTTTCTAGTTTGGTTAGGACCTTAGGACATTGCAGGTTAATCACCTGATTTTCCGAAAAGTAAGATGATCCAGGCTGTCGGATGGGCATGTAAATAGACGGTCCTGTGCCTGATTTCTCTCTGGTCGTATCAGTCAATCTGTCCCATCAGAATAAGACATTGAAGGAATAGAGAGTGCACCTGTGTGTAGCGCAAACACTTGGGCACTAAAAACAAGTCCTGCGCAGTTGGCTGATCTCCGGGTGATTGGTCGGTGGGAGGATTATTATTGACAGAAAGTTAGAAACTTAGTTATCTTCCATGCTGGCCTGGGAGCGATAGAAATACATAGAATGTGCCAGCTGCTTTTCCTCCCGGGCATGCTGTAAAAACCATCTAAGAGATCCGAGTGTTTCAGTATATTGTAATTTAACTATTAACTGCCTCCGTGGTCTAGTGGCTAGTGCCATGGACTCCTGATCCGGAGGTCCTGGGTTCGATTGCCAGGGGGAAACACAAAGTTGATATTTGAGAATTTATCACATTGTGAATTTTTCCCCAGTTTGGTTAGGATATTGCAGGCTGAATCACCTCATTGTCCGAAAAACAAAAAGATTTCTTGTTTCGGAGGGCACGTTAAGCCGTCGGTCCCGGTCGCTGTCTTTGATAGTGGTCGTTACTCAAACCATGTCAGAGGCCTGATAGTTGTGCTACTAGGCGGTTTAAAAACTCTGACACCAGGGTTCATACCCACTCGACAGAAGAAGAAGTATATTGTAATTTAGGCGATGGGCTGACAACCTGTCACTACAGCATTATACCTTCAAATATATCTTAAATAACCCTCAAAACAGTCAGACGTGGCGGAGCGATCGATTTTGCGCTCTGCCTACACCATTAGGAATAAAGGCGTGTTTTTTTCTTTTTTTTTTTTATATTTGATAGACACTCATTTGTCCACCATCTCACGTGATGGTAAGTGATGATGTAGACTATGATGGAGCATGATTGCCTAGAAAATGCCTGTTCACTCTCGCCTTGAAAAGGCCCAGGTTATAACGTTCCGGAAATGTATGTATTATTACATACATTTCCGGTGATTATATGTATGTATTTATGAAAGTTCGACTACTCTCAGTGGAGAATAGAACTTCACATTTCCTGGTACGTGTTCCTTTGTCACAGTTGGGCAACTAACGTGAGCTGATAAGTTGCTAAAGAATAACAAAACGGAAATTGTGGTTATCGGTAGTGACCTTTATTTTTACCAGATACTCGACTAAAACATAGAATGTGCCAGCAGCATTTCCTCCCGAGCATGTTGTAAAACTAACTAAGGTAGCCGAAGATTTCAGTATACTGCAATTTAGGCGATGGGCTGACAACCTGTCACTACAGCAATATACATACAAATCTAACTTAAATAACCCTCAAAACTTTGTCAGACGTGGCGGAACGACTTTTTTTAGGTCGTTTACGCTGTGCCTACCCCATTAGGAATGAAAGCTTCATTATATGTATGTATCTATGCATGTACTCAGAATTTATCTTCAGATTACAAAATAAGTACCAAAAAATATAAAATTCCGGTTAAGCTAAAAGTGTCATGTAGTGGTTATAACCGAGATAAAAACTGTGAATCTTAGTTCTTATTTTGAAATTATTTATAATATTTCTGTATTTTTTGTAATATTTTTGGTTCTATCGTTTTTAATTTTAGAGAGAATACTTTTTTAACTTATAACTTTAATACTTGTTATATTACGTTTTCCTTTTTGATTGACAGATTGTAACGATGGGATACGATTGTGTACATTCAAAAGAATTTGACATCATCTTATTGCAAGCTTTGACATATTCTGCAAAACCAACAAACCATAAAAACATTAACTCAATGATCAAAGATATACACACGAGATATAACAAGCTTTGTCGACAACGAGACAGTCGTCTGGAGTTAGGAAGATGTAAACAAACAAGAAAGAAAAGAGATATAAAAAACCAAAAAAATAATTTAGATGTTACAACACGCAAGGCCACAAATTTTACACCCTCAAACTTAACTAGAGTCAATGATACAGATATCAATTTAAATAAAATTAATGCTTTAGCAGAAATACTAGGTGTCAATGAAGTGAACGATTTTATTAATAATGTAAATAATATTGGGTCTAAAATATTAGCGCAGGTAAGATTAAAATACTGCACTGAGACTGAAGCCCCAAACGCACACAATCGTCGTGATGATAATGATAATGCAGCAAATCCAGAAAATACTTCTATCTTTAAAGCCTCGGGTTTTACTTGGATTGGAAAAATGTTCCAACCTGTGCTAAGAAACATGGACTTAAAGGCCATACTATTTGATTTTAAGGATAGATCGAAATCAAAATCGAACTAAAATGAAAGTCAACGTACAACAGTGTATGTTGATCCATCGATGCGATAATACGATAATTATTTATGTGTTTTTCGAACATTGTGTACTTGATTTCATACATATTTATTCATGTTTGACTTAAAGATCCTAAATTTCATCAGATACATTATTATTAAAATGTATTACAGTAATAAGATACACTGATTTGGAAATATGTCTTTCTAAAAAACAAAAAATGCACATATGTAGAGCAGGACAGCCTGATTAATTCGGGTTACTTTGGTTTTCTGTTAACACCTCCTAAAAAGTCGTCTGCATAAACTGGTCACCTACTCGCTTCCTTAGGAGTTATGCAAACGCCTTAAGGCAGCACGAGGGAGTAACGTAATTTTGTGGCCTATAATTGGCTTACTGGTCTCTAGTGGCCTAGCGCTAACAACATTTTGTGCATAGCTACGTTGCTTCGCTGTATGCTACTTGAAATATATAGGAATATCCTTTCAGGTATCAATTATTTTCTATTAACACCTCCTAAAAAGACGTCTACAAAAAATGGTCATGGAGACGTCTCTTCCTTGTTAGGAGTGCTTATACTTGTAAAAACTTAAGGCAGCTCGAAGGACTAACGTAATCTTGTGACCAATAATTGACTTACTGGTCTCTTGTAGCCCAACGCTAACAACATTTTGTGCACAGCTACGTTGCTTCGCTATAGGCTTAGAATATAGCAAAGAAGAAAGATAATTTATTCAGTACATACATACATACATACATATAATCACGCCTTTATCCCTAATGTTTATTCAGTACGCATTCTAGTAAGCTTTAATCCTTCAACTATAGGTATCAAAAAAATGCGGATAGCCGTATCATGCAACAGCAGTCGGCCTAAATTGTGGCCTTTGTTGAGTTATAACAACTTACACCTGGTATTCAGCAGCGGGTGGCTCATAAAAGCTGTGGATGGTAATGGTGATGATGACAAACTGGCCTTTACCTAAGGGTCGTATTTATAAAGCGATCTTAAGATTGAGAGCAATATTAAGTATGGACTTGACAGGGCTATATTGTACTGAAATGACATTTCTGATACGAACTCAAACCAGCTGCTAGTCTCAAGTGCTGTTTATCAATATGGGCCCCAGTAATTTATGGTGGCGATGAAGAGGACACAAAAGATGAACTTACATTGGAATGAAGTATGCAAAGCGCACAGAGCAGCGCACCACAGCAGACTAACGTGACACACAGCGCTGATACGAAGAGGGAGTGTTTCAATCGCACGCAGTATCTTCTGTAAAGGGCCTCTAGTTCAAGCTCTGTGCCTTCCTCTTCTGTAAACAAAAGAAAAGGAAGAGATTATTAAAAATTAAGTCTGTTTATGAGTTGTTGCTTTTTACCAAAGGGTAAGTATTTGGGATCTAATTCACGATGTTAATCGTCAGTATCATATGTTTTGCACGGAAATTACTTAACGTTTACTACATAAGTAAAATTTCCATTTAGATTTGTAAATCAATAGCCCATAATATGGGGATTTAGGAAAAATCTAAAAAAGATAATCGGCTTGCAGAAATTAGCTTGAGACACAAATGATTCAAGACGGAATAGTCGGTAGCAAGAATTTTGACTTCGGATCTTTTTTTGTACTAGTTAGGAGGTACACTCTAAAACTCCTGACCCCTCTGCAGTCTGCCCGAGGTGGGGTCGAAGAATGCCCGTTTTTTGGTTATTTGCTTACATCTCGAAAACTTTTGTTGTACTGCATAAAGAAACTTTATAAAATTAACTACCTACTCAGAGGGGTCAGGTGTCACTTTTAGTGTGTATACCTCCTAACTAGTCCAAACAAAGTTCCAAAGTCACAATTCGTGCTTCCGACTTTTCCATCTAGAATCATTCGTTTTCCAAGCTAATTTCTGCAAGCCAATTTCCTGCATGATACTGTTTCTTTTAAAAATGGCGTGGGAATTCGTCTTTCCTTGAAATACAGAATACGACATTCATTTATACAACTTTAGAAAACAGAGATGCCTTCAATAATTAATTAATTATTTTATTTGGATTTCTATTTGCATATTCATCATGTCCCTAGCCTTATCCCGTATCTCACGGGGTTGGCTACCTAATCTAGGGGATAGAACGAGGGTACTGGTTTTTACACAGAGCGACTGCCATCTGACCTCCTCAATCCTAGATTAGATCACAGTTTTCAAGCCGCCAATGCTTAGCAATGGCCTCTGATATGGCTTTAACGACTAATATCTACGGTATTTAACTATATTAACCGGGACCAACGGCTTAACGTGCCTATATGAAACGTGTACATATGAAATTCGAAAACCGAAAATCACATTGGTACGTGGTGGGATTCGAACCACGACCTCCCGCTTAGGAGGCAGCGGCCCTATCCACTACACCATCGGGCTCTATTTGCATATTCAATTGACTAAAAAAAATGTCACTGCGAATGCCAAAACATTATCGTACGAATGCCACAACATTTGTACGATATTTTTTTATAGAAAATTTATAGTGAATTTTATAATCTGTATATGATAAGATAACACTGAATAGTATAGAATAGTCCCAATTGTCAAAATCATGATCGACCAATCAAGCTAAGTAGTTACGAACATTATTTCCTTTGGTGCCCCTTGAAACCTTACGAATGAATTATTTAGTGGTTCTTGAACTAGCAACATCGGGCTTCTGACAAAACAATTCATTTGGGGAATTGAATTGTCTCAATAGGTATACAGGGTTTTGTGTACAGACGATAATTAAATAACTAAGGGATCTGAGAGTTCCTATATATTACAATTTAGGCGATGGGCTGATAACCTGTCACTGCAGCAAATATACCTACAAATATATCTTAAATTTCCCTCAAAACATTGTTAGACGTAGAGGAACGACCTCTGTTTAGGTCGTTTGCGCTCTGCCTACCCCATTAGAGATGAAGGCGTGATTAGTACTATATTTTCTGCCTTGAAGTAGATCATTTTAGGACTGAAAAAAAAGCATTTCAAGAACAAAGCTTCAGTCGTTTGCCCATATCTTGAGAACCCTTGAACATTTTTTAAGAAAATTATCACTATCACATCAAATGGTTATCATAATTAAATTAAATAAATTTGAAGCAAAGTTCAAGCATTTCTTTGTTGACAAGTCTTTTGTTAGTTAAGCCTTTTTTTCTATCCTTATAAATTTTCTATTAGAGGTCAAATTGTTTCAAAATATACGCAACTATATTGACCTTTGAAGTTGTTAACATTAAAATAAAACAAATAATAATAAAATGTCCAGCTTTACATTTATATACATCCCTAATACGTTAAATTAAAATTCACTCTAAAAAGTTGAACCCAAAACAATTATTTAAAAAGAATTCAGTGGTAGGATTTTTGTAATCTTCTTTTAATTACCTTTATTTTGATACCGCACTCGATAGGTTCAAACCACAAAAAAATCGAGGACGTTTAGCGACTAAAATCCACCATATTGAATTTTAAAAATTACACCTATCTTTAAACACTCGGGTGCTTGAGACCAATCGAACGATACCTAATTGTCGAATTCCATCCAGCCGTTTCGGAGATAAGAGGTTATAAAAAATATAACATCATCTCCCTAGCCTTATCCCGTATATCACGGGGTCGGCTATCTAATCTAGAGGATTGAACGAGGGTACTGGTTTTTACACAGAGCGACTGCCATCTAACCTCCGCAACCCAGAAGGGAAACCAGACCCAATCCTAGATTAGGTCAGAGTTTTCAAGCCGCCAATGCTTAGCACTGGCCTGTGATTTGGCTTAACGACTAATATCTACGGTATTAAACGATATTAATCGGGACCAACGGCTTAACGTGCCTTCCGAAGCGTAAATATGAAATTCGAAAATCGAAAAAAAAGTGGTACGTAGTGGGATTCGAACCATGACCTCCCCGCTCAGGAGGCAGCGGCCCTATCCACTACACCATCGGGCTTCAAAAAAATATAATATAGTCGGGTAATTACTAAAAGGTTTTCCCTCCCAGCCTTAGAGCTAAAGGATGGAATGTCAAATAATTCTAGGGTGTATCGACTACTGAACCCATATTAATAATTCACTCGATATCCAATAAAAAAAGATTTATGTACCAGTTCGGAAATTGACCAAATAAAACAAACAACGATTTATAAGGACAAAAAATTGAATATGGACGGGCCTGTCTGCTATTAATATGTATTATTTATATCCGAGAGTATGGATCATCTAGCTTTTCGATCAATTAGGCGATCAGCCAGCAATCTTTCAGTCCCTAACTAAACACGGTAAAATCTAAGAAGATAGCCGCGACAGTAGTCATTCCGAAGGAAATCGAAAGAAAATGACCCATTTGGAGCGACATGACCGTCCTGAACCAACCCGATATCAGAGCAGAGTGGAAAAGTAGATGGGAGAGTTCAGACGCCTCCAAGGGACACATAAATATAGCCGACCCCTCAGTTGCAGTGCCGGGCTGTAAAGAACAACGGCTGGTGTGGTCTTCAATCAACCGAATCAGAACCTGAGTTCCAAGGCCCATCTACCATCTGCACAAGTGGGGCATTGCAGAGTCACCTTACTGCGACTGTGGAGATTCAGTGCAGACCATCCAGCACATCGTGGAGGACTGCCCTACACGAAAGTTTAGCAGCGAGTTCGAGGGGCTACACCAGCTAACACCGGAGGCAAAGCAATGGATTGCTAAGTCCGACATCAGATTTTAAAGTCGCATTTATGGAAACGCCATACGATGATGATGAGTGATAGGAACTGTATCTGTCACAGGTACCATCCTATATTTTTTTAAGTAGGTGTAGAAATAAAATAATTTTAAATATTTGCCTTAGATGCTGGACATTCTATGTATGTTTTTCCCTCACTCCCAGTGAGGGAAAAACATAGAATGTGCCAGCTGCATTTCCTCCCGAGCATGCTGTAAAACCAGCTGAATGAGCATGCTGTATAAAGGGAACCGAGGGTTTCAGTATATTGCAATTTAGACAATGGGCCGACAACCTGTCACTACAGCAGTATACCTACAAATCAATCTTAAATAACCGTCAAAACTTTGTGAGACGTGGCGGGAGGACCTTAGTTTAGGTCGTTTACGCTCTGCTACCTCATTAGGGATAAAGGCGTGATGATGTATGTATGTACAAATAAAATAACAACTAAGTCTGTCCTAAGTTAATCTAACTCAGGACATCAGAATCAAGAACCCTTGGCTCTAATCACGGAGACAATTAAGGCTTGGCAGAAAAAAACAGTAGGTAGCTTCAACAGCCACATCAGATTACTGCTGGACATGACCATGGACTTGTTCTCAAACTCACCACATCAACAGACCCTCCGCGGCTGGGTCCTAACAAAAATGGCCGCCATTTTTTTCTGAGGGGAGGATCTTCCAATTTCGTATTTAGGCTAATGATTAAAAAATAATGGTCAGGTATATAAGCGTTTTTGATAAATCCACCCGCAAAGCGGTAAAAAGTGGTATCAAAGTTAGTTGTATAGGAAAATGTATGATAATTTAAAAAAGTTGATCCGATCGAGATGAAATTTTGCATGTAACCTGTACCTGGGAAAAAAATATGTCTTTGTCAAGCGCGTTACCAATTTAAACGATTTGTTCGGGCAATCGGCCAAACTATGTGCGTTGAATGAGATCTAACTGGAGTATGAGCATTGAAGGAGATATAACATTCTCAAAGAAAGCTGTTGTCTGTTCCCGACTTTCCCGACACCTACGGGAAAATATGTTTTGTTATTCTGACCACCACAGGTAACAAAACAATAAATACGTAGAACAATGTATTCGATTAAGCTCCCGCGTGAATTCCCAGATAATTTGTTTGTCTGCAACTCCATTGGAACACGGCAAACTAAACTAAATTTGTTGTTGCCGAAGGCCTCGATTCGTACCCATACACAACCAATCATAGCTGTTACTGATAGGCGGTAACTCTGTGGTCTAGCAGTCTGGTTTATAGGCTCAAGATCGGAAGGTCCTGGGTTCGATTTCTGAGGGGGAACACAAATTTGTTATTTGTCAATTTATAATTTTGTGAGATTTTCCACAGTTTTCTTAGGACAAAGGAAGCTGAATCACCTGATTGTCCGAAAAAAAAAGATGCCATGCTTCAGCGAGCACATTAAGGCTAATTTGGTCCTGATCGCTGTCTATCATAGCGGTCGTTACATAAACCTCGTCAGAGGTTTTTCAAAATTTCTGACACCAGGGTTCATCGTGTTGTTAATCGACTCGCAAAACGCACTCGAGAAGACGAAGATTTGCGGTTTAAAAACTTTTACCCTAGTGTTAACATGGTCATATCAATTAGAATTCGGTAAAAAATTTCAGATAATTTAGATGACATAAAGAAATCGATACGTTCACGTGTAAATAAACTATAGATTCTTAAACTCACAGGATCAATATTAGTTTCCTTTCTGATCGCTCATGACAGAAAATAATTAGGCATTAATAGGTTAGGACTTATTTAAGAGATTGCACACATTAATTTATTGTATCGGGCCTCAGCGATGCAACTCAATCGAAACGTCGAGCAATCTTATAATGCACTAGCTTTCTGTCAGCGGTGTTACCCGCTTCTAAATAAGTTTTCCTTTGGGAATGGTCTTCTTTCCCGCGGTAAAAAGCAGCCTTTGTTACTCAGAGTGAACGTAGCCATCTAACGGCGAAAGAAATTTTAAAATCAGCCTAGTAGTTTTTGAGTTTATTCGTTGCAAAGATACATAAATCGAAAAACACATATATTTCTTCATTAGTATATTATAAGTAACTAGCGACCCGCCCCGGCTTCGCACGGAAATAATCAGTGTTTCTCTACTATATTATGCATGTATTATACATATAAACCTTCCTCTTGAATCACTCTATCCACTAAAAGAAACCGCATCAAAATCCGTCTCGAAGTTTTAAAAAATTATGCATATAAAGGGATATAGGGACAGAGAAAGCGACTTTGTTTTATACTACATACATACAAACATATAATCACGCCTTTATCCCTAATGGGGTGGGCATAAACAACATACCCGGGAGGAAATGCAGCTGGCACATTCTATGTTATTCTTTCGCTCCCAGTCCAGCATGGAAGTATTATAAGTAAAGATATCCAAATAAAGCTCAAGAGCGCTAAAACTCGTTTTTTTTAGTTAGATCACGTTTTTACAGAATCGGCACCGTTGTCGCAAACAACAAACAAAATTAAACACGCCTGCAAACTTTTACACAACTCTGTACGCTGATAAAATTGTTATCTAAAGCTAATATTTTATAGAGGAAAACTCTGTATGTGTGTATGTTTATTTTACTCAAAAACTACTGGACTGAACCAATTTGAAAATTCTTTAATATAAATAAAGCCTAAAGCGGATATAATAGCGATCTGACACCAGTGGATGCCGAAGACCGGGCAAAGTGGAGTAGAAAAAGCCGGAAAGCGGGCCCCAGCATCAGGCGCGAAAAACGCTAAGCAAAAGAAAAGAAGATAAATAAAAAAAAACAAAATTGTACATTGCTATCGATTCGTTGAGGGCACAACTTAACAAAATCTTGACAAAAAATAATGCCGTCCTTTTCTGATTTATACATACATACATATAATCACGCCTTTATCCCTAATAGGGTAGGCAGAGCGTAAACGACCTAAACAAAGGTCGTTCCGCCACGTCTGACAAAGTTTTGAGGGTTATTTTGCTATAGTGACAGGTTGTCAGCCCATCGCCTAAATTGCAATATATAGAAACCCTCGGATCCCTTAGCTGGTTTTTACAGCATGCCGGGAGGAAATGCAGCTGACACATTCTATGTTTTTCTCTCGCTCCCAGTCCAGCTTGGAAGTCTGATTCATCATGACAGTTATAACTAGACTTATATTACTGTTGGAAGTTGTTCAGTATCGTTGATTGAGCAACCCCTATCAGTTTGCGGGGCGCTGTCCCTTACACCCAGTAGTGGCCGCCACGGTCACTATGCCACTTAGTTTAGGTTCCCTTTATTAAAAAAATGTTTATGAAAATCTTCCTCTCCATTTTCTCTACAAATTAAAATACAGTCGGGTTTCATGAAAAAAAAACGTTGTTTTCTTAAGCCCTGGCAGGCTTAAAGAAGAGCTTTTGGGCTTAATTCTGGAAAGCAACTTAAATTAAAAGGTCAATCAATTAAAATAAAACACTTAAGACGGGATTTGTGTAAATGTCCTTCCCACTTAAATAGAGGTTTGTAAGGGCCGTATCTATAATCAGCTCTCATGACTGGCAGCGAGTTTGAGTTCGTATCAGAAATGTAATTTCAGTACAAACTGGCCTATCAAATCCATGCTTAATACTGCTCTCAAGTTTGAGTTGGCTTCATAAATTCGAGCCTTAGTTTCCCTTGTCAATGTCGATGGCATTCGATTTGTTCGTAAAGTCAATTACTTTCTTTTTTCAAGGAAGGGAATATTTTGCATAGGTGGACAGTAAACGTCTAAATATGAATTGAAACAATTGTTGACCTTCCTATACAAAATGCCACCTTGATCAGATAATTCGTATGCAAAAGCAAAATTTTCTTTTCACTTCCTGAAAAAAAAACCTGGTGATAGGTCTTCCATGCTGGACTGGGAGCTGTCTTCCATGCTGGACTGGGAGCTAGAAAAACATAGAATGTGCCAGCTGCATTTCTACCCGGGCATGCTGTAAAAACCAGCTAAGGGATCCAAGGGTTTCAGTATATTGCAATTTAGGCGATAGGGTGACAACCTATCACTACAGCAATATACCTACAAATCATCTTAAATAACCCTCAAAACTTTGTCAGACGTGGCGAAACGACCTTTGTTTAGGTCGTTTATGCTCTGCCTACCCCGTTAGGGATAAAGGCGTGATTATATGTATGTATGTATGTATGATAGTTGTTCAGGAAATCGCCTTGCGTGGTATGGCCATGTTATGCGGAGGGATGAAAGTCATATAGGCAAAAGGGTAATGAATTTGAATGTGGATGGATATGTTAGGAGAGGACGACCAAAGAAAAGATGGATGGACTGCGTGAAAGATGATATGTCTAAAACAGGTGTGAGTATTGAACTGACGGCTGACAGGGATGAATGGAAGAAGAAAACGTACTGCGCGGACCCCAAGTAAATGGGATAAGGGTAAGCGAATGATGATGGTGAGTTGTTCAGTTTCGTTGACTGAGCAACCCTATCAGTTTGCGGGACGCTATCCCTTAAACCCCGTCTAAATTTATATCTTCCGTAGTAACTGATCCATTTTTTTGTACATGAACATTTTTTTTATCATATGCTTTACGTACGAATTCACTTCCATGCTGGACTGGGAGCGAGAGAAAAACATAGAATGTGCCAGCTACATTTCTTCCCGGGCATGCTATAAAAACCAGCTAAGGGATCCGAGGGTTTCAGTATATTGCAATTTAGGCGATGGGCTGACAACCTGTCACTACAGCAATATACCTATAAATCTGTCTTTATTAACCCTAAAAACTCTGTCAGACGTGGCGGAACGACCTCTGATTAGGTTGTTTACGCTCTGCCTACCCCATTAGGGATACAGGCGTGACTATATGTATGTATGTATGTATGTTTACCTACAAATTCCTTGCATTCGCTCCATATTTTACCGATGTCATCGACCAATCAAGCAAGTCACCCAATTTACCAATTTTTTTGTTTTTGCAACTAAGCGAGCGTTTTTCTCCTCCCTACGGATAACGTTAAAATTTGATCCCATGTTTAGACCTTACCCAAAATTACCAATGCGAAAGAAAATCATAGAATGTGCCAGCTGCTTTTCCTCCCGGGCATGCTGTAAAAACCAGCTAAGGGATCCGAGGGTTTCAGTATATTGCAATTTGCTGACAACCTTAAATAACCCTCAAATTTTTTTGTCAGACGTGGCGGAATGGCCTTTGTTTAGGTCGTTTACGCTCTGCCTACCCCATTATATGAATACCCCAAGAATGAAAACCACATAATATGTTAGTGAAACTAGCATTATAATAATCAACACTATAAAACCACCTAATAAAGGTGATTTATAATAGATTTCACTTTTAGAAACTCTAATACTGTAGTATTTCAAATTACCAACCGTATTCCAAACTAGCTGCATTTAATCTACCCTTAGAGACAATTTCACGGATGAAAGTTATTTTGTAGTATGTTGTTTACTAGCGACCCGCCCCGGCTTCGCACGGAAATTATCAGTGTTTTTCTACTATATTATGCATGTATTATACATATAAACCTTTCTCTTGAATCACTCTATCCATTAAAAGAAACCACATCAAAATCTGTAGACAGACAGTCAGAGAAAGCGACTTTGTTTTATACTATGTAGTGAAGTTTTTTATTCAATCTACTTCAGCATACCCTTAGAGACAATTTCACGAGTGACGGGTTCCGCTGACTTGGAAGAAAGAGAAGACGTGAAATGCAATGGGACAACCCGATGAGTTCAAGAGCATATCTCATCAAATCTCAAACAGTACAACTTGGATCCCATTGTCCGAGAGTCTATCTCCCTAGCCTTAACCCGTATCTCATGGGGTCGGCTACCTAATCTAGGGGATTGAACGAGGGTACTGGTTTTTACACAGAGCGACTGCCATCTAACCTCCGCAACCCAGAAGGGAAACCAGACCCAATCCTAGATTAGGTCAGAGTTTTCAAGCCGCCAATGCTTAGCACTGGCCTCTAACATGGCTTAACGACTAATATCTACGGTATTAAACGATATTAACCGGGACCGTAGCACGGTAAAATTCAGTATTTTTTTTTTAATTCAATATTTTATAAATACGCATGCTTCATTTGAAAGTTTTATTGTTAGGTAAATGATTGCTTAGTTTCTTTTTACCTCGGGAGAATAACTCGTTCCCACGGGAAAAATCATTTAGCCGTGTTAGATCAGAAGCTAATATTGAATTGACGATTGGTATGAAATGTAACAATTTATCACCGGGTGTTTTTAGACTAATTAGACCCTGCTGAACTTTATTCTCACCGGTGATAAACCAATATCCTCCCCCTTCCACTCGAAACATGCTCACGACGGTATTTCCCGTTTTAAACATATTAGATTTAGGAATAAACTGTCAATTTCTTCTATACTGAACTGGGAGAGAAAGATTCTTCCATACTGGACTGGGAGAGAAAGAAAAACATAGAATGTTCCAGTTGCCCTTCCTCCCGGGCATGCTGTAGAAGTCAGCAAAAGGGATTCGAGGGTTACAGTGTATTGTAATTTAGGCGATGGGCTGACAACCTGTCACTACAGCAATACACATTACAATATAAAATTGCCCTCAATTTATGTCAGACGTGGCGAAAGCGCCTTTTAGGAGGCGTTTTACGCTCTGCCTACCCCGTAAGGGATATGGGCGTGATTTTATGTATGTATGTATGTATAAAGTGTCAAATACAGAATGAATCCACATTAAATTTTCTACCATTGAATACTTATATTACTTTCATAAGTCTAATAGAATTTGAGAAATACATACATATAATCACGCCTTTATCCCTAATGGGGTAGGCAGAGCGTAAACGACCCAAATAAAGGTAGTTCCGCCACGTTTGACAAAGTTTTGAGGGTTATTCAAGATAGATTTGTAAGTATATTGCTGTAGTGACAGGTTGTCAGCCCATCGCCTAAATTACAATATACTGAAACCCTCGGATCCCTTAGCTGGCTTTTACAGATAATTTGAGAAATGTATTTCCAAAATTTTTTTTAAATTGTAATGTCGTCCGTAAGCACCCTGCTGGTAGTAGTAGTCTTAAAACAGTCGGTGACAATCCGTTACATATATACATACATAAATTACGCCTTTATCCCTTACAGGGTAGGCAGAGTTGCGAGGGTTATTTAAGATAGATATTGCTGTAGTGACAGGTTGTCAGCGCATCGCCTAAATTACAATACACTGTAACCCTCGAGTCCCTTTTGCTGACTTCTACAGCATGCCCTGGAGGAAGGGCAGCTGGAACATGCTATGTTTTTCTATCTCTCCCAGTCCAGCATGGAACGAATCCGCTACTTATCACGCCGTTAACAAGCAAAAGGAGAGTGTTTTTGAGATCTGACATCTGGTATATGTGTAAAACTTTGCCTGCAAAGCGGAAAGATAGTATTCTACACTACCTTATGTTTTTTATTCAATCTTCTTCAGCATACCCTTAGAGACAATTTCACGAGTGACGGGTTCCGCTGACTCGGAAGAAAGAGCTGACGTGAACCATAATGGGAGGATTTGGACTAAACTGTCCATCGTCTCATCAAAACTTAACTTCCATGCTGGCCTGGGAGCGAGAGAAAAACTTGGAATGTGCCAGCTGCATTTCCTCCCGAGCATGCTGTAAAAGTCAGCTAAGGGATCCGAGGGTTTCAGTATATTGCAATGTAGGCGATGGGCTGACAACCTGTCACTACAGTAATATACCTTTAAATCTATCTAAAATAAGCCTCAAAACTTCGTCAGACGTGGCGGAATGACCTTTGTTTTGGTCGTTTACGCTCTGCCTACCCCATTAGGGATAAAGGCGTGATTATATGTATGTATGTATGTCTCATCAAATCTCAAACAGTACAACTGAGATTTTATTATTATTTTTATCATCACTTTCTCAAATACATACATACATATAATCACGCCTTTATCCCTAATGGGCTACCCCATTATAATGTATAAAGGCAGAGCGACCTAAACATATGGTCGTTCCGCCACGTCTGACAAAGTTTTGAGGGTTATTTAAGATAGTTGTAGGTATATTTGCTGTAGTGACAGGTTGTCAGCCCATCGCCTAAATTGCAATATACAGAAACCCTCGGATCCCTTAGTGCAGCTGGCACATTCTATGTTTTTTTCTCGTTGCCAGTCCAGCATGGAAGAAATAATAGCTACAAAACTAACTTCATAGAAATCTAGGACTCACAAAATAAAATAGGGCGTAAAATTTCCTTTAAAATCTAGTCAGTAGTTTTTAATCTACAGCAATTCAATGACAGCTCTAAACGCTATATCTGAAAAATTTATTTAAAAATAAAGTTTGACCCGTTAGTAGTAATATACATACATATACATACATAAAATCACGCCTTTATCCCTTACGGGGTAGGCAGAGCGTTAAACGCCTCGTAAAAGGCGCTTTCGCCGCGTCTGACAATAATTGAGGGTAATTTTAGATTGTAATGTGGTTTGCCATAGTGACAGGTTGTCAGCCCATCGCCTAAATTACAATACACTGTAACCCTCGAGTCCCTTTTGCTGACTTCTACAGCATGCCCGGGAGGAAGGGCAGCTGGAACATTCTATGTTTTTCTATCTCTCCTAGTCCAGCATAGAAGTAGTAATATGGTAGTGTGATATACGGGGTGAAAGGGACAGCGTCCTGAAAACTGATAGGCATTGCTCAGTCAACGAAACTAAACAACTATCAGCGTGATTTTATTTTCCGGAAGTGAAAAAAATATTTGGTTTTCCATACGAATTGTCTGACCGAGGTGGTAATTTTGTATGGGAAGGTAATATTTTTTTTCATCTCCTGAAAGAAGTTCCCGGTGAAAGTTGTTCAGTTTTGTTGACTGAGCAACCTGTAGCAATTTACGGGATGCTGTCCCTTACACCCGGTATATTTGTATTGTACTCAAATAGCTCTTTCATTAGATACCCCATAATCCCCACATGGCATACCATTAGCCGCCAAAAAAAAACTATAAAACCATAGTTTTAACGTTTTTTTAGCGGCCGTTTTTGTTTTCAGGCATAAGCGGTAAAATGTCGCGTGTGCGTTTTAGGAGGCGTTTTACGCTCTGCCTACCCCGTAAGGGATAAAGGCGTGATTTTATGTATGTATGTAAGAAAAGAAAGGGACATTTCTGCCCCATAAATTAGGCTGTCATATTCGTTCTGGATACCTCAAGGAACAACTGTAGCAATTTTCAAAACTACAGGTATTTTTTACCCTGATCGTCTGATATCGGCTTAATTTTTAGTCATTCAACGAAACTCATTAAAAAAACACAACTCAAATGCCTTTTCCATACAAATTTCCTAATTTGAGGTGGTAATATTGTATGGGAAATTCTTTTCTTTTCTTAGTTCAGTTTCGTTGAATAAGCAATCCCTATCAGTTTCCGGTACGCTGTCCCTTACACCCGGTATGCATATTCATGCATTTTCCACCTGAGCTCTGTATACAGATTGCAAAAGACGCCCGTAGACGTACACCACTTTGAAGCAAGAACGTGTAAACAAGTCCCCCTTTGATCAGTGCCAGCCAGTTGTTACTTCAGCACGTTTATACACGCCCTGTCAGAACTGACAGGCAGCTGTCAGATTTTGGTAAACACTACGGTAGGCGAAAATTGCAATATTCAATTTTTATCTTCATAAGCATCGGGTTTAACGAGTTTGGGTGATTTATTATTATGAAGAAGTAAAAAGATGGATGAAGTTGACGTTTTCCACCTGGCTTTTATTAATCATTAAAATATAGAGATAATTATCTCATTTTAGGTCGCTGGATAATCTCATTTATACATACACACACACTCAGTTACAGACGCACACATACATGCTCACACTTTCATTGAATTTAATTTATATTATTAGTTTTGTTGTTATTGTATATCTATTTTGTATTTTGTAATTTTATCGGTAAATTAATTAGCTGTTGTAGTGTGTATAATGAAATTAATATGTAAAATCTTTATTTGGCAAACGCGATGTCTAATGTATTTGATTTCTTTTTATACTTAAATGCTTTAAGATTTTCTGTTAATAAATAAATAAATTTCTAAATACGAATATGCATGAATGTGTGCCAATTACTCTTTCACTAGCTATTGGTTTAAAATTTTCAGAGTTCGTTGAATTGACAACCCACTCTATAGTGTTTCACCACTCAGTTTTAGTAAACAAAGTTTCATGTCTTATAATCGAAGATCTTGTTTTTAAAATAAGTTTTAGCTATTAGATATGTCAATATAATGCAATAGTAGTTTTAGTAATTTAACTAATTTGCCAACACGTATCAATTATTTTTGAAATTTGGTTTTGAATAAAAAGACATGACACTTGTTTACCTTTATTCTAAAACTGAGTTGAAAATACATAGAAGAAGGGAAGGTGCTTTATTTATCTACTGTTTCGTCCAAATTTCCACACATACATACATATAATCACGCCTTTATCCTATAATGGGTAGGCAAAGCGTTCATTGACCTAAACAAAGGTCGTTCCGCCACGTCTGACAAGGTTCCGAGGGTTATTTAAGATAGATTTGTAGGTATATTTTATTTATGTATTTATTTAGTAGTATTCATATTGTTTAAGTATTAAGATTAACTTAGTATACACTGGGGGTCAAGTCCATAGACTCGATACCCACTCGACAGAAGAAGAAGTATGCACTATCCCGCTATCTGCTATGTACTATCCTACTACCCAAAGGTTGCCTGGTAGAAATTGCTGCTTTAGCAATAAGGCCGCCTATATTGTACTGTTTTGTTCCTTACTTTTCTGCTGTATGTATTTGTGTTTCTTTGTGCAATAAAGTATCTTGTATTGTATTGTATATTGCTGTAGTGACAGGTTGTCGGCCCATCGCCTAATTACAATACACTGAAACCCACTGATCCGTTAGCTGGTTTTTACAGCATGCCCGGGAGGAAATGCAGCTGGCACGTTGTATGTTTTTCTCTCGCTGCCCTCCACGGAAGAATTTCCACACAAAGACTACAAAGGTTATCTGCAGCCTTTAATAAAGTCCAGGACATCATTTATTCAGAGCAATTGCCCTCAGCAGCGCTCCATAAATAATCAGCTCATATGATGAGGGGAAATAGGGTAGCGTTGTGAGCTTCGTGTGGAACGGTTAATGTTTTAAATCTTATCTTAACTTATTTAGCCGTTAATGTCCCACTGCTGGGCAAAGGGCTCCCTCCGGTCTCTCCACGACTCTCTATTCTGTGCTTCTTCCGGCCAATTTTTGAGGAAGGCATCGAGCTCATTAAATACTTTAAGAAAATTTATGAAACTAATTTATTGAAGCTTTCTGGTTTTTACAGCATTTCCTCCCGGGCATAAACCAGCTAATGGATCGGACGGTTTCAGTATATTGCAATTTAGGCGATGGACTGACAACCTGTCACTACAGTAATATACCTAATCTATCTTAAATAACCCTCTACTTTGTTAGACGTGGCGAACGTCATTTTTTCAGGTCGTTTACGCTCTGCCTACCCCATTAGGAATAAAGGCGTGACTATATGTATGTATGTATGTTAGCTGTTTTTTTTTTTAATTTTGTGACGAGACCCATTTAGCTCTGAAAAGTGACATCCGGTCTTCAGACCGTTATGGTAGCATTAAGTAATGAAAAAGTCCATTACCGCATTAGAAGGTTTTCAAAATAGTGACATTGCAGATTGCAGTAAAAGAAGACAAATATTTCTTATAGTCATCCAGTGATAAATACACTGAGGGTAATTCGGTAAGAGCATTCATACATACATATAATGAACCCCCGTTTAGGTTAGTTAAAGTAAAAAAAACATTTTTAGGTCTAAGTATACAATACTATAACAAAATACATACATACATACATAAATCACGCCTTTATCCCTTACGGGGTAGGCAGAGCGTTTAACGCCTAGTAAAAGGCGCTTTCGCCACGTCTGACAAAAGAGGGCAATTTTAGATTGTAATATGTATTGCTTTAGTGACAGGTTGTCAGCCCATCGCCTAAATTACAATACATTGTAACCCTCGAGTCCCTTTTGCTGACTTTAACAGCATGCCCGGGAGGAAGGGCAACTGGAACATTCTATGTTTTTCTATCTCTCCCAGTCCAGCATGGAAGAATAATAGAAATATAACAATATAATAATAGAAAAATAGAATATAACAAAATGCCTGACCATATATTAAATTTGTCAGAAAATCAATTTAAAGATACTATTAAAATTATGTCGGAAAGCCTATTATAAGTTAGATGACTATACTAATGACAAAGATGTATGGAGCTCTGATATTTCAGTGAAGCCTAAGAAATTGGCACACATTGCGGTCACAAACCCTATTTTGAACAAAAAAGAAGGACATAAGTAAGAATAAGATAAAACGAAGGGAGGGGCGCAAAGTGCGAGTTTCTCATGCTTCTTATTCATTGTGATATAGTTTATTTTGTGACACAGATATAATTAAATTTTCTTTGTAATAGACTCGCTTGTGACTTTCTAAAACGAACGAACATTCTTAGGAATCTATTTGGAAATAAATGATTTGACTTGACTTTGACTTTGACTTTGAATCCTTTATCCCTTATGGGGTAGGCAGAGCCTAAACAAAGGTCGTTCCCCACGTCTGATTTGTAGGTTTATTGCTGTAGTGAAAGGTTGTCAGCCTATCGCCTAAATTACTATATACTGAAACCCACGCATCCCTTAGCTGGTTTTACAGCATGCTCGGAAGAAAAGGCAGCTGGCACATTCTATGTTTTTCTCTCGCTCCCAGGCCAGCATGGACGGTAAGAACATGACCTTAAAATCTCAACTCGAATTGTTGCCACCCCTTTATGTTGTTTCATGATACGAAATGACAGGTAGGAACTTATTAGTTAAGTCGTGCATTGCAACGCCGAATATTTATCACTCATGGCCTCTGTTTTTTACCCGACTGCGCAACGCAAAGGAGGGTAATGTGTTTATCAGTCTATCTATGTATGTTTGATTTGAGGCACACTAGAGACCAAACGAGTAGGCAGATTTTAATTATTCGTACGTCAATCAATTGTCACTGAAGACAAGATATTGTCAAAAAATCAATATGGCGACAATTAGACGCCATTTTGAGAAAATGGAAAATTAAAGTCGACGAACTATGCCGAGTTGGATATCATTGAATAGGTATTTGAAATCAATTCGAGTTTTGTAACATCATTTTTCGTGATAATCAATCGTTTAAGATCCATATCGATTAAAAGTTTATAGGTCGCTTTGTGTTCTACGCAGTTTTTTATACATACATACAAACATATAATCACGCCTTTATCCCGAATAGGGTAGGCAGAGCGTAAACGACCAAAGAAAAGGTCGTTCCACCACGTCTGACAAGTTTTGAGGGCTAGTTTAGACTGAAATGTGTATCGCTATAGTGACAGGTTGTCAGCCCATCGCCTAAATTGCAATACACTGATGCCCTCGAATCCCGTAGCTGGTTTTTACAGCATGCCCGGGAGGAAATGCAGCTGGCGCATTCTATGTTTTTCTGTCGCTTCCAGTCCAGCATGGAAGATTTTTTATAAATTACTTATTTTGTGCCCTTTTACTTCCTGGTGTCGCAAGTATAAAAAGTACTGGCATAATCGATGTATCGATCCGCACTGTCAAAAATGATTTATTATTGATAGATAAACATTTCATTCATACGGTACGAGTACAGTAGGGCTTTATTTTAGGTTTATAAAACGGAAAATCTAAGGTAGTTCCCACGGACTTGGAGCAACATCGACCTGTAACGACCACTATTAGGGACCGGAATGACGGCTTAACGTGTCCTCCGAAGCACGGAATCCGTTTTCTTCCAGACAATCAGATGGAGTCAGCCTGCTTTTTACTAACCAAACTGGGGAAAATCTCACAAAGTGATAAATTGACAAATATCAACAGTGTGTTCGCCTCCTGGCAATCAAACCCAGGACCTCCGGATCGTTAGCAGGCAGTTCATCGTGAATTATGTTTTCACTCGGGTAGATAAAAATCTGAGTAAAATTATCAATTTGTTTTATGCACTCGTTGTAACGTGTACTATTATTTTACTATAAACATGATCACACTCACAGCCCCCCCTAGGATTCCCTGTATCGGGGTGCCATGGACATCACAGAAACAACCACAAAGAACACCCAGACCCAGACACAGACATTTCAAATCATCATTCAAATTTCTGCCCTAGCCGAGAATCGAACCCGGAACCCTCTGCGTAGCAGGCAGGTACACTGCAAACTAGGCTGCACGGGTCGTCAAAACTAAACTAAAACTATGGTTTGCTTACTACTTTACTTATATTATAAACCTTTTTTTGGAATGGGGTCCTATAACAATAGACAGACAGATAGACAAACCTTCTGAATCATCGGTAACCAGGCATACTGTATAATCTATCGCTGACATTTGTTACGGTCACACGGTTCTTACGTCCTTGTTATTTAGATAAAGAAATATTACAGTGTGATGGGCCGAAAACAAAAAAAAACACATATTTTTTTTTAAGGTTTAAGGTGCTCAATACACACAGAACTGAAAACAGATTTTATATTTTATAGTTGAACTAGTAATAACTATTATATTATATATTCTGTGTTATATCACTACATAGTATAAAACAAAGTCGCTTTCTCTGTCCTTATATCCCTATGAATGCTTATATCATTAAAACTACGAAACAAATTTTGATCCGGTTTCTTTTAAGGAAGGTTTAGAAGAAGGTTTATATGTATAATACATGCATAATATAGTAGAGAAACACTGATTATTTCCGTGCGAAGCCGGGGCGGGTCACTAGTATTATATATTGTGTGCTTGCATGCTGGCCTGGGAGCGAAAGAAAAGCATAGAATGTGCCAGCTGCATTTCCTCCCAAGCATGCTGTTAAAAGCAGCTAAGAGATCCGAAGGGTATATTGTAATTTAGGCGATGGGCTGACGACCTGTCACTACAGCAATATACCTACAAATCTGTTTTAATAACCCTAAAAACTTTGTCAGACGTGGCGGAACGACCTATATTTAGGTCGTTTACGCTCTGCCTTCCCCATGAGGTATAAAGGCGTGACTGTATATGTAGAAGTAAAACCAAGATAATACAACATATTTGGCATTTCTGTAACGCACAAAGTTATAGGATTTATTCCTATGACTAATATATTTTTACTATGTATGTAGTACTATTATATATTCTGTGCTATGGTTTGAGAACTGTCAAATCCTTCATTCTAGTTTTTATAGGATGGTTCAGTTTTACAAGTACTATGACAATATGCGGCAGAGAAAAAAACGACAAGAATAATCGCGTTCGGGAAAAAATGCGAAAAGAAAATAAACTTGAAGGAAAAAAATAGTTTTGGAAATTAATCTTACGTACGTAATTAACCTTCTTCTGGATTGTTTACCATTTTTGTTACGCCTTGTTTATTCTGGATAGCGTATTGTGCATAATGCAAACAATAACCTCTAAAGCCCGCCCCAGACCTTACGATCCGATCATCCTAAATTCAAAAGATCAAAATTAAACCATCTGTGAGTAATATTTTTTTTACATGGGTTTGCTCTTGACTCTAGACATTAGGTCAAGAATGACCGTGACAGAGTCGACGATGGAGCGAGCTCACCCAGAAGATGCCTGTTATGGCACTGGCAATTTCACGCACCGACGGAACACAGCATGCTGTTTGGCGCCGGACTCTGGTGAGAGGGTGGAGTTTCTGCTGAGTGTTACATTTTGCCCTGTCTGTGATAGATGCTGACAAATTGCAAAAGTTGCAGTTTTTAAACAATCTTGGGAAATTTTATCACTAAATGACGATCAAGTGTTATTCATACTGATAAATTAACGACTACTTACTTGTTTGTTTAACGGAGGTTTTAGACCTATACGTTTCGACTCTAAAAGATGTCACACCGCGGGCGGTGTTGTGTGATTTTTACTCTCTATGAAGAAGACTCTCGCAAAGAGTCGAAACGTAGACGTCTAACACCTCCGTTAAACAAACAATTGAGTATGTAGTCGTTAATTTATCAGTAATCTTAGGAAAATCACATTACCCAATTTGAATAGGCCACAAATACATTTTTAACACAATGTAAACGTCTATCTTACTGCAGTTTTTTTTTCGAAGATTCACCAATTTTGCTATGGTCACATACTATCCGATTTAGGATGTAGGATCGGAAGGTCTGGAGCAGGCTTAACCTGTCCATGGCATAGTTCCTGTGCATGTGATACCATAAAATGGCGGCACGTCATAAAACAAATGGGTGTTTTATTGTCGACACTCCTTCCCTTTCGCATAAACCATCCGCGTCATAATGGCTGACACATTTCTTGTTACAGTAAAATGTGCAATATTTATGGTATTTTACACTGAAATACTATTATTTTATTAACCTAAACGGAACATTCTTCCGTGCTGGACTGGGAGCAAGAGAAAAACATAGAATGTGCCAGCTGCATTTTCTCCCGGGCATGCTGTAAAAACCAGCTAAGGGATCCGAGGGTTTCAATATATTATAATTTAGACGATGGGCTGACAATCTGTTACATACCTACAAATCCATCTTAAATAACCCTCAAAACTTTGTCAGACGTGGCGGAACGACAAAGTTATGAGGGTTATATAATATTACATGGGTAACGACTGTCAAGAGAGACATGAAAAGCGTTAAATTGCATAAAGATGGATGAGAAAGCCGACCAAGCTGAAAGTGCCTTCAACAAAGAAGAAAAGGTACGTTACTTAACGTATCTAGTTGCAAAAGTGAGGCAATGTACTCAATTCTAGATACCATCGGCTAAAACTAAAATTAAAATCTATTTGTCACTTTCAAAATAATAAAATTGTACATAAGCCAGGCGATTTCTACTCTATGGTTTTACTCTTTTGCACATTTCCCCGGTATTTCTGTCAATTCTATCCGCCATGTCTTATGACGGTGGATAAAAATGACAGATAATGCATAAATCCACCGACAATAAATCAAAAACCGGAGATAATAGATCACCTGTCCTATTCCAATGTTTTTAGTCTGAAAGTGACAAATAGATTTTAATTTTAGTTTTAACCGGCAAATCTAGAATCGAGCTCAATTTTTCACACTTGCTAAAAATTTCCATGTTGAACAACGATGAAAAACATAGAATATTCCAACCGCTTTTATTTCCGGGCATATAAAAGCGAATCGAAAAGAACCCCATGGTTTTGGTGTATTGAAATTTAGCCAACAGGCTGACAACTTGTAACTATATACACACTCCTATCTAAACGTTGTCAGACGTGGAGAAAACAGTTTTTCGTAAGCCACTCTGCCTACCCCGAAAAGACACAGTCTTGATTACATGTATGTCAAAACTGAAACACTTTTCCTACATCAGATTTAAATAGTCATGGATCAATCTACATTAGTATATAATTAAATTTACCGTGGTTTTCCATTTTTGTATGAGTGTCCGGTATTTCAACGCAGTTTCATGCGTTATGATCAAAGAGCGAGTAAGGAACTTGCAAGCGGTCTTTTATTTTACTTTCATGCTGGACTGGAAGAGGCAAAACATGTGTTCGTCTCTTCCCAAGATCCGAAACATGAAAAAATATTATTATTAGGTAGCGTTAAAGTTTCCGCAGACTCACTTTATTTCAACCAAATAGACGTCCAGTAGGTTTTACATACATATAATCACGCCTGTCTCCCATGCTGGCCTGGGAGCGATAGAAAACATAGAATGTGCCAGCTGCATTTCTTCCCGGGCATGCTGTAAAAGCCAGCTAAGGGATCAGAGGGTTTCTGTATATTGCAATTTAGGCGATGGGCTGACAACCTGTCACTACAGCAATATACATATCTATCTTAAATAACCCTCAAAACTTTGTCAGACGTAGCCGAACGACCTTCGTTTAGGTCGTTCACGATCTGCCTACCCCGTTAGAGACATAGGCCTGATCATATGTACGTATGTATATCTAAATAAAGGTCGTTCCGCCACATTCTAACCGAACTGAGGAAAATCTCACAAAGTGTTAAATTAACAAATATCAACTTTGCGTTCCCCCCCTGCGAAACGAACCCTGGACCTCCGGATCGATCCCCATTGATCACTAGACCACAGACGCAATTGAGACTATAACATTGGTATAGTAAAGCGATCAGCTGTTGACTCCGTGCCAACTGAGAACAATGCCAAGGACAATGGCCGAACTCTGAACCCTCGGCTTGCCCCTCAATTCATTGTATCAACTGGCAAATTGTCCTAATTATTATATCGCCGGTCTGGATGTAACAGAACACTGTATATTTCTTCCACGCTGGACTGGGAGCGAGAGAGAAAATAAAGAATGTGCTAGCTGCATTTCCTCCCGGGTATGCTGTAAAAACCAGCTAAGGGATCCAAGGGTTTCAGTATATTACAATTTAGGCGATGAGCTGACAACCTGTCACTACAGCAATATACCTACAAATCTATCTGAAATAACCCTCAAAACTTTGTCAGACGTGGCGGAACGACCTTTGGTTATTATATACGGTACTAAACGATATCAACCGGGACCAACGGCTTAACATGCCTTCCGAAGCACATAAAAGCCTCGAATAAACGTACATATGAAATTCGAAAACCGAAGAACACATTGGTACGTGGTGGGATACAAACCACAACCCCGCTCAGGAGGCAGCAGCCCTATCCACTACACCATCGAGCTCTCAAGTTAAGATACAGTGACAATTTTAAATCAGTCGTCTTCTGCCTAGGATTTCCCGGTCTAGTGCTGGGGTCCGCATGCTGGCGTTGTCTGTTTCACTTGTCCCGGCTTTCGGCAGACGCTGGTGTGAGATCGTTTCCTGATGGAATATCAATGATACAATTTTGAATCAGAAACTGTCTAATCTCTTAGCCAGTGCAACATACTCGACTACTCGTATATAAAGTCCTTCCGCCTCGTCCTTTTGTCTAAACATATAAATTCAAAACTCAAAAATCCGAGTCAGAAAATATTTATTGCAACAAACATGGTATTATAGATGATACAATGTATACTTTAAGTAAATAGCGCATGTTTCGCCAATACAAATAATTGGCATGCAATACAAAAAATAATAATTTAACATTACGTAAAACATAACATAGATTATTTTTTAAATGTCAATAAGCTTTTATATATGTTTAAGTCAGTTCAAATTATAGTTCATGGTACAATCTTAATTTACTAAACACTTGCGACCCGCCCCGGCTTCGCACGGAAATCATCAGTGTTTCTCTACTATATTCTGCTTGTATTATACATATAAACCTTCCTCTTGAATCACTCTATCCATTAAAAGAAACCAATTTGAATAGCACCAATTTTTATTATTTATTTCTATAAAAGGCGCTTCCTCAAAAATCAGTCTATGAGGATCTCTCCTACTCCTTGGATTTCTGTCACAAGGTTTCACCTACCAGTGGAATGATTCATGATGTGGAAGACAGAAGTTGAACTAATGAGTGTTGATGACGTCAGGGCATGCGCTATTAAATATGGCTAGACTAGACGTTCTTCCATGCTGGACTGGGAGCGAGACAAAAATATAGAATGTGCCAGCTGCATTTCCTCCCGTGTATGCTGTAAAAACCAGCTACAAGATCCGAGGGTTTCAGTATATTGTAATTTAGGCGATGGACTGACAACCTGTCACTACAGCAATATACCTACAAATCTATCTTAAATAACCCTCAAAACCTTGCCAGACGTGGCGGAACGACCTTTGTTTAGGTCGTTCACGCTCTGCCTACCCAATTGGGGATAAAGGCGTGATTATATGTATGTATGTAGACGTTTGAATGCAATTAGGTATCCAGATAGTAAACAACAGTTTACTATAATACTTCTTATCTCAATTTGTTTAGCGAGTCCGTACCGTGAAAACTAGTTTATAAATTACAGAAAGCGAATATTCAATGGATTTTCGATTTACGAGAGTGCACTATCATCATAACTGCCTCCGTGGTCTAGCGATCAGAGCCATGGGCTTACGACCCGGAGGTCCTGAGTTCGATTCCCAGGAGACACAAAATTGATATTTATATTATCAATTTATCACTTTGTGAGGTATCAAATCACTACTCGAATGTACAAAAGTTGATAGTTAGGGAAAACAAAAACCAGAGGGGGTGAGGGGGGCAGCTGCCTACCCCGTAAGGGACACAGGCGTGATTTTATGTTTGTATGTATATTTATAATGCGTCCAATGCCAAGGCCTGTGACCGAAAAGTTCGTATCGTAACCCACCGATGTTATGATCCCGCCTTGCCCCGCAATTTGTGAAAAACTGCCTACCCCGTAAGGGACACAGGCGTGATTATTTGTTTATAATGCGTCCAATGCCAAGGCCTGCGACCGAAGAGATCGTATCGTAACCCACCGACGTTATGATCCCGCCTTGCCCCGCAATTTGTGAAGACCTGCCTACTCCGTAAAGGACACAGGCGTGATTGTGTGTATGTTTATAATGCGTCCAATGCCAAGGCCTGCGACCGATGAGGTCGTATCGTACGTTACTGATCCCGCCTTGCCCCGCAATTTGTGAGGACCTGCCTACTCCGTAAAGGACACAGGCGTGATTGTATTCGTATCTATGTTTATAATGCGTCCAATGCCAAGGCCTGCGACCGAAGAGGTCGTATCGTACGTTACTGATCCCGCCTTGCCCCGCAATTTGTGAAGACCTGCCTACCCCGTAAAGGACACAAGCGTGATTGTATTCGTATCTATGTTTATAGTGCGTCCAATGCCAAGGCCTGCGACCGATGCGGTCGTATCGTAACCCACCGACGATATGATCCCGCCTTGCCCCGCAATTTGTGAAGACCTGCCTACCCCGTAAAGGACACAGGCGTGATTGTATTCGTATCTATGTTTATAATGCGTCCAATGCCAAGGCCTGCGACCGATGCGGTCGTATCGTAACCCACCGACGATATGATCCCGCCTTGCCCCGCAATTTGCCAAGACCGAGACCGTCATTAGGTCATTACAAACAATAGGAGAGTTTAGTTGTTACATTTATACAGGGTGTGTCACAAAGGAATAAAACAAATCTTGAGAGGAGTGTTAACCTGCAATTTTCCATACAAAAAGCGATAACGGTAACCCCGTAAACATAGCCCGATACTTATATTTTTTGGAAATTATGTAGTTATACTCGTACCTACCTAATAAATTGGGTTTGAACGCTTTAATTTTTTATTAGAAATTTTAAAAAGATATGACCTCTTTTTAACAGACTGTCAAGAAAGGGTTATGTTTTTCTCGCATTTCTTGTTTGTTTATATGTTTTAATATTTCTTTATTACCTCGTTTCTCTGAAACGGGTCGACGGAATTCGGCAATTAGGATATCGTTCCATTGGCTCGCCTTAAGCACCCAAGTGTTTATAGACAAGTGTAATTTTTCTAAATTCAAAATGGCGGATTTTAGAGGATAAATTGTAAGTCTTCAAAAATATTTTTTCTACTGAACCTATCAAGTGGGGTATCGAATCGAAGGTTAATAAAAGGAGGCTACTAAAATATATATGATTCATATGTAAAAACTGAATTATAGAACAATTTACGCATTAAACATTTTTTTTATAGCAGTACTACAGTCGGGTAGTTAGAATTAGAATGCTTTTTTAAAATACTTGTTCATGCCTTAATATTGCGGAGGTGTACCTACAGAAATTTAAAAAAATTAAAATTATTGTTTCGGGATAGGAACAGTTATCGCCTTTTTTAAATAAATATTTATCTGTGCTGAACGATAAAACCCGAATTTAGGGCATATATAGGGCGTTTTTCGGGCATATCACATTGTAATAGATATACCTATAGGATCCGATTGCATGTCATAAGATTGACGATGATGATGATGCATTGCATTTTTGAGCTGACAGCTCGTCACAACACAGCAGCTATTATCATACTTTAAATAATGTGGGAAAGATGACAGTTATCATGAGTAGAGTGTGTTTTTTTTCTTACACCGTGTTTTTTTTTTATTGTAATGGATTTGCTCTTAACTCTAGACACTAGGTCAGGAATGACCGTGACAGAGTCGACGATGGAGCGAGCTCACCCAGAAGATGCCTGTTACGGCACTGGCAATCTCAAGCATCGACGGAACACAGCAAGCTGTTTGGCGCCGGACTCCAGAGAGGGTGGTCGCGAGCCAGACGGCCCCTTGTGGAGCCTACCACCGCTTTGCTGGGATCGTTCAGCCGGACTTATTCACAGGCAAGCCTGTGTTGCCCGGGGTGGACCACTAGCAGGTAGATCCCATCCCACCCCTAAAATAGATCCAAAGCATGAGCTTCCATGCTGGACTGGGAGCGACAGAAGAACGTAGAATGTGCCAGCTGCATCTCCTCCCGGGCATGCTGTAAAAACCAGCTAAGGGATTCGAGGGTATATTGTAATTTAGGCGATGGGCTGACAACCTGTCACTACAACAATATCCAGTTCTATCTTAAACAACCCTCGAAACTTGTCAGACGTGGTGGAACGACCTTTGTTTGGGTTGTTCACGCTCTGCCTACCCCATTAGGGATACAGGCGCGATAGTATGTATGTATGCATGAGGGTATAAAATGTTATGATACGCACCTGTAGACTTCGTTTTGTCCACATATTATGTCTTACGTTGCTCACTTCACAACGGAAAATGGCAGGCATTAATCAAAGTGAAGTATGCAACGCGTGAAGACAAATCGAAGTCTACCGGGTGTAAGGGTCAGCGTCCCGCAAACGGATAGGGGTTGCTCAGTCGACGAAACTGAACAACTTTCACTAGTTTTTTGATTTTTAAGGGATGAGAAAATAAAATTACCATCCCATACAAAATGACCACCTCGATCAGACAATTTCTACGGAAAAGTTTTTTTTTTATATCCTGAAAAAAAAACACTGCTAATAGTTGTCCAGTTTCGTTGACTGAGCAACCCCTATCAATTTGCACGACGCTGTCCCTTACACCTCGTATAGTGAGCATCATAGCCGCGCAGTACTCTTGGGTACCCTCCTTAAATCTACCTAAATAACGATACTGACCGTACGTGTAGCTAGCCGCAAAGGGGAATGACAGACCTTATGTACGACTATGTACCCTGAACATTTACTACCAAGGGATGTGATAGGATAGCGTACATACATATAATCACGCCTTTATCCCTAATGGGGTCGGCAGAGCGTAAACGACCTAAACAAAGGTCGTTCCGCCACGTCTGACAAAGTTTTGAGGGTGATTTAAGATAGATTTATAGGTATGTTGCTGTAGTGACAGGTTGTCAGCCCATCGCCTAAATTGCAACATACTGAAACCCTCGGATCCCTTAGCTGGTTTTTACAGCATGCCCGGGAGGAAATACAGCTGGCACATTCTATGTTTTTCTATCGCTCCCAGTCCAGCATGGAACTATAACCTCTTACTTGTCAGATAATTCCAATCCACCAAAAATATTAATATGATAATTCATAATGGGCTCGATTCTAGATACCACCTGCCCGCTAAAACTAAAATCTATCTGTCACTTTCAAAATAATACACTTGTTTTACTCTTTGTCCGCTAGATTTTGACGCGCTTTTGCACTTTTTTCTGTGGAAATGATATGGCGGAAATACCACTTTTTCTGACAATTTTATCCGCCATAATGAATCATTTTTTTACGCCATTTCATATGACGGCGGATAAAAATGACAGATAACGCATAAAACCACCTACTATAAATCTAAACCGTAGAAAATGGATCTCCTATCCTTTTCCAATGATTTAAGTCTGAAAGTGACCAATAGATTTTAGTTTTAGCCGGCAAATCTAGAATCAAGCCTAATATCAACTTTGTCTCTATTAAAAATATTATACCTAGATATTCTTTAAAAAAAACCAGTTTATGTCTAGGTACAACACTGTATACGTATTTTCAGTTTATTACTTTCTTAACTATGTTATTTTATGTAGGATACAATTAGCGAGATAGCACAGCTCGGACACTCCTAACTGTCATGTAATTTTGGTCACACATCAACAGACGGCATGTTGCAACTTGGACGTTTGTGTGCGTGTTATAAGGGTTGCCAAAATTTGTTATACCGGTCATAATCATCACTTGATTAATCTGGACCTTGATTAAACCAACGTTTTAAAGTAGTTCACTGTAACTGAATAGTTAGTTCTAATAAGGTTGTTAGTTAAATTTGTAAAGTTTTTTTCATCTCCTGAAAGAATTTCCTGGTGATAGTTCAGTTTCGTTGACTGAGCAACTCCTATCAGTTTGCGGGACGCTGTTACACACAGAATATTTTTATTATCCCGGAAAATGTCTTAAAAATATAGCAGTCGGCTACTTCAGTAAAGTTTTCAATCGTGAAAATAGGTCCTTGACGTTCTGCCTACTCCAAAAAGAACAAATACGTGACTATATGCAGTTAAATATGTATGAAACCCATTGCAGCCAAAGTGACCACTCAAGCAAATAATCATTTAAATCCTGAAGCTTCCAACTAAGAAACTCTAGAATAAATTAACTCAATACCTTCAACACTTTCTTCCTTCTCGTCATCCGCCATTTTGTCCAAAAGCAACACAGATTATTAAAAACGAAACATTTTGACCACAAAATAGTAACTTATGATTCTCCAATAAAACACCGTGAAAACTTTACTTCGCCGCGAAGTAATTTTTCTGTAGACCGGCGCAACCACCCCCTACGGTGGCTAGCACGCGACTGAGCGAAAATGGAGGGAAATTTAGGCGGGAAAGTCCTCGCTGCCATCCTGTTGCTTTACTTGAGTCATATTGCTTGAGATTTTTGGCAATTCTGGGTAAAAGTACGTCCATTATTTTGTTGGAATATGTAGGTACATGTCATGGAAATTGTATCCACCGCAATAAAATATATATCTACAAAAATGTTGGTAAACTCGGGCGGGAAAGTCTTCGCTGCTATCCTGTTCCTTTACTTGATTCATATTGCTTGAGGTTTTTGGCAATTCTGGGCAAGAGTATGTCCATTAATTTGTTGAAATATGTAGGTACATGTCATGGAAATTGTATCCACCGCAATAAAATACCAGGTGTAAGGGAGAGCGTCCCGCAAACTGATAGGGATTGCTCAGTCAATGACATTGAAAAACTATCAGCAGGATTTCTCGATCAGACAATTTGTATGGAAATGCTAATTATTTTCTTTTCACTTCCCGAAAAACGCTGTCCCTTACACCTGGTATGTATCTACGAAAAAAAAAAACTTTAAGGGAATTCGGGCGGGAAAGTCCTCGCCGCCATCCTATTGCTTAAAGCACAGTTGAGGTTTTTACCACAGATTACTGATGAGCGCTAGTTTTTTGTGTTTAAGCACCTTTGAGCAAAGGGGCCAAAGAGATATCTATTAATTTTGTTGGTATTGTTATAAATTTGACGACCGTATGTAAAAGTAGAGTTATATTGAAATGAAGGGAAAAATTGGTGGTAACATAATTTTGACAACTACTAACTACTACTATCAACCATACTGTATGTATATATGTCGCAGAATTATGATGAAATCGGTTTTTTGATCGAAAAAAAATCGAATTTCAGACCGTAGTTCACGTCTGTCCAGCCAGCCAACACTGCGACTCAAAGTGTTTTCTTTGGGACGGACAACCTTCTGTTATATCTTTTAGGGAGTGTGTGTTTTTTTTAAATTTTGACTCCCAACGTTTTGGTACTTTTACAGGAGTCGTAGTGTCGGGACCCTAATTTACATGTTTGGAATTAAATTGTCGTCCCTGCCTCCATCTTTTATTGCCCAGTGTCAATTTCAGTCTGTACTCTGAATGTCCTAACCCAGTCTATAACGGGTGTAAGCGACAGCGTCCCGCAAACTGATAGGGGTTGCTCAGTCAACGAAACTGATCAACTTCCACCAAGAAATTCAGAAGATAAGAAAAACATCTTTCTCTTTCAAAATGACCAGCTTAATCAGTCAATTTGTAAGAAAAAGCAAAAAAATATCATTTCGTGAAAAAAAATCCTTCTGATATTTGGTCAGTATTATTTGTAATTGTTCCAAAGTCCATGGCGCCTAGATACAGGGAATCCAAGTGGGGCTATGAGAGTGATCGTGTTTTGTTTTTTTGTCTCATCAATCAACCTATATCAGTTTGCGGGAAGCAGTCCCTTACACACCTTTTTAACTTTTCAGTTTGAGCGTCCTTTCATAGTTCCGCGTAAACTTGGGAGAATGTTGTATGTCTAGGGAACTTATTAGGGCAGGAGGCTAGATAGGTTTTTTTTTAAAACATATATATTTCAGGTTGCTTCCATGCTAAGGGAAAAATTTAATGCCAGTATGCCAGAAGTGCCAGCTGCTTTTGCGGGAGGGCATGCTGTAAAAACCAGCTAAGGTATCCGAGGGATTCTGTATATTGTAATTAAGACGATGGGCTGACAACCTGTTACTACTGCAATAGCAGCAACACCTTGTCAGTCGAGGAGGAACAAAGTTTTTAGGTCGTTAACGCTCTGCCTACCCCATTAGGGATAAATGCGTGATTATATGTATATACCTACTTATATACTTTTCTAAAGTATAGCTCCTTTTTAATTAACTTAACACCAGTCCTTACTCTCAGAAGTTATTTTGTTACCATCCAAGTAAAACTTTTAAGAGGTATACTTTGTAGGCAGGTTTATATTAAGACGAAACGTGCCCAACATACGAATTCCTTTACCCATACTAATATTATAAATTCAAATGAAAATAACTAAGGCTCGTTTTTATAAAGCGATCTCAAGGCTGAGAGCGATATTAAGTATGGATTTGACAGGTCCTTTTGTACTGGAATGGCATTTTTGATACGGACTCAAACTAGCTGTAAGTCTCAAGTACTGTTTAGAATTACAGGTGTAAGCTACTCCGATTGAATTTTGAAACGTAACCGGCTGAAGGGATTTTAATAATATTTCGAAGGACATTCATTAGTGATGATGTCCTGAAGATCGTGTGTGGCTATTTTTTCGCACGGAAATAGCTGCAAGTGACACCTGGGGCAGAAAGCTAATTTTAAGATGAATTTGAATTCAGCAGGGCATAACATGAAGCGTAATAAAACGCCCTAATTATGTATTAGGTGTCTGACGTGGTTTGTGTTACGACCGGGACCAAAGGTCTGGACAGGGAAAATGGATGCCGTCATAACATACCTAACACATGTCATCCATACATACATAGATACATATAGTCACGCCATTATCCCTAATGGGGTAGGCAGAGCGTAAACGACCTAAACAAAGGTCGTTCCGCCACGACTGACAAAGTTTTAAGGGTTATTTAAAATAGATTTGTAGGTATATTGCTGTAGTGACAGGTTGTCAGCCCATCGCCTAAATTGCAATATACTGAAACCCTCGGATCCCTTAGACGGTTTTTACAGCATGCCCGGGAGGAATGCAGCTGGCACATTCTGTGTTTTTCTTCCGCTCCCAGTCCAGCATGGAAGGCTCCATACTGGACTGGGACTGTCATCCATACCTGGTTGATATTCCACCAATACGGACTAAGCGCTTCCAAAACTCATTCATAACACGCACGGCAAAAAAGTGGAACTCACTACCTGCGTCTGTGTTTCCGAATGCATTCAACCCCCAACACTTCGAAGTTAGAGTGAACAGGTATCTTCTGGGTGAGCTCGCTCCATCGTTGACTCCATCTGAGTCGCTCCCGACCTAGACTAGAGTCAAGAGCAAACCTATTTCAAATTTAAAATGCTATGCTCAAATGCTAGAATTTGGTCAATCTGGCAAAGCTTTATAATGTATCTGGAAATTAAATCTAAAACCTTCGAGTCTAGAGCAATTACTAGAATTTTATTCAAAATACGTAGATCAAATATCTTATTATTTGGTCATGTTTTGATTCACTCCCCTACTGTTTATTGGGAACATTGCTTAAATAAATATTCTAGTTCAAAGGCATCCCAGTAATTTGCAAGATCAAAAGATTGATACATCACACGTGTAAGGATATGTTCCAGGGTTCCGTTGTTGACTAAGAACCCTATTTTGTCAGTTTGTCTGTTTATCTATACATACATATAATCACGCCTTTATCCCTAATGGGGTAGGCAGAGAGCAAACGACCCAAACAAAGGTCGTCCCGCCACGTCTGACAAAGTTTTTAGAGTTATTTAAGATAGAATTCTAGGTCAATTGCTGTAGTGACGGGTTGTCAGCCCATCGCCTAAATTACAATATACTGAAACCCTTGGATCCCTTAGCTGGATTTTACAGCATGCCCGGGAGTAAATGCAGCTGGCACATTCTATGTTTTTCTCTCGCTTCCAGGCCAGCATGGAAGTTTGTCTGTTTATCTATACCTCCGTGTTAACTATCTTCGTGCAATAGATACCTAGGTATTAAGTTTAGAAAGTTATTTAGGCCATAGCTCATTTTCTTGTCATATACTATCACGCCTGTATCCCTAATGGGGTAGGCAGAGCGTGAACAACCCAAACAAAGGTCGTTCCGCCACGACTGACAAGTTTTGAGGGTTGTTTAAGACAGAACTGGATATTGCTGTAGTGACAGGTTGTCAGCCCATCGGCTCAATTACAATATACCCTCGAATCCCTTAGCTGGTTTTTACAGCATGCAGCTGGCACATTCTACGTTATTATGTCGCTCCCAGTCCAGCATGGAAGCTTTCTTGTCATTTGTTGTAATTATACTGAATCTGACTCTATAAGCCCTGAATTTTGAGTTTCAGAGCGGTTTATGACTCTGAGAGATTTTTATTTTAAGTAATGTATTTAATGATTGAACACGTCAATGATGTGCTTCGCGAAACATACTTACTTAGAACATCTCCTTTGTCTGAATATAATACAGCTTGACGGCCAAAATAATAACAACCTAAATAAGATATTTTGTACATCTCCATACATACATACATAGTATCACGCCTGTATCCCTAATGGGGAGAGCGTCAACGACCCAAACAAAGGTCGTTCCGCCACGTCTGACAAGTATTGAGGGTTAAGATAGAACTTTATATTACTACTAAATTACAATATACCCATCCCTTAGCTAGTTTTAACAGCATGCCCGGAAGGAGATGCAGCTGGCACATTCTACGTTATTCTATCGCTCCCAGTCCAGCATGGAAGCTCCAGAATCAGAATCAGAATCAGAATCAGAATAGCATTTATTTGCCTACTTTGTGTATTACAAATTGTCCCTGTGGCCGGTGGGCCGTGCAGAGTTGAGTCAGCTAACTTATGTCCTAATGGATCTGTGTTTGCTGTGTTCTATTCATACATAAAGTGTTGAGTGTTTAAAGTATAGTATTATTAATTATTAATTGAAAGTTTTATTATTTATTTTATTTTAAGTGGACGAGGAGACTTTGTTTTGTCAGTGGGCCACCGCCTGTATCCTTTCTTATTGGGGTCATACAATATTTCACCTATTCTGTGATTAACCCTGAGGGGGTTGAATTCACCGTGAACCTGGTAGACATCGCCGGGGAGCATAAGATCGTCTATTTCTAATCTTGCAACCTTTTCGAGCATCTTAGTGTTAAGGTCTTCGGCGCGTAGGTGCCAGGCTTCAATATCGGCCATTTCCCAGATCGCTTCCGTAGGTGTTCGTCTTGGTAGTTGTGCGGCACTTTTCAGAGCTATTCTGTATTGGCGTTCAATTTTACTTAAGTTCGTTGCGCTATACCTTGAAAGTAGTTGTACCACTCCATAGTCCATCAATGGTACAATGCAGGCCTGTATGATTGCCAGCTTCGTGTCTAGTTCCGCCTTCGCATGGTATCCTATTATCGACCCGAGGGCTCCTCTAACTTGTTTCAGTTTTTTGACAACCTTTTCAGTGTGCTGGTTCATCTTCATGTGTTTATCGAAGATGACACCGAGGTATCTGATCTGTGTTTGATAGCGTAGCGTTTGTTCTTTTAATTTCACTGTTGGCCGGTATTTGTTCTTTTTCGTGAACATGATGCATTCTGTTTTCTCTATGTTACACTTGAGCCCCCATCTAGTATAATAGTCAATGATGGCTTCCGCTGCCCATTCTGCGCGTATGGTCGCATGATCTGGATTCTTGTCTCTATTAAGTATACAGAGGTCATCTGCGTACTGTGCAAGTTTAAGTCCTCTGATGTGGTGTTGTATATCCCAGATGTCGTGGACATATAGGTTGAAGATTACCGGTCCTAGAATTGAGCCTTGGGGCACGCCGTGGGGTATCTGTTTTTCTTTAGTTGTGGAGGTTCTAAATCTACCCTTCAGGTTTCTGCCATCGAGATAATTTTCAATTATTTTAATGATGTTATTGGGAACGTCTTTGTTCTGAAGTTTCTTGATCAGACCTTTGTGGTTTATCGAGTCGAATGCCTTCGATAGGTCTGTAGATATCATGGAGACGCTGTTTTCTGCAGCTAGCGCATCGGTGATAATTTTGCCGGTACGTAGTATCTGGGTCGCTGTGCCTCTCGCCCTTGTAAATCCGTGCTGGAAAGTCGGTTGTAGCCGAGAAACCGTAGCGGTAAGTCTTCTCAGGATCAGTCGCTCGCACAGCTTGCCCATGATGTTGAGCAGTGTAATCGGGCGGTATGATGAAGCCTGACGGTGGTCTTTGCCTGCTTTGTGTAGAAAAATGCAGACACCGGTTTTCCATCGCTTAGGGAAGTAACCTGTGGACAATATAAAATTAGCAAGGGGCACGAATGCCTCGGTGAAGACTTCTCCCCCAAGTTTGAGAGCATCTGCTTTGATTCCATCTGGGCCTGGGGCCTTCTTATTTTTGAATCTACTCAGCGCGAGTCGAACTTCGGCTTTTGATGTACGGTCAAGTGGTAAGAACGGAGTCGTCTTTTCAGTTCCTTCATCCTCCTCCGCTATCCTGGCCTCTTTAACAGTAGCTGTGTCAATGAGCATGCCTATTGTTTCTATTTCTGTACTGCATCCGGTAATGTTTGGTAGTTTAACAATTGGCTTTTTCATATTTCGTTGAATTTGCCACATTTGTGACCTATTGTCGCGCGGATCTTGCAGTTTATTAAGCCATCCCTTTTCGCTGTATTCTTTTAGGGCTTTTTCAGCATCTTTCTTGGCGTTGTTATAGAGAATGCGTGTCTCGTGTTGGAGTCTGGGACTGCAGAATCTCGCTTTCCATTTAATTTCTCGTAATTTGTTTCGAAGGTCTATCAAATCGTTGATTTCCTTCGGTAGTCGTTCATGCCTTGTTGGATTCTTGAGTGGTGCGTGAGTATCCAGGGCTGTGACAATGGCATTTTCCATAATTTTGACGTACTTCTCGCAGACCGCTTCTGTGGTTATTTCTTCGTTAAGAGCGTAGAAACCTTCCCACATCGTCTGTTGGTATGCCGCTCTCAGTTCTTCGTCCTCGTAAATTTTCTTTGTGTTACGAGATAGATGTTCTTCTACATTATGTTCAATCTTTCCCGTTAGGAGCCAAGGGAGGTGATCCGAATCGACGCTTTCAACCTGTTTAGCTTCTGCTTCGAGTTGCTGGTGTGTTATTATGGCCAAGTCTAGGATGTTGTTACCTTGGTGGTTAGGTCTAGATGGTGCATTGGCGTGTATCAGCGAGCAATTTCCGTCTTCTGTAGCTTTTTTAATGATGTTACCGAGGCTGGCATTCCTGCTGTGGCCCAGTATTTGCATTCGCAGGTTCATGTCACCGATGATAATAGATGGTTCGTCTGCTAAAGTCTCTTCCAGTTCTTCCCTGGCGTGATGTTGGTTTGGAATTGGGATATATATTCCTTTGATAGTGATATACTGTCCAGTGGTGTAGTTAGTGAAGAGTTTGATGCCTACGCCTTCTATCTTCTTGTTTTCGTCGTGCCATCCTGGAGTGACGTCAGTTTCGACCCACCTTAGTCCCTTCTGTACGTACATTGCTGTGCCCAAGTGTTTTTCCAGTGTATGGGTAAGTTTGTCGAACCCTTTTATATTGTATTGTTGTGTCTCAAAATTAATTTTGCATTCATTTATTACGATAATAGCCGGTCTATATTTCTCGACTAGTATTTTTATTTCTTTGAATTTGTTTCTTATACCTTGGCTGTTAAGGTGTAAGATTTTGAGGTTTTGTATTTTCTTTCTGTCTTGTTTAGCCATTAAGATGCAAGTGTATCTTATTCACGTTGTCGATTAGCCTCTCTAGTGTTTGTTGCATTTGTGTATGTAATTGATAAAGTCCCTCCAGTGTAAGACCACTTGTGGTCAATGGTGCTAGTTCTTCGGTTGGTTGTGCTGATTCTTTTTGTGGCAGAGTGGGAAATTGCCTCATGTTTGTGACGTCTACGTATCTAGTACCCAGTCTTACCACTGAGCGTATGATCTTCTCTTCTCTCTTTGTTTCTCTAGCCTTCGCTTGTTCTAATTGCCTAGCAATCATGTTTTTAAATGTGGGGCATTTGGCGTTGTTTGCACCATGGTCTTCCCCTCTACAGTTTCGGCAGACTTTTGTCGTGGTTCCCTCGGGCGTGGTAATAACTATCTGCGGTTCCTCCTGTTTGCCATAGCACGATTGTTTTGAGTGATCGAATGCATAGCATTTTTTGCACTGCACAATGTGCCTCGGGTTTTCTCTAAATGGTTCGACCTTGAAAGAGGGAGCACAGAAAAATTTCCTATCTGAGGTTCTGAAGTACTCCAAGAGTTCTTTTGATTTGTGTTTGCCATCAAAGATAAGTAGATGTACTTTCTGTCCTCTTCCGAGTGGCTTGATTGATGTTGGTTTAATGCCGATGCAGTCTGATATTTCGTTCGCGATAGTGTCAGCGTCTTCTCCATAGGTCTCATTTTTAAGCACGATCTTAGTTGCCGGCTGTCTATCGGCCTTCGGTTTTGGTGCTATTACTCTGGTTATACCGCAAGCATCAAGCGCAGTAAGTAGATTCTCACGCGCTGTCGCACTGTCTGGATTAATTTTAATTTGGCTCTTCATAACGTTAAGTGTTGAGTTGTTCTTGGCCACTGATTCCCTGATTTTCTTTAGTGTATCTTGATTTTTAATTGCGTTTTCATCCCTGACAATTATATTAGGAATGTGGGTGTTTGTCTGCGTCGGTGTCGTATATTTAAATGCGCCCGTACGTTGTCTTTTGGCTCCCCTGTTTTCAGTTTGATGTGTCGCTGGTATTTTATATTGCGGCATGGTACTTTGGTTAACTTGAGCAGAGCTGTTGCTTTCGCTCAGTGATTTTTGTACTATGGACCCATCTACCGAAGCGGGATGTCGAACAGGTCGTGGTATTTTCCACGCGTCGAGCGTACTCTGTACTGTACCCAATGATTTTATCTGTATTCTTCGTCCTTCAGTATAGTTCCCGTCCTTGTTATTAGCGCGTATAGTTTGCGAGCTTTCGCTGTCTCTTTTTTGCATCGCGCCAGTGGGCGGGGCCTGTTGTTCGATAGCAGCAAGGTCGGCAGGCGCGTTTGGCCTCAGTCTGTGCACGTGCGCCAGAGCTTGCGGTTCATTACTCACGTAGGTACTCGGGGCAGGTAGCATTTTAGCTTCGATGTTTTTTATTGCTTTGCTTCCGTGCTTTTTCCGTAATTTTCTAGTAGCCAAAGGCGCTGATAGTTGCGCGTCCTGTAAGCTAAATTCAATAAGGGCGCACTGATTTTTGCCGCACTTACAGATAAACCACTCCTCGGATATGAATGTCTCAATTGGTATGGTTATCAATTCTTTCTTTGTTTTGCAGCTGATGCATGGGTAAATATTTATCACGCCAGTGTCTATTCCTGCTGTATAAATTGTCACTGAGGATTCGATTTTCAAAGTACCGTTATCGTATCTTGGCTCTGTTTTGAGCGCGGCCTTGATGAGAAAGAATTTCATACATATTTTGCACTGAGTCTTCCTAGTATTCATTTGATTTATACCCCAAAGAGGAGTGTCCATCTGGAAGTTACTTTCGCACTCCCAGCACTGCACTATATTTTTATTGAAACTAGATAAATCTACTTGCACTAACTTCACTTTGTCTTTAACTGTTTCATTGTTTGATCCCGAACTAGGCGGGTCCGTTTCCATATTGCAATTGTTTACCGAATTTTCACTATTTTTCTCCGAAAACATAGTCTAATAGTTCTTGATTTATTAATGTCACTATCACTAAATGTTTTACACTATTTTCACGTTTCCCGGGGGTTACGAGGCCCCCAGGGTCTTCACAGTCCACAATTGACGATAAAAAGTTCACTTTGTAATTCGCATCCACAGTGTGAAATAGCAATCGCACACATTTAAAATGACGGTAGGTATTGTAGTTGCGCGTGAGTCAACTCTCGAGAGCGCTCCGTGGGCACGTCCACTCGCTACCGCAGCAAACGCGAATCCTCCACATGTACATCTCCACCTACGGGGAATTCAAACCCACGACCCTCTGATCGAAAGCTCAAGTCGTAGCAACTAAGCCACAGAGGCAGTACGATTCACAGTAAATAGTCTGGCATATCATAATTCAGTCTAAATTGGCTAATTTATCGCTTGGGCTACGCTCTATCGCGATCTTCAGAAGTAAATAACGCTGATTGACACGAGCCAACTGGCTTTAGAATGAGATAGTCAGTTTATATTATCTATGGGAGTACACGGAAAGTACCTATACAACCAAAATATTTATAACAAGGGAGTAAACACTATTGGAAACTTCTACGAAACAGCAAAACTATAAGGAAGTTAAATTGCAGGTGTTAGTCATACGACAGGTGGTTTATATTTTTCTATGACGAAGTTACTTAAATCGTATCTTTTATGTAGTATTATAGTTACCCTGTGCTTTTATCTTATTTGTGACCCTTTCCACTGCAGGCATTCTTCATGTAAATCGTATAAATAATGAAAACGTGTAAATTTACCCGTGAAACTGAACAACTTTCCCTAAGGAACATAGGTCGAAAAACGAATTAAAGAATTGGACCTTCCATACAAAATGCACCAGCTGATAGCGCACTTAGTACATACATACATCCATACATACATAAAATCACGCCTTTATCCCTTACGAGGTAGGCAGAGCGTAAAACGCCTCGTAAAAGGCGCTTTCGCCACGTCTGACATAAATTGAGGGCAATTTTAGATTGTAATGTGTATTGCTGTAGTGACAGGTTGTCAGCCCATCGCCTAAATTACAATACACTGTAACCCTCGAATCCCTTTTGCTGACTTTTACAGCATGCCCGGGAGGAAGGGCAACTGGAACATTCTATGTTTTTCTTTCTCTCCCACACTTAGTACGGGAAGTAAATTTTTGTTTTTCATATTACAACCTATGTTCCTTAGGGAAAATTGTTCAGATTCATAGGTAGATTCACACGTTTCAATATTTGCACTTGATTTGATTCAAAATTTATTTTTATTTTATTTCACAAAAAGGTATTTACAGAATTATATGTTACATTCTCGCCAAACTGCAAAAGCAGTTTGTTGGCAAGGTAGCAGTCGTTACTTAATGACCTTATACATATACACACATACATATAATCACGCCTTTATCCCTAATGGGGTAGGCAGAACGTAAATGACCTAGACAAAGGTCGTTTCGCCACGTCTGACAAAGTTTTGAGAGTAATTAAAGATAGATTTGTAGGTATATTGCTGTAGTGACAGGTTGTCGGCACATCGCCTACATTGCAATATACTCAAACCCTCGGATCCCTTAGCTTATACATATATGCCAGCGGTTCCACATTGCCACCTACTAATTTGGACACTGGTGGTCCATCACTAATAGTACTTTATCATGACAACTAATACCTTTAACTACCTCCATAAACGTCAATACAATAGCCAATATCGCGTTAATAGTGGACACCATCACACCTGCTGCAGATCTGACTTGAATGAATCATAGCATGGTGGCAGTTGGTATCAATAAAGATAAGATAAGAATATACTTTATTGCACAGCAAAGACATGAGAGAAAATAAAATAAAATTAAACAAATAGTAGTACAAATAGGCGGTTTTATTGCTAAGCAGCAAATTCTTCCAGGCAACCTTAGGGCACAGGAAAATAAAAGTTGAACTAGGAGTGGGCTGGAATACATTTTAGGCAATACATTGTACACACATACATCTAAGTATAAACTACTTTATGTCATCATCCCGTATCTCGGATGATCGGGGCGGCCACCTAATCTAGATGATAGGCATGTTGACTAGGTGGTTAAAAGAATTCAAAATTTTTAAACTAAAACCGATGTCAAAAATACTATGGATCTCATTCATCATTTTAAAATAAACATTTAGATTTAAAAATACACAGAAGTTATTGATTTGAGTACTCATTATTTACTGAGGAGTGACGTCATAACCAAGTATTTTCATTCAAAAAATGTAATTCATCTAAAGGACGATACAAAAAGGAGCTAACTGATTGAAAAGAACCAAGGTTTAATTTCTAAACTTCTCCGGAAAACAATTTGATGTTTTCCCCGCTTAAGAGAGAGGAACTGAGAAACATCACATCATTCATGCCGTGTGTGTCTGAAACAACATACTTGGTTCACAAGTGTATTAGTAGATAGATTGATAGATAGTTATTTATACATACATACATACATAAAATCACGCCTTTATCCCTTACGGGGTAGGCAGAGCGATAAACGCCTCGTAAAAAGTGGTTTCGCCACGTCTGACAAAATTGAGGGTAATTTTAGATTGAAAAGTGTATTGCTATAGTGACAGGTTGTCAGCCCATCGCCTAAATTACGATACACTGTAACCCTCGAGTCCCTTTTGCTGACTTCTACAGCATGCCCGGGAGGAAGGGCAGCTGGAACATTCTATGTTTTTCTGTCTCTCCCAGTCCAGCATGGAAGGAAAGTTATTTATTCATCCATAAAAACATACAAAAACACATTCACATGCAAAGGATGAAAAGGAACAGTCTCAGCAAGGCTGCTGCTTTTCGGACTTCCCTAACATTATTATAAAACATATTATAATAAATTGGCTCTAGCTCTTAATTAACAATTGAAATATGAAGAAAATTTAATTCAAAATAAGAAATAACACTAGCACTCAAATTTACAACATACAATTAATAATTCATTTATGTAAAATAATAAAAATCAAACATGTCACAAGTGTCAATACGAAGTACGAACACAATTAATTTACTCTAAAATACATACATACATACATAAATCACGCCTTTATCCCTTACGGGGTAGGCAGAGCGTTTAACGCCTCGTAAAAGGCGCTTTCGCCACGTCTGACAAAAATTGAGGGCAATTTTAGATTGTAATATGTATTGCTTTAGTGACAGGTTGTCAGCCCATCGCCTAAATTACAATACACTGTAACCCTCGAGTCCCTTTTGCTGACTTCAACAGCATGCCCGGGAGGAAGGGCAGCTGGAACATTCTATGTTTTTTTATCTCTCCCAGTCCAGCATGGAAGAAACTCTAAAATAAAATTATAATATTAAAGCTCATTCTACGATACGATGGATGCATCGTCTTTTAATCGTTCGACGAAACACAAAGTAAGATTACTTGTATTGCAGATAGATTCACGTTCATTAGATACGCTTGAATTCAAGGGCAGACAGGGCACAATAATTAAATGCTACATACATATATCACGCATTTATCCCTTGGGGTAGGCAGAGCGTAAACGACCTAAACAAAAGTCGTAACGCCACATCTGACAAAGTTTGAGGGTTATTTAAGATAGAATTGTAGGTATATTGCTGTAGTGACAGGTTGTCAGCCTATCGCCTAAATTGAAATATACTGAAACCCTCGGATCCCTTAGCTGGTTTTCACAGTATGCCCGGGAGGCAGTATGCAGCTGGCACATTCTGTTTTTCTTCGCTCCCAGTCCAGCATCAAAGATTAAATGTAACACACTCTGTAAATGGTGTTTTCAAACAAAATGTGGGCTAGTTGTAATGCACATTCAAAAGCAAGACGAAGGCTCGTATTAATAAATCAATATGAAGATGCTTCCTGCGGGCAGGTGAGCAAGTAGATTTCGAAATATGCAACCATCGCCCGTACTGCCTTAGAATATCGTTTAAATCAGCGCGCGCTACGGCGTGGCGGTTACGTCCATGGCCGCTTCAAAAATGTGCGAAATATGACATTAAAAGCTAATTCCATAATAACGTTGCGATTTTAGATAATCATTATACGGATATTTTCCCGATAAAACCGTGAAAGCAATCCATAAAAACAGCTTTATTTATTTATGAACTAGAATATTTTTAACTGGTTGTTTTTAAGAGCTTATTTCTCCTAAGCGAATCATTGGAAAATTCCAAAAAAATATACATCTAAGAAATTAGTTCATGGCCTGCAATTGCAATGGTCTTAAAAACAACCATGTGCCGATAGGAATCACCTAAAGTATGGGTTTGACAGGCCAAAATGTACTGAAATGACATTTATGATACGAGCTCAATCTAGCTGTCAGTCTCAAGTGTTGTTTATCAATAAGGGCCTAATGGTCAATGAGAATGTCATTTCAGTATATTTTGGTCGGTAATAACGATATTTTATATTGCTCTCAATCTTGAGATCGCTTTATAAACACGAGCCTAAGACATAAAATATTGAGAAACACGTCCTGAAACTTCAACGAAACCCAATCCAAAGGAAAATCGATCTTCCACAACAGGAACAATTCTACGTCTGAAGTCGTCAAATAGCGTATCGGATTGTGACATTTTACGTTTATAAACACTTCTTGCTCACAAGAATAACATTTTCAAGTTCAGTGAGATGACACTTGGCAGTGATCCAAGGTGACGCTGGTAGCCGCATGGTGGACTATAATTACCTTAATGATATCGAAAGAGCTTATCAAATGTTTTATAGGCCTTGTCAAATCGTAAATTATTTGATCCTAAAACTTCTTCATAGCGAGTGAATTCTCGAGACGAACAACGACCCGAAGAACCCTGGTGTCTGAGTTTTCAAAACGCTTAGAAATCGACGACATGGTTTGAGTAACGCCCACTATCAAAGACAGGGACCGACGGCTTAACGTGCCCTCCGAAGCACGGAATCCTTTTACTTTTCGGACAATCAGGTGATTCCGCCTGCAATGTCCTAATCATACTGGGGAAACCTCACAAATTGATAAATTGACAAATATCAACTTTGTGTTCCCCCTGGGAATCGAACCCAGGACCTCCGGATCGTAAGCCCATGGCTCTGACCACTAGACTACGAAGGCAGTTACAAAATATACACCATCAAACAGATGCATTTCTTCTAGGGTGTTCGCAAAATTATAGTGACTGGCTTCAATTTAGATGATGGGCGGACAACCCATTATATTATAATACATATCTATGTATATGGTTATACATACATATAATCACACCTTTATCTCTAATGGGGTAGGAAGACCGTAAACGATCTAAACAAAGGTCGTTCCGCCACGTCTGACAAAGTTTTGAGGGTTATTTAAGATAGATTTGTGGGATATTGCTGTAGTGACAGGTTGTCAGCCCATCGTCTAAATTACAATATACAGAAACCCTTGGATCCCTTAGCTGGTTTTTACAGCATGCTCGGGAAGAAATTCAGATGGCACGTTCTATGTTTTTCTCTCACTCTCTGTCCAGCATGGAAGGAAACCATATACCTAGATATGTACAAAAATATTAAATACCAGGCCACTCAGAAAGTATTGCGATATATGGCAGACTGGCCGGTTAGAATCTTTTTTGAAAATATGATTACTTGTAAGTAAAAATATGTGTGTTCCATTTTCAAAATTTCCCTCCACATTTTTTGCGAGCCAATTCAAAGTATCGTGTCTTACTGAAAAATGGATCTGCGCCGGGAAAATTTTAGAGCTATGATTTTTTACGATTTCAAGTGTCGCCTGAAACCGGATGAATCGTTCGATAGACTTCAAATGGCATTTATGGATGAAAGCCTCTCCAAGGCAACCGTGTATCGTTGGTATAACGAATTTAGACGCGGTCGACCAACCATGGGGGATGAAGAAAGAAGCGGTCGCCCTTTGACGGCTATTACGGAAGAAAACGTGCTAGCAGTGAAAAATTTAATCCAAGATAATAGGCGAATTACATATCAGGAGATTCAGCACATATTAAAGATTGGATCGGGAAGCGTTCACGAGATTCTACAAGGGCATCTTCGCGTGAGGAGGATAGTATCGCGCTGGGTGCCGCACTACCTCACCGACGCTCAGAAGCAGGCCCGGGTGGAATGGTGCCGTGATATGCTGAACAAATTTGAAGCAGGCTCGTCTCGGCGTGTTTACGACATCGTAACAGGTGATGAGTCCTGGATTTATCAATACGATCCAGAAACCAAGCGCCAGTCGACAGTTTGGGTGTTTCAAAATGAACCAACGCCTACCAAAGTGAAGCGATCTCGAAGCGGGGGGAAGATTTTGGCCAGCTTTTTTAATTTGACTGGCCACTTGGCCTCAATTCCCTTACGAGATCAAAGAAGCATTAACGCCGAATGGTATACTACCAAATGTTTACCAGAAGTTTTTTATGTTGTGAGCAACAAGCGACCAAACACAAGGCTCCGCGGACTACTGCTCCACCACGACAATGCGCCTGCACACACCGCGCTCAAAACGAGGGACTTCCTGGACAGCACACCAGTCAAACTCCTGGGTCACCCTCCTTACAGCCCCGATCTAGCACCGTGTGACTTCTTTTTATTTCCAAAAATAAAAAATCAGCTCAAGGGGATACAATTTTCGTCGCCGGAAGATGCGCTGGCTGCGTTCGAGCAGGCTGTAAACGAGGTGTCTACGGCGGACTGGAAAAAGTGTTTTGAAAACTGGTTCAGACACATGAATCTTTGTATAGAGGCTGGTGGAGAGTACTTTGAAAAGATTTAATAAAAATATATGTACCTGTAGAACAATTTTTTTTAGTGTCGCAAATCTTTCTGAGTGTCCCACGTACATAAGTCTGGCTGATATTTGGTCCGACATAGTGGTCGTTATACAAACCATCAGAGCCTAGAGGGTTCAGGTTCATCTCATCTTATAATGAAAGGAATTTTCCGAATCACAGTCAGTTTTCTAGCTATACGGGGTGTAAGGGAGAGCGTTGCACAAACTGATAGGTGGTTTCGTCCAAGGTGTTGCCCAGTCAACGACACTGAAAAACTTCCACCAGGATGGTTTTTTTTTTCAGGAAGTAAAAAAAAATGGTATTCCATACATATTGTCTAATCGACCAGTCCTACTATACGGCAGCGAGACCTGGCCTGTCCTTGGAAGACATGTCCAGCAGGTACAAGTCGCGAAGATGAAGATGTTGCGATGGATGTGCGGCGTTACGAGATTAGATCGCATTCGTAACGAGCACATCCGTGGCAGCCTTGGAGTCTGCGACGCAGCAGATAAGCTGCAAGAAAGTCGCAGACCGCCAGACTTCGTCAGACAAAGATGCCTCGATCTCACTGTCCAACGCCCTAGATCACGCGGCAGACCAAAGAAGCGCTGGCTTGACGTCGTTAAAGCGGATATGGAAGAGAACGATCTCACACCAGTGGATGCTGAAGACCAGGCAAAGTGGAGTAGAAAAAGCCGGAAAGCAGACCCCAGAATCAGGCCGGGAAAACGCTAAGCAGAGTCGAAGATTGTCTAATCGAAGGGGAAATTTTGTATGGAAAAGACAATTTTGTTCTTCACATCCTGAAAAAAAAATCCTGGTAGAAGTTGTCATTGACACGAAAACTCATGGACATGTGCATTCTCCCGATACTGACATATGGAGCACAGACTTGGTCTTTGACAGAAGCTCAGAGATTCAGACTCGGAGTTTGCCAACGAGCAATGGAGCGAAGTATACTAGGCTTGAAACTTACGGATAAAGGTCGAAATGCCTTAATTCGCTCCAAAACTGGTGTTACTGCTGTAGCCTATACAGCAGCTAAATTAAATTGGGACTGGGCAGGTCACGTCTGTCGTATGCCAGATGAATAATGGGCCAAAATTACCACCGAGTGGATGCCTAGAAGAGACAGACGGCGGCGTGGTGAGATGAGCTCGACTCCTTCCTCGAGGACTAGCCGGAGGAAGCACAAGATAGAGAGTCGTGGAGAGACCGGAGAGACCCTTTGCCCAGCAGTGGGACATTAACGGCTAGACAAGACAAGACAAGAAGTTGTTCAGTGTCATTGACTGAGAAACCCCTATCACATTGCCGGACGCTGTCCCTTACACCCGGTATAACCAAGGTATCAGAAAGTTATACCTTTGTGGTAAAAAGTAGCTTAGTAGTAAATATCCTCCCAGTTAAAAAAGCTTGTATTGTTGTTGTAATGAAGATAGAAAAACTGCATTCATCGTTATTCTTTTTTTTTCTTGAATGCAAAAAAATCTTTTTGGTAAATAAATAACACCTGTCTTTTTGAAAGGGATCGCACTGTAATGTATGTTTCAGATATCATGAGTCTCATGAAAGCAGGTAGGAAAGATCAAAACATGACAGGTGCTATTTGATATCGCTTTATAAATACAAGCCTTATTTCCTCGTCTGAATTAGTGCATGGTCATCGATATGGAGAGTTATTTTCATTAGGATCCGAGACTCATACATACATACATACAATCACGCCTTTATCTCTAATGGCAGAACGTAAGCGACTTAAACAAAGATCGTTCCGCCTCGTCTGACAAAGTTTTGAGGGTTATTTCAGATAGATTTGTAGGTATATTGCTGTAGTGAAATATTATCAGCCCATCGCCTAAATTATAATATACTGAAACCCTCGGATCCCTTAGATGGTTTTTACATGCCCGGGAGGAAATGCAGCTGGCCCATTTTTTTTTTCTCTTGCTCCCAGGCCAGCATAGAAGAAACATAGGTTCGTAATGTAAAAGAAAATTGTTCCTTCCATACAAAATGACTCGAGTCGCTCATACTCTAACCAAGGCCTTGTGCAGAAAGGTCAATAGCAAGTGAAGCACCAACGTAAGAGCTTCGTAATCATTGAGGATAATCTATCATGGGTGTAAAACAAATAGCCGATCATATTTTAGGGTCTGAAACTACCAATGAAACTGAACAACTTTCTCCAAGGAATATACGTCCAATGTAACAAACAATATTTAGACCTTCCATACAAAATGACTCGAGCCGACTATCTTCATGGCCTCAGAGCAGAAAGGTCAATAGCAAGTGAAGCACCAACGTAAGAGCTTCGTAATCATTGAGGATAATCTATCCACTTTGTCTTGAGAGACGAGGGTTCGACGTCGTATCGTCGGATGTTGCGATGTAGATACATACAGTGCATAATATAGAAGGGAATAATATATTTGGTAAATTTGTCTCGGGCCCTGTGACAGATGTCAAACACATACATAAATATAATCACGCCTTTATCCCTAATGAGATAGGCAGAGCGTAAACAACCTAAATAAAGGTCGTTCCGCCACGTCTGACAAAATTTTGAGGGTTATTTGAGATAGCTTTGTAGGTATATTGCTGTAGTGACAGGTTGTCACCTCATCGCCTTAATCACAATATACTGAGTCCCTCGGATTCCTTAGCTGGTTTTTACAGCATGCCCGGGAGGAAAGCAGCTAGCACATTCCATGTTTTTCTCTCGCTCCCAGGCCAGCATAAAAGAACTCCGAGACTCCTACCTGGTATTTAGCAGATCTGCCCTATACTAAAGGCGGATCTGTCCTATATGCGTCTCAAGAGCAACTTAGTTTGGTTTTTTTTTACTAACAAGTCAGACTGTGAGATAGCAGATATGATACTTCATGCGAAATTTAATATTTACGCTCGATCAGACCACTGCTTGGTAAAATTGAAAAATTGCGCGTTCTGGCATAAGCATAGCGTGTAAATTTTTTGCTTCAGTTCAGATACATCAAAGGCAACTTGGAATTTGCTAACAGTTCAATGAAATCTGAATAATTCATCTCGAACATAATGTTCAACATCTTAAACAAATACGCAAAAGTTATTTTATAAACAAGAGAACAAAGTTTTATGGCTCGAATCAAAAATAAGGATTTCAAATAAAGTTATGAATATATGTGAGGGATGCAAAAGCGTCATGTTAAGGAAAATGTTCTCTACGATTGAGATCTCACTTCTCTATCACGTGATCCAACTATTAAATCATTAACCAATTTTATCAAAAATTTCCGCGCCTCATCTTTCAACCGGATATCTGGGGAGTTTTATGACTCCGGCACTGCGACTGCATGAAAATAGATTCATCCATCTTGAAAATCTTAATAGCTCTTCCTATCAGTAAACATTAATAAATGTGCTAATGGATTTAAATCTTCCATGCTGGACTAGGAGGGAGCAAAGAAAAACATAGAATGTTTGCAGCCGCTGCATTTCCTTCCGGGCATGCTATAAAAAAACAGCTAAGGGATCGGAGGGTTTCAGTATTGTACAATTTAGGCGATGGGGTGACATCCTTTCAGTGCCTTCACTACAGCAATTTACCTACAAATCTATCTTAAATAACCCTCAAAACTACGAGTATGTCAGATGTGATGTAACCTTTGTTTCAGTCGTTTAAGCTCTGCCTACCCCATCAGGGACAAAGGCGTGCTTATATGGATGTATGGGTTTAAATTCTATTGAAGATATTAGAAATAACAAATTAAAATTCAACCGCTGACAGGATTAGAACCCGCGTCCTCGGAAAACCGGCCCAACGCTCTTAACAAACTAAGCTACAGCAGCCACAATAGCTAAGTTACAATAGCACTTTCAGTGCAAAAACTATTTTATTAAATTCTATTGCTATTAATTGCACGCATAGAATATTTAGTATCTATGTCTTTGCCTTATGAGATGGGCCCGATGGTGTAGTGGATAGGGCTGCTGCCTCCTGAGGCACGCTAAGCCGTTGGTCCCGGTTAATATCGTTTGATACCGTGGATATTAGTCGTTAAGCCATGTCAGAGGCCAGGGTGCGAAGCATTGGCGGCTTGAAAATTTGGACCTAATTTAGGATTGGGTCTGGTTTCTCTTCTGGGTTGCAGAGATAAGATGGCAGTCGCTCTGTGTAAAAACCAGTACTCTAGTTCAATCCCCTAGATTAGGTAGTCAACCCCGTGAGATACGGGATAAGGCTAGGGAGATGATAATGTGTCTATGTACTTGTAACAAATGCTTCTTCTTCTTCTGTCGAGTGGGTATCGAGTCTATGGAACCGATTAACCCTGGTGTCAGAGTTTTTAAACCGCCTAGTAGCACAACTTTCAGGCCTCTGACATGGTTTTGTGTAACGACCACTATCAAAGACAGCGACCGGGACCGACGGCTTAACGTGCCCTCCGAAGCACGAAATCTTTTTCTTTTCGGACAATCAGGTGATTCAGCCTGCAATGTCCTATCCAAACTGGGGAAAAATTCACAAAGTGATAAATTCTCAAATATCAACTTTGTGTTTTACCCCCTGGGAATCGAACCCAGGACCTCCGGATCGGGAGCCCATGGCACTAGCCACTAGACCACGGCGGCAATTAACAAATGCTGAGTCAGCTCCTTTTCTTGTGCAATACAGCATTCACACAGCATTCAATAAAAAAAAAAACATATGACCAGTGTCCCTGATGCATACTACCAGGTTGTCAGCACATCACCTAAATCACAATATACTGAAACCCTCGGATCCCTTAGCTGGTTTTTACAGCATGCCCGGGAGGAAAGCAGCTGGCACATTCTATGTTTTTCCCTCGCTCTCAGGCCAGCATGGAAGAAACGTGTGTAATTAAATTATACAAATTAGCGTCGATACGAATTCTTCCTTATGGAAAATCTAAATTTTACCAAGTCTATGTGATAAACGCACCGAAGAAACGATATGCAAGAAGGAAGGACCTTGTTCCCGTCTCAGGGGCCCAAGGTATTCCGGAGTAGGACCGGATGGCGTAGATTTACGAGACTATTAATGTGGTGACTGGTGACATATGCACAGGGCCAATCTTATTGCGTCCCATCAGTTGGTCGTCTTCTTCTTCTGCATACATACATACATATAATCACGCCTTTATCCCTAATGGGGTAGGCAGAGCGTAAACGACCTAACCAAAGGTCGTTCCGCCACGTCTGACAAAGTTTTGAGGATTATTTAAAATAGAATTGTTACCTACATATTATTGCTGGCGTGACAGGTTGTCAGCCCGTCCCCTAAATTACAATAAACTGAAACTCTCGGACATAGTAGAAAGAGGAGAAGTAAGTTATCTTCATACAAACGCACCGTGCGCGGCTAGTATGTGCGCGCCATAGTATCTATGCGCCGCCGCACGCACACTTACACGAAATCTCGTGGGGTCTCGTCGTGCGCCAGTCGGGACTAGCTCCGTACGAGGTTCGCGCGCGCGTCACGGCTTTTCGGCACCGCGAAATTAATGCAAAAATTATTAGCGGTATTAGCGGTCTGGATTGGACGACAACCGAATCCGATGAAACGTCGGTTTAGTTAATCCCTTTTTTCATAAATAATACTGCTCTGAATCTTTACAAAACTTCTGTATTTTTTTTTTTTTTATAAAAAGTGGGTTTGCTCTTGACTCCAGTCTAGGTCGGGAACGACTGAGACGGAGTCGACGATGGTGCGAGCTCACCCAGAAGATGCCTGTTCACTCTAACTTTGAAATGTTGGGGGTTGAAGGCGTTCGGAAACACAGACGCAGGTAGTAAGTTCCACACTTTTGCCGTGCGCACTATAAAAGAGCTTTGGAAGCGCTTAGTGCGTATTGGTGGAATATCAACCAGGTATGGATGGTATCCTGCGGTGCGTCTAGATGTCCGATGGTAGAAGGGAGCTGGCGGGATAAGGTCGTGGAGCTCTTGAGCACACTCACCGAAGTACAGCCTGTAGAAGACCGACAAGCAGGCAACCTTACGGCGATGTTCCAGGCTAAAAAACTTGGCTTCTAGCAGTTTTTCGTCACCAATAAGCCTCTTGGCTCTGCGTTCCACCGAATCGAGAGCGGCAAGTTGGTATTTGGCTGAGCCATCCCAGAGGTGACTGCAATACTCCATGCAGGATTGGACTTGTGCTTTGTACAGGGTTAAAAGCTAGTTATTTGTTTGGAAAACCATTGTTGAACTTTATTGACTAATGATCACTGAATCAGTTATACAGTGATGAGATGTTATATTTGGCGAGGGCCGGGCTTTTTTGAGAGTACCATCTATCAGTAACAGTAACCCACCGTTTACTCGTGCTCATCACCGCCCCGCGCCGTCCATCTGTTGGCTCGTCGCTCTTTCTTTGATCGTAAAAGGTTTCATCATCGTTTAGGTAAAACCGACCTTACAAACCGGCCCTTACCAATTTATAAACATTGAATTAAAATTTAGCTAAAAGTGACAACCCTGAGACAGTAGGCAATTATATCGCGGATTAGGCCGGAAATAGCCTACTTCCCTCTTTCTACTATGCCTCGGATTCCTTAGCTGGTTTTTACAGCATGCCCGGGAAGAAATGCAGCTGGCACAATTCTATGTATTTCTCTCGCTCCCAGGCCAGCATGGAAAACACGTCTTCTTCTGTCATGTGGGTATCGAGTCTATTGACCCGATGAACCCTGGTGTCAGAGTTTTTACATACATACATACATAAAATCATGCCCTCCCTAATGGGGTAGGCAGAGCGTAAACGACCTAAACAAAGGTTTAGGTCTGTTGTGTCGTTATTCCTTGTGTATTGTCTTTCTCATGTTACTTGTGTACAATAAATTTATTTTTTTAACAATTTATTGTACACAAAAAACATCATAAACACAAGACATAAAAAACAAAGACACAACAGGCACTGCTTATTTCTAAAAAGAAATTTCTTACAGCAGACCTACAGAAGTGATAATTTTAACGAAACGCGGATAAAACGTGCACAAAATTTAATACCTATCAATAAAATAATACTACTGTAAAATACTTATATAATGTAAATATTTAAACAGTAATAAATAAATAAATAAAGGTCGTTCCACCACGTCTGACAAAAGGTTGTTCCGCCACGTCTGACAAACCGTCTGTCAGAGTATTAAAATCGCCTTTTAAATAGCACAACTAATAGGCCTCTGACAAGTATGTTTACGACCACTATCAAATACAGCGACCGGGACCGACGGCTTAACGTGCCTTCCGAAGCACGGTATGTTTTTTCTTAAAGACAATCAGGTGATACAGCCACAATTGTCCTAACCAAACTAGGGAAAATCTCACAAAGTTATAAATTGACAAATATAAACTTTGTGTTCCACTCCTGGGAATCGAACCCAGGACCTCCGTATCTTGAGCCCATGACTCTGACCACTAGACCACAGAGGCAGTCTTGGTCGTGTGATGCCCAGTTGGATTTGCATTACCCCATAACATCCTGTTAGTATAGAAAAGTTGGATAAGGAGAGGCCTATGGTGTAGTGGATAGGGCCGCTGCCTCTTGAGCGGAGGTCGTGATTCGAACCCCACCATGTCCCAATTTTCGATTTTAGATTTTCATATGTGCGTTTAATCGGCGCTTTTTCCGTACGTTAAGCCGTTGGTCCCGGTTAATATATACCCGGTTAATATATCATCCTGTCAAAATGACGTTACACGCCAAAAATAAGCCTTCAAAAACAGGTTTATAAGCTATTGTGTTGCTATCTCTTCTTTATTCAAATATTAGAATGTGACATGACAGGACCAAATTAAAATAAGTTCTGTTTGAAACAGAATTGGTAACATTGTCAAACTGTTGAATGTTGTGTTTTTTTAGTAGGTACTTAGAAATAATACCTTCTCCGTAGCGGCGTAGCAATTTGCTACGAGATTGCATAGACACAAACGTAGCAAAATTGTCAACGTAATTAAAATTTAAGACGATAATTGAGATTTCGTTCAAAATTTTTTCAATTTCGGTCTCTGCCCCATTGGGGACTTCCGACCACTGTCTGGTGAAATCCGTATTGATCTGCTCGTCTCCGGATGAAAGCGCTAGAGGCACGAGACGAGTTTGGAAATACGAGTTGGCAGACTGGGATGAGATGCGGCACTTTTTTGCATCCTACCCGTGGCGGCAACTGTGCTTCTCTTCGGGTGACCCCTCGTGTTGTGCTGATGCGGTCACGGACGTGATACGGCAGGGAATGGAGTACCTTATTCCATTCTCCGATATGCCGCTCGGTCACAAAACCCGACCTTGGTATAACGCAGAATGCGCCCACGCTGAGGCTCGAAAAGAATCTGCTTACCAAGCTTGGGTCAAAGCTCGTGACCGCAAAGTAAGAGCACGTAGGGTTCGCGCGAAGAAGAGAGCCTTTAATTCCGCCGCTAGGTCTTGCAAGCGGGTCCTGCGTAAGGCACGTTTCGACCATGTCGGACGTATAGCGACAAAATTAGCATCACACCCGCCGGGTAGTAAACAATTTTGGTCCCTATCAAAAGCGGTCGAAGCAAACTTCTGTCGTCCATCATTGCCTCCAATGCTGAAACCTGATGGGTCGCTGGCTCACTCTGCATGTGACAAAGCAAATTTATTTGCGTCGCTTTTTGCAAACAATTCACGTCTGGATTCTGGCTCTAAGCAACCACCTACTGTACCTCGTTGCGATTCTTTGATGCCGAAGATCGCAGTTCACACTAAAGAGGTCCGAAGAGTATTGTGCAGTCTGGACGTGAATAAAGCTAGTGGCCCTGATGGCATCCCAGCAAGAGTCATGAGGCATTGTGCGCCTGAACTGTCTCCTGTGTTGACACGCTTGTTCCGCCCTTCTCTCAGAAAAAGAACTGTGCCAAAGTCCTGGAAGCTTGCGAATGTTCAGCCGGTCCCCAAAAAAGGCGACCGTTCAGACCCTGTCAATTACAGACCGATTGCCATTACCTCCATCTTATGCAAAGTCATGGAGAAGGTACTGAACAGTAAGATGCTGACCTACCTCGAAGACAATGATCTCCTCAGTGACTGTCAATATGGCTTTCGCCGGGGCGGCCAACTGGGGATCTTCTTGTGTATGTTACGCACTGCTGGGGTGAGGCCATTGAGAAGCACGGCGAAGCTCTCGCCGTCTCACTTGACATCTCGAAGGCCTTTGACAGAGTCTGGCACACAAGTCTGCTAAAGAAGCTTCCTGCGTATGGCATCCCAGCTGATTTTTGTAGCTGGATTTCTGACTTCCTGAGTGAACGGTCGATCAGAGTAGTCGTTGACGGCTACTCCTCTGACGTGATGGCTATAGACGCCGGAGTTCCTCAGGGGTCTGTTCTCTCTGCAACTCTGTTCCTGCTGCACATCATTGACCTTCTTCGGCCGGGTATTGTTGGGTACACAGATGATATTACGGTTTTAGTGAGATACTTATCCAGCGCAAACACCAGCAGGGAAGAAATACTTTCCTTGAGAAGGGCCATGGTTGAGCGATTAGATCTGACCCTAAGTCATGTTTCCCAGTGGGGTGATGACAATTTGGTCTCTTTTAATGCCAGCAAAACGCAATCGTGTCTATTTACCGCCAAAAGGAGTCCTTTCAACCAGACTCCTACTTTCCGAAGTACATCTGTACCTATAGCTGGCAAACTTGAGCTTCTGGGCATGGAGTTGTCATCTAGTCTAAACTTCGGCGCTTCCATCGCATACAAAGCACAAACAGCGGCCAAGAAACTGGGTATCCTGAATAGAGTGAAGCGATACTTCACGCCTGGACAGCTTTTAACCCTGTACAAAGCACAAGTCCGATCCTGCATGGAGTATTGCAGTCACCTCTGGGATGGCTCAGCCAAATACCAACTTGCCGCACTCGATTCGGTGGAACGCAGAGCCAAGAGGCTTATTGGTGACGAAAAACTGCTAGAAGCCAAGTTTTTTAGCCTGGAACATCGCCGTAAGGTTGCCTGCTTGTCAGTCTTCTACAGGCTGTACTTCGGTGAGTGTGCTCAAGAGCTCCACGACCTTATCCCGCCAGCTCCCTTCTACCATCGGACATCTAGACGCACCGCAGGATACCATCCATACCTGGTTGATATTCCACCAATACGTACTAAGCGCTTCCAAAACTCTTTTATAATGCGCACGGCAAAAGTGTGGAACTCACTACCTGCGTCTGAGTTTCCGAACGCCTTCAACCCCCAACATTTCAAAGTTAGAGTGAACAGGCATCTTCTGGGTGAGCTCGCACCGTCGTCGACTCCGTCTCAGTGTTTCCCGACCTAGACTGGAGTCAAGAGCAAACCCACTTTTCATTAAAAAAAAAATACTAGAGCCATAAAGTCGTATAATAATTTTTATAATATTTTATTACGTTAGAAAATAGTTTTAACATAGCGATGGTGTAGTGGATAGGGCCGCTGGTTCGAATCCCACCACGTACCATTATGTTTTGCGGTTTCGTGTTTTCATGTGTACGTTTATTTTTAAGCCGTTGGTCCCGGTTAATATCATTTAATACCGTTAAGCCATGTCAGAAGCCAGTGCTTAAGATTGGTGGCTTGAAAACTCTGACTTAATCTAGGATTGGGTCGGGTTTCCCTCCTGGATTGCGGAGGTCAGATGGCAGTCGCTCTGTGTAACAACCAGTACCCTCGTTCAATCCTCTAAATTAGGTAGCCTACCCTGTGAGATACAGGATAAAACTAGGGATATGTTGAAGTTAATAGTTATATCATAATAAATCATTATGATTGTGTTTAGTTATAACAAAAATTGTGAAAGCAATCGTGAAATATGTACCACCAACAAATTATATTAAAAAACATATTATACCGGGTGTAAGGGACAACATACCAAAAACTGAGAGGGGTTGCTCAGTCAACGAAACTGGATAACTATCACCAGGAATACTTTCAGGAAATGTTTTTTTTACTCTCCCATATAAAATGACCATTTTCGTTCAGACAATTCGTATGGGAAAGCCAAATATTTTTTCATTTCCTGAAGGAAATTATTCTGGTGAAAGTTGATCAGTGTCGTTGACGTTAGACCCCTATCACTTTGGGAGACGCTGTCCCTTACACCCGGTAAAAACAAGTAAGTTTTGTTTTTTATAACGTGACAAACAACCACACATCTCAAATGTTACGATAATGTATAAAGAAAATACGGTGATCGGGAACCGAGCCAAAATTAATATAATAATGTCCGGATAATATTTATAACGTGGTCAATCTATTAATAAGAACCGGTATAAAAAATACCAATGTTTTTCAAGGCGAATAATAGTCCTCCCACCGATTTTCGGAATGTCTCGGAGATAGGCCAACTGCGCAGGACTTGTTTTTAGTGCACCGGCACAGCGTGGACACTTCTAACTACAATGTCATTTTAGTTACACATCGACAGACGGCATGTTGCACTTGGAATGAGTTTGTGTGCGTGTTATAAGGGTTGACAAATTTGTTATACCGGTCATAATCATCACTTGATTAATCTGGTTCTTGATTAAACCAACGTTTTAAAGTAGTTCACTGTAACTAAATAGAATAGATTAGGTTGTAAATTTTGTATGAATTTACTTACCGTCTCTCATCACTGTGGAATCTAAAAAAGTTCCTATTGGAGTAATATCTTGTGGTAGAATGACATCCGTACACGGAACAGTACCTAACCATCTTTGGAACACAAAACTTTATTATTTCCGTTACACTGGGAAACATGCGCGCGCCATACCCGCTAAGCGTACGCTCAATGTGGCCCACAATCCGGCGCGGAGTATGACGTATGTCGGACTGAGGAAGGGAGGTGAATGTCCATTCTGTATGTAGTACTATTATATATTCTGTGGCACAGGCGCACTCTCTGTTCCTTTAGTCTCTTATTCTGATGGGACAGACTGACTGACACGACCAGAGTGAAATCAGGCGAAGGACCGACTATTTACATGCCCAACCGACAGCATGGATCATCTTACTTTTCGGACAATCAGGTGATCAGCCTGCAATGTCCTAACCAAACTAGAAATAACAACACAAAGTCATTGTCCTCCGCCGGGAATCGAACCCGGGACCTCCGGGTCGAAAGCCCATGGCTCAGACCGCTAGACCACGGAGGCAGTTGGGCAGTTTGTTGTTTCAAGGCGAATATCACATTTTGAAAAGCTTTTATGAAAAAAAGAACATGTTAATTAAATGACAGCTCATATAAGATTACCTTTCTTGGACACAACTTCTATAAGCTGTTACATATATTAATATTATTCTTCTTCTTTTCGAGTCAAACCCTGGTGGCAAAACTTATACCTAGTGTCAGAGTTTTTAAACCGCCTTATGCAAATCTAATAGGCCTCTGACCTGACATGGTTTTTCAAACCTCTATCAAGAACAGCGACCTGGTCCATGCGCGAAGGAATCCTTTATTTGCATAATTAACTGATTCCAGCTTGCATTGTCTTAATCCAGCTGGGAAAAATTTTACATACATATAATCACGCCTTTATCCCGAACGGGGTAGGCAGAGCGTAAACGAATAAAAAAAGGTCATTCCGCCACGTCTGACAAGTTTTGAGGGAAAAATCTCACAAAATGGCTAATTCACAAACATTAACTCAGTGTTAGGTTTGGGAATCGAACCTATGACTTACGGATCGGGAGTTCATGTTACACCACTAGACTAACACGGAGGCAGTTAATTAAATACATAAAAACCGCGGCTAAGCAGTTTGCTTAGTTACATTGTATGTGTGCGTATGAATGTCTGTGCCTTTGATGGTTCTATGTGAGCCTGTGGTTTTAGCTAATTAGTTGACTAATTTGAGTTCTCTCTGTCGCCTTTAGCCCAGAGGTTAGTAAAATATATTATTTCTAACTTGGAATATAAATTCGCCAACAAAAAGATTCACACATACTAAGCGTGGCAAGTATGACTTTGGGGGACGGACACCCATGTCCAACCGTGGATTTTCAGTTAGTGTGGTACCTAATCACTACATAGTATAAAACAAAGTCGCTTTCTCTGTCCCTATATCCCTATGTATGCTTAGATCTTTAAAACTACGCAACGGATTTTGATGCGGTTTCTTTTAATGGATAGAGTTATTTAAGAGAAAGGTTTATATGCATAAAACATGCATAATATAGTAGAGAAAAACTCATGTTTTCCGTGTGAAGCCGGGGCGGGTCGCTAGTGAGAAATAAAACGTCATATATGGGGCATCGCATAAAGCAAGCAGCGAGGCGGCGGCGAGGCAAAGGCGCGCCGTTTCTGTATAGAAATTTACGTCCGCGCAGCTCAACTTCAAATCAAACTGCGCCACAGAATATATAATAGTACTACATACGCGCGCGCAGACGTAAATTTTATATACAGGTTGTAAGGGACAGCGTACCCCAAACTGATGGGGTACTGAAACTGCTCAGTCAACGACACTAAACAACTTCCACCATGTTTTTTTTTCAGAACGTGAAAAAAGAGTATTGGCATTTCCATACAAATTGTCTGATCGAGGTGGACATTTTGTATGGAAAAGGCAATATTTTTTTTCACTTCCTGTAAAAGAATATCCTGGTGGAAGTTGTTCAATGTCGATGACTGAGCAACTTATTTCAGATTGCAGCAGAAAGCTGTCCATTACACTTGGTATAAAATCGGCGCGCCTCCACCGCGTCTCGGCCTCGCCGCGCCGCTTGCTTCATGCGATGCGCCTAGAAGTTACATACTTACTTATACATAACGTTTTAAAATATTACTATTTCGAAATGGATGATTTTCGCTCCATTACGCCGTTCGCTAATAAATATTAAACTATTATTTGACTTGCCAGAAGATATTTGACATGACAACTCATATAAAATTACATTTGTTGGATTCAATTTCTACGAAGTGTCACTCTTCATATCATAATGTTAACCGCAGCATATAAGGTACAGCGTCCCGCAAACTGATAGGGGTTGATCAGTCAATGGAACTGAACAACTATCAGCAGGATTTTTATTTCAGGAAGTAAAAAAAAAAATCATTTCATACAAATTGTCTGATCGAAGTGGTCATTTTGTATTGGAAGTTATTTTTTTTCATATTCTGAAAGAAATTCCTAGTGACAGTTGTTCAGTTTCGTTGACTGAGCAACCCATATCAGTTTGCGCGACGCTGTCCCTTATGTCCGGTATATTAAGATAGTATGTATTTTAATGAGTAACTAGCGACCCGCCCCGGCTTCGCACGGAAATTATCAGTGTTTCTCTACTATATTATGCAAGTATTATACATACAAACCTTCCTCTTCAAGCACACCATCTATAAAAGAAACCGCATCAAAATCCGTTGCGTAGTTTTAAAGATTTATGCTTACATAGGAATATAGGGACAGAGAAAGCGACTTTGTTTTATAATATGTAGTTATAAGGTCGTCAACTGTGTACGTATTTTTTATTTATTGTTTATTTATATTACTACGGAATATTTACACTATTTTATTTACTGTAAAGAGACGTACCAAAAACATGAATGACTTAATTGCACTGCGAAATTGTAACATTGGAAATTGTTATCAAGATTTACATTCGCGTTTACACAAATTATAATATTAAGCCGTGACTTCTGCTCTGAAAGATTACACGACCCGTGCAGCCTATTTGGCAGTGTACCTGCCTGCTACGCAGAGGGTCCCGGGTTCGATTCTCAGCCAGGGCAGATATTTCAATGATGAGTTTAAATGTCTGTTTCTGGATCTGGGTGTTCTTTGTGGTTGTTTCTGTGTATGTCCATGGCACCCCGATACACGGAATCCTAGTGGGGGCTATGAGTGTGATCGTGTTTTTCTTTAACACACCCCCGCGGGGCATAGAGGGGAAGGGAAATGTTTTTGAAACCCTTCCCCTCTCTGCCCCGCAAGAGTATGTTTTGGTGCGCAGCTTTAGCCTGGATATTTTGAGACATCTTAAATACAATAAACCTCAGGATTTAAGCTATCTTCCTCTTGCATAAAATCCTTTCTGGAAATGCGTAATTTGGCCGCCATCTTGAATAAATAAAACTGATAAACGACCCAAGAGAGACTTCGTAGCTATTTATACGGTATGGCCATTTACTTCAGTGCTAATATTATAAATTTAATATTAATATTGTCTTCCATACTGGCCTAGGAGCGAGGGAAAAACATAGAATGTGCCAGCTGCATTTCCACCCTGTAAAAACCAGCTAAGGGATCCGAGGGTTTCAGTATATTGCAATTTAGGCGATGGGCTGACAACCTGTCACTACAACAGTATACCTACAAATTTATCTTAAATAACCCTCAAAACTTTGTCAGACGTGGCGGAACGACAAAGTTATGAGGGTTATATAATATTTGGAACGACTTTTGATTAGGTCGTACACGTTCTGCCTACTCCATTAGGGATAAAGGCGTAATTATATGTATGTATGTATGTATGTATGTATGCACGTAATATTTTAATTTTAGTGCTATAAGATGGCATCCTATCTGAACTTAGTTTAAGTAGGTCTGTACGTAGGTAGGTTAAAATAACCGGTGTAACTCTACATTCATGACGCTTTACATTTTTACTAAAATCTCAGTTCCTGAGATAAAAAGTACCTAAATTATTAAATTCTAGTAAGTTGTCTAGTTCTTCCATGCTGGCCTGGGAGCGAGAAAAAAATATAGAATATACCACCTGCATTTCCTCTCGAGCATGCTGTAAAAACCAGCTAAGGGATCCGAGGATTTAAGTATATTGTAATTTAGGCGATGGGCTGACACGACAACCTGTCACTACAGCAATATATCTACAAATCTATCTTCAGTTACCCTCAAAACTTTGTCAGACGTGGCGAAATGACCTTTGTTTAGGTCCTTTACGCTCTGCCTACCCCATTAGGGATAAAGGCATGATTATTATGTATGTATCCTTATTCAACTCCCAGATCCCAGAATCACAGACTAGCGAGATAACAGAATATCTTAATCACTTAACACGCGTTATAATTATTTAAAGCACTATTCGTATTTACAGAGAAAATTCATACAATTCTTGTGACAATTGTGAATAGTGGTATTATTATAATAAAGTAGTAATTTACGGCTCAGTAATAATGGAAGGCCGTACACGAGACGTTCTAATTCAAACGAGGTCGTAACTTGCTATTTAAAGTTTCTCTAATTTGCGAAGGAAAAACAAATAAAAATAAATAAAATCTGGAAAACAGAAACTTTAATGCGCATTTTGTTGAATTAAAAAACACCTAATTAAAATAGTGTTCTTAAAGTTACGATGAAACGGATACATTTTATTAATATTTTCAGTATTTTATTTTAATTACTCTATCATTATACCGTTAGTGTTTTTGGAATTAATATTGCGAATTTTATTTATTAATTTTAAATATATATATATTTTATCAGCCCCTGGAATTTTGGGACTGGGGTACGTTCAGAGCCGCTTAACCGATCGAGTTTTAGCCAGATGAAAAACTATCCTACTTGTTCAGAGACGTCTATCTGTCAGACGAAAATTCGACTCGTTTTAGAATAAAGGTAAACAAAGTTTCATGTCTTTTAATCGAAGATCTTGTTTCTAAAATAAGTTTTAGCTATTATATATGACAACATTATGAAATAGCAGTTTTAATCATTTAACTAATTTGCCAACCCGCATCATTTATTTTTGAAATGTGTTTTTGAAGAACCTTTATTCTAAATTTGAGTTGGAAATACTAAAGGTGAATTTTTATCAGGCCCGTTCAGAAACACACCGGAAGTGAAGTTTTATCTGACAGCGACGAAGGTACACGTTCAGTGCGTCCAGGTAGTCTGAAATTCTTACATACATACATATAATCACGCCTTTATCCCTAATGGGGTAGGCGGAGCGTAAACTACCTAAACAAAGGTCGTTCCGCCACGTCTGACAAAGTTTTGAGGGTTATTTAAGATAGATTTGTATATTGCTTTAGTGACAGGTTGTCAGCCCATCGCCTAAATTACAATTTACTGAAACCTTCGGATTCCTTAGCTGGTTTTTACAGCATGCCCGGGAGGAAATGCAGCTGGCACATTCTTTGTTTTTCTCTCGGTCCCAGTCCGGCATGGAAGAAACTGAAATTCTGACAGTATAAATATACTAACGCAGCCCTGGAAAAGTCGAACGGGGTAGGTATTTTGACGTATTGTTTATTTAAAACAATGTAGGTAGCAAGTGGGAGGAAATGAAATTTACACAACATTCCTAAAGAAATTTAACATTAAAATCGTTTTACCAGAGAACATTTCAAAATTGTAAACGGAATATAAATGAAAGCTTCAATGATTTATTCTCAGAAACAGTGTCTCCAGTAAAAATAAAAAATTGGTTAGCAAATTAAATAGTTCGGTTTGGGTATAGCATAAATTAACAATAAAAATATCATTAAAAAAGATCCCTTTGCGAAAAATATATTAAATAAAAATTCTTTTCCTAAAAAATATGTCTAAATTATAAATTGTCCTTAATTCATTTTTATATTTTTAGAACACTTTGCATTGCATATTATTATGTACTAGCTGTACCCGCGCTTCGTACGCTCGGTTTGTATGGAAAACACGCAGTGTCGAACATACTAAAAACGCTTCTCCTATGCGCGGAGAAGCGTTGACACTGCGTATTTTCCATACAAACTGGGGTACTTACTCTATATAGAATGGTTGATTAGTTCGGTAATGCGATTATTTCTAACCTAGGCTGGATACCAGGTAATTAAAAAAACTCAGTCAAATAAAAAGTCCTTTTAAAGTCGGTTAAAAACGATCAGAGTTCAATTTCCTGCCTACTCCCTAAGTCAGGTGGCGTGATTATTTGTATCGTTACTTTGAGTTTAAGTAATGCCCAGTCAAACAAAAAAGTTCCATCAAAATCGGTTAAAAACGATCGAAATTCGGTTTCCTTTTTTTTTTAAATAAAGATAACCGGGAATTTTTGTTTGGGGACATTAGTGATATAGTAGGTATAGTTAAATATAACGATAGACAAACAAATAGCCATGGATTCCTACGTCCAATAAATTACACGAAACAGAATGGTCTCGAAATCCACATAGGCCATTCCTATCCATTTACAAAATTTGTTCTGCTTATTTCATGAGCAAACCAACGCTTTGTGTTGTATTACTCGGAGATTGGAGACAATTAAGATTTACTGCCTTTTGCTGCCGTACGCGTACAATCGTACATAAATGCTTAATGGTTGTTGATGAAAAACTTTTTGTTGTACAATTTAGATGGTTTGCGCTCTGAATTATTCATAAAAGGTATAAATTATGTATCTATTCATGTAGAAGTATACCTACCTGTCGTTGGGGATGCTACTTCTCTGGCAGCTCGAGTTTCCGAAGTTTTCTCATCCATGATAGAAACCACACATACACTACACTTAAAAAAACACTCACTAAAACAGAGATATCTGTATAACACAGTCAGCTATAAATTGCCCCTAAATCGACCTTGTCACGCATCGCTACTTCTGAAACACGAACTAATTTTAAAACATCAAAGCCCTGAATAAATTCAATTTCCACTGGATAATAATACGAAAATTGGCAGACTACTTCGCGCTCATAAAGAACCTTTTTAAAAAATATGTCGGCACTTCAAATTGGCGGGAAGGTTTCCCGCGCGAACGCGAACGCGTATTTTTTTAAATAAAGCTTGGCATAGATGACACGTCTCTTTGCCACAGGAGTAAGTCCGAAACTGTTCTAATTTTAGTTAGGCCAAATGAAAAGATTCATCGGCATGTGCAATTTGGTGGTAATATGTTTGTGTTCAAGCTTAATAGCTCGGCACTAATCTGTTTGACAGACTTCCGTACGAAATCTTCGTTGACTTTTTCCACACGAGCTAGCTAGGTGATTTAAATTTAAAATACATTGACAGACAGTCGTGTTTATGGAAATTTTATATCATGAACAGTACAATATGAATAAATTATTCATCAAAATGCAAATAATCATTCGCATAGAACAAAAAGATGCCTTGGTAACTCTCCTTCGAAGTGTAGAAATACATTTAGTTCCTTTACTATTTTCAAGAGAGAAAAAATCCTGAACAACTTCAAAATAGGGATATTTAGAGAGCCCGGTGTATAGTGTTGTTGGATAGGGCCGCTGCCTCCTCAGCGGGGAGGTCGCGGTTCGAATCCAACCACGTTCCAATGTGTTTATCGGTTTTACAATATCATATGTACGTTTAGTTGGCGCTTTTGCCTTGCTTCGAAAGGCACGTTAAGCCGTCGGTCCCGCTTAATATCGTTTAACACCTTAGATATTAGTCGTTAAGCCATGTCAGAGGCCAGTGCTAAGCATTGGCTGCTTGAAAACTCTGACCTCATCTAGGATTGGGTCTGGTTTCCCTTCTGAGTTGCGGAGATGAGATGGCAGTCGCTCTGTGTAAAAACAAGTACCCTCGTTCAATCACCTAGATTAGGTAGCTGACCCCGTTAGATACGGGATAAGGCTAGTGAGATGATGATCAAATTTTACCAATACGTCCGTCCAGTCCACACATGAAGTTTTAAATAGGTCATGAAACTCGTGAAATTCGCGGAGTTAATTTTCTATTTATAAAACTGTGAATTGTATAATTAACCCTTGTAATTGCCTAATAAAAAGTTTCGTTTAATTAGAAGTGCGGTAGTTCAGTTGATAGAGCGATATCGATTGGAATTGAATGTTATTTTTTAGACATATACCTACGTAAGAAGTGGTGGTAGTTAAAAAAACCAACAAATGATTAAACAGACTAATTGTGGCGTTGGCCAGAGATTATGTTCGCTGGAGAGTAGTAGTTCTTCCATGCTGGACTGGGAGAGTTAGAAAAACATAGAATGTTCCAGCTGCCCTTCCTCCCGGGCATGCTGTAGAAGACAGCAAAAAGGACTCGAGGGTTACAGTGTATTGTAATTTAGGCGATGGGCTGACAACCTATCACTACACATTAGCAATACACATTACAATCTAAAATTGCCCTCAATTTTTGTCAGACGCGGCGAAAGCGCCTTTTACGAGGCTTTTAACGCTCTGCCTACCCCGTAAGGGATAAAGGCGTGATTTTATGTATGTATGTATGTATGTATGAGAGTAGTATGATTTATGATTATATCTAGAAACATACCGAATGATCTATTGCTTTGTAAGCTAAATAAACGAGCGCCTAAATCCGCGCTAATACCGCTTAGATTTGTGTTGTAACTCATGTTGTAACTATTAATTTACATTCAAGGTTATATTCATGCTGGCCTGGGAGTGAGAGAAAAATATAGAATGTGCCAGCTGCATTTCCTCCCGAGCATGCTGTAAAAACCAGCTACGGGATCTGAGGGTTTTAGTATATTGTAATTTAGGCGATGGGCTGACAACCTATCACTACAGCAATATACGTATAAATCTATCTTAAAAACCCTTGAAACTTTGTCAGACGTGGCGAAACGACCTTTGTTTAGGTCGTTTACGCTCTGCCTACCCCATTAGGGATAAAGGCGTGATTATATTATATGTTTTGAGGGTTATTTAAGATGTATTTGTACGTATATTGCTGTAGTGACAGGTTGTCAGCCCATCGCCTAAATTGCAATATACTAAAACCCTCTGATCCCTTAGCTGGTTTTTACAGCATGCTCGGGAGGAAATGCAGCTGGCGCATTCTATGTTTTTCTCTCACTTCCAGTCCAGCATGGAAGTACATATAATAGCGCCCTTATCCCTAATGGGGTAGGCAGAGCGTGAACGACCTAAACAAAGGTCGTTCCGTCAGGTCTGACAAAGTTTTGATGGTAATTTTAGATAGACTTCTACGTATATTTCTGTAGTGACAGGTTGTCGGTCCATCGCCTAAATTGCAATATACAGAAACCCTCGGATCCCTTAGGTAGTTTTTATAGCATGCCCGGGTGGAAATGCAGCTGGCACATTCTATGATTTTCTCTCGCTCCCAGTCCAGTATCACTATATAGTATAAAACAAAGTCGCTTTCTGTGTCCCTATATCCATATACGTGGGACACTCAGAAAGATTTGCGACACTAAAAAAAATTGTTCTACAGGTACATATATTTTTATTAAATCTTTTCAAAGTACTCTCCACCAGCCTCTATACAAAGATTCATGCGTCTGAACCAGTTTTCAAAGCACTTTTTCCAGTCCGCCGTAGACACCTCGTTTACAGCCTGCTCGAACGCAGCCAGCGCATCTTCCGGCGACGAAAATTGTATCCCCTTGAGCTGATTTTTTATTTTTGGAAATAAAAAGAAGTCACACGGTGCTAGATCAGGGCTGTAAGGAGGGTGACCCAGGAGTTTGACTGGTGTGCTGTCCAGGAAGTCCCTCGTTTTGAGCGCGGTGTGTGCAGGCGCATTGTCGTGGTGGAGCAGTAGTCCGCGGAGCCCTGTGTTTGGTCGCTTGTTGCTCACAACAGAAAAAAACTTCTGGTAAACATTTGGTAGTATACCATTCGGCGTTAATGCTTCTTTGATCCCGTAAGGGAATTGAGGCCAAGTGGCCAGTCAAATTAAAAAAGCTGGCGATCAAAATCTTCCCCCCGCTTCGAGATCGCTTCACTTTGGTAGGCGTTGGTTCACTTTGAAACACCCAAACTGTCGACTGGCGCTTGGTTTCTGGATCGTATTGATAAATCCAGGACTCATCACCTGTTACGATGTCGTAAACACGCCGAGACGAGCCTGCTTCAAATTTGTTCAGCATATCACGGCACCATTCCACCCGGGCCTGCTTCTGAGCGTCGGTGAGGTAGTGCAGCCAGCGCGATACTATCCTACTCACGCGAAGATGCCCGTGTAGAATCTCGTGAACGCTTCCCGATCCAATCTTTAATATGTGCTGAATCTCCTGATATGTAATTCGCCTATTATCTTGGATTAAATTTTTCACTGCTAGCACGTTTTCTTCCGTAATAGCCGTCAAAGGGCGACCGCTTCTTTCTTCATCCCCCAAGGTTGGTCGACCGCGCCTAAATTCGTTATACCAACGATACACGGTTGCCTTGGAGGGGCTTTCATCCATAAATGCCATTTGAAGCCTATCGAACGATTCATCCGGTTTCAGGCGACACTTGAAATCGTAAAAAATCATAGCTCTAAAATGTTCCCGGCGCAGATCCATTTTTCAGTAAGACACGATACTTTGAATTGGCTCGTAAAAAATGTGGAGGGAAATTTTTAAAATGGAACACACATATTTTTACTTACAAGTAATCATATTTTCAAAAAAGATTCTAACCGGCCAGTCTGCCATATATAAAAACTATTTATCGCAATACTTTCTGAGTGGCCTGGTATATGCATATTTTTTTAAAACTACGCAACGGATTTTGATGCAGTTTCTTTTAATGGATAGAGTGATTCATGAGGAAGGTTTATATGTATAATACATGCATAATATAGTAGAGAAACACTGATAATTTCCGTGCGAAGCCGGGGCGGGTCGCTAGTGGAAGAATAAATCTAAATAATAATAATAAAATATTTTATTTTCTGCACAATAATGCATTAAAAACAATGAATAAAACTTCCCAAGAAAAACTATAGTGTGTCCCTGGGATCTGGTTTCCTGCAAAGCAAACCTACAAACAATCGCTGAAGGTTCAGTTCATCCTGTCAAATCGGTAAGCAACTGAAAAAAACATGCATGCATTTTTAGAACGTGGTAAGAAACCTAAGGCTCATATTTATGAAGGCAATTCAAACTTGAGAGCAATACTAAGTATGGATTTGACTGGGCAGTTTGTACTGAAATGAAATGTCTGATACGAACTCAAATTCGCTGTCACACGTGAGAGCTGATTACAAAAACATCCCTTAAAGAACCCTTCAAGTGCGAGTTTCACACGCACTTGACCAATTTATTTAATATACAAACCGGTATGGTATTTTGTAAGTACAAAACAGAAACAATTCGTTTTGAATTTCATTAATTCAATATAATAGAATAAATTATTTAGGAATGAAAATGTTGAAGTGAATACGTAGAAAGAGGAAAGCCGATTAAAACCTTTCAGTGCATCAAATTACGAACCTACATGACAGGCACGCGTGAATTTGTGGATTAAATTCGTAGGTACGTAAGGTGTAGAAGGTTTATATAGGTACCCAATAGAGATAGGAAAGAAACGGTTACGTGTCGCTGGTTAGAAGTCAACCTCTGTGTCTGAGGTTTGCGTATACTCTGAGTTCCACATACATACATATAATCACGCCTTTACCCCTAATGGGGTAGCGTAAACGATCTAAACAAAGGTCGTTCTGCCACTTCTGACAAAATATTAAAGGTTATTTAAGATAGATTTGTGGGTATATTGCTGTAGTGACAGGTTGTCATCCCAGAAACCCTCGGATCCTTAGCTGGTTTTTACAGCATGCCTGGGAGGAAATACAGCAGGCACATTCTATGTTTTTCTCTCGCTCCCAGGCCAGCATGGAAGACAAGACCTGAGTATGTTCTGCGTATTACCTACACCATGCCTACAAATAGCCTTAACTGTACTGGCCTGTTACGACAAAACACTGTATGATGGGATACAGTGTTTTGTCGTAACAACTTTTAATGGGCTCTATCTATATAGTATATCCCATTCGGGATAAAGGCGTGATTTTATGTATGTATGTATATAGTATATCGGGTGTAAACTGATGAGGATTGCTCAGTCAACGACACTGAACAAATTCCATCAGGAAATTCTTTCGGGAAGTGAAAATAAAAATTGGCTTTTCCACACAAAATGTCTATCCACCTCGATCAGATAATTCGTATGGAAAAGCAATTTTTTTTTCACTTCCTTAAAGAATTTTCTGGTGGAAGTTGTTCAGTGTCGTTGATTGAGCACCCCCAATCAGTCTGCGGGACGCTGTCCCTTACACCCCGTATACAATCCGATACAATACAATACAAAATTCTTTATTGCACAAAGAAACACGTACAACAGAAATAAAAAGGAACAAACGTGACAGTACAATATAGGCGCCCTTATTGCTAAAGCACCAATTTCTACCAGGCAACCTTTGGGTATAGAAATTGTACAAGCAGAAAGCGGGATGGTGCATAATACTACATATAATACTTAGACAATATTTACACACTATTAAATAAATATTTCAATAAAATATACTGATACATATCCTATGATAAACTAATACATAATATATGCTACATAAGACAGGATACTCTATGTTATATATCAGAGAAATTGGTAGATAGAATATCACTACATATACTTACTTAAATGATACTTATAAATTAGACAGCTACACATTAAACATTATTAGCCAGATAGAAATTTCTTGTTTGCTCCTTAAACGATTCGATAGACCATATACCCATATTAACCTCCCTCATAGATATAATACTGTTCCTCTCTCTTAAAAAACAGCTGTCACATTTTCTGAAAGTGCGTGCATTGCACGGATTGTTTTTCTAAATTCTGATTTTCATTGAAATAGCAGATTCTGAGATTCGATTTAAATATGACCTCATTACATGGAGATCTTCAAGGATACAACGCTGATTTCCTTGAACTATATTTTGGAAAAACACGGTATTCTAACATACTTACGGTGTTTTGTCATAATAACCCGCCCTCACGAGATCATAGATAAAATGTTTGTCATAACAACTCTCGGCCGCGCAATATTAAGATACAGTGTTTTGACGTAACAGCCCGACCGCTCTCCCATAGCAATCGGATATTGCACCTTACTTATTTTCTTCCATGCTGGCCTGGGAGCAAGAGAAAAATTGTTCCATGCTGGCCTGGGAGCAAGAGAAAAACATAGAATGTGTCAGCTGCTTTTCGTCCCGTGCATGCTGTAAGAACCAGCTAAGGGATCCGAGGGTTTCAGCATATTGCAATTAAGGCGATGGGCTGACAACCTGTCACTACAGCAATATGCCTACAAATCTATTTTAAATAACTTGACAGACGTGGCGGAACGACCCTTGTTTAGGTCGTTTACGCTCTACCTATACCATTAGAGATAAAGGCTTGATTATATGTATGTATGTATGTAATTGTACCTTAATACATACATAAATAATAATAAATAAAATGGAATAGACTTTTTTTTTATCGATAGCTTGTTTTATCATACCTTCTCGTTCAATCCCCTAGATTAGGAAGCCGACCCCGTGAGATACGGGATAAGGCTAAGGAGATGATGAGCCCTATATAACAATGCTAAAGATTAGCGTTCTCGGTCACTTAATTCAAGAAATATGAACCAAACGTAATTTCATTTTCAAACTTTGCCCCTGAAGAGTTGGTGTTTCCAAGATACAATGTTTAGTCCTAACAGGGCAGTGTAGTGCATTCCTAACCGAACCAACTCAAGCATAAAGTTTTCAATCTAAACAAACAAAAAAAATAAAATCTGTATGTTTAGGCTTTCAGTTTCACTATTTTTTATAAGCAATGGGTCTGTTGTTTAGTATTGAATCACTGTTTCACTTTTAGAAACAAAAATAGTCACACATAACTGATAACATAATTCTTCTTCTTCTTTCACGTGGTTTCCGAGTCGACCTTAACATTCTTAAAATGGGAAGAGGCTGGGCTAAGGGGATTGACCACGCACTGGTTGCGGGTGAAGTAATGGCTGAAGGGACACGGTACTGTAAGCACCACTCGCACCACTACCAAAAAGACTCGTTTCCAGATTAGAATTTAAAAAAACAAATGTCAAAAAAGGCTCGTCTTCAAACCAGAAAATTGAATATAAAAAACAACAATCTAATCTCAAAAACACTCGTTTTCAGACCAAAAACCAAGAACGCTAAAATAAAAAAAAGAAAGTCAAAGTGACAACGTCATGTCATTCAAAGTTTACTCTCGCAATGTTTTGCAATAATTTTCGAATTTAATGTTTTCTGTTACATTGTCAGAGAAAATCTTTACCTATTTTGAAGAAAGTGTCGTTTACTATATCTAGTATTAGTCAAAAGCTTCTACAATGGCGGACGACGACGAAAACCTGCACCGTTTGGAGGGAACCTCTGGCGACGCTCCAGGAGGATTAATCGTCAAAAAGAAGGACAAACCTGCAGATTTCCAGTTTGCCAAGCCCTCCTTACTCGGTCTGGATAAGCTAGCTGCAGCTAAAAGAAAGCAGAACCGGCTTATATCGTTCCAGGACGAAGGAGAGGACCCGGAGGAGCAAGGTACTTCTTCTGACACAAAAGAACGTAAATACAGGAGACACAATGAGGAAACTCCTACTTACACTGGAGGAATATCTGAACAAGCGAGGGAGCGTATGTTAGAGAGGTTGCAAAAGTAAGTTGTAGAAAAAAAAACAAATGTTATTATGTTTTGATTTGATTTTGAGGTTAGAATCGTATTTGTGTACTAAGGTTCATTACCAACTTGTTCAATCTCATTGTATTTTATGGGCTTACTGTTATAATTCTTACTAAAGTCATTTCAAGTCAGATTGTAGTCTTATATTAAAATTAATAATTGCCAGTACCATTCTAACCCCAAAACTGAACAAATTTTAAAAGTATAAGAAATAACAAAGAAAAATTTCGTCCGCTGATATTTCGACCGTTAATAATCTAATATTTTTGAAATAAAATAGCACTGTGATTTCAAAAAACTATTAGTAAACAACTTTTGTTTGGTTAGTTTATTTTCTTTAAACAAATTTTAAATACTACTCTTAACCCTTAATTTAATGCTTCTAATTTCAGAAAAGAAAAAGAAACAAAAGAGAAAGGTGTGCATTACTCTACAGTAGAAGAAAAGAAAACCCGATCAAAAGATGAGGAAGATGACCGTTATAAACGCCGTTATGACAGGGACAGAGATAGAAAAAGGGATGATAGGAGAGACAGAGACAACCGAAGAGATGACCGGAGAGACCGGGATGGTGACAGAAGAAGAGAGTCAGAGAGAAGAGATTCAGAAAGAAGAGATGATAGATACAGCAGAGATAGGAGTGATAGAAGTGAAAGAGATAGTTCTAGACGGAGTTACTATGAACCTAGATTTAGGGATGAACCTAGGACTCCGAAGTATGTATTTCAATGTTATTGAGATATTAGTCACTTAATTTTATTTTAGTGTAGACTGCAAATTATCATTTTTGTTTTCTCTGTAATTTTTTATGATCAGAAAAATTATGATATAATCTCTCAATGCTATACTAAAATAATTATGACGAACATTAAAAATACAATCTTTGTACTTATCCTCAAATCCATATTTAAAACTAAATCTATCCTTTCCAGCTTAAATGTCCTGAAGCCTACAGACAAAACGGCCTGGGATGACGATGATGACGACCCAAGGGCAACCGTTAGGAAATCCAGCTGGGACTTCCCAACACCTTTACCGAGAGACAAAGACTCCGGCAGTTCCGAACGGTCCTACAGAAGCGAGAAAAGTGAACGAGGTAGACCGTTGAGGGATAATAGAGGGAGATTGTATGAGATGACTCCAAAACCTACTCCTCACAAGTGAGTAAACTTTATAATTCTTTTTATATACCTGAAAACACAGTATATAATACATACATAGCAGAACGTAAACGACCTAAACAAAGGTCGTTCTGCCACGTTTGACAAAGTTTTGAGGGTTATTTAAGATAGATCTGTAGGTACATTGCTTTAGTGACAGGCTGTCAGCCCATCGCCTGAATTGCAATATACAGAAACCTTCGGATCCCTTAGCTGGTTTTTACAGCATGCCCGGGAGGAAATGCAGCTGGCACATTAAAGCTTTTCTCTCGCTCCCAATCCAGCATGGAAGATAAGGATGATATAATTTCAAATTATTTTCTGATTTAAATTGCAAGTTAATTCATTTTTCTTTCTAATTATTACTGCCTGTCTGAGGGACAATTCTCTGCATCAAATTTTGTTTGCCGTGCAACACAATGCACAAATTTTAGCTGTGGCGAGTGTTCCATAGCCTTTTCGTTTGTAGGTACACTTTGTCAGGATTGGCGCACTTTTCACTTGAGTAAAAATGTGCTAAGCTAGACTGGAAGTAATAGAAAAACATAGAATGTGCCAGCTGCATCTCCTCCCGGGCATGCTGTAAAAACCCGCTAAGGGTTTCGAGGGATTTAGCGTATTGCAATTTAGGCGATAGGCTGACAACCTGTCCCTACAGCAATATACCTGATATGGTATCTGAAATAACCCACAAAACTTATCAGACGTGTCAGAACGACCTTTGTTTGGGGCGTTTGCACTCTGCCTTCCCTATATTTTCAGAAATAGCGCTGTGGGTGCAAAAGACTATTAGTAAATTATAAAGAGGATTGTATGCATTTCTTCCATACGGGCTGGGAGCGAAAGAAAACCATAGAATTTGCCAGCTGCCGGGCATGATGTAAAAACTAGCTAAGTGATCCGAGGGTTTCAGTATATTGTAATTTAGGCGAAGAGCTGGCTACATTTTACTACAGCAATATATCATCTACACCTTCAAATCTATCTTAAAGTGACCCTCGAAACTTTGTCAGATGCGGCGGAACGACCTCTGTTTGGGTCGTTTGCGCTCTTATTGTATGTATGTATGCATTTACCCGTGTCCCGTGCATTAACCACATTGCCTCTTGAATATTTCAGGTTCGCCAGCTCTCGCCGCGCGGTGGACGTCGATGATCCTGAGTGGATGGAGGCTGAGAAGAAACTGGACAGAGCTTGGTACAACATGGGTGAAGGTATGAGATCCTGTTGTTTTTGTATGCTATGGTCATGTCATACTATCGTCTGTCTCAAAGATTTTCGCGATGGCGACGAAACAGTTGGTGGATATTCGGATCTTTCTCTTGCACTCACAGTTTGGAAAGGGAGATCCGACTGTCCGCCAACTGTTTTTTCGCTCTTAAAAAGCTCAGTTAGAATAAAATTTTATGCAAGTTTTCCTTCCGCAATTTAATTTATTTAAAGATTTCTGAATTGCTGCGTTCTTGCATTTTTTTTACATGAAGTTAATAATAATAGTACTTTATTACAAGGAAAAAAAAACAAAATTCAATAAATACAATAATAAAATATTACAAATACATAATAAATATACAATTAAAATTAAATTTTTCACTACTATCTATTAGCGTCATGGTGCACTTTAAGCCAGTACTTTAGAATAGGACTGGAGACATCCTCACACACAACCCGCAAGATTGTATTCTTAGAGGCCCTCAGGCTCGACCACAAAGATGCAACAGGCTCTCGCATAAGAGCGTAAAACTCTCGGCAAACATGCCCGACGCACTGCACCACCGGGGAAGCCCCATGAGGATACGGAACGCATCATTGTACTGTATCCTCATGGCACAGAATATATAGCGGGTATGGCGCGTGCACGTATCCCAGTGTAACGGAAATAATAAAGTTTTGTGTTCCAAAGATGGTTAGATCTATACTGTTCCATGTACGTATGTCTTTCTACCATAAGATATGACTCCAAATAAAAGTTTTAGATTCTACAATGATGAGAGACGGTAAGTAAATTCATACAAAATATTCAACCTCAACTATTCTAACTATTCATTTACAGTGAACTACTTTAAAACGTTGGTTCAATCAAGAACCAGATTCATCAAGTGATGATTATGACCAGTATAACAAATTTTGTCAACCCTTATAACACACACACAAACACATGCCAAATGCAACATGCCGTTTGTCGATGTGTGACCAAAATGACATGATAGTTAGGAGTGTCCGAGCTGTGCTCATGGTGCTATACGTTTAATTAAGTTTTGGCTTTCTTTTTCTTCCAGGGGAAACCGACGAATCGGATCCATTTGCGGACACATCAGCGGAATATATAGCACGCAAGGAGGAGCAAATCGTCAAACGACAAAACAGAAAAGTCTCCGCACAGAGGCAACAGATAGACAAAGACAACGAGCTGTGGGAGCGAAACAGAATGCTCACTAGTGGGGTGGTGCATTCCATCAATGTTAACAATGATTTGGATGAGGTGAGAAATAATATCTCTAACAACATAAAAATACTTTATTGCACGTAAGAATACAAATTATACAACACAACAGATATAACAAAAGACAAGTACAACATAGGCGGCCTTATTGCTAAGGTACCAATTTCTTCCAGGCAACCTTTGGGTGACAGAAAAATGCGTAGCTGTAAGTGGGATAGTGCAAACCTAGTCAAATATGTATCCTAAATACATTACACTACATATAATACATAAACTAAGTACAAGCTACTACATAGAGATTGTAAAATTTACGAATACATAATATGTAATAAACTAATACATAAACTAATGGAAGATAGGATAATGTAAACTATTATATAACATGCTGGACTGGGAGAGATAGAAAAACATAGCATGTTCCAGCTGCCCTTCCTCCCGGGCATGCTGTAGAAGTCAGCAAAAGGGACTCGAGGGTTACAGTGTATTGTAATTTAGGCGATGGGCTGACAACCTGTCACTATAGCAATACACTTTTCAATCTAAAATTGCCCTCAATTTTTGTCAGACGTGGCGAAAGCGCCTTTTACGAGCCGTTTATCGCTCTGCCTACCCCGTAAGGGATAAAGGCGTGATTTTATGTATGTATGTATGTACAATCAGCACAGGATAAAAGTGAAGTAAAACTAATGATCAGATAGTAATTTGTTCCAAGTAATGTAAACTCTCTAACACGAAGAATATAAATAAAAAACTGGCCAAGTGCGAGTCGGACTCGCGCACGTAGAGTCTATACAATATTAGACACTATATTTTAACCATTTGTTACCAATTACGGTTATTAATATCAAGCAAAAAAATCACGTTTGTTGTATGCGAGCCCCCCTTAAATATTTATTTTATTTTAATTTATTATTATCTAAGTAATTATACAGCTCAATGTTCTGTGAATATTACAAGCGTTTACCTTTTGCCATTTTTAATATCGAGCAAGAAACGTCAAAAATATCACGTTTATTGTGAGGGAGCCCCCCTCAAATAGTTATTTGATTCTATTTTTAATATTTGTTGTTATAGCAGCAACAGATCATCGTAGAAAATTACAACTGTCTAGCTATTACGGTTCATGAGATACAGCCCAGCGCGTGGTGACAGACATAAAAGACGTGCCGGAACGACCTTTGTTTACGTTGTATACGCTCTGCCTACCCCATTAGCTATAAAAGCGTGATTATATGTATGTTTTTTCTTCAGGAAAGTGTGGATCGAGTTCATCTGTTAGTACACAACATCGTGCCTCCGTTCCTCGACGGTAGAATCGTGTTCACCAAACAACCAGAACCCGTCATTCCTGTAAGTATAGACACTTATTATTTTATGCTTACGCGTGCCTATATGTCTTTTGGAGTAGGCAGAGCGCCGATGGTAGAGAAAAAGAAGCAGTTTAGGAAATGCCTGAAAATAGAGAAATATTTCATTTTGTTTATAAAACATCCGCTACAACAATGTATTTCTGGTCTTCTTCTTAGCGTGAGGATTTTTATTTTTAGTAATACTGTATTTTCATCCTTTCATTTCTCTCATGCTGGACTGGGAGCGAAAGAAAAACATAGCTGCATTTCCTCCCGGGCATGATGTAAACCAGCTAAGGAATCGTCGTTTTAGTATATTCCAATTTAGACGAAGGACTGATAACCTGTCACTACAGCAATATAACTACAAACCCAACTTAACTGGCCCTCACGGCTTTGTCAGACATGGCGGAGAGACCTTTGTTTAAGTCGTTTGCGCTCTGCCTACCTCATGAGGGTCAAAGGCGTGATTATATGCATGTACCTATGTGATTTTTACTTTCTGAAAGCACGCTAAGCCATCAGTCCCTGTAGTACTATTGCTTACTTTTTTATTATGGTTGTCAAATAATCCATTCGAGAGTCCTATAAGTCTCAAATATAAATAGATGTCTATGTCGAATTAAATAAGGTACATATAAAATTACTTCTAACTTCCATGCTGGCCTGGGAGCGAGAGAAAAACATAGAATTGCGCCAGCTGCATTTCTTCCCGGGCATGCTGTAAAAAGCAGCTAAGGGATCCAAGGGTTTCAGTATTTTGTAATTTGGGCGATGGGCTGACAACCTGTCACTACAGCAATATACCTACAAATCTACCTTAAACAACCCTCAAAACTTTGTCAAACGTGGCAGAACGACCTTTGTTTAGGTCGTTTACGCTCGCCTACCTCATTAGGGATAAAGGATTGATTTTATGTATGTAACGAAACAAAATCTGATAATATTTTCAGGTAAAAGACCCAACCTGTGATATGGCGATCAACGCCCGCAAAGGCTCAGCTCTGGTCAAAGCGTTCAGAGAACAGAAGGAAAGAAGAAAAGCGCAGAAGAAACACTGGAAACTAGAAGGAACTAAACTGGGAAACATCATGGGCATACAGAGGGATAAAGAAGAAGAAGAAGACGGGCCTACTAAAGAAGCTTACAAATACGCTGAACATTTGGACAAAGGTAAGAGTCGCATAAAAAAACCTAAACTTGCTTTCATGTACGACAAACCTTAATTAACTACCTTAAGTAATTACCCAAAAATTACAATAAAATTGCCTGATCGAAACATCATTATACCGGAATTACCCTATAAAGTTCCAATTGGCATAATCGATCAATTAAATTATGAATGTTTAAATTATTCATTACTTCACTACATAGTATAAAACTAAGTCGCTTTCTGTCCCTATATCCCTATGTATGCTTAGATCTTTAAAACTACGCAACGGATTTTGATGCGATTTCTTTTAATGGATAGAGTGATTCAAGAGAAAGGTTTATATGTATAAAACATGCATAATATAGTAGAGAAACACTGATGATTTCCGTGCGAAGCCGGGGCGGGTCGCTAGCGTAAAATAAAATAGAGCCGTTTATTAATTTACTTTAACAGTTTTTTTTTTTAATGAAACTAAAGAAGAACGGTATAAAATAACTGTATGTCCTATGAAGATTTTAATAACGGGCTCTCACTTTGGAATATAACACAACCCCGCACCCGACCCACTCAACCTGATGAGGGGACTCCGAATGTTCCGAAACATGTCGTGAAGTACGCGACTTATATTCCAAAGTGAGTGCCCGTTATTAAAATCTTTATTTAGAATGTCTCACTTAAGTTTAAATAGTTTACATACATATATAAAATCAAGCCTTCATCCCTAATGGCGTAGGCAGAGCGTAAACGACCTAAACAGGGGTCGTTCTGCCACGTCTGACAAGTTTTGAGGGTTATTTAAGATAGTTTTGTAGGTATATTGCTGTAGTAACGCCCGATGGTGTAGTGGATAGGGCCGCTGCCTCCTGTGCGGGAGGTCGTGGTTCGAACCCCACCACGTACCAATGTGTTTTTCGGTTTTCGAATTTCATATGTACGTTTATTCGGTGCTTTTTCCGTGCTTCGGAAGGCACGTTAAGCCGTTGGTCCCGGTTAATATCGTTTAATACCGTAGATATTAGTCGTTAAGCCATGTCAGAGGCCAGTGCTAAGCATTGGCGGCTTGAAAACTCTGACCTAATCTAGGATTGGGTCTGGTTTCCCTTCTGGGTTGCGGAGGTCAGATGGCAGTCGCTCTGTGTAAAAACCAGTACCCTCGTTCAATCCCCTAGATTAGGTAGCCGACCCCGTAAGATACGGGATAAGGCTAGGGAGATGATGATTGCTGTAGTAACAGGTTGTCAACCCATCGCCTAAATTACAATATACTGTATAACCCTCGGACCCTTGGCTGGTTTTTACAGCATGCCCGGGAAAAAATGAAGCTGGCACATTCTAAGTTTTTTTCTCGCTCCCAGGCCAGCATGGAAGATTTAAATAGTGTATACGTATTAGCATAATATGTATTAGTTTATTATAAATATATATTAGTTTATTTTATTTATGTATTTATTTAGTAGTATTTATATTGTTTAAGTATTAAGATTAACTTAGTATGCACTATCCCGCTATCTGCTATGTACTATCCTACTACCCAAAGGTTGCCTGGTAGAAATTGCTGCTTTAGCAATAAGGCCGCCTATATTGTACTGTTTTGTTCCTTACTTTTCTGGTGTATGTATTTGTGTTTCTTTGTACAATAAAGTATCTCGTATTGTATTGTATTGTACGTCCTATTTCCAGGACAAGCCCAAAAAGAACCGGAATCAAAGTCAGACTTCGTGCGAAAAAAGACTATAGGAGAACAAAGGAGATTCCTACCCGCATTCGCTGTGAGAGAAGAACTCATGCAGGTTATCAGAGAAAACAATATCGTTATTATAGTCGGTAAGTACATAAAACTCATTTAATTTTTCTAGCCTTATCCCTTATCTTACGGGGTCGGCTACCTTATCTAGGGGATTGAACTAAGTACATAAAACTATGCCTCTTTATAATAATCTATCCTGGCGCACTCCTCCTTAGCGAGTGGATTCTCGAGTTGAATGACCCGATGAGCCCTGGTGTCAGAGTTTTTAAACCGCCTATTACCTGTACCTGTAACATTTTCGGACAATCAGGTGATTCAGCCTGCAATGTCCTAACCAAACTGGGAAAAACGTCACAAAGTGATAAATTGACAAATATCAACTTTGTGTTTCCCCCCTGGGAATCGAACGCAGGATCTCCGGATCGTAAACCCCAGGCTCTAACCACTAGACCACGGAGGCAGTTGGCGCACTGCAATCCGTCGATAAATCGCAATAAAATCTGGCATATTTGCCGACTATAGGGTCGATGACTTTTATGCTTTTATGCGGAGGCAAAAGGCTGCATTCCACTTAAGATTAATTAAAAGTGACTTCAAAATTGTAATGGCTGTATTCCACACAATATACGCGACATGTAAAGATTTTATACAAAAATAATAGGTAATAATATGACATTATGACAATTATAATTTAATTTATATTTTTATATTTATATTTCAACATATTCATTGTAATATGTTTGTTCACTTTGTTTGTTTGTCCTCTTTTTAATTTATACATTTAATTGCAATGTGTTTGTTATACGGATGAATGCCTGGAATAAAGAATTTGAATTTGACAAAAAAATCTGCAAAGGAAGGTTTATATGTATAAAACATGCATAATATAGTAGAGAAACACTGATGATTTCCGTGCGAAGCCGGGGCGGGTCGCTAGTGTAAAATAAAATAGAGCCGTTTATTAATTTACTTTAACAGTTTTTTTTTTAATGAAACTAAAGAAGAACGGTATAGAATAACTGTATGTCCTATGAAGATTTTAATAACGGGCTCTCACTTTGGAATATAACACAACCCCGCACCCGACCCACTCAACCTGATGAGGGGACTCCGAATGTTCCGAAACATGTCGTGAAGTACGCGACTTATATTCCAAAGTGAGTGCCCGTTATTAAAATCTTTATTTAGAATGTCTCACTTAAGTTTAAATAGTTTACATACATAGTACATACATATAATCAAGCCTTCATCCCTAATGGCGTAGGCAGAGTGTAAATGACCTAAACAGGGGTCGTTCTGCCACGTCTGACAAGTTTCACTACTCACCTAAGTTACTACTTGTACCATTGTAATAAAGTTTGAGTAGGTGGCGCTGTTCGTCGTATTTGTAGATCAGTTTTTTTTATGGCAATAGTTAGACTTTAGAGGCCATCGGGTCTAAAGTCTAACTCATCATCATCCTAGCCTTATCCCGTATCTCACGGGGTCGGCTTCCTAATCTAGGGGATTGAACGAGGGTACTGGTTTTTTACACAGAGCGACTGCCATCTGACCTCCGCAACCCAGGAGGGAAACCAGACTCAATCCTAGACTAGGTTAGAGTTTTCAAGCCGCCAATGCTTAGCACTGGCCTCTGATATGGCTTAACGACTAATATCCACGGTATTAAACTATATTAACCGGGACCAACGGCTTAACGTGCCTTCCGAAGCACGGAAAAAGCACCGAATAAACGTACATATGAAACTCGAAAACCGAAAAACAAACTGGTACGTGGTGGGATTCGAATCACGACCTGCCGCTCAGGAGGCAGCGGCCCTATCCACTACACCATCGGGCTCTCTCTAATTTTCGATATATCTCAAGTTGGTAATGTTTTTTTTAATTTAGGTGAAACCGGCAGCGGTAAAACGACCCAACTCACTCAGTACTTGCACGAAGAAGGGTACAGTCGTCTAGGGATGATCGGATGTACTCAACCACGTCGTGTGGCCGCCATGTCCGTCGCCAAACGTGTGTCAGATGAAATGAATACTAAACTAGGTAAGTTGACCAAAAGTTTACCAAAATGAAATCTAAAAATCTTCCATGCTGGACTGGGAATGATAGAAAAACGTTGAATTTTGCTACGCCTCCCGGGCTTCCTATAAAAACCCAGCTTTAGCTTGTTAGCGGATTCGAGGGTTTCAGTATATTGTAATTGAGGCGATGGGCTGACAACCTGTCACTACAGCAATATACCTACAAAGCTATCTTAAATAACCCTCAAAACTTTGCCAGACGTGTCGGAACGACCAGTTGTTGAGGTTGTTTACGCTCTGCTTACCCCATTAGGGATAAAGGCGTGATTATGTGTATGTGTGTGTGTGTGTAAGAAATTTTAAAAAAATACACAATTGAAACCTGGGACCTTTGGAATATATAATTCTGTCAACTGAGCTACCTAAAAGCTTCTATGCTGGCTCTAAGTGAGATGAAAACATTCCAGCTGCATCTCCTCCCGGGTATGCTATAAAAGCCAGCTAATGGATTCGAGGGTTATAGTGTATTGCAATTTTGCAATGTACATCAAAATCAACTGTTATTACTATTTACCCTCAAAATTTGTCAGACGTGGCGGAATGTTTAGATCGTTTTCGCTCTGCCTCTGGATTTTATGCATGTATGTATGTAAAATCTAAGAAAGATTCCAAATCCCTTAGAAACCTGGGACCTTCGAAATACTGTTCGAAACGAAATCGATCAAATCCGTACACTTATGTGACATGGCATTATACTGTGGGGATAGCTCGTTAAATTATTGTTGGTTTACCCAATACATACACGAAGAGTCCAAGGAAACAGAGTCTACGTAGCTTTCAGCATTTATAGTATTTCCAACTCAGTTTTAGAATAAAGGTAAACAAACTGTAATATTCTTTATTCAAAAACACATTTCAAAAATAAATGATACGTTTTAGCGAATTAGTTAATTTACTAAGACTACAATTTAATTATGTTGTCATATCTAATAGCTAAAACTTATTTTAAAAACAAGATCTTCGATTAAAAGACGTGAAACTTTGTTTACCTTTATTCTAAATCTGATTTGGAAATACAAAGAACCCTACCCTAAAGGACCTTTGGAATACCATTCCATAATTCTGTCCACTGAGCGACTGATCTAAACTGATCTAAACTGACTAGACCAGACGAATCGTTACACTTAAATGACATTTATGGTATTATGCTGTGGGGGTGGTTCGTTTAATTATTGTTCACTTACCCAATACCTACACGAATACACCAAGGAAACAGAGTCTAGCTGTCAGCTTTTTATGTTATTGTTGAGAAAATAAAACAATTAATTATTATTTAGATTTTTTTGTTCCATGCTGGACTGGGAGCGAGACAAAAGATCCTCACGGACATGCCGTAAAAATCAGCTAAGGGATCAGAGAGTTTTAGTATATTGTAATTTAGGCGATGGGCTGACAACCTGTCACTACAGCAATTTACCTACAAATCTATCTTAAATAACCCTCGAAACTTTGTCAGACGTTTCGACCTCGATTAGGGATAAAAGCGTGTATACATATATATATAATTTAGATATCTCGTTCAATCCCCTAGATTAGGTAGCCGACCCCGTGACATACGGGATAAGGCTAGGGAGATGATGATATATATTATTTTGGTTCCTAGATATACGCAGGTCATCATCATTCCCTTGCCCTTATCCCGTTATTTGGGGTCGGCGCAGTATGTTTTCTTCTTCCATTCATCCCTGTCAGCCGTCAGTTCGACATTAACACTTGTTTTTAACATATCATCTTTCACACAGTCCATCCATCTTTTCTTCGGTCGTCCTCTCCCAACATATCCGTCCACATTCAAATTCAATACCCTTTTACCTATATGACTTTCATCCCTCCGCATTACATGTCCATACCACGCAAGCCGATTTCCTCTCATTTTATCTGTTATGGGCGCAACTTTCAAGCTTCCTCTTATTCCTAGATATACGCAGGTATTTTTATTTTTGTAATTCCACCAACCAGGCGACGAGGTCGGCTACGCGATCCGTTTCGAGGACTGCACGTCGCCCAACACGGTGATCAAGTACATGACGGACGGCATCCTGCTGCGCGAGGGGCTGCGCGAGCCCGACCTCGACCACTACTGCGCAGTCATCATGGACGAGGCGCACGAGCGCTCGCTGTCCACCGACATGCTCTTCGGACTGCTCAGAGAGGTCAGTCTCAATAGATGTTAACACCGGGTGTAAGGGACAGCGGCCCACAAACTGATAGGGATTGCTCAGTCGATTTTTTTTTCAGAAGATGAAAATAAAATTTGATCTTCCCATTACAAAATGACCACCTCAATCAGACAATTTGTATGGAAAAGCAAAATTTATAGCTGATAGTTGTTCAGTATTGTTGACTGAGCTAGCCCTATCAGTTTGCGGGACGCTGTCCCTTACGCTTCGTATTTCAGCAAGGCTAGTTTTTGTAATCCTTTTAACCGGGAGCCCTCATGGGCTCATCGCTACGCTCGCAATATGAGTAATATACCTCGATGGATAACGTGGTATCTAACGCTCGCTACGCTCTTGATATGAATAATATACCTCATTCAATGACGTGATACCTTGCGCTCGCAATATGAATGATATACATCGTTCATTAAAATTATATCACGCGCTCGCTACGCTCGCAATTATAATATAATACATCATCCAATGACGTGATACCTTACGCTCGCAATATGAATAATATACATCGTACAATAAAATAATATCTCGCGCTCGCTACGCTCGTGATATGATTAATATACGTCGTTCAATAACGTGATAGTACGCGCTCGCTACGCTCGCAATATGAATAATATACATCGTCTAATGACGTGATATCGTCATTCGGTAGTTATATCTTGCTATATCAATCTTTATCAATTATACTATTTCTATGATTATTGATCAATCAATTTTAATGACTACTAACTAATGTCATGAATTATGCAATAATTCAGTACTCAAAATCGAACTGTTCTTCTTCATCTTAAAACTAGTTTAGCATTCTGTAGGTTGAAGGAAAATGACTGCTAATAAAAGTAAAACAAATATTAAGTAAACATTTATTTAAAAAAATGCTTTATTATAAATAGTATTAACTTAAACGAGTTTAATACTCTCACAACAGTCAACATAATTGTCACAATTAGGTCATCTTATATTCATCTTAATTAACCCCTCACATGTATGGCGTCACCGTTCAAAGTGAAATAAGTACACTTGTGTTATTCATATTACGTTTTTAATATTTATTCACGCCTATATCCCAATGGGATCGACAGAACGTTTACAGTCTAATAAGATAAGATAATAATTTATTCATTTAAAATTTAAACATAAAATAAAAGTATTTTATTCTTGTAAAATTTTTGGAAGGATGCGTGACAAGTAGTATCGTCTAAATGGCATTACACCAGTAAATTATTTTACCGTAATTTTTTTTTTTAAGTTATGAAAGGACTTTTTAAACTCTTTAAAGTAGGTGACGCCATCTATCCCAATACAGTTAAAATATTAGGCACAAAGTGTGAGATTTCAATAATATATCACTTGTACTCAGCACAATGACGTAGAAAGGGCTTAATTTATAAATATGTATACTCTATCAAACTTGAATACTTGAAAACCGACTACGAAAATTCTGAAACTATCTCATTAAACATTTTTTTGTTTTATATAATTTAATCAATCAATACACAACTCTAACTAATTTATATAATTTTCCTCTGGAATGTCTAATTTTAACTGAGCTGCTCAACTCTACACATTTTAAAATATATATATTTTTTCGCAATCGGTGTGTTTGCAACGTTTAATAAAATCATTTACAAATCAGGGACAGTCTTCTTCAATCAGAACATAAAGTGAAAAGGGAGATTTTCCTGCTATTTAATAAAAAAATATATATGTATTTATTTGTCAAACTTTTAAATTGAATAAAATAATATATTTTTTTTATCTAAATCACTTTACCTATATATAAATGAATACAGTTATGTGAGAAAGATTTACTTGGCAATCTCAAGTTAATAACTACATAAATTATTACGAATTTACGTAAAACAGGGCAGGTGGCAAATGAGTCGCCATCTTTTAAATTTTAAATATTAGCACGCCATTTTTATGTTAGGAAAGTCTCCCTAAATATTCTCAGCAAATACGCAATAATAGTAAGACTAGGGTGTCACTCTCAGACCGTTTAAACAAGGTATCTTAAGCATATTTTAAAGATAAAGTACTTCAAATATCAATAGAATATTATAGAACAGAGAAAGAACTTGAGTATCTTCAATTGTTATTTTCATTAAAAAAAAACAAATGTTGATGCTATTTATCTAAACAAGCGCCAGAGGTATCAAATACATAGCTAAAAAATGTTTGAATAATAAAAAACTGAATTATTAAAAAATTGCATCATTTTTCAAAAGTATATACTACGCTTTTTCTGTAATATTACTCAAGTCCCATCTCATTAACAGAGCATTATCAATGATTTTAGAAGCTAAGGGTCTTATGTTAGGAATGTTTGACATCATTTATTTCTTCGAATAAAATTTGTTTTTTCCTACGAAAAATTAAAGCTTCCAATCTTGTTTTAAAAAAATTGCGATACCAGCAAAGTGGATTCTAGTATGAAGAGACCTCATACTACAGTGGAGCATAGTTAAGTACGAATTCATCATACTTAGAAAGAGAGACAAGAAATAGGCATTAGGAATACCGAAAAGAGACAACGTAAATTTTTTAGCTGCCACTTCTAGTTGTAACCTCAATTTCAAATTCGTGGGAAGGCAACTTAATAATACAATAAACTTTTAATGCCTTTTTAAAAAGAAAAAAAGGTGGTTTAAAAGCCTTTGTTTCAAATCGAAATTAAAAAATCTGAATCACCAAATAAGGTAGTATGATCTTAGCCTGTCCACAAAAGGACAAAAAAAAGAAAAAGTCAGATTCAAAAATGGAATCGTTGCCTTCCTAGACGTTGTCAACTTTAGCCCTCGGTTGCCAGAAGCAAGTGAAGCTAGCGCAGCAGTTGCTATTGTTGCCAGCGGCGGACCCGCTGGGCTGCGACCCTCAGACTGACTTCGCTTTGGTCCTCGCCAAGTTCTGGTTGTTGACAAGCATCACGCCCATATTCATGCCGACGTTGCCCCACTTTAGAGACTCGCTTATCTGCAACAAAGAGATTAGGGTTATAGAAATTTCGCCAATAAAAAAAAAGAAATTTTTCCTTCTGAAAAAAGACGAAAGGTTATTTTTACGGTTGGACAATACGACGCGAGGTTAATTTTACTGTAGAACAAATACGACGAAAGGTTAATTTTACTTTTGAACAAAGACGACGAGGAGTTAATTTTACTTTGAAACAAATACATAATAGTATCTCATAACATAAACCGAAACCATCGTTATTTCTACCCGGACACATAAAGCATAAAATTACGCCTATCCCTTTAAGGGCAGGCAGAGCGTGAACAGCTATTTTCAGAAAGTTGTTCATTGGTATTATCCCATCCTTAGTTTCCATGATCGTCCTTTTACTGACTTGTAACAGTATGTCCAGGAAGCAGCTGGTATATTCTATGCGTTTATCAGTCTTAGCTCAGCATGGAAAAATCCCGACACGACACATACATTATATTGTTAGCTAAAATAGAGTCAATGACCACAGGCAAAATATTCCAGTAGGACCATCAAACAAATTTGTTTGTTAACAACCTCAAATTGTTGTGTTTATCCTATCCTGTGACCTTTTGATATAGAAATTGCTTGCAACCGTTTTAGTGTTACCTTACAATTGCTACCGTGTTCACATCTAGAATTTTCCATGTCCTATCTTAAATTATTCTGTGCACTAGAGTGTGCTAACTAGTTCAGATTTTAGGTTGTGTTTTGATACATTAAAAAATATACTATCGAAATATATTATCATTTAGTGAGAAAATATACTATCGAACTTCTTGTTTCGTATTTCTTTAATGTCAAATAAGTGATGTCAAAGTTATATCTTATTAATTCATAAGATTTCTAGTCCCCTATTTCCTTAGTGTCAAAATTTCTTTCATGCTGGACTGGGAGAGATAGAAAAACATAGAATGTTCCAGCTGCCGTTCCTCCCGGGCATGCTGTTGAAGTCAGCAAAAGGGACTTGAGGGTTACAGTGTATTGTAATTTAGGCGATGGGCTGACAACCCGTCACTATAGCAATACATATTACAATCTAAAATTGCCCTCAATTTTTGTCAGACGTGGCGAAAGCGCCTTTTACGAGGCGTTAAACGCTCTGCGTGCCCCGTAAGGGATAAAGGCGTGATTTATGTATGTATGTATGTCAAAATCTCGAAACGTCAAAATGTTTTACTCGTTCGTTAAAGCCGTGATTTCTGCTCTGAAAGAAACACGAAACATACCTTGCGGGTAGAGAGGGGAAGTTATGGTGCGCTGGAGTCACGGCTTTACATTTGAAATAATACTCAATAAAAATAATACTCAATAAAATTACTTAGTAACTAAGACTTTACTGCCGATATTTTTTATCTGACTTTGTTATCGAGTAATTAACTAAACTGAGCAGACACTCGAGGTAAGACGTTGACTTACTGTGCTGATTGATAAGACCGCAGTTAGTATTCATACATATAATCACGCCTTTGTCCCTAATGGTGTAGGCATAGCGTAAACGACCTAAGCAAAGGTCGTTTCGCTACGTCTGACAAAGTTTTGAGGATTATTTATGATAGATTTGTAGGTTTATTGCTGCAGTGACAGGTTGTCAGCCTATAGCCTAAATTGCAATATACAGATACCCACGGATCCCTTAGCTGGTTTTTACAGCATGCCCTGGCACATTCTATGTTTTTCTTTCGCTCCCAATCAAGCGTGGAAGAAATCAGTTACTATATTTAAAATAAATCATTAACATTATAATAATTATAAATGATTGCACGGTGAGTGTCAAATTTCATCCATTATATAGATAACCTTTGTAAATATAAATCATATTCGTAATTTATCTTACAAATAATTTTATGCTTCAATATTTCATCCAGTAATAAACGCCTACCAGCTAAATGTGGGTACACATTTAATAATATTATTATGTTTACGTACTTCAAATTGTTATGCGAACTCGCACGCCATTTATATTTAATTTGTATAATTTCTAAGACGCAATTCTGATAAGATTCTGAACTATAAATAGATATAATTGCGTTTAAAAATAGTAAATCATACAATGTTCATGTTATCTACACTAAACAATAATAAATATTATCATGAGTTAGGCATATTTTGTTTCGTGCGTAGGAAATAATGCCTCTGTACGATACTACTTTTTTTTACTTATAGCAAGCTATATGAAAAAGTTTAATCCTAAAGCAAATATAAGCGAAGGCGTTTATGAATATTGACTTGCTCTTGCGGCCTGAAGTGACAAAGCAACTGTCTTTGTACCCCACCCCAAAACCTAAAAGGCACTCTCATAGTCATAATACTACATTCGTATTTTTTTGTAACTAATACTTTAAGGGCAAAACTGATTTACTATGCACAGACAACATACATACATACATAAAATCACGCCTTTATCCCTTACGGGGTAGGCAGAGCGTCAAACTCCTCGTAAAAGGCGCTTTCGCCACGTCTGACAAAAATTGAGGGCAATTTTAGATTGTAATGTGTATTGCTATAGTGACAGGTTGTCAGCCCATCGCCTAAATTACAATACACTGTAACCCTCGAGTCCCTTTTGCTGACTTCTACAGCATGCCCGGGAGGAAGGGCAGCTGGAACATTCTATGTTTTTCTATCTCTCCCAGTCCAGCATGGAAGAATGCACAGACAACTATAATTTAAATGTGAAATGGCTGTCAGAACCGGGTCAACCAAATAAAGTTTAGTAAATAACTAAATTTAGGCCACACTAACGCACGCTATCTACTCTATTAATTATAATGACTGGCGCCACACATTTTCGTGTGTCATTAACTCATTAACTATTAACTTCCATGATGGACTGTGAGTGGGAGAGAAACATAGAATGTTTCACCTGCATTTCCTTCCGAGCATGCTGTAAAAACCAGCTAAGGGATCAGAGGGTTTCAGTATATTGCAATTTAGGCGATGGGCTAACAACCTGTCACTACAGCAATAAACGTACAAATCTACCTTAAATAACTCAAAACTTTATCAGTCGTGGCGAAACGTCCTTTGTTTAGGTCGTTTATGCCCTGCCTACCCCATTAGAGATAAAGGCGTGATTATATGTATGTATGCATAAACTATTAATGTTACACTACACTGTAACATGTAATTGATGTTACAGTGTAGTGTACATCGATTGTTTGTAAACCAAAACAATCGATGGAAAATATTAGAAAGAAGTCTTTTGGTGTCGTTCTTTCAATATTGACTTATGGAGCTTCCGCATTATGTAATGAATAACTGTTATTAATTTATTTCAACGAAAGTTGATATTATGTATTAAATGTGGAAGCGCACAGCTATAAATAGTATACTGTCACTTCTTTGAACAATTCGCTATTCATACATAACATACATCACACAAAAACGAACTAGTTTATACTTTATGCATAGCAAAATGAAGCGTCACTTCGAGTATTATAATACATACATACATATAATCACGACTTTATCCCTTATGGGGTAGGCAGAGCGTAAACAACCTAAAAAAACGAAGGTTGTACCGCCACGTCTGACAAAGTTCTGAGGGTTATTTAAGATAGATTTGTAGGTATATTGCTGTAGTGACAGGTTGTCAGCCCATCGCCTAAATTACAATATACTGAAACCTCGGCTCCGTTAGCTGGTTTTCACAGCATGCCTGGGAGGAAATGCAATTTATGTTTTTCTCTTGCTCCCAGGCCAGCATGGAAGTATAAAAAAATTGCAAAGGAATGTTTCACGCATATGTTGGAGTAATAAATGTTACAATGTGACATGCCATATTTTTAACGTCACTTCGAGTATAATAAAGCTGTTCAAATATCAATAGATGTGCTATTTCACTACAAGTAACCTTCGTTTGTATGATGATGTCATTATGTTAATATATGCCTGTCTTGTTCTAATTAAAAAGCCTGCTAAGTCTTTGTCTTGAATTCATGCGTCTAAATTATTTAGTGTCCCGTTGTTTTACTCAATAATTTATAATTTTAAAATTTGAGTTCTTTTTTTCTGTTGAGAGTTCTTAAAATATTCTTTAAAACTATTAGGCAGTACACTTAACGCCACTTTCCATCACCTAATTAGCCTTTACCGTAATTTATATGGAATTCTCTCACGCTGAATATTTAACAAAATAACATAATTACTTTGTTGTTAGCCAAAACACATCAATGCACCATAAAAATTCAAATCTGTTGCGTCAATAAAAAAAAACTTGGAAACTTTTTAATAGACTTATTACCGAAGAGATGTTCCTTTTTTTTAAAAAAATACTTCTGGAATTGCCCCACGCAGAAGCAAACATATAACATAGCCTTTATCTTATTGCGGATAAATATATCTATTGTGCATTATTTATCTAATATTTATATCTGTTCAATATCTTATCTTATCGTATTCTTTTTTATTTATTTTTTATCCAATTTATATTTTAACTGACTTAGCTTTAATATTAATGACATTTTGTATTTTGAAATTGTTATCTACTATTAGTATTCTTGATTCATTTTTTGACAAACACTTTGTGAGTGCTTACAATCCGACATGTAATTTTGTATTTTTGTAATGTAATTTTCACTGTGTGATGAATAAAACAAAACTAACTACAACTATCAGTTATCACGTGTTTCCCTATCGGCATATACCACAACCATTGCAAAAGTAACATAAGTGCTAAACACAAACGAACATAATACACAGAAAGAACATGAAAAGGGTACATTGAACTCCGGTTTTTTAATACCAATTAAATAAAAGCCTCACCGGTATTGGTCCAGCAGAAAAGTCCAAAGCGCCATTCTGAATACCATCAAAAGATGATAATCATAGGAGTTTTCGACGTCGTAAGGCTTATCTGTAACAAAATGGCTACGTTGTGCGATCGTTTTCTCTTCATTTTCCCGCCATTTCCAACCATGCATTTTTTTTTTTCACCCCTCCATAACTTTTTTTACACATTCCATTCGATGATCGCAGTTACTAACTATTATGCACCCAGTTTTCAATGTCTCCAATTTTGAATGTCGAAATGAAAAAGCAAGAAAGAAAATTTTGACATCACAAAAAGCTTCGGAAATGAATTTTGAAATAAAATTTGAAAGACCCTTTTACTGAAGTATGAATAAAACAGCCTTTACATCTTTTTATGATCACGTAACATAAGTTACATTGATTCTCAAAAGATTGCGTTTTTTTTTTATTTATTGACAATTTTTTTTTATTTGATTGTTATAGTAAAGACAGTTTTACGTTCCCTCAGACACGTTACATGCAACTTAAAAATAACAAATTCTAGAACCAAAAATAGACATAGACTAAAAAAGGAAAGACCGTTAAAGCGGCATGCCGTACGAGTTTCTAAAATAGAAAACTTGTTTACTACGAGTAGATACGTATAAGTAACGTTAGTTACTAGTATAATGTATACTCCGTGTTTTTAAGGTTGCGTTATCCATATCAACGTTAACTGCTTTTTATTTGCAACTTCCCTGAGGTTCAAATTTCGGAACCGCAGAAGATAATCTTGTTACAAACATATGTTTTGCGGTTCACTTTCTATAAGGTGTAAACTACTGTAAAGGAAAAGCAGGTTATGGACCGTAAAACAAGTTGGTAGTGATACCGCAACTTTAAAAACACTGAGTATATAAAGTAACATTAACTAACCGAAGGACGCGCTCGATCAATGAACAAGTATTGACGGTTCTAGAATTCTCATTTTGAAATACTAGACTTTATACCGTTTACAAACTACACCCTATTTATGTTTGAGATTAAATTTACTGAATATTTAGTTACAATGGGACTGGCATTTTAATCTAATATAAAGTTTTTACGTCAAAACACTTCCGATTTGCATTGAATAGGTACATTAACATTCAATGACTTGACAAAAATGGCCGATAAGATTAAAAAGTAGAAGTTCTTTATTTAAAAAAAGAAAATTCATGATTACCTGTCTCATGCGAGCCTCCTGCGGAGTTTCCCCGTAGCGGCACCAGTGCACAAAATGGAGGGTGTTGTGCCAGTTCCTCTCGAACCTTGACTTAGTGGCCATGTCCAGCTGGAATCAGGAGAGACTCCTTAGTAGTTGGTATCGCGGTTCCATCAGCCGACCCATTCAGAAAGAAAGCCAGGAGCTTTCATTATCTGAAATAAGAGGACCAAGTCTGACGCAAAACCTACGCTTCGAGCATGCAAGGGGATTTGAATTTCGAAAAACTTTCGAAAGAAAAAGTTATTCATTCGGAATTTTATCCATGTACGGATATTCTGATAGTTATTAAGTCTATGAAAATGTAAATCATTATTGACGTGTCTCATTTCTCAAATAGAAGAAAATTTTGTACCAGTTCAATTTAGTTATTAGACACGGTTGAATGCGTGTAAAAGGCTCATCAATATGTATAGGAAAATCATCGAGCAGCTGCTCAGTAATTTATAGACACAATTTGAATCAAAATTTACTTATCTCCATTTTAAGACTTTCAAATTTCGGTATCTTTGACAGCTGTTTATAATGAACAAACATTCCAAGATTCTAGCATTGCGAATATAGGTTAAACAAACATTGAAGGTACTTAAACTTGGCAATGCAATGAATTGGATGTATCAAATGATTGTATAGTTAGTTATGTCGGACTCTCATAGTCTCTTGACTGTTATAGCATGAAGGCCGTTGTGTTATGTCATATTTACAATCGTGTAGGTGTTGTTTAGTAATAAATTTAAACACGTGGTCAAAGTAAATAAAAACGTCACAAATACTATACGAGGTGATATTGGTAAAGCTACTTTTAATAGAAGAGTAAATAATTCCACGAAAGATAATGTCGAATGAGAGCGAAAGATAACTGATATTTGTCATTAAATTAAAGAGAGTGTGTCATTGCAGCATTTGATAAAAGAGCGTCGAATGATTGTGATTCCTAATTCATATGATGACGATACACCGAATGAGACATTGACATTTAAAAAAAATGTGTTGGCGCACAATAAAAGAACTGCCCATTATTCAATGGCTATAGTAAATATTTATGATCCGATGATGCATCGATCTGCATCCTGCAATCATAACGAATATGTTTCATACGTATGTGTTTTGAATTTAAAAAGGTGTGTCTTTTGAGATATTTACTTTGGCCCTCCTTATGTCTAAAACAAACTAAATCTGGATTGAATTAATAATGAAATGATGATATACCGAAAGACAGAATGGAGAACATCATCAACATCTCAAAAAATGTTTAAATATGAGATGATGCAAACTACTCGTAAAAGATCTTTGATGATGGCAAATTTATATTTATATGATGCGTAATGGTTCATGCAATGCATATGTGCTTTGAATTTACAAATGCTGGTGTGTCCCTTTTACTTTTTTTTTTATATACCTTGGCCCTTATGTCCTTCTCGCTGTTCGGCGTCTCCTGCTTGTCATCAACGTTGTGAATGCGGATCACCGAGTCTTTCTTCCAGAATGAACCGAGTGTGGTACGCACTATGCGTTTGCGCACACCCTTCTGTTGCACGGTGTATACCTCTATCTGTTCCGGGTTCTTTGTTTTTTCTGTGGGCAAATGATTTTTCACTTCAGTCATATGAACCTGCTTGATTACAATTATTACTTACTTTATTATCAAGTTTCGATTTATCGCTAAACTACTTATATCACCAAGGTTAATGCGGATTTCAAGAACGAACTCTTTATTTGAAGATAAATTGCCTTATCATTATGTCCTTATTTGTATTCGTGACTTAGGTCTCGTAATAATGTGCAAAGTTTTTTATCGATGCACTTGGCAACGCGTGATTTTAACATTGCACTAGTGTGGTATGATAACAAACATGACGCTAGAATTTAGTTTTCTAAGAACATAAAGAATGAATCATTTCAAAACCGGTTTGTTCACTAGCAGATTCATTCAAAACATCATTTGTTGTTGTTCTACTTTCCTGCTCATCAAAATTCCCGTCTTTTCACTTTGCATATAAAGCTACTATTCGTTGATCATGCGAAGGCCGTCGACTTTTGATCGTCTGAGGTTAAACGAGAGTTCATTCGCAGCTGCACCTTTATTGAATTCTGAATTCTTTGCGAGACTTTTTTCTTTACTCACATATTTAGGCAAAGCCTGCGAAAAACGTTTGTTCTTTTCGTCGCGTGACCTTAATTCTTTTGAATCACGTTTAGATTGATTTTCTTTTTAATTTATGGTAACTGTTAGTTTAGCGGATAATTTTAGTTTTTGTTTTATATCCCTCTTTTAAATCCATCAAAGTTGTCGTTTCATTTATTTCCACGGTAAATTTCCCGTTTTTAATTATTATAATGTTGATAACCGTGAGAGTTTGAAAAAGACTATTTTTATTTTTTTATTCGATTTCTCCTATGTTTCAGTGCATTAAATTTGATGTGATTATCGCAGTTTTTGTTTGTTGATAAGCGTTTCGTGCAGTTAAACACAATCGTTTCTATTTGTGTGCGTAAGTGTACCGGCCGTATGAATAAATTTACAACTTATTGTTAGCTACTCGGGCTGTGCCAAGACGTTTGAGTTCAGTGAATATTGTGTATACGCAAGCTAGTATGCGTTCGCGCCTTCATCGTTGTGAACGTTATCGTCGTCCTAATTGTACATACATACATACTCGTACATACCAGTGGCGAAGGGTCCATACAACACGATTCCTGTCGGATTCGGATGGGGTAGGCAGAGCGTAAACGACCTAAATAAAGGTTGTTCCGCCACGTCTGACAAAGTTGAGGGTTATTTAAGATTTGTAAGTTTATTGCTGTAGTGACAGGTTGCCATCCCATCGCCTAAATTGCAATATACTGAAACCCTCGGACCCCTTAGCTGGTTTTTACAGCATGCCCGGGAGGAAATGCGGCTGGCACATTCTATGTTTTTTTTTCGCTCCCAGGCCAGCATGGAAGAAATTGCTCTTGTTGTTCTTTATTCTCCTAATTGTTCTTGACAAAATTTTTGCAAGGTTATCTTTGCGACTCTACAATTTTTATCGAAACTTATTCAACCAAGTGAAGGTTAGGTTGATTGTGCCTTTTGATTGCTGGAATTTTCAACTTTCTAAATACATACCTTTACCCTTCTTCCACATGGCAATGGCGTACATATGGTAGTCAGGTGACAGAGTAGAATCTGGTGGCAGCGGGTCTTCAGCCCTAACCTCGAGGACGAATCCGGACTCGAGGACCGCGCAGAGGATGTTCTGTTCATCGTGCTTGAACCACTTGGTCTCCCTCAACTTGTGTATAGCGACTGATGAGCCGAACCGCTGCTTCTTTGGCGCGAACAAAGCCTGGGCCTGACTCCCGAAACGAGACAGGAGCCCCTTCACCGTCGGCGGCGGCGCTACGCTCTTCTCCGGCGGTTTGATTTGCTGGAAACTCCGGCAGGTCACGAACCTCGCTTCCATTGAACCCTTTCTTTGGGATTACAAATAACAATTCCACACCAAACACTTAATCTATAATGTCGCGAGACCGCACGACTCTCACTATCGGGCGATCGAGTTTTGTATCAACACTTTCACAATTTCTGTTAGCGCGTGTTTCGTCGGTACTAGGAGCACAGATCAACACGGTGGCTTTGGGAATAAGACGCGGCGCGCGCGTGGGGGCTCGGTTATAAATGGCCGTGCGGGGCGCGGGGGGCGGGCCGCTCTTGTGTGACCTCACTAGTGATGGGCGACGCTCGATAAATTACTTCCAACTTTGCGATAAGTAATTGTTTTATGTATGTACCTAAGATAACGGTGTTGGCATTTATTATAGCTGTTTTATCATGATTAAAGACTTATAAATGACTATGCAGAGACGTCTTTTGTGACTAATTATTAACTAGCATCCATGTAGAGTTCGTAACAATGTTACAGTAGCTGGAATGGCCAGGGATTTCATAACTATGTACCTACCTATTTACTAAATATGTTTACTCTGCATTCTCCATCCTGGACTGGGAGCTAGAGACGCCAGCTGTATTTACTCCCGGGCATGCTGTAAAAACCAAGTAAGGGATCCGAGGGTTTCTGTATATTGCAATTTAGGGGAAACGCTGGCAACCTGCACTACAGCAATAACCTACAAATCTGTCTTAAATACCTCTCAAAACTTTGTCAGACGTGGCGAAAAGACCTTTGCTTTGGTCGTTTACACTCTGCCTACCCCATTAGGGAAAAAACGCGTGATTATATGTCTGTATGTATATACTCTAGAAATTGCATAACGTGCATCAAACTTGCACTAGACTTGCTATACTGCTATATTGCTATTATCTCTATCACTCAGGTCTGTTCTATTTATGGCTACAGTTGTGGTTATGAGTTATGACTTAAATTAAAACATGATCTCTGTGCACTCACAGAGTAGCGTGTTTAAATCACACATTACAAAGTATTACCCCTTTCACTAATAAATTTTGCTCTTATTCACTAATAAGAGCAAAATTTTACATCTTTCTACATTAATCTAGAGACTGGGGTAATACTTTGTAATTTGTGATTTAAACATGCTACTGCTTTCTTAGTTTTAGTACCTACACACCTAAAACATGTACTATAAACAAGCAAACATCGTGTAACATTGACTCATTTGGTGTAATCGCAAAACTCGTCACAATACGTCATTATTATACAACGTCGTCTGCATCGTCACAGCAGGTGAGATTGCGGATAAATTCTAGTCTATCCTATAAAGAACACTATCAAGTTCTTCTTCATTTTTTTGCTATTTCTATTATATCAGCCACCATAACTGTTGTTTATTTTATCGATATCAATTTATAAACTTTCATCGATAACGTTCCGCCACATTTCGATGCATCGAGTTCGACCTCCTCCCGCATTGCCTCCCTCTCCCCACACTCCCCCTCCCGCTTACGACAAGCCGGCGCCAACTGGCCAGGTATTATTCTTTATAATATTACTGCAAGTAGCTTTAGCAAATCAGCCAGTGTTATGCAAAAAGTTTTTAAGCTATGACAGCATTAGACGTCATTCTGATTTTGAAATTGGAATGTTGAGGTTATGTTCGGTTTCGGCCGGTACTGAACAGTAGAGGGGTACGTTCGGGGTAGGGGGTGGTAAGGCCGGTCATGGCAAGGGCAAAGCAAAACGTGGTAGACACCGGGTCTATAAACATGCATAGACGGTTGTATAGCGTACACGGTATTGAGGTCACGTAGGCTCCGGTCTGGTAGTATTCTGGACGGAAGACTTTTTTGGCGAAACGGGACATACTTTCAGGTAGTCTACCGTATTGCAAGCTCGCTATATTTGGAGTGAGTGCGTAAACTGCGTAATGTTCGAGAAAATGACGTTTCAGGCCAATATTGTTAGTTTAAATAATATCCGCAATCCGTTCTCTTACTTAATCTGCATATTTAGAGAGAGCAATTTAAAAATTCTGAAATTTTGGATTAACGCTATCCGTCTAATGAGTTTTTTTGAATAATATCCCCGGATATTTTCAGCTACATTACTTCTGGTTAATGTACAGCTTTTCTTTAGTTTGGGCTAATAGTCTTTACGTTAATCTATTCTTTATTTAAGATATTAGTCTTATTTAGCTGATGTCTGGATTGGCACAAACTATTTGGGAGAACGAAATTGTTTGAATTGCAGCAATATACCTACAATTCTATCTTAAATAACCCTCGAAACTTTCACAGACGTGACGGAACGATCTGTGTTTAGATCATTTAGTGTTTGCCTGCGCCATTAGGGATAAAGGCGTGATAATATGTATTACTTCCATGCTGGGCTGGTAGAGATAGAAAAACATAGAATGTTCCAGCTGCCCTTCCCCCCGGGCATGCTGTAGAAGTCAGCAAAAGGGACTCGAGGGTTACAGTGTATTGTAGTTTAGGCGATGGGCTGACAACCTGTCACTATAGCAATACATATTACAATCTAAAATTGCCCTTAATTTTTGTCAGACGTGGCGAAAGCGCCTTTTACGAGGCGTTAAACGCTCTGCCTACCCCGTATGGGATAAAGGCGTAATTTATGTATGTATGTATGTATGTAATATGTATATGTAAAACGAAATGGCATAACTACTACGATGCAAGGTCATCAAAGAGTGCAATTATTTTGCTTTGACAACAGAACTGAGCTGCACTAGAAGGAAACCTTCTATATTGGTTGCAACACGCAGTAATTGAGATAAATTTCTTGTAATACAAACTCTTCCATGCTGAGGGAGCGAGAGAAAAACATAGAATGTGCCAGCTGCATCTCCTCCCGGGCATGCTGTAAAAGCCAGCTAAGGGATCCGAGGTTTTCAGTATATTGTTATTAAGGCGATGGGCTGACAATCTGTCACTACAGTAGTATACCTACAAATCTATCTTAAATAACCCTCAAAACTTTGTTAGACGTGGCGGAACGACCTTTGTTTAGGTCGGTTACTCTCTGCCTACCCCATTAGGGTTATAGGCGTGATTAAATGTATGTATGTAAAACCTACAACCTTACTTCGTGATACCCAATACCTAAAACATCTGAGACTATGTATAAGACGTACGTAGTATCAAAACCGTAGCGTAGTAGTATCAAATCAACGCAGTCAATGTAGATACACAACATCTCCCTAGCCTTATCCCGTATCTCATGGGGTCGGCTTCCTAATCTAGGGGATTGAACGAGGGTACTGGTTTTTTCACAGAGCGACTGCCATCTGACTTCCGCAACCCAGAAGGGAAACCAGACAATCCTAGATTGGGTCAGAGTTTCCAAGCCGCCAATGCTTAGCACTGGTCTCTGACATGGCTTAACGACTAATATCTACGGTATTAGAGTATATATTAACCGGTACCAACGGTTTAACGTGCCTTCCGAAGCACGGAAAAAGCGCCGTTTAAACGTACATATGAAATTCGAAATTCGTAAAACTCATGGTACGTGGTGGGATTGGAACCACGACCTCCCAGGAGGCAGCGGCCCTATATATGGCAACGGCAACGGCCAGGACAAGTATAGTAAGGGACAGTGGTCCCTTACACTCGGTATGTCCTGGCCGTTGGACACTTCCCATAAACTGACAGAGGTTGCTCAGTCAATGACACTGAAATTAAAAAAGATTTAGAAGATCAAATTGTCTGATCGAGGTGGGCATTTTGTATATAAAAGCCAATTAGTGTAAATAAAACACTTCCTGAAAGAATTTCTTGGTGGTAGTTGTTCTGTATCGTTTACTGAGCAACCCCTATCAGTTTGCGGGACGCTGTCCCTTACTCACGGTATAAACAACTTGACATAGAGTAAATCACTACATAGTATAAAACAAAGTCGCTTTTTCTGTCCCTATATCCCTATGTATGTATAAATCTTTAAAACTATACAACGGATTTTGATGCGGTTTCTTTTAATGAATAGAGTGATTCAAGAGGAAGGTTTATATGTATAATACATGCATTATTATATCTAGTAGAGAAACACTGATAATTTCCGTGCAAAGCCGGGGTGGGTCGCTAGTAAATAAATACATAAATGAGATTGGTAGAAGTCCTAACCCACCAATGAAAATATGCTTTCAAATTACGATTTTATTTTTAAAACTGTTAAAAGTTTTTTTTTTGTGACTGTCTGTTTCTTGTTTACTGCGATATAAAAACAGTTTGTTCAGTTTTAAGACGGCCATCAGGTTCCACACTGGACAGCTATGAGCTGACTCGCTTGATAGATGACCTAGGGTATCTGGATATCCCTGTGTGGTGGCGGGTTAGAATAGCATCACCCCATAACTTCCCGTGGGTGTCGTTACAGGCGACTAAGGGAGAAATCCAGGGAATGGGCAGCAGCGTTCCCTGTGAATGGAAAACTTATACTGTGCTCACCAACCCGCCTGCCAAGCGTGGTGAGTATGGCATATACCCCAATTTTGGGGTGGCCCATGTCCAGCAGTGGACTGTTGTGGCTGATGTTGATGATCTTGATATCCAATACCTAGCGATGTCAGACTGGCTTCTTCCACGCTGGACTGGAGCAAGAGAAGAATATTGAATGTGCCAGCCGCATTTCCCGGGCAAGCTGTAAAACCAGCTCAGAGATCCGAAGGTTTCTGTATATTGCAATTTAGGCGATAGGCTGACAACCTGTCACTTCAGCAATATACCTACAAAACCTATCTTAAATAACCCTCCAAACTTTGTCGACCTTTGTTTAGGACGTTAACGCTCTGCCTACTCCGTTAAAGATAAAGGCGTGATTATATGTATGCGTCGATGCGAGACTGGCTATACCTACTCAAAGATCCCGTATTGTTTCTCAGTTCTGAGAAATGTGTGGTTTATAGTGTTAATCTCACGGAATTTTTAAATGTGTACTCTGTAAATTTAGTTATTTGTCAGAAAATCATAAAGCATCCATTTTATTAAAGGAAAATCACTTACTCGATTTACGGCATTAGCCTGTCTTAAAGGTCCTAAAGGACCGTCGCGGATGGCTGAAAACATGTAGACAAGAATCTATAATTATTCAACTTTATTTAATTTTAAGAGTTTTTCTACTATAAATTCCTGAAACCCTAGGTACAATTATGGGAACTCTAATTACCGAAGACTTGTGTAATAGAAAATGCAATACTTACAATTATCACCGGCTCTGTCACATCGTTTAGCAATGCAATGTAATTGTTTGTTTACCTATTATCACGTGCAGTCGTGAGAGAAGTCTTTCATAGGGCTTTCAGCAAGAGCGAATGTGGGGGCCGGGGGGGCACGTTCAAAAAATGGCCAATTCCTGGGTTTAACTCGTTCGTAGTCACATGAAGGGATAGGGTATTCGGCATCATATGAAACTATGAAATTCTAAAATTTTAGCACTCACAATACTATTTTTATATCATCACTACATAGTATAAAACAAAGTCGCTTTATCTGTCCCTATATCCCTATGTATGCATAAATCTTTAAAACTACGCAACGGATTTTTGATGCGGTTTCTTTTAATGTATAGAGTGTTTCAAGAGGAAGGTTCATTTATATAATACTTGCATAATCTTGTGGGAAACACTGATAATTTCCGTGCGAAGCTGGGGCTGGTCGCTAGTATAATATAAAAGAAAGAAAATAATAAATTCGTTTCTAGCAGGAGTCGAACTCTGGTCATTACTCTACCAACTGAGCTACAGAAACGGTAGAGGGAGTGACGAATTTATATCCTAGCCTTATTTTTATGTACACGTCATAGCGACGTTAGCGACATCTAGCCATGTAGTTTAAAAACTACGTAGGGCTTGACCAGTCCAAATTAAGATTGGAATTCAAGTCAATAATTATATCGCCTCACTTTTTACATACTTTTGAGGATGACAAGACTCACAATGCAATTTTTATAGAGTAATGGAATGCTCAATTGGTAGAGTAATGGGCCGGCATTCCAGAGACGCAGGTTCGAGTCCTGCCAGAAACTAACTAGTTATTCTGCATTACTAAATTCCATGCTGGCCTGGGAGCGAGAGAAAAACATAGAATGTGCCAGCTGCATTTCCTCCCGAGTATGCTGTAGAAGCCAGCTAAGGGATCCGAGGGATTCAGTATATTGCAATTTAGGCGATGGGCTGACAACCTGTCACTACAGCAATATACCTATAAATATATCTTAAATAACCCTCAAAACTTTGTCAGACGTGGCGGAACGACCTTTGTTTTGGTCGTTTACGCTCTGCTTTCCCCATTAGGGATAAAGGCGTGATTGGAAAACTTGTACTGTGATATAGGCGTGATATGTATGTATGTATGTATTAACTTACTACTCTAGCTGTTTTTTATTTACCATTCTGTGAAGTTAGTGCAGTCACAGTTCGCGTGCTAAATGGCTTAATTAGGTAGTTTATAATTTACAAATTAAACACCACACATACTAGTTAATTAGTATGTAAATAGTTAGACATATAACAGGGTGACTTTTTGCTAGTGACTGATAATCAAAACTACGTATGTGCTGACCTAAGTTTCTTGAAGAAAGTCACATTATAAAAGTAAGCAATACGTGATTATTTCTAAAATATAATGGAGGCAACGGGAGATCCAAGAGCTGGCAGAGCTATTTTGCGCCAAGGATTAGTTAAGCCATCTTCTTCTTCTTAGCGAGTGGATTCTCGAGTCGAACAACGACTGACACTCAGGTGATTCTGCCTGCAATGTCCTAACCAAACTGGGGAAAACCACACAAAGTCATAAATTGACAAATATCAAGCCTTTTGTCCCCCTGGTAATCAAACCCAGGACGTCCGGATCGTAAGCCCATGGCTCTGACCACTAGACCACGAAGGCAGTAGTAAACTACTACTAAAGCCAAACAAAGGTGTAATGCCAACAGCATCTTGGGTACTTTGCCTCGGTGGTGCGCGCTGGATGAAATATTTCATTTGCAATCATTTCTTGAATGTCATCTATACATACATACATACATATAATCACGCCTTATCCCTAATGGGCTAAAAGAGAGCGAAAACGACCTAAACAAAGGTCGTTCCGCCACGTCTGACAAAGTTTTGAGGGTTAAATAAAATAGATTTTTAGGTATATTGCTGTAGTTATATTATTTATTAATAATAATAATTGCTGTAGTGACAGGTTGACAGCCCATCGCCTAATTTACAAACCCTCGGATCCCTTAGCCGGTTTACAGCATACCTGGGAGGAATTGCAGCTGTCACATTCTTTATTTTTCTCTCGCTCCCAGGCCAGCATGGTAGAATATATATTATTATTATTAGCCTATGCTGTCTTACTGCTGGGCAAAGGCCTCCCAATCCTTCTTCCACCTCGCTCGATCTTTGGCAACCTCCCACCAATTAAGAATATCTATACATAATATAATAAACTAATGTAATATCACAACATCTAACAATAATTACTGATTCCGACAAGTAGGTAGGCGAGTAAGTAGGTATATCAAATTATCTAATCTTTATAACGATCTATTATAGTAATCCTAAGGCATTCCGCTTTATACTGGATGTGAGAGTTTAGTTTTTATAAGTCTTTCATAGGTACTGCAATAATTTTATACAGAATGACGCATGTCATTCGCCTGATTGTATAATAAATTATTCTAATGTTGTATAATACTGTACTGTAAACGTATATCTTCCATGCTGATCGCGATAGAAAAACATAGAATGTGCCAGCTGCATCTCCTCCCAAGCATGCTCTAAAAATCAGCTAAAGGATTCGAGGGATTCAGTGTATTGTAATTTAGGCGATAGGCTGACAACCTGTCACTACAGCAATACATAGATCTATCTGAAATGTCCCGCAATACTTGTCTGAAGTGGCGCAACGACCTTAGTTTGGGTAGTTGATGCTCTGCCTACCCCATTAGGGATAAAGGCGTGAATGTATGTATGTATGTAAACGAAAAATAGTAACCTGTGAAACTTTTACTATCATTGGATAAGACAGAGTTCTTATGTTTCTTAAAAAATATGAAAGATTTCTAGGTTTTGTCGCAATGCATACTCAAGAAACTGTTTTTACAAAATATCCAAAAGTAACAGATTCTATTTTTGTCTGGGAGTACAGTTAGTACTTCCGAGAAGTTGAGAGCGAAGCGCGGCCGTACTACCATTTACTGGAACCATTTCGGCGCATTTTCGCACGCCTACTCCGGGTGTAAGGGACAGCGGCCCGCAAACTGATAGGGGTTGCTCAGTCAACGACACTGAACAACCATCAGCAAGTTCTTTTTTTCAGGAAGTAAAAAAAACAATGGCTTTTTCATACAAAAGGTTTACCTCGATCTGACAATTTGTATAAAAATACCAAATTTATTTATCACTTTCTGAAAAAAAACCTGCTGATAGTTGTTCAGTGTCTTTGACTGAGCAACCCCTTGCAGTTTGCGGGACGCTGTCCCTTACATCTGGTATAGCCGCGTAGCATTCGCCTGATTGTAGGTATAATTTGTTTATTTAAGGGTCTGGCGGAGTAGTGAAACGTAGTTCCGATTTTATTTCTAAACTAGCGACCCGCCCCGGCTTCGCACGGAAATTATCAGTGTTTCTCTACTATATTATATATATGCATTTATTATACATATAAACCTTCCTCTTGAATCACTCTATCCATTAAATAAAACCGCATCAAAATCCGTTGCGTAGTTTTATCGATTTATGCATACATAGGGATATAGGGACAGAGAAAGCGACTTTGTTGTATACTATGTAGTGATAGTAAAACCAAACTTAACCAATCTTCGTACACATGACCAAATGCATCATATCTATGCTTCTAATAGGTTTGGTTCAATAATTTTAACCAAATACAATATTCCATGCTGGACTGGGAGAGATAGAAAAACATAGCATGTTCCAGCTGCCCTTCCTCCCGGGCATGCTGTAGAAGTCAGCAAAAGGGACTCGAGGGTTACAGTGTATTGTAATTTAGGCGATGGGCTGACAACTTGTCACTATGGCAATACACTTTTCAATCTAAAATTGCCCTCAATTTTTGTCAGACGTGGCTAAAGCGCCTTTTACGAGGCGTTTATCGCTCTGCCTACCCCGTAAGGGATAAAGGCGTGATTTTATGTATGTACAATATTAGAAAGCAAATTAAATTTTAGGCTATTTTCACACAAATCGTATGATCTGTCTTATTTTGTTTATGCTTTTAAGGGGCTTCCCTGGGCTAATTGGCGCCCTCGTCAGGCAAAAAATAATTCACTGAAAACACAAACAATCGAAAATTCGGTAGATCAGATTGAGGTTAAAACAATAAAGTCATTTAGAACCTCATAAAGTTGCAACTTATAGTTCATTATAGTTACAGGTAGAAAAATTGCGAAAAACGGCCACTATTATATAGCACTTTTGCCATCTGTAACTGCAGTGAACACTAAATCATTAATTTATAATGCTTAAAATAAACTTCAGTACCTACACTTCAATCTGGTCTACCGGATTTTCGATTAATTGCGTTTTTAGTTTGTAATGATTTTTTAACTGATGAGGGAGAGAGCCCGATGGATAGGGCCGCTGCCTCCTGAGTGGGGAGGTCGTGGTTCGAATCCCACCACGTACCAATGTGTTTTTCGGTTTTCGAATTTATTTGGCACCTTTTCCCTGCTTCGAAAGAAACTTTAAGCCGTAAGTCCCGGTTAATATCGTTTAATACCGTAGATATTAACCATTAAGCCAAGTCAGAGGCCAGTGCTAAGCATCGGCGGCTTGAAAACTGACCTAATCTAGGATTGGGTCTGGTTTCCCTTCTGGGTTGCGGAGGTCAGATGGCAGTCGCTCTGTGTAAAATCCAGTACCCTCATAATGCTAGGGAGATCGATAAGGCTAGGGAGATGATGAGGGCGCTGGCGTGCACCGGGGATCCCCCAATCATAATGAATACATGAATAATTGTAACCTGTGAAACTGTCACTTATCATAGGATAAGACAGAATTATTATCTACCTTAAAGATGATGAAAGAGTTTTAGTTTTAGTCGCAATGCACAGATTCAAAGACTACTGAACCAACTTGAATAATTTATCCAAAAGCAACAACTTTTTAAGCTTTCTCTGCAATTTTATTTAAATAAAATAGTAACTAGATGATTCTACCAAATTCTAAGTCGCATTGGCTATTTGATTCAAGTTTAAAACTTAGGTCACTTTTGGGCATTCGATTACATAACATTGCAAGTACCTTCCCATACAGCCTTGGTAGTAGGCATGAGGCCACACTAGACAAAACGTGTAAGAAACGTGACTGCGCCTGAGTCACACAAAAAAAAAACTAAACACGGAAAACACAACAGACGATGGTAGGTAGTAGTCATGTTGTTATGATGAAATAGAGCTTTTTTTGTCGTAAATTCTACTGCCTAGTGGTCTAAGACCATTGACTTTCGATCCGAAGGTTGTAGATTTCTTCACTATTTTGTAGGGTCTCCAAAAAAGAATTTGGTTCCTTTTTTTGTTTTTATTAGAAATGGGTTTGCTCTTGACTCTAGACATAGATCAAGGATGACCGTGACGAAGTCGGCGATGGAGTGACCTCACCCAGAAAATGCCTGTTATGGCATGGCAATCTCACGCATCGATGGAACACAGCAAGCTGTTTAGCGCCGGACTCCGATGAGAGGGTGGTTGCGAGCCAGTCGGGCCCTTGCGGAGCCTACCACCGCTTTGTAGGGATCGTTCAGCCGGACGTATTCACAGACAAGCTTGTGTTGCCGTTTGCACACAATTCGGTTGTATTCTTTTTTGTGATTATATCACTGGTAGCGTCAAACCTTCAAAGCAAAGATAGCATTCTTGTGAGTCGCGCTAACGAAACGTGTCTCAATGCGCTTTCACAAAATGCATACCAGATGTTTATACAACACCACTGTGAAAGCACCAATAAACATTATAAGCAATAAATCAAAATTGATACTTATGATAACTTGTTATTTGGACTTAGATAAAAAATAAGGAAAATCAGTGGACACTAGAGGCGCCAGCCAAAGAAATAAAACCTTGAGACATACGCTCAAGTTTCATAAACATCATCTCAAACGCAGAATATATGGTGAACTTTAACTAGTGAGCTATGTGCTTCATTGTTTAGACGTTCTGTTGAAACGAACAAAATTCCCCAGAGACCTTAGAGGTCGTATATGAAGAAAATATAAAGAAAAACTTGAGGATTTTTGGCACTCACAATGCTATTTTTATTCCAGAGATGCAGGTTCGAGTCTAGTCAGAAACCAATTTATTATTTTCTTTTGTCAATATTATATGAAATAAAGAAAATTATTGACCTTACATAGTGCTTTTCTCAACAAAGTCTATAAAAGTGAGCAAATGCTCCCAACGGAAATTAAAACAATATCGCATTTCCACGGAAAAAATTCCACTGTAAACAGCAAACTTTCATATCTCCACATGATGCAACAAATAATGTATTAGTCTGACACTGAAATGTATGGAATATTCTAAAGATGAATTGATCAACTTCAGATAAAGATAATCCATAGAGATAACACTTGTGTTATACCTAGACTTCTAGCGTACGCATTTATAGGGTATACAACTGTAATAAAAATGCTGGACTGGGAGAGATAGAAAAACATAGAATGTTCCAGCTGCCCTTCCTCCCGGGCATGCTGTTGAAGTCATCAAAAGGGACTCGAGGGTTACAGTGTATTGTAATTTAGGCGATGGGCTGACAACCTGTCACTATAGCAATACATATTACAATCTAAAATTGCCCTCAATTTTTGTCAGACGTGGCGAAAGCGCCTTTTACGAGGCGTTAAACGCTCTGCCCACCCCGTAAGGGACAAAGGCGTGATTTATGTATGTAAAAATATAATGTGGCTTATGAAAATTTACAATAGTGCTCAAAAAACATATGACTTATGATCAGCTTTTGTTTCTCAACATCACAACATTGCAGTCATAAGTATGACTCACCGCCTGACTGCACCACACCAATGACGCCCGACTCACTGGGTGCAGCAACAAGACTTCCGACTCACAGGATGCACAGCAACTATGATATCCACCTCCAGGCTAAAGGGGGAGTAGGTACTGTAACCGACAGATGGCGTCACATCAAGAAACACAAGTTCTGGAACGCGATATCGAAGTTACCTCAGCGATCTGCAGATGTACTCGTACAAGTGGACCTGGTTGGACTTCGGTCCTCTGGTCACAACATCCGACTAGGCGGGTAGCTACCCTTTTGCCATCCATCATCATTCCGCTAACTGGCCTCAAAAATTTACTCCTAAAGGAAGATTCACATAATTCAGGAAGCATATACGCTTTTTGTTATTCGTTTTGAAAAGAGTCTTTTCAAAAGAAATAGATAAATCCCATATTTTCTATGAATATTTACTCGTGTGTTTGTGTTTTGTTACTCTGACTTAATCTAGGATTGGGTCTGGTTTCCCTTTTGGGTTGCGGAGGTCAGATGGTAGTCGCTCTGTGTAAGAACCTGCACCCTCGTCCAATCACCTAGATTAGATTGGGACTGGTTTCCCTTCTGGGTTGCGGAGGTCAGATGGTAGTCGCTCTGTGTAAAAACCTGTACCCTCGTCTAATCACCTAGATTAGGTAGCCGACCGTGAGATACGGGATAAGGCTAGATGATGACTCGTGTGTTTTTGTTAGGTAATCTAAGTAGGAATTATGGGAAATCCATAAAAAAAACTACGATATCTAACATTACAACGTGACTTTACATTTCCTACTTATCTTTACGATATAATTTTATCGATTGATCGATTGTTATAAATGATCATAAATTGACATCATAAAATCGGCTAAATGGATTTGTTCAGTTATGCTAAGTATGACGTCTTTAATCCATTCTGATAATTGTATTTTATACCTTTTGAATCGTAATCGTTATCTTTATAAAATTCTTTGTCTTGGCTGACTGATACATCAACACACAGCCTATACCGCTAGTGGCAGAGACATGAAGTATTTCTGCAGAATCACTCGTTTTTTTTAAAAGCGAGTTTTTAATATGATAATTTAAACCTTATTTTTACTTTGGCGATAATAATTAAGTAAATATGCAGAACCTAACCGAAGGCTCTTTTGATGCCACTATATCTTATTAGATACCTCAGTAAAAAAAACATTGTAACTGTTTTCCGTTTCGAGGTCTTCAATTCCAACCCAGCTTGCAATTTGATAACACATATATCTTGTAACTCTCTCCGTGGTTTAGTGGTCATGGGCTCCCGATCCGGAGGTCCTAGGTTCGTTTCCCAGGGGAGGAAAACAAAGTTGATATATAATTTGATATAGTTATAGTTGATATGTAATTTTATCACTTTGTGAGATTTTCCCCAGTTTGGTTAAGACAATGCAGGCTGAATCACCTGATTTTCTGGAAGAAAAATGATTCCGTGCTTCTGAGGACACATTCAGCTGTCAGTCCCAGCCGCCGTCTCTGATAGTGGTCGTTACACAAACCACGTCAGAGGCCTATTAACTGTGCGAACAGCACAGTCAGAGGCCTGGGCCTAATAGTAGCGGTGCTATTAGGCGGTTCAAAAAGTCTGACACCAGGGTTCATCGGGTTGATCGACTGGATACCCACACGACAGAAGATCTCGTGATCTTACGAGCCGTCCATCACGTACATAGTAAATACGTCGTAATTACGTCGTAAAATTTCCGAATTCACGAAGCTTCCATGCTGGACTGGGAGCGAAATAAAAACATAGAATGTGCCAGCTGCATTCCCGAATTTCATAAAAACCAGTTAAGAGATCCGAGGGTTTCAGTATATTGCAATTTAGGCGATGGGCTGACAACCTGTCACTACAGCAATATACCTACAAATCTATCTTAAATAACCCTCAAAACTTTGTCGGACGTGGCGGAACGACCTTCGTTTTGGTCGTTTACGTTCTGCCTACCCCATTAGGGATAAAGGCGTGATTAAATGTATGTAAGATGCACGAAATATCCTTCGTCTGCCGACTACGCACCAGTTTTCTACGTCACAACATCTGTTACGTGACTCTGTGCACGAAACGGAGTGTAGGAGGTAGAATTGAGGGCATTTGATGACGAATCACGACTTAGCTTCGCAAACGAGTTTCGACCTTATTGTGTACAAAGTTCTCAAGGTGTTAATTAATGACAATATATGTAACGATTTTATAATGATTTTTTGTGCTTACTCCTAGTACGCATATTTCCATGCTGGACTGGGAGAGATAGAAAAACATAGAATGTTCCAGCTGCCCTTCCTCCCGGGCATGCTGTTGAAGTCAGCAAAAGGGACTCGAGGGTTACAGTGTATTGTAATTTAGGCGATGGGGTGACAACCTGTCACTATAGCAATACATATTACAATCTTAAATTGGCCTCAATTTTTGTCAGACGTGGCGAAAGCGCCTTTTACGAGGCGTTAAACGCTCTGCCTACCCCGTAAGCGATAAAGGCGTGATTTATGTATGTATGTATGTACTCCTAGTACGTGTATTTGCTAGGATAATCTCTGCTGTTATACTACGATATGTACCAGGAGTAGAAAAATAGCTGGCAATTTTTTTCCATGCTGGACTGGGAGCGAGAGAAAAACATAGAATGTGCCAGCTGTTTTTCCTCCCGGGCATGCTGTAAAAACTAGCTAAGAGATCCGCAGGATTCAGTATATTGTAATTTAGGGGATGGGCTGACAACCTGTCAATACAGCAATTTACCTACAAATCTATCTTAAATAACCCTCAAAACTTTGTCAGAGGTGGTGGAATCTGAATACCCCATTAGGTATAAAGGCGTGAGTATAAGATGTATGTAGTATATGTATTTTGGGGTCTAAAAAAATCGAGTCATATGGAGATACAAACAATGCGATTTTTTAAAAGTAGTCGAAGGAAAGTTGTTCTGATTCATGAACAGAGTTTTACTAAACCGTTGTCCTTCTGCCTTCCCCGTTAAGAATATAGAAGCATGATTTTATCTATGTTTCTAGTCTTGAAATGTCTGAAAACACGTGTAATAGCGCTATCAGGGTGATCCATCACTGTGATATAACTGCTAAGCCTTTATCAATCATTTTGGTAAGTTAATCGGTTATGTTATGTTTATTGTGTTACTGATATTATAGTATATATTACGTAGTAGGGATGACTGCCTCCGCGGTCTAGTGGCTAGTGCATTGGACTCCCGATCCGGAGGTCCTGGGTTCGATTCCCAGGGGGAAATGGGAACACACAAAGTTGATATTTTGAGAATTTATCACTTTGTAAAATTTGGTTAGGACATTACAGGCTGAATCACCTGATTGTCCGAAAAAAAAAAAAAAGATTTCGTGCTTCGGAGGGCACGTTAAGCCGTCGGTCCCGGTCGCTGTCTTTGATAGTGGTCGTTACTCAAACCATGTCAGAGGCCTGATAGTTGTGCTACTAGACGGTTTAAAAAAAAATCTGACACCAGGGTTCATCGGGCCCATAGACTCGATACCCACTCGACAGAAGAAGAAAAAGTAGGGATGTATTTAAGTACGCGCTCACTGAAATTGTATGTAATAATCGTTTTTATAGTTTAAACGTTTTTTTAAATTTTAAGTTCTAATATAAATTATTATTAATTTTTCATTCTCGTTGCCAATTTTATTACGTTTGTTATTTTATTTTATTAATATTATGTAACAAGGCAACCTTTATCAGTTTCTGGTACACTGTCACTTACATACATATATATAATCACGCCTTTATCCCTAATGGGGTAGGCAGAGCGTACCTAAACGACCTAAGCAAAGGTCGTTCCGCCACGTCTGACAAAGTTTTGATGGTTATTTAAGATAGGTTTAAGGTATATTGCTTTAGTGACAGTTTGTCAGCTCATCGCTCAAATAACAATATACTGAAACCCTCTGATCCCTTAGTTGGTTTTTACATCATGCCCGGGAGGAAATGCAGCTGGCACAATCTACGTTTTTCTCTCACTCCCAGTCCAGCATGGAAACAACCCAGTATTATTTTTTTAATTAGAAATTAAAATATGTACATACATACATACATAAATCACGCCTTTATCCCTTACGGGGTAGGCAGAGCGTTTAACGCCTCGTAAAAGGCGCTTTCGCCACGTCTGACGAAAATTGAGGGCATTTTGTAATGTGTATTGCTATAGTGACAGGTTGTCAGCCCATCGCCTAAATTACAATACACTGTAACCCTCGAGTCCCTTTTGCTGACTTCAACAGCATGCCCGGGAGGAAGGGTAGCTGGAACATTCTATGCTTTTCTATCTCTCCCAGTCCAGCATGGAAGTAGTTTCGACGCAGTAGATGAAAATATGCCTACGACGTATATAAAAGATTATCCTGGGGACTGGCCATGAAATCTTCTCACTGATTTTAATAACAATTATGTGTCGAATCCATGATATTCGTAGTGTATGAAATATTAAACTATGTTTTTTATTTTATTTTCAGGTAAGTTGATTAGACTAGATGTATCTACATTTTCATCCGGCTCTACGTAAATCTTGGTAAGTCATTACATTAATAACTATAGTATCTCCAACTCAGTTTTAGAATAAAGGTAAACAAAGTTTCATATCTTTTTATTCAAAAACACATTTCAATAATAAATTATACGTGTTGGCTTATTATTGAAACAAAATTTTCATTTAAAAGACATGAAACTTTATTTACCTGAAAACTTTTCTGGTATAAAACATAATAATAGTCCTCCTAACCGAAGTTGGTATAAAACATAGTACAAACACACAATCGTTGACGTTCGTTCGGTGACGGCGGTCAATCTCGCAAAGATCCGAACCATCTGCGCGGGACTACATTTTAGTGTCAGAGTGTTTGCACAACACACAAATGTTCGACACACACTTCAATCTCTTATTCTTATAACATAGAGCTTTCGTTAAATACCATAAAGGTACCTATTACACAAATCTGTGTGTTCACCCTAATCGCCAGGCCCCAATCTAGCAAAATTTGGGTCAACAAATAATAGTTTCCAATGACACACTTAATCTATAAATGTCAAGGACGATCACAATCTGACTCTCGAGGCTATATCAGGACTTAACCTAGATTTTAGCTATAGGGCTCATAGAGTATATGTAGTGTATGTATGTAAGAGAGCTGACGACGGTCGGTGTCCCAAAATTTAAAGGGGTTGCTCAGTCAATGAATTTGAACAACTTTCACAAATATATTCTTCTGGGAAATGGAAAAGAAATTGGATTCCTCATATTATTATTTTGTATCGAATATCTATATATCCTTTAAATATCTTACATCCTACGGCTGCGCAAATGCCTCTCTCTTCTCCTTCCATTCTTCCCTGTTCTTGGTCTCAAGATGTCAATCTTTCAAGAATGAGTCTAGCTCATCGCACCATCTGCGACGGGATCATGTATACGCCGGGCTTGCGATCACCCTCTCACCGGAGTCCGGCGCCAAACCGCATGCTGTATTCCGTCGGTGCGTGAGATTGCCAGTGCCATAACAGGCATCTTCTGGGTGAGCTCGCTCCATCGTCGTCTCTGTCAGAGTCATCCCTGTCCTAGTGTCTAGAGTCAAGAGCAAACCCATATTTAATTTTTAAAAAACATTAACTATTTTTTTTTAAGTAAGAAAAGTGTTAAAGTTGTATGAACGGAACGCAATGTAATGAAAAGAGAAAGAAAGTGTATGACTTCATTATAGCTATCTCTGTCTTGTACTTTATCAATATGGCGTATGTGCTGGTATCGTCTAAGCGTGAAAGAAAATAAAACTAAGTTTATCTTTATTTTATGCGTGTATTTATTTACAATTCCAACTGGTTATGGGCCCAGACATATAATCAGACCGGGGAAAGTAAATGCACGTATAAATCGGTGAATACTGTGAGCAAAATACATCGACGAAAGAACGGAACCGCGTGGTGCACTGCGGTGTTGGTCTTTGAGGTTAACCGTTCGTCGAGGCGGAATAACTTGTTCGAGAAATTGAACAAGGCAGGAAGGTCTACAGGAGATAACACTACACGATGGACTCAGCACAAGGTGGTTTACCTGGACTTAAGCTCGAGGGCACGAAAAATTGGAACATTTGGAAGTTTCAAACTACAGTTATGCTGCGGGGTCAGAAATTGATCGATGTTGTCGATGGAACAGCATTAAAACCCGAGGATGACGCTGAAAGAACACGCTGGGAGACAATGGATGGCAAAGCCCAAACCATAATAGTGATGCGGATGTCCGAGGAGGCTATGTTACATATAATATCTTGCAACACTTCAGCAGAGATGTGGAGAAAATTACTGGCTGTTTACGAACAAAAATCTGAAACAAGCATTCATATGATACAACAAAGATTCTTTCAATTCAAATATGAGCCAGGCACAGAAATGTCTATATTTTTATCAAAGATACAGGAGTTGCAAAATCAATTAAAACAGCTAGGTGAGGAAATATCGGACAAGTTCGTTATCACAAAAATATTGATGACGTTACCAGAACAATATAAACATTTTGTGTCCGCTTGGGAGTCGGCATCAGAAGAGAAACAAACAATTGAAAACCTGGTGTCTAGATTGCTAATAGAAGAAGAAAGGATACATAAAAATAATAGCGATTCTCAGCCATCGTCATCAGCTTTCTTTGTCGCTAGAAAAAACAACAAAAAATGTTTCAAGTGTAACAAGATTGGACATTTCCAAAGTGAATGCAAAAATAACTTTAATGTGAAATATAGAGACAATCAGCGTAATTCGGACGGTAACAGTTCAGAACAAAGGTGTTATTTTTGTAACAAAACTGGACATTTTAAAAGTCAGTGTCGGTTCAAAAAGGAAAAAGACCGTAAAGTGAACTCAAAAATGTCTAATGCATTCGTCACGACAAGTTCTCAGGATCCTCATCATGATGAAAGTTATAAAAGTATGTGGTTAGCTGACTCTGGAGCGAGTGATCACATGAGCCGTGAACGTGAGTTTTTTACAACATACAAAAGTTTGGAAGGCATGGGACGAACCGTCACTCTAGGAAATGGATCGACAGTACAAGTGCACGGATACGGACAGATGGCGCTGCAAGTATCAAACGGGAGTGAATGGATTGACACGACCATAGACGAAGTACTCTACGTCCCTGATTTGATAAATAATCTGTTCTCGGTCTTTGTTGTTGCACAGAAAGGATACAAAATGGTGACCGAAAGAGATATTTGTAAATTTTACAAACAAGGCAAAATAATGGCCGTCGGTGATCGCATCGGAACGAATTATTGGTTAAAATTTCGGGAATTGCCCAGGGGAGAAGCGAATACAGCAGTTGCTCAACTTAGTTTACGTGAGTGGCATGAGAAAATGGCGCATCAAAATGTTGATTACGTTCGAAACATATTGAAAAACAACTCAGTTGATGTAAGCGAATCGACATCATTTAAATGTGAGAGCTGTTTGAAGGGGAAAATTCATCGCTTGCCATACCCTATCAGTGACACGAAATTATCAAGAACCTGTGAAGTAATCAACGCTGACACCTGTGGCCCCATGGAGGAAACTTCAGTTGGAGTGACAATGGGACAGAGTTTGTAAACAAGGAGGTTCGGGAGTTTCTACTGTCAAAAGGGATCATCCATCAGACATCAGTGGCATACACACCAGAACAAAATGGAGTAGCTGAGAGGGAAAATAGAATTTTGGTGGAAGCGGCAAGGACTATGTTGTTAGCAAAGAATTTACCCAAGATATTGTGGGCTGAAGCGGTCAACACTGCTGCTTTCACTATTAACAGAATTGGTATGAGCTCCATTGCAGGTAAAACTCCATTTGAATTATGGACAAACAAAGTCTTTGAAATACATAACCTCAAAATCTTTGGAACACCCCTGTTTGTCCATATTCCCAAACAAAATAGAAGAAAATGGGATCCTAAAGGAGAAAAGGGAATTATGGTAGGATATGGAGAAACTACAAAAGGCTACAGAGTGTATTTTCCAAACAAAAACATAGTTGATACTAGAAGAGATTTAGTTTTCTTACCTGAGCAAGCTGATGAGGTGTTGAAGCCGCAGAAACAGTCTGTGAATATTCAGTTACAGGAGAGCACTGTGGAGCTATGTGAAGAAGATGATCAAGTGCCGGAACAGGAAAGGGAAGAGGACAAACCTTCTGCCACTACTGAGGATACTGACAGCACTTTGCAGGGTGAGTCAGAAGATAGCCTGTATGAGCCATGTACGAGTGACAATCACAGTGATTCGAGTCAAGGTGAAATGGAAGTTCCTGTACTTCGCCGGAGTCAGCGAGTTAGGAAGCCGACCCAGTTTTATAGGTGTAACAATGTGACTTTGTCAACAGAAGACCCTACGTCCTACGAAGAAGCCATGAAGAGACCAGATGCTTGTGAGTGGAAAGAAGCAATCAGGAAGGAACTACAAACGCTGAAAGACAATGACACTTGGAAAATATGTGAAGTGCCAAAAAGTGAAAAAGTGATAAGTAGCAAGTGGGTGTTTAAAATCAAACAGACTGAAGGAACTGTGCAGTATAAGGCTAGGTTAGTGGCTAGAGGCTTTGAACAAAAAGATGACCTAAGTTTGGACGAAATTTATGCACCAGTGGCCAAGTTAGCAACTTTCAGGTTATTTTTGGCTGTAGCTACAAAATTAAATTTACCAGTGTTTCAAATGGATGTGACAGGAGCCTTTTTGTATGGGGAGATAGGAAATGATAATGTATACATTAGTTTACCAGAAGGGGCATATGAGAATGGTAAGAATTTTGTAAAACTAAATAAAGCTTTATATGGACTTAAAAAGTCACCTAAGTCATGGAATGACAAATTTAATTCTATAATGATGAGAGAGGGTTTTAAAAGGTCACACTGTGATTCTTGTCTGTATTCAAAATGTAATAGTGAAGACAAAATGTATGTTCTGTTGTATGTTGACGACATGTTAATTTTTGGTAGTAATTCCAAACAAATTGAAGATCTCAAGGCAGTATTACATCAGGAGTTTAAGATGAAAGATTTAGGATTGATATCAGATTTTTTGGGAATAAATGTGAACCAAAATTTAAATACAGGAATAACAGAATTGTCTCAAAAGAAATATTTAGAAAATGTATTAAAAAGGTTTAATATGTATGATTGTAAACCCATATCTACCCCTATGGACCCAAACTTTAATACATTGTTGCTTCAAAATGAATGTAAAAAAAATAAAAATGTTGAAAATCTTTGTAGACAGATTATTGGCTGCTTGATGTATGCTGTATCAGGAACAAGGCCTGATCTTTGTGTGGCTTTGTCAGTACTGAGTCGATATCAAGACCGTGCTAGTGACATGCTGTTAGTAGCTTTAAAAAGAGTTTTACGATATGTCAAGCAATCAATAAACTATAAATTAATTTATAAGCGTAACAGTAGTGAAAGTATGATAGGTTATTGCGATGCTGATTGGGGGGGTGATCTCAAAGAGCGAAAATCCACTACTGGATACTGTTTTTTATATTCAAATTGTTTAATATCATGGTGTTCTAAAAAACAAACCACTGTGAGTCTGTCCTCCACGGAGGCTGAATATGTTTCTTTAAGTATGACATGTAGTGAGGCATGTTGGTTAGTTAATATGCTTCAAGAATTTAACATGAGTAATGTAACCCCAGTAAATATATTTTGTGATAATCAATCAGCCATCTCAATTGCAAACACTAACAGTGTTAAAAGATTAAAGCATATTGATGTGAAACATCATTTCGTAAGAGAGCTTATAAACTGTAACAAAATATGTGTTAAGTATTTGTGTACTAATGAACAAATTGCAGACATGTTCACAAAACCTTTAAAGAAAGAATTATTGTTGAAATTCATAGTAGGATGTGGTATAATTTTTTGAATAGTTATGTGTCATATAAAGTTTTCTTTCTGAGTTAGTATGTAGTTAGTACTATAGATAGGTAGTAGTTCAGTTTCAGTTTCATTAATGTAATAGTGTTCTGTATTTTATTATTCTTTTTATTACATTGAGAGGGGGTGTTAAAGTTGTATGAACGGAACGCAATGTAATGAAAAGAGAAAGAAAGTGTATGACTTCATTATAGCTATCTCTGTCTTGTACTTTATCAATATGGCGTATGTGCTGGTATCGTCTAAGCGTGAAAGAAAATAAAACTAAGTTTATCTTTATTTTATGCGTGTATTTATTTACAATTCCAACTAAAAGTCTCATCATCAGTTTTATTTATATCATTACTAGCGACCCGCCCCGGCTTCGGACGGAAATTATCAGTGTTTTCTACTATATTATGCATGTACCTTCGTCTTGAATCACCATTAAAAGAAACCGCATCAAAACCCGTTGCGTAGTTTTAAAGAAATTTGCATATATAGGGATATAGGGACAGAGAAAGCGACTTTGTTTTATACTACGAGTATCTAGTGATTTGCGTAGCTACATAAAAATACTATTCCGATCCATGACCCTCATACCTAGAAACTTTCTACCAAGTAGAGAAATATGAGTGGACATTGTTGACGATGATAATCGGTAACACACGCTTAATAACAAATTCTGGGGCGAGAAATCGATAAAGATCAAAATGGTGTCAATTCTGACTCACGCATTTCGAAACTAATTTTAAATTAGTCACGTCACCACTGAAAATATAGGAAATCAACAGCTGACTGTCAAAGTGACGCTGCGCATTTTTGACATGACCATATAGACATGAGAATATCGTTTAACACCGTAGATATTAGTCGTTAAGCTATATCAGAGGCCAGTGCTAAGCATTGGCGGGTTGAAAACTCTAACCTAATCTAGGATTGGGTCTGGTTTCCCTTCTGGGTTGCGGAGGTCAGATGGCAGTCGCTCTGTGTAAAAACCAGTACCCTCGTTCAATCCCCTGAAATAGGTAGCCGACCCCGTGAGATATGGGATAAGGCTAGGGAAATGATGATGATTTTGAAATTCATTACATTGAGAAGTAACTTGACCAGAATCGATAACACAATAAAAATATATAGAACTCGCTTTGCTGACTTGATGCCATTGTCATGCCTTTGTTGAGGTTTTGCTTCCACGAAAATTTTCAGAGCACGTATTTTATTAATAATTAAATGGCTACAAAAAAGCTACACCACAGCATTCTAATTGTATTTCAGTAACTCTTACAAAATATATAGTTTCGTCAAGTGTCAGCTCAGCAAAAGATGTACTTAAATAACTAAACAAAATCATACGAATTTTGTATAGTTGATTTTTGTAATAGACTTTTCCTCCTACAGTAAAGAAGAATAGGTAACCAATTCATTAATGAAATCTTTTTTTTTTTTTTTTTTTTTTTTTTATATATATAGTCGAGCATTTGTCCGCCATCTCACCTGGTGGAAAGTGACGATGCGGACTATGTTGAAGCATACTCACCTATGTAGTGCCTATTCACTCTCGCCTTGAAAATCATCATTCCCTTTCCCCTATCCCATTATTTGGGGTCGGCGCAGTATGTTTTCTTCTTCCATTCATCCCTGTCAGCCGTCAGTTCGACATTAACACTTGTTTTCAACATATCATCTTTCACACAGTCCATCCATCTTTTCTTTGGTCGTCCTCTCCCAACATATCCGTCCACATTCAAATTCAATACCCTTTTACCTATATGACTTTCATCCCTCCGCATTACATGTCCATACCACGCAAGCCGATTTCCTCTCATTTTATCTGTTATGGGCGCAACTTTCAAATGCGAATGAAATGAAAATTGAAAATACAGGTGTTCTCTAAAATCACCTTTGTACATAGTTTTTAAGCAGGCTTTCAGAGAAGTGAAAACATAATCAAATTTTTATCCACTCCTATGTATTTCCAACTCAGTTTTAGAATAAAGGTAAACAAAGTTTAATGACTTTTAATCGAAGAACTTACTTCCAAAATAAGTCTATTAGATATGACAACGTAATGAACTAGTATTTTTAGTAATTTAACTAATTTGCTAACACGTATCATTTATTTTTGAAATGTGATTTTGAATGAAAATTTGTTTATACATACATACAATCACGCCTTTATCCCTAATGGGGTAGGCAGAGCGCAAACGACCTAAACAAAGGTCGTTTCGCCACGTCGGACAATGTTTTGAGGGCCATTAAAGACAGATTTGTAGGCATATTGCTGTAGTGACAGGTTGTCAGCCTATCGCCTAAATTGAAATATACTAAAACCCTCGGATCTCGTAGCTGGGTTTTACAGCATGCACGGGAGGAAATGCAGGTGGCACATTCTATGTTTTTCTCTCGCTCCCAGTCCAGCATGGGGGACTTTGAATAAACTTTGTTTATCTTTGTTCTAAAACTGAGTTGGAAATATTATAAGTAGTTTTTGCGTTGTTTTATTTTCTAAACACGAAAATAAAACCCAAATACGTCAAATCAATATAATGTTACATCTTTGACGTACCTACTTATAGATTGCAAAAAATACTGCTAGGAACTAAAGAACTTGTTTGTGATACTGATAAGCTATCATTACGCTCCGCTGGTACACCTGTGACTAAAAGGGATTTCCCATTATAATAAAGAATAGAATAAAGAGTTTTACATACATACATATAATCACGCCCTTATCCCTAATGGGGTAGGCAGAGCGTAAACGACCTAAAGAAGGTCCTTCCCCCACGTCAGGCGAATTTGTAGGTATATTACTGTAGTTGGGTCTGGTTTCCCTTCTGGGTTGCGGAGGTCAGATGGCAGTCGCGTGTAAAACCCAGTACCCTCATTCAATCACCAAGATTAGGTAGCCTACCCGTGAGATACGGGATAAGGCTAGGGAGACGATGATGGTTTTACTGGAAGTCTATATTGTAAAATTTTATTCTTCTTCTTAGCGAGTGGATTCTTGAGTCGAACCACCCGATGAACCCTGGTGTCAGAGTAGTTAAAATTTTATTAACATGGTTCTTCCTTTATTTTAATTGATTCTGCCGCTACTAGTATATTTTTTTGTAATAATTAAAATGTCATTAAGCTGGCACCTAGTTCGAGATGACCAACGTTCTGATCGATTTAAAATATAGCAATCTCAGTCAATTATCTGCTAATTGCACCTTTAAAGAAAAATCTCGGAATTCCTGATTATCATTAAGATGTATCACTTACTTACCTGTGGGTAGTCCCCTCTCGTAATGAAGAAAACCCAGAAAATCTTAAATGTCTTTTTAACTAAGTAGGTTTGTAGTGTAGAGTCGCCACATTAAACCTGTCAGTTTTTAACTGCCTCACCAAAAAAAGGAAAATATAGAAAACTTTTAATGATAGATGACAATACCAAGCCTCTGTATCAACAACATTACGCTTTTATAAATATTCATTTACACATACATACAATCACGGCTTTATCCCTAATGGGGTAGGCAGAGCGTAAACGATCTAAACAAAGGTCGTTCCGCTATGACTGACAAAGTTTTGAGGGATATTTTAGATAGATTTGTAGGTATATTGCTGTAGTGACTGGTTGTCAGCCCATCGCTAAATAAAAATAAATTGCAATATACTAAAACCCTCAGATCCGTGAGCTGGGTTTTACAGCATGCGTGGGAGAAAATGTAGCTGGCATATTCTGTTTTCTTTCGCTCCCAGTCCAGCATGGAGAAACACATAATTCTGTAAAATATTCATTTATTCTATAATTTAAGTAGGTAGTTTCTATAGTGTCATCAATTACAAGTCCTTTGTTATTAATTAACAGTAAAATTGCTTGTTTCATTGCAAAATTACTGTAATCGGATCTACGCAGTTGTAATTCTTTCGCACTTAATCATCGATTGCGCTTTACACCTATCTTTGTAACTTCAACCAGTTTAGCAAGAACCTGGAATAGCCAATCTCTACATGGCCCCAGAGGTCTAGTTATAGTGGTTAAAGTGTAGTGACTCAAGGCTGCCCGCTTGGGCTCGTGTTATTTATAGTATAGAGAACCTACCTCAAAGGCTAAGTAAGGTCTTTTAGCGCATAGAATTGTAAATTTATCAAGTAATCGTTTCTATTATGAATTGCAGCTATATTTAGCTTGTCGTAGGAAAATAATAGTAAACAGTTATGAATACCACGTGGATACTTGGCAACTAAAGTCTGAGAGAAAGTTACTATTCATGAAAGATATATAACACTGCACACAATATACCGGGTGTAAGGGACAGCGTCCCGCAAACTGGACATTAATTACAATGGCTAGATTGTAAGTGTTCTATTCTATATATTAGACTCCTTACTTTAGACCCAGACCAGTAAGGAAACAGTTTTATGGGTAGTGTCTTGGTAATACTTCCTATTTTTTTTAAAACACTCCAAACCGTGTACGAACTGACATTGTGATCCAACACCTGCACATAATAAGATCTAATTACACCTACTGGTAATGCTGTTCACGTAGATAAATTCTAGCATGGCCATTTCTGGTTCAACGTCTGCCATTGGAAAGCTTAAGATGAAAAACATTCCTCATTTTGTTTTGTTTGTTGATCAAACTTCATGTCCATATAATTTCACTTTTAACCTTTTTATAAACCAAAAATCGTAATGTCAACAGAGATGCCATTATATTTGTGTTGCATCTGTTGAATCTACAATTCTACAACGCATGCCAATCCCAGAACCACGTGGGAACTTGGTAGATAATGGGTCGCTTACAGACGGGCGTTACGTCTTCCGTAAACGGACACTATCAGCTGCACCCGTCGACAACAATCGACACATAAGATCAGACTCTTCTTCAAGGCAGATGCTCCTCTCCCTCCCTTCCATTCCTCCCAGTTTAGCCGTGCTCTAGCATCGCCTTGAAGCTGAGGACAGTCTGACTGAACGACGGTTCTATATAAACAGTGGACTCCGCAAAGAGCTGCTAGGCTTAGGTTTATCATGTTCCGCTCAATAATTGTTTTCAGTTTTCCTGCCCTCTGTTGACGACTACTTTCGACGCTTGTCATCATAATGCCGTCCGTCTGTGCGAGCCCATACGCTAAGTTGTGCACAATAGGCAAATTGTGAACTTCTGAGAAAGTAGTCTGTAACTTGACCACACGTGAACATGGCTTGTTTTGCTTACATTTATTGATTGAGCAAGTCCGACTGAAAGATACTCCTTCATAAACAGTGGACTCCGCGAAGGGCTGCTAGGCTTGGTTTTATTATATTCCACTGAATAACTGCTTACAGTTTTCCTGCCCTCTGTTGACGACTGCTTTCAACGCTTGACATCAAAATGCCGTCCGTCTGTGCGAGCCCATATGCTAAGTTTGTGCACAATAGACAAATTGTGGACTTCTGGGAAAGTGACGTATCTGTAACTTGACCACGCGTGAACATGGCTTGGGAAATGGATCGCTTTACGATCACACAGACACCTTCTCTAGTGAGTAGTTAATATGGAACTTATAGTCAGTTACAGTTTAGTTTATGAATCTGACTAATGGGTCAAATGTCTTCTATTTGTCTATGATTTTTTTTAGTTAAGTGTTAAGTCTAAGCAGATTCAATTTAATTATCCTTATATCACAGCTCGGACACATCTATCTACAATGTCAGTTAGGTCACACATCGACAGACGGCATGTTGTACTTAGCATGTGTTTGTGTGCGTGTTATAAGGGTTGAAAAATTTTGTTATACCGGTCATAATCACCACTTGATTAATCTGGTTCTTAAATAAACCAACGTTTTAAAGTAGTTTACTGTTACTGAATAGTTAGAATAGGTTAGGTTGCATATTTTGTATGAATTTACTTACCGTCTCTCATCACTTGAGAATCTAAAAAAGTTCCTATTGGAGTCATATCTTGTGGTAGAAAGACATCCGTACACGAAACAGTACCTAACCAACTTTGGAACACAAAACTTTATAATTTTCGTTACATTGGGAAACATCCGCACACCATGCCCACTAAGTGTACCCATAATGTGACCCACAATCCGGCGCGGAGTGTAACGTATATTGCACTGGGGACGGCAGGTGAGTAGCCATTCTGTGCTGATATCTAACTTATTTATTATCATTTTGAATGTAAATTTTACCTGTTATAAGTTTTAACATAACCATCTTTTTGCAAAAAAATACACACCCATTTCGAAACCACTGCCACGAGTTACGTCAATAAGCTCTGTTTATTTCCTTATTTGTGGTAAACATTAACCATTGTTCTTTCGGAAAACCCTTTTTAATGTTTAAACATAATTGCAGCTTTTTGTATATTTTACTCGACTTTTTACTCTGTGTGCTGTTGTGCTAGAATCCCAATAGAGCGATTTATGCTAAAATTACCTTTGTTTTCTTAATGCACCAAAACTACCGACTTACTCAGTAAAATAGATACGTTGTTTAAATAAAGCTTATAATAAACTAGGTCATTAACGAATCTTAAAAATACAGAGAGTATTTAGCAAAACTAACATAACGTCTTCAAAAATTCAATGATAAGCAAACTGAACTAATTTTCATACAAATAAATGCAATCCGGGCAGGATCGCATCGGTAGCACCTCGTGAAGGACACTATACTTTCTTAGTGAAATAAATGACTAATCTCGTTAAGCCGTGAGTTTTATTAGGACAAACATACATACAACCACGTCTTTATCGTCACTTCTGAGTTTGAGGGTCATCAGATAAGACTGCGGATTTCTGTGTTGACTGCGTTTCTGTAGTGACAGCTTGTCCGCAAGCCCCTAAATTACAATAAATTGAAACATTAGTATACCGGGTGTAAGGGACAGCATCCCGCAAACTGATAGGGGTTGCTCAGTCAACGAAACTGAACAACTTTCATCGGGAAATTCTTTCAGAAGATGAAAAAGAAATTACCTTCCCATACAAAATGACTACATAAATAAGAAAACTTTTTTTTTATTTCCTAAAAAATAACCTGGTGGTAGTTCATCAGTTTCGTTGACTGAGCAACCCCTATCAGTTTGCGGGACGCTGTCCCTTACACCCCGTATACTTACTTACTTTTTTTAGAGAGCCCGATGGTGTAGTGGATAGGGCCGCTGCCTCCTAAGCGGGAGGTCGTGGTTCGAATCCCACCACGTACCAATGTGATTTTCGGTTTTCGAATTTCATATGTACGTTTATTCGGCGCTTTTTCCGTGCTTCGGAAGGCACGTTAAGCCGTTGGTCCCGGTTAATATCGTTAAATACCGTAGATATTAGTCGTTAAGCCATATCAGAGGCCAGTGCTAAGCATTGGCGGCTTGAAAACTCTGACCTAATCTAGGATTGGGTCTGGTTTCCCTTCTGGGTTGCGGAGGTCAGATGGCAGTCGCTCTGTGTAAAAACCAGTACCCTCGTTCAATCCCCTGGATTAGGTAGCCGACCCCGTGTGATACGGGATAAGGCTAGGGAGATGATGACTTACTTACTTTTACAATATGCCAAGGAAAACAGCAGATCTGTACTATTTTTGCACTATATAAGGTGGAAGGTACCAAAAACTGAAATGGGTAGGCTCTTAGGTACACCATTTTCTTATACTGTATACTAGACTCATTGAATAGATTCTAAATAACATTGAGAAAATACCCCAGTATTTATGAAAAACACGCAGTTACTTCCATGCTGGTCTGGGAGCGAGAGAAAAGCATAGAATGTGCCAGCTGCATTTCCTCCCGGGCATGCTGTAAGATCCAGCTAAGGGATCCGAGGGTTTCAGTATATTGTAATATAGGCGATGGGCTGACAACCTGTCACTACAGCAATATACCTAGAATTCTATCTTAAATAACCTTCAAAACTTTGTCAGACGTGGCGGAACGACTTTTGTTTAGGTTGTTTACGCTCTGCCTACCCCATTAGGGATAAAGGCGTGATTATATGTATGTATATATGTACGCAGTGTCGAACATACTGAAAACGCTTCTCCGCGCGTAAGAGCGGGAATGTTTTCCATACAATAATAACAAAGACTAAACAATGAGAAACGCGCTTATGCGCGGGCTTGCAGATCCCGCTCCTACGCGCGGAGAAGAGTTTTCATACATACATACATATAATCACGCCTTTATCCCTAATGGGGTAGGCAGAGCATAAACGACCTAAACAAAGGTCGTTCCGCCTCGTCTGACAAGGTTTGAGGGTTAATCAAGATGGATTTGTACGTATATTGCTGTAGTGACAGGTTGTCAGCCCATCGCCTACATTGCAATATACTGAAACCCTCGGATCCCTTAGCTGACTTTTACAACATGCCCGGGAGGAAATGCAGCTGGCACATTCTAAGTTTTTCTCTCGCTCCCAGGCCAGCATGGAAGTGGAAGAGTTTTCAGTATGTTCGATACTGCGTGTTTTCCATACAAACAACGTACGTACGTACAACGTCATACTAAGTCGCAGGCACAGCTAGTACTGTTAATGTTATGTTACATACATACATAAAATCACGCCTTTATCCCTTACGGGGTAGGCAGAGCGTAAAACGCCTCCTAAAAGGCGCTTTCGCCACGTCTGACATAAATTGGGGGCAATTTTAGATTGTAATGTGTATTGCTGTAGTGACAGGTTGTCAGCCCATCGCCTAAATTACAATACACTATAACCTTCGAATCCCTTTTGCTGACTTATACAGCATGCCCGGGAGGAAGGGCAACTGGAACATTCTATGTTTTTCTTTCTCTCCCAGTCCAGTATGGAAGTTATGTTACGTTACGAGTACTACAATTAACTCTCTGATACACCAATTTGTCTTTAGAATGAATTAGATGCCTGTGGCCAATTTTTTGGCAACAACAAGGATGCAATACTGTACATACAAACCTATTATTTACATTCTATGACGTAACAACCATAACATTAGATAACTGTACGTCTAGATTGTTTATGTTTGTTTATGCACATTTTCATCCAGATATTGGACGGACAGATTTTTAGATGCCACTATAAAGATAGGCATAACTTTTTTGATAAAAATAAAGGACGATTATCAGTTGTTTTTAAGTATCTAGTGTCTCTGTGTAGTTATGTCATTCTAGCATCGCGTTTCTATCTACGAGGATTTTTCGTCCAAGCTACGTACTGATCATAACTATTCATAGGTCAAAACGACTCTACTAATAGGTAGCTTGCTTGTCTAACATCATGTCTTTTTTCTTTTTATCTGAGTCTGCATTGTCCTAAACTAAGTTGCTCCCTATCGGGATCAAACCCGCTACCTTCAGATCGAGAGCCAGATTACTAGACCACAGAAGCCGTCAAATCAGACATGCACATCCGCTACGCAACGCAGTAAATTTCCACAATTTGTTGGAATTTGGAACAAAGTAAGTTAACTATGTAGTAGTTAGTAAATACATTCTATTTGTGTTGATAATCGAGGGGTCAAACTTGGGTCTACGTTAGATAGCGCGCTAATAGAATGTTTATTTAACTACTATCTCTTATGTATTATATACCTCTAGATAACAGTTTATTTCAAATACATCTACGTACATACAATTACGCCTTTTTCCCTTATGTGGTAGGCAGAATATAAAACGCCTCAAAAGGCACTTGCGCCACGTGTGAAAAAACTTGAGGGCAATTTTAGATTGCAATTCACAATACACTGTAACCCTCGAATTCCGTTTTGAAGGGCAGCTGGAACATTCTATGTTTTTCTATCTCTCCCAGTCCAGCATGGAAGTACATATACAAACATACATACATTCTTCCATGCTGGACTGGGAGCTATATAAAACATGGAATGTTCGAATCCAGTTACTTATCTGCCTAGGTATAGTCACTTTGAACCTAGAAGGTTTCGGTGTATTTCAATTCAGACGAAGGCCTGATGGCAGTACACAATAGCATTTGAAATGTCCCTCAACGTTTGTCTGCCTTTTTTTAAAATCTGCTTTTATAACTTAGAATTGCCCTGTTGTTTGACCCTAGGCACGCCCCTGCTCTCTTAGTAGAAGACTAGCTTTTTGCGTCGCAGTTTCACCCACGGCTTAATGAGTCTTCCCGAACGAATCAGATATTTTCCGACGGTAAAAAGTAGCCTATATTACCTGATGAACCTAGCTTTCTGTTGGTGAAAGAACTTTCGGAATCGGTACAGCAAATACACACACACACAATTACAAATCTTTCCTCTTTATAATATTAGTATAGATAAAACAGAAAGAATATCTTGAATATAATATGAGTCATCATCTATTGATGTCATGTTCGGAGGTCTTAAAGGATCTGGGCCAGGGCGACCCCATTTGCTGAATTAGAGCTCGTAATCCGAGATAGCATAGTAAATAGCTGCTATATAGTCTGAACGGCAACCTTCTTACTTATTATCCTCAAAGTAAGCTAGGCTAGAATAAAAAGGACAAATTTAAAAGACTTGTATCCTGGAGTGAGAGCATTATAAAACATAAACTGGTTTTCTTTACAGGCACACTGTAAACGCCTAAGGCTATAATAGGAATATTTATTGATAAATCAACGACTAGTCACTTGTATGTTTAACGGAGGTGTTTGACCGCTACGTTTCGGCTCTTTACGAGAGTCATCTTCATGGAGAGTGAAAATCACACAACACCACCCGCCGTGTGTGATCTTCGTCACCTCCGTTAATATACAAGTGAGTAGTCGTTGATTTATAACACTTGTTCTTCGTTTAGGGATGGAATATTTATTGCTATAGCAAGCATATTGACGAGCCTAAAATGTTACTTCCATGCTGGACTGGGAGCGAGGGAAAAACATAGAATATGCCAGCTGCATTTCCTCCCGGGCATGCTGTAAAAACCAGCTATGGGATCCGAGGGTTTCTGTATATTGCAATTTAGTCGATGGGCTGACAACCTGTCACTACAACAATATACCTACAAATCTATCTAAATAACCCTCAAAACATTGTCAGACGTGGCGGAACAACCTTTGTTTAGGTCGTTTACGCTCTGCCTACCCCATTAGGGATAAAGGCGTGATTATATGTATGTATGTCTGTCTAACATGTTTCTCAAGTCAAATGTTCTCAGCCCATTACCTGAATTGGATTAATTATATTGAAACCCTTACCTGAAATGTCCTTCAAATATAATCTCGCCTTTATCCCTAATGCGATAGGCAGGCAGAGCGTAAACGACCTAATCAAAAGTCGTTCCGCCACGTCTGACAATGTTTTAAGGGTTATTTAAGATGGATTTGTACGTATATTACTGTAGTGACGTTGTCAGCCCATCCTAAATTGCAATATACTGAAATATACTAATTATACTTTTAAACAGTAAAACCTAAATTTTATATGTATGTATGTTTACGACTTTGTGTCGCACCATTTATTGACGGTATTTACCTGTGTTTACGAGCATAAACGATGTCTTTTACCTTGAACTGATGTACCTACATCAACAACTGTAATAACCATAAAGCGGAAGGGTTTTTGAGAAGGCTACAATTTGTTACCTATAATTTTTTTTTATCAGAGAGAGAAAACGAAGAAGGCAGTCCTCACCATCAGATGGGAATAATAATTTTCAAGGAGAGAGAGAGCCCGATGGTGTAGTAGATAGGGCCGCTACCTTCGGGGAGGTCGTGGTTCGAATCTCACCACGTACCAATGTGTTTTACGGTTTTCGAATTTCATACGTACGTTTATTCGGCGCTTTTTCCGTGCTTCGGAAGGCGCGTTAAGCCGTTGGTCCCGGTTAATATCGTTTAATGAAGAGACCAGCGGCTTGAAAACTCTGACCTTATCTAGGATTGGGTCTAGTTTCCCTTCTGGGTTGCGGAGGTCAGATAGCAGTCGCTCTGTGTAAAAACCAGTACCCTCGTTCAATCCCCTAGATTAGGAAGCCGACTCCGTGAGATACGGGATAAGGCTAGGGAGATGATGATCATATCATACATGTCAAGATTCCACCCCTGGTCGATCCCGGCGCAAAGGTCCCCGTAACGCTCGCTGCATTACCGCGTTGAATGGCTATGGCCAACCTTTGCACCACGAAAGAACCAGAGCGAGAGTCACCTCCTCTTTCTCTCAGTCGACTGCCTAATTCGGTTATAAAACATTTTGCTTCCATGCATCAGCACCACACAGAGTTTTACTCTTATTCTTTCACTGTCAATGCGGCCAGGTTATGGAATTCGCTGCCGCACACGGTCCGTGACAGTCCTTCTGTCGCTGTCAAAGAGAGTAAAAGAGATTACCTTTCAATTTCCGTATAATATTAGTATGTATATATATATATATGTTTTTATATATTTTCCTGTATATATTATTCATTTGAAAAAACAGTACTCCCGTTCAATCCCATAGATTAGGTAGCCGCTACGGGACAATTCCAGGGAGATGATGATATCTTTTATTATGTATTTTAAGGATTATTAGAACATACAAATGCTATTTCTTCATGTTATATTTTTTGTTTACTGCTCTGAAATACAGGAAACCCAAGCAAAAACGATATCTCTGTAAGAACCCGTTTAGATCTTATTTAAGTTGGTTTTAAAGCTGGGTTGCTTATGGCTCTTTGTATGTCGTCTAAGACCTTAAGTAACTGCAAAGCTTTAAAGTTCACGCAGGCCCATAATATACAATACAATACAAAATTCTTTATTGCACAAAGAAACACATACAACAGAAATAAAAAGGAACAAACGTGGCAGTACAGTATAGGCGGCCTTATTGCTAAAGCAGCAATTTCTACCAGAATTTTATAATATACGGGGTTTAAGAGACAGCGTCCAAACACAAGACAGGGAAACTGATAGGTAGATATAGATAGATGTTGCTCAGTCAACGAAACTTAACAACTTTCACCAGGAAATCCTTTCAGGACAGAAAAAAAATACTTTCCATTCAAAATTACCACTTGGAACAGACAATTTGTATAGATAAGCAAAAAAATAATAATGTACTGAAAAAATATCCTTGTGTTTTTCTCTTGCTGCCAGGCCAGCATGGAAATAAATTTTATATCACAGAGATAACCTAGTTTAGGCCTGTCCCCTATTTTCTAGGTATTTGTGTTACATGTTGAAATTTTTTTTTTTTTTTTTTTATTATTTATTTTATCATATAAAAGTTGTACATTGATATTATGAATATATTCTCCCAAACTTCGTAAAAGTTTAACGGGAGATCAGTTGCTCTGCGCAATACAACTTACTTATACTAAAACATTAAAAACTAACTTAATTATTATACTAATTTGAATTTAAAAATATATGTGTATGTTTAAAATAATATTATAATAACACTTAGACCTTACTTGCTACGTTATCCAAAAAGTACGATTTAATTCTATTTTTTATTTCTTTATTTGACACATGCATTGTTTTTAATTCGCTAGGCAACTCATTAAAAATAGTTGGAATCATATGCTCTAATGATCGCTTACCATACACATTGTTTACTCGCGGCACCTCGAGTAGGTGTTGTAACGCTAGTCTCGTGTTGTGGCTATGTTGTCTGGGCACTTTGTGTTCATCACTCGAATACTGTTGCACTGCGTGGTACAACATATACTTCTTATCCATCGGTATTATTTAAGTAAGTTCTAAAGTTAAGTTAATAGTAAGTTCTTCCATGCTGGACTGGGAGCGAGAGAAAAACATAGAATGTGCCAACTGCATTTCCTCCCGGGCATGCTGTAAAAACCAGCTAAGGGATCCGAGGGTATCAATTATCGAGGGGATCAGTACATTGCAATTTAGGCGATGGGCTGTCAACCTGTCACTACAGCAATATACCTACCTACTAATCTATCTTAAATAACCCCCAACATTTTATTTACGTGGGGGAACGACCTTTATTTAGGTCCTTTACGCTCTGCCTACCCCATTAGGGATAAAGGCATGATTATATTGATTATATGTATGTTAAAGTATTTGGTGCGTCTTCTTCTCTGCGAATATTATCGAGTCGAAAAACGACCCCATGAAACCTGGTGTCAGAGTTTTCAGACCGCCTAGTAGTACAGCTGTTAGGCCTCTGACATGGTTTTGAGTAAATACCACTATCAAAGATAGCGACCGGGTCCGACGGCTTAGCGTGCCCTCCGAAGCACCAGCACCCTTTTTCTTCTCGGACAATCAGGTTATTCAAATTGGGAAACTTCACAATGTGGTAAATTGACAAATATCAACTTTTTGTTTCCCCCCTGGGAATCGAACTCAGTACCTCCGGATCGAAAGCCCATGGCTCTGACCACTAGACCACGGAGGCAGTTATTTGGTGCATGAAACATTAGAATGAAGTTTTAATAACTTTTATTTATTAGTTGCAAATCTAATTTAACTAATCCACAAAATTTTGTCAGACGTGGCGGAACGACCTTTGTTTAGGTCATTTACGCTCGGCCTACCCTATTAGGGATAAAGGCGTGTTTATATGTATGTATGTATTTATTTGTTTTTATCTTACACCTGTGTGCCTATATTAGTATTTTCACGGCGCTTCGACCAGGGACCGTCAAGCGCCATCAACTCGGCTTACTGCCAACAAGGTATTAACTTTGTTTTAATGTCTTTGTTTTTCAAAAGATTTTCTTACTCATTAAATTCTGGGTCGATGGTACAGACTGATCTAGTGGTCTACTCGGTACTTAGAAATTAGCTCATTTCTGTATGTAATTTTCCTTTTATTTTCTATTTGTCAAAAGGGTATCAGCGGTTTAAGCATTTTAAACAGTTTGTTTTTGAATTGGGTTTGCTCTTGACTGTAGACAAGGTCAATGACTGTTTTGACACTGGCACTCTCACGCACTAGCGGAACACAGCAAGCTGTTTGGCGCCGGACTCCGGTGAGAGTTCCTATGATATGATAAATCAGAAAACAAAACATTGCACTACCAAATAAACTACCGCTGTCATCAACACTTACTTACTTCGCTGGCTCAGCAACCCGAAATGGATCTTGGCCTCCGATATTAAAGATCCAACACTAATGATATATAATATAGGTGTGCAGTTCAGTGGATTATCTGAACGTTTTTCCCCCTAAGACCGCATTTCAATTGCGTCAATAGAGTCGTTGGCCGATTACATTATTTTCCAAGTCTGCTTTATATTAAAAAAATATAAGAATACAAAACAAATGCAAAATGAGGGCGCTCGAGACTGCCGCTTAATCTGCTGCAAACCAAAAAGCTAGAAAAGAACGCCCCATTATCTCAAAATTATAAGTTTATACCTTTCGCTGTGGAAACGGCCGGTTGTTATTTTATTTATTTATTTACTGTTTATTGTACACAAGTAACATGAGAAAGACAATACAGAAGGAATAACGACACAACAGGTACAGCTTATTTCTACTAAGAAATTTCTTCCAGCTGACCTACGGAAGTGAGACTTAAATTGAGAGGCAGATGGCGTCCACAAATAAAGCATAATATTAAAATAATACCAGCAAATTATAAGTTACATAAATATATAATTATATAAATACATAAAATCATATTAATAATATATACATGAATATATATAAATACATATATATATACATACTAATATTATACGGAAAGTGAAAGGTAATCTCTTTTACTCTCTTTGTAAAGACAGCGACAGAAGGACTGTCACGGACCGTGTGCAGCAGCGAATTCCATAACCTTTGACAGTGAAAGAATAAGAGTAAAACTCTGTGTGGTGCTGATGCATGGAAGCAAAATGTTTTATAACCGAATTAGGCAGTCGACTGAGAGAAAGAGGAGGTGACTCTCGCTCTGGTCACAGCTCGGACACTCCTAACTATCATGAAATTTTGGTCACACATCGACAGACTGCATGTTGCACTTGGCATGTGTTTGTGTGCGTGTTATAAGAGTTGACGAAATTTGTTATACCGGTCATAATCATCACTTGATTAATCTGGTTCTTGATTAATCCAACGTTTTAAAGTAGTTCACTGTAACTAAATAATTAGAATAGATTAGGTTGCATATTTTGTATGAATTTACTTACTATCTCAAATCACTGTGGAATCTAAAAAAGTTCCTATTGGAGTCATATCTTGTGGTAGAAAGACATCCGTACACAGAACAGTATCTAACCATCTTTGGAACACAAAGCTTTATTATTTCCGTTACACTGGGAAACATGCGCTCGCCATGCCCGCTAAGCGCACGCTCAATGTGACACACAATCCGGCGCGGAGTGTGACGTATGTCGGACTGGGGAAGGGAGGTGAATGGCCATTCTGTATGTAGTAATATTATATATTCTGTGCTCTGGTTCTTTCGTGGTGCAAAGCAGCGAGCGTTATAGGGACCTTTGCGCAGAGATCAACCAGGGGTGGAATCTTGACATGTATCATATGACATTCCATAAAATAAAATACTTTTAATTCTTAAATAAGAAACACGCGAGACGTTAAAAAAACAATGTTGGTATAAGACTTCTTCCTTACAAAAATGACGAACCTTTGCTAACCGGGTCTTACTAAACGGCCTGGCGGGTCGAAGTCTAGCAGGTACCAAACAGTTTTCTGTGTTCTTTCCGTAAGTGGAAATGCTAATGACTTTAAGACCTATGAATGATCTTGCTCCATTCATTCCATGACCGTCCCAAAAAGCTATTACACTTAAAAAAAGATTAAGACGTTGGTGTGGAATTTGACAGGTCATTATCACTTCCGTTAACAGCACGTCTTTAGGCCAAAGAAAGTAAACTGCTCATGTACTAACTGACACCCTGGCCACAGTACAAAAATTAAAAGCAGTAAGATGACTGAGAAAACTAAAACTGGACTACTCGTGACCATGGAGCGTGAAACTGCTCTGAAATATCGAAGTAACGATAAATATAACATACATACATATAATCACGCCTTTATCCCTAATGGGGTAGGCAGAGCGTAAACGACCTAAACAAAGGTCGTTCCGCCACGTCTGACAAAGTCTTCAGGGTTATTTTAAGATAGATTTGTAGGTATATTGCTATAGTGACAAGTCGTCAGCCCTTGGCCTAGATTACAATATACTAAATAAAAAAATAAATAAAATAAAAATAAAAAGGTATTTATTTGTAACTTACGGTTTACAATCGTGTTTGCCTGACCCCCAAACTAGGTTTCCCTGTGCTATGGGAGGCCAGTCTTTCATACTGAAACCCTCGTATCCCTTAATAAATATATTCGCGGTAATAATCCCGTTCAAAACAAAAAACTAATTTTAGTGAACAACCGCAAAAATCTCAACACTCATATTGACTGGGCCTTGATATACTTAATACCCACTCCTGCTCGATAGAATTACGTACCACGGCAGGGTCCTTACCTTACTGTGTGGCACTCGCGACTGTTGGACTCCAGTGCAAATCAAGACCAAAATTGTCCAAGATTTCAACAAAAAATGTCCATCATATAAATCGTGTTTTAATCGTTCGTATGAATACGTTATACTGCTCCAAATGAGAGCAAAAGTGGGAGAAAATAGAGGTAAAAGGGTTCGAAATCATAGTTCTGGCAGTATTTTAAACCTGTTAACCTGTTTCTTCCATACTGGACTGGGAGAGAAAGAAAAACATAGAATGTTCCAGTTGCCCTTCCTCCCGGGCATGCTGTAAAAGTCAGCAAAAGGGATTCGAGGGTTACAGTGTATTGTAATTTAGGCGATGGGCTGACAACCTGTCACTACAGCAATACACATTACAATCTAAAATTGCCCTCAATTTATGTCAGACGTGGCGAAAGCGCCTTTTAGGAGGCGTTTTACGCTCTGCCTACCCCGTAAGGGATAAAGGCGTGATTTTATGTATGTATGTATGTATGTTAACTTGGAATAGAAATAGCGTCCTATCGCTCTACCATCTGAGATACTGCAGTCCTTACCAAGCTATACCCTTTTTCACATAACACGAGCATCCTGACAAATGTCAAACGCATACATTTTTTGACAGTTATAAAAGAGTCTCTTTCGCACCTGTGATGTTTTGATATTTCCTACTTGCTGTCAGGAGACTCATGCTATCAGAAAAATAATTATAGTTTGTTCTCATTTTTCTAAGACGACGTCTACTGCTCGTTTATTTATACTGTGGCTTGGCTTAAAGCCAGATCTCTTTAGACATCGCATTACAGACGAAGATGTCTACCTGGCTGGGTATTTGATAACGGGATATAAATAGCAGAATGACAGTGCAATGACAAGCGTTTTCTTCTTCTTCAGCTATTTCTGGTGTTAGCCCGGTTTGGTAATTTTCTTGCCTATAATATTTCCAAGTCAGATTTAGAATAAAGGTAAACAAAAGTTTCATGTCTTTTAATTGATACATCTTGTTTCTAAAATAAGTTTGATCTATTAGATATGACAACATAATGATATAGTACTTTTAGTAATATAACTAATTTGTTTGTTTTGTAATGATATGACATTTCTGATACGAACTCAACAGAGCTGTCAGTCTCAAATGCTAATTATCAATACGGGCCTAAGTATTGTTCGGTTCTATCGACTAGAAACTTATTCATATTTCTTAGTAAGCCACCGTGTATCTACATAATTTAATTTATATAATTTTCTAATAAAACCCCATGCATGATGATGAAATAAACTCCCTTGTTCAAAATTTGCCAACACGTATCATTTATTTTTGAAATTTGTTTTTGAATAAAAAGACATAAAAGTTTTTTACCTTTATTCTAAATCTGAGTTGGAAATATTGTAAGCAATAAATGGCTAAGAGCGTTTAGGATAGTACATACATATAATCACGCCTTTATCCCTAATGGGGTAGGCAGAGCGTAAACGACTTAAAAAAAGGTCGTTCCGCCACGTCTGACAAAGTTTTGAGGGTTAATTAAGATAGATTTATAGGTATATTGCTGTAGTGACAGGTTGTCAGCCCATCGATTAAATTTCAATATACTAAAACCCTCGGATCCCTTAGCTGGTTTTTACAGCATGCTCGGGAGGGAAGGCAGCTGGCACACTCTATGTGTTTCTTTCGCTCCCAGTCCAGCATGGAAGTTTAGGATAGGCTCATTATTATTTATGTGATTTTTATACTATCTATTAACCAATACTTAAAACTAGATCACATGCTGGAGATAATGAAAACAAAGACCTCGGAACAATAATAAAAGAAACCTGTACTAAATTTTGATCAAAATATGGTCATATCCATTTCAAACCTACGCATAATAAAGTTTTACCTGTAGAAACTGCTGGTACATAAACTATGTATGTTAAGAAAAAGAAAAGGCTTTTCCATACAAATTGTCTGATGGAGGTGGACATTTTGTATTGAAAAGCCTTTTCTTTTTCTTGAAAGAATTCCCTGATGGGAGTTGTTCAGTGTCGTTGACTGAACAACCCCTATCAGTTTGCGGGACGCTGTCCCTTACACCCCGTATGTATGGTTATTCAGCCATCTTTACATACGAGGGGCGGCTGATATAAAATCTACTTTGTTAAAGAAAGTTTTGAAAATCGAACTGGCCATTGCAAAATCATATTCTATATTTATTCCTTTTTCAAAATTAATGAAAATTTCAAAATAACGGCATGATGTCACATATTTGAAAATGTCATAAGTGTATTTCACTTACAGGAGACTATATAGAAAAATTAAAAATAAACTAGCCATCAAAGTCTTTTCTTTCATAGTTAGGTAGATTACTTATCAGCCACCCCTCGTACCTATGATCACGAGATGTAATCCTCACCTGACCATAACAAAACAATAAACAACATTAATCAAAGTTGCGATGCCAAATCTAAAACTGACCTATAATATAATACGCATTACTGAGACATGAAACCAGTATGAACTAGATCCTAAAACTACGTAGCTTAGTAGATCTACCTTAAGGAGTTAAAGGATGAAGCCAATTGGCTTAGTAATAATGGTTGGGAAAAGGGTAGCTACCCACCTGGTCGGGTGTTGTGACCAGGGGACCGACGTCCATCCGTCCGGATTTGGAACTTGTAAAACTAAATACTTAAATGTAAAAATTTAGAATTACTTGTATGTAAAATCTTTTATTTGGCAAACGCGATGTAAAATGTAATGTTTTATTTATATATTTAAATGCTGTAAGATTTTCTGTTAATAAATTAAATTAAATTTGTATATCTGCAGATCGTTGAGAAAACTTCGATACCGCGTTTCAGAACTTGTGTTTCTTGATGTGCCGCCATCTGTCGGCTACATACTATATGGTATCGTGTCAAGGCCTATGATATGTTTGTCCATGTCCAATCTAAGACGTACCTGTCTTGGATTAAATCACCATAAGGTTTCAAATTGCTATTGCTGCTAATATTTCATTGTTGGAAAAGGGCCTCCCACTAGGAATACTTGTTATACTCGACTCTGGACTTGGTCTGTCAAATCCATACTTTATACTGCTCTTAAGTTTGATCATCGTCTCCCTAGCCTTATCCCGTATCTCACGGGGTCGCCTACCTTATCTAGGGGATTCAATGAGGATACTGGTTTTTACACAGAGCGACTGCCGTCTCACCAGACCCAATCCTGGATTAGGTCAGAGTTTTCAAGCCGCCAATACTTAGCACTGGCCTTTGACTTGGCTTGGCTTTTGGCTTAACGACATATTAACCCGGACCACTGACTTAACGTACCTTCTAAAGCACGGAAAAAGCGCCGAATAAACGTAGATATGAAATTCGAAAACCAAAAAACACATTGGTACGTGGTGGGATTCGAACCACGACCTCCCGTTCAAGACGCAGCGGCCCTATCCACTACACCATTGGGCTCTCCAGCAAGTATTTTCATGTGAGATTGATTTATGTTTTCTTAAAGGGGTAGCAGAACGCTTTAAAAAGCTGGTAAATATTTGGCCTGTGGTAGAGCCACAGAATATATAATAGTACTACATAGCTTGAATGTTCTGGAATGTTGATGGTTTACTATCATAACATAAGAGTTAGTTATTACTATATGGTTCAGTATACTGCTAAGAGTATCATAGATCTGCCACAATTACCTTGTCAGTTCTTAGATCTACTCTACCGGAAGATATATTTACATAGTTTCCATGCCTTTCATAATCTAAATGCTAAACTACCTACCGTGTTTACGCTTGATCATAAAAACGGTCCAACCTTATTTGATTCGGTACGTCAGACCATCGCAACCATATTGGCGAGTTTAATAAACTTTCGCTTGAGGTGATATCTAACGACAAATGGTTGTTTTTAAGAGCTTATTTCTCCTAAACGAATCATTGGAAAATTCTACAAAAATATACATCTAAGAAATAAGTTCGTGGCATGCAATTGCAACGTATAAAAATATTCTAGTTCATAAATAAGTGTGCTACAAAAATCTTGAAGTAAAGCTGTTTTTATCCGTAAATTTGATATTCCTTCTAAACTATAGGGAGCGCTTTCACGGTTCCTTCAAGAAAATATCCGTATTATGATTATCTAAAATCGCAGTATAGTTTGTTTTTAATCCAACTCGTAGTTTTTATGCAATTAGCTTTTTTGAGCGTTTTTCACACATTTGACGCGGCCGCGGACGTAACCGCCCGCCGCGCCGAAACACGCGCTGAGTTGAACGATATTCTTAAGCATTACAGGCGATAGTTGCACATTTTGAAATCTACCTGCTCATATGCCGTTGGGATACACCTTAAATTTTTCTGCAGTTCATCTTCAGATAATATCCATTGTTATTTTAAAAACAAAGTACATATTTTCTTTGTGATCGCAAATGTGTTGGTTTATGCAAAAGTGGGTACAAAGCGAACATACTGGTTTCGTTTTCCTCTTATGTTATGAATTATGTTTACTACTTATTTGTCTTCTTGTCTTCCTTCCATGCTGGCCTGGAAGCGAGAGAAAAACATAGAATGTACCAGCTGCATCTCCTCCCGGGCATGCTGTAAAAACCAGCTAAGGGATCCGAGGGTTTCAGTATATTGTAATTTAGGCGATGGGCTGATAACCTGTCACTACAGCAATATACTTACAAATATATCTTAACTAACCCTTCAAATTTGTCAGACGTAGCGGAACGACTTTTGTTAGGTCGTTTACGCTCTGCCTACCCCATTAGGGATAAAGGCGTGATTGTATGTATGTATGTAATTTGTCTTCTGAATAAATTTACACCATAATGGGAGCAATTCATTTGTGCACAAAATCACTTAATCTTAACTAAAATAATCACCTGTAATTTTCTATCCTGAGGGGAAACTTTATCCCTTGATGGCTATTATTAAAATAAATATTTAGTTAAATTGTACGCTCTACGAATCGACATGTGTGGGATTTTAACAATGTATACGTGAGTGGGATCATACTTACATATATTCACGCCTTTATCCTTGATGGGGTAGGCAAAGCGTAAACGATCCGAATAAAGGTCGTTCCGCCACGTGTGACAAAATTTTGAGGGTTATTTAAGATAGATTTGTAGGTGTATTGCTGTAGTGATAAGTTGTCAGCCAATCGCCTGAATTGCAATGTACAGAAACCCTCGGATCCCTTACCTGGTGTTACAGCATGCCCAGGAGGAAATGCAGCTGGCACATTCTATGTTTTTTTCTCGCTCCCAGTCCAGCATGGAAGTAGTTAAATTGATAGCAATGTCACAGAATATATACTAGACAATGTCTCCATGTGTGGGATTTTAACAAACAATACAGCAAATCTATCTTAAATAACCCTCAAAACTTTGTCAGACGTTGTGGAACCACCTTTCTTAGGTCGTTTACGCTCTGCCTACCCCATTAGGGATAAACGCGTGATTACATGTTTGTATATATGTAATAAACTAACCCATGCTATGTAATCTTTGTATGCGGAAGCGGGTCGGAAGCTCGTTGACTTGCAGACTTGCCAGTATACCAAGCTAAATGTAGACATAGGAAGTGAGTGGGGTATGTCGTGTTGGTTCGTTAGAGTGTATTTTGCCTTTTTGAAGTACAAAAATCTTCTTGATAAAGAGAAGTTATCACAGCTCGAATACGTCCCCACCAAAAAAATTGAGCTGACCCTTAATTTTTACCAAAGCATAAATATCCTTTTACAATTCCACAATAATAATGAGTCAGAATACAGATTTGTAAGTATATTGCTGTAGTGAGAGGTTGTCAACCCAGCGCCTAAATTACAATATACTGAAACCCTCGGATCCCTTAGCTGTTTCTTTTTTTTTTAAATATGTATATTCGAGCATTTGTCCGCCATCTCACCTGGTGGAAAGTGACGATGCGGACTATGTTGAAGCATACTCACCTATGTAGTGCCTATTCACTCTCGCCTTGAAAAGGCCCAGGTTATATTGTTCCGGAAACAGATCCGCCGGCAGGGAGTTCCACTCTTTAGCCGTTCGCATTAAGAATGTGAAAGCGAACCGCTTCGTGCGAATTTGTGGTATATCCACGACATAAGGGTGGAACCCCTGTCCACGCCTCGTGCTCCGGAGATGGAAAGGGGAGGGGGGTATAAGGTCATGAAGTGCTAACGCGCACTCCCCGAAATGTATCCTGTAAAATACCGACATGCACGCCACTCTGCGACGGTGCTCAAGGTTCTGTAGTTTTGCCTCAACCAGTGCTGAGTCTCCAATGAGCTTCTTAGCACGTTTCTCGATTGAGTCTAAGGCAGCCAGCTGGTATTTAGCTGAACCGTCCCAAAGGTGGCAGCAGTACTCCATACACGATCGGACTTGAGCTGTGTACAACTGCAATAGCTGTCCCGGTGTGAAGTATCGCCTCACCTTCGAGAGGATACCAAGTTTTTTGGCAGCTGTTGTGGCCAGAGACTCAATGTAACGTCCAAAGTTCAAGTCGGACGTAAGGCTCATACCAAGAAGCTCAGGATGGTCAGAAATCGGTACGGATACATCCCGGAAAGTTGGAGCCAGGTTAAAAGGACTCCGTTTTGTCGAGATTAGACACGCCTGGGTTTTGGATGCGTTGAACTTGACGAGATTGGCATCGCCCCACTCGGATATCACCCTTAGCGATGAGTTCAGACGATCCACTATGGACTCCCGACAAGACTGGATTGTTTCACTGTTGGCCCTTGCACTGCACAGATATCTGTCAACAACCGTGCTGTCATCAGCGTACCCAAAGGTATCGGGTGTCAACATGTCGTTGATATGCAGCAGGAATAAGGTTGCAGACAGGACAGAACCTTGAGGAACTCCAGCATCAATACCCTGTTGTCCGGAGGAGCAGCCTTCTAAGACCACTTGTATGGATCGTTCACTCAGCAGCATGGTTTTTACAGCATGGGAGGAAATGCGGCTGGCACATTCTATGTTTTTCTCTCGCTCCCAGGCCAGCAAGGAACAGAGGGAGAATAGCTTCACCTAATATCTTCCATCGGGTGTCGTAAAGGCTGACATACATATACATATATATAATCACACCCTTATCCCTAATGGGGTAGGCAGAGCGTGAACGACCCAAACAAAGATCGTTCCGCCACGTCTGAAAGTTTTGAGGGTTATTTAAGATAGATTTGTACGTATATTGCTGTAGTGACAGGTTGTCAGCCCATCGCCTACATTTCAATATACAGAAACCCTCGGATCCCTTAGCTGGTGTCTACAGCATGCCCGGGAGGAAATGCAGCTGGCACATTCTTTGTCTTTCTCTCGCTCCCAGTCCAGCATGGAAGACAATCAAGGCTGACTTAGGGATGTATCCGTCAAACGTGTAGCAATAGCAACGGTTCCTGTAAATGTAACATATTGCACTGCACTGCCTAACGCAGCGACGGTCCTGTAAATATTCAGAAGTGGAATGTTGCTATAGTATTTTTTTTTATTAAGGTGATTCCTTCCGGCAAATAGAATAATTCAAGAGCTTATTTCTCCTAAACCAATCATTGGAAAATTCTAAAAAAATATACATCTAAGATATTAGGCCTACAATTGCAACATTTATAAATATTCTAGTTCATAAATAAGTGTGCTGAAAAAAATCTGGAACTAAAGCTGTTTTTATCAATAAATTTGATATTCGTTCTAAACTATTATAATTATCTAACATCGCAACATAGCTTTTTTAATCCGACTCGTACTTTCTCATCTGCCGGCAGGATACGCCTTAACATTCTCCACATCCGACAGCTTCCCCGATCAACATCTTGATGTCATAATTTGAGCATTAAAAATAAGATATGTTCGGTCATAAGACATAAAAATGCACTATAAACGTTGTAATATTTGTTATTTATGAGACCATCAATGACTATGTAGTTATTACGGCCCCTGTATTTCCAATTATCGCTGCATCTTCTTCGCAACGTGACTGCTGAGTGCTTCAAGTGCAATCTCGTTACGGATTTCTTGACTCAGGTCCAGGACTCGCCTCGGCAGACAAACATACTACGTTTTATCTTATATCCTAAATTAGATTGCGGGAATAATTGGGTGTACATTGTTTCGTGATACTGTCCTTGGCGTTCCTTGTTTATTGTTTTGGTTATATATAGAAGCTTAAATAATAAAATTACTTATCACAAACACGGAGGGGCTCTACTACAACATGCTAGGCTGCTGTTTTTATGCACATACATACATCCCTAATGGGGTAGGCTGAGCGTAAACTACCTAAACAAAGCTCGTTCCGCCACGTCTGACAAAGTTTTAGGGGTTGTTTAAGATAGATTAGTAGGTATATTACTGTAGGGACAGGTTGTCAGCCTATCGCCTAAATTGCAATATACAGAAACCCTCGGATCCCTTAGCTGATTTTTCTCTCCACCATGGATGCTAGACTGGTGTTTTCTAGGCAGATCAATCAATAATATAGCTTTGTTATATCTAGTCCGAATTTTGTTGGTAAGTTTAATTAACTACGTACTAGCAGTAATAGCTAACTAATAGACGTATCACTTTTACTTTAAATTGACGGTTTCGGTCGCTGACTCGTCTTTCGCTCTGTCCTAAATAGAAGGCATACTTGAACTATGGTAAAGTTAAGGTAGTACATACTACATAATAATATTTTCACTTCTCATACTCTCAAAGTACTCTTTTGTGCAGGCTATCGGCTGCGTCTCTTCTAAGGCAAATAAAATTAGGCCATAGTACAGCCAAACACAATAAGAAGATCACAGATATAACTTCTTATTTTAAAACATTTGCTTCATGTTATTTGCTTCTTGTGTTTTTTATGACAATTATGACATAAAACGATACAAAAAATCCATTCAATTAGATACGATAGTGTATTTGATTTATTATTACAAAATTATTTGAATAGTAGGCTGTATAGGTCTCCAGCCCAAGCCTAATATGTCACGTCGTAAAATTTAAAAAGTTAAATAGCGGGAATGAATTTAGTTTACAATATTTTTGTAGAATTTCCTCAATTTTCCTCGGAATCGAAGTGAAAAGAAGAGGTTTATAATATCAGCCCTCGCCTCTTCTGGTGGGCTCGGGGAGTTAAAAATCTCGCACAAGCACGACTTGTTTTGTGCACTTGTCGTAAAATCTACTATTTTTGTGCCAGATGCCTTCCAAAATCTCCTACACTATGGTTTATCAAGTCGATTAACCTACAAGAAACATAACCCAAACAAGAGATTAAGAGGAAAAAAAAACAAAAAATTAAATTACTTTTATTAAAATCAGAACAAAAGCTTTCATTTGGTTCTTTAATCTGGCTTTATTTTGGGCAGATATATAGCTTTGCACAGTTTATTTCACTCTTGTTTTCACATGTCAAAATCCTTTATCTTTGCATGAAAAAATATTTGGTGACATAAATACGTCGTACATACATTCGCCTTTATCCCTCATGGGGTAGGCAGAGCGTAAACGACCTAAACAAAGGTCGTTCCGCCACGTCTGACAATGTTTTGAGGGTTATTTAAAATAGATTTGTATATATATATATAATATACCTATTGGTGTAGTGATAGGTTGTCAGCCCATCGCCTAAATTACAATATACTGAAACCCTCGGATCCCTTGCCTAGTTTTACAGAATGTCCGGGAGGAAATGCAGCTGGCACATTCTATATTTTTCTCTCGCTCCCACGCCAGCATGGAAAGACATCGTCGTGTACATAATTTACTTGAAATTATGCTTTTTATTTCAATACAAATTCAGATTTTGTAACACACAAATAGATACTTAGTTATCACTCAAAGTTTTAGAAACCAATGTAAATAAAGTGTTTTGCAGTTCTCGTATATTAAAATGCATACCTTCATTACTTAACCTACCTATCAAGAGATCAGTCATAGTTCAATCTATTTGCATCCTCCAGCAAATACGTATAACCTATAATACTACGTGTTTTTAACTGCATTTATAGCCTCATCGAGGCCGGTCGTGATAAGCGAAACAAAAATAGAACAAGTATGCACCAACTGTTTTCAAACGGACATTGTGTACTAGCTTTAGTTATATAAATAACCATTGATAACGTATCGGATTTTAAGTTTAGTTTGTATTTAGTTAAATACTCACACAATGTTTTGATATGATATTTTTACTCTCTTCTTATATCTAAAAATGCGTGGGTGTAATGCGTACCAGTAAGGAGATGAGAACAATTAGTTTTTGTAACATCATCTGCCTAGCTTTATCCCGTATCTCACGTGGTCGGCTACCTAATCTAGGGGATTGAACGAGAGTACTGGTTTTTACACAGAGCGGCTGCCATCTGACCTCCGCAACCCAGAAGGGAAACCAGACCCAATCCTAGATTAGGTCAGAGTTTTTAAGCCGCCAATGCTTAGCACTGGCCTCTGATATGGCTTAACGACTAATATCTACGGTATTAAACGATATTAACCGGGACCAACGACTTAACGTGCCTTCCGAAGCACGGAAAAAAGCACCGAATAAACGTACATATGAAATTCGAAAACCGAAAAACACATTGGTACGTGGTGGGGTTCGAACCACGACCTCCCGCTCAGGAGGCAGCGGCCCTATCCACTACACCATCGGGCACCACTTGTAACATTGAAAGTAATTAATTAAATAAATCATTACGAATATTTCTTCCATGCTGGACTGCCATGATTTGCGTGCCTGGTGTACTATATTTAGTGTTTTTTTAATATGGAAACCAAGTCGTAGTGTTTTGCTAGTTTTGCCATTTGCATAATAAAGAGCAAAAACAAACTGACATCTTTACGTGTAACCCTGAACTTAAATATAGAACATAGCGTGACAGTATTTTGTCCTGAATTTGATGTGGAATCGTCTTGTTTTGAAGTCTTTCGTCCCAATTTCCCGAACAGAACACTCGATTAAGCTCATTATCGTGTGGCCAAGACAATTGCGATTTTACATGTAATTTAGATTCAAAATGGATCCGATCTTTTTTTGTCCCCTTTTTTTATTTCCGTTCGTTGAAATGCTGTGTTCCGTCGGTGCGTGAGATTGCCATTGCAGTGATAACAGGCATCTTCTGGATGAGCTCGCTACATCGTCCCCTCTTTCACGGTCATCCCTGACCTTGTATCTAGAGTCAAGAGCAAACCCATTTCTAATATTTGCAATTTAACTACCTCCAAATTCCTACATACCCGCTTATTTCGGCAAATGACGACTTTGCTTTTTGAAAATGTTTTTTTTTTAATGATCCTAAATATGTACTGCCATCTAATCCAGTGAGTACAACTGCTATTATTTATTGCATCAAATCATACATACATACATATAATCACGCCTTTATCCCTAATGGGGTAGGCAGAGCGTAAACGAGAGGAGGAATTGCAGCTGGCACATGCTATGTTTTTCTCTCGCTCCCAGTCCAGCATGGAAAAAAGCAAATCACTAGTTTGCTTATTTACACTGTTTTTTTCTATGATCCTAAGTAGATACTGCCATTTTATCCAGTGAGTCCAACTGCGTGTATTCATTGCATCAAATCATTGTAACTTTATCATCACCGCTTTCTGCTTGAAACAAACCAGATAATAATTCATTGGAACCATTGAGCTGCAACTTCCTTGTCGTATAAATAACAGCTGTAATCAAATCGTACTGTGGAAGATTGGATAATGTTATAGGATTACCTTTAATACATACATAAATATAATCATGGCTTTATCCCTAATGGGGTAGGCAAAGCGTAAACTACCTAATCAAAGGTTGTTCCGCCACGTCTGACAAAGTTTTGAGGTTTATTTAAGATATATTTGTACGTATATTGCTGTAGTGATACAATATACTGAAACCCTCAGATTCCTTAGCTAGTTTTTACAGCATGCTCGGAAGGAAATGCAGCTGGCACATTCTATGTTTTTCTCTAACTCCCAGTCCAGCATGGAAGTAATAAATAACAGATGTAATCAAAACGTACTGTGGAAGATTGGATAATATTTTTGGATTACCTTTAATACATGGTGTTTCTATAAAGGAAGTTCTGGTTTCCTACCTAGATAATAGTCCTCCCACCGATTTTCGGTGATGGAGATTGGCGGCCAATCTCCCAGAGATCGACCAACTGCACAGGACTAGTTTTTAATGCCCAAGTGTTTGCGCTTCACACAGGTGCACTCTCTATTCCTTAAATCTCTTATTCTAGTGAGACAGATTAACCGACACGACCAGATAAAAATCAGGCGCAAATACCGACTATTTAAATGCCCAGCTGACAGCATGGATCATCTTACTTTTCGGACAATCCGGTGATCAGCCTGCAATGTCCTAACCAAACTAGAAACAACAACACAAAGACATTGTCCCCCGCCGGGAACCAAAGCTAGTCGAGAGCTCATGGCTCAGACCGCTAGACCACGGAGGCAACTGCCCTACATAGATACTAAGCTTTCCGTATACGTTATCGGGCCGACATGTAATAATTCTAGTTTATTCTATGACACCTTTTATCGATACGATAGCATGATCTAAATTACATTGTAGATATCATCACTTCTTTAAGAAGATCAGTTCATTATAATCTCGGTCTTTTTCCGTTACACAAATCAGTCAGCGAACTCTAACATTTGATAAGGTATCCATTCGTCGTCTGGCCTCACCTTGTACGATTAAGGAGATCTATTTACTCCATGCTGGTTTGGGAGCGAGAGAAAAACATAGAATGTGCCAGCTGCATTACCTTCCGCTCATGCTGTAAAAAATGCTGTTAGCTAAGGGATCCGAGGGTTTTAGTATTACGTTGTAATTTAGGCGATGGGCAACCTGTCACAACAGCAGTACAAATCTATCTTAATTAACCCTCAAAACTTTGTCAGACGTGGCGGAACGACCTTTGTTTAGGTCGCTTACGCTCTGCCTACCCCATTAGGGATAAAGGCGTGATTGTATGAAACTAAATTTAAAAAAACTCAAGTGTTCGTACATTTCCTAGATAAAGAACATTTTATTATCAATCAACACATCTCCAAGCCAAAAGCGCCGCTTTAAATACACCTAACACACAATCAAATGCCAAATGTATGACGATTAGTCCAACAAACAATCATTGAATTGCGCGGGAGTCTGACACACTCAATAAAATCTAACTAAAATACCGGAATTCTGCCAAGCCGTGCCCCCAATCACGTAACGCGATTTAAATTTAAACTGGAGCGTTCGAAGCTTGAAAATTGTGACGTGACGGATTCTGTTTGAATTTTGTAATTGGAATCATTTCACCAATGTAGACTATGCGCTCCAGCCATTCATGATGCGCTCAGCAAAAGCGGTAAACTCAGTCTGAATCTTTATGCTTTTCAAAATCAGATAAAAGCATTAATTAAAGCCGATAAAATGGTTATTTCAAATCGATTCAGATTGTTGTTATCTATGTAAAGAACCTTTAGGAAAATTGATTGATAATTATTAATACATATAATCACGCCTTTATACTTAATGAGGTAAACAGAGCGTAAACGAACTAACCAAAGGTCGTTCCGCCACATCTGACAAAGTTTTGAGGGTTATTTAAGATATATTTGTAGGTATATTGCTGTAGTTACAGGTTGTCAGTCTATCGCCTAAATTACAATATACTGAAACCCTCGAATCCCTCAGCTGGTTTTTACAGCATGCCCGGGAGGAAAAGCAGCTGGCACATTCTATGTTTTTCTCTCGCCCCCAGTCCAGCATGGAAGGGTATGATTTGATATTAATAACCACGAGAAAAAATTCAACCCTTATGTTCCGTCGGGCTTGTAATCTACGTAGGTATTTATTTTTTACTCTCTTCTTATATCTAAAAATGCGTGGGTGGAATGCGTACTAATATTGGCACCAGATACTGTGAAATGGAGATGAGAACAATTGGTTTTTGTAACATTGAAAGTAATTAAGTAAATCATTACGAATATTTCTTCCATGCTGGACTGGGAGTGAGGGAAAAACATGGAATGTGCCAGCTGCATTTCCTCCCGGGCATGCTGTAAAAACCAGCTAAGGGATCCGAGGTTTCAGTATATTGCAATTTAGGCGACGGGCTGGCAATCTGTCACTTCAGCAATACACCTACAAATCTATCTTAAATGACCCTCAAAACTTTGTCAGACGTGGCGGAACGACCTTTGTTCAGGTCGTTTACGCTCTGCCTACCCCATTAGGGATAAAGGCGTGATTATGTGTATGTATGTATCAACTACGCAATGTTTTTCTTTTGCGATGTTTATCATTGAGTCTAGGAAAATGTTTCTAATTGTCTGTCTACCTACCCATCAGTTTCAGGATTTAGAGTTATCACAAAAATGTAAAAGGCTTTTAAACTACAAATCCTGACATTAAAGTTAAAACGCACTATGACGTAGCTGTAGCGGAGCGGCGCGGCACGGCGCGGCAGCAGCAACTGCGCGACAAAGTCAAAGTCAAATCATTTATTTCCAAATAGATTCCTAAGAACACTTTTAGAAAGTCACAAGAGTCTATTACAAATAAAATTAAATCTATGTCACAAAATAAAATAAAACTATATCACAATGAAGAACAAGCATTAGAAACTCTCACTTTGCGCCCCTCTTTGCGCCTCACTTTGTCTGATTCTTACTTTTGTCCTTTTTGTTCAAAATAGGGTTTGTGACCGCAATGTGTGCCAATTTCTTAGGCTTCAGTGAAATATCAGAGCTCCAGACATCTTTGTCATTAGTATAGTCATCTAACTTATAATAGGCTTTCCAACATAATGTGTTTTTAATAGTATCTTTAAATTGATTTTCTGACAAATTTAATATATGGTCAGGAATTTTGTTATAATATCGTATACTTAGACCTAAAAATGATTTATTTACTTTAACTAACCTAAACGGGGGTTGGTCAATTTTATTTTTGCTTCTAAGGTTCCGGTTATGCCTGTCACCATTTTTGGTAAAACTATGAATATTTTTCCTTGCATACATAATATTTTCATATATAAATTGACATGGTACAGTTAAAGTATTTATCTCTTTGAACAATTCTCTTAGGGAATCACGACATCTGAGTTTGTAAATTGCTCTAATAGCCCGTTTTTGCAAAACAAAAATTTAATCAATGTCAGCAGCGCGGCCCCACAGCAAAATTCCATAGGACATAATGCTATGAAAATAACTAAAATATACAAGTCTTGCTGTAGCAACATCCGTGAGCTCTCGGATTCTTCGCACAGCAAATGCGGCTGAACTTAGTCTTCCCGATAAAGATGTAATGTGAGAGAGCCATTGAAGTTTCGAGTCAAGTGTAATCCCTAAGAAAACTGTGCTTTCGGTGAACTCTAATTTTTCATTATTAAGTACAACATCATTATTGGAAGAATGTACATTAGGCAAAGTAAATTTTATACATTTGGTTTTCTTCGCATTCAACACTAAATTATTAACAGTGAACCAATTATGAATTTGTCCAAGAGTGTTATTTACGTTGTTATAATTTTGGATATGTCTATCAACTTTAAATATAAGAGATATATCATCTGCAAATAATACAATCTTTGACAAATTCTCTATCATGTAGGGCAAATCATTAATATACACTAGAAATAGAAATGGACTTAATATCGAACCTTGGGGTACACCTATTTTAACACGAGACCCTGATGACTTAGCTCCGTTTACATTTACCTTCTGGATCCTATCGTCCAAATAAGAATTTAAAATTCTCAAGGCTTGATTTTTGATTCCATAGTGTTTCAATTTTGACAATAAAGTTTCATGATCTACGCAATCAAATGCTTTAGAGAGGTCACAAAATACGCCAATGGCATCTTTTGATTCCTCCCAAGCACTAAATATATGTTTCAACAGGGCAACACCAGCATCTGTAGTGCAGCGTCCCTTTGTAAACCCAAATTGCTGTTTATGTAATAATTTATTGTGATTAAAATGAGAAAGCATTTGATTGAGCATGATCTTTTCAAACACTTTGCTCAATACTGGTAAAACAGATACAGGCCTATAGTTGCTTCGATCTGCCTTGTCACCAGCCTTGAACAAAGGAACTACTTTACTGCTTTTCATCAAATCAGGAAATATACCGTGATCAATACAATCATTAAAAATATCTGACAAGCATGGTGCTAATACATTGATAATTGAGGTACACACTTTGACTGACATCCCTCATAAGTCTTCAGTTGCCTTAACCCTTATATCTTTAAACAATTTAACAATTTGCTGGGGGCTAACATGACTAAATCTAAATTCAGAATTGCAGGCTCCCACGTTTTCTTTAAGTAATGATAATGAAAGCAAAGGTGAAGAATTGAGAGATTCAGTAGTTATACGGGGTATATTTGTAAAAAATGTTTCAAATTCCTGGGCAACTTCGCAATCATTACTAATTATTCCACGGTCAGTTTTAATTGAAAAGTTATTTTCACGTGGCTTTGTTTTACCTGTTTCGCTGTTGATAACTTTCCATACAGTTTTAATTTTACTATCAGCAGTTTTAATTTTGTTACTAATAAAATTTGCTTTAGCCATTAGGCATGCTAACTTAAATGTTTTCGAATAGTTTTTAACAAATTGTTTGAGGCTATCACTATTTGTCATGTTTCTCTGCTCATAGAGATCAAAAAGCCTATCTCTACTGATTCGTAGACCTGTGGTCGCCCAATCACTGAATTAAAATTTCGTATTAATTTTTTTTGAATCAATTTTGAAAATAATTTCAAATTCTTCACTAATTGTAGAAAAAAAATCTTTATATACGTTATTGGGATTACTATTAAAATTAAGATTAGGCAATTTATTGATGAGAACATTTTGGTATTTTTCTCACCTACTAGTAGTAATACGTCTTGACTCAATTTTAATTCTTTGATTTTTATCAGGATTGTTAAATGTAAATGTTACACTTTGACCTCTATGATCTGATCCAAGAGAGTCAATTATGTTTTTTTGTGCAGGGTCACAATAACAGAAAACATTATCAATACAAGTAGCAGAAGTTGACGTCACACGTGTAGGTTCAAAAAACACATCATTTAAATTAAATGATTTGAAAAGATTTAAAAATCTATTTTTTAAATGTGGCACCCTCGTGGTTTCTAAAATATCTACATTAAAATCTCCAGTGATAATTATTCTTTTATTTGTTTTAGTTACCAATTTAAGTACATCTTCCATTACTTCTTCAAATTTAGGAAAGTTTGTGTCTAAAGGCGGTCTATATACGCATACTATAACATAAGTTTGAAGCTCAACACAAGATAATTCAATACATCTTTCCACCGACAATCCTACAACGTCTTTTCTATCTCTGAATTTAATATTATTTCTCATTATTATGAGAGATCCACCGCGAGTTAGGGATTGTCGGTTGAAAGAACTAGCAACACTGTAATTTTCATAATTAATTAATATCTGACCATATAAATGCCAATATTCTGTTAAACATACAATGTCATATTTATATTTTTCTAAAAATAATTCAACCTCTAACAATTTGCTGGAAAATCCCTGAATATTTTGATGTAATAATTTGAAATAAGTTGTTTTTCTACTAGTCAAATGTTTTGTTAATTGTATGTTCGATATAATCGATTTATTTACATCATTAATAGAGGGATTATCCTTTGTCGAGCATATTAGTTTAAATTATTTTTAATAATAGTACTGCCTACTATAGGAGACACCTGTGTTATATTATTTATAACTGTGTCACATATATTAAATGCTAACAATGTAGCTAGTTGTCCTTTTAACAATTTCGACAGGTACATAGTATCCTGAGTCAAAGTACAACTATGACTAAAACGGTTTATGTCAAAGTATAAAAATGCATCGCTATGATGACTAGTTAAATTAAATAAATGTATATTCATTTATTCAATAAATGTATATTCGTATGGTCTAATCTTAAGGTGATTTCTAACAATGGTTGTTTTTAAGAGCTTATTTCTCCTAAACGAATCATTGGAAAATTCTATAAAAATAAACATCCAAGAAATTTTTTCATTACCTGCAATTGGAACAATTAAAAAAATTCTAATTCATAAATAAGTACGCTAAAAATAGCTGGAAAGTAAAGCTGTTTTTATCAGTAAATTTGATATTCCTTCTAAAGTTTTAGGAGCGCTTTCACGGCTCGTTCGGGAAAATATCCGTATTATAATGACCTAAAATCGCAACATACGTAGCTTATTCAATCCGACTCGTAGTTTCTATGGAATTAGCTATTTGTGCGTTTTTCGCACATTTTTGACGCGGCCATTAACATAACGGACGTAACTGCCACGCCGTAGTGCGCGCTGTTTTGAACAATATTCTAAGGCATTACGAGCGATGGTTGCATATCTTGAAATCAACCTGCTTACTGCCGTTGGAATACACCTTAAGTATCATCGCATCGTTCCTCGATCGAACCGACTCGACAACCCACGCAATTGAAGTAGTTTAATTTTCCTTGGCAACTACTTACCATTCTACGTATATGTCTCACAAGCTCGTGACCAGTGACGTCAAACAAATAAAGGATTTGCGTAAAGAAGAGTATAAAAAGTTACTTCAGTATGTTTCACACATTCCTAAGAGATTATTGAAAGGTTGTTTAGTGGGTAGTTGATTGATTTATGTGCAGCGCGAAAGTTAGTATGAAAACTAGATTATTTTCAGTATGACAACAATATTTTAGGATTTTCTCGTAAAGACATGTCATTTGAAGATACATACATAAATACATATAATCACGCCTTTATCCCTAATGGGGTAGGCAGAGCGTAAACGACCTAAATAAAGGTCGTTTCGCCACGTCTGACAAAGTTTTGAGGGTTATTTAAGACATATTTGTAGGTATATTGCTGTAGTGACAGGTGGGCAGCCCATCGCCTAAATTACAATATACTGAAACCCTCAGATCCCTTAGCTGGTTTTTACAGCATACCCGGGAGGAAATGCAGCTGACACATTCTAGGTTTTTCTGGCGCTCCCAGTCCAGCATGGAAGTAATTTGCAGATTTGAAGATTTCATCGAATAATAACCTCCACGAAAAAATTACGACTACAGATCTTTTCAAAGTAATTTTGGGAGTTTCGGAAACAATATTATTTTAGGCCTGAAGTTTAGTTTTGGTACCATACAAATGGATAACTCTATTTGCGGTTCTCTTTCAAATTACTGTTCCACTTAAAACCAGTTGTGTCTATTTACATACATACATATAATCACGCCTTTATCCGTAATAGGGTAGGCAGAGCATAAACGACCTAAACAAAGGTCAATCCACCACGTCTGACAAAGTTGTGAGGGTTATTTAAGATAGATATCTAGGTATACTGCTGTAGTGATAGGTTGTCAGCCCATCGCCTAAATTACAGTATACTGAAACCCTCAGATCCCTTAGCTGGTTTATACAGCATGCCCGGGAGGAAATGCAGCTGACACATTCTACGTTTTTCTGGCGCTCCCAGTCCAGCATGGAAGTAATTTGCAGATTTGAAGATTTCATCAAAAAATAACCTCCACGAAAAAATTACGACTACAGATCTTTTCAAAGTAATTTTGGGAGTTTCAGAAACAATATTATTTTAGGCCTGAAGTTTAGTTTTGGTACCATACAAATGGATAACTCTATTTGCGGTTCTCTTTCAAATTACTGTTCCACTTAAAACCAGTTGTGTCTATTTACACTTTATATTTAAGTTCCAAACTTATTTTATTACTTGTCGACTTAAAATAGTATGGGTATCTACTACGTCATACTGACGTAAACGTAGTCATGTGATATAGTTTTATGAATGCCCCGTAGCGTGCGTAACGAAAGAGAATCCGCCACCTCAGGGGCCAAAATAAATTATGTGTAAGATTTCGGTTGTTCAGAATACAAAAATAATAATACAAGAACTTGATGAAAAACATATCAGCCTAAGTAGCTACTAAGTGAAATATTCTATTAGCTTTTTCTTTTCTCGACTGTATAAAGTTATCTTCCATCGAAAAATATAGAATGTGCCAGCTGCAATTCCGGGCATGCTGTAAAAACCAGCTAAGGGATCCGAGGGTAGTATATTGCAATTTAGGCGATAGGCTGACAACCTGGCACTATATCAATATACCTATAATATCTTAAATAACCCTCAAAACTTTGTCAGACGTGGCGAAACGACCTTTATTTAGGTCGTTTACGCTCTGTCTACCCCATTAGGGATAAAGGCGTGCTTATATGTATGTATGTATAAAGTTATGTCTGCATCTCTTAGGTAGTAGGCAGAGCGTCAACAGATAGCTAAAAACTTTTTTGCGGGTTACAGGAAAGTTTTTGCCGGTCATTCGATGGGATCATTTGATCAAATCAGACATATTGATAGCAATTCGTAGTTGCAAAACTCACGACTTAACCAATATAAGCCTATGCTTGTAATTTTCTACCATGAGAGAACAGAAAGGGACGGCAACAAATTTAGTCAAGATTTAGTTAAGTTGTGTGCTCAAGGAATCGGTGCCATTGTCAGCTTACACTAACTAACATACATACATACATACATAAAATCACGCCTTTATCCCTTACGGGGTAGGCAGAGCGTTAAACGCCTCGTAAAAGGCGCTTTCGCCACGTCTGACAAAAAAATTGAGGGTAATTTTAGATTGTAATGTGTATTGCCATAGTGACAGGTTGTCAGCCCATCGCCTAAATTACAATACACTGTAACCCTCGAGTCCCTTTTGCTGACTTCTACAGCATGCCCGGGAGGAAGGGCAGCTGGAACATTCTATGTTTTTCTATCTCTCCCAGTCCAGCATGGAAGTACACTAACTAACAATATACTTAAAACTTCTTTTTTACTAAGTGTTACAATATGCCGGGAAAAATCGCTTCACAGCATCTTTACATTTTATTTGTAAAAAAGAAACACGCCTCACGACTGAATGGCGGATTAAAATAGTCTAGACTCACGGAATGAAACGCTTGAAGATAGCTTGTATGAAATATTTGTCCCATTCAAATTTATCTAGTCTCTTTGTCTCGTCTCAATTACAGTTTACGTTCCTGTCTAGACTACACCGCATTTCATCCGGATTTTGTCTAACTGACTCAGACAATCATGCATGATGCAAGAAATTTGATGAAATCTAGACTAAACAAGTCTTCAATGCTGGACTGGGAGTGATAGAAAAATATAAAATGTGCCAGCTGCATTACCTCCCGGGCATGCTGTAAAAGCCAGCTAAGGGATCCGAGTGTGTCTGTATATTACACTTTAGGCGATAGCACAGCTCGGACACTCCTAACTACATCGACAGACGGCATGTTACACTTGGCATGCGTTTGTGTGCGTGTTATAAGGGTTGACAAATTTTGTTATACCGGTCATAATCATCACTTGATTTATATGGTTCTTGATTAAACCAACGTTTTAAAGTAGTTCACTGTAACTGACTAGTTAGAATAGATTAGGTTGCATATTTTGTATGAATTTACTTACCGTCTCTCATCACTGTGAAATCTAATAAAGTTCCTATTGGAGTCATATCTTGTGGTAGAAAGACATCCGTACATGTAACAGTACCTAACAATCTTTGGAACACAAAACTTTATTATTTCCGTTACACTGGGAAACATGCGCGCGCCATACCCGCTAAGCGTACGCTCAGTGTGGCCCAAAATCCGGCTAAATATATATATATTTTTTTTATATATTCTGTGGCGATAGGCTGACAACCTGTCACACAGCAATACACCTACAAATATATCTTAAATAACCCGCAAAACTTTGATAGACATGGCCGAACGACCTTTCTTTGGGTCGTTGCCGCTCTGCCTACCCCATTAGGGATGCAGGCTTGGTTATATGTTATATAAAACAATAACTTACTTCCATGATGGACGAGGAGAGTTAAGAGAAGAGATTGTTGAGCAGGGATTATTGTATAGACTTTACATACATACATACATAAATCACGCCTTTATCCCTTATGAGGTAGGCAGAGCGTTTAACGCCTCTTAAAAGGCGCTTTCGCCACGTCTGACAAAAAATGAGAGCAATTTTAGATTGTAATATGTATTGCTATAGTGACAGGTTGTCAGCCCATCGCCTAAATTACAATACACTGTAACCCTCGAGTCCCTTTTGCTGACTTCAACAGCATGCCCGGTAGGAAGGGCAGCTGGAACATTCTATGTTTTTCTATATCTCCCAGTCCAGCATGGAAGTATGCACATATAAAAGTATATACATATAAAATGTATGGAAAATTATACACATATAAATTATATCCTCTTCAATAAAACGAAGAATATACAGATGCTTCTCTCCATAGGCTTATTCTTCTTAGCGAGTGGATTCTCGAGTCAAACGACCCGATGAACCCTGGTGTCAGAGTTTTCAAAACCGCTTAGTAACACAGCTATTTGACCTCTGACATGGTTTTGTGTAACTACCACTATCAAAGACAGCGACCGGGACCGACGGCTTAACGTGCCCTCCGAAGCACGGAATCCTTTTTCTTTTCAGACAATCAGGTGATACAGCCTGCAACTAGCGAAAACCTCACAAAGTGACAAATTGACAAATACCAACTTTGTGTTCCCCCCCTGGGAATCGAACCCAGAACCTCCAGATCGTAAGCCCATGGCTCTAACCACAAGACCACGGAGGCAGTATCATATCATCTCCCTAGCCTTATCCTGTTTCTCACGGGGTCGGCTACCTAATCTAGGTGATTGAACGAGGGTACTGGTTTTTAAACAGAGCGACTGCCATCTGACCTCCGCAACCCAAAAGGTAAACCAGACCCAATCCTAGATAAGATCAGAGATTTCAAGCCGCCAATGCTTAGCACTGACCTCTGACATGGCTTAACGACTAATATCTACGATGTTAAACGATATTAACCGGGACCAACGGCTTACCATGCCTTCCGAAGCAAGAAGAAAGGGCCGAATAAACGTACATATGAAATTCGAAAACTGAAATCACATTGGTACGTGGTGGGATTCGAACCACGACCTCCCGCTCAGGAGGCAGTGGCCCTATCCACTACACCATCTGGCTCCTTACCACGGAGGCAGTATATGAAAGCAAATGGGCTTATTGTAAATGCTGTGAACTATGCAGGCAAAATGAAGTGAAGAGTCAGGGTGCCAATCTTTTTTTTTTATCATCACTACATAGTATAAAACAAAGTCGCTTTCTCTGTCCCTATATCCCTATGTATGCATAAATCTTTACAACTACGCAACGGACTTTGATACTTACATACATTCATATAATCACGCCTTTATCCCTAATGGGGTAGGCAGAGCGTAAATTTTGATGCGGTTTCTATTAATGGATAGAGTGATTCAAGAGGAATGTTTATATGTATAATACATGCATGACATAGTTGAGAAACACTGATAATTTCCGTGCGAAGCCGGGGCGGGTCGCTAGTTCCATATAAATATATCAGTGCCACTCAGTCCAAACGTGAATTAAAATAAAACAAACATTTGTATCAAAATATTTGTATATTCAGATATCCTACTTAACTTACCACTAGCACGTATTATCAAGCCTAACCAAACATTTGCACGAATGACTCTCATTTCACTTCCTACACGTGACTGACATTGTACTATTATGCGCTATGAGTATATACCGGGTGTAAGGGACAGCGTTGCGCGAACTGATACAGGTTGCACGGTCAACGAAACTGAACAACAATCAGCATGCTATTTTTTCAAGAAGATAAAATAAAATTCTACCTTTTCATACAAAGTTACCACCTTAATCAGACAATTTGTATGGAAAATCTAAATTTGATTTTCACTTTCTGAAAAATAAAATAAATAATAGTTGTTCAGTTTCGTTGACTGAGCAACCCCTATCAGTTTGCGGGACGCTGTCCCTACACCCCGTAATTATACCGGCGCCCGTTTGTGCGGTTCTCCTAGACAGAGTAACCATCGTTTTCGTCGTCGTCATCGTCTCAGCCGATAGACGTCCACTGCAGGAAATAGGCCTCCCCCAAGGACCTCCACGATGATCGGTCTAGCGCCTTCTGCATCCAGCAGCTTCCCGCGACCTTCACCAGATCGTCGGTCCACCTTGTGGGAGGCCTGCCTACGCTGCGTCTACCGTGCCTAGGTAGCCACTCCAGAACTTCCGTGCCCCAGCGGGAGTCGGTTCTGCGAGCAATGTCGGTGACCTTGGTTCTGCTCCGGATTCGATCGCTCAGTTGAAACTCCGAGCCCATTCCATTGCCCTTTGAGTGACCTTGAGGCCCATTGTGAGTGACCACGTTTCGGTTCCATAGGTCATCACTGGCAACACATACTGGTCCCAAACCTTTGTCTTAAGACATCGCGGGAGTTATTGGGATGAGAAAATGTTACGTAGCTTCCCGAACACTGCCCAGCCGAGTTGGATTCGACGATCGACCTCCTTCTGAAAGTTGGACCTACCCAATTAAACTATTTGTCCCAGGTAGACTTACTCGTCGACAACTTCCAGAGTAGAGCCTCCAACCGTCAGGGAAGTGGGTGCAACAAGGGAGTTTGACATGATCTTCGTCTTCTCCATGTTCATTTTAGGACCCACTTGTTGAGAAGCTCTATAATATTGAGGTCATCGAACATTGTACCGAGGTCCTCCAGAATTTCAGCCATAATCACAATGTCATCGGCAAAACGAAGGTGAGTAATATTCTCGCGTTTTCCAGTGCTGCGGTGAACAGTTTTAGAGATATAATATCTCCTTGTCTCACTCCTCGCTGCAACTGAATAGGTTTCGAGTTCTGAGAGTAACCATAGACTACATTCTTTCTATGTTTTCTTTTTTTTGTATGTTCTTTTTTTATGATGTTTTTGTGTAATTGTTGTGACAAACTAATGTTAAAATGACATTTAGGGAATTCTTCTCGTGGTAATAAGGTCGAAAATTGGAGAAAAATTTACCTGACAGTGACAGGTGTGTGCATGAACGCGGGTTTTACTAAAAATTGCTCTAACGGTCTTTATAGAAACGACGTCGAACGCACCCCAAACTGACTAAACTTATTAAAGAAATATTTTTCAGAACAAAATATTTTTTAATTTTCTGAAAGAATTTCCGGGTGATAGTTGTTTAGTTTCTTTGCCAAAGCAAACCCTCTTAGCTTGCGTGAAGCTGTCCTTACACCCTGTTTAGATTATGAGTATGACTACCTACGTCACAGTAGCATAACTTAACTTATCTTTATCTAGCGTAGCATTTTCAGATAACATTTATTAGTCGGTATGACGTTGGTTGGTGAAGTTAGGGCCATCTTTAAATCATAGGAGAACGTGCTACAGAATACCGGGTGTAAGGGACAGCGTCCCGCAAACTGATAGGAGTTGCTCAGTCAACGACACTGAACAACTTCCACCAGGAAATGAAAAATAAATGCTTTTCCATACAAATTTTGTATGCAACAGCCTTTTTTTTTACTTCCTAAAAGAAACCCTGTTGATAATTGTTCAGTGTTGTTGACTGAGCAACCCCTATCAGTTTGCGGGACGCTGTCCCTTACACCTGGTATTAGATTTAATGGGCAGATTGAAACAATGCTTCCCCGTACGAATTGTTGTTGCATATTAGGTACTAATAGTGACGTATATAACCACGCAAAACTAGATATACACATACTTCGTGTATTTAACAATGAGTTATTGATACCAAGTTGATTTGCAGCCCATTAACAGCTTTTTCTTTACAACCTCAAAGAAAGTCAACCGCAAAATGTATGTTTGTGACAAGGTTATAGGCCGCAGTTCCGAAATTTAAACCTCTGCTGAGTTGAAAAGAAAAAGTTGTTTGTGGACCGCAAAACACGTTGGTATCGATAACTCGACGTTAAATAAATGAAGTATACATACATACATATAATCACGCCTGCATCTCTAATGGGGTAAGCAGAGCATAAACGACCTAAAAAATACTCATTTCGCCACGTCTGACAAAGTGTTGAGGGTTATATAAGATAGATTTGTAGGTATATTGCTGTAGTGACAGGTTGTCAGCCAATCGCCTAAATTGCAATATACAGAAACCCTCGGATCCCTTGGCTGGTTTCTACAGCATGCCCGTGAAGAAATGCAGCTGGCACATTCTTTTTCTCTCGCTCCCAGTCCAGCGTGGAAGGAAATTAGATATATGCTGGTGATAATCGATATTAAATTAAAAAAGCTTTCTCTAAGGCTAAAAGTTTCTGCTGGAGGGTTTATTTTCTACTGTATGGTATCTAATCTAAATCATAGATAGAATGTCTTCAGTTACCACAAGTAAAATTGCATAACATCATTAAATTACTTTAGATCTTATAAGAAACTTAATAGATTTCGCATGTCATTAGTTGTAATGAAACGATTCAATAACATACTGATCATCACATTCTTTGTCGTGTGGGTATCGAGTCAATCCACCCGATGAACCCTGGTGTCAGAGTTTTTAAACCGCCTAATAGCACAGCTAATAAGCCTCTGACATGATTTGAGTAACGATCACTATCAAAGACAGCTACCGGGACCGACGGTTTAACATGCCCTCCGAAGCACGGATTTTTTTTTTCTGCCCGACAATCAGGTGATTCGGCCTGCATTGTCCTAACCAAACTGAAGAAAACGTAACTAAGTGATAAATTGGGGAATATCAATTTTGTGTTCCCACCTTGAGATTCGAACCCAGGACCTCCGGATCGTGAGCCCATGGCTCTGACCACTAGACCACGGAGGCAGTTAATCATATTTAATTAATATTATTTTAAAAAATTGAGTCTTCTTAGCGAGTGGATTCTCGAGTCAAACAACCCTGGTGTCAGAGTTTTCGAACCGCCTAGTAGTAGCACAGCTATTAAAATTGTTTTTACTCCTGTGGCCGATTATGATGAAAATTTTGTTTTTCCACAAGTTATGAGATGAAATAATACAAGACTACTTTTTACCACAGGAAAATGTAGCATTACCTCAGGAAAAAACACTAAAGACGAAAGTGAAACCGCGGGCCAAAAAGCTAGTATAACATTTATGTTCGGTTCAATGATTTATTTTCTCGACAAGTAACTTTTACTAACTGCTTATAAAAACTGATTCTTATATAAGCTAAGTAAGTATGACTGTTATTTGGGCTAGTGATTTGATAATCATGTAACGATTTTTAATAAAGTGATGTACTTCCATGCTCGAATAGAATGTGCCAGCTGTATTTCCTCTCGGGTATGCTGTAAAACCAGCTGAGGGATCCGAGGGTTTCAGTATATTGAAATTTAGGCGATGGGCTTATAACCTGTCACTACAGCAATATACCTCATCATCTCCCTAGCCTTATCCCGTATCTGACGGGGTCGGCTACCTAATCTAGGTGATTGAACGAGGGTACTGTTTTTTACACAGAGCGACTGACCATCACCATTCCATCTGACCTCCGCAACCCAGAAGGAAAACCAGACCCAATCCTAGATTAGGTCAGAGTTTTCAAGCCGCCAATGCTTAGATGATTATATGCATATGGCTTAACGACTAATATCTACGGTATTAAATGATATTAACCGGGACCAACGGCTTAACGTGCCTTCCGAAGCACGGAAAAAGCGCCGAAACGTACATATGAAATTCGAAAACCGAAAAACACATTGGTACGTGGTGGGATTCGAACCACGACCTCCCGCTCAGCAGGCAGCGGCCCTATCCACTACACCATCGGGCTCACTACAGCAATATACCTACAAATCTATATTAAATAACCCTCAAAACATTGTCAGACGTGGCGGAACGACCTTTGTTTAGGTCGTTTACGCTTTGCCACCCCAATAGGCGTGATTCTATGCATATGTATGATGTTAATAATACTTATTACTACTTCCATGCTTCTATATTACTTCCATGCTGGCCTGGGAGCGAGCGAAAAACATAGAATGTGCCAGCTGCATATCCTCCCGGACATGCTGTAAAAACCAGCTAAGGGATCCGAGGGTTTCAGTATATTGTAATTTAGGCGATGGGCTGACAACCTGTCACTACAGCAATATACTTACAAATCTATCTTAAATAACCCTCAAAACTTTGTCAGACGTGGCGGAACGACCTTTGTTTGGGTCGTTTACGCTCTGCCTACCCCATTAAGGCGTGATTATATGTATGTATGTATGTATGTAAGTAATAATACTTAAAACTAGTTCATACGACCGAAAAATGTTTTTTTTTATGTGTACAATGGCACTTTAGTACTACTATGGTGTAAGGATAGAGGTAGCTCTGTCAACGAAACTGAAACTTGCATGGAAACAAAAAAAACTGTATCCCAATGTAATTGACTTAATCGAGGCGGTCATTTTGTTTTTTTGTGTATCATTTCCTGAAAGAATTTCCTTCTGAAAGATGTTCAGTTTCAACCCATATCGGTTTGCGTGAAGTTGTCCCTTAATTACACCCTCTATAATCCATCCATCCATATAATCACGCCTTTATCCCTAATGGGGTAGGCAGAGTGTAAACGACCCAAACAAAGTTCGTTCCGCCACGTCTGACAAAGTTTTGAGAGTTATTAAGATGGATTTGTAAGTATATTGCTGTAGTGACAGGTTGTCAGCCCATCGCCTAAATTACAGTATAATGAAACCCTCGGATCCCTTAGCTGGATTTTACAGCATGCCCGGGAGAAAATGCAGCTGGCACATTCTATGTTTTTCTCTCGCTCCCAGGCCAGCATGGAAGATGCTCTCTATAATATCTAAAATATTACTTTTACTTCGATTATGCCAATATACTTTACACCCTTGGGGGATTTTCCACTTCACCTTGTTTTACACCATTTTCTAATTGAATGAGCTTTCAATTATGTGAAATGAAAAGTAAACGCCTGGTTCTTAGAGATACCGACTTTTTTTTATTAAATGTGTTCAACCATAAAAATTTAAGGCAATACATAACTCTTTTGGACAATTTATTATTAATTTAATTTAACAGTTTATTGTACACAGAAACATACACAGAACTCAAGACACAACAGGTACTACGTATTACGTATTATGTTAAATGTATTATGTTCATTGCTACGTTTATTGTGTACTTCAACAATGAGGATAGTATGTATGTATGTATGTAAGCTCTTTATTGTACCTTAAAAATCTTAAAACTAAAATACAAGAAGATTAAAACAATAGTGGCACAAAGGCGGACTTATCCCGTTAAGGGATCTCTTCCAGTCAACCTTTGATAAACCCAGAGGAGACAATTATGCTTGCAGGTAAACTAAGATAGGTACATGAAACGATTATATACCGTGACATAGACAAAATAATATACTTAATAACTCAAATTTGAACGCATAAATACTAGATATAAAGATATACAAAATAATGCTTAATATTATATATAATAAATATATTTTTATAATATATAATAGATACCTATACACATCCTAAATATATATACATATATATCCGAAACATAAAATTATAAATAAATATCCTACGTATTGTCCGATTTTTCTAACCCTAAACCCCAGAGTTTCTTAATTTCACTCTTAAAAGAAGAGATATTTTTACTTTTCCGAATATCTGAAGGAAGTTTATTCCATAAACAGGCAGCATGAACAGTGAAAGACTGTGCGTACGATTGAGAAGAGCATGTAGGTACCCTGAGTGAGAGATCCCCACTAGATAGTGAAATAGTTACTTAGTAATTACTAACATAGTATTACTAACTTTTCGAAACATGTTTTTACCCGCGATTTTACTAGTTTTCCCGTGGCTTCTAGGTGAAGGTAGCCTTTGTTACAATTTTCTAATGGTGGAAAAGCTTTTGAACACATACGAAGTTTTCTCTTCTTAATATAAACGTAGTTTATTTCTGTGTCAGTCGAGTTAAGCCCAGGAATGCAACTCATTTTTTTAAATAGATTACGTGCAGATATTTTTGTCTTCTGTTATTTCTTTGCTCAATAGAGCGTGAAATTGCCTTTATTGTACGTATTCTGTTCTACCTAAGTAGGTACGTATTGAAAGCCATTTTGATACTTGCTTTTTGTTTATCTTTTAAAGTGTTTTTCGAATAAAATGGTCTTTGCGAACTTTTTGTGACTAAATGGTATGTTTAGACTTTATTTTAGTAACACAAAACATTGCTGGGGCCTAAAGGTGGTTAAAAACACTAAAACCAAGATAAATCCGGCGACGATGATGCATTTTCGCTGACCAGAACTTGAATTATACGATATTGCCACCTTATAAAAGTATAGCTAGCTAATAGCTATGCAAAGTAAATGCAAGCTACATTTTTATTTATTCCTCGTGCTGCAAGATATAGTTTCAATATGTCTCGTGTAACATGAATTTCAAACTGACAAAGTTCTCTATACCTACTCTCTCTACCTTTATACTCATGATACCTGTGATATTATGTATAACTACCAGGGACTGGGAGCGAAAGATAAACATAGAATGTGCCAGCTGCATTTCCTCCCGAGCATGCTGTAAAAACCATCTAAGGGATCCGAGGGTTTCAGTATATTCCAATTTAGGCGATGAGCTAACAACCTGTCACTACAGCAAATTCAACTTAAATAACCCTCAAAACTTTGTCAGACGTGGCGGAACGACCTTTGTTTGAGTCGTTTACGCTCTGCCTACCCCATTAGGGGTAAAGGCGTGATGATATGTATGTATTATGTATACGTATTTTATTCTAAACGTATCCCTTTCTTCCACAGGTGGTGGCCCGTCGCTCAGATCTCAAGCTGATCGTGACGTCAGCCACAATGGACTCGTCCAAATTTTCCTCGTTCTTCGGCAACGTGCCCACCTTCACCATCCCTGGTCGAACCTTCCCCGTGGAAAACTTCTTCGCCAAGAATGTGTGCGAGGACTACGTCGATGGTGCTGTCAAACAGGTATGGAATAACATACATACGTACAATCACACCTATATAACTAAGTAAGTTTTCTCGTGGGAATGAGGTGTTTTCCCGCTGCACAAAGTAGCCTATATCCGTCTCCAAATTATCTATCGTACTGCCATATTTCTTTTTTATCAAAATGGGTTCGATGTTCGATGGGACTGTCAAACAAGCATGGAAACAGACGCTTTTCCTTTTTTTAAATCCCCTACATAAGGTTGCCCTTATAAGTGAACGGTATAAATAAGCAGTGAAATATAAAACTTCTTCTAATAAGTCAGTTCAGTGGACGCACTGAAAAGATTTTCTAGTTAGACTTTAGACGAGCTTTTCACAAAACACTTCCATACGGGCGACAAAACCATTTGAGAAGAGGTGAGCCATAGCTGAATAAACGAAAAGTAAAACGTCTGCACACATTCCCGAACCTTCTACCGGCTTGAATCTCGATTCACAATACAACTTGTTCAAGATTGGTAATGATGTTATAAGGAATGAGAAGAAGTGGTAGAAAAAACCTATCCTACATAGATCAAGTTGAATAAAGAAGGCAGTCAAGTCAGTGAAGGCAGAATGATGTGAGAACTGGTTTTACTTACTCCAATGATAAGAACAAAGTTCTTTATGTGAGTTTAAAAGACGTTGTACTTTATCTTACTTTTACTGTGGCCTAGGGCTTGAAAGCCACAACTAACTTACCTATATAACTGTATGTCCAACCCCCATAAACTAGGCAATATCAAACAGGTCAACGCTAGGTAAATCCAATTAGGGAGAATAGATGGGTTCGCTTGAAACTTCAAACCGAACACACCTGGATTTGGTGCCTTTGTGTCGTGTAGGTTTCGAGTCGATCGATCCGATGAAGCATGATTTTAGAGTTATTATTTTTAAACCGCCCTCTAGCATAGCTAATAGGCTCCTAACATGGTTTTTGTAACGATTACTATCTAAGATAGCGGCCGGGACGGCTGGCTTAACATGCCCTTCCAGAAAATCAGGTGATTCAGAATCAGATGTTACATTTACCTAACCAAACTGGCCAAAATCGCACAAAGTGATTTTCCCACGAACGCGAAAAATATTTTCCGGCGTGAAATATTTTTTTTTGCGGCAGAACTAGCGCAGGCTACCATATTATCATCAAGCACCAATTAATTATAAAACCTAAAAAACATGCAAGAACAGTGTATTGTTTTGTTTTTTTTTTCCAATTACATTCAAATCTCAGAAATATGATAAATAGTATCATCGCAACAACATACGACATAGACGCAGATAAGTTTTCAATAAATGCTCATATGAAACCTCAAATCAAACAGCAATAAGATTGACAACTCATATTTTGAAAGCCACCTATCGGCAATATAAAGAATCTATTATAAGATTCTTATGTCATTCTGAAAAGACCTAATTAACAACTACCAACTTTGTGTTTCTCCCTGAGAATCGAACCCAGGACTGGATTGGGCTGAGAACACTAGACCACGGAGGCAGTTAGCGCTAGGTAAATCCAATTAGGGAAAATAGATGGGTTCGCATGAAACTTCAAACTGAACACACCTAGATTCGGCGCCATATTGTGTGGGTAAATGACACACCCCTCATTTAATTTATCAGCTTTGCTTGGGGCTAATGGAACTTAGTGGAGTTGAATAACTTTTGGAGGAAAAGCTCGAAAAGAGGACGAAAAAATCGTATTTTTTTTCTGGCACAGTTTCAGTTGATAACTTTTTGTACTCTCCGACGCTCAGAATCGTTTTGTCAGATCACTACATAGTATAAAATAAAGTCGCTTTCTCTGTCCCTATATCCCTATGTATGCATAAATCTTTAATACTACGCTACGGATTTTGATGCGGTTTCTTTTAATGGATACAGTGATTCAAGAGGAAGGTTTGTATGTATAATACATTCATAATATAGTAGAGAAACACTGATAATTTCCGTGCGAAGCCGGAGCGGGTCGCTCGTATGAAATATTTTTAGAGTGGCCCCGTGGGAATTAAACCCAGGTTTTAAGCCACCTAACAAATCAACGTTGCAGATGTTTTATTAATTCTGTAATGAAGTATGCGAGAGGTTGAGATGTTTAAAGTTCGTTTATGTAGCGTTTAGTTATGGATACCAACTTGTTTTGCAGCCCATAAACAGCTTTTTCCTTACAACTTTAAAGAAAGTTATCCGCAAAACATATGTTTGTAACAAATCATATGTTGGTTCCGAAAATTGAACCTCTCCTAAGCTGCAAAGAAAATGCTGCTTACGGGCCATTAAACACGTTGGTATCGATAACGCAAGGTTAAAAGAACGAACTATATCGTTATTCAAGTGTAGATTTTATCTCAATTTTATGTCTTCTTCTCATTAAAGAAAGTGAGAAGACGTAAATTAAAATGACTACTTCAGCCAAGTGAAATTCAGATTAAGGCTGCGTTTCCACCAGAGCTGTGCGAGGATAGGTAGCGAGGGATGTGTTTTAAACAACCAATAGGATCGCTCCATTTACCTCGCCTCGCTCAGCACAGCTTCTGTGGGGACGGCTTTAACGGAGCGAGGTTTTGTCAGTACAAAACATATAGAGATATACGAAACATATGTGCTAGGAATGTGTGCGAGGAATAGGCCGCCGACACATTTCACAGCTTAGCAACGCATCCTCGCTCAGCTCGCACCGCATATTAATACGCGTTTTGACACATTAATACGCATTTTCACAACTCCGCTACACATCCTCTAAAGACACATTTTCCTCACACAGCTTTGGTGGAAACACCCACACATTTTCACAGCACAGCTAGACATCCTCGCACGACACATTTCCTTCGCCATCTCTGGTGCAAAGGCAGATTAATGTAGTGTATCAGATGGAATCGGGTCAAGGCTTTTATATCTACGAGTAGGGTTGACGGGCGAGCGTACTGATAAACCGTGTCTGATGTAGGACGAATGACCGTTTATCGGAGGCGTAGTTCCGCTCAATGGCAGTTTACTTCCGCTTTAGGTACGTAACACAAATCTAAAAGCCAACGAACAAATTGACCGGTCCATTTCAAATTACTATAATTTCACGATGTACTTACATTAGAGCATTCCACGAAAGTGTCCACAACATGCATTGATTTTATATATATATGTCGCAGGGATATGCCAAAATTAGGGATTTGGCCGAATCCCTAAGCGATTTGATCAAATCCCGGCAAATGATCAAATAATTACAACATTTTAACATATCCCTAAACAAATCTAGAGATTTGGCCAAATCTCGAATCTAGTTTAGTGAAATGACATAAACTAAGTTTGAGTGTTTAATCAAAATGTTTAATTGGTAAGACAAGTATTTTAATTTGAACATAAATCTCAAAAATCACTTCCTACTAATCGTAGCATTTAAGTACCTACTACTAGCCGGAGAGCTGGCTACGTTAGAGGGCGTACGATTTGAAGAGCAACGAAACTTTGTAGGTAGTAAGCCATTCTATATCCTTATCTTCTATATTCTTATCAGATCGAGATGCCTGCCAGCTTTTCATTAGTAGGTTTAGGTATGGCAGAGTATTAAAGGTGTTAAAAAATTAAAAGGAATTATGGAGGAGTATTTTTGAGAATAATTTACTTGATACGAGAAAAATATAAAATAAAATATTAGTTGGCGGGAAAGCAGCGGTAGGCGACGTTGAAATTTCAAACTTTGACGGTGCCTACTAAGTTTTGTAGGTCTTCAAAGCGTACGCCCTCTTACGTAGCTAGCTCTTAGGCTATATAAAATCAAATAAATTAATGAATAATGAAAATAGCCTCGATTCTGATACCTCCTTAGCTAATTCTTAGATACTTGAGTCATTTTCTTATGTAAGCTAGAGAAAAGAGACAGGAAATCTGCAGCTGTCAATCGTCTCCCTGAAGTAATGTTTGATTCCTTATTTACGCATTTTTACACAATAGGACCATTAAATATGCTTTCTAATTTTGCCTTATTTAAGAAATCAATCGTCACTTTAGCACGTAAAATGACAGCTGTAGATTTCCTATCTCTTTTCTTTTGTTTATTTAAGAAATTGACAGGAATAGCTAAGAATCAGCTAAGGAAATGTCCCGCCAGAATCACAATAAGAAATCACGTAATAGGTAGGTAATTCTAAAAATACAGAGAATTTTTATTTATTAAGACACGTTGCAGATTTGTGGCATCTTGAGTTGCGCTTGAGGCGCGGTGCAGAAGGGGGCGCGGTAAAACTCAAGAACTGACATGAATTTTCGACATTTCACTGAAATCGTATAGGGATTTGATCAATTCACTAGATTTAGTCTAGGGATTTGGCCAAATCTCTAGATTTGTTTAGGGATATGTTAAAATGTTGTAATTATTTGATCATTTGCCGGGATTTGATCAAATCGCTTAGGGATTCGGCCAAGTCCCTAATTTTGGCATATCCCTGCGACATATATATTAATACTTCTACGCAAGAGAGACACATTTTAATAATGTAGTATTGAAATTATCTCTTCCATGCTGGCCTGGGACCGAGAGAAAAACATAGAATGTGCCAGCTGTATTTCCTCCTGAGCATGCTGTAAAAACCAGCTAAGGGTTCGGAGGGTTTCGGTGATGTTTAGGCGATGGGCTGACAACCTGTCACTACAGCAATATACCTACAAACTTATCTTAAATAACCCTCAAAACTGTTAATCGTGGCGGAACGAACTTTGTTTAGGTCGTTTACTCTCTGCCTACCCCATTAGGGATAAAGGCGTGATTTTATGTCTGTATGTACAATTTCACAAATCGATGAAATCGATGTACTAACATTGGAGCACTCCACGAAAGTGTCCCGCACAATATGCATTGATATTAATATTTTTACGTTCTTCTGTCGAGTGGGTATCGAGTCTATGGACCCGAATACAGACAGACATATTTTGATAATGTAGTATTCTTCCATGTTGGCCTGGGAGCGAGAGAAAAACATAGAATGTGCCAGCTGCATTTCCTCCCGGGCATGCTGTAAAACCCAGCTAAGGGATCTGAGGGTTTCAGTATATTTCAATTTAGGCGATGCGCTGACAACCTGTCACTTCAGCAATATACCTACCAATCTATCTTAAATAACCCTCGAAACTTTGTTGAACGACCTTTGCGCTCTGCCTACCCCATTAGAGATGAAGGCGTGACTATATGTATGTATGTATTTTATAATACTTCAATTTTACTAGTAGAAATCGATGTACATGCGCTTTGAAGTTTTATAAGACCTACTACCCACTACCACAGAATAATAAATAGTACCTCCCTACTAAGGACTCTGGTGGACCTTACACTGCTGTACATCCGTAGTTTTTAAAAAGTATGACTGGTATTTACTCTAAAGTTCGACTCAGATTTAAAGCCTTAGACAACCCTACAAGCGGCAAGCCAGCACAAGGTCGACCTCGGTCTCACCTTCGCGAAGTGCATCCAAGGAAATTGTAGTTCGTCATAATTTCTCCAGGGAGACGTTTCTATTTAGCTTGGGAGATAAACAAAAATACGTATATATCGTAATGGAGAGTACTATACCGGATTCTTACATACATACATACATAAATCACGCCTTTATCCCTTACGGGGTAGGCAGAGCGTTTAACGCCTCGTAAAAGGCGCTTTCGCCACGTGTGACAAAAATTGAGGGCAATTTTAGATTGTAATATGTATTGATATAGTGACAGGATACCGGATTGTTTTTGTACAAATACTGGGGTACTTACTAATTTATAATTATGACTAATATTTCGCAATCTACTCGTGTAAATTTTCTTCAGCCCAGATGGTGAGCCCGATGGTGTAGTGGATGGGGCCACTGCCTCCTGAGCGGAGAGGTCGTGGTTCAAATCCCACCACGTACCAATGTGTTTTACGGTTTTCGAATTTCATATGTACCTTTATTCAGCGCTTTTTCCGTGCTTCAGAAGGCACGTTAAGCCATGTCAGAGGCTAGTGCTAAGCGCTGGCGGCTTGAAGACTCTGACCTAATCTAGGATTGGGTCTGGTTTCCCTTCTGGGTTGCGAAGGTCACATGACAGTCGCTCTGTGTAAAAATCAGTACCCTCATTCAATCCCCCTAGATTAGGCAGCCGTCCCCGTGAGATACAGGATAAGGCTAGGGAGATGATTACTCGCGTAAATTTACTTTCTTTTTAATTTTTTAAAAGTATGACTCTTTTATACATACATACATACATATGTTCACGCCTTTATCCCTAAAGGGGTAGGCAGAGCCTAAACAACCTAAACAAAGGTCCTTCCGCCACGTCTGACAAAGTTTTGAGGGTTGATAAAGATATATTTGTAAGTATATTGCTGTAGTGACAGGTTGTCATCCCATCGCCACCATACCATCCCCGTTAGCTGGTTTTTACAGCATGCCCGGGAGGAAATGCAGCTGGCACATTCTATGTTTTTCTTTCGTTCCCAGTCCAGCATGGAAGTCTCTTTTATTCTATACCTTTTATCACTACATAGTATAAAACAAAGTCTGAGTATGTCTTGAAAGATGTATGCATAAATCTTTAAAACTACGTAACGGATTTTGATGCGGTTTCTTTTAATGGATAGAGTGATTCAAGAGGAAGGTTTATATGTATAATACATGCATAATATAGTAGAGAAATACTGATAATTTCCGTGCGAAGCGGGGGCGGGTCGCTAGTAATTACTATAGCTAGAGTTTGCCTGTGGTATCATGTATCATTTGGTTTTTTTTTCCAGGCTCTGCAGATCCATTTACAACCTGATGAAGGCGACATCCTGATATTCATGCCAGGACAGGAGGATATTGAAGTTACTTGCGAGGTAAATAATAATTCGAGATCGTCGTAAGGAACAGCGTCCCGCGAACTGATAGGGGTTGCTCACCAGGAAATTCTATTTTTTTTTTTTTTTTTTTTTTTATATATATATAGGCGAGCATTTGTCCGCCATCTCACCTGGTGGAAAGTGACGATGCGGACTATGTTGAAACATACTCACCTATGTAGTGCCTATTCACTCTCGCCTTGAAAAGGCCCAGGTTATATTGTTCCGGAAACAGATCCGCCGGCAGGGAGTTCCACTCCTTAGCCGTTCGCATTAAGAATGTGGAAGCGAACCGCTTCGTGCGAATTTGTGGTATATCCACGACATAAGGGTGGAACCCCTGTCCACGCCTCGTGCTCCGGAGATGGAAAGGGGAGGGGGGTATAAGGTCATGAAGTGCTAACGCGCACTCCCCGAAATGTATCCTGTAAAATACCGACATGCACGCCACTCTGCGACGGTGCTCAAGGTTCTGTAGTTTTGCCTCAACCAGTGCTGAGTCTCCAATGAGCTTCTTAGCGCGTTTCTCGATTGAGTCTAAGGCAGCCAGCTGGTATTTAGCTGAACCGTCCCAAAGGTGGCAGCAGTACTCCATACACGATCGGACTTGAGCTGTGTACAACTGCAATAGCTGTCCCGGTGTGAAGTATCGCCTCACCTTCGAGAGGATACCAAGTTTTTTGGCAGCTGTTGTGGCCAGAGACTCAATGTAACGTCCAAAGTTCAAGTCGGACGTAAGGCTCATACCAAGAAGCTCAAGATGGTCAGAAATCGGTATGGATACATCCCGGAAAGTTGGAGCCAGGTTAAAAGGACTCCGTTTTGTCGAGAATAGACACGCCTGGGTTTTGGATGCGTTGAACTTGACGAGATTGGCATCGCCCCACTCGGATATCACCCTCAGCGATGAGTTCAGACGATCCACCATGGACTCCCGACAAGACTGGATTGTTTCACTGTTGGCCCTTGCACTGGACAGATATCTGTCAACAACCGTGCTGTCATCAGCGTACCCAAAGGTATCGGGTGTAAACATGTCGTTGATATGCAGCAGGAATAAGGTTGCAGACAGGACAGAACCCTGAGGAACTCCGGCATCAATAGCCTGTTGTCCGGAGGAGCAGCCTTCTAAGACCACTTGTATGGATCGTTCGCTCAGGAAGTCCGAAATCCAGTTGCAAAGGCCAGCAGGTAACCCGTAGGCGGGAAGCTTGCCAGTAAGGCTAGCGTGCCAGACCCTGTCAAAGGCCTTGGAGATATCCAGAGACACGGCAAGTGCTTCACCATGTCTCTCGATCTCTTCTATCCAGGAGGTAAAAAAAATGTTTGACCTACCCATACAAAATGTATAGAAAGCCAAATTTCATTTCCTGTAAAAAAAACCTGGTGTTCCTAGTGGTTCAGTTTTGTTGACTGAGTAACCTCTATAAGTTTATTTATTTCATTTTATTTAAATAGGTTCAGTTACAGGCAACAGATAATATTAGACACAATAAATACTACAGCAAAACATTTATGAATCCGATGCCTACTTACAACTAAACACAGCATTAATATCAAAGCGAATTACACGAATTGCGAATTATACAATTAATAGATGCTGTCCCTTACATCCTGTATATACCGACCTTCACACGCTGGGACACCAAAGTTGCTAATTTCGTTTCGATTGACCATGTTTGATTTCTACATACATACATATAATCACGCCTTTATCCCTAATGGGGTAGGCAGAGCGTAAACGACCTAAATAAAGGTCTTTCCGCCACGTCTGACTAAGTTTTGAGGGTTGTCTAAGATAGATTTGTAGGTATATTGCTGTAGTGACAGGTTGTCAGCCCATCGACTGAATTACAATATACTGAAACCCTCGGATCCCTTAGCTGACTTTTACAGCATGCCCGGGAGAAAATGCAGCTGGCACATCTATGTTTTTCTCTCACTCCCAGGCCAGCTTGGAAGAAACATACAGAAACCATGTTTGATCTCTGTATTTTTGAATGTCTTCAGGTGCTAACAGAAAGACTGGCAGACTTGGACACTGCTCCTCCTTTAACTGTGCTTCCAATATACTCGCAACTGCCAGCTGATTTACAAGCCAAGATCTTTCAGCGCGCGCCGCCGGGACAGAGGAAATGTATTGTCGCTACTAACATTGCAGGTAAGACATAAATACAGTGAAACCTGTAGATTATATATGTATCATCACAACATAGTATAAAACAAATTCGCCTCCCGCTGTCTGTCTGAATGCTTAGATCTTTAATATTGCGCAACGGATTTTGATGCGATTTTTTAAATAAATGGAGTTATGCAAGAGGCAGGTTTATATGTGTAATACATCAGCATTGCACCCGTGTTTCATATGATATTGACATATGGATCGGGTGTAGCACTATAGTACACAAGTTATATAAGTACACTTAACTAGCTTATTTACGTATAAAATGTATTGCCTGAAACGTATACCAGCCCACTAATTGAACTTATATTTTCCTTAGGTTGCCTGAATGAAATTGCTGCTTAGCAATAAGGCCGCCTATTTGTACTAACAATTGTTTTATTTCCTTTTTTCTTGTGTCTTTTCTGTGCAATAAAGTATATTCTTATCTTTTAGTACTCAACTCATTATAGGAACCAGAAATTATTAAAAGATTTTAAAAAAACATCTGTGGTATTACCCCAGAAGAAAATGTCATACTGCAGCCAGACATGTCAGAAACCACACATGAACTTTAATTGTAGAAATGAGATGTACCTTTGTATCGTTATTCCTTGATTTTTTGGGCTAACATAGCTTTCATTAATTATTTACAGAAACATCTCTGACTGTAGACGGTATAATGTACGTGATAGACTCTGGCTACTGCAAGTTGAAGGTCTACAATCCGAGGATTGGTATGGACGCTTTGCAGGTAAGCACCATCATTGACTTTTTCATTTAGCTTCGTCAAACCATGTCAGAGGCCTAATAACTGTGCTACTAGGCGGTTTCAAAACTTTGACATCAGGGCTCATCATATCGCTGTTCGACTGGAAAACCCCCTCGCGTAGTACTATTATATATTCTGTGCCCTCGCTAAGAAGATTTGGCTTCCCTTGTATTTTTTGGTCTAGTTGTTTGATGAATTCGTGATTATCAATTCTAAACCCTGTTGATGGTAAAAGAAAACATATTGCGCCGACCTCAAATAATGGAATAAAGCGAGCGAATAAATATAATGATATCATCATCTCCCTATCCTTATCCCGTATCTCACGCGCGGCTACCTAATCTAGAGGATTGAAGGAGGGTAGTGGTTTTACACAGAGCGACTGCCATCTGACCTCCGCACCCAGAAGGGAAACCAGACCTAATCCTAGATTAGGTCAGAGTTTCCAAGCCGCCAATGCTTAGCAGTGGCCTCTGAAATGGCTTAACGACTAATATCTACGGTATTAAATGATTATAATGATATGTACCCATGTAATATATCCTATATCCCGTGAAGTCCCATGTTTCATCCCCACTAGGTTGGCCGGAAGAGATCTCTTATAGAGATAAGCTCGCCTTTGCTTTAATTTTAAGATTTAACCAATGTATTGAAATGTATGCATTAAAGAATATATTTCTTCCATGCCGGCCTGGGAGCAAGAGAAAAACATAGAATGTGCCGGCTGCATTTCCTCCCGAGCATGCTGTAAAAACCAGCTAAGGGATCCGAGGGTTTCGGTATATTGTGATTTAGGCGATGGGCTGACAACCTGTCACTACAGCAATATACCTACAAATCTATCTTGAATAACGCTCAAAACTTTGTCAGACGTGGCGGAATGACCTTAGTTTAGGTCGTTTGTGCTCTGCCTACCCCATTAGGGATAAAGGCGTGATTTTATGTATGTATGTATGTAAGAATATATAAATATATTATTTTAAACGCATCCATTTGCTTTTCTAGATCTACCCAGTATCCCAAGCCAACGCCAGACAGCGTGCAGGTCGTGCCGGCAGAACCGGGCCAGGGAAAGCATTCTGTCTCTACACGGAAAGACAGTACCAACATGAATTACTAGCTTCTACTGTTCCTGAGATACAGAGAACCAATCTGGCTAATACTGTGCTGCTGCTCAAGTCTTTAGGAGTGGAAGACCTACTTGCATTCCACTTTATGGACCCTCCGCCTCAGGTATGTATTCAAATAGTTGAGATGTCTCTATCGTTCTATAATAGTAACTTGCTTCGCTCGCTTACGTAGGTATCTTTTTCATATTCTTGCATCATTTCCTTACATACATACATATAATCACGCCTTTATACCTAATGGGGTAGGCAGAGCGTAAACGACCTAAACAAAGGTCGTTCCGCCACGTCTGACAAATTTTTGAGGGTTATTAAAGATAAATTTGTAGGTATATTGCTGTAGTGACAGGTTGTCAGCCCATCGCCTAAATTACAATATACTGAAACCCTCGGATCCCTTAGCTGGTTTTTACGGCATGCCCGGGAGGAAATGCAGCTGGCACATTCTATGTTTTTCTCTCGCTCCCAGGCCAGCATGGAAGTAATGCATCATTTCCAATTTTAACGTATATCGTAACTTCGCTAATAAAGTACAATAGGCCCGATACCCGATGGTGTAGTGGATAGGGCCGCTGCCTCCTAAGCGGGAGGTCGTGGTTCGAATCCCACCACGTACCAATGTGTTTTTCGGTTTTCGAATTTCATATGTACGTTTATTCGGTGCTTTTTCCGTGCTTCGGAAGGCACGTTAAGCCGTTGGTCCCGGTTAATATCGTTTAATACCGTAGATATTAGTCGTTAAGCCATATCAGAGGCCAGTGCTAAGCATTGGCGGCTTGAAAACTCTGACCTAATCTAGGATTGGGTCTGGTTTCCCTTCTGGGTTGCGGAGGTCAGATGGCAGTCGCTCTGTGTAAAAACCAGTACCCTCGTTCAATCCCCTAGATTAGGAAGCCGACCCCGTAAGATACGGGATAAGGCTAGGGAGACGTAACTTCGCTCGCTTGACTGTTTATTTACCATATTTACCGATACTGCAGCGCTGGGTACGACTACATGTCGATAAGACCCCTATTAAAGGTTGCAGTATCGGCAGATCTTATTACGTGTGATTATTTATTTATTTATTTTATTTATTTATATGCCTTACTAACAATTATTTTTTAATGTGTTTTGTGTTTTACTAACAAACTAGGGATGAAAATCTGTCAATAAAGTAATTATTATATTATTATTTCAATTCCTTATTTAATAGGTAAAAAAATCCTCGCGATGTATTGTTTGTGAAACTCAAGTGTCATACTTACTATTCCTATTTTTCCCTTGCGATCTATTTCTTGCGAAACTGAAATACTTGCTATACGTTTTTTTTTCCTTCTGTACAGCTTATAACTAAATAAACAATTCAATTTCCAGGACACAATCCTCAACTCAATGTACCAACTATGGATCTTGGGCGCTCTGGACGGCACTGGAGCCCTAACAGCCCTCGGGAGACAGATGGCGGAGTTCCCGCTTGACCCCCCGCAATGCCACATGCTCATAGTCTCTGCTGAGATGGGCTGCAGCGCTGAAGTACTCATCATAGGTAGCTATTCCCCATCCGATCTCTTGTTTCACCCTACCCGACCTCTCGTTTCATCCCATCCAACCTCTCGTTTCACCCCATCCGACCTCTCGTTTCATCCCATCCGATCTCTCGTTTCACCCTATCCGACCTCTCGTTTCACCGCATCCGACCTCTCATTTCATCCCATCCGATCTCTCGTTTCACCCTATCCGACCTCTCGCTTCATCCCATCCGATCTCTCGTTTCACCCCATCCGACCTCTCGTTTCATCCCATCCGACCTCTCGTTTGACCCCATCCGACCTCTCGTTTCACCCCATCCGACCTCTCGCTTCATCCCATCCGATCTCTCGTTTCACCCCATCCGACCTCTCGTTTCATCCCATCCGACCTCTCGTTTCATCCCATCCGATCTCTCGTTTCACCCTATCCGACCTCTCGTTTCACCCCATCCGATCTCTTGTTTCACCCTATCCGACCTCTCGTTTCACCCCATCCGACCTCTCGTTTCATCCCATCCGATCTCTCGTTTCACCCTATCCGACCTCTCGTTTCACCCCATCCCATCTCTCGTTTCACCCTATCCGACCTCTCGTTTCATCCCATCCGATCTCTCGTTTCACCCTATCCGACCTCTCGTTTCATCCCATCCGATCTCTCGTTTCACCCTATCCGACCTCTCGTTTCATCCCATCCGATCTCTCGTTTCACCCTATCCGACCTCTCGTTTCATCCCATCCGATCTCTCGTTTCACCCTATCCGACCTCTCGTTTCATCCCATCCGATCTCTCGTTTCACCCCATCCGACCTCTCGTTTCATCCCATCCGATCTCTCGTTTCACCCTATCCGACCTCTCGTTTCATCCCATCCGATCTCTCGTTTCACCCCATCCGACCTCTCGTTTCATCCCATCCGATCTCTCGTTTCACCCTATCCGACCTCTCGTTTCATCCCATCCGACCTCTCGTTTCACCGCCTCCTACTAGTATTCCATGAAATCTATGTTTAAGAATAAATTATTCATTATTTCATTTCAGTCTTTTCAAAGTCCCCTCGATTCAGCCTATCAGACCTTTCGTTTCCTCCTATCCGACCTTTTTCAGTTGTCTTATTCCAGGACCTAATTACGTTTTTATGTTTACTCGTAACAAAAATACGAATATTTCCTCTTTGTAACGCAAGATCTCATTCTTCTTCCAGTGTCAATGCTATCAGTGCCGTCAGTGTTCTACCGGCCGCAAGGAAGGGAAGAAGAGGCAGACACGGTTAAAGAGAAGTTCCAAGTGCCAGAGTCAGACCATCTCACACTGCTGCATTTGTACAACCAGTGGAAGTCTAACAAGTAAGCCATGTTTCACATAATACATTGTTCATCGAGGGAAGAAAGGCATCGATTCCTACCAGGGTATATATATATAGTTTAAAGCCCAAAGCGCAGCTGAGGGCCTCACTACACACAAGTTGGGAATCCCAGTTTCTTCCGAGTGATACATAGTGCTTTATACTACACCTATGAGGAAAATACATGCATATAGTCACGCCTTTATCCTTAATGGGGGAGGCAGAACGTAAACGACCTAAATCGTTCCGCCACGTCTGACAAACTTGTGAGGAAACACTGAACTACTGTCTGGAGTTCCATCAATATTTAAATAGATAGATTTGTAGGTATATACCAGGCCACTCAGAAAGTATTGCGATAAATAGTTTTTATATATGGCAGACTGGCCGGTTAGAATCTTTTTTGAAAATATGATTACTTGTAAGTAAAAATATGTGTGTTCCATTTTCAAAATTACCCTCCACATTTTTTGCGAGCCAATTCAAAGTATCGTGTCTTACTGAAAAATGGATCTGCGCCGGGAACATTTTAGAGCTATGATTTTTTACGATTTCAAGTGTCGCCTGAAACCGGATGAATCGTTCGATAGACTTCAAATGGCATTTATTTATGAAAGCCCCTCCAAGGCAACCGTGTATCGTTGGTATAACGAATTTAGGCGCGGTCGACCAGCCTTGGGGGATGAAGAAAGAAGCGGTCGCCCTTTGACGGCTATTACGGAAGAAAACGTGCTAGCAGTGAAAAATTTAATCCAAGATAATAGGCGAATTACATATCAGGAGATTCAGCACATATTAAAGATTGGATCGGGAAGCGTTCACGAGATTCTACAAGGGCATCTTCGCGTGAGGAGGATAGTATCGCGCTGGGTGCTGCACTACCTCACCGACGCTCAGAAGCAGGCCCGGGTGGAATGGTGCCGTGATATGCTGAACAAATTTGAAGCAAGCTCGTCTCGGCGTGTTTACGACATCGTAACAGGTGATGAGTCCTGGATTTATCAATACGATCCAGAAACCAAGCGCCAGTCGACAGTTTGGGTGTTTCAAAATGAACCAACGCCTACCAAAGTGAAGCGATCTCGAAGCGGGGGGAAGATTTTGATCGCCAGCTTTTTTAATTTGACTGGCCAATTGTCCTCAATTCCCTTACGAGATCAAAGAAGCATTAACGCCGAATGGTATACTACCAAATGTTTACCAGAAGTTTTTTCTGTTGTGAGCATCAAGCAACCAAACACAGGGCTCCGCGGACTACTGCTCCACCACGACAATGCGCCTGCACACACCGCGCTCAAAACGAGGGACTTCCTGGACAGCACACCAGTTAAACTCCTGGGTCACCCTCCTTACAGCCCTGATCTAGCACCGTGTGACTTCTTTTTATTTCCAAAAATAAAAAATCAGCTCAAGGGGATACAATTTTCGTCGCCGGAAGATGCGCTGGCTGCGTTCGAGCAGGCTGTAAACGAGGTGTCTACGGCGGACTGGAGAAAGTGTTTTGAAAACTGGTTCAGACGCATGAATCTTTGTATAAAGGCTGGTGGAGAGTACTTTGAAAAGATTTAATAAAAATATATGTACCTGTAGAACAATTTTTTTTAGTGTCGCAAATCTTTCTGAGTGTCCCACGTATGTATGTATGCTGTAATGGCAGGTTGTCAGCCCATCGCCTAAATTGCAATATACTGAAACCCTCTGATCCCTTAGCTGATTTTACAGCATGCCCGGGAGGAAATGCAGCTGGTACATTCTGTTTCTTTCTCGCTCCCATACCAGCATGGAAGCGTATGAGGAAAATATAATTAAAAAATCTTGTAATACAAAGATTGATAAAACTTACATGAGAATTTATCTCAAATACATTTGAAGTGTCCATCCGAACAAAACACGAACTAAACACAACTAACTTCCTTGCTGGACTGTAAGCGAGAGAAAAGCATAGAATGTGCCAGCTGCATTTCCAGCAGCATGCCCGGGATGCTGTAAAATCCAGCTAAGGGATCTAAGGGTTTCTGTATATTGCAATTTAGGCGATAGGCTGACAACTTTTCACTATAGCAATATACCTACAAATCTATCTGTGTAATGTAATTATGGTTAAATAAATGATTTGATTTGATTTGATCTTAAACAACCCTCAAAACTTTGTCAGACGTGGCGGAACGACCTTTGTTTAGGTCTTTTACGCTCTGCCTACCCCATTAGGGATAAAGGCGTGATTATATGTATGTATATACAGTTACACATTACATCAAAAACACTTAATGAAATAAGTTACACGGACATGTTAATTTTCCCTTATTTTTTACTTGAAAATATAAAAGAGGCAAATGAAACAAAGCACATACTGCCAAAAAAATTAAGTGGCCAGTATCATTTCGTGGGCTTCGACAAAAAAAACTTTTTGTCTTTTGGCATCCGCCTGTTTCTAGTCTTGCACTCCGTCCATCTCTATAGCCTTTATCCCGTATCACACGGGGTCGGCTACCTAATCTAGGGGATTGAACGAGAGTAGGGTACTAGTCTTGCACTATAAATATATAAAATAAAGGAGGGAAGAAAATGGTTACTTTCTACCCGCTGTAGCAAGGAAGAAAGTAAAGCCCTTATATTTTTTGTCGCCCGCATAATTCTTAGATTTACGTACTTTCTTCCCTTTTCCCAAGTAAGAGCAATATACTTTCCGAACATACATACATACATATAATCACGCCTTTATCCCTAATGGGGTAGGCAGAGCGTAAACAACCTAAACAAAGGTCGTTCCGCCACGTCTGACAAAGTTTTGAGGGTTATTTAAGATATATTTGTAGGTATATTGCTATAGTGACAGGTTGTCAGCCCATCGCCTAAATTACAATATACTGAAACCCTCGGATCCCTTAGCTGACTTTTACAGCATGCCCGGGAGGAAATGCAGCTGGCACGTTCTACGTTTTTCTCTCGCTCCCAGTCCAGCTCCCGAACAGGTGTGGTATAAAAAATCTTCCATGCTGCATTGGGAGTGAGAGAAAAACATAGAAAATGCCAGTAGCATTTCCTTCCGCTCATGCTGTAAAAACCAGCTACGGTTTTGGCGTTGGGCTGATTACCTGTCACTACAGTAATATAATATATACCTACAAATATATCTCAAATAACCCTCAAAACTTTGTCAGACGCGGCGGAACGGCCTCTGATTAGGTCATTTACGCTCTGCCTACCCTATTAAGGATAAAAGCGTGATTATATGTATGTATAAAACGTAGTAATTTCATCTAGTTAGTGAACCAATACTATTACAGCAATATTTATCCTACATGAAAATCCACCAAAAGCTATTTAGACATGGTCGTTAATACTCTGCCTACCCCGTTAAGGGTGTGATTTTTATGTTTATTAATTTATTTATTGTTAAAAAATGCCTAAAAAAACTTAAACAAAAATAAAACGAAGCAAAAAGTGTGCGTTGGCCGGGAATCGAACCCGGATCAACTGCTTGGAAGGCAACTATGCTGACCATTACACCACCAACGCAGCTGCCGGTATGCTTGAAATAAGAGAGGAGCATCTTCATTTTATCGATACAATATTTTTTTTATCTTGTCTCTAAGCTATGTTTGATTTAATAATTTGATCCATTATATTTTTTATCATCTGAAATTAATCAATGAACTTAAAACATTCAGTACTATCACGGAAAAAAGCTACGGGATGAAATAACTTAAATTATTCATCATAACTAACATAACTTAAAATAGTCATCAAAAATCACAGATTGACCTTTTTGAACTCCTTACAAATTAAAGTTCCGCGATTTTTTCTAATTAAAGGCTCTAACAATCTAAATACATAAAATCATGCCTTTAACCCTAATGGGGTAGGCATAGCAAAAACTACCTAAACAAAGATCGTTCAGCCACGTCTGACAAGTTTCGAGGGTCAATTTTTACAGATGATTATGATGTATATTGATATAGTGACAGGTTGTCAGCCCGTCGTCGCCTAAAATTGCAATACACTATAACCTTCGAATCCCTTAGCTGGTTTTTACAGCATGCTCGGGAGGAGATACAGCTGGCACATTGTATGTTTTTCTATCACTCCCAGTCCAGCATGGAAAAAATCATGTAACAAACATTTGTCTCTTTGCAAAGATATCTGATATATTTGAATATATATTGAATACATGTGTCCAAAGCAATTTTTATCTTCCATGCTGGCCTGGGAGCCAGAGAAAAACATAGAATGTGCCAGCTGCATTTCTTCCCGGGCATGCTGTAAAAATCAGCTAAGGGATCCGAGGGTTTCAGTATATTGTAATTTAGGCGATGGGCTGACAACCTGTCACTACAGCAATATACATACAAGTCTATCTTGAATAACCCTCAGAACTGTGTCAGACGTGGCGGAGCGACCTTTGCTAGGTCGTTTGCGCTCTGCCTACCCCATTAGGGATAAAGGCGTGACTATATGTATGTATGTAAAGCAATTTTTATTTTTATACATACATATAATCACGCCATTTATCCCTAATGGGGTAGGCAGAGCGTAAACGACCCTAACAAAGGTCGCTTCGCCACGTCTGACAAAATTTTGAGGGTTATTTACGATAGATTTGTATGTATATCGCTATAGTGACAGGTTGTCAGCCCGTCGCCTAAATTTAGTAGATTTTATGCCGAGTGCATAAAGCAAGTCATTATTATCCGAGATCGTTATATTCCCGAACCCGCAGGGCGAGGGCAGTTGAAGAAGTCGAGGATAAAAATGATTTGTGCACGAGTTATAAACTCTGCTTTTCACTTCGATTGCGAGAAAATAAAACAGTAACATAACATACTAACATTTATTTAATTAAAATTCAAAGTAAAATTAGTACAATACAAAAATTTCACAGCTTCTTTCCCGCTACTTTACTTTTTTTAATTTTTGTGCATGATTTTCGGGCAAAGAATAAAATATATACAGCCTACTCTTAAATTATTTTGGAATATTGTTTTTTTAGTGATGAATATATCTTGATATTTAGTTACTTTTTCGTATTATCTTATTATAAACCAAAAATGCAAATAGGGAAGGATATATTATAAATTAGCAAGTTTTATCCGTGCACAATTTATTATGTTTGGCTGCATGGTCTAAATGGTCACTGCCTTAGTATAGATACATTTAAAAAGCTACTTTTTTGCCCTTTTTGCCCTTGTGCATAAAGTTAAACTTTATGTCTCCTAGATTCTGCATAAAGTAGTACTTTTTTGAGCATGAGAAGTGAAAACAATATACTGAAACCCTCGGATCTCTTAGCTGTTTTTTACAGCATGCCCGGGAAGAAATGCAGCTGGCACATTCTATGTTTTTCTCTCGCTCCCAGGCCAGCATGGAAGACCTATTTATTTTTATACTTTAAGTTATATAGTATTTACTGAAAAAATGTGCTTGTTTAACTCTACACTTAAGTAATCCACCTACATTCTTGTTTTGTATTTAAATTAAGTTAAGAGTTATTTTTAGATATCGAATAAGGGAAACAAGTTAGCTGTCCACATTCCACTTCTCATTTTGGCTTAACAGAATACCAGCGCAAATATCTTTCATGCTGGTCTAGGAGCGAAAGACAAACATAGAATGTGCCAGCTGCATTTCTTCCCGGCCATGCTGTAAAAACAGCTAAGGGATCCGAGGGTTTCAGCATATTGCAATTAAGGCGATGGGCTGACAACCTGTTACTACAGCAATTTTCCAAAAATTCTATCTTAAATAACACTCAAAATGTTGTCAGACGTGGCGGAACGACCTTTGTTTAGGTCGTTTACGCTCTGCCTACCCCATTTGGCATAAAGGCGTGATTATGTGTGTGTGTGTGTGTGTGTGTGTGTATGTGAATACCAGCGCTGTAGGTAGCCTTCCTACTTACAAACAAGCTGAGTGGAGACCTTTTTTTTCCCATTACACAACTTAGTATAAATATAATTTTAGACTAATTAATGTCGTCGATTCTCGCGACATAATCTTAATTCTAATTCTTAGCTAGTGCTGTCACTTTCTTAACTTTGGCATTAATAGGAACAGGATAGCAAATGAACACATGACTTTAAAATTCCTAATCTGACATAAGACTGCCCATTTGACGTAAAATGAGGAAGCATGCTCTATGCTCAGTTCTTATTTTAAGCATTTTACATCAGATTAGAAATGTCATAGTCATGTGTGTATTTGCTATCCTGTTCTTAACTCAAAGTTAAGAAAGTGACAGCGCTAGCTAAGTATTAGTTAAGGAATAGTGCGTGCAGAATTGCCGCCAATATGTAATATTTTTGTTGTGGAACGCAATAAATTTAGCTGCCATGCTGGCCTGGGAGCGAGAGAAAAACATAGAATGTGCCAGCTGCATTTCCTCCCGGGCATGCTGTAAAAACCAGCTAAGGGATCCGAGGGTTTCTGTATATGCAATTAAGGCGATGGGCTAACAACCTGTCACTACACTAATATATCTCCAAATCTATCTTAAATAACCCTCAAAACTTTGTCAGACGTGGCGGAACGACATTTGTTTCGTCGGTCGTTTACGCTCTGCCTACCCCATTAGGGATAAAGGCGTGATTATATGTATGTATGTATATGTGATATTTGTGTTGTGGAACGAAATAATTTTATTTCTATTCTATTTCTATATATCGTTTCCAGCTACTCAATGCAATGGTGCACGGAACACTTTGTGCACGGCAAGGCGATGCGCAAAGTCCGCGAAGTAAGGCAACAACTGAAGGATATTCTGCAGCAACAGCGATTGCCGCTTGTGTCTTGTGGGACTGACTGGGATACTGTGAGGAAATGTATTTGTTCCGGTAAGTCAAATCTTAACTTTTCACATCCTTTTAATTCTTTATTATTTTAATTTATTTCATTCCACCTGTTTTACTTGTACCGGTATTTTACTGTATTCCGTATTTATACGGAGTGTAAGGGACAGCGTCCCGCAAACTGGCAGGGGTTGCTCAGTCAACGTAACTGAGCAACTATCAGCAGGACTTTTTTTCAGGAATTGAAAAAATATATTTGGTTTTCCATACAAATTGTCTGGTCGAAGAGGTCATTTTATATGTATGTCTCCTGTAAGAAATTCGTGATGGTTGTTCATTTTTGTTGACTGAGCAACCCCTATCAGTTTGCGGGACGCTGTCCCTTACACTCGGTATAAATCCGATGACAATGCAAAATAATGATGCTATGCTACCAAGTCGACAAATAACCTATAGAAAGTGCTATGATAGCCGAGTTTGGACTCGAAGCCTTTGTAGTTTTGAGAACTGTCCAATGCACATGATGAGGGGAGCCTTGTGATGGAACTGCCAGATAATAACTTTCTTTCTAATAACCGTCGTATCCACAGGCCCAGCAGCAATCCCAATTTGTTTAGCTCTAATAAGTTCAGCTCGGTCCAAATATACTATCCATCTTTTTTAACATCCTATACTAGCTTCAGACTGCATAGTCGGTCATTTGTGGACAGCCAACAAGGTCACGGCTAGCTCATTCTCCCTCTACCATCCCAGAGCAAATAGTACCCTGGAGTTACAATCGAAATTTCCACCAAAAGTGGCCGTTTTTAGCAATAATTTCTATAGTAACTGCCATTACTTACTTTCATTACTTCTAAAAACACCTCAGATCTGAATCTAATGAAGTAACAGAGAAAAGTTTTGCAAATGCTATATTTTGCGAGTTATGATTTTTTGACGAGTGAGGGCGCCGCCGCTCGCGGAGAGGCCTCTTAACAAAATTATTATTTATTTTATTTAACAGTTTATTGTATACAGAACAATTACATAGGAATCAAGACACAACAGGTACTGCTTATTTCTAAAATGAAATGTCTTACAGCAGACCTAAGAAGTGAGATAGCATAAAACGTAAAGCGGATAAGACGTGCACAATATTAATACAAATTAGATACAACAGTAAATAAGGATATACCTACTTAATTACACTATACTACGATCATACAATAAGTAAATAAATTATAATACCTATAAATATATTAAATACTCTACATAAATATAACTGAAATAAATAAATATATACATACCATAGATACATATATATACAATATATAAGTACATACTACGGATTACGCAGAGAAAGATAATGTTCTTTGATTCTCTTCTTGAAAACAGCGATGATGATTGATGGGCTGTCGCAAATAGTGTGCGGCAGAGCGTTCCACAATCTAGCTGCATGGACTGTGTAGGAGTATGAGTAGAAGTCAGTCTTATGTGGGGGTATAGATAAAAGCGTCCTGACAAAACTTGCATTATCTAGTGTTAAGTCTTTTTCTTTTAAATACTATTTTATGGTTTACATTTAGTCCTATGTATTAAATAGAATAGAAAAGAAAACGTTTATTCATGAAACAATACAAAACTCAACATACATTAAGTAGACTTGTGTAACATACATGAAAACATAACATTCTTTTTTATTGTATGCTCTGATCTGTATTGCACAAGAAATGGCGCTGACTCAGCATTTGTTACAAGTTATATCTATAACCAGTAACACTGATATTCTGTCAGCACCGTAATACACAATATAATAATACAATAAAAAGACTTAAATTTAAAATACATACTATAAATACACTACAATATTGAATATAATTAAACTACTTAGTAGGCACTTTAGGCGACAAAAACGGCTCGCGTTTCACGGGAGGTCGATAGCGACTGAAAACGACTCCCTGGGGCCAGAAATCACTTTTCATTAACTCTCCTGCTATTTTCCCGGGGATAGATACGACAAAAGATCTAAAGGATGTCAATCTATTCTTAGTTATAAGTTTATAACTTTCTGCACTTTGTTCCACTACACTATCGTACCAATATAAATCTTGCACCCAAACAACATATCACTTTGCCACTATATATTAATCATGCTGTGCGCACATGTTGGGTTGGGTTGGGTTAGGATTTATATCAAAACTATAATTCTTTGTACGTTGCTACGCATTTTTCTTTTACCCAAAGGTTGCCTGGAAGAAATTGCTACCTTAGCAATAAGGCCGCCTATGTTGTACTTGTTCTTTGTTGTTATCTGTTGTGTTGTATGATTTGTATTCTTACGTGCAATAAAGTATTTTTAAGTTATGTTTTTAAATTTAAATTCTAACCTGTTCTTCCAAGCTGGCCTGGGAGCGAGAGAAAAACATAGAATGTGCCATCTGCATTTCCACCCGGGCATGCTGTAAAAACCAGCTAAGGGCTCCGAGGGTTACAGTATATTGTAATTTAGGCGATGGGCTGACAACCTGTCACTACAGCAATATACCTTCAAATCTATCTTAAATAACCCTCAAAACTTTGTCAGACGTGACGGAACGACCTTTGTTTAGGTCGTTACGCTCTGCTAACCCATTAGGGATGAAGGCTTGATTATGTGTGTGTGTCTAACCTGTTTTGTGTGCCAAAAAAAGCAATTAAAATAACAATTGATGGTACAAGCCTATATTCAAATTCACTGTTGTTTTCGTTTGCAGCATATTTCCAGCAAGCGGCTCGATTAAAAGGCATAGGCGAGTATGTGAACTCCCGAACGGGAATGCCGTGCCATCTGCACCCAACGTCCGCGCTATTCGGGCTGGGATCTTCACCGGATTATGTGGTCTACCACGAGCTCATGATGACTAGCAAGGTAATAATATTAAAAAAAAACTAGGACACGAGTGAAGCGAGCACGAAATTTTTAGTGAGCTTGAGATTTCTTGTCATTGATCATAGTTGAGTTGATCACGGCTGCATTTCCTTCCGGGCATTCTGTAAAAGGGATCCGAGGGTTTCAGTAAATTGTTATTTAGGCGATGGGCTGACAACCTGTCACTATAGCAATATACGTACAAATCTATCTTAAATAATCCTCAATACTTTGTCAGACATGGCGGAACGACCTTTGTTTAGGTCGTTTACGCTCTGCCTACCCCATTAGGGATAAAGCCGTGATTATATGTATGTATGTATGGATCATAGTTAACTTTTTGGCGAGCGCAACGAACTCGAGATTTCTTATCAGTGATCAATGTTTATTAACTTATTGTAATGTTATTTGAATAAATGCATCGTTAGTTTAAAAAAACTTAATAGCGAACTCGAGATGTTTCATCATTAATCAAAGTCAACTTATATGACGAGCGTAACGATCATTATGTAATGTCACAAAAATATTATATTATTACTTGTTTTCTACCTTGTAACATATTGTAACCTGGTTTGTGTCTAAAATACATTTATTTTCTTTCTTTCTTTCTTTCTTTTTTTCTTTCTTTCTTTCCTTTCTTTGTTTCTAATGTGGTTGTTTGTATGGTGTAGGAGTACATGCACTGCGTGACGGCGGTGGACGGGCGCTGGCTCGCGGAGCTGGGCCCCATGTTCTTCTCGCTCAAGCAGACCGGCAAGTACGTACAAACCATTCTCCATTTTAATTATTCTCTCCTCATCACTACATAGTCACAGAATATATAATAGTACTACATACAGAATGGAAATTCACCTCCCTTCCCCAGTCCGACATACGTCACACTCCGCGCCGGATTGTGGGCCACATTGAGCGTACGCTTAGCGGGCATGGCGCGCGCATGTTTCCCAGTGTTTTGTGTTAGAAAGATGGGTAGGTACTGTTCCGTGTACTTATTTATTTTTATTATGTCTTTCTACCACAAGATACGACTCCAATAGGAACTTTTTTAGATTCCACAGTGATGAGAGACGGTAAGTAAATTCATACAAAATATGCAACCTAATCTATTCTATTCTAACTATTCAGTTACAGTGAACTACTTTAAAACGTTGGTTTAATCAAGAACCAGATAAATCAAGTGATGATTATGACCGGTATAACAAAATTTGTCAACCCTTATAACACGCACACAAACGCAGGCCAAGTGCAACATGCCGTATGTCGATGTGTGACCAAAATGACATGGTAGTTAGGAGTGTCCGTGCTGTGACATAGTATAAAACAAAGTCGTTTCTCTGTCCCTATATCCCTATGCATGCTTAGATCTTTAAAACTACGCAAAGGATTTTGATGCTGTTTCTTTTAATGGTTAGAGTGATTCAAGAGGAAGGTTTATATGTATAATACTTGCATAATATAGTAGAGAAACACTGCTGATTTCCGTGCGAAGCCGGGGCGGGTCGCTAGTTTATTTTTAAACAAATCAAAAATTCACTCTTTTCGGTACTCGAGTTCGTAGCGGCTGGCAATTTCAGCAAACTACAGTAATGACCATTAACGACCGCTACGCGAAGTCTTTAAAGTATACACTAGTATGGATTAGGTGTTTTTAGTTTCCCAATATTATTTTTTTAAAGGCCGAATGCGAAAATTTAAAAAAAAGTGAACGAATGGACGGAATGTGCGCCTGGCAAAGGCGCCATGCAAAACAATACGCAATATAGGAATTGCAAGTTTGATGTTTATTTTTAAATGTACAATACACAATACAATATACTTTATTGCACAAAAACACAGAAATTACAAATTGCTAAAAAGAAATGTAGTACAATTGGCGGCCTTATTGCTAATGCAGCAATATCTTCCAGGCAACCAGGCAATAGGAAACAGAGGAGTAAAATAAATTGACGCAAACGAAAGGTATTGTTGTTATTTCCCCGCAAAATGAAAGAGAAGTACTATACTAGTCTCAGCCGATAACGCAATATATGGTCTAAATTTACTCGACCATATATTGCTTTTTTTTCGACTTCTAAATTAAACTACTATTTTACATTTTATTTTACACGTAACAATTGTTAAAATGCTTTGAGTATTATAGTTTACCTAATATGTAAAAATGTAGAGAGAAAATAAACGTTTATTATTATCGCTTCGCACGGAAATTATCAGTGTTTCTCTACTATATTATGCATGTATTATACATATAAACCTTCCTCTTGAATCACTCTATCCATTAAAAGAAACCGCATCAAAATCCGTTGCGTAGTTTTAAAGATCTAAGCATACATAGGGATATAGGGACAGAGAAAACGACTTTGTTTTATACACATACATACATACATACATAAATCACGCCTTTATCCCTTACGGGGTAGGCAGAGCGTTTAACGCCTCGTAAAAGGCGCTTTCGCCACGTCTGACAAAAATTAAGGGGACTATTTTAGATTGTAATATGTATTGCTTTAGTGACAGGTTATCAGCCCATCGCCTAAATTACAATACAATGTAACCCTCGAGTCCCTTTTGCTGACTTTAACAGCATGCCCGGGAGGAAGGGCAGCTGGAACATTCTATGTTTTTCTATCTCTCCCAGTCCAGCATGGAAGAAATTGATTGTTTTATACTATGTAGTGATACGCTTTAAATTAGATTTACAGCAATGATATCTTTTACCAGGTCAAACCGCGACAAGCGCAAAGAAGCTGCCGTCCATTTGCAGCGGATGGAGGAAGAAATGAAAATAGCAGAACAGAAGATGGCGGAAGAGAAGAAGATAAAGGAACAAGATGTTCCTGTGAAGCAGGAGATTGCTACCCCTGGGCTTGCCACGCCCAGGCGCACGCCACAGCGGTTAGGGTTGTAAAGAATGATGGCCACATTGCGCCTAGCTCTATTTGTCTTTTCACTACATCATCATTATCCCGTATCTCTCGGGGTGGGCTACCTAATCTAGGGGATTGAACGAGGGTACTGGTTATTACACAGAGCGACTGCCATCTGACCTCCGCAACCCGGAAGGAAAACCAGACCCAATCCAGGTCAGAGTTTTCAAGCCGCCAATGATTAGCACTGGCCTCTGACATAGCTTAACGACTAATATCTACGGTATTAAACAAAATTAACCTGGAACTACGGCTTAACGTGCCTTCCAAAGGACGGAAAAAGCGCCGAATAAACGTACATATGAAATTCCAAAACCGAAAAACGTACGTGGTGGGATTTGAACCACGACCTCCCGCTCAGGAGGCAGTGGCCCTATCCATTACACCATCGGGCTCTTCTTGTGTGTTTTCACTACATACTTACTGAAATCACGCCTTTGTCCCTTACGGGGTAGGCAGAGCGTATAACGCCTCGTAAAAGGCGCTTTCGCCACGTCTGACAAAAATTGAAGGCAATTTTGGATTGTAATGTGTATTGCTGTAGTGACACCCAGAAACCCTCGGATCCCTTAGCTGGTTTTATGTATGTAGTTTCATTAGTGGTATAAAAACAACACTTATCAACGTTTTTAAATTCTTACATGCTGGACAGGAAGCGAGAGAAAAACTTGGAATGTGCCAGCTGCATTTCCTCCCGGGCATGCTGTAAAAACCAGCTAAGGGATCAGAGGGTTTTAAGTATATTGCAATTTAGGCGATGGGCTGACAACCTGTCACTACAGCATATACCTACAAATCTATCTTAAATAACCCTAAAGTTAGTCAGACGTGGCGGAACGACCTTTGTTTAGATCGTTTACGCTCTGCCTACCCCGTTAGGGAAAAAGCGTGATTACGAATCAAACCTACGTTCCAAGGGCGCTTGTGTAGACTCATCCAGATTAGATCCGTATACAGTTCGTATCCGAATTGGCCTTCCTATAGTATTTCAGTTTAAGAATAAACAAAATATGTGGATATACATAAAAACTAGGTTTGCACATTTTTAGTTTTAGAAATATTAGTTATAAAAGATATGACCTCCGTAATATTTGCATAGCAATGCAAAAGGCATCTTTTTAGTGCAATATTACTAAAAAATAAAAACGTACTTTAGCAGCTTTCTTCCACCCTGGCCTGGGAGCGAGGGAAAAACATAGAATTTGCCAGATGCATTTCCTCCGGGCATGCTGTAAAAACCACCTATGGGATCCCGAGGGTTTTAGTATATTGTAATTTAGGCGATGGGCTGACAACCTGTCACCACAGCAATATACATACTAATCTATCTTAAATAACCCTCAAAAATTGTCAGATGAGGCGGAAATACCTTTGTTTAGGTCATGTACGCTCTGCCTACCCCATTAGGGATAAAGGCGTGATTATATGTATGTTTAAGATAGATTTTTAGGTATATTGCTGTAGTGACAGGTTGTCAGCCTGTCGCCTAAATTGCAATATACAGAAACCCTCGGATCCCTTAGCTGGTTTTTACAGCATGCCCGGGAGGAAATGCAGCTAGCACATTCTATGTTTTTCTCTCGCTCCCAGTCCAGCATGGAAGTAATTTGCTTTAAATGTGGTTCGAATATACATAGATGTCACAAATAATATAAATGCCAGTATCACACATTTAACCAAATTATTTGGCATGCAAATATAGTCGCAAGACCATGTCAAAGTATACATCAAAATATTTTTGGTATAAAAACACAGTCAAATTATGATGTCAAGACAATAAGAAAAGATCGATTAAATTTACAAAAGCATCAAATTAATATTTTGACACTACATGTCAAAAATATAGCGCCATCTGTCGGCTACACGTACAAACCTAGTTTTTAATTATATCTACAAAATTTTCAAAAAATATAGGAATCAGGACTATTTTTACAGGTTGGGAACCGTTATCGCCTTTTGTATGAAAAGTTGAAGGGTAACGCTCCTATTAAATATTTACTGCATTCAATTTTTGTGTTGTGAATGATTGTTTAGAAGTGGCTGAGCCATTTCCTATAAATAAGTACCTTAAGAAGCATTGGTTAAGAATTAATAATGACTATTTAGATGGTATTTTACATTGTAACTTGCTTAAGTATGTATAGGAGGTATGAAATAAATCAAACATTGTTTTTTCAAAACGAAACTTTTATTTAATAATTCGCATTTTATAATACAAACCTAAATTATCTGAACAAACTATCCATACAGACAAACCGTCAGGCAGTATTCGTATCTATTCTATACTGGGTCTTAACAGGCCTTACGTCGCAGAATGTCCCTTTCGCAAAATATCCCTTAGTCGCATAATGTACCTTTTCTCAAAATGACCCTATTTTGATACTTAGTTCAAACCGTGGGCCTACTTAAAAGTCGGCTAAGTTTCAAAGGGACATTATGAGATTAATTTGCGATCAAGGGACATTATGCGAAATTACATTAACAGGATATAGATACCTAATACAATCTTCATTTATATTGATGTTAAAACGGCCTTATTATTAAGATATACACAGTTCTTTTCTAGGATTACCGTACGAAAATATAGAAGTCATTTGTGGGTATTTTACAAGGTTAAAATCACAAATACAAGTATCTTCATACTTGAAACAATAATATTAACAATTTGCTTCATTTTAATAGTGTCACGATATCTTTAATAATCATTTTAAGCTTAAAAATAGTGACACTACGCTCATACTCAAAATGTGTCTTATATTAATGGGCGCAATTATAGATTATGCTGACTAGATATTTTCGTAGCCATCTTTTAAGTTAAGGACAGGAAATTATCAGTTGTGTTATTGTCTATGGTTTCATGCCTTACGTCTCAGAATGTCCCCTTCGCAAAATGTCCATTGGGTGCAAAATGTCTCTTCTAGATACATTCAGTTCAAATAGTGGCCTTGCCATGGCCTAGCCTTCTATAGACATTTTTATACGGACATTTTGTTGTCAAAAAGAGAAAAAAGAGTTTAGTGTCAAGTATCTAAAATTGAGCCCATTTATAGTATAATTTAATTACACAGAATATTCTAATTAGGCACTAATCAAATGCTACGCGATACTAATCTTCCAATAAAATTTATCTTTATTTATTACATAATAATTATGTCTTTTTTACAATGTGCAATGGCGGCAATTCTTACGGCACCATTCCTAACTATAGTATTTTCAATTTTGTTTCAGAAAAAAGGAAAACCAAGTTTCATGTATTTTAATTGGAGTCTAGTGGCTAGTGCCATGGACTCCTGATCCGGAGGTCCTGGGTTCGATTCCCAGGGGGGAAACACAAAGTTGATAATATTTGAGAATTTATCACTTTGTGAATTTTTCCCCAGTTTGGTTAGGACATTGCAGGCTGAATCACCTGATTGTCCGAAAAAGAAAAAAAAAAGATTTTCGTGCTTCGGAAGGCACGTTAAGCCGTCGGTCCCGGTCGCTGTCTTTGATAGTGGTCGTTACTCAAAACCATGTCAGAGGCCTGATAGTTGTGCTACTAGGCGGTTTAAAAACTCTGACACCAGGGTTCATCGGGTCGATAGACTCGATACCTACTCGACAGAAGAAGAATCGGAGTTCTTGTTTTTAATTATTTTTTTTATTAGATATAACATAAACATAATGAAATAGTAGTTTTAACTAATTTGCCAACACATATAATTTATTTTAGAAATGTGTTTTTGAATAAAAAGACATGAAACTTTCCACCTTTATTCTAAAACTGAGTTGGAAATACTAAAATTTTCAAGCGCTGCCACATTCTTAACTTTGGCATGAGAAAGATAATAAATAAACACATGACATTGGTGAGCTGACACATAAAACAATGAATTTTAAGAAGTGAACTTGCTCTCTTATTTGAAGTCATAAACAATCTTACGTCAGTTTAGGAATGTCAATCATCATCATCTCCCTAGCCTTATCCCATATCTCACGGGGTCGACTACCTAATCTAGGGGATTAAACGAGGGTACTAGGGTTTTTACACAAAGCGACTGCCATCTGACCTCTGCAACCCAGAAGGGAAACCATACGAAATCCTAGATCAGGTGAGAGTTTTCAAGCCGCCAATGCTTAGCACTGGCCTCTGATATGGCTTAACAACTAATATCTACGGTGTTAAACGATATTAACCGGGACCAACGGCTAAACGTGCCTTCCGAAGCACAGAAAAAGCGCCGAATAAACGTACATATGAAATTCGAAAACCGAAAAACACATTGGTAGGGACGTGGTGTGATTTGAACCACGATCTCCCGCGCAGGAGGCAGCGGCCCTATCCACTACACCATCGGGCTCTCCCGATGATAGTTTAGGAATGTCAATGTCTTGTGTTTATATGCCAGAAAGTGACAACGCTGTCTCGAAATTAGTAAAGGAATGGTATTGCCAGAATCGACAGCAATATTTTTGACAAGATTACCTATCTCTTCCATGCTGGACTGGGAGCCAGAGAAAAACATAGAATGTGCCAGCTGTATTTCCTCCCGGGAATGCTGTAAAAACTAGCTAATAAATCCGAGGGTTTCAGTATATTGCAATTTAGGCGATGGGCTGATAACCTGTCACTACAGCAATATACAACAAATCCATCTTATATAACCCTCAAAACTTTGTCAGACGTGGCGGAACGACCTTAGTTTAGGTTGTTAACGCTCTGCCTACCCCATTAGGGATAAGTCGTGGTTATATGTATATATGTATGTATTACCTAAATTAAAATATGAATTAGGAGTCTCAAATCATGTTTCAATGTTTGGTTTAAGGGCAGTACTGTACGTATAAAAATAATGGGAATGATATACCGAGTGTTAATTTAAATTATACAACACTTTTGGAAATACTTTCTTTAGTCCAAATGTATTTAATAAATCATCGTATTTACAATCTATACAACTTTCGATTGCTTCTTTTACATACCTAATATATGGTGTGGTGTTATAAAACGCCCTTCAGTTGAGGGTGTGTCGATAATAATAACAAAAAACTTTTCCCCAAAGATCAACACTATAAGAAAATATGAAAAGTATTGCCTTGTTAAGATTATTCAAGTTAAATAAAGAAAAAGGGGTAAACAACAAAATGGCGGATAGCCTAAGCTTGAGAAAAAAAAGTGATATTTTATGTATAAAAATACAGCTGATAGTTCTATGTAATGTCAACACTCCAAAATCGTGCTTGGCACATAACCTTTTTGCTAATTCGTAATAAGAATAACATAAGCCCAAAAAACATGAATCAAAAGATGAAATATGGTACTTCTATAGTGATTGATTCAGTTAATAAATGGGAAATGGGAAGACTAAACCTTATTTTTATGTTTAGATCATGTTCTTTTGGCAAAGCTTTGACGACGTTAATAAACATATTAGTCACTAGGAAAACGCCATCTATGTACACACATTTTAATATTATTAACGTGAATGACTGATTTGCATAAGCTACTTTTTATGGCGGGAAAGTTTTATAGGAAACGATAAGGTAGTGGCTAAAGCCGCAAAGAGGAAAACTAAATTGGAAAGTTAAATATCGTGGTTTGTGCAAATGTGAGTTCGAAACGCACGACACGCGCGTTCAGTTGGAGATTTATAACTTCTGTGCAGAGGGTTCTAGGTTCGACATCCAGTACACAAAGCTAAAAATCAAATACTCCCCTACCATAACGTTGAGATGTTAAAAAAAAAGATTCCAAATAACTCGTTTTTAAGCCTTCTTCCGTAGAGCTCAGTTTTAAAAATACCTCGGCGCTTTATAGTAAAAACTAATAAGATTTAAACTAGAATAAAGGTCAACGTCCGTTTGACGTTTAGAGAAATTAGAGATCAATAATTTCGCCGGGTTGCATAAGCATTACAATTGCCCAAAGCGTCTGAATAGGATTCCAAAGGGACATATCATTTCAAAGAATCACACTGAAAATATCTGCCAAAGTAGTTTTTATTTGTCAAATTTTATAAAGTCGCGAGTTTCGGAATACCAGGCCAAAGATGGGGTAGACTGACGAGCAGTCGTGTGTACATGCATCTTATGATACAGAGTCCTAGCACATGAGTAAGTAACTAAATAAAACAAAGCTTCATACGTAATATCTTGCCTTACATTCCTACACGAAAGAGGCAAAATTACGTGTTGTACACTATTTACGAAGCTTTATATCAATGCGTTTGTTACTCTCGCAGTATCGTGTGTAAAGCCTTATCAGGAACTAAAAAGACCTGTCTTAGAGGTACCATCGAGAAGTGCTTATCCCTTCCGCTGGCGCCATTTTGAAAATTTTCAAGCATATGGCATGCCCTGAGCCTGTCGCTCTGCCAGCAAGGTTTTCAAATGACTTGTTCCAACAAAATGCAATAGAATTCGTATTCTATTTGATTTCTATTTAATTTGATTGACTTTTTGATCCATTTTGAAGTTATCTAATTGCAACAACATAGTATGTCCCAACACTAAGGCTATAAACCGATCTCAAAAAAATACATTTCTGTAACGAACTCAAACTAACTGTCACTCATGAGCGCTGATAACAAATACGGCCCTAAAATCAATTTAAAATACGCGTGAAATACGAGGGCGGAGTGATATATAGGGTAAAAATCAATCTTAGAAGAAAATTATCACAAATTGCATGCAATCTCCTTGTTCGCGGCTCTTTTGAAGTACTAAATTGAAATTTTTAGCCAGTACAGCCGGCTATTTTTTTTTGCGGCCTTTAAAGAAAAACAAGTGGACACATTTTCGTAAATATGGAGAAAAGCGAATTTCGTGTGTTGATTAATCATTATTTTTTGCGCAAAAAATCTTTTACAGAAACGAAACAAAGGCTTGATAAATATTATGGGGCTTGATAAATATCTGCTCCGTCGATCAAAATTATTCATATGTGGTTTTCTGATTTTCGATGTGGTCGGACAAGCACAAGTAACTGAACGTCTAGGGCGCCCCATTGAGGTTACTACTCCAGAAATGATCGCTAAAATCCAAGATTTAGTATTGAACGACCGAAGAATTACAGTGAGGGAGATAGTCGAGATAGTAGGCATTTCAGACGAACATATGCGCAATATCTTTAACCAACATTTAGATATGAAGAAGTTGTATGCGAGATGGGTGCCGGGGTTACTGTATATTAATCATAAACGCGTGCGACTACTTCGGAGGCAAGTTTGGCGTTGTTACGGCGTAATAATTAATCTGAATCAAGGCACAATCAAAACAGTGGATTGCTGCCGGCGAACTAGCTCCGAAGAAGGCAAAAGCATTTTTATCGGCCAATAAGGTTATGGCTACTGTTTTTTGGGATGCACGTGGGGTAATTGATATTGACTACCTAGAGAAGGGAGAAACAATCAATGGCGAGTATTACGCTAATTTATTAGACCAATTTAACAAAATTTTACTTGAAAAACGACCGCACCGCAAATCTTGTTTCACCAGGACAACGCACGAGTACACACCTGCGCGATTGCCATGGCCAAATTCCACGAGTTTGGCTATGAGTTGCTTCCCCACCCACCTTATTCACCAAATTTTGCCCCTTGCGACTATTATCTGTATCCGAATTTAAAAATAATGGCTTGGTGGAAAAAGATTTGGATCAAACGAGGAGATCATGGACGAAACCAATTCCTATTTCGAAGGGTTGCCTAAATCGTATTATATGGCAGGGATAGAAAAGTTAGAGAAACGCTGGATAAAGAGCATTGACTCAGAGGGAAACTACGTTGAAAAATAATTTATAATAATTAAATAAAATTCATTCCTTGTTTAATTTTTACCTTACTTATCACTCCGCCCTCGTATGAAACCTCAGGGTTAGCTCTGCCAGTCTAAGGGTTATTATAGGAAGTGCATAAGTCCTTCTGTTATTCTTTCTCTGTGGCAGGTATTTGCAGGGTGATAGTGGTAGACAGTGCGGTGTTGATGCGGAGTTCATGCGGTGTTGATGCGGAGTTCATGCGGTGTTGATGCGGAGTTCATGGGGTGTTCATACGGTGTTGATGCGGCGTTCATGCGGTGTTGATGCGGTGTTGATGCGGCGTTGATGCGGTGTTGATGCGGTGTTCATGCGAGGTTGAGCGAGTGCTTGTTCACGTATCGGCGGCGGGCGTCGGCCAGCATGGCGGCCTTGCGCTGCTGGAAGCTGAGCTGGCGCTCGGCCGCGCGCGCGGGAAACGTGCCCGTGGGCAACGGGGTCACGTAGCGGCAACTGGAAGGGAAAACATACTCAATTAAATAAAACGGGGTCACGTAGCGGGAGCTGGAAGGGACAAATATTTATAAATAATAAAAATATCTTTATTTCATCAAAGTACAAATGCACAATGTTTACGGGGCTTCCCAGTAAGTAATTAGGAAACACTTGTAGTGGGAATGCTCCGCTCTTCCATAAGGTTAACAAACTATAGTGGAACTTTTATATTAGTTAGGTAAAACTTAGATTTAAGATTGCTAAGACAATAAAGTAAGAATAAGTACCCATACATTAAATTATCTGCCCATCAGTTAGTAGGTATTTATGCTAACAATAGTGTATATATTTGTACATTAAAAAAAGCATACATAAAATCACGCCTTTATCCCTAACTAGCGACCCGCCCCGGCTTCGCACGGAAATTATCAGCGTTTCTCTACTATATTATGCATGTATTATACATATAAACCTTCCTCTTGAATCACTTTATCCGTTAAAAGAAACCGCATCAAAGTCCGTTGCGTAGTTTTAAAGATTTATGCATACATAGGGATATAGGGACAGAGAAAGCGACTTTGTTTTATACTATGTAGTAATGGGGTAGGCAGAGCGTAAACGATGTAAACGAAGGTCGTTCCGCCACGTTTGACAAAGTTATGACGGTAAGTGATAGATAGGTTGTCGCTTCCATGCTGGCCTGGGAGAGAAAAACATAAGAATGTGCCAGCTGCATATCCTCCCGGGCATGCTGTAAAAACCAGCTAAGGGATCCAAGGGTTTCAGTATATTGTAATTTAGGCGATGGGCTGACAACCTGACACTGCAGCAATATACCTACAAATCTGTCTTAAACAACCCTCAAAACTTTGTCAGACGTGGCGGAACGACCTTTGTTTAGGTCCTTTTAGGCTCTGCCTACCCCATTAGGGATAAAGGCGTGATTATATGTATCTAGCCATTAGTGTCCCACTGCTGGGCAAAGGCCTCTCTCCGGTGTCTCCACGACTCTGCCCTGTGCCTGTTCCGGCCAGTTCTCTAGGAAGGCAACAAGTTCGTCTCGCCGCCGCCGTCTGTCTCTCTCGGTGGCAAATTTTGCCCATAATTCGTCTGGCATGCGACATACGTAATTTGTCATGTTTCTTGTAATAAGTCATATTTCTTGTTATGAAATGTTAAATAATTAAAACAAATTCTGACTATAGTTTGTTTTCAAAATTGTTATACATGTATTTTACTGTTATTTTCATGTTTTTGTTTTTCCCCTCCCTTCTTATGGGTGCTATCTGAAAATCAGCGGCACTGTGAGACATTAAAGCTGAGATAGAACCGTTCACGGCTGTAAATTGTTTTTTTTTAAATTTATTTTTAAGATTATTTGTTTTTAGTACCTAATTAGATCGTTTGTTTATTACTTTTTGTGCAGTGAATAAAGAATTTATCTATTTATCTATCTACGTGCCCACTTTAGCTTAGCTACTGCACGGGTAACATCAGCTATACCTGTTTTGGAGCGTATTATGGCGTTTCGGACTTTGTCCACCAGTTTTAAGCCGAGTATACTACGCTCCATGGCTGGTTGACAGATCCCGAGTCTGAATCTCTGAGCTTCCGTCAGTGTCATTTAAAACAAATAAAGTAATCAAACTATTTAAACTTAAGTGAGACATTCTAAATATTTTTTTTAATAACGGGCACTCACTATCTAAAGACAGTGTCAGTGCGTTTCTTCCATGCTGGACTGGGAGAGATAGAAAAACATAGAATGTTCCAGCTGCCCTTCCTCCCGGGCATGCTGTTGAAGTCAGCAAAAGGGACTCGAGGGTTACAGTGTATTGTAATTTATGCGAAGGGCTGACAACCTGTCACTAAAGCAATACATATTACAATCTAAAATTGCCCTAAAATTTTTGTCAGACGTGGCGAAAGCGCCTTTTAAGAGGCGTTAAACGCTCTGCCTACCCCGTAAGGGATAAAGGCGTGATTTATGTATGTATTTATGTATGTGTCGGTGCGTTCTGTGTTACGTTGTCGGACTCAAACATTGCATCACCGCGCGCGAAGTCCGTGCCCCCCGTCGCCGTCGCGGCCCCCTCCGCCCGAGCGCTGCGAGCTCAAACCCGCAGTGCGAGGCGGAACGCCGGCGGATACACTTCCCCGCAGCCGACAAACTCAACCTGATGAAGGTACTCCGAATGTCCCGAAACATGTCGTGAAGTACGCGACTAATTTTCCAAAGTGAGTGCACGTTATTAAAATCTTTAAATAAATTAATGTCTATTTATATATAACTCACGTGGTCTGTGCGCTCGGCCCAGGAGTGGCTGGTGAGCTGGTGGCGGGCTGTGAGGCAGGCTCGGGCGTGTAGCGCGTCACTCCCTCCAGGAAGTTAGTGATAGTCACGTCAACGCTGCGGGTGCGCGCTGAGTGTAACAAAACAAGAGCATATTTAATTATTTTGTTTATAAAGTCTTATAAACAAAGCTTCCATGCTGGCCTGGGAGCGAGAGAAAAACATAGAATGTGCCAGCTGCATTTCCTCCTAGGCATGTTGTATAAACCAGCTAAGGGAATCGAGGGTTTCAGTTTATTGCAATTTAGGCGATGGGCTGACAACCTGTCACTATAGCAATATACCTATAAATCTATCTTAAATAACAAATAACCCTCAAAACTTTGTCAGACGTGGCGGAACGACCTTTGTTTAGGTAGTTTAAGCTCTGCCTACCCCATTAGGGATAAAGGCGTGATTATATGTATGTATGTATAAAGTCTTATTCAGATGGAAATGTCTGTCAGCGCTTTGATGCGCTTTGAACCGGTGGCCACGGAAGACCAGCGTTTTGGGCTTAAAAAATCCAAGACAATATGCTGAGTGGCAGCCATTTTGGTATAAATTAAGAATATGGCCCCAGTACCTAACAACAATAATAAAACAAACTTACCGAGATCCGCCATGATGTCAGCCAGTGGCACCGCGGGTAGTACCTCCTTCACCTACAAATATCAAATAGATCGTGAATTTACATACATAAAATCACACGAATGTGCCAGCTGCATTTCCTCCCGGGCATGCTGTAAAAACCAGCTGAGGGATCCGAGGGTTTTAGTATATTACAATTTAGGCGATGGGCTGACAACCTGTCACTACAGCAATATACCTACAAATCTATCTTAAATAACCCTCAAAACTTTGTCAGACGTGGCGAATCGAGCTTTGATATAGGCGTGATTATATGTATGTATCCCTTATGGAGTAGGCAGAGCGCAAATGATCTAAACAAAGGTCGTTAAGCCACGTCTGACAAAGTTTTGAGGGTTGTTTAAGATAGATTTGTAAGTATATTGCTGTAGTGACATGTTGTCAGCCCATCGACTAAATTGCAATATACTGGAACCCTCGGATCCCTTAGCTGGTTTTTACAGCATGGAAGAAGAGAGGCCATGAATTAAATGGCAATAGAAATCGTGCCCAGGAAAGCTGGTTGCTGGAAGATCCACCAATAAAGTTTAGTTACTGCTGGACTAAACATGTACGAAATTTGCGATTCGCAAAAAAAATAAACAATGCACTCCATCTAACATGTCATGTATTTATTGAAGCGATTTGATAATACAGATCTTCGCGAAAATCCTAGATTTTACGATAACACGTATAATTATATATATATATACATACATAAAATCACGCCTTTATCCCTAATGGGGTAGGCAGAGCGCAAACGACCTAAACTAAGATCATTCCGCCACGTCTGACAAGATAGATTTGTAGGTATATTGCTGTAGTGACAGGTTGTCAGCCCATCGCCTAAATCACAATATACCGAAACCCTAGGATCCCTTAGCTGGTTTTTACAGCATGCTCGGGAGGAAATGCAGCTGGCACATTCTTTGTTTTTCTCTTGCTCCCAGGCCGGCATGGAAGAATACATCATTTCATAGTTTAATATTATCATTCATTGAGAGTAGAGGGCGCACTGTCTTCGGCTTTTCTCTTGCTGCCAGCATGCTGACTCTTCTTGTCTGGCTTGTATTTCTCCCATTTCTTGTGATTTAAACTATCAAAGTCATCGCAGTATCTGGCAATATCCCTCAGATATGTGGACAAGTGCAGAAGCTCCCGGTCCTAATAATTATATATATATACTTAACTAATAACTAACTATACCTACTTGAAATTTTAACTAATGTTGCTCAATTATTCAAAGAATGTTGTGTTTATCTATAACTGTTTAGTATATAAGAACTTACTATTTTTGTTGAAAACGCCATCAATGCTTGTATATACTAAATGTTTATGAACCAATAAATAAATAAATTAGACATTGGTGTGGCAAAAAGTCCGTCAGGATTTTTGCGATAAAACTAGTCCGTAAACTCTGATTGGATAGATTTTTACTTACGGATGTAATCTTAGCCTGATTGGTTAAATAACTGCGTTTATGACAGAAATTTAAAAAACCAACCAATCAGAGGATATCTTGTTTTGGGCGCGCTAATGGACCAATCAGCGTTCTTATTTCAGTTAAGGATATCAAATGTTACTAGAACGACGAGTAGTTTCACAAAAAACCAGACTCCAGTAAAATTTTACAATAATTTTACCATCATCTCCCTAGCCTTATCCCGTATCTCACGGGGTCGGCTACCTAATCTAGGGGATTGAACGAGGGTACCGGCTTTTATACAGAGCGACTGCCATCTGACCTCAGAAGGGAAACCAGACCCAATCCTAGATTAGGTCAGAGTTTCCAAGCCGCCAATGCTTAGCACTGGCCTCTGACATGGCTTAACGACTAATATCTACGGTATTAAACGATATAATCATCCTAGGGCATATTCAAACCAATATCATAGCTCGGACACGCGTAACTACAATGTCATTTTGGTCACACATCGACAGACGGCATGTTGCACTTGGCATGTGTTTGTGTGCGTGTTATAAGGGTTGACAAATTTTGTTATACTGGTCATAATCATCACTTGATTAATCTGGTTCTTGATTAAACCAACGTTCTAAAGTAGTTCACTGTAAGTGAATAGTTAGAATAGGTTAGGTTGCATATTTTGTATGAAGTTACTTACTGTCTCTCATCACTTGAGAATCTAAAAATGTTCCTATTGGAGTCATATCTTGTGGTAGAAAGACATTCGTACACGGAACAGTACCTAACCATCTTTGGAACACAAAACTTTATTATTTCCGTTACACTGGGAAACAAGCGCGCGCCATTCCTGCTAAGCGTACCCACAATGTGACCCACAATGTAACCCATAATGTGACCCATAATATGACCCACAATCCGGCGCGGAGTGCGACGTATATTGGATTGGGTAGGGGAGCTGAGTGGCTATTCTTGATGTAGTACTATTATATAATCTGTGCCAATATACCAATCGAAAAAAAGTAATATAGAACCCACCTGCATAGCGAGCGGTTGCAGGTCCCGGCGGGGCGCGGCGCGGGCGGGGGCGGGGGGGGGCGCGCGCCGCGTCACGTGACGCAACATGTCCTCCCATTTGCAATCCGTCTTTTCCACCTTAAACAATAAACATACATACAAACATATAATCACGCCTTTATCAATAATGGGGTAGGCAGAGCGAAAACAACCTAAACAAAGGTTTTTCCGCCACGTCTGACAAAGTTTTGAGGGTTATTTAATATAGATTTGATGGTATATTGCTGTAGTGACAGGTTGTCAGCCCATCGCCTAAATTACAATATACTGAAACCCTTGGATCCCTTAGCTGGCTTTTACAGCATGCCCGGGAGGTAATGCAGCTGGCACATTCTATATTTTTCTCTCGCTCCTAGGCCAGCATGGAAGAAACACCATTAAAACAATAAACACCATACATATACTTCATTTATTTAGCTTTGAGTTATCGATACCAACTTGTTTTACTGCCTATAAATTGCTTTTTCTTTACAACTTCTAAGAGAGTCAACCGCAAAACACATGTTTGTAACAAGGTAATTGTCTGCGGTTCCGGAATTTGAACCTCTGCTTAGTTGCAAAGAAAAAGCTTTTTAGGTGCCGCAAAACACGTTGGTATTAATAACTCAACGTTAAATAGACGAAGTATACATACATAACGTCACGCCTCTTTCCCGGAGGGGTAGGTAGTAAACACCAAATGTAAGAAAAAGATACTAGATATTTCCCTTTCCATGCTGGACTTTTTAGGAGCGTTTCCTTGAGAGGCCAGTTGGCTGAGTGATGACGGATGGGCAAAGGGCAATGATATTTTAAGAAAGATACGTTACGTTCATTCTCACGCACATTTTAATTGTTCCGCGACACATATACATATTTATAACATTGCATATCTAAACAAACGCTGAGTGCGACACAAAATAGGCAAAGCGTAAGAGTGAAACAGATAGCTATTTGTAATCAGTGCAGCTCGACTGCCTAAAATGGTCACAATTAGGACCATTTGACGGCACGAGTTTCGCGCGTTGGTAACGTATCTACCTATATATAATATCATTGGAAAAGGGTAATTACCCACCTGGTCGGGTGTTGTGACCAGGGGACCGAAGTCCTTCTATGCTGGACTGGGAGCGAAAGAAAAACATAGAATGTACCACCTTCTCCCAGGCATGTAAAAACCAGCTAAGGGAACCGAGGGTTTCAGTATATTGCAATTTAGGCGATGGGCTGACAACCTGTCACTACAGCAGTATACCTACAAATCTATCCCTCGAAACTTTGTCAGACGTGGCGGAACGACCTTTGTTCAGGTCGTTTACGCTCTGGCTATCCCATTAGGGATTATGGCGTGGTTATATGTATGTACAAGACACGATACAGTAGAATGGTCTTTATTTACTTAAAGTGTAATGCCGCGATCGCTTCACTCCCGTCTTCTTCTGTCGAGTGGGTATCGAGTCTATCGACCCGATGAACCGTGGTGTCAGAGATTTTAAACCGCCTAGTAGCACAACTATTAGGCCTCTGACATGGTTTGAGTAACGACCACTATCAAAGACAGCGACCGGCACCGACGGCTTAACGTGCCCTCCGAAGCACGAAATCTTTGTCTTTTTCGGACAATCAGGTGATTCAGCCTGCAATGTCCTAACCATACTGGGGAAAAATTCACAAAGTGATAAATTCTCAAATATCAACTTTTGTGTTTCCCCCCTGGGAATCGAACCCAGGACCTCCGGATCAGGAGTCCATGGCACTAGCCACTAGACCACGGAGGCAATTTTTCACTCCAGTATGAAGTAATACTATTTCATGCAATATAATCTCACTCACATTGTTCGCATGCGGTTTGAAGGATTGACTCATTCATCATTCGTGCTAAATCACATTCATCTCCCTAGCCTTATCCCGTATCTCACGGGGTCGGCTTCTCAATCTAGGGGATTGAACGAGGGTACTGGTTTTTACACAGAGCGACTGCCATCTGACCTCCGCAACCCAGAAGGGAAACCAGACCCAATCCTAGATTAGGTCAGAGTTTTCAAGCCGCCAATGCTTAGCACTGGCCTCGTGATATGGCTTAACGACTAATATCTACGGTATTAAACGATATTAACCGGGACCAACGGCTTAACGTGCCTTCCGAAGCACGGAAAAAACCCCGAATAAACGTACATATGAAATTCGAAAACCGAAAAACACATTGGTACGTGGTGGGACTCGAACCATGACCTCCCGCTCAGGAGGCAGCGGCCCTATCCACTACACCATCGGGCTCGCATTCGTGCTAAATCACACTCGCGTAATGAATTGATTTATTCGTCTCTCGTCAATTATCGCAATCGCTTCGCTCGTGCAACTTGGTTTAAATTTCATGGTGTGTTGAGTGAATTGGCCGAATACCGAATATTCGGCAACGCTGTCGGCCGAACCGCCGAATATTGGATTTGGATTGGATTGGATGTTTATTTGAAAACAGTTCGCCTAGATCGGAAGGCTGATCCTTACAAGTGGTGGTAACTGTCTCCGTGGTCTAGTGGCTAGTGCCATGGACTCCTGATCCGGAGGTCCTGGGTTCGATTCCCAGGGGAGAAACACAAAGTCGATATTTGAGAATTTATCACTTTGTGAATTTTTCCCCAGTTTGGTTAGGGCATTGCAGGCTGAATCACCTGATTGTCCGAAAAGAAAAAGATTTCGTGCTTCGGAGGGCACGTTAAGCCGTCGGTCCCGGTCGCTGTCTTTGATAGTGGTCGTTACTCAAACCATGTCAGAGGCCTGATAGTTGTGCTACTAGGCGGTTTAAAACTCTGACACCAGGGTTCTTCGGGTCGATAGACTCGATACCCACTCGACAGAAGAAGAACAAGTGGTGGTCAGCAAACGAAAAACAATACCCGAACCTTTCGAAATTTGCAAAACTTTATCTTTCTTCGCCTGGAAGTAGCGTTTATAGTGAGAGGTTATTTTCTGAGGCTGGTAACGTTTACGATGAAAAGCGCAATGGTTTGCTACCAAAAAATGCTGAAAAGCTCGTTTTTATCCATCACAACTTACCACTGATTAAATTAAACTACTAAAACGTTGTAATTTGAAAATAAATAAATAAATTTGAGTAAAACAACGTGTCTTTCTTTACATGATTTGCTACTCGGTATTCGGTCGAATAGTACGTACTATTCGGCCGAATAGCAAAAAACTGGCCGAATAGTTGCCGAATATTCGTGGCATCTCTAGTGTTGAGCGCGCTGCGCTCCCGTAACGTTTTAAGGAAAACGTAACAAGTTTGACGACCCGTGCAGCCTAGTTGGCAGTGTACCTGCCTACTCCGCAGACGGTCCCGGGTTTGATTCCCGGCCGGGGCAGACATTATTGAATACATACATACATAAAATCACGCCTTTATCCCTTACGGGGTAGGCAGAGCGTAAAACGCCTCCTAAAAGGCTCTTTCGCCACGTCTGACATAAATTGAGGGAAATTTTAGATTGTAATGTGTATTGCTGTAGTGACAGGTTGTCAGCCCATCGCCTAAATTACAATACACTGTAACCCTCGAATCCCTTTTGCTGACTTCAACAGCATGCCCGGGAGGAAGGGCAGCTGGAACATTCTATGTTTTTCTTTCTCTCCCAGTCCAGTATGGAAGAATGATGAGTTTAAATGTCAGTTTCTGGGTCTGGGTTTTCTTTGTGGTTGTTTCTGTGTATGTCCATGGTAGCCCGATACAGGAATCCTAGTGGGGTGGGAGTATGATACATACATACATATAATCACGCCTTTATTTGCTAATGGGGTAGACAGAGCGTAAACAACTTAAACAAAGGCTGTTCCGCCACGTCTGATAAAGTTTTGAGGGTTATTTAAGGTAGATTTGTAGGTATATTACTGTAGTGACAGGTTGTCAGCCCATCGCCTAAATTACAATATTCTGAAACCCTCGGATCCCTTAGCTGGTGGGAGTATGATCGTGTGTGAGTTTTAAGATTTTTATCCCAAACTTACAAACCTACCGCTTCTGTTCCGATTTTGAAATAGGCTTACCCTCATGGCGGCTGCAATGGCGGTGCGCAGTCGCTCATCCGCTGCCTCGTCCTCAGCGGGCAGTAGCGTGAGTGTGAACACCGTGAGCGGCGACAGCAGGAACCACAGCGCGTCGCGCCACGGGAACCCGGACACACAGCCTGGGACCGGGACCGATACGTTCGTGAACGGCCGTTCCACCGCTAAGGAATAAAAAAAATACGTAAAATTCAAGTTTGATAATTTCATATTCCGGAAATTAGCCATTTAAAACAAACTAACTGAACTAAGTAACCATATAATATAACAAAAAAAGGTAATTTTCACGCTCACTTAACTGACGATAACATGTCTCCAATTTCATCTAATCAGTAATGTGATTACTTCCATGCTGGCCTGGGAGCGAGAGGAAAACATAGAATGTGCCAGCTGCATTTGCTCCCGGGCATGCTGTAAAAAACAGCTAAGGGATCCGAGGGTTTCAATATATTGCAATTTAGGCGATGGGCTGTTAACCTCTCACTACAGCAATATACCTACAAATCTATCTTAAATAACCCTTAAAACTTTGTCAGACGTGGCAGAACGACCTTTCTTTAGGTAGTTTAAGCTCTGCCTACCCCATTAGGGATAAAGGCGTGATTATATGTATGTAGTAATGTGAAATAAATTGTATTGGCTTAACTTGCAGTATATCAAAGTTTTTTTAATTTATTTATTAAGACGCAATGATGCTTCAAGCAAGACAGTAAGAACTTTAGGGTTTAAAATGCGTCGCGTTTAACAATAATGACAATGAGTGATTGATTATGATTAGGCAGCTAAAGGCATTAATTTCTGCTACAAATAAAAAAGAAGTTCTGATTTATTTTCCAAGATTTTGATATCTAAGCACTGATAAAAATTTACAAATACATACATACATATAATTACGCCATCATCCCTAATGGGGTAGGCAGAGCGTAAACGACCCAAACAAAAGTCGTTCCGCCACGGCTGACAAAGTTTTGAGGATAATAACCCTTTTTTAGATAGATTTGTAGGTACTGACAGGTTGTCAGCCCATCGCCTAAATTGCAATATAGTGAAACCCTCGGATCCCTTAGGTGGTTTTTACAGCATGCCCGGGAGGAAATGCAGCTGCCACATTCTATCTTTTTCTGTCGCTCCCAGTCCAGCATAGAAGTCAGTAAGTATACTGTGCTATATTTGTTCATTTTCTATTTAAATGTATTGTAATTTAAGCGATGGGCTGACAACCTGTCACTACAGCAATATACCTGCAGATCTATTTTAAGTAACACGTTCACTGTGCAACCGAAAATCAGACATTGACCCCTCACGTGTTTTCATTTCTTTTTTCTAAATAGATTGGTATGATGTGTATATAGACATATTATACCATTAATTTAGTTTTTGGAAACTGGTTTTCCAGATTTTCATGTTTTTCTCAGTGCACCACATGTGATGCACGCACGTATGACTTACAAACGTAGTACCATCACTATTGGTTTTTGAGGGTAGATTGAGATTTATACGAAAATATAAGTCAGCCAAGGGTAACGTATCAGTACCAAAATAAATGACGTAAGTGGAACTTATAATTGCGTTTGTGTTCGTTTTTTTCAATAAAAAGTTGTGATTTACAATGTAACGCTCCAGCCCTCAAAGTAAACACATATCAATGTATATGTGAATTGTTTGTATTTGTATTTTGTATTTTTATTTCAATTTTAAGATCATTATTCTAAATATAATAAAAAGAGTATAGTAGACTTTTTGGTTTCATGTTGACATGACGTCCTGGCAACACCATTCAAAAAGTGCTCCCGGTAATCACATGGTCTTTTTCACAATTTCATTGTCCATACGTGTTACGCAAATAATAGGTTTGAATTCATACGTGCAAGATTTTGGAAGTCTAGAACTTCACAAGGTGGCGTGTACCACATTTGATGCACGCACGTTTCAGATATACCTCGCAATGCATCACATGTGATGCACGCACAGTGAACGTGTGTAACCCTCAAAATCTTCCATATCTTCCATGCTGGACTGGGAGTGAAAGAAAAACATAGAATGTGCCAGTTGCATTTCCTCCCGAGCATGCTGTAAAAACCAGCTAAGGGATCCGAGGGTTTCAGTATATTGTAATTTAGGCGATGGGCTGACAACCTGTCACTACAGAAATATACGTACAAGACTTTCTTGAATCGCTCTCAAGACTTTGTCAGACGCGGCGGAACGGAATTTGTTTAGGTCGTTTGCGCTCTGCCTACCCCATTAGGGACATAGGCGTGATTATATGTATGTATGTATACTTACTGATAGCCACAGGCTGCACTCTGTTGGCCACAGGGAAGGGCCAGTCCGTGAACTGCAACAGACCCTTGCCATTGGTCGGCCCTCCCTCCGGCTGTAGGAGGACTGCACAGCTGGGGGACTCCGCAAAATGCTGCCTGTACAAAATAAAAACATAAAAAATACATACATACATATAATCACGCCTTTATCCCTAATGGGGTAGGCAGAGCGTAAACGACGCTAATGGATTCGAGGGTTTTAGTGTATTGCAATTTAGGCGATGGGCTGACAACCTGTCACTACAGCAATATACCTACAAATCTATCTTAAATAACCCTCAAAACCTTGTCATATGAGGCGGAACGACCGTTGTTTAGGTCGTTTACGCTCTGCCTACCCCATTAGGGATAAAGGCGTGATTGTATGTATGTATAATATTCTATTTTGTTTGCAAAATTAAAATAAGTGCAACTATTAAGTTTATGATCTAGTTTTGCTATGTTTAGTTACATAACCATGGTAGTTAAGCATATTTTCTTTACATGATGTAAAATGATTAACATGTTTATATATGCAAATAATAGCTATAAAAGAAGAAGCTTGTTTAAGTTAATCTTGAATAATGTCTTTTGTGTAATCACAATTCCGCCAATGACAATATAAATTGAATATTGTAAACAAACAAATATTTTCACTTCACTTTCTTCCATGCTGGACTGGGAGTAATAGAAAAACATAGAACATTCCAGCTGAATCTCCTCCCGGGCATGCTGTAAAAGCCAGCTAAGAGATTCGAGGGTTTCAGTGTATTGCAATTTAGGCGATGGGCTGACAACCCAACACTATACCAATATAATAGTTATACATACATACATAAAATCACGCCTTTATCCCTTACGGGGTAGGCAGAGCGTTAAACGCCTCGTAAAAGGCGCTTTCGCCGCGTCTGACAAAAATTGAGGGCAATTTTAGATTGTAATGTGTATTGCTAATGTGTAGTGACAGGTTGTCAGCCCGTCGCCTAAATTACAATACACTGTAACCCTCGAGTCCCTTTTGCTGTCTTCTACAGCATGCCCGGGAGGAAGGGCAGCTGGAACATTCTATGTTTTTCTATCTCTCCCAGTCCAGCATGGAAGAAATAATAGTTATAACATCTTTAATAACCCTCAAAACTTTAAATCTGGCTCCGGCTCTGGCTACCCCATTAGGGATAAATGCGTTATTTTATACTTTACACTTACTTTCTTACAAATTGAGCAGCATTTCTAATGCCTAGTGCTGATGCAAAAAATGGTGGTACTTTCCATTTTCTTAACTGAAATAAAAAAAACAAAACATAAATTATGAACCATTGAAATTCATTTGTTCCATTTGGGTATTATTTTTAAGTTAAACAAAAACTATATGTTGTGTATAGGATATTTGTTGTACTAAATTTTTATACAAATTAAAATCATCATCTCCCCTAGCCTTATCCCGTATTTCACATTGAACAAGGTTACTGGTTTTTACACAGAGCGACTGCCATCTGACCTCCGCAACCCAGAAGGGAAACCAGACCCAATCCTAGATTAAGTTAAAGTTTTCAAGCCACTAATGCTTAGCACTGGCCTGTGACATGGCTTAACAACTAATATCTACTGTATTAAACTATATTAACCACAACCAACAGCTTAACGTGCCTTCCGAAGCACGGACAAAGCACTGAATAAATGTACATATGATTTATTTTTTTTAAACACATTGGTATGTGGTGGGATTCGAACCACAACCTCTCGCTCAGAAGGCCCGATCCACTACACCTTCGGGCTCTTAAAAATAAAATAAGATTAAAATACTCACACTAATAGTGCCTAATGCATGAGAAGCAGCCAGTGAGTCTAAACAGGAGACATAGTTGGCTACCAACACACTACACCGAGGATCTCTTATTCCTTTCGTCTTCACATACACTCCTGAAAAAAAAAGAATCTTATTAAACGGAACAATATTAACATTTATACATCATCATTATCCCATATAGGGTAGGCAGAGTGGAAAGAACAACAGAAAAGATCATTCCACCACGTCTGACAAGAGTATTGCTATAGGTTCAACCCTCAAATCCCGTAACTGGCTTTTACAGCATGCCCGGGAGGAGTTGCAGCTGGCATATTCTATATTTTTCTGTCAGTCCAGCATGGAAGATTGACATTAGTATTACTATTAAACATTTGCTTAGCTGATTGTAGAAATTGTACCTATGTTGATTTTAACTGTAGTTAAAAACACTGATTTGAAATATGCTTGTTTGAGACACAAGTTTTTAATATACACCAAAAAGTCAATTCCTCTATTTAAATCAGAAAATATTTTAAAGCATAAATATTGTAAACAAACAACCAATAAAGGAAAACTTGTTTGATTTTTTGAATATATTAACCTCTTCTATAGTTGTTATACCACATTGCTTACATGTGTGTAGATTTTTAACACATAAGTAAAATACATATATATATATATATATATTAGCCTTTATCCCTAATGGGGCAGGCAGAGCGTAAACAACCTAAACAGAGGTTGTTCCGCCTTGTCTGACAAAGTTTTGAGGGTTATTTAAGATAGATTTGTAGGTATATTGCTGTAGTTAAAGTGACAGGTTGTGAGCCCATCCCCTAAATTGCAATATACTGAAACCCTTGGATCTCTTGGAGATGATTTTTACAGCATACCCGGGAGGAAATGCAGGTGGCACACACTATGTTTTTCTCTAGCTCCCAGTACAGCATGGCAGCAATGCAAATGAAAGCATGTAAAATACTACTGCCGAAACAATATCCTTACCAAAAGTCCAACAAGCAAGGGATGAGAGCATCTGCCTGACGGCAGACTTGTTTGGTAGTATGATGGATGCGATCCATAACACAAAAGCGAGAAAAGTCCTCACAACCAACAGTAGAAGACCAAATGGCAGGTACAGTAAGAACTGGATCACATTGTCGCCGCTAAACCTGCAACATTTACCACATAATATATAAATAATCACCTCTGTATCTCTTAAGGGGTAGGCAGAATGTCAAAAACCTCATTATGGTTTTTTTTTCGTCATATATAACAGATTTTAAGAAGCATTTCAGAGTGTATGAACTATTTATTGCTTTAGTGATAGTTTGTCAGTCCACAGCCTATCACTGAAACCCTCGTATTCCTCTACTGACTGCTAAAATATGCCTGGGAATAATTGCTGGTACATTCTATGATTTTTATCATTTCCCGACCATCGTGGAAGTTACTTTACTACGTAATCGACGAAGATTATCGACGTGCACTAGTAAACAACAAATATTATCATGAAAACTGCTATGACCCACACTTTCCCTTGAAAGTCCAAGTCCAACAAATTGTTGACGCACGTAACTGAATTAATTTCACGAATCTTACCTCTCTTCATTGATTAACTTATCTACTGTAAGAGCCATCGCTAAGGTTGAGGCTGCGAACGATAAATATCGCTTGAAAATCTAGTAAAATAATATAAATTTCGAATTTTCTTTACAAAATCGTGATGTGTGAAATAAACACCATTGACAATTTTTATTTTTTTCTTTCATTCGTAATGACAAAACCAACCACCGAAATGTCAATTATTTTACCGGTTTTTATTACATCACTATAAAAAGGAAAATTAAAAGCTCATAGACAAGAAAAAGGAAAGAAAGAGAGGTTAGAGAAGCCAGAGGGAGAAAGGAATATTTTTCTGTCAGTTTCATTCGCTGTTATTCATTCTGTCCACAGATGAATAAAAATTTGTACCTAAATATATCTTGTAGGTGTTTACAAAAATGTTATCACGTATCATGGATTAATTATAGAAAATATAACAAAGGAAGTGATGAAGTGCAATTTGAAGTACAATTTTACTGTTGTCCATTAAACCAAATATAACCCAACTGTGTAATAAGAGGCTATTGTTATCTGACACCAAATATATTTTCTTATCGAAAATTATTACAGAAATAATTGCGATGGAAGACATAGCTTCCTCCCCACAAGAAACCATCTGCTCAGAAGGAGAGGACGAGAGAATGCCATACAGGAACCATCAAGGTAACCAGTCAAATGCTCAAGTATTGCAAGCTCAACAAACTTCTTTCGCAGAGCTAAATCAACTTGAAGAAAAAATGAGGCGGAAATTGCAGTTTTTCTTCATGAACCCGATCGAAAAATGGAAGGCCAAGCGTAGATTTCCTTATAAATTCGTTGTACAAGTTATCAAGATTGTTCTAGTCACACTGCAGCTCTGTCTGTTTGCCCACAATAGGTATAATCATGTGAATTATACTTGGGATAACAGGATCAGCTTTTCTCATCTGTTTCTTCAAGGCTGGGACTCGACGCGGGAGATCAATGCTTATCCACCAGGAGCTGGTCCATTGGCTGTTTATAAAATTGATGAGTTTTATGATGCACTGGACTATGCTTATGAAGGCTACGCAAACATTACCAAAAATTCCATTGGCCCATATTCATATGATGACGAAAACAACATAATGCCGCCCCCAGAATTCTGCATGCAAAACTACAAGCAAGGAATAATCAATGGCTTCAACGAGAGCTATGAATTCAATTCTGAAATTGTTACAACTTGTATCAATTTTACAAAGTTACCTGAGGAAGAAGTATTTAAGTCACGAAGGTTTTTATCTGATGTTAGATTGAACATTAGTTTTGCAGCTTTAGTCAGAGCAGAAATGAAGTTTTCACTGAAAACTATCAACTTCAGAGCAGCAGGTCCCATCACTCCTCCGGATTGCTATAGGTTTAATATTGAAATAATATTTGATAATGAAGATCACGATGGCCAGATGTCCTTATACTTAGAAGCAGAGCCACACAAGCTGGCTTGCAAAGGAGATAAGAATTACACCACTGATAATAAAATAGATCAAGTTCTTCGGAGCATCTTGAATATTCTCGTCATCTTGATTTGTATGGCTTCATTCATGTTATGCAGCAGAGCTATTTACAGAGCACAGCTATTAAAAGAACTGACGGTTCAATTCTTCAGAAGGACTTATAACAAAGACCTGAGTATGGAAGGCCGATTGGAGTTTCTGAATGTTTGGTACATCATGATTATTGTCAATGATATTCTGATTGTATTGGGATCAGCTATAAAAGAACAGATTGAACGCAACCAATTCACAAATGACCAGTGGAATGTATGCTCACTGCTTTTGGGACTTGGAAACCTTTTAGTTTGGTTTGGGGTGCTAAGGTACCTAGGTTTCTTCAAAACATACAATGTTGTTATACTTACTTTGAAGAAGGCTGCCCCAAAGATATTTAGATTCTCAGTTTGTGCTTTGTTGATCTATGCTGGGTTTATGTTCTGCGGATGGTTGATATTAGGTCCATATCACATGAAATTTAGGTCCTTGGCCACTACTTCTGAATGTTTGTTTTCTCTCATCAATGGAGATGATATGTTTGCTACATTCTCCATCATGTCCAAGAAGTCACCTATGCTTTGGTGGTTCAGCAGAGTATATCTGTACTCATTTATAAGTTTGTACATTTATGTTGTACTTAGTTTATTTATTTCTGTTATCATGGATGCTTATGATACCATTAAACAATATTATAAGGAGGGATTCCCTAAGAGTGATTTGCAACAGTTCATTGGAGATATTCGGGTTGAGGAAGTATCCTCTGGTTTGTACAGAACACAAAGTTCAAGTTCACTAAATGCAGTAATGAATTCTCTATTCTGTTGTAACTTATATAGAAGTGCATATTCTAAGATAGGTAGGGGCAGCTCTTCTCAAAATTTGTTGTGAGCTCTACATGTTTAAAATAATTATTAAGTATTGTAGATGTTGAATGAAATTTGTATATATCTGTATTTGTGGTCTTTTGCCATTATCATTAAGTGTACCTGTGTTAGATAATGTTTTAATTGTTATCTGTAGGTGTAAATGTTGCAACTATACTGTAATAGATATAGAATACAGTGCTGTATGTTAGATATATTTTAGTTAGGTCTGTATCCTTGCATGTTAAGTATATTAACCAAAGATAAAACTTCATAATCTTGAAATTAATGTACATAGAATATGTCCTTACTCTTTCATATAAATATGAATATCTTGTCTCCATCCTTATTATATTTATACTCATTTCATATTTACATTAAGTAAAAAGGGATGAAAGTATCAGCTATGATTACTTCTATAATTCTAAATAGATCTATTTTCATAATATGCTATGCAGTTGTTATTATTTTCTCATATTTCACCACAATCAGGTTTCTGGCGTGGCTATCACGTGATATTCAACACGAGGTCATTGTATATAAGTAATGCAGGTATATTACGGTGATTGTTCGATGTAAAGGTTCGATTTATTTCATTACATAGCATCACTTTTTTAAATACAAAGTGAAGCTGCAGTCATCTTGTACGTTTAATTATTATTTTCATTACTCGACGAAAACTTAGTTAGCCCTCCAGATCCAGACCATGGCTACTGGTAATGGTTGCTTATTATTGATTAGGTAAATAACTTCTTGATTACACTAAATCTGTCACGTATAGGTAAGAAGATAGGTAGGTATAATAAAGATTAATAAGATAAGGTACCTTATACTAATAAGTGCGTTCTACTAAGCAGACTGAAATAAACATAATTGCTATTAGAAATTATCATCTTAGTGATCCATGGTGTACCTAACTTAGGCGTGCTTAGATGAGATAGAGCCACGTAGTGCAAAGGCACATATAGCAAAAAAAAGTAGAACAATTCCCTCAAAAGTGTAAAATATATTTTCGCACATTTTATTTAGAACCGTATACAATTATTCGAGTATAGTTCAGTTTGACCGCAGGTTTTCCTGGTATGTCGTCAACACATTTCGTTTCAAACATTACTTTATCGAAATCATTCATGAATTCTTTATGGGGATCCGGTGAAAGATGAAATAAATTCGCGCACTCCACCATGTCTGTAAAACAGAAAAAATTCAATCGTTATAGACATAATTTGAAATAAAAATGTTATAAAATAATTATAAAGTTTGAACATGCATAAAAAACTCCTCTTCTCTAACTAGGTAAACTCCGCCACGTCTCATTCTTTATGTCATTTCAGATTCATACATACATACATATATAGTCACGCCTTTATCCCTAATGGGGTAGGTAGATCGTAAACGACCTAAACAAAGTTCATTCCGCCACGTTTGACAAAGTTTTGAGGGTTATTTAAGATAGATTTGTAGGTATATTGCTGTAGTGACAGGTTGTCAGTCTATCGCCTAAATTGCAATATGCTGAAACTCTTGGATCCCTTAGCTGATTTTTACAGCATACCCGGGAGGAAATGCAGCTGGCACATTCCATGTTTTTTTTTGCTTCCAGTCCAGCATGGAACAATTTCAGATTCATACAGGAAAGAGGTATGAGCACCGCTGGTACCCTTTACTAGCGGTTTTACAGTAGTACTATGGGTAGTAAGTACGTAGAAAAGATTGTACGTAAAACCACAAGTATGGAGCGATAGTCGTGAGATGAAACATATATTAATTTAAAAAAATAAAAACGCCTGAAAATAATGTTATAGCAAGTAGGTAACTCACTTCTCAAATGACCGTAAGTTTCATATTCGAAAGATGTCTTGTCAGCCTCTACGTGCACGTTTTTAAATCCAGCTTTCGACATCAACCTCGTAACTTCTTCTGTCGGATCCTGTAAATAAACACTCTGTTAAATTGAATTACTTCCATGCTGGACTGGGAGAGATAGAAAAACATAGAAAGTTCCAGCTGCCTTTCCTCCCGGGCATGCTGTAGAAGACAGCAAAAGGGACTCGAGGGTTACAGTGTATTGTAATTTAGGCGATGGGCTGACAACCTGTCACTATGGCAATACACATTACAATCTGAAATTACCCTCAATTATTGTCAGACGCGGCGAAAGCGCCTTTTACGAGGCGTTTAACGCTCTGCCTACCCCGTAAGGGATAAAGGCGTGATTTTATGTATGTATGTATGTATGTTAAATTGAAGGATCTTCCAGTTACAATTTGTTTTTTTAAGTTTGTGCTCTTTTGCGCAAAAGAAGGATCTAAATATTCGAGTAGGACACGGTAGGAAAAAACGAAGGAAATGGGGGCGCAAAGTGCGAGTTTCTTCTTTTGATATATTTTATTTTATTGTTTTTAGACTTACCTACTTGTGACTTTCTAAAAGTATTCTTTGAATCTACTTACTCGTATATTAAAGTTGGATGAGTATGGAGGTTAAATAACATACTTGCATATAATAATATCTCGGTACAATTTTGTCCACATCCTTGGTATGTGTCCGCCATTTTTCTTGCTTTACCAACTCAATAAAGGGATTCCAAAGAAGGCTGTGACCCATGAATACAAGCAGAAAAGTCCCTCCGTCGGATAATAAATTGAAGATGTTGCTAAAAGCCTTCCTGTAATAGTAAAGTCTACGTAACTATTATGTTAATTTGGCAAAGTCAAAATCAAACATCAACCCTTATTCTTGTTACGATGGACGAACAATAGTGGACGTTCAAAAACAATAATGAGGCTTTTCAGTACAACCCTAAAACGAATGTCAAGGACAATAATGAGGCTTTTCACTTTAGATAAAAAGTATAAGTAGGATTGTACTGTTGTTGATATACCTTTAAATTATTTTATTGATTCTCCCGTGATGGTCTCTTGTGACAGGTATTTTCATAATTTAATTTTAATAGAGAAAAATGCTCTCTATTTCAACATGTTTAATTGCCTTTTCAACACTGTTCGGTTTCTGTTTTTTTTTTATAACGTGTATGTTTACGACGATAAAGGGGTGTAGTAAAATAAGATGAGCTTGCAATGCGTACTTACTCTTGATCGGGCACGAATTGCAGCATGTACGACGAAAACGCGTGATCGAATGCCCCTCTCAAATCTCCTGGTAAATCACCAGCAATATCCAACTGCATAAAACTCGTCTTGTCTTCACCATACTTCGCACTCGCGAATTCCACCATTTCCTGACTGATATCAGTTCCTACCAGCTTCTTGAAATTCGAAGGCAAATGTTTTTTCAAGATGGCCGACGTCACAAACCCGTCGCCGCAACCAAGATCGATCACCGATGCATGTTCCTTCCAGTTCATTTTGTCACCGAATTTTTGCAAACAATACACTGCGTCACGCTTTTGGAAAGAGATAAATTTCTCGTACATTTCTGGCTTGTGCATCGACATTTTAACTTAGGTCACAGAATATATAATATAGGTGTTGTCTAGCCAAGATGCAAGCTAATCCTGAAGAAGATAAGTGCTGCTTTTCATTTTATATGTCTTAATGTTATTAAAGTCACGTAGATTAGCTGATAATTATCCAGTGTTTATTTTTGTTAAGTATCTACTTATACCACAGTAGAAATAAGGATGAGAAAAACGTTTGGATACAAGCGACCGGCCTGCCCGAGACTATAATAGTCTGTCGCCTGTCAACGTCGTGCTTACCGCGCCCTAGGGGTACAGACGTTGGCGGGGACGCGGTAGCACGCGGCGATTGCGAAAATGAACACATTGCGTCGTGCTTGCTCACCCTCCTGCTTCACCGCCCGCACCCCCGTAACCGCGTCCCCGCACACGTCTGTACCCGTAAGGCGCGGTAAGCACGACGACGACGTTGACAGACTATAGCCGCTATCCGGTCGCTTGTATGAAGATGTTTTACTGACCCGTGCTGCTACTGTACTGTACCTACCTACACAAAATACCTATATATTTGACGTTGATACTATTTGTTTACTTGAAGCTACAAAAAAAGGTTGGGCCGTATAAATAAAATATTATTATTTCTTACATTAAACAATTTATGGATTTATAAAATATGTATAACATTGGTCATCGTTTAGTGATAAAATTCATGGATTAGTACATAAATAAACATTGACTATTTTGACCCCAAGCTTGTGTCCTAAAAGTGTACCTGGTAGGAATCTAATCACGATCTACAGATAGTCTGAGCTAAGGATCAAACCACTAGACCACAGGTCTGGAACCAGGGTTTATCGGGTCGCACGTCAACTCGATAATAAGAAGAATCTTACAACTCATAGAAGTTGCTTGCAAGAAATGGATAAAGTCCCGATATAGCCAAAGTGGCGCCCCCATCAGTAAAAATATCATAACTCACTAAAACCACATACACATACATACATATAATCACACCTTTGTCCCTAATGGGGTAGGCAGAGCGTAAACGACCTAAAGAAAGGCCGTTCCGCCACGTCTGACGAACTGTTGAGGGCCATTCAAGAAAGATTTGTACGTATATTGCTGTAGTGACAGGTAGTCAGCCCATCGCCTAAATTACAATATACTGAAACCCTCAGATCCCTTAGCTGTTTTTTACAGAATGCCCGGGAGGAGATGCAGCTGGCACATTCTATGTTTTTCTCTCACTCCCAGTCCAGTACGGAAGAAACCTAAACAAACCTAAGAAACCTAATAAAACTATAACCACAATGAATCGGAAATCCGGTCCAACAGACTCAAGAAATAGTCATTAAAAAAATTAGAACCTTATAAATAAGCGATTCTTAGTTCGTTGTAGTAACCAGGTAGGTATAAAAATAGCAAATATTTTTTCTTCCTGTTACTACAACAAACTAAGAATCGCTAATTTAGAAGGTTCTATTTATTGTTAGCTATATTACAATATTTAAATATAAATAAATTCTAATTTAGGTTATTTTAATTTTGTTAGTGTTAAATTGTACTTAAACAGTCGTTACAAATTAAAAGTACTGTTTTTGACTATTTAGTACTGAACTGACTCTGTCGGATGACTTGACCAATCAGAGACCCACAGAACGGACCAATGACAGAAGAGTGTCTTTGGTGGGATGGTTCGTGGGTAGGGTTGGCCTGAGGGCGTTGGTCGTCCGCCCGAGTCAGTCTAGTATTGTCGGAAGAATCGTACGGTCGTGCGAGAAGTGTTACTCTGAGTGTTACTCTGTCTGTGTAAAGTGTTAACCTGTGTGTGTAAGATAAATTGTGAAATTGCATTGAAAATACAAAGTGTAAGTACTATTTTCAGTATTTTATTTCAATTCTACTTTCCCTCAGTCTAAAACCTGTGATAGTATTCAGTTACAAAATATTCGTGTTAATATTTCAGAAGTGGGATATATTTTAATCCACACCCCAAGTGTACAGTACTATAATAGTAAAAATTTAAATATTTTTTTTTTCTCTTTCTTTCTCTTTTGTCGTCTTTTCCTACGACAATACTTTCTTAAAATATGTATGTATGACTGTAACACGAATATTATAATTTTATTAATTTTATTACCAAGAGGGAACTCTTTATTAAAAATGAAATGGCTGAGTGATAGTAGTTATCTTACAAGTACTTTGTTATTTTGAACGGAATTAAATCTTGTAAGTAGTTTTCGTGTTATTTACTTTGCGGTTAGCTTATTTATGCTACATAAGAACACGCCTATGTTTTTTCTATGGCCTAGACAAAGTATTTACGGTTTTATACAAACCGTTTTTGACGTTACCAACAGAGTTCAAGGTGTATTACAAAAAGGATAGTGTACGATTTTGATATTTTTCTATAACGCCCGTATTTAGGTGGAAAAAGTATATTGCAAGACTTGACTACAAAATAAATATATTTATCGTTTGAAACACAGTTTGAATTGTTATGTCGTTGAACCACTTATTTTAATTTTAAATCCATGAAATTAACAACTTAATAAAAAAAAAATAAGAGTTGAAATGTCAGTTTTTATTGCAATATTTTTATTTTTTTTGGGCCTGTCAGTTGTCTGAATTTTTAATTAGTAACAATTAAATTTGCGTAAAAAAATGTGTTGCAGGAAAGCATGGATCAACCTCGTAATCGTGTGGTTTATACGCCCACGAGCCCAACGCGGTCGAATAATGAAGGTCGCCGCTCCCGGAGTTCTACACGGCGTCGGGCCAGCAGCCGAGTACACCGCTCCCGCAGCCGATCCAGCCGGAATTCAAGAGGTCGGGTCAGCCGCTGCTCACCCAACCAGCTGGAGCACCATGGCACCAGGCGTTGTTTGCGCTCAGGCACGTGGATCACGCGCAGCGCGACATCGTATCAGCAGGCACGTGATCTTGATCAACGAGGATTACGCAGTCAGGACACGGATGGGTGCTGTCGGCACTCGCGCAGCAGGACACGCGGCACGCCACGCAGACGCAGTCGCAGGACACGGCCCTCACGATTACGCTCCAGGGTGCGATCACGCACTCGAGAGGACCAACCCCCGCGCAGTCGTTCTGGGGTGCGATCACGCACTCGAGATGACCAGCAGCCGCGCAGCCGTTCTGGGACGCGATCACGCAGTCGGGATGACCAGCAGCCACGCAGCCGTTCTGGGGTGCGATCACGCACTCGGTATGACCAGCAACCGCGCAGCCGTTCTGGGGTGCGATCACGCACTCGAGATGACCAGCAGCCGCGCAGCCGTTCTGGGGTACGATCACGTACTCGAGATGACCAGCAGCCGCGCAGCCGTTCTGGGGTGCGATCACGCACTCGAGATGACCAGCAGCCGCGCAGCCGTTCTGGGGTGCGATCACGTACTCGAGATGACCAGCAGCCGCGCAGCCGTTCTGGGGTGCGATCACGCACTAGGGAAGACAACAAAGGAGGTTGCTTCAGCGGCGAAGCAAACATTGCTGGATTGAAGAATTCTGTCGGTGAGTCACCTTGTTTACAACTGGATAACCAGAGTGTTGCTAATCTTGTGACTATTTTAAAATCTATGGCCAGTAATGGTTCAACTGATAAGTTAGGATCTATGTGTAATACTGTTCCTGAGTTTGACCCATGTAAAAGAGAGCAAACGATGGCTATGTGGTTACACAAAGTAAATGAATGCGCCGCAATCTATAGTTGGAATGAAAAACAAATAGTTCATTTTGCTCTACCAAAATTAAAGGGCATTGCTCAAAGATGGTACGAAGGGCTCCCTTCTGTCCTCTTTACCTGGGTCGAATGGCAGGAAAAACTTTTAGAGGCTTTTATTCCCTTCTGAGGAGAATTACGGCCAAATGTTAAGTGATATGTTAAGCAAAAGAGCTCGGTTCGGTGATTGTCTAGAGGAATACTATTATGAAAAATTTAATCTGATAAATAGGTGCGGTATTATCGGCAAACGCGCAGTGGAATGTATACTCCACGGAATAGATGATCGTTCTGTCCGGTTAGGTGCAGAAGCTGCGCAGTATGATAATCCGAATAAACTTTTAGCCTATTTGCGAAATTCTAGAAATGTTAGGGTTATCGGTGATAAAAAGCTCATTAAGCCACAATTTTTGGGGACCTCTTCCAAAAAAATGCGTTGTTCGAATTGTAAAAAAGAAGGTCATCTTACATCACAATGTACGCAGCCCCTTAAAAAATGTACCCGTTGTGGAAGAATTGGACATGACACTGAACAATGCTATGCCAAAAAGTCATCTGACGATAAGACTACAAAGGCTGTAATGCGTGTTCAGGAGAATCATGACGATCTTTTACAATATCCTTCTAAAAAACCAAACTTAAAATACGGATTTGATCAAAAGCAGAAATATTTTAAAACTGTTGTAATAAATGGACATCCTATTGAAGCTTTCATAGATTTAGGTAGCGAATGCTCCATGATTCAAGTGTCTCATTTTAAAACTATTGGTCATGAGTATGAAGTAGATGATCTTCCTACATTAGAAGGTTTCGGTAAGGGTATTGTCAATTGTATAGGTAAACTGCATGTGAAGGTTGTTGTAGATACTGTCAAAGCTTATTTGGATTTGTTAATTGTCCCCGACTGGGCTATGGACCATCCTGTGATGATAGGACAAACGTTTACTGAGCAACGACATGTAGTTATATTTAAAACTTACGATCGTTTGGATTTTTCTCAGTTAGAATATAATATGGATATCAACGCTAGCAATAAAATAAAGTTGTACTGTACTGATGATGTTGAGATTAATGGCACATCTGTCGTTAATTTCCATACAAATTCGTTGCACAATTGTGAGATCTATGTAGAAGGTGGTTATCGCGTCTTTCAAGACACGCAATATTGTGTACCTTCTGGATTGTACCTCATTGATAATAGTGGCAAGGGGTTTATTATCGTCAAAAACCTTTCTTCAACACCCCTAGTTCTTTCAAAAGGAAATCTGTTGGCTCGAGCTCGAATCGCTGAGGCTGAAGTTATGTCATCTGTTTTGAATATTACTACCTCTGACAAAAGATATTCTCCTATTACAGAATCGGATGTTAATTTCGGGGATAATCTAGCACCAAGTGATAAAACTAGACTTCTAGAATTACTAAATAAATATCGCCAATGCTTCGCGTTCAATTTAAGTGAGTTAGGAAGTACAATTGTTGATCAAATGTGTATTGAACTTCATAACAACGAACCTGTTGTCTACAGACCGTATCGGTTAGCATTTAGTGAAAAAGAAAAGGTACGGGACATGATATCCGAGCTACTTCAAAACGACATAATACGCACTTCTACATCCGCATATGCTAGTCCGATTGTAGTTGTACGAAAGAAGACTGGCGAACTCAGACTTTGCATCGATTATCGAGCCCTAAATAAAAATACTGTTCGAGAAAATTTTCCAATGCCTTTAATTGATGATCAGCTGGATGTTTTATCAGGGAATAGTTTTTATACCACACTTGATTTAGCTTCTGGCTATTACCAGATTCCAATCAGAGAAGCTGATAAACATAAAACTGGTTTCGTAACGCCGGACGGCCACTACGAATTTAATCGTATGCCGTTCGGCTTAGCCAATGCTCCGGCTACCTTCCAAAGAATTATGAACCAGGTTTTAGGGTCTCTTCGCCACAGAGAGGCACTGGCTTATCTCGATGATATTATTATACCTTCCAATGATATTAATGAGGGAATGGTTAGGTTAGAGAAAGTTCTTAATTTGATGGCAACTGCTGGACTCACGTTAAAATTATCCAAGTGTGTTTTCTTTGGGTCGTCTGTTGATTACTTGGGATTTGAAGTTACATCACAAGGTATTCGCCCAGGATCCACAAAAATAGAGGCTGTTGAAAAATTTCCTGTTCCTCAAAACCAGCACAACATAAGGCAGTTTCTTGGTCTTTCTAGTTTCTTTCGAAGATTTGTTCCACGATTTTCTTCAATAGCCAAACCATTGACTCACCTGCTTAAGAAAGATGTGAAATGGGTATGGAATGCAGAGCAAGAAAATGCGTTCCGCCAACTCCAAAAATTACTTTCTGAAAGACCTTTATTGGCATTGTATAACCCGACGGCGCATACAGAACTGCATACAGATGCAAGCAAAATTGGTGTAGCTGGCATTCTGCTGCAAAAAGACAATCAGGGCATGCTTCGACCCATAGCTTATTTCAGTCGACAAACTACTCCCGAAGAGCAAAATTATTCATCGTACGACTTAGAAACCTTAGCAGTAGTAGCATCTTTGCAAAAATTTCGGGTTTACTTAATTGGCGTATCGTTTAAAATTGTCACTGACTGTAATTCCTTGCGCGCTACATTTCAAAAGAAAGACATGATTCCACGCGTTGCCCGGTGGTGGGAGCAAATGCAGGAATTCAATTTCAGTATCGAGTATCGAGCAGGACAACAAATGTCACACGTCGATGCTCTTAGCCGAAATCCTGTCGTCCCGGAAACTTACCACGTTATGACTGTTACTGATTCAGATTGGTTATCTACTGTCCAAGCCGCAGATGATGAAATTCAGAGAATCATTGGTATTTTGAAGGATCCTGAGATGGACCACGTAGTTGATATCAAAAATAATTTCAAACTAAAAAATAATAAACTTTTTAGAATCACTTCTGATGGTGACAGATGGGTCGTACCAAAAGGCGTGCGTTGGCAAGTAGTAAAACAAAATCATGATGACATAGGTCACTTCGCTCTAGATAAAACACTAGAAAAGGTAAAGGCGACATTTTGGTTCGCAAGAATGCGAAATTTCATAAAAAAATACATAAATTCTTGTTTAGAATGTGCCTATTCTAAGTGTGCTGGAGGGAAGAAACCTGGTGTCTTGCATCCAATTGAGAAAGTTGATACTCCTTTCGATACCATTCACGCCGATCATGTAGGCCCATTTGTGCGGAGTACTAGAGGAAACGTCTACATTCTTGTTCTCATAGACGGTTTCACGAAATACGTATATCTAAAAGCTGTTAGAAATACTAAATCTCAAACATCTATTAAAGTCTTTCGTGAGTTTTTCGGGATATTTGGTGTCCCACGCAGGATAATAACTGATAGAGGCACTTCTTTCACCAGTGATCTATTTAAGAGATTTGTTGAAGACCGTAATATCAAACATGTTTTGAATGCCGTGTCCACCCCTAGAGCAAACGGGCAAGTGGAGCGGTACAATAGAACTCTATTGGAATCGTTATCTGCAAAATGTATAGGTTCGCCAGATAACAAATGGGATGACCATTTGCCCGAAGTTCAATGGGGAATGAATAATACTTTCAACCGGGGTATTAATCGTACTCCATCCGAAGCTTTGTTTGGAATACGACCAACAGGACCTAGTGAGAGTAGAATTATATCAGAGCTTGCTGATGATATTACCGGTTCTTCAAATAGTTCAGACTTGTCTGAAATCAGAGACGAAATTAATAACCACGTAAAAGCTTATCAAAACGCTCAGAAGGAAGCGTACGATGCAAAACGTTGCCAAGCTCCTAAATATAAAGTAGGGGATCTCGTACGTGTTGAACGCCAAGTACAAGCGACTGGTGCAAGTAAGAAACTTATTCCTAAATTTCAAGGCCCTTACAGGATATGTAAGGTTCTTGACTTAGATAGGTTCCAAATAGAAGATACTCCACTAACACGCAAGGGAAACAAACCTTATTCTACTGTAGTGGCAATTGACAAAATTAAACCGTGGCTAAATTTTAAAAGACCACATATTGATTCCTCTAGTGATGAAGCCGAAATATAGAGCTCAGTTACGTTTAATTACTAGATTTAATGTTATATTATTATTATCACACACTTAAATATATATAATAATATAAAATATAGAAAAAAAATAAAATTGCTCATACAACCAGCATGTTGGTAAATATTATTATGTGATATGCATATCTACAGAAAATTCATTTATAATTATTATTGATAGCATTATTACTTTAAAAATAATTATGTTGGTGTCCTCTGGATATTATCTGGCGTTGGCACTGCATAAGTAGTTAAAACACCCTCTGGGCTATGTCCGGCGTTGGTGATCACTTTTAGTGTCCTCTGGACTTTGTCCGGCGTTGGCACTGTTTAAATACTTGTAGCACCCTCTGGATTTGACCAGCGTTGGTGAAAATTTAAGAATATATTTATTCTTATTTACATATTTCGGACGTTGTCCGACAATGTTATAATTATATAAATACTTTTGCATTCGTTAAAATAACGAAGTTTACTCAAAAGTATTTATTTGAGACTCTTTTGTGTTAGTAAAGTACGAGGTCGTACTATTTAATAATGGATGGCCGACTGTTAGCTATATTACAATATTTAAATATAAATAAATTCTAATTTAGGTTATTTTAATTTTGTTAGTGTTAAATTGTACTTAAACAGTCGTTACAAATTAAAAGTACTGTTTTTGACTATTTAGTACTGAACTGACTCTGTCGGATGACTTGACCAATCAGAGACCCACAGAACGGACCAATGACAGAAGAGTGTCTTTGGTGGGATGGTTCGTGGGTAGGGTTGGCCTGAGGGCGTTGGTCGTCCGCCCGAGTCAGTCTAGTATTGTCGGAAGAATCGTACGGTCGTGCGAGAAGTGTTACTCTGAGTGTTACTCTGTCTGTGTAAAGTGTTAACCTGTGTGTGTAAGATAAATTGTGAAATTGCATTGAAAATACAAAGTGTAAGTACTATTTTCAGTATTTTATTTCAATTCTACTTTCCCTCAGTCTAAAACCTGTGATAGTATTCAGTTACAAAATATTCGTGTTAATATTATTTTTATAACGATTACTTGAGTATGTTAGACCGGATTTCCGATTCATTGTGTTTTTAGTGAGTTATGATTGTTTACTGATGGGGGCGCCACTTAGCTTCTATAGTCAAGCCTAACCAACTTTCGCGACGGGCTGAAGTGACACACTTTTCACTGTCTCTGTCACTTTCACGTCACTGTCGGTTGCAGCGCGTTAGAAAAAGAGAGTAGATTCGAAGTCGCTCGGAATTAAAAACATAAGCGACAAATGAATGACAAAGTAATTAAATTATGAATAAAAATTACATAGATATAAAAAAATATATGTACGACGGATCAAGTTTAGAATGTTTTAAGAAAACTTTTAGGTAGTAGTTCAGTTGTCTTATTCATTAAAACCTGTTATAAATGTTTGTAAGACCTGACTTTATGATTTTTTTAAATATAATGACACTATTTTATTGTGTTTTCGAAAAATTTGTCGGACAAAAATTATGTCCAAGAACAATTTCACATTTTTTTTTAGCAAGAGTAAGTGCAATACTTTTACTAGAAAGCGTTTTACGCAACATCAATAAAAATACAAAGGAGCCTTAATATGGCCTGTTAAGTATTTTCCTATGATAATCGTAACATTCTTATTCTTATGTCGAGTGGGTATCGAGTCTATCGACCCGATGAACCCTGGTGTCAGAGTTTTTAAACCGCCTAGCAGCACAACTATCAGGCCTCTGACATGGTTTGAGTAACGACCACTATCAATGACAGCGACCGGGTCGGTCATATTTCATCATATTTCATCGGGTCGATAGACTCGATACCCACTCGACAGAAAAAGAACCCCGGAAAATATATGTTTTTTTTTTTTTTTTTTTTTTTATATATATAGGCGAGCATTTGTCCGCCATCTCACCTGGTGGAAAGTGACGATGCGGACTATGTTGAAACATACTCACCTATGTAGTGCCTATTCACTCTCGCCTTGAAAAGGCCCAGGTTATATTGTTCCGGAAACAGATCCGCCGGCAGGGAGTTCCACTCCTTAGCCATACGCATTAAGAATGTGGAAGCGAACCGCTTCGTGCGAATTTGTGGTATATCCACGACATAAGGGTGGAACCCCTGTCCACGCCTCGTGCTCCGGAGATGGAAAGGGGAGGGGGGTATAAGGTCATGAAGTGCTAACGCGCACTCCCCGAAATGTATCCTGTAAAATACCGACATGCACGCCACTCTGCGACGGTGCTCAAGGTTCTGTAGTTTTGCCTCAACCAGTGCTGAGTCTCCAATGAGCTTCTTAGCGCGTTTCTCGATTGAGTCTAAGGCAGCCAGCTGGTATTTAGCTGAACCGTCCCAAAGGTGGCAGCAGTACTCCATACACGATCGGACTTGAGCTGTGTACAACTGAAATAGCTGTCCCGGTGTGAAGTATCGCCTCACCTTCGAGAGGATACCAAGTTTTTTGGCAGCTGTTGTGGCCAGAGACTCAATGTAACGTCCAAAGTTCAAGTCGGACGTAAGGCTCATACCAAGAAGCTCAAGATGGTCAGAAATCGGTACGGATACATCCCGGAAAGTTGGAGCCAGGTTAAAAGGACTCCGTTTTGTCGAGAATAGACACGCCTGGGTTTTGGATGTTAGCATAGCAACTCCTTATACGACCTTGCTTCTCAAAAATAGAAATAATAATATATATTTTTTTGCCTAGGACCTTATAGAACAAAAACTGTATATTGAACAGGGTGTAAAAAAAGGCATATGCACACTGAGAGATGTATATATATATACATACATTCATACATATAATCACGCCTTTATCCCTAATAGGGTAGGCAGAGCGTAAACGACCTAAACAAAGGTCGTTCCGCCACGTCTGACAAAGTTTTGAGGTTTCGTTTACGCTCTGCCTACCCCATTAGGGATAAAGGCGTGATTATGTGAATGTATGTATGTAATTTCGACGTCCAAAAAAGTTGTTCAGTTTTATTGTCAAATTCACATAATTCAGGGTGCGCAATACCTACCCGGTAACTAACTCCGTGGTCTGGTGGTCAGAGCCATGGGCTTAGGATCCGCAGGTCCTGGGTTCGATTCCCAGAGGGGGGGGGTACACACAAAAGTTGATCTTTATCAATTTATCACTTTGTGAGGTTTTCCCCAGTTTGGTTAGGACATAGCAGGCTGAATCACCTGATTGTCTGAAAAGAAAAAGGATTCCGTGATTCGGAGGCCACTTTAAGCCGTCGCTCCCGGTCTCTGTCTTTAATAGTGGTCGTTACTCAAAACACGTCAGAGGCCTAATAGCTGCACATTAGCACTACTTTGAAAAATCTCTGACACCAGGGTTCATCGGGTTGTTTGACTCGAGAATCCACTCGCTAAGAAGAAGAATACCCGTGTCTGTATTCAATCAGAGCACTAACTATGATATGCGAGAGGTTTTGCATTGTATTCAACACGTTGCATTTAGGTATAATAAATACTTACACAGGTTAACTGTTTAGTTTAGACGGGCTGCAATAAAATTGCAACAGGAAAATGCCGCATATAACTGCATTATAAAATAAGTATATTACTACTACATCTCCCTAGCCTTGTCCCGTATCTCACGGGGTCGGCTTCCTAATCTAGGGGATTGAACGAGGGTACTGGTTTTTACACAGAGCGACTGCCATCTGACCTCCGCAACCCAGAAGGGAAACCAAACCCAATCCTAGATTAGGTCAGAGTTTTCAAGCCGCCAATGCTTAGCACTGGCCCCTGTAAGGGCTTAACGACTAATATCTACGGTATTAAACGATATTAACGTGCCTTCCGAAGCACCGAATAAACGTACATATGAAATTCGAAAACCGAAAAACACATTGGTACGTGGTGGGATTCGAACCACGACCTCCCGCTCAGGAGGCAGCGGCCCTATCCACTACACCATCGGGCTCTCTCAGTATATTATATATCTCTACTATACCACAGAATATATAATAGTACTACATAACTATAGGCTATTATACTAGTTCAGAAATTTTAATTTAATTTAACTATAATCCATAGTACCTACAAATCTATTGTACGGTGAAACGTTCCTATCATGAAATCATTGTATGGAATTATTTCAATGTAAATGCTTATTGCACATTTTATCAATATTGTTTAGTACAGAACAAATTAGTCTAATAAACTCACTCGATCAGAGCGGTTGTTTTTATATCATTACCTAAACACCGTATTTTATCAATATCATATCATCCCTTAAAGTTATCAAACCTTTCTTATCAACAATCAAAATAGTAGCCCTACCGGCTACATCTATCATAAATAACCCTCAAAACTTTGTCAGTCGTGGCGGGACGACCTTTGTTTAGGTCGTTTAAGCTCTGCCTACCCCATTAGGGATAAAGGCGTGACTATATGTAATGTAATAACCCATAGTAAATTGAAGTAAACCTTGGAAAAGATGTAGTCTCGAAAACTTTTACTTTGAATGTTTCATGTTCGCATTTTATAGCTTTTGCCCCGGGTGGCTTATTTACTTACTTATTGGGCTCGATTCTACATTTGCCGGCTAGAACTAAAATTAAAATCTACTTGTTACTTTCTTTTCTTTTTTCTCTTCTTTCTTTCAGACTAAAAACATTGGAAAAGGACAGGAGCTCTATTCTCCCCGGTTTTTGATTTATAGTCAGCGGTTTTACGCGTTATCTGTCATTTTTAACCGCTATCATATGATATGGTGGACAAAATTGACAGAAATACAGGGGAAACGTGCAAATGCACGTCAAAATCTAGCAAAGTGTAAAACCATAGAGTATAAATAGCCTGTCCTTTTTCAATTTTATTATTTTGAAAGTGACAGATAGATTTTAAGTTTAGTTTTAGCCGTTGGTATCTAAAATCGAGCCCATTGTAAGATAGAGATTCGTACCTACTAATATTTATTTTCGCTATATTAATGTTATATCAATTCTTCCATGCTGGACTGGGAGCGAGAGAAAAACATAGAATGTGCCAGCTGCATTTCCTCCCGGGCATTCTGTAAAAACCAGCTAAGGGATCCGAGGGTTTTAGTATATTGCAATTTAGGCGATAGGCTGACAACCTGTCACTACAGCAATATACCTACTAATCTGTCTTAAATAACCCTCAACAGTTTGTCAGACGTGGCGGAGCGACATTTATTTGGGTCGTTTACGCTCTGCCTACCTCATTATAAAGGCGTGATTATATGTATGTATATTAATGTATTTTTTCAAAGTATTTTAAAATCTATGTTAGCCTACAATTTATACATGTTATAGACTACCCAAACATTCAAGGCGGTCATATCGCTAAGAGCGTTCTATACCAGACACCCTTTGTGTAGAGGAGATCTAAAAAAGCTCTATTATGAGTAGGTATTAAATGTCTTCCATGATGGACTGGGAGAGATAGAAAAACATAGAATGTTCCAGCTGCCCTTCCTCCCGGGCATGCTGTAGAAGTCAGCAAAAGGGACTCGAGGGTTATAGTGTATTGTAATTTAGGCGATGGGCTGACAACCTGTCACTATAGCAATACACATTACAATCTAAAATTGCCCTCAATTTTTGTCAGACGTGGCGAAAGCGCCTTTTACGAGGCGTTTGACGCTCTGCCTACCCCGTAAGGGATAAAGGCGTGATTTTATGTATGTATGTATTAAATGACAAAGGTTTATTTTGTTTGTATTATTGTTGGTTACGATACTCGCCGAACAGGCCCGTCATTATTATTATATGACGTCACAAAGTGCAATTAAGATACGATTAACATATTTGGAATTTATCCAATTTTATTGATTGAGAAGCTTAAATTAGTTCAACTAAAGTCAACATCGTCAGTATTAAATGCTGACTCAATTTATAACTTGTGTATGTGAGGTTTTTCAAGCTACTAGGGATATTGTATGTGGGTGTTAGTTTCTGTTCTTGCTGTATAGTTCCCGGCAATTAACTTGACATAGAATAGCATAGTTTCCGCAGCGGAAATACAATGTTACCAAGCGCTTGAATGTGAATTTTAAACGGAATATTTTTTCCCCTCCTATCTCAAGAAGAGTGTATTTTTTTCTATACTTGCAGTGCTTAAATTATCATTCTGTAACTACGCACGGGTGATATGCGTTGCGGTGCGGAAGGCATGTAATTAATTCAAAATATTTGCCATGGTCACTCAAAAGTTGTGCTTAAGCCATAGATGTTAGTGATTCTAATAACAAATAAAGATTCTGCAGCCTGACCACGGTTTTAAACCAGTTTACTTTTTTTATTATACTTCAATAAAATATTTATATTTATATCTCTGTCATTTAATTATTAATTTAAAAAGAATAAAACTGTGTCTTTGCTTGCAGTCCGCAGCGGTCACTCTAGGTATTGAGTTAGCCCGTTTGCAAATATTCCGCAATATTACGGATTAATCTCATTTATAGTCATAAAGTAATCGTGATATTATTCAGCAGATTAATTTAATTGTCAGTTATCGGCCTTGTGTTGTGAGGTAGTCTTTCACTAACATTTAAAGTTCAAACACGACATGATTGTTCTCCATTGATAAATTAATATTTTATAAAATCATGTTGTATGAAAATATTTAAATTCATTTTCTTGTATTGTGGTCGGTTTTGAAACATTTCAAAATATGGGGCCCTTTTTGAGACAGGTAAGTTTTACGTTATTATAATTATTGTAGTAATAATTTTAAAATTAATAAATTTTAATTTGCCACTGAGAAAATCATGTATCCTCCAACAGACCAATATGTAATGAACAAAAGAAACGTCATCAGCATAAGTGTTTTTGTTTTAATTATTTAACATATAAAATAAGTACTGAATTTCCATGGGTTTTGGTTAAGGTGGTTCGAGAGCTGCGACGGTGGCGCCGTCAGTTTTAGATTAATTGTTGACTGAAATACAAACAAATTTATGAATATTTTACGATTGGCGACAATCGTACCTTATTTTCCATTTTATAATCCATAATATAATAATTCACACTAAGCATAAAAGCTATATATTGCACAAGTGCTAAAAGTGGCCACTAATAAACCTTTAGCACTTGTACAATACATAGCTTTTATGCTTAGTGTGAATTATTATATTATATTATCTATACTTATACTACAAAGAGGAAAGATTAGTATTTTTGTGCATATGTTTGTAACGAATAAATTTAATAACTACTAAACCGATTTAAACAAATCTTATACCATTATAAAGCTACGTTCACCCTGAGTAACATAGGCTACATTTTACAGCAGGAAAATATCTGATTTTCCAACGGGAAAACTCATTAAGTAAGCCGTGGGTGAAACTGCGGCGTACAAGGCTAGTAGTGGATTATAAAATGGAGGATTAGTTGTGGTTGTCGCCAATCGTAAAATATTAATGAAAATGTTTGTAACTTCCATGCTGGTCTGGGAGCGAGAGAAACACATAGAATGTACCAGCATTTATGTATTATATGTTATGTAATGTATTTAGGATACCTATTTGACTAGGTTTGCACTATCCCGCTTACCGCTACACTTTTTTCTTTCACCCAAAGGTTGCCTGGAAGAAATTGCTACCTTAGCAATAAGGCCGCCTATGTTGTACTTGTTTTTTGTTTTCTTTTGTGTTGTATGTTGTATTATTAAGTGCAATAAAGTATTTTTATGTTATGTTATGTTATGTACCAGCTGCATTTCCTCCCGGGCATCCTGTAAAATCCAGCTAAGGGATCCGAGGGTTTCAGTATATTGTAATTTAGACGATGGGCTGACAACCTGTCACTACAGCAATATACCTAGAATTCTATCTTAAATAACCCTCAAAACTTTGTCAGACGTGGCGGGACGACCTTTGTTTGGGTCGTTTGCGCTCTGCCTACCCCATTAGGGATAAAGGCGTGATTATATGTATGTATGTTTGTATGTCGGGCACAATTAATTTTAAACTGATGAAACCACCTAAGTTAGTTGTGATGACCACAGGATATTTTTTTAATCAAAGAATAATAATTGAAAAAAAAAACAAACAGCATACCTGCATATCGTCTCGAAAACAAGTACATAAATGTCGCAGAGACAACTTACCTATTAGGGAAACAAAAAATAAATAAAATCACTGTGTACGGAAGGATAGAGGTGCAAAATCATGTCGTCAAAAATTGGTCACAGGTATATCAAATCAAAACAAATGCATTTATTGTACCAGGTGTAAGGGACAGCGTCCCGCAATTTGATAGGGGTTGCTCAGTCAACGACACTGAACAAACTATCAGCAGAACTTTTTTAAGGAAGCGAAAAAAGAATGGCTTTTCTATACGAATTGTCAGATCGAGGTGGTCATTTAGTTGTAGTACTATTATATATTCTGTGATTTAGTATGGGAAGGTTAAATTATATTTTCATCTCCTGAACGAATTTCCCGGTGAACGTTGTTCAGTTTTTCTGTTCATCGACTGAGCAACCCCCATCAGTTTGCGGGACGCTGTCCCTTACACCCCGTATTTATAACGAACTCTATAATTTACCGTATTAAGGTGTACAATGGTCTCTGTTATGTAGAATTTTCCATTGATTCGTTTAGGAGAAATACGCTCTTAAAACAACCATTTGCCGGGAGGAATCACCTTAAATAATAAATATCTAACGTAAAAATTATAATAAATAAAATAGCACTGAAAACGCAAAAAAAAACTATTATTAGAAAACATAAAATTTATGGAATAGTAATGTAAAGTAAAGCTATACGGGGCGTAAAGGACAGCGACCCGCAATCTGATAGGGGTTGCTCAGTCGACGGAACTGAACGACTATCACCAGAAAATTCTTTGAGATAAAAAAAAGTTTTAGCTCCCCATACAAAATGACCACCTTGATCAAACAACTTGTATGCAAAAAAACGTTTTTTTTGCAGTTCCCTAAAAAAATTCCTGCTGGTAGTTATTCAGTTCCGCTGGCTGAGCAGCCCCAATCAGTTTACGGGACGCTGTCCCTTACACCCGGTATACGTATAGAAGAAAACAGACTGACTGGCGACGGATGATGAAATAATCTTAACTATTACAACTGAGAGAATAATATTGGGAATATTTGTTTACAACATTCATTTATAGGTACTAAATATACCTGGCAACTACCTACCTAAACTGTGCCATTCGGAATATTTTAAACAAGTTTTCATTCACTGTTTTTTATAAAGCTTCCATGCTGGACTGGGAGCGATAGAATAACGTAGAATGTGCCAGCTGCATCTCCTCCCGGGCATGCTGTAAAATCCAGCTAAGGGATTCGAGGTATATTGTAATTTAAGCGATGGGCTGTCATTCTGTCACTACAGCAATATACAGTTCTTTCTAAACAACCCTCAAAACTTGTCAGACGTGGCGGAATGACCTTTGTTTGGGTCGTTAACGCTCTGCCTACCCCATTAGGGATACAGGCGTGATAATATGTATGTATGTATGTATGTTTTTTATAAATAATTTTAGTTCTTTCTTCATGTAGTCCTTCGCTCTGTGTTTGTAAAAAGCAAAAGTTCTTTGTAAGTTAGATAGAGTGTGCATTTTATTGTATGCTCTTCCATGCTCGACTAGAAGCGACAGAAAATCATAGAGTGTGCCAGCTGCATCTCCTCCCGGACATGCTGTAAAAACCAGCTAAGGGATCACAGTAAGCATAAAAGCTATGTATTGTACAAGTGCTAAAGGTTTATTAAAGTGGCCACTTTTAGCACTTGTGCAATACATAGTTTTTATGCTTAATGTTAATTGTAATCTATACATATAATAAATCTCTAGAAGGGTCGTGTCTGTACATTGAATATTGTTACAAAAAAATAATTGCAGCTGGCGTTATTAACGATATTAAGATCAAAACTATATTTTTTAGAATTTTTGTCTGTCTGTCTGTATGTTACCACATCATGCCAAAACTAATGAACCGATTTCGATGGGACTTTTTTTATTAAACTGTGTGTTACCCGGATTGCAACATAGGATACCTAAAATCACGCTACCTGACATAGGGGGTAGGCAGGAAATTGAAATTTGGCTGTTTCTTAATCGAATTTTATGGAACTTTTTTTATTTGACTGAGCATTACTTAAAATCAAAGTTACGATACAAATAACCACGCCTCATGACTTAGGAGGTAGGTAGGAAATTGAATTTCGGTTACTTTTAACCGATTTAGAAGGAACTTTTTTGTTTGACTGAGCATTACATAAACTCAAAGTGACGATACAAATAATCACCCCACCTGACTTAGGGGGTAGGCAGGAAATTGAACTCGTAAAAATTCATCTCAATAAAAAGACGACGGATGACGAAATAATCTTAACTATTACAACTGAGACAATAATATTGGGAATATTTGTTTACAACATTCATTTATAGGTACTAAATATACCTGGCAGCTACCTACCTAAACTGTGCCATTCGGAATATTTTAAACAAGTTTTCATTCACTGTTTTTTTTTATACTTGGTGTTCTACCTTCCTGTAGTCCTTCGCTCTGTGTTTGTAAAAAGCAAAAGTTCTTTGTAAGTTAGATAGAGAGAGTATTTAAAAAAAAAATTTTTACTTCCATGCTGGACTGGGAGAGATAGAAAAACATAGAATGTTCCAGCTGCCCTTCCTCCCGGGCATGCTGTAAAAACCAGCTAAGGGATTCGAGGGTTTCAGAGTATTGTAATTTAGGCGATGGGCTGACAATGCATGCTGGACGGGCAGCGAGAGAAAAACAAATAATGTGCCAGCCGCATTTCCTCCCGGGCATACTGTAAAAAACAGCTAAGGGATCCAAAGGGTTTCTGTATATTTCAATTTAGCAGTAGGTATACAAATCTATCTTAAATAACCCTCCAAACTTTGTCAGACGAAGCGAAACGACCTTTGTTTAGGTCGTTTACGCTCTGCCTACCCCATTAGGGATAAAGCCGTGATTATATATATGTATGTATGAAGCTAAGGGATCCGGGGGTTTCAGAGTATTGTAATTTAGGCGATGGGCTGATCTAACCTGTCACTACAGCAATATACTTACAAATCTATCTTAAATAACCCTCAAAACGTTGTAAAACGTGGCCGAACGAACTTTGTTTAGGTCGTTTACGCTCTGCCTACCCAATTAGGGATAAAGGCGTGATTATATGTGTATACTTACTAGCAAGGAGTAGTATAATGATTACTAGTATTGGTGCTAAACTCGTATGTTATTTTTGTTGTACGTTATAAAACTCAAAATAAATTATTCACGGTGAAAAGTATGAGACGGCAAAACTAAAAAAAAACTTTAGAATAATTATACAGGGTGTAAGATAGGGGTTGCTCAGTCAACGAAACTAAACCACTACCAGCAGTCTTTTTTTTTAGAAAATTAAATAAAAATTTTGCTTTTCCACACAAATTGTTAGGTCAAAAACGTCATTTTGTATGGGAAGTTCAATTCTTTTTTCATCTCCTGAAAGAATTTCCTGGTGAACGTCGTTCAGTTTCATTGACTGAGCAACCCGTATCACTTTACGGGACGCTGTCCCTCTAACCGGTATAGATAATAGGCAACAGATTTTCATGACAATGAACACGCTTCTCTCACATCGTTTGAGTTTTAGTTCAACAATCATTAATTATAATCACCATATACATATAATCACTCCTTTATCCCTAATGGGGTAGGCAGAGCGGAAACGACCTAGACAAAGGTCGTTCCGCCACGTCTGACAAAGTTTTGAGGATTGTTTAAGATAGATTTGTAGGTATATTGCTGTAGTGACAGGTTGTCAGCCCATCGCCTAAATTTAATATACTGAAACCCTTGGATCCCTTAGCTGGTTTTTACAGCATGCCCGGGAGGAAATGCAGCTGGCACATTCAATGTTTTTCTCTCGCTCCCAGTCCAGCATGGAAGAAAAAAAAGCATATAATCACTACATAGTATAAAACAAAGTCGCTTTCTCTGTCCCTATATCCGTATGTATGCATAAATCTTTAAAACTACGCAACGAATTTTGATGCGGTTTCTTTAATGGAGAGTGTTTCAAGAGGAAGGTTTATATGTATAATACATGCATAATATAGTAGAGAAACACTGATAATTTCCGTGCGAAGTCGGGGCGGGTCGTTAGTAAATTATAAAAAAATCCTCCCCTAAATAATTTATAAAACATACTTAGCACATTATTGTTCTACACCAACCGCTAATACCAACGCGGTCGATAACATTATTTACAATATGCATTATAATAAAAAAAAACTAACAGTTCTTCCTAACTCTTCTTTTTGTCATGTTTATGAACAAAATAGTAGTTTAAAAAACGCTGTCATGGGTCGTTGGCTCAACATAGGTCGTGTAGTGTCGACCCAACGACCCCTGACAGCGCTTTTAATTTTAGTTTGGTATCTGGCATTTCTGCTAGGCATAGAGTAGTTTATTGTTCAACTACACTGCGAAATTGTCATTTTGCGGAGTGGTTTAACAAAAAACTAGTCACTTCGCGGTCTGGCATTTCGTCAATACCACTCCGCGGATTGTTTCTTTTACATACCTGCCAAACCCCATCGTGTTTGCCAGAGCCATACATATGAGTACATATGAAATTCGAAAACCGAAAAACACATTCGTACGTAGTGGGATTCGAACCACGACCTCCCGCTCAGGAGGCAGCGGCCCTATCCACTACACCATCGGGTTCACACACATATACCTGCTCATACACCTGGTATAGAGTAGATAAATATAATATATACATACATATAATCACGCCTTCATCCCCACTGGGGTAGGCAGAACGTAAACGACCTAAATAAAGGTCGTTTCGCCACGTCTAACAAAGTTTTGAGGGTTATTCAAGATAGATTTGTAGTATATTGCTGTAGTGACAGGTTGTCAGCCCATGGCCTAAATTACAATATACTGAAACCCTCAGATCCCTTAGCTGGTTTTTACAGCATGCCCGGGAGGAAATGCAGCTGGCACATTCTACGTTTTTCTGGCGCTCCCAGTCCAGCATGGAAGAAATATATTCTATAATTATATAATATAATAATTATATAATATAATATAATATTGGATATAATATATTCTTTTCACTATCGCTTATTTACCTACTTTACTTAACAATGATTCTGTTTTAAGTATTCTCGATAAAAAACTGGGTTAATAAGGTCATGTGACCCCTATATCCTTATGATATATGAATGAAAGCACAGTTTTATAAAATACTATCAAAAAAGCAGCTGAAAGATAATGCAAAGCCCATTTTTAGACTACCTGTAAATTTATAAGGTGATTTCAAGTATCTACCCTTAAATTATTCTTCAATGCTGGACTGGGAGCGAGAGGAAAACATAGAATGTGCCAGCTGCATTTCCTCCCGGGTATGCTATAAAAACCAGCTAAGGGATCCGAGGGTTTCTGTATATTGCAATTTAGGCGATGAGCTGATAATCTGTCACTACAGCAATGTAACTACAAATCTACCTTAAATAACCCTCAAAACTTTGTTAGACGTGGCGGAACGACCTTTGTTTATGTCGTTTACGCTCTGCCTACCCCATTAGGGATAAAGGCGTGATTGTATGTATGTATATATTTGCATCGCACCACACGTATTGCCGTTTTTTTTTTTATTTGTATCTTTTACTAAACCACTCATATCGTATGTAGTTACTACTGCTACTTGTTTACTATACTATGCATACGTGGTGTAAGGGACAGCGTCCCGAAAACTGATAGGGGTTTCTCAGTCAACAAAACTAAACAACTATCACTATGATTTTATTCAGGAAAAGAAAAAAATACTGGCATTCCATACGAATTGTCTGATCTAGGTGGTCATTTGTATAGGAAAGTATTTTTTTTATTTTATCTCCTGAAAAAGATTCCTGGTTGAAAATTGATCAGTTTCGTTGACTGAGCAACCCCTCCCCTATCAGTTTGTGGGACGCTGTCCCATTACACCCATTATATGTAGTGTGTCTTATATGACCGAACGCAAAAAAAAAAACACGCATAATATTAATTAAGAATGTCAACTCCATATCAGGAAGTCTCGCTTCTTGTCAAGTTTTTTTTTTTATATTTAAACAATAAGACTTTTTGCAATTAGGTCTTTTCAAGGTGACCTGAATAGTTTCAAAAGCTCCATCAGATGGCTCTAGCTGTACATGAACTGTCTAAGTTTTGGGTACGTTCACACGATCTCCATGCATCTATACATATAATAATTCTCTAGAAGGGTCGTGTCTGTACATTGAATATTTTTACAAAAAATAATTCAGCATGCATTAATAACGATATAAAGATCAAAACGATTTTATTTTTTATTTTTGTCTGTCTGTCTGTCTGTATGTTACCACATCATGCCAAAGCTACTGAACCGATTTCGATGGGACTTTTCTTATTCAACTGTGTGTTACCCGAGTTGCAACTTAGGATACCTAAAATCACGCTATCTGATTTCGGGGGTAGGCAGGAAATTGAAATTTGGCTGTTTCTTAACCGATTTTATGGAACTTGTTTTATTCGACTGAGCATTATTAAAAATCAAAGTTACGATATAAATAATGACGCCTCATGACTTAGAAGGTAGGCAGGAAGATGAATTTCGGTCCTTTTTAACCGATTTTGATGGAACTTTTTTTGTTTGACTGAGCATTACTTAAAATCAAAGTTACGATACAAATAATCACGCCACCTAACTTAGGGGGTAGGCAGGAAATTGAACTCTGATCGTTTTTAACCGATGATGGTGTCCAGCCTACGTTAGAAATGATCACGCAAACCATTCTAATATTGAGTAAATACTTCAGTTTGTATGGAAAACACGCAGTGTCGAACATACTGAAAAGGGTTAGCAGGTCCCGCTCCTACGCGCGGAGAAGCGTTTTCAGTATGTTCGACACTGCGTGTTTTCCATACAAACCGGGCGTACGAAGTCGCGGGCACAGCTAGTAATTAAATATATACCTACTTAGTTTTTTACTAATAATATTATTATGAATTTTAGCAGTGATCGACCGATATATTAATAGTATAATAATAGTCCTCCCACTGATTTTCGGTGACGGCGACCAATCTCGCAGAGATCGACCAACTGCGCAGGATTCGTTTTTAGTGCCCAAGCGTTTGCGCTACACATAGGTGCACTCTCTATTCCCTTAATCTATTATTCTGATGGGACAGATTGACTGACACGACCAGAGAGAAATCAGGCGCAGGACCGAATATTTACATGCCCATTCGACATCATGGATCAACTTACTTTTCGGACAATCAGGTGATCAGCCTGCAATGTCCTAACCAAACCAAACTAGAAACAACAAAATCATTGTCCCCCGCCTGGAATCGAACTCTGGACCTCCGGATAGACAGCCCATAGCTCATTACAGATCAGCTCAGACCGCTAGACCATGGAGGCAGTTATATAACAAAGCACAAGTAAAAGTCTTCCATGCTGGACTGGGAGCGAGAGAAAAACATAGAATGTGTCAGCTGCATTTCCTCCCGGGCATGCTGTAAAAACCAGCTAAGGGATCCGAGGGTAATATTGCATTGTGGATAGGTATTGCAATTTAGGCGATGGGATGACAACCTGTCACTACAGCAATATACCTATACCTAAAAATCTGTCTTAAATAACCCTCGAAACTTCGGCAAACGTGGCGGAACGACCTTTGTTTAGGTTGTTTACGATCTGCCTACCCCATTAGGGATAAGGGGCGTGATTATATGTATGTATGCATGCAAAAGTGCACGTAATTAATAAATTTTGTTTTTATCACCAATACAATACAGCGTGATAGTCCTTCAGTCAGTGTTCAAAAAACGAGTACAAGAGTACTATCACAGAGTAACTATAATACTACGTACAAGTACTATCTTTCTCCTCATTCATTATTGACATATTTTTATAAGTTTTCTAGTTAGTTGCTATTTACATATTTTGTATTATTATTATACCATGCTGGACTGGGAGCGAGGGAAAAACATGGAATGTGCCAGCTGCATTTCCTCCCGGGCATGCTGTAAAAACCAGCTAAGGGATCCGAGGGTTTTAGTATATTGTAATTTAGGCGATGGGCTGACAACCTGTCACTACAGCAGTATACTTACACATCTATCTTAAGTAACCCCCAAAACTTTGTCAGACGTGGCGGAACGACCTTTGTTTGGGTCGTTTACGCTCTGCCTACACCATTAGGGATAAAGGCGTGATTATATGTATGTATGTATGTATTATTATATCATCATCATCATTGACCTTATACGTCTTTGACTGACGATTTAGTCAGTGTCTGAGACAAGATTATTACTATACGTATGTATTTATATAGGTAGGTATATGTATTATTATCTATATTTATTGTATTTTTTATTTTTTCTTCCATGTTGGCCTGGGAGCGAGAGAAAAACATAGAATGTGCCGGCTGCTTTTCCTCCCGGGCATGCTGTAAAAACCAGCTATGGGATCCGAGGGTTTAAGTATATTGTAATTTAGGCGATGGGCTGAGAACCTGTCACTACAGCAATATATCTACAATCTATCTTAAATAACCCTCAAAACTTTGTCAGTCGTGGCGGAATGACCTTTGTTTAGGTCGTTAACGCTCTGCCTACCCCATTAGGGATAAAGGCGTGATTATGTATGTATGTATGTATTTATTGTATTTTATTATGATATCTATTATGTTTTGAATATATTTTATGTAATTTTACCTATATTATAATTGTATACGCCCTTTGATAAACAATACTTATCTGCCTCACTTATGCACTCTCTCTACCGTAGGTCAGCTGGAATAGATTTCTTTTTAGGGACAAGCTGTATCTGTTGTGCTATAGTTTTCTTTTATGTTTGTGTCCTCTGTATTATCATGCGTGCAATAAACTGTTAAATAATAATAATAAATAACCATAAAAACAGATATTAAGCAGGACCACTTAGGTTTACCTTTAAATAGCATACCTAAATACTTATTAGAATTAGGTACAATACATGGATATTATATGATCACCAAACTTAACTACCTAGTTACTCAATTGATTATCTTTTCTGATAAATAACCAGTGGTAAAACCCCAACCCCTTGCTTCTATGCTGGCCTGGGAGCGAGAGAAAAACATAGAATGTGCCAGCTGCATTTCCTCCCGGGCATGCTGTAAAAACCAGCTAAGGGATCCGAGGGATTTAGTATATTGTAATTTAGGCGATGGGCTAACAACTTGTCACTACAGCAGTATACCTACAAATCTATCTTAAATAATCCTCAAAACTTTGTTAGACTAGACAGTTTAGATCGTTTACGCTCAGCCTACCCCATTAGGTATAATGCGTGATTATATGTATGTATGTATGTAAAACCCCAAACAAATTTAAAACCTATTCTTGGACTCACAGGAAAATTATTATGTACTTCGAAAGGCACATTAAGTATTCGGTCACGGTTGCTGCTTTTGATAGTGGTCGGTAGTCGGTACAAATTTAGGGTGTAAGGGACAGCTTCCCGCTAACTGAATAAGTCAGTCGACGAAACTGATCAACTTTAACAAGTTCGTACAGATCCATGTATTGCATCTAATTCTGATAAGTATTTAGTTATGCTATTAATCTAAGTGGTCCTGCTTAATCTCTGTTTTTATGGTTCTTTATTATTATTTAACAGTTTATTGAAAACGAAAAAATAACATTTCACAACGGCCACCTCCATCAGATAATTAATGAATTTGGAAACTAAAATGTTTCTCTTATCTTTTATATCTGAAATAATTTCTTTATGAAAGTTGTTCGTGGACTGAGCAACCCGATCAGTTTCCGAGAAGCTGTCCCATAGTAGGTTATTAATACCGGGTGTAAGGGACAGTGTCCCGCAAACTGATAGGGGTTGCTCGGACAACGAAACTGAACAACTTACACCAGGAAATTCTTTCAGGAGATTAAAAAATAGGCCTTTCCTTACAAAATGACCAGCTCGATCAGACAATTTGCATGGAAAAGCAAATTTTTACTTTTATTTTCCTGAAAGAAAAACACTGTCCCTTACACCCCGTATAAGCCTTTGCAATAACATTTTGCATCTTGCATTGCAGCTATGGACAATGTCAGGCGTTCTATTCAACATGTTGGGACAAGGAATGGCCCTCAGCTACCCTTCATCACTGATGCCTGCACTGAAGGGAGCTGATGCTGAAATCAAGACTGACTTGGCTACTGCATCTTGGATTGGTAAGTAATCTTGATTCCATTTTAAATAACCCAGATTAGGTTTGGTTTGAAAATATTAAGCATAGCTAAACAAAATAAAACAGATAATCCGATTTTGTGTGAAAGTAGCCGAAAATGAAGTTTGCTTTCTAATTTTGTACTTGAATAACATTTTTAAACCAAACCTAATTAGAAGGATAGATATGTTACATTTGGTCATGTGTACGAAGTTTGGTTAAGTTTGGTTTAACTGTTCAAGAATAAAAGCGAAACTACGTTTGTATGGGATATCACTACTCCGGCAGACCCGTATTATATAAAACCCGGTGACACTTTTAAAACAGCTCCCAAAACAGAGATCCCGCCTTGGGACCAATTCATCTGAAGGACGTGTGAGTGTGAAAGAGAACCAGTGATATATCCGGAAAATATTGAGATTGAAAGAGCAGGCGTTATAGGTTATGGTGCCCGTCTAACATGCCTTATGCTTGTTTTCCTTGTCTCGTTATTTAAATGAATCAAACTGCAAAAAAAAAACATTTCATGCTACCTTTATTATTCCAGTATCATCGATCGGCGTCGCAGGCATCCCAGGATTCTTCCTATCCTCCTACTTGATGCACCGCCTCGGCCGCCGCATGGCCCAGATCCTCGTCATCATTCCAGGCATCGTCGGCTGGCTGCTTATCTACATGGCAACCACGACTACAGCGCTCCTGATTGGAAGGATTCTGTGCGGGATCACTGCGGGGGCTTCTGTGAGCTTAGGAGCCATCGTTATTGGAGAATACACCAGCCCAGCGCATAGAGGAATGTTCCTGAACCTAAAGACTGCTGTGGTTTGCCTCGGTGGAATGTTCGTCCATATTTTCGGCCACTTTTACAACTGGAGAACTGTTGCTCTGATCTCCCTCGTGCCATATTTCCTAGGTCTTTTGATTGTTATGACTTGGCCCGAAAGTCCCGCCTGGTTGGCGTCAAACGGTGAATACGAGAAAAGTAAGAAGGCATTTTACTGGTTGCGAGGAAAAGATGGACGGTCGGAGAAGGAAATAGACGATATGATTCGAGTCCAAATGGAGAAGGCTGAGAATACTCTGAGAATATCCTTAAGGGAAAAAGTAACTGCTGTTGCAAAGAAATTTACACAGAAAGATTTCTTAAAACCAATCTTTATTATTTTCTTAGGTTGTACTTTGCTGGAAGCATCTGGCCGGCATATTTTCCCTGCATTTGCTTTGGATATCATTGGCGAAATCACAGGCAACAAAAAGCAATCTTTTGCCTTAACTTTATCTCTAGATATAATCATCACAGCTAGCGCTACATTTTCCTCTGGTCTCATGAAGATCATGAAGAGACGCGTTCTTCTATTTGGAACTGGTTTTGCTGCCGTAGGTTTCTTAGCAGTGGGTTGCACGTATCTGTTTTTGGTGTCAAAAAGTTTTATATCGAATGACTATCCTTGGATAGCGGAGAGTATGTTCGTAATATTTTTTATATTAGTCAATCTTGGCTGTACTCCTATGCCTTTAGCCTTCTTAGGGGAGTTACTCCCTTTGGCTCATAGAGGGGTCGGTTCTGCAGTATCTGGGATAGTCATGTCGTTAATTTTAAACCTGGGTTTGCAAGTGGCGCCATTTTTGTTGCTTCATTGTAAAGTATACGGCACGTTTGCAATCTTAGGTGCATGTATAGCAGTCGTGCTGACACTCCTATATTTGGTTCTTCCGGAGACGAAAGATAGGACGTTGCAAGAAATAGAGGATTACTTTAACCATGGCAAGTTTAAGGATGATATTAATAGGGAAGACAGAAAAGCGATGGTTAAGATGATCAGTGTTAATGTTAATGAAATTAAGTTTACATAATTTGTTTACAGTAACGATACCTAGACAATTAAATAGTAGACTTTATAGCGGTGTAAGGGACGGCGTCCCGCAAACTGATAGGGGTTGCTCAATGAAACTGAATTTACTATCAGCAGGTTATTTTTTCAGGAAGTAATTAAAAACTTTTTCATACAAATTTTCTGATCGAGATGGTAATTTTGTATGGGAAGGTAATTATTTTTCGTCTCCTGAAAGAATTTCCTGGTGATAGTTATTCAGGTTCGTTGACCAACCCCTATCAGTTTGCGGGACGCCGTCCCTTACAGATAAGATAAGATAAAATCTATTGATAACATTCGGTTACACGTCTTTCTATTAACGATATAGTTAATAAAAAATCATTGCATTAAATATCATTAAGCGTGAGATTACATAACATTAAAATATAATTAATATCAATAGTCGTAATAATCAAATTAAAATACATTATTTGTAAGATAGACCGTACACCCGGTATTATAGGCAAGTCAGGACCCACGATTTGTGTCTCTCTGTATAAATAGATGCGTGTATAATATTAGTAGGTACTAACTACAGCTTACCACAATGAAGCCATTTGTAGGTACGAGTACAATTGCAAAATTAACCCAATCCTATCTGTGGTTTGGTCGATCGACGTAAAACTATTTGTTAGTGTAACATTTGTGATAGTTACGTGTTACATCGACACGATAAGAAGAAGTGTAACATTCGATGATTTCATTGAGAGCATGCAAGTGCACTTAAAAGTAAGAGTAAAGCCGTGACTCCAGCGCACATACATACCCCCGCGGGGCAGAGGGGAAGGGTTTTACAAAACATACCCCCGCGGGGCAGAGGGGAAGCGTTTTACAAAACATACCCCCGCGGGGCAGAAGGGAAAAGTTTTACAAAACATACCCCCGCGGGGCAGAGGGGAAGGGTTTTACAAAACATACCCCCACGGGGCAGAGGGGAAGCGTTTTACAAAACATACCCCCGCGGGGCAGAGGGGAAGCGTTTTACAAAACATACCCCTGCGGGGCAGAGGAGAAGCGTTTTACAAAACATACCCCCGCCTGGCAGAGGGGAAGCGTTTTACAAAACATACCCCCGCGGGGCAGAGGGGAAGCGTTTTACAAAACATACCCCCGCGGGGCAGAGGGGAAGCGTTTTACAAAACATACCCCCGCCTGGCAGAGGGGAAGCGTTTTACAAAACATACCCCCGCGGGGCAGAGAGGAAGGGTTTTACAAGACATACCCCCGCGGGGCAGAGGGGAAGCGTTTTACAAAACATACCCCTGCGGGGCAGAGGGGAAGCGTTTTACAAAACATACCCCCGCCTGGCAGAGGGGAAGCGTTTTACAAAACATACCCCCGCGGGGCAGAGAGGAAGGGTTTTACAAAACATACCCCCGCGGGGCAGAGGGGAAGCGTTTTACAAAACATACCCCTGCGGGGCAGAGGGGAAACGTTTTACAAAACATACCCCCGCCTGGCAGAGGGGAAGCGTTTTACAAAACATACCCCCGCGGGGCAGAGGGGAAACGTTTTACAAAACATACCCCCGCCTGGCAGAGGGGAAGCGTTTTACAAAACATACCCCTGCGGGGCAGAGGGGAAACGTTTTACAAAACATACCCCCGCCTGGCAGAGGGGAAGCGTTTTACAAAACATACCCCTGCGGGGCAGAGGGGAAACGTTTTACAAAACATACCCCCGCCTGGCAGAGGGGAAGCGTTTTACAAAACATACCCCCGCGGGGCAGAGAGGAAGGGTTTTACAAAACATACCCCCGCGGGGCAGAGGGGAAGCGTTTTACAAAACATACCCCCGAGGGGCAGAGGGGAAGCGTTTTACAAAAGATACCCCCGCGGGGCAGAGGGGAAGCGTTTTACAAACATTACCCTTCCCCTCTGCCCCGCGGGGATACGTTTCGTGTAATTTTTCAGAACAGGAGTCACGGCTTAAAGGGTTAAGGGTATTGAGCTGAACATGTGATCCCGGGATTCATTCAATGTCATAGTTGTACATACATACATAAATCACGCCTTTATCCCTAACGGGGTAGGCAGAGCGTTAAACGCCTCGTAAAAGGCGCTTTCGCCACGTCTGACAAAAATTGAGGGCAATTTTAGATTGTAATATGTATAATATGTATTGCTTTGGTGGCAGGTTGTCAGCCCATCGCCTAAATTACAATACATTGTAACCCTCGAGTCCCTTTTGCTGACTTCAACAGCATGCCCGGGAGGAAGGGCAGCTGGAACATTCTATGTTTTTCTATCTCTCCCAGTCCAGCATGGAAGAATAGTTGTACGTTAGTATTATTAGTTACACTGTGGTTATAAAAATCACCCGTATGCTAATTTAAATCACTACATAGTATAAAACAAAGTCGCTTTCTCTGTCCCTATATCCCTATGTATGCATAAATCTTTAAAACTACGCAACGGATTTTGATGCGGTTTAATGGATAGAGTGATTCAAGAGGAAGGTTTATATGTATAATACATGCATAATATAGTAGAGAAACACTGATGATTTCTGTGCGAAGCCGGAGCGGGTCGCTAGTAAATTATAAGAGCATGCATTAGCGCGGCTGGTCCAAAAAAGGCTAAAAGGCTAACTAAACCAGCCTATTTTTGCTTTCTCATAAGGTACTACAAATAGTCCGATTCTTTGTTTACAAAATACTAGACTATTTCTACACGACGCGAATTTTGTAAACAAGTCGTACGTAGGTACCTATTTGACGTTAGTTATCCAACTTTTTTTACGAACGTTTATCCCAAATGGGGTAGGCAGAGCGAAAACTACCTAAACAAAGGTCATTCCACCACATACGTCTAACAAAGTTTTGAGGGTCATTTAAGATAGATTTGTAGGTATATTGCTGTAGTGACAAGTTGTCAGCCTATCGCCTAAATTACAATAAACTGAAACCATCGGATCCCTTAGCTGACTTTTACAGCATGCTCGGGAGGAAATGCAGCTGGCACATTCTATGTTTTTCTCTCGCTCCCAGGCCAGCATGGAAGATTTTTATGCATCTTACAAACTAAAATTAAACACATGGGTATTTGTAACATGCTTTTACTATGTAAACTTAGCTGCGGTATGTTTTGTAAATATTAGTATTTAATTTAGGTACTTACTTTAAAACATTAAAGTTAGGTACAGTACCTATTAGGTGATAAATATTGCACATCAACCTTTAGAAAGAGACAATCTTTTTCCAGTCGCTATACCAGATGTAAGGGACAGCGTTCCGCTAACTGATAGGGATTGCTCAGTCAACGACACTAAACATCTATCAGCAGGATTTTGTTTGAGAAAGGGATAAAAAAAGTCTTTTCCATACAAATTGATCGAGGTCAATATTTTGTATGGAAAAGCCAATTATTTCTTTTTCACTTCTTGAAAAATAATCCCCCTATCAGTTTGCGGGACGCTGTCCCTTACACCTGGTATTAGCGCGACCAAAATAATGCTCTACAAACAGAATTTAGTTGATGTGAAATATTTATGGATCTTTAGTGGCTGTATCGTATCATAATTAATGCTCACGAAAAAACTACATTTAAGTACCTGAATGTGATAAAATAAAGACTATTTAGTATTTACCATTAAAATGGGGTCGATTCTAGATACCACCACCTGAAACTAAACTTTATCTGTCACTTTCAAAATAATAAAATTGAAAAAGGACAGGCGATTTATACTCTATGGTTTTACACTTTGTCAGCTAGATTTTGACACGTTTTTGCACGTTTCCCCCAGTATTTCTGTCAATTATATCCACCATATCATATGACGGTGGATAAAAATGACAGATAACGCATAAAACCACCGACTATCAATCAAAAACCGGAGGGAATAGATCCTGTCCTTTTCCAATGTTTTAGGTCTGAAAGTGACAAATAGATTTTAATTTTAGTTCTAGCCGGCAAATCTAGAATTGAGCCCAATAAGTAAGTAAATAAGTCACCCGGGGCAAAAGCTACAAAAATGAGAAGGTGAAACATTAAAAGTATATTTTTTAAACCATGTCAGGTGACAACTCTGACACCAGGGTTCTTCGGGTCGTTGTTCGACTCGAGAATCCACTCGCTAAGAAGAAAAGTATTTTTTTTATACTATACATTCCCACTAAGAAAGAACTTCAATTTAACATGGGTTATATTAAAATAAAAATATCTGAGCTAGTATAATAGTAGTTCAGTGATTAAAATACCTTTATTTCAGGCTACTAAAAGGCTCATAACAAGTTAGTTAAATGGTAGTAGCTTTTGCCCCGGATGCACTTACAATTATTATCTTATAATTATCATAGATTGTAACTATTATACTAAATTATAAAATTATAATCATGGCATTTTTTGTTTACTTTTTCCCAGTTTTTAAATAGCATTTTCTTGAGTAGCATCGGACTACCATATTCTTGTAGGATAATTATAAATACAATCTATCTATGTAGCATAATTTACATACAAAGAAATAATAACTAAATACATACATTAATATACATACAAATAACATGATTTCAATCTGATTTGTGCTTTATTAGAAAATATCACTTCGATATGCGAATCAATTAAATCTACCTTAAGGGCGTTTTTGCACTGCTTCGTATCCGTAAAAAATCCATATGAAACGGATATGGATGGGTGCACAAACTGTCATTCATACACATTTACTAGGAAGGTCAAATCGGATACGAACCGAATACGGATCAGTGCAAAAACACCCTTAGTAGGTAACTCTACGAACTAACGAGTACCTAGATTTATCCATTACTAGAGATAAACTTACTTTTTTAGTACACATAGTAGGCAGATCTTATGTGGATCTTATAACTAAATAATTATTTACTGTGCTTTCATAAAAAGTTGATTACGGATAACATTTTAGCACATTTTTTCATGTCACAGCCTCCGATATTGCGAATTGATTGATAGCACTTTCGTATATGCTAAGTACGTGTTAAAGAAAGTAGGTCTCCAGTTAGTTACCTTCCTCCTTCAAGATCTGATTCGTTTCCTTCAGTTTGGTTTACAATCCGCGACTGTGGCTCGCCCCCTAACAAGACTTGAATTTCATCCATACTTTTACCCTTCGTCTCCGGAATAACTAGATACGCAAATATCAATGCCACTACAGTGCAGCCCGCGAAAAACCAAAACACTTGACCTGTCCCTATAGCCGTACTAAGTGAACGAAAACTACTTGTAACAGCTAAACTTAATAACCAACATAAGGTACCACTAGTCGAAGACACAAATGCTTTGATATCTAGTAGACAAAGCTCTCCAGCCATAATCCAAGGTATGGGGCCGAAACCAAATGAAAATGAAATAATAAAGAGTGACAATGATAGCAAAGGTATCCAAGATATATGATTCAATTTATCTTCGCTTGTACCGTGCTCTTTTAAGTAGAAATATATTCCTAAAATAGCAAGGCATATGCACATTACTATAGCAGACGATAGAAGTAGGATTCGCCTGCCAAGTTTATCGACAATCATCGATGAGCTAAAAGTGGCGATGACTTGAATTAAGCCGATCAGAATCGTTCCAACTTGAGGACTGAATAAAGTCGTTGCGCTTTTGAAAATTGAGGAAGTGTTGAATAAGACTGCGTTGATACCAGAAAACTGTTGAAAGACCATTAAAGCGTAGCAAATTAAAATCGCTTTTAGGGCTGTCTTCTTAGTTATACTTCTTAAAAAAGACGTGTTATTCAGTCGCATTTCGTCAGATTTGTATTTCAATTTCTCAATCTCCTCATTTACATCAAAATTATCGCCTCTTAGCGTAGTCAAAGCCGCTCGTGCTTCATCATACCGGCCTTTAACAACCAAATAACTAGGACTTTCTGGGACAAAACTGAACAATACTCCGAACAGTATCGGAAACAGTGTGCAATTCCAATTGAACATGAAAACAGAAGACATGTAGCTGCCAAGCACGTAAGAGTATAGAATTCCTGCTGTAAGCATAACTTGGTAGTACGTTCCTAAAGTGCCTCTGATAGAATCTTCTGCTATTTCGCTTGTATAAGTCGGAGCTGTGACACAGAAAGCGCCTCCAGCTATGCCAGTTAAAAGCCTACCTGTAAGGAGCATTCCTACATTTCTGGCAAAGGTTATGAACAGCCAGCCAGCAGTAAACGGTAATACGAGAAAAAGCATAGTGGTTTTCCGTCCGAAAGAATCCATAACCAATCCAATAGGGTAGCATATCCCAGCTGCGCCAAGATTGATGATAGATGAGATGCCATCTTGCTCGGTGGAGGAGATCGGGAAGTCGTATGCTGTGCTGTTTTGCTGGTTGACTCTGAACATAACCGGTGATGACCAGCCCAGCATCACGCCTGCGGCTAGGGCTCCGATGTTCGCTGCGATCAAGTAGAAAAAAAATACACACAAGTGAATTCTTAAAAAATAGTCAAAACCATCAGTAACACGTTTTTTGACAAAAGGAAAATTTTTGGCAGGTAAATACCCCGAAATACGAGGGCAATGATTTGATTATGCTTTTGTAAATTTTTATCGTTCTTTTCTATTTTCTTGATATTATGATATCAAAACAAACAGTCGAACTATGGATTGACTGTTTGTTTTTATACCTAAAATTTGATGTATACTTTGACATGGTCTCGCGACTCTATATTTGCATGCCAAATAATTTGGTTAAATGTGTGATACTGACATTTATATTATTTGTGACATCTATGTATATTCGAACCACATTTAAAGCAAATAAAAAATCATTTATTCATTTTTCATTCATTAATTCAATGACCTCTGGTAACAGGTTATTGCCCTCTTACAGGTCATATTTTGATGCAGGATTCTTTTAAACTGTAGGTACTCCATTATTGTTAGTGAAACATTCCCGAAGCAAATAAAATTTACACCTGTATTGTATATGTATAAAGCCATTTGGAAAATATAGCAAAACTGCCTATTTCTTCAATGATTTTTAAACTGTATTTTTTTATGTGTTTTTCTGTGTGTGGACAACTTTTTTAAGCCCAAAACACAAGTATTTATTCAGTTTACATTTATTTAGCTACAGATAAACCTTACTTGCCCTTTTGCGAACTATTTATCAACACTCTCCCCTCTACGCATTCAATATTTATTAATAAAAACATATTTATCTTTCAACAATTTCATGTCAAGTTAAACTTTTATCACAAGTAATTTTCACACTAAATCTAAATTCCAACTTTATCGAAAACTATTTTTTTATAAATGGGCAAATCATAAAACAAAATATGACTTTTTACTAATAATTATTTTGTATAGTAGATTTTTTTTTCTTGTAATAAATATTTATTGAAGATCAGTTTGAACAAGAGACTTTTGAACAAGAGTTATTTAAGGTAAAGAAGTAGAATCACAACTGTAGGACAATTCAAAGCATGGAAGCAATTTTTTTATTGTATGTAACAAAAATTACCTGCAATTGCAGCTGCATACTGGGTTGTTTTTCTACCAGTACTCGGTACAAGCCTCGAGGTACTGCTAGTATTAATTGTGTGCTGAAATTAAATAACAAATAACAATAACATATTATATTGACAGACTTTTTGTAGAGTGTATTTTAGATATCAGGGTAACTTCTTCTCTAATAGAGTTGTGAATGGATGGAACAAATTGCCAGAAGAAGTGGTTTTGCCACCAAGTGTCAATAAATTCAAAAACTTACTTATACTATTTCCAAATCAGATTTAGAATAACATACATACATACATATAATCATCCCTAATGGGGTAGGCAGAGCGTAAACGACCTAAGAAAGGTTGTTCCGCCACGTCTGACAAATTTTGAGGGTTAATTAAGATGCATTTGTAGGTATATTGCTGTAGTGACAGGTTGTCAGCCCATCGCCTAAATTACAATATATTGAAACCCTCGGATCCCTTAGCTAAACAAAGTTTAATGTCTTTTAATGAATGATCTTGTTTCTAAAATAAGTTTTAGCTATTAGATATGACAACACAATGAAATAGTAGTTTTAGTCATTTAACTAATTTGCCAACATATGTTTTTCAATAAAGAGACATAAAACTTTGTTTACCTTTATTCTAAATCTGATTTGGAAATAGTATAGACAAACACACCATTGACATACATACATACATATAATCACGCCTTTATCCCTAAAGGGGTAGGCAGAGCGTAAACGACCTAAACAAAGGTCGACCACCATTGACCACAAGAAAAAAAACAACAAACTAAAGCAGGATGTGGGCATTTATCAGTTGTTCCAACTGCCTGCCCGTCTAAAAATAATAATAATAAATTCTAGATTAGTAGAATCCCATTTAGATATGTACTTCTGAACATCCAGAAAGCTAGATACTATTCAGTAGTACAAAAGTAAAAAGATAAATGTAATTAGGCAAAATAAAAGAGATAAAAAGGTGGGTGGCAATGATTACGAATACCTGAACTTTACAAACAATAGAGGCAGTAAAAACTGCTCAATGGTGTTCGTAATTATGTACACAACCATGAAAATAAGTAATAAAAGTCCTTTACCTCATTTTGTGTGCTAGATACGGGCTCCGAAGTGGCGGGAAGCAAAGGGTCTGTTTCTCCCCCATCCGAGTTGTAACCGTTTCTCCTGAACAATGAGGACCTCATTTCGAAGCTGCTTGTGAATTTCTACGAATATATCATCAGTAATACACGACTATTTCATAATTTTGCGAACAAACACTGTGTTTTTGTTTACGTGAAGCGCAAATTCACAGCTGACGTTGACATTCTTGTGACGTAACGCAAGAAATGTCATTAGTGACATTAGCATGTAGTGTTGTAAAACCGGTATCTACCGATCTTTTATCATTTGAAAGATAAAAGATTTCAAATCGATTTAGATTATCTGCTTTCTTACCAAAAACACTACGAAGAAAAATTTAGAAACACACCGATATTTTTAATTTTAATAAATTTGGTAAGTATATTGTTACCAATAAAAATACATATACCTAAATTTATTTTTACTAATAATAATGCGCCTGTAACAATTAATATCACACGATGTATTTGTGCACTTATGTTTTTTATCAGGCGCTTTTGTGATTGTTAAATCTTTCGTTAATTTCGTAACGATTTTTGGTGAAAGTCCAAGGTGCAATGTCAGAGGCCTATTAGCTGTGCTACTAGGCGGTTTAAAACCTCTGACACCAGGGCTCATCGGGTCAATCCACTCGCTAAGAAGAAGTGTCTTTTCCTATCCTACTTACCTCGTAAGGGTTATAGGCGTGGGTAAGTTACTTAACTATAAACGATTCATAAGAAATGAAACAACATATTTTAATTTCATTCATTAATGCATTTATTTAACTGTATGGCGATTAAAACCTATATTTAACATCTAGTAACACTTATTCATGCAGTACTTATTAAAATATTTAAAACATAATCGTTTCAGGTTGCATGTCACGAAATTACGAGTATAAATTAAGTCAATGAAATAAATATATTTATTACTGGCCTGTACTATGGCAAACCACGAAAACATTGGATAAAGTTTAAAAGAAATGTCAATTTTCACTATACACACTTATATAGGCTTTCAGATGTTTGATAGTAATAATTCTTGTAATAAATATTAATTAATAAATCAAATAAAAAAAAATGAGAAATAACATATACCTATGTACCTGTAACACATGCTTCTGAACTATAATAATATCCTTCAATTAGCCTTAGAGCAAGCCTTCTGCAAACTAAATACAATAAAAGTGGTTCATTATGCATAATAAGTATTAGCAACACATAATATTTAAATCCGAATAGTCTAGTTCAAAATAAATGCATATTTACTATGTTTAAGTAGGCATTTCAATTAAAAATGCAAACGAAAACTTTTTACATTTAGGTATAATTATTCTATAGTTTTGGTGATAGAATTTAACAATATATCATAAAAATACAAAATGTGGCCATTTATTTATATGGACGATTTTTAAAGTTGTCGTAACTAACTAGTCTGTGCTAGAATATCAGAAAAACTTTGTCACGTAATCTGCCATCTATATACCAGAGAAGTGAGAAACACTACTTGAAAATCGCCCGATGTATCAAAAGTTCTACTATCTAAATATACATATATGAATTATTCATTTTACAAACTCTGATTTTATATTTCAAATTGCCTGAGTAGTTGTTTTAGAACCAATAAGTCCTTTTACTTACTTAGTAAAAAAAAACACAATAAAAAGTATGCTTTATGATATGACTTATCATATCACTATGTAAATATAACCGTATAACTAAACTTCTATGTTGATGATATCTAATATCTCTTCATTTGGACTAAAGCTGATTTCCTACGTTCATCGTAAATATCACTGTATAAAATGACCCCTAGCTTGATTTATTACGGTCGCCTTAGATATTTATTTCAATTTCAATTTATTCTTAATGTCTTAAACCCTTGCCATGTTCTTGCTTCTATGTATTGTATCTATTTATAGCATCTCGACGTTGGCCAAAAATATATATATATAATCTCGAAAAAGTGCATTATTGCACTTTGTATTATCCGAAATTAGCCTGGAATGTATTGTAATATTGATTCGTATATTTAGACACATATAAATATGTTAAGATAGCTGCCACAAACACGATGAAGTCTAAAATTGTAACAACTGTATACTCTAGAAATAAATACGTTAACACTAAAATCCATTCAATATAACCTAATCTATGTGATACATAACATCAAGTCTTACATGGAATTGAAATCTTTGGTTAATATACGTGGGACACTCAGAAAGTTTTGCGACACTAAAAAAAATTGTTCTACAGGTACATATATTTTTATTAAATCTTTTCAAAGTACTCTCCACCAGCCTCTATACAAAGATTCATGCGTCTGAACCAGTTTTCAAAACACTTTTTCCAGTCCGCCGTAGACACCTCGTTTACAGCCTGCTCGAACGCAGCCAGCGCATCTTCCGGCGACGAAAATTGTATCCCCTTGAGCTGATTTTTTATTTTTGGAAATAAAAAGAAGTCACACGGTGCTAGATCAGGGCTGTAAGGAGGGTGACCCAGGAGTTTGACTGGTGTGCTGTCCAGGAAGTCCCTCGTTTTGAGCGCGGTGTGTGCAGGCGCATTGTCGTGGTGGAGCAGTAGTCCGCGGAGCCCTGTGTTTGGTCGCTTGTTGCTCACAACAGAAAAAACTTCTGGTAAACATTTGGTAGTATACCATTCGGCGTTAATGCTTCTTTGATCTCGTATGGGAATTGAGGCCAAGTGGCCAGTCAAATTAAAAAAGCTGGCGATCAAAATCTTCCCCCCGCTTCGAGATCGCTTCACTTTGGTAGGCGTTGGTTCATTTTGAAACACCCAAACTGTCGACTGGCGCTTGGTTTCTGGATCGTATTGATAAATCCAGGACTCATCACCTGTTACGATGTCGTAAACATGCCAAGACGAGCCTGCTTCAAATTTGTTCAGCATATCACGGCACCATTCCACCCGGGCCTGCTTCTGAGCGTCGGTGAGGTAGTGCGGCACCCAGCGCGATACTATCCTCCTCACGCGAAGATGCCCTTGTAGAATCTCGTGAACGCTTCCCGATCCAATCTTTAATATGTGCTGAATCTCCTGATATGTAATTCGCCTATTATCTTGGATTAAATTTTTCACTGCTAGCACGTTTTCTTCCGTAATAGCCGTCAAAGGGCGACCGCTTCTTTCTTCATCCCCCAAGGTCGGTCGACCGCGCCTAAATTCGTTATACCAACGATACACGGTTGCCTTGGAGGGGCTTTCATCCATAAATGCCATTTGAAGTCTATCGAACGATTCATCCGGTTACAGGCGACACTTGAAATCGTAAAAAATCATAGCTCTAAAATGTTCCCGGCGCAGATCCATTTTTCAGTAAGACACGATACTTTGAATTGGCTCGCAAAAAATGTGGATGGAAATTTTGAAAATGGAACACACATATTTTTACTTACAAGTAATCATATTTTCAAAAAAGATTCTAACCGGCCAGTCTGCCATATATAAAAACTATTTATCGCAATACTTTCTGAGTGGCCTGGTATTGCTTAAAAAGCATAAAAACACAACTGATGTTACACTCTTCTTAAATAGGAACAGTTATCCATGCAGTCATTAAACTAACAGCTTCTCTAAAGATTACAAGTAAAAATATTGTCAAGTAGTTAGAACTCATCAATAATATTTATATGAATATATTCCAATTTTACAAAGAGTGGAATCATCATCAATAACACCAAAGAAGCACAAAAGTGCTGGCCTTTTAAAAAACTTTTTTTACTTTAATCTTAACATCAGTCTGTGAATTTATTTCTTTTCGGTGTCATTACTTTTCTGTGGTTGTGGCGCGCCTCCTAACATGACCTGAATTTCATCTACACTCTTTCCTTTAGTTTCGGGGACAACGAAGAAGATGAAGATAAATCCTATCAACATGATTCCGGCGAACAGCCAGAAGACCTGACCTGAACCGATAGACTTGTTAAGAGAGTTGAAAGTACTAGTGACTGTAAAACTCAGCAACCAGTTAAAGGTACCAGCGGTGGACGACACAAATGCCTTAATGTCAATCAAGCAAAGTTCTCCAGCCATCATCCATGGAATCGGTCCGAAACCGAATGAGAAGGCAATGATGAAAAGCGACAGGGACAATAAAGGCAGCCAAGAGATAGACTGGAGAATTGCATCATCAGGACCGTGCGTCTCAAGTAAGAAGAAGAACACTCCCAGAGCAGTAGTGCACAGACACATGACTAATGCTGAGAACAGTAGCAAAATACGTCTGCCCAGTCTGTCAACAACGATTGAAGATATGAATGTAGCAATCACTTGAATTACACCAATGATGATTGTGGCAATCTCAGCAGGAATAGCAGCCCCTGAACTACCGAAGATAGTGGATGTATTGAAGAGAACGGCGTTGATACCAGATAGTTGTTGGAACAACATAAGAGCGTAGCAAATTAAGATTGCCTTTAATGCAGTTTTCTTGGTGATGGCTTGCAAAAAAGAAACTTTGTTGGCTTTGTTTTGTTCGGATTTAAATTTGAGATTGTCTAATTCTCCGTCGATATCGTATGCGCTACCTCTTAACTTGATCAAAGATTCCCTCGCTTCATCGTTTCGGCCTTTCATGACCAGGAAGCTAGGACTTTCAGGCATGAAAAAGAATATGATTCCAAAGACGATAGGGATGCAAGAACAGAGAATGTTAAAAACGAAAACAGAGCTGTAACTTCCAACGACGTAAGAGAAGAGAATACCGACAGTAATCATCAATTGGAAATATGTTCCGAGAGCTCCTCGAATGGAATCCTGGGCGATTTCACTGGTGTAAGCAGGGGCTGTGACACAGAATGCACCGCCAGCTATACCGGTGACAAATCTGCCTACCATTAACATTGTTACATTTTTGGCGACGGTTATCAAGATCCATCCAATTGTGAAGGGAATAACGAGAAACAGCATAGTCTTCTTACGTCCTAAACCGTCCATTATGAGCCCTATGGGGAAGCAGATAGCGGCAGCGCCCAAATTGATGAGCGAAGAAATCCAGTCTTGTTGGGATTTGTCAATGCTGAAGTCGTATGCGGTGCTGTTATCCTGGTTCACTTTGTACATAACTGGCGATGACCAGCCCAACATTGAACCAGCAGCTAGAGCTCCGAGAGTAGCTGTAAAGAAAAAGAAATCCATTGTTTATTGCAGGCTTAGAATTTTTTGAATTGTCTAGATCTTGTATTGAAAAGCGATGGCAATAAGAAGGAATTGAAGTTACCTGATAATGCAGCAATGTACTGCGGCAGTTTGCGCCCGGTGTCGCCTCTGGGCTCCACCAGAACTGACTGAGAGACTCCCACATCACCCATTGCGCCGTTTTTGTTTTCTGCCTGCCTCTGCAAAAAGGGAAAAGGAGCATTGTAGTTTTTTTTCTTAGCAAACATCTTTGTGCATTTCTTGCACAGTAGATTGTCTGCTCTCTACTGTGACGGAAGATGGACTTTCAATATCTCGACGTATTTATTTCGATGATATCGAGGTTATTAAATACAAGTAAATCACTAAGTAGTTACATTGATCGTATTAGTCATCGAGTCTGTCTTTTGCAGTTGCAGTATACAATATTTATTCATACTCCAGATACAATTATAATATTAGACTGTAAATATCTCTAAAATAAATTTGATAAAGTAAGCTAGGCGGTAAATATTATGTCATTTTGAAACTTTATATTAACCTTTCAAAATATTTTGCACATATAGGTCTGGTTCGTAAGGTTCTACCTGTGTAAGTAGTTTGGTGTTTGGGCAAGATTTGAGCCAAAACATAAAACCGCATAAATAAAAAACATATGCTTCATAATTTGTCTCTGTTATGCTGTATACATCCACATATACACTTCAGCAACAAAAACCTATGGAATTATATACGGATAATTGCAAAAATTAGTCTGCTAGTTGCAAGCAATTCACAGTTGTTTTGTTATTGTAAAAACTGTTTAACATAACAAATGTGCGGATCACAGTGGCTCTTAAAACCATGCTTATTTGCGTGCAAACAGACATAAGTATTGTTATTGAAATAAGATATTAAACAACAATACCGGGTATAAGGGACAGCGTCCCGCAAACTGATAGGGGTTGCTCAGTCAACTATACTGAACAACATTCACCAGGAAATACTTTCAGGAGATGAAATTAATAATAGTCTTTCCCATACAAAATGACCACCTCGATCAGACAGTTTGTGATAGATTGGATCACCAACTATCAAGTTGTTCAATTTCGTTGACTGAGTAACCCCTATCAGTATGCGGGGCACTGTCCCTTACTTACACTCCGTATTTTATACTAATGGCAATGGCAGTAACATTATTTTTACCATACATACTACCATTACTTTGGTAGTATGTATGGTAAAAGTGGTATGGTAGTTTGGGTGTCAGGGCTCCTCTTAAATAGTCTAAGAACAGTTTGTCACATCTATTGTTAAATAATTATTGTTAAATTGGAAAATAAACTACTTTTTTTTTTTTTTTTTTATTACTTTACTTACTATACGTCAGTAGTTAAAAGGTAGTTCAAATTACATTATTATGTAAACTAGCATTTATGTTATGGAAAATTGATATAAATACCATTCTAATTAGGCAGTTAAGAATTCAAATGGTGGTCATTAGAACACGCCAGAGAAGTGATAAAATACTTAGTACTTTGTCACGTATTTTGTTAAGTATCACTATTGAAAACTCGTGTAGGTAATATTTTGTAGAAACATAGAAGTAAATATTGAAAATTTGTCAGCATTATCTTTTTGCCTTATCTCAGAATAACAGATTTTCTGTTATATTCATATTCTGCGAAGGAACTCCCCGCATCTACACGACGTCGCAATCAAAATAAAATCAAAAAGCCGAAGGCTCTATCTATAGTAGGTCTATACTAGGGTTTTCGATTTTAGGCGTGTATTTATTAAGCGACCTCAAGATTGAGACAAATATTAAGTATGGATTTGACGGGTCATTTTGTACTGAAACGATATTTCTGATACGAACTCAAAGTAGCTGTCAGTCTCAAGTGCTGTTTATAAATACGGGCCTAAATCTACCATGACCAAGTGTAACTAGGTGTAAGGGTTAGTGTTTTGGTAACTTATAAACTTTATTTATTTGAGCTTTACTTTGGAAAATAAATGAACCTCTATTCTATAATAAATACTTTGAAACCCAACTCCATCAAACTACGAGTAGTAAGTAAGAAAGTAACTCTTTATTGCACACAAAATACAAATAAAAACAATTTCAACATTAATGACCGATAATTACCGCAAAAGCGGTAAAGCGGTCTTATTACTTAGAGCGATCTCTACCTGACAACCTTTGCGTAGAGGACAACTAACTAGCTAACTAAACTCGCTTCATAGTTCTGTCTTATCATATCAGCTTGTAAGATTAAGTTAAGCCTGTGTGCTTTATCATCAAGTATGTTGTAAATTTTTCCAGTTACTCATGACCAGGAAAATGTTGGCATTATATCCTCACAATATGACAGACACATATTGATGTCATAGAAATAAGAAACTAGAAGTTCCGACCGGGCATGGTCTACGAAAAGATTATAGAAGGATAGAACATTAAAAACACTTTTACCTATTCATAAATATACTGTTCAAACCCAGCTGTTAAATATTTTGATTTGGTTTTTAAAAATCTCTCTCCCCGTTAGCTACGGTGATTTATCTGTCTAAGAATCTATATTTGAGTAAAATTACTACCTATAGACTACGTTTAACATGCTGACCTGGGAGCAAGAGATAAACATAGAATGTACCAGCTGCATTTCCTCCGGGGCATGCTGTAAAAACCAGCTAAGGGATCCGAGGGTTTCTGTATTTTGCAATTTAGGCGATGGGCTAACAACCCGTCACTACAGCAATATACCTACAAATCTATCTTAAATAACCCTCAAAACTTTGTCAGACGTGGCGGAACGACCTTTGTTTAGACCTATTGGGGATGAAGGCGTGATTGTATGTATATATGTATGAACAGTTTATGATAATGAACGCCATTATGCACAAAGAAGTCTCCTATTTAGATAAATTGCGACTTCCTATAGGATCATCATTTCCTTAGTAGTAAATTTATTCAGGTTCCGTGTTCAGTCAGTGCACGTATGCAAATCAAATGTACTTACATTACGGATTTTTCCTACTACATTATGTATGTATATAAAAGGAATTATATCTTCTTCTTAGTAAATAAGTCACATACATACATATGAACACGCCTTTATCTCTAATGGGGTAGGCAGAGAGACCTAAACAAAGGTCGTTCCGCCACGTTTGACAATGTTTTGAGAGTTATTTAAGATAGATTTGTACGTATAATACATAAGTCACACCTATATTAATTATGTTTAACTGACTCCTAAACGTATAACTTAGGAAACATTGATAGGTAAAGTAACTGATAGGTAGTGCTTATTCAATCAACGAAACTGAACAACTTTCACAAGGAAATTCTTTCAGAAAATGAAGATGAATATTTGACTGCCCGATTCTAAAGGACCTTTTACATTTGTCCTATCATGCATGATCCTATAATTAATCCTTTGTTTCCTCTATTGTTTTGAGTGTTTTATATTTTGATAGCATGAAAATAATTTGATCCGCACTATCAGTGTTGCTGGCTGGAAATGTATGGCAAACGTTGTGACATCATTCTAGTGCTTAGACTACATTTTATTCTTTATTCAAACTACGCAGCCAACAAACGTACTTGACATTGTGAGTCCGACCTTGACTTACTCATTTACAACACACGGCCACGGGAAATTGTCGCAAAACACCAGTGTATAGTATGGAAACAAGCAGTAATGATAGACTTATATGATTCTGTCGGTTGTCTATGATTATGTGAACTGAATCAGTTCAAATTGAACCTATTGTGTGTCAATCATGATGCTGAAATGAAAAATTATAACGCCATTGCCGCTGCCACTGAAATGTGGAGACGTTTCCAAAAGCAAATAAAATTTAATATTTATGATTTATTTTCCATACCTAGGTTTCCACATGAGATAAATTAAAACATTGTTTTCATCTATACCTTAAGAACATAATTTCAACTATTTATATATAGGGTTATTTACCTATCTCGAAGAGGACATTTTATTAATCCTGGAGATTTTGATCACATCTTCAGTTTTTTTACAAGCAGCTTGAACGTTTTTTGCACTTATATTTATTTTCTCATGTAGGTAGATTCATTTGGATTCACAACAAATATTGCTTTTTAAATAGCTTGTTTGATATTGGCAGTTTTTTAAAGTTTTTTGTTATGCCCTTAAGTTAGGCCGGTCTCTGGAGGTTAAATTCTTATGTCTCCAAAAAATCGCTCTTATGAAGTATTCCCTTTATTTTTAAAGATATAACCACTTTGGGACAATTTATAAGCTATTAAACAATAAAAAATTAAAAAAATACACTTTATGGATAATACGGATCTATTACCTCGTTATCAAAGCAATATGTTTATTGTAATTGGAGTCTAATAATGAAATCAATATTTATATAGCACCATATTAAATATATCTATAGGTATATAGAGTCTTATCGTCCATGATTGTGGTTGGTCCAATATAAAACCCAATATACAATAAGGGTACTAAAAGATAAAATCATAATTTCATTTTATGATCTCTTTGATCTTTATCTTAGGATAGATTCGAATACTAAAAGATAGAAGAGAGCCCGACGGTGTAGTGGATAGGGCCGCTGCTTCCTAAGCGGGAGGTCGTGGTTCGAATCCCACCACGTTCCAATGTGTTTTTCGGTTTTCGAATTTTATATGTACGTTAATTCGGTGCTTTTTCCGTGCTTCGGAAGGCACGTTAAGGTCCCGGTTAATATCGTTTAATATCGTAGATATTAGTCGTTAAGCCATATCACGAGGCCAGTGCTAAGCATTGGCGGCTTAAAAACTCTGACCTAATCTAGGATTGGGTCTGCTTTCCCTTCTGGGTTGCGGAGGTCAGATGGCAGTCGCTCTGTGTAAAAAACCAGTACCCACGGTCAATCCCGTAGATTAGGAAGCGGACCCCGTGAGATACGGGATAAGGCTAGGGAGATGAGATTCAATTGTTGTCAACCTAGGTTATAAAAAAAGTTCATAATATAAAGTTCTATTCGATCATAATTTCTATTCAAATTTCTTTTTTAATATAAAACAAATATATCTTAGTACTTGTACGGCAAAACCTACGTCAAACTTAACAAAAGACCTAAGAAATTTACAGTAACGTTCTCATAACATGGGTTTGTTTGGAAAATAAAGTCTTTTGAATACCGGAATGACCAAAGGCATAAGTACTTACATACATACATAAAATCACGCCTAACGGGGTAGCGAGAGCGTAAAACGCTTAGTAAAATTTTAGATTGTAATGTGTCCACGGTCTCGCTAAATTATAATACGCTGTAACTCTCGAATCCCTTTTGCTGACTTATACAGAATACTTGAAGGGCGGCTGGAACATTCTATGTATTTCTATCGCTCCCAGTCCACCATGGAAGAATAAGTACTTTTATTTCCTAGGTAAACTATGAGCCACCTATGACTAATTTTAAGGATTATTTAAGTACAAATCGTTGATAGAGCTACAACATTACAAATACGTGCACACCTATATATACTTTACGGTGTAAGCAGAGCATCAACAAATACATACATACATACATACATAAAATCACGCCTTTATCCCTTACGGGGTAGGCAGAGCGATAAACGCCTAGTAAAAGGCGGTTTCGCCACGTCTGACAAAAATTGAGGGCAATTTTAGATTGAAAAGTGTATTGCTATAGTGACAGGTTGTCAGCCTACTACTAAATTACGATACACTGTAACCCTCGAGTCCCTTTTGCTGACTTCTACAGCATGCCCGGGAGGAAGGGCAGCTGGAACATTCTATGTTTTTCTATCTCTCCCAGTCCAGCATGGAAGAAGACAAATAATATACAAAAATATTCACCATATAACTCGTGGGTCCAAAACCATAACTTCCAGAAGATCCACCCATACTGCCAGTAACAACATTTGAGATAGCAAGTGTAGGACCTATCACAGGCACAGCTATAGCCACGAATAAGTTAGACCCAAATCCAGAACCAAACATGTTTACACCACTTTCTATAATGAAAATGATAAATAAGATGATACTCCGTAAGATATGGATTTGAATAAAAGAAATGTGTATATAATATAGGTAATATTTGGATAGGATGCTGCACTTCAGAAGATAATTCTTTGTAATCTTTGACGTTTTTTGTCAAGTGTTTTTTAGTGCTTATCGACAGTCACTGGTTCAAGTCTGTACTAATATAAAAAATATACATACATACATACATATAATCACGCCTTTATCCCTAATGGGGTAGGCAGAGCGTAAACGACCTAAACAAAGGTCGTTTCGCCACGTCTGACAAAGTTTTAAGGGTTTTTTAAGATAGATTTATACGTATATTGCTGTAGTGATAGGTTGTCAGCCCATCGCCTAAATTACAATATACTAAAACCCTCAGATCCCGTAGCTGGTTTTTACAGCATGCTCGGGAGGAAATGCAGCTGGCACATTCTACGTTTTTCTCTCACTCCCAGGCCAGCATGGAAGCTAATTACATTTTAAATCAAGTGCAAATATTGAAACGTGTGAATCTACCCATGAAACTGAACAACTTTCCCTAAGGAACATAGCTCGAAATACGAAAAACAAAAATTGTCTTTTTTAATCAGTTTCCGGGACGCTGTCCCTTACACGCCGTATAAGTATGGGTCGTTTGACTCGAGAATTCACTCGCTAAGAAGAAGTAAAGAAATTCTTTGTACTTATACATACATACATACATAAAATCACGCCTTTATCCCTTACGGGGTAGGCAGAGCGTAAACGCCTCGTAACAGGCGCTTTCTCCACGTCTGACAAAAATTGAGGGCAAATTTGAGATTGGAATAATTTGTATTGCTGTAGTGACAGGTTGTCAGCCCATCGCCTAAATTACAATACACTGTAACCCTCGAGTCCCTTTTGCTGACTTCAACAGCATGCCCGGGAGGAAGGGCAGCTGGAACATTCTATGTTTTCTATCTCTCCCAGTCCAGCATAGAAGAAACTGTTTGTACTTATTGTTTAGATAATAAGATAAACAGTAAAAACGTATTATCTTAGATATGTAATCATAACTCTTGAATAAAGATTGTGTTTCTCGAGATAATGAACCATATCATCCGAATGGTGTCAATTTTGCAGCTCAGGGATCTCCCCTCTTTTCTTTTTTTTTCTTCTTTTTTTTATGAGCCTGGGATCACCCACAAACCACCCATGGTCCTACCCGCCTTGCGGCATAACGGACCGAAATACGCAGAAGCGAAGCATGTATAATAGTACATAAAAATATATACATGCTATCTCTACAAATTGTTGGGAACCCTAAGACATTAGAGGAGCCTGGGATGTCCCACTGCAGGGCAAAGGCTTCTCTCCCTTCCTTCCATTTCTCTCGATCTAGTGCCAATTCTCTCCATTCCGTAAGATATCTGTCTTGTTCGTCTCGCCACCTCTTTCGGGGTCGTCCACGTCTTCTCCTAGCATCTCCCCTCTAGTAGGTGGAAATATTACTTATTTAGACATAGGTAGTCTACCTATTTTTTTTTTTATTTAAAGCCTATGGGTCGTCCTATACGTACAAAAATACTAAATATAAGCCAGCTAGCTAGCTAGTATAGCTATACGAGTCTTGAAGAAAGTATTATTCATTAGGTATTCGATAACCTTAATAAAAAAATTCTTCCATGCTGGACTGGGAGCGATAGAAAAACATAGAATATGCCAGCTGCATCTCCTCCCGCATATGCTGTAAAAACCAGCTAAGGCCTCAGGGATGTTAGGGTTTCAGTACATTGTAATTTAGGCGATGGGCTGACAACCTGTCACAAGAGTACATACAGATCATCTATCTTAAACAACTCTCAAAAATAAATAAAAATTACATTAAAAACTAAACTTGCCAAACGTGGCGAAACGAACTTTGTTTGGGTTGTTGACGCTCTGCTTACTCCATTAGGGTCACAGGATAGTATGTATGTATTCAATAACATTCAATTTGACTCAATAAATTGAAGCCGTAAATATTTTTTTCTATTTTTTTTCTTAACATCACGGTACTAAATAAATGTTAGGGTTAAGATGATTTAGGCAAGAGCTTGGAGGTATGCCGGTCAGTTTTGAATATTTTCCAAAGGTACCTAATTTGGGGTTGTTTACCTAAAACATGCCTTTTTTTGGTTCGGTCAGAGTCACATTTAGTACCCGGATCATATTTGCCAGTTTTCCTGTTTTAGTAACTAGCGGTCTAATTGACAAAAAATATTTATATTCTGTTGTTATCTTTTCGAGTTATAATAAGGAAAATACATAAAGGAGATTGTATGATTATGAAGATGAACAAATTTTCCTAAGGAAAATTGGTTGAAACAAAAATGTCTACGTTTTTTGTGACATAAAAGCTTTACTTTGTTTCGTAATGACTAAGACTTGTTTTATCCGCCATTTTTTTAAAGCCTACTTTTGACAAAAATAAATATTAAAAACCGCTCCAATATCTATAAATCTCTGCTCTACATTTCATGTTCGCGACTGGTCGACCTAGGGTTCGTGCGGAAGTCAGGAAAAAAAATAGTAAATCCGTATCCGCATCCGAACATAGCGTAATTGATCTTGTAAGGAGATAACCAGCCGTCAAACTTGTTACTGCCAATAAAATGTATGTAATAAATTATACTGTGGCATGTGCGGCATTTTTACTAAAACGGTTTTATGTTGTTTTTAATGCATTTTGAATTTTACCAGAATAAAATCGAGGCAGAAGATGTTTGACGTCATTTTAAAAATGTATACTTCGTATTTTTCTTAAGGCTATTTTATACCAGGCGAAACTGAACAACTATTAGCAGAAAATTCTTTCAGGAGATGAAAAATACTGATCTTCCCATACAAAATGACTACCTCGATCAGACAATTTGTATGGAAAGGCATTTTTTATTTCCTTTCCTGAAAAAAAAATCTACTGATAGTTGTTCAGTTTCGTTGACTGAGTAACCCCTAGCAGTCCCTTAAACCCCGTAGCCTTAAACCCTTAAGACCTACCTATCCTACATCTACTTTAACTCATATGACTTTAATATTTTTGCCAATACCTAATTACAAGGTAGCAAATATCTTCTAATTAAAACCACTAGGTCATACATAGATAGTACTTCTAAAATTGGTGTTAAGCGCAAAAGTGGAAAATTTGCATATTCATAGGGTGCCTGCAGAATATAAGGAAAATCGCAGCAATCTTTATAAGAAAAAGATATTAGTGAGGAGACCAAGGTAATTTATCTGAAAAAAAAAAAAAGATTGGTACTAAAACTTCAAACGTTTTTACTTTGTTTTTACCCCAAAAAAGCGATTTGGGAACATGATGACACTTTATGAAGGCATGTTGGAAAAATTAAGGTCAACATGAGAATTTGCCAAAGTTTGCGAAGCTTTTATTCTCCGTCATTATAGTTTTTTTTCTGCAAGATAATTTGCAAAGTTATATTGAGACTTACAAAGTGAAAAAGTACAATGATTTTGTAAAAAACATTTTTAAATTCTTTCATGCATACTGCGACACGTTACATGCGTCATAGTTTTTGTTTTTTAATTTAAAAGCCATCTACCTAATTCTTTGAATTTATGAATAGACTTATTTTGAGCTTCATTTCCATTAGAATACCAGCAGAGACGTTTGGAAATTTGGGACCAATAATTACCTAATCAAAATATTGAAAATGTTGTAAGAGAGAGCAACAATTTGTTTCCACATACATACGTACATACATATAATCACGCCTTTATCCCTAATGGGGTAGGCAGAGCGTATACGACCTTAACAAAGATCGTTCCGCCACGTCTGACAAAGTTTCGAGGGTTATTAAAGATAGATATGTAGGTAAATTGCTGTAGTGACAGGTTGTCAGCCTTTCGCCTAAATTGCAATATACAGAAACCCTCGGTTCCTTTAGCTGGTTTTTACAGCATGCCCGGGAGGAAATGCAGCTGGCACATTCTATGTTTTTCCCTCGCTCCCAGTCCAGCATGGAAGTTAATTTGTTTTCATATTTTGACAATCGACAAAAACAATTATATTCCTTAGGAAATAGGACTTGTTATCAATGACTATGATCACATGCCATGTATACCCCAAAGTGTCGGCCATTTGTAAAATGTCACCCAAATTTTAAAAGCGGTTGCCTTTAGTTATGGTTGGTTCTAACGGCTTGGTCTAGTGCCACACGCGACCTGGCGTATTTTAGGTTAGGTTATCGTGATAATACAGTCTGGAAGTCTATATTTTATATTCTACTAGCATTCCACCATAGCATGGCTTGTGTTTACTAATAAAATACATATTTGTCAAATTTTTAGTATAACGTAGAGTCATGGCGCAGGCATACCTAGAAGATACATATGTTTCTTTTTATGATATACACAAACATTACAATTATTTAAGAAAATTGTATCATAAAACCTATATTTGCCGGCTAAAACTAAAATTAAAATTAATTTGCCACTTAGAGACTAAGAACATTGGAAAAGGACAGGAGATCTATTCTCTCTGGTTTTTGATTTATAGTCGGTGGTTTTATGCATTATCTGTCATTTTTATCCGCCGTCATATGATATGGCATAGGATAAAACCATAGAGTATAAATCGCCTGTCCTTTTTCAATTTTATTATTTTGAAAATTACAGTTCGATTTTAATTTTGTTTTAGCCGGTGGTATCTTTAATCGAGCCTAATGTCAGGTTTGTCTTAAAACCATACTCCGTCGCTCAACGTTACATTACCTACATGCACTAAAAAACTAAAAATATACAAGTACTATAAAAATCTAACAAATTCACAAAGTTATAATATTCTATAAAAATATCTACTTTTTTACTAGAATTAACACATTAAGGCTCGTAATTATGAAGCGATCTCAAACTCGAGACCAATATTTGTCCATATACATACAGACAAACAAATTCAACATTAATAAAGACTAGTTTTATTGGAGATGCCGCTAAGAATGTGAAAAGTGTTGTCGGCTTTCGATTGTGTTTTCTCTACTGCTTTGCGGTATTTGATTCAAAGCAACGCCAAAATGCCGAAAAATTTTAATATTTTTCAACCATTCAAGTAAAAACACATTTTATTCCATGCTGCACTGGGAGCGAAAGAAAAACATAGAATGTGCCAGCTGCATTTCTACCTGGGCAAGCTGTAAAAACCAGCTAAGGGATCCGAGGGTTTCAGTATATTGCAATTTAGGTGATGGGATGATACCCACAAATGTATCTTAAATAACCCCTTAAAACTTTGTCAGACGTGGCGGAACGTATGTATGTATGTTCTCAATATAGGAACAAAATATAAAACATATTTTTATGAAAGAAACGTGTAGAAAAAAGAAAACGACAGACTGGAAACAAACAACAAAGTGACTTTTAATATTGTTTGATCAGCTGAAGACAAAGTACCATAAATTCATATCTGAATTAACTGATGATGTACATGCTTAGGTATGTTTATAAAAATATGTAACGTACATACTCAAAGTCACGTATTTACCCTTACGAGGTAGGCAGAGCGTAAAGCGCTTAGTAAAAGGAGTTTTTGCCGAGTCTGATCAATACTGCAGGAAATTTTGCATTGAAATGTGTATCGCTATGTAAATTATGTACCAAGTAATATTTAAAACACTTATGTAAGTGGAAAAATGTGAAATATGTAAGTGAGTAAGTTATAAATAGGTAACGCTATTTTTAACTGAAGATTGTGTAACTGAACGGGTTTTACAACTTACCTAATAAAACTTGATTGAAGTATTTCCAATAATGTCGAAGAAATATGTAACACTTCAATCTCCTTTTTACAACAAAAAATAAAATTTGGCGCGTAAATCACTAAATTAAAAAAGAGAAAATTTCTGACAATTTTCTTTCGCAGTTTGAAAATCGAACTACCAGCACGGAAATTTTCGAATATTTGCTTTTCTATTTTCAAATTTCGAACTGTCCGCGCAAAATACTTTCGATTTAGTTTTTCCCGCGTCAGGCAATGGTCGCCCTGTGGACGGCCTATTTTCCTGAGCTACGCTTGAACACTGACTGGCTCGGCTAGTGTGGAAACACACATCGCTTCGGTAGTAAGGACGTATCCGTAACTTACAATGCAGGAAGCAATGTATGTCACATACGACCAATGACGCGATTATGTGCATCAATTTATTTGTTTACTCCATGTAATAAATTTTGTAAATTAAAGGCTTGCAGATATCTATTTGCATTAGAAAGAAAATAAGCTGTCTGGCTGTTTGAGTCAATGTCTATTGCCTTGATCTGACCTTTTGGAACGCCTTGTGTTTTGTCAAAATTTTAACTAGTTTTCATTTGTCTGACGACTTACCACGTGGTTTTGTGTATGTTAATTATATTTTGCTTCGTTTTATAAAGGAGTAAAAATATATCTCAGTTCTGACAATGACTTCAAGAGCGATGATTAATCTTTAGCATCTGAGTTAAGCATTGTCTGATAATTACAGCTGTAAAATGTTGGCATACTTACTGGGGTTCAAAACACTTTAAAGATACCTATCAAAGAACGCTTTGACCTTTTTAAAAGAAAAATACATTGCGGTTTTTGATGCTATGGACCAATGGACTTCCACTACAGTGAAAATCTAAAGAGGACTTTCTTTATATTAGGTAGTGGATCTTATGACACAGTGGACATAGCTGACTAATGTTTAAAATATACCTACTATATTTTTATATTTTTCCATGTTCGTCATTCCAGATAAAATAATAAGGCAGATCCCTTCCATACGCGGTTTATCTAAATCTAAAGTCTTATTTCTACAAATAGATAAGACATGCTCTCATATGCATAACGCATTTCGATTGCAACTACAAATTATTATCTGTGGATCATATTCCGCAGCCATTTAAGTAGCTGAGATCATTTTTAGGTTAATGTAAACAACTAGCAAATAAATAGTAATGGAAATAAATGGTTTGGTATTCTAGAATTTTGTTATGTAATGTAGCAAATTCTAGAAGGTACTGAATTTGAATCGCATTTAGATTTGCATACTAGGTATAGTGTATACTCTAGATGGCAAGCACGAATATACTAAAGCCCTGTCAGGAATTAAAAAGACCTGTCATAGTGGTACCATAGAGAAGGGTTTATAGGCAGTCGCCCCATTAGAGCCGGAGTCCCTCAGGGCTCTGTGCTATCCCCTCTCCTCTTCACCCTCTATAACAGCGACCTTCCCAGTACGCCCCAGACGCAGCTCGCTCTGTTCGCAGACGACACTGCGATCTATGCCTCCTGTCGCAGACCCCAATTACTTGGCAGATACCTCCAGCGCGCCCTAGACTCCGTCGGGAGCTGGTTCCGCAAATGGAGGTTCGAAGTCAATCCCGAGAAGAGCACCGCCGTGCACTTTACTCGTGCCAGATTACGTCGTACCCTCCCAGCTGTAAAGCTGTACGGTCGGCCCATCCCATGGTCCAAAGACGCCAAGTACTTGGGGGTTACTCTTGACTCCCAGCTTAACTTTGCGAAGCACATCAGGAGAGTCCGAAACCGCGCCAAATTTGTCATGGGCCGGCTCACCCCAATCATACGCAAACGCAGTAAATTCTCCCTTAGAAATAAGGTGAGGCTTTACACTACATGCGTTCGACCCATAATGACCTACGCCAGTGTGGCCTTCAGCCACACCTACCCCACTTATCTGAACACCCTCCAGGTAGTTCAAAACAGCTTCTTGCGGAGGGCAACCGGGGTCCCCTGGTACCTCCGCAATTCTGACATTCACATCGATCTCGATGTTCCGTCTCTCAAAGAGTTCATGAAGCAAGCGGCCATACGCTTCTTCGACAAAGCCCCTCACCACCCTAACCCTCTTGTAGTTAGCGCCTCTAACTACGTTCCCCAACCTGCGACTCGTTACAAACGAAGACCTAGGCATGTCCTTACCGACGGCGATGACCAAATTACCCTTGCGTTTAATGCTGCCAATATTAGTCGAGCCACACTCTGCACAAGCTCTTCCAGCAACCGCGCACCCCGCCGGCGGGGTCGCGGAGGTCCCTCCTTTGCTCCCCACTTTGGGGTTTACCGGCACGTACCGGGCAGATTCTCTCCGATAAGGAGTCCCCAAGGCAACGCCATAAGCCGAGGTTCGAGCCCTAGTGGGCGCCCTTAGGCAGTTGCCATTTAATTAAGGCTGTAGATTGCGTGTAGCAACTCCCCGCCTTAGCCCGGTGACGCATTATATACACTTTGTAGTATTTTGCAAACAGGTTCATTAAAAAAAAAAAAAAAAAGTTTATATGCAGTGCATAAGTCTCTCTCTTATTCATTCTCTGTTTTTCTCTATGACAGGTATTTTTAATAGGCATGTTGACTGGGTGGCTAAATAAAATCAATACGTTTATACTTAAAACTGATAGCTAAAAATACCGTGGATCTCATTCATCACTGAAAAACAATGCACATTTAGATTGAATAATCGAGTTAAGAAGTTATTGATTTGAGTAGTCAATATTTACTGATATTTACTGGCGAGCGACGTCATAATGCACTATTTTTGTACAAAAAACCGTTTTTGACATTTCATAAAAAGTAGCTGATTTGACTTGTAGGCAAATAGCGTATTCCTGGCAGGACTAGATATACCTATAAACCTCATCTCCCTAGCCTTATCCCGTAAATCACAGGGTCGGCTACAAAATCTAGGGGATTGAACGAGGGTACTGGTTATTACACAGAGCGACTGCCATCCGACCTCCGCAACCCATAAGGGAAACCAGACCTAATCCTAGATTAGGACAGAGTTTTCAAGCCGCTAATGCTTAGCACTGGCCTCTGACATGGCTTAACGACTAATATCTACAGTGTTAAACGGAATTAACCGGGACCAACGGCTTAACGTGCCTTCCGAAGCACGGAAAAAGCGCCGAATAAACGTACTTATGAAATTCGAAAACCGAAAAACACATTGGTACGTGGTGGGATTCGAACCACGACTTCCCCGAACAGGAGGCAGCGGCCCTATCCGCTACACCATTGGGCTCAATACATTATACACCTCTAATTGTCACTGAAATTAGAATTGTATTATGATTGTTTGTACGTTTGTACCTATGAATGTAAAATTTGACTGATGTTGGTGTTCCTATTTGTAATAAAAATATATAACTTGAGGCTACCTACTTTTGTTGTGGCACTTTGATCAAAGTGCACTCGTGACTCGGACAATGTTCAACTGTTCAAACTACTTGTTCTAAATTAACTTCTTGGTATGAGTATACAATGCAGTATTTACAATAACATAAATGAATTTAAAAAAATAAAAACTAATGGGATAGGTCACTCAAATAACCTGCCTCCGTGGTGTAGTGGCTAGTGCCATGGACTCCCGATCCGGAGGTCCTGGGTTCGATTCCCAGGGGGGAAAACACAAAGTTGATATTTGAGAATTTATCACTTTGTGAAGTGGGCAGGCTGAATCACCTGATTGTCCGTAAAGAAAAAGATTTCGTGCTTCGGAGGGCACGTTAAGCCGTCGGTCCCGGTCGCTGTCTTTGATAGTGGTCTTTACACAAAAACCATGTCAGAGGCCTGATAGTTGTGCTAGGCGGTTTAAAAACTCTGACATCAGGGTTCATCGGGTCCATAGAGTAGATACCCACTCGACAGAAGAAGAACTCAAATAACCCGCCCCGTGTCGCCCCCGGCACAAAGGTGCTCATCACACTCGCCGCGTTTCTCATCAAACTACTTGGATTTGATTTGATAAAAAAAGGAGACATTGGCAGCTGTAACAGGAAGAATTGAAGTGAGCGTGAAATTATTACATACATATAATCACGCCTTTATCCCTGATGGGGAAAGTAGAGCGTAAACGACCTGAACAAAGGTCGTTCCGCCACACCTGACAAAGTTCTGACGGTTATTAAAGATCGATTTGTAGGTATATTGCTGTAGTGACAGGTAGTCAGCCCAACGCCAAGATTGCAATATACAGAAACCCTCGGACCCCTTAGCTGGTTGGAGGAAATGCAGCTGGCACATTTTATATTTTTCCAAGATATTGATCCAAAATCTTTTTTAATCCTAACCAAGTGGACTTTTATCAAAGCCGTTTTGTCCAAGTGTAGGTAGATGTAAAGAAGTCGTCTGGCTAGGTACCTAACTGATGGTCACATAAGGAAGTTGCAAATAAATTGAATTACTTATAGACAAAACCGGAAACGTTTTGTAATACGTGTAGAGTATGGGCATTACCACAGGTATAAAAGTAATCGTTAAACAGTTTGAATACTCTAAGGCCCGTATTTATAATCAGTTCTTGAAACAAAAAAGTTCTTTGAGTTCGTATCAGAAATGAAATTTTAGTACAACACGAACTGTCAAATCCACACTCAAGATTGCTCTCAATTTAGAGATCGCTAACTACGAGCCTTAGATAAAATCTGAGAGAACCACATAGCCTGGAGCGCTGAGCTAGCAATTCTTGTGCTTACAAGAACGATATCTATCACCTAGGTTACCTACATTATTTTTCTATCCTAGTACAATACACAGGAAAGCACAGGATAGAGAGTCGTGGAGAGACCGGAGAGAGGCCTTTGCCCAGCAGTGGGACACTAACGGCTAGACAAGACAAGACAAGTACAATACACAGGGAGCAAAAGAAATTGCTGGCTATATCTTAGAACCTATTAGGCTATGAAAGTGATTATTAACTTTTCCCAAGGAACAGGACGAAATCGAAAATGGCGCTGCCATAAAAATGATGACAGCAACGGCTGAGTCATTTTGTATGGGAAAGTCTTTTTTTTTTCATATTTCGACCTACCATATAGATAGGGGTTGCTCAGTCAACGAAACTGAACAAATTACACTAGGAAATTATTTTAGGAGCTGAAAAAAAATTTACCTTCCCGTACAAAATGACCTCCTCGATCAGACAAATTATACGGAACTTCAAATATTTTTTTACTTTTTGAGAAAAAACCTGCTTATAGTTTTTTCGTTTCGTTGACTGAGCAACCAATATCGGTTTGCGGGACGCTGTCCCTTACACCTGGTATATTCCTTGGGGAAAGTTGATCAGTTTTATGGGTAGGTTCACCCTCTAAAATAAGGTCAGCATTTTTTTTACTCCCGGCATACATGCATATATGTCTTCCATGCTGGCCTGGGAGCGAGAGAAAAACATAGAATGTGCCAGCTGCATTTCCACTGTAAAAATCAGCTAAAGGATCCGAGGGTTTCAGTATATTGTAATTTAGGCGATAGGCTGACAACCTGTCACTACAGCAATATACATACAAGTCTATCTTGAATAACCCTCAGAACTGTGTCAGACGTGGCGGAACGACCTTTGTTAGGTCTTTTGCGCTCTGCCTACCCCATTAGGGATAAAGGCGTGACTATATGTATGTATACATGCATATAGCCTTTGTTCCTTACGGGGTAGGGAGTGCCTAAAACACTCAATCAAGTGGTGTAGCAACCAAGCTATCGGTGCAGGCATTTTCCATAACCAGCTATTTCAAAATTATTGAAACTAGTTTATCTACGTGAGGTGATAAAAAAAATCGTGTCTTGCGTATCTGTCTAGCAGCCTCTTGTCTGATAAAGAAGTATATCTTCTTCAAAAGTCACGCCTGTGTTTCCTTACGGAGTAGTTTAGCGTATTCAAGATAATATGAAAATCGAACATAGTACATTAAGAAAACAAAGCGTACAACGCCAGTTAACAACATTAAAGACAAGTGACGGCCTTACTGCTAAAATAGCAATTTCAACCAGGCAACATTTGGGTAAAAGAAAAATGCGTTGTAGCAAGCGAGACGGTTTTGGCTTAAAGAAAAGTTGTAATGTTATCTTATATTCCTTACCGACGGCGATGACCAAATTACCCTTGCGTTTAATGCTGCCAATATTAGTTGAGCCACACTCTGCACAAGCTCTTCCAGCAACCGCGCACCCCGCCGGCGGTGTTGCGGAGGTCCCTCCTTTGCTCCCCACTTTGGAGTTTACCGGCACGTACCGGGCAGATTCTCTCCGATAAGGAGTCCCCAAGGCAACGCCATAAGCCGAGGTTCGAACCCTAGTGGGCGCCCTTAGGCAGTTGCCATTTCATTAAGGGTGTAGATTGTGTGTAGCAACTCCCCGCCTTAGCCCGGTGACGCATTATATACACTTTGTAGTATTTTGCAAACAGGTCCATTCAAAATAATAATAATAATGTTATCTTATAAAAAAATAGCAAGTTGTTGTAGTGACATAACTAAAATAGTTGGACATATGCTACCGCGGAGTTTTTTGTAGACATTATGATGTTCTTCAATATTGTTGTACATTAGTTTTTTTTTCTATCGCTATTAGTTTCGGCAGCGCATTCGACGAAAGACATTTTAAGACTCATTTTCTACACCTTCGGTTACATTGTTCAAATTTTACCAAGGATCCCTAATTTTTTTCAAAATGATATGTAGCCTATGTCAAATTGGAAGAATGTAGCATTCTATTGGTGAAAGATTTTTTAAAATCGGCCCAGTACTTTTTGAGCCTATTCATTACAAACATACAAACATACAAAAATAGGTACAAATCTTTCCTCTTTATAATATTAGTGTAGATGTAGATATAATATAAAAAAAATAATCCCTAGCCTTATCGCGTATCTCACGGGGTCGGCTTCCTAATCTAGGGGATTGAACGAGGGTACTGGTTTTAACACATAGCGACTGGCATCTGACCTCCGCAACCTAGAAGGGAAACCAGACCCAATCCTAGATTAGGTCAGAATTTTCAAGCCGCCAATGCTTTGCTGACTGACCTCTGATATGGCTTAACGACTAATATCTACCGTATTAAGGGGCTTTCCGGATATTTCGGTCGCTTACAAGGCCTATAAAGTATACTTTATCGTTACATAAAAAATATGAAATAATTATATGTTGTAGGTTGGTATCAGCTCTTCATTACACTCTTAAGATTATCCAAAAATATTGAGTAATCAATGAAAAATACGAATTCTCCTGGACCTCCTTCCGTGTCCAAAACATTGCCTATTTTTTTTTTATTTACGACTTACATTTATGAAAATTATTTAGGACGTTATAAATCATAAACACTTAAATATGATCTGCTAGTTTTTTTATTTCGATTATTAGTTTTGGAGAAAAAAAAAACTGGTTTCTGGGAGGTTTGCAAAGGGCGGGTCAACGATATCAACCGGGACCAACGGCTTAACGTGCCTTCCGAAGCACGGATAAAATAAAAAATATAATATATTTCTTATAAAAAATGTAAGGGCTAAGCTGTTTACTTAGATGAAACTGCTTTTATTTGAACTATGTGTCATACAGAATTTAATATTTAAACGAACGATTTACAAACGTTACTCGTATCTTTGTTTGTATCTAGAATCTAGATAAACGCAGTTGTGACATTTAACAATCAAAGATTAGAATTGGAGTAGGTAGATTTTGTCATGAGACAGGAAAATCTCTCTCAGAATACGTTGATGTAAACAACAATAACGAAAGGTCAATTAAGTTTACTTCCATGCTGGCCTGGGAGCGAGAGAAAAACATAGAATGTGCCAGCTGCATTTCCTCCCGGGCGTGGTGTAAAAACCAGCTAAGGGAATCGAGGGTTTTAGTTTATTGCAATTTAGGCGATGGGCTGACAACCTGTCACTATAGCAATATACCTATAAATCTATCTTAAATAACCCTCAAAACTTTGTCAGACGTGGCGGAACGACCTTTGTTTAGGTCGTTTACGCTCTGCCTACCCCATTAGGGATAAAGGCGTGATTATATGTATGTATGCAATTAAGTTTAAAAAAAAATAATGAACATGAACACTGAATCTTAATATCATATAATATGAAACAAAGAAAATAATAAATTCGTTTCGGACAGGCGTCGAACCTGCGTTTCTGGAATGCCGGCCCATCGCTCTACCACTAAGCTACCGAAACGGTAGTGGGAGTGACGAACTATTATTTATTATTATTTTATTTTTTTCATATTATATGAGGTAAACTAGCATTGTGAGTGCTAGAAATCCTCAAATATAGGATCTCAATATCGGAAAAAATATGGTTCAAAAATGAAATAATTATCTAAGGCTCGAATTTATAAATCTATCTCAAGATTGAGAGTAATATTAAGTATGGATTTGACAGGTCCTGTCCTGCTGTACTGAAATGATATTTCTGATACGGACTCAAACTAGCTGTCAGTCTCAAGTGCTGTTTATAGTTACGGGCCTGAGTGATGTGATTATTTTTATTATAGGATCGCTTTTACTTAGCGCTGTATGTATTGGATAAAATAAAATTGACAAAAGTTTTTAGTGACGTAAGACGACGGTCATAAACGCACGGTTTTTAATAGACAATTTTGCCTAAAGAAATACATGTCCATTTAATTTTTTAAATAATAAATGTAGAGTTACCTTATTATTAAGCCGCGTAGAAGACAGACGCTTCATAGATATTAATTCCACAAAACTTTTCTGCACCATCTTGCTTTTCAATTTACACAACGTTCTTTTTTTACTTTTACTTTCTTCCTTTGTTTTTAAAATCGTCGAAGTACACACACAGTTTCAAGGATAAATTGCAAATGGTGGCCACAGCGTCTTGTGCTGGTCTTATATTAAAAATGTTAGTTTTCCTTGTGGGCACGTACACACTACAAGGACGAAATAAAATCGCTTTAATAGTGTATCTGTGAAAAACCCCCGAGAAGCCCGAAGCGTTTTAATATGGCTCACGCGTGTTCCAAATTCAAGTTAAGAATCAATAATAAGTTTTTTTTTATATTTTTGGCGGGATTTACCGTATTTGCAATTGATTGTGCACTAATATATTCTTCTTCTGTAAGAATATATTAAAATTGTAAAGGCTGTGAGCTTTCCAAATAAAATAAAAAGTTGCGTCTAATTTTGTGACAACTGAACATTTAGAAACCAAACCAAAATCCCCAAAATGTACAGTCACTAAAGACGATTGCTGGGCCGGACCGCAACTAAGCGGATGAAAATATTTAAAAAAAATATGTATGGATTTTCATGAAATTTGATATATGTGCTACATTAAATCAATTGTGCAAACATACGAAATTTCATGAAAATCCATAAACAATTTCCTGAAATAATATCATCTGTTTCGAGCTGACCTGCCCAGACGTCTCCTTTGCTGAGCACTAATATAAAAAAAAAACTTTTTAATATGCGCTCTCCAATCTCCATATCGTAGGCAAAGAGCGCTTATTATCTTAAGAAAATACGTGCATCATTACGAAAACATCCTTTTCAGTAAGTACATTCCATAAACATAAGTCACACTTACATACTTCTAGACGAGTATACGTATAGTCATTCCTAGGTACTTTTACTATCTTACGTGCAAAACCGCACATCAAAGAACTTACCTACCCAGCAACTGACGTCATATGAAAGCACTGACTGACCTTAAGGAAAAACACGAAACACACCCACCTACAACCACAAGGGATAAACATTTGCATTGGGGTAAGGTTTCCTTATGAGTAATGTTTGAAAATCAACAAACTTAGTTTATTCATCCTTGAGATCATGTACTTTATTCACTTTGACATTAAATAGAATAGAATACTTCCAATACGTCCATGCTGGCCTGGGAGCGAGACAAAAATATTGAATGTGCCAGCTTCATTTCCTCACGGGCATGCTGTAAAAACCAGCTAAGGGAGCCAAGGGTTCCAGTGTATTGTAATTTAGGTGATGGGCTGACAACCTGTCACTACAGTATTATTACACCTGGAAAGCTATTTTAAATAACCCTCAAAACTTTGTCAGACGTGGCGGGACGACATTTGTTTAGGTTGTTTACGCTCTGCCTACCCCATTAGGGATAAACGCGTGATTATATGTATGTATGTAGAATAACTTCCATACTGGACTGGGAGAGAAACAAAAACATAGAATGGTCCAGTTGCCCTTCCTCCCGGGCATGCTGTAAAAGGGATTCGAGGGTTACAGTGTATTGTAATTTAGGCGATGGGCTGACAACCTGTCACTACAACAATACACATTACAATCTAAAATTGCCCCCAATTTATGTCAGACGTGGCGAAAGCGCCTTTTAGGAGGCGTTTTACGCTCTGCCTACCCCGTAAGGGATAAAGGCGTGATTTTATGTATGTATGTAGAATAGAATAATCATTTATTTACCCTTATAATTAGCAATACTGTGACGATAATTTTCAGTTTTTATTAATATTATTTATTTGGTTCACTATTATACAAAGTACAAACATGATAAAACTAACTTAGCATTAAAATGGGTAACACAGACTAAAGCTTTTTGATACTTATTGCGATGATTTTCAGTTAGGTACGATAGTACGTTGAGAAAACCCCACGCAGATATACATATTAAATTATTTTGATTTATTTAATTTAATGTGTGTATTGTGTTGTATATTGGCGTCGATTCTCGCAACATAATCCTAATTCTAACTCTTAGCTAGCGCTGTCACTTTCTTAAGTTTGATATAAGAACAGGATAGCAAGTAAACACATGACTTTGACATTCCTTATTTGACGTAAGACGCTTTAAATAAGAATGAGCATAGAGCATGCGTCCTCCGTCTTATGTCAGATTAGGAATATCAAAGTCATGTGTTTATTTGCTATCCTGTTCTTATGTCAAACTTAAGAAAGGGACAGCGCTAGCTAAGAATTAGAATTATGTCGCGAGAATCGACGCCATTACCAATATATTACGTGGTTTTACACCCTGTATTGTATGGCTAAAAATGAAGAGTCTAAATAGCTCGGATTTTCTATGTCGGGTCGGATTGGACGACTCGATAAACTCAAATTATCGTTACCTTGTGAGTACAACATACTTTGCCTTATCTTTCAACTTCTTCTTCTTCTTAGCGAGTGGATTATCGAGTCGAACACCGACCCGATGAACCCTGGTGTCAGAGTTTTCAAACCGCCTAGTAGCACAGCTATTGGCCCTCTGACATGGTTTTAAGTAACGATCCACTATGAAAGACAGCGACCGGGACCGACGGCTTAACGTGCCTCCGAAGCACGGAACTTCACGGTTCTATCAACTTAAGTCGTTCTTCGTAATAAATCAAATCAGTACACTAGAGTTGTTATAGCTTCCATAACTCTTTTTCCGATTGACGTACTGCACATACATTTAGGGTAGAATCACTACATTCTTTCATTCTTTCTTCCATGCTGGACTGGGAGAGATAGAAAAACATAGAATGTTCCAGCTGCCCTTCCTCCCGGGCATGCAGTAGAAGTCAGCAAAAGGGACTCGAGGGTTACAGTGTATTGTAATTTAGGCGATGGGCTGACAACCTGTCACTATAGCAATACACAATACAATCTAAAATTGCCCTCAATTTTTGTCAGACGTGGCGAAAGCGCCTTTTACGAGGAGTTTGACGCTCTGCCTACCCCGTAAGGGATAAAGGCGTGATTTTATGTATGTATGTATGTATCACTACATAGTATAAAACAAAGTCGCTTTCTCTGTCCCTATATCCCTATGTATGCATAATACTTTAAAACTACGCAACGGATTTTGATGCGGTTTCTTTTAATGGATAGAGTGATTCAAGAGGAAGGTTTATATGTATAATACATGCATAATATAGTAGAGAAACACTGATAATTTCCGTGCGAAGCCGGGGCGGGTCGCTAGTTAAGCATAAGATCCTAATACGTCATGAAACCACAACACGTAGAAGTACGAGTAACATAATAGCTGATGCGTGACTCCTAGCAGGTAAATAAGTGAATATACCGTATATAATCACGCCATTATCACTAATACTTCCATGCTGGACTGGGAGCGATAGAAAACATAGAATGTTCTAGCTGCACTTCCTCTCAGGCATGCTGTAGAAGTCAGCAATATGGATTCGAGGGTCGCAGTGTATTGTAATTTAGGCGATGGGCTGACAACCTGCCACTATAGCGATGCACATTACAAACTAAAATTGCCCTCAATATTTGACAGACGTAGCGTAAAAGTTTCACTAAGCGTTTTACGCTCTGCCTACCCCGTAAGTAAAGGCGTGAATTTATGTAGGTATGTATGTATGTAAGTATCACTAATGGGGTAGGCAGAGCGTAAACGACAAAAAGAAAGGTCGTTCTGCCACGTCTGACATAGTTTTGAGGGTTATTTAAGATAGATTTGTAGGTATATTGCTGTGACAGGTTATCAGCCCATCGCCTAACTTACAATATACTTCTTCTTCTTCTGTCGAGTGGGTATCGAGTCTATCGACCCGATGAACCCTGGTGTCAGAGTTTTTAAACCGCTTAGTAGCACAACTATCAGGCCTCTGACACAATATACTGAAACCCTCGGATCCCTTAGTTGGTTTTTACAGCATGCCCGGGAGGAAATGCAGCTGGCACATACTATGTTTTTCTCTCGCTTCCAGTCCAGCATGGAAGCTGATGACTCTTAGCAGGTAAATTAGTAAATATAGCGTATGGGTAGGTGTCCAGTGACATTTTACATAAATGCTGAATCAGCAAAGTATTTTTTAAGATGCATCCTGCCGGCAGATGAACAAGTAGATTTCAAGATATGCAACCATCGCCCGTAATGCCTTAGAATACCGTTCAAATCAGCGCGCGCTACGGATTGGCGGTTACATCCCCCGCCCCTTATGCATTTATTATAAATATAAACCTTTCTCTTGAATCACTCTATCCATTAAAAGAAACCGCATCAAAATCCGTTGCGTAGTTTTAAAGATTTATGCATACATAGGGATATAGGGACAGAGAAAGCGACTTTGTTTTATACTATGTAGTGATGGTAGCAAGAGCTTATGAATGAAAAACCCAGACCAGTCAAGCAAGCTGCAAGATACTAACATAACATCGCAATGGGAACACCTAAAAGATTAAAATTTCCTCTCGCATCCTAATACAAGGAAAACCAGTATAGAATATTGTGATTTTACATCCCTACCGGGGATTTTGATTTTAGATTTATCTTTTTTTACTTTTCTTTTCTATTTTCTATGCTGGACTGGGAGCGAGAGAAAAATAAAGAATATGCTAGCTGCATTTCCTCCCGGGCATGCTGTAAAAACTAGCTAAGGGATCCGAGGGTTTCAGTATATTGCAATTTAGGTGATGGGCTGGAAACCTGTCTCTACAGCAATAAACCTACAAATCTATCTTAAATAAATCTCAAAATTTTGGCAGACGTGGCGAAACGACCATTGCCTTCGTCGTTAATGCTCTGCGTAACCCATTAGGGAAAATGGCGTGATTAGGTGACGGGCTGATAACCTGTCACTACAGTAATATACCTACAATAGTATCTTAAATAACCCTCAAAACTTTTTAGACGACGTGGTTTGTTTAGGTCATTTACGCTCCGCCTACCCCATTAGGGATAAATAATAATAATAATATTTTTTATTTTCTTTCCACAATAGTAGGTACTTATATTCTAGTTTACAAAATAGCGTGTCAAGTTTATAATTATGGAAAGACAGGAGTCCCAAACTAGGTAGACCCTGTGCTATGGGCCTCCTGGTCTCTCCTCCCGACATAGGTTCTCTAAAAAATTTACTTTTTTTAAGTGATATTTATGTACCTTTATGGGGTGGATGAATGGCTTATCTGTGTGTGTGTATAAAGGCGAGACTATATGTATGTATTTAATATAAATAATATGCTAGGTAGCTAAGTAGGTATGTATCTAATTTAATATATTCTACACTTTATATCTACTTGTGCTAATAATAAAGATACAAATAAGATGATAGCGATCATTATGGCTCATCAAGGCTGGAAGGAAGTAATTTCTCAGAATTAATAATAAGCACGGACATAGTTTATTGAAAATCATACATACATACATACATATAATCACGCCTTTATCCCTAATGGGGTAGGCAGAGCGTAAACGACCTAAACAAAGGTCGTTCCGCCACGTCTGACAAAGTTTTGAGGGTTATTCAAGATGGATTTGTACGTATATTGCTGTAGTGACAGGTTGTCAGCCCGTCGCCTAAATTACAATACACTGTAACCCTCGAGTCCCTTTTGCTGACTTCAACAGCATGCCCGGGAGGAAGGGCAGCTGGAACATTCTATGTTTTTCTATCTCTCCCAGTCCAGCATGGAAGAAAATCAATAGAATAAAATTTTGCTTTTGTTCTTCCATGCTGGTCTGGGACCAAGAGAAAAACATAGAATGTGCCAGCTGCATTTCCTCCCGGGCATGCTGTAAAAACCAGCTAAGGGATCCAAGGGTTTCAGTATATTGCAATGTAGGCGATGGGCTGACAACCTGTCACTACAGCAATATACCTACAAATCTAGCTTAAATAACCCTCAAATCTTTGTCAGACGTGGCGGAACGACCTTTTGTTTAGGTCTTTTACGCTCGTTTAAAGGCGTGATTATATGTATGTATGTAAGTTATTTATTGATAAAAAATTGTAGCGCTAAACCGTAAATGATGTGATTTTCTTTTAAATGTTGTGTTTTCATGATTTTCATTGCTAAGTACCTACTTTAGCCTAAGTAGTACTAATTGTTACTCATCTAAACTAGTCTAGCCTGCGTCTTAAAACCAGTCTAGGCTGCATAGTCAAGGACAAAGGTATACAGGGTGTTTTAGGAATTAAATAAAAGAAAAATGTATATCAGCTTCATTGGTAGTTTATGGCAAATGCACAGATCTTCATGCTCTTAAAAGCCATTTAATACCAATTATACCAACTTAGCGTTTTTTATGATATAAACTTGCCTATGCATTTCAGTTGGGCGTATACATACCTACATCGTTAATAATTGCTTAGTGATGTTTTTTCTCCTCCCTCCTAGTGTTCGGAGCAAGGTTTCGATTCCCGGCGGAGGACAATGACTTTATGTTGTTGTTTCTAGTTTGGTTAGGACATTGCAGGCTGATCACCTGATTGACCAAAAAGTAAGATGAGTCATGCTGTCGGATAAGCATGTAAATAGTCGGTCCTGCGCCATACTGGACTGGGAGAGAAAGAAAAACATAGAATGTTCCAGTTGCCCTTCCTCCCGGGCATGCTGTAGAAGTCAGCAAAAGGGATTCGAGGGTTACAGTGTATTGTAATTTAGGCGATGGGCTGACAACCTGTCACTACAGCAATACACATTACAATCTAAAATTGCCCTCAATTTATGTCAGACATGGCGAAAGCGCCTTTTAGGAGGTGTTTTACGCTCTGCCTACCCCGTAAGGGATAAAGGCGTGATTTTATGTATGTATGCGCCTAGTTTATCCCTGGTCATGTCAGTCAATCTGTCCTATCAGAATAAGAGACTGAAAGAATAGAGAGTGCACCTGTAGTCCTGCGCAGTTGGCTGATCTGGGAGAGATTGGCCGCCATCACCGAAATTCGAGGACTTTTATTATTAGGGTTTCTTTTTACTAGGTATACGAAATCTGTAGTAGTTCAGATGAACACCATTCCAATATTTCTGAGCACCTTGTATGTGAAATGTTAAAATTAAGAATATATAACAAGTTGTCACACCTGTTTGAAACATTACGTTAAAGTGTGGTAGGTAACAAATAAGCAAGTACAGTATTTGAGATATATAAAATTCGCCCGAAATATCATTGGAATAATGCTCATATTAGCGCGCGCTATGGCTTGGCATTTACGCCCGTGAGTGCGCGACGCGTGTGCGCAAATCGTAGTAAATCTAGTTATTTTGATTAAAAAATAAAATTCTAAAATTATGCCCTTAAAGATAGCGTGATTTTTAATACAGAACATTTATTTTTTTCTCTAGCCAAAAATCGAAAAATGCGTAATAAATATTAAGAAACGCAGGCAACTTGCAGCTGGGATTTCTTTCTATCTAGCGAAAGTTATCCTTATTGTTTTGAAAAACCAAAAGCACTAGGAAATACCAGGCCACTCAGAAAGTATTGCGATAAATAGTTTTTATATATGGCAGACTGGCCGGTTAGAATCTTTTTTGAAAATATGATTACTTGTAAGTAAAAATATGTGTGTTCCATTTTCAAAATTTCCCTCCACATTTTTTGCGAGCCAATTCAAAGTATCGTGTCTTACTGAAAAATGGATCTGCGCCGGGAACATTTTAGAGCTATGAATTTTTACGATTTCAAGTGTCGTCGCCCGAAACCGGATGAATCGTTCGATAGACTTCAAATGGCATTTATGGATGAAAGCCCCTCCAAGGCAACCGTGTATCGTTGGTATAACGAATTTAGGCGCGGTCGACCAACCTTGGGGATGAAGAAAGAAGCGGTCGCCCTTTGACGGCTATTACGGAAGAAAACGTGCTAGCAGTGAAAAATTTAATCCAAGATAATAGGCGAATTACATATCAGGAGATTCAGCACATATTAAAGATTGGATCGGGAAGCGTTCACGAGATTCTACAAGGGCATCTTCGCGTGAGGAGGATAGTATCGCGCTGGGTGCCGCACTACCTCACCGACGCTCAGAAGCAGGCCCGGGTGGAATGGTGCAGTGATATGCTGAACAAATTTGAAGCAGGCTCGTTTCGGCGTGTTTACGACATCGTAACAGGTGATGAGTCCTGGATTTATCAATACGATCCAGAAACCAAGCGCCAGTCGACAGTTTGGGTGAAGCGATCTCGAAGCGGGGGGAAGATTTTGATCGCCAGCTTTTTTAATTTGACTGGCCACTTGGCCTCAATTCCCTTACGAGATCAAAGAAGCATTAACGCCGAATGGTATACTACCAAATGTTTACCAGAAGTTTTTTCTGTTGTGAGCAACAAGCGACCAAACACAGGGCTCCGCGGACTACTGCTCCGCCACGACAATGCGCCTGCACACACCGCGCTCAAAACGAGGGACTTCCTGGACAGCACACCAGTCAAACTCCTGGGTCACCCTCCTTACAGCCCTGATCTAGCACCGCGTGACTTCTTTTTATTTCCAAAAATAAAAAATCAGCTCAAGGGGATACAATTTTCGTCGCCGGAAGATGCGCTGGCTGCGTTCGAGCAGGCTGTAAACGAGGTGTCTACGGCGGACTGGAAAAAGTGTTTTGAAAACTGGTTCAGACGCATGAATCTTTGTATAGAGGCTGGTGGAGAGTACTTTGAAAAGATTTAATAAAAATATATGTACCTGTAGAACAATTTTTTTTTAGTGTCGCAAATCTTTCTGAGTGTCCCACGTATTGTCAAGAATGGTGTATAATTTTATAGTGTTTTAAATTACATGTATTCTGTAAAATAAACTGAATCTGCTTTAGAAATTTCTGGAGGTTGCTGAACCTACGTCTTTGAGCTTATTTCTCTTACATGAATCATTGGAAAATTCTAGAAAAATATACAATTGCAACATTTAAAAATATTCTAGTTCATAAAGAAGTATGCTAAAAAAACAGAAAAAAAGCTGTTTTTATCATTAATTTTAATATTCCTTCTAAACTATTAGGAGCGCTTTCACGGTTTCTTCGGAAAATTATACGTATCATGATTATATAAAATTGCAACAAAGCTTTTTTTAATCCGACTCGTAGTTTTTATGGAATTCGCTTTTCTGTGCGTTTTGCGCACATTTTTGACGCGGCCACGCCGTAGCGCGAGCTGATTTGAATCATATTCTAAGGCATTACGGGCGATGGTTGCTTATCTTGAAATCTACCTGCTCATCTGCCGGCGGGATACACCTTAAAGAAGCGTAGATACTACGCTCAGCCTTGACTTTGAAACTTACGTTAGGTCACGATTACAGTGCCAGCGGAAGCGGATTCTCAATGATGTACAACTGTGATGAAACCTACGATTCTATTATACTGGTTTGGTTATAAATAAAAACCAGCTAAGGGATCCGAGGGATTCAGTGTATTGCAATTTAGGCGATGGGCTGACAACCTGTCACTACACTAATAAACCTACGAATATATCTTAAATAACCCTCAAAACTTTGTCAGACGTGGCGGAACGACCTTTGTTTTGGTCGTTTACGCTCTGCCTACCCCATTAGGGATAAAGGCGTGATTATATGTATGTATGTATGTATGTATAAATATATAATATTTGAGCTGCCAGATGATAATTTCGATGCACAATGACTGATCTTAATACTATCCAATGTAGTAACATAGAATATGATCAAAGCAATTAGATTAGAAGCAATTAGATAGTAGGTGTTATAACGCCCCTCAATCCAATTCTATACAGATAATACTATAAAATGTAAAAAGAAATATTACCAACTGTATGCTCTCTCTCTTGCTTTCAAGACAGACATAAAAATCTTCAATGGGCTACATTTAATTAAAGCTATATCAAATTATATCATTCTCACTGGAGATCTCATTAAATTGCGATTTGAAAAGCTATATTATCATATCATGATAACACAAATAATTACTAAATGCATTTCCGCTCCCGCTTATAATGTCGCCGCAGCCTTAGAACTTTTAATGTCAATGTTTTTCATTGAATCCTAGAAATCGGACTTCCACGACCAATAATAAATGCATACTTGATACTTGAATTACTATTATTAGATTGATTGAATAAATTATGTTAATCGCAAACAACACAAACAAAAAGTGTACAAATATTTATAGGGTACCTAACTTTTTACTGATTGCCTACACTAAAACTAATTGACCGTGAATAGATTATGATAATATTATAAGTAATCTGTCATATTAATATAAGACTATTATTCCATTACAAATGAAACCAAAACAGCTTATGTTGGTCTGAAGATAGAGCAACATAAGTTTTGGTTTCATTTGCTAATGGAGTAATCACTACATAGTATAAAACAAAGTCGCTTTCTCTGTCCCTATATCCCTATGTATGCATAAATCTTTAAAACTACGCAACGGATTTTGATTCGGTTTCTTTTAATGGATAGAGTGATTCAAGAGGAAGGTTTACATGTATAATACAATGCATAATATAGTAGAGAAACACTGATAATTTCGGTGCGAAGCCGGGGCGGGTCGCTAGTAGTCTTATAAAACAACATTTAATGTTTAAAGCTTCACTTTATCGATCTGTATGATATTTAAAATTTATTTATTATTCCTCTCCAAAATCTGTTAAAACATTTTATTGATTAAACAACCTTATGTTACCATAACAACTAAAAGTGCGGTCATGTGCGGCAAAAACCAGAACTAAAGAAATGCAAGGATTCTCTCTACATTAATACATATGATAAATATTAATGATAACAAATAACTTTCCCAAAGGTTAATAAATATTAATTGCACAAAATTGAAAATTGCTAGATTAATTTACTAACATGGAAAGTTAATTTTATTATCTGATTTCGATTTATATTCTTTGTATGACCGGTCACGCAAAAATGCACCTTTATAGTTTATTTTATCCTACTATTGTTGTCGATTCTCGCGACATAATCCTAATTCTAATTCTTAGCTTGTGCTGTCACTTTCTTAACTTTGACATACGAACAGGATAGCAAATGAACACATGACTTTAAAATTCCTAATCTGACAAAATACTACTTATTTGACTTAAAATAAGGAAGCATGCTCAATTCTTATTTTAAGCGTCTTACGTCAGATTAGGAATGTCAAAGTCATGTGTTCTTAAGTCAAAGTTAAGAAAGTGACAGCGCTAGCTAAGAATTAGTTAAGGAATAGTGCGTGCAGAATTGCCGGCAATATCATACTAAAAACATCTTAAAAAAAAAAAAAACTGTCGCTTAAATCAGATCCGTTTCACGTATGAATGAAAACATTAAATATTATCATTACAAAGTTTTATTTGTCGGATTATTAGCAAGATCTGCAATAACAACTTTTTTTAGAACGTCTGTGATAATTAAATAATAAGGTGGCAAATTCTGCAGATCTATAAGAAAATACTGAGTACACACAGTTTTCAAATATGTATCGAATTTACGTATATACAAAGGTCGCTCCGCCACATCTGACAAAGTTTTGAGGGTTATTTAGGATAGATTTGTAGGTATATTGCTGTAGTGACAGGTTGTCCGCCTATCGCCTAAATTGCAATATACAGAAACCCTCGGATCCCTTAGCTGGTTTTTACAGCATGCCAATGTAGCATAGAATGTGCCAGCTATATGCAAATGTACCGGGCAGAATTCTATGTTTTTCTTTCGCTCCCAGTCCAGCGTGGAAGGACTTTGTCAGTACGCCTTTATCACTAATGGGGTAGGCAGAGCGTAAACGACCTAAAATAAGGTCATTTCGCCTCGTCTGACAAAGTTTTGAGGTTTATTTTAGATCGATTTGTAGGTATATTGCTGTAGTTACAGGTTGTCAGCCCAGCGCCCAAATTACAATATACTGAAACCTTCGAATCCCTGAGCTGGTTTTTACAGCATGCCCGGGAGGAAATGCAGCTGGCACATTCTTTGTTTTTCTCTCGCGGAAGTATAAAAAATATAAGAATTATAATTATTAGCTAAATTGGCTTTTTCTATTTAACTAATCACAAGGTTTAAAAAAACGCCAAACGATCGACACGACAAGAGGAAGAAGAAAAGAACTGTTCCTCGTTGTCTGTAGGTATATCATTAATATTCTTACTTATAATAAAATAATAAGATGTACCTTGAAGATACTTAATAGAAACTACCTGATTACGTTCTATGATCGTGTAGGAATATTATCTTGTAAAGGAAGTTCCTATAAGGTTAACAACCTGTACCTATCTAATTATTTATTATATTAATAATTTATTACTTCCATGCTGGCCTGGGAGCGAGAGAAAAACATAGAATGTGCCAGCTGCATTTCCTCCCGGGCATGCTGTATAAACCAGCTAAGGGAATCGAGGGTTTCAGTTTATTGCAATTTAGGCGATGGGCTGACAACCTGTCACTATAGCAATATACCTATAAATATATCTTAAATAACCCTCAAAACTTTGTCAGACGTGGCGGAACGACCTTTGTTTAGGTCGTTTACGCTCTGCCTACCCCATTAGGGATAAAGGCGTGATTATATGTATGTATGTATGTATGTAATAATTTATTAGATATACGTTGTTTATAAACCTATTTTTTTTTACTATGTAGTATCCATTTAAAAAGCTTTTAATGGTGTTTAAGAGATACTTCTTCCATGCTGGACTGGGAGACATAGAAAAACATAGAATGTTCCAGCTGCCCTTCCTCCCGGGCATGCTGTAGAAGACAGCAAAAGGGACTCGAGGGTTACAGTATATTGTAATTTAGGCGATGGGCTGACAACCTGTCACTACACATTAGCAATACACATTACAATCTAAAATTGCCCTCAATTTTTGTCAGACGCGGCGAAAGCGCCTTTTACGAGGCGTTTAACGCTCTGCCTACCCCGTAAGGGATAAAGGCGTGATTTTATGTATGATTTTTATTATAAGAGATACTGAATAAAATTTGTGATAAATTAAGGAAAAGCCGAAGCTATCTCTGTCTAAGTACCTACTTTTATTCATTTTATTACGTAAAGGGAATGAATGTTGTTATACAACTTTTACCAAACCCGTCCATACAAATAGCATGTGCAGGCGCATCTACAGATGTATGTGTGTGAGTTTGTTTAATTGGCCTGGAAGTGGGTCGACGCATTTCTAATCTATCCGGTTCGAATCTCGCTTTTCTCTACACACCTGTGGATACCCATCTGAATGGAAAATTCCGATTGATTGATGATGTTGAGTTGAGATAGAATATCGGGTGTAAGGGACAGCAAACTGATAAGGGTTGCTCAGTCAACAATACTGAACCACAATCACTAGGAAATTCTTTCAAAAGGTGAAAAAAAATGTTGACTTTCCCATACAAAATATCCCGTCGATCAGTTTGTATGGAAAAGCAATTTTTTATAATTTCTGAAATAAGTTTCTGGTGATGGTTGTTCAGTTCCGTTGATAGAGCAACTTTTAGGAGCATTTCCTTGAGTGGCCAGTTGGCCGAGTGGAGAGGGAAAAGGGTAATTACCCGCCTGGTCAGGTGTTGTGACCAGGGGACCGGAGTCTGACTGGATTACTTCGGAAGTTGTATATATGCAGATCGCCGAGCAAACTTCGACGCGTCGTAGGACTGTTGTATCTTGATGTGGCGCCATCTATGTGCGCTACAAATCCTATCGGTTTGTGGGACGCTGTCCCTTACACCCCGAATACCGATCAAAGGTTTGACTGTACGTTCCTACCAAAGTGCTTGTTTACATGCCGAGTTTTGCAGGATTGAATTACCTGACTGTCCAACATATCAGGCGGTTTGGTGATTTCTTATTACACAGATTCATGTCAAAGGTTAATCTAGGATAGGTAGCGTACAGTTCATAGAGAATTGAGTTTATTGTATTTATTTATTTGTAAGGATCGTAGCAAGTGGAAAGATGTGGTCTCTGCCTACCCCTCCGGGAAAAAGGCGTGATTATATGTATGTATGTTTATTTGTTACACTGGTAGTAATATACAATGTCAAATAAATATGAATAAAATAATTCTAGATAATATTAATAGTCATAGTAACATCCGTCTCTAACATTAAGGCCCGTATTTATAAACAGCACTTGAAACTGACAGCTAGTTTAAGTTCGTTTCAGAAATGTAATTTAAGTACGGAATGATCTGTCAAATCCACTTAGTTTGATATTTCTCGCAATCTTGAGATCGCTTTATAATACGACCCTACCAATAACAGTCAACATCAGCCAAAACAGTCCACTGCAGGACATGGGCCTCCCCAAAATTGGGGGTATATGCCATACTCACCACGCTTGGCAGGCGGGTTGGTGAGCGCAGTAGAAGTTTTCCATTCACAGGGAACGCTGCTGCCCATTCCCTGGATTTATCTCTTTGCCGCTTTTTACGACACTCACGGGATGTTATAAATCTATCTTAAATAACCCTCAAAACTTTGTTAAACGTGGCGGAACGACCTTTGTTTGGGTGGTTTACGCTCTGCTCACCCCGCTGGTGATGCTATTCTAAACCGATACCACACCAATAACAGTATCTCCATACAAAAACAGCATTATGGCTTATCAACTCACGTTTCTTCTGGCCCGTAACCTTGCCCTATTTATTATCTCGGTAATCGATTCAATAGCTATCGATAGTACAATCGATCGATTATTAAATTACAGTCCGTTGACCCTACTGTTCAGCCACCATGGCGGTTGGTTAATTAGATTTCCCATGCCTAATGGTGTCAGCTGATCGAGGCAATGTTATAGGAGGACCGTTTTTATAATATCTTGGTTCGAGTTTTGTTCCTTGCTTCAGAATGCTGTTCAGTTTCATTATGTAGAATCTATATTTGTAGGTATTTTACTATACGGGGTGTAAGGGACCGCTTTCAGCAACCTGTTAGGGGTTGTTCAGTCAACGGAACTGAACAACTATCACCAGGAAATTCTCTTAGGAAATTTTAAAAAATACTCCTTTTCCGTACAAACTGTCTGATCGAGGTGGTCATTTTGTATGGGAAAGTATTTTCTTTTCATCTCCTGAAAGGATTTCCTGTGAATGTTGTTCGCTGTCCCTTACACCCGGTATTGTTTCCATAATATCCTATAAGTTGTAGACCTGGAAATTGATAGTTTTAATGAAAATAGAGGTTCCGTTTCATGTTGATCACACCTTGTTGTGATATTTATTTTATGAGGTAACTTAGAAGATAGATGTCAAATATGTATGTCAATCTAAATAGTGGTAAAAAAATATGTGATTTCGAATTAATAGTATTTGTATGCTGGATGCTTTACATACTGGACTGGGAGCGAAATAAAAACATATGATGTGCCAGCTGCTTTTCCTTCCGGGCATGCTGTAAAAACTGGCTAATGGATCCCAAGGTTTCAGTATATTGCAATTTAAGCAACGGGCTGACCTGTCACTACAGCAACATAAAAATGTATCTTAAATAACCCTCAAAACTTTGTCAGACGTCGCGGTACGACCTTAGTTCAGGTCGTTTACGCTCTGCCTACCTCATTAGGGATAAACATACATACATATAATCACGCCTTTATCCCTTATGAGGTAGGCAGGGCGTAAACAACCTTAACGAAGGTCGTTCCGCCACGTCTGATAAAGTTTTGAGGGTTATTTAAGATAGATTTGTAGGTATATAGCTGTAGTGACAGGTTGTCAGCCCATCGCCTAAATTGCAATATATTGTTTTTACAGCATGCCCGATAGGAAATGCAGCTGGCACAATCTATGTTTTTCTTTAGCTCCCAGTCCAGCATGGATGACATAAGGGATAAAGGCGTGATTATATGTATGTTTTACATAAGTAACTAAAATAATTGTCACATATAGTAGTGTTATTTACCGCTTATATATTTATACCTTCTTTGTTGGATTAGGAGTTGTGTGCATTTTCATTAGCAAGAGAGTGTTACTTTGGTTACTTCAGTTTACCGGACTGTCATGACATGTGCTTAGCTAATTAGCCATCATAACATTATATATTCAGGTAAAGGAAAATTTCCATATTTATATGTATCGTCCTAATAAACGTATAAAATAACTTTAATGGATCGGCATATTTGTGTCGAACTAATAATATTTACACTTGACAAAACAAGTATAAAAATATAAAAAAGAATTCAAACAACCGAACTGGAATACCTAAAATACATAATTTAATGCATTAATTGTTCTAAAATTAAGCGTTGACATATGATTTTTGTAATCTCCTGTATTTTGATACCCCACTCAAAAGGTTAAGTCAATGAAAACCTTTGATTATTTACAATTTAGCGCCTAAAATCCGCCATTTTGAATTTTGAAGAATTACGCGTATCTAAGAACACTCGGGTGCTTGAGACCAATCGAACGATATCCTAATTGTCGAATTCCATCGGTAATAAAGAAATATTAGAACATACATAGGTACATCTCGTACATACAAGATACGCGCGCCCTTCCTTGACAGTCGGGTAAAAATATGCCTAATGTTACATTGATACCGACTTATAAATGATAGAGTTCATGAACCTATCTTACAAAGTATTTTGATTTTAAAACTAATTGTTGGACAATATTTAATTACTGGCTTTATTTATCCCAATAATCTATTGTTCGCTTCCATGGAATTTATCACTACTATAAATAACTGGTAATTAGTCGATTTTTTTAAAATGTTTTACGATTGTTAGCTAGTTTTATGGCAATTATAATTAAAATAGTTTTATTACTGCAACTATAATAACATTCGAATGACGTAGACATTTGATTTCCTACTGTCACGCTATACAGCCATATAAACATAGAATGTACCAGCTACTTGTTTGGTCGATCGAAATGTTAAAGTCAACCAAAGGTTGGAAACTTTGCGACTTTGCTTACCCTAAAAGGGATATAAACGTGATTCTCGTAGACGTTAGGATACATACCTATTTTCATCTTTTACTCTGATATTCAATAGTTTAATAAATAAATATTTGACTATATCCAGCAAGAGTCAAGTCAAATATCTATGACTAATATTACTCGTAACATGTTTTGTCAGCACATTCGGGTTCATTTCATTTTTTACAGGTTTTCCGGATAATAAGCAGCAACCGGTACGTTTAAAAAAAAATCCCGAACGACCAACGTGCCTCCAGAATCACAAAAATCCAGAAATATTTTTATGAAAATAACATTACATCATTTTGAGATTAAGATAGGTACATGTTTATAACTTTCTGGTTCATGAGTTACCAATGACCAGAATTGCTCAACTTTTTTAATCGATTGGATTCAGTGACCGTTATAGTACGTTTCATGTAATATAGTCTTATTTTAATACTTCAACACAGTTCGTCATGCCTGAAGAGGCAAGTACGCAAGGCCATAAGTAAAGTGAAGCACTTTTTACTAACTTATTGTTTGATCGTAAAAAATAATGTAGTTAAGATATCTAGTGAAGACCTTTGGCAAGGTAGTTTAACAAAAAGCTAAATAGAAAATCTTCGATATTCAATAGACTAGAGTTGCTAGAGTCATAAGTTATTACAAAAAATATAAGTTATAGTAATAGTACACAGTATAATGAATTTACAAAGATTTTATATACACTTTTTGACCGAATTATCTACTATTATTAATTACTTACTTGTCTAGGTATCCAAACATTTTTCTCATTCAAGACAAATCCAGGATTATCATAACTTTTCTCCCTCGTAAGTCCGTACTTAGAAAGTGTTGCACTGAAACTCATCTTGTCCAACTTATTTTCAAACAGAAACAATAGTCTATCTCGCTTATCAATCACTGGCCACACGAGCAGCCTTGAACACGTTACATTTAAGAAAGCAACTGGCACGTAACAAAATGCAATTAGTAAAAAAAAAAGAAAAATGCACTCTATGGTCACTTTCCCGCCAAATCAAACGTCAAACTGACAGGTGCGCGGGAAAACCTCGCCGCACGTAGCCTCGTCCAAGACTGGCCGCCATTTACAAGTTAACCCAAATAAATACGACGAAAACTCTAACCAAGTGGTTTTTTCTCTCGATACCTGTAATGGACTGTTTGATGTTTATATTATAATGCTATTGAATAAGCATTACGTTGGTAAGTTTTCCATAAACAGAATTTTCCGAAAGTAATTAAAATCGGGGTAGTCCTTCTTTGATAAAAATGCAATTAAGAAGTTACATAATATGGCAGCGATCTAATTGTTTTGTTCTAATCTTGGAATCTAATGACTTGTTTTCATTTCATGGTCGCGTGAGGACGTTCACAGTGGTCTGATTATGACGTCTGCTATTACGTTTTTTCTAAGTAATAGGTATTTGATACGTGTAAGTACTTCCTGTTTCGATACACAGCTGTTATGGGAATTATTTTGACAGCCTCAACTATCCCAAACTTTTATTCTTTCCTATAAACCGGGTGTATTCTTCCATGCTGGACTGGGATCGAGAGAAAAACTTAGAATGTGCCAGCTGCATTTCCTCTCGGGTATGCTGTAAAAACCAGCTAAGGGATCCGAGGGTTTCTGTACATTGCAATTTAGGCGATGGGCTGACAACCGGTCACTACAGCAATGTAACTACAGATCTACCTTAAATAACCCTCAAAACTTTGTCAGACGTGGCGCAACGACCTTTGTTTATGTCGTTTACCCTCTGCCTACCCCATTAGAGATAAAGGCGTGATTATATGTATGTATGTAAGGGATAGCGTCCCACAAACTGATAGTGTTCAGTCAACGAAACTGAACAACTTTCACCGGGAAATTCTTTCAGGAGATGAAAAATAAAATTGACTTTCCTACACAAAATGACCACCTCGATCAGACAATTTGTATGGAAAACCAAAAATTTCAAAAAAATCCTGGTGACAGTTTCGTTGACTGAGCAACCCCTATCAGTTTGCGGGACGCTGTCCCTTACACCTCCTAGGGTCAACCCACTAGTGAATGAACAACACCCTCCAATATTATCTATTAAAATAAGATAACAAACTGTTACTACTAAATAATACATTCCTTTTCCAGTGTAGATAAGATTGTTTTCGAAATCTAGAGTCAATCTCTACAGTGGTGGTTATTGTTCAGAGGTTAGTGTTCATGTTCAAGGGATCCGAGGGTTTTAGTATATTGCAATTTAGGCGATAGGCTGACAACCTGTCACTACAGCAATATACATACAAATCTATCTTCCTCAAAACATTGTCAGACGTGGCGGTACGACCTTTGTTTAGGTTGTTTACGCTCTGCCTACCCCATTAGGGATAGAGGCGTGATTATATATGTATATGTTAGTGTTCATTCACTGGTTTCTACTCAAACCAAGTCAGATGCCTCTAATAGTTGTGCTCCTAGGCGGATTAGAAACTCTGAGACCAGGGTTCATCGGGTCGATAGACTTGATACCCACTCGACAGAATAAGACTGGTTTCTAGCCCATTTTATACTTCGATTATTTTCTATAACTTAAGACTAAAAAAAGATATTGCTAAATCCAGAAAAGACTTTTTCATCTAATAACTGCGCTTGCAAATAAACACTACGTGATTTTGAAATAACCTAACCATCGAATATGTAAAAAAATATGCATTAAAGATAAAGTTTTTTTTTTAAGTTTTCATTAACTGGATTAACCCTACATAGCTCCTGACAATGCAGGCCTGCATTATCGGCCAACTAAATTATATGTAATATTTATAATCTTGTTCTTCTTCTTCTGTCGAGTGGGTATCGAGTCTATCGACCCGATGAACCCTGGTGTCAGAGTTTTTAAACCGCCTAGTAGCATAACTATCAGGCCTCTGACATGGTTTTAAGTAACGACCACTATCAAAGACAGCGACCGGGACTGACGGCTTAACGTGCCCTCCGAAGCACGAAATCATTTTCTTTTCGGACAATCAGGTGATTCAGCCTGCAATATCCTAACCAAACTGGGGAAAATTCACCGTGATAAATTCTCAAATATCAACTTTGTGTTTCCCCCCTGGGAATCGAACCCATAATCTTGTTAAGAAAAAAAGTTAGCCTAACTTTTATTTATACTAGAACTTTACAAAGAGAGTCAGTTAGTCGAAAACGCCTTCACATCGCGAGTTCCCACGGTTTGATCTGGTTTCTAATTTTATTACCTAACAATCGATTAAATATTCAGTTCATAGGGTATTTCTACAGAACCTAATTTTGTTTACTTGAAAATAAATTGACTAAGATAACTAACTATAGTGAAATAGAGGTAATATGATATCTAAGTCTAGTATCTAATACACTCATACACATAATCACGCCTTTATCCCTAATGGGGTAGGCAGAGCGTAAACGACCCAAGCAAAGGTCGTTCCGCCATGTCTGACAAAGTTTTAAGGGTTATTTAAGATAGATTTGTAAGTATATTGCTGTAGTGACAGGTTGTCAGCCCATCGCCTAAATTACAATATACTGAAACCCTCGGATCCCTTAGCTGGTTTTTACAGCATGCCCGGGAGGAAATGCAGCTGGCACATTCTATGTTTTTCTCTCGCTCCCAGGCCAGCATGGAAGTACTAATACTAGTACCTAATGATGTTACCATACCAATTGTCAAATATAGTGTAGATTCTAATTTCTGAACTGTCTACAATAAAATTTATATGACAGAGAACCTGCTCCTCATAAGAATGTATAGTATTAATACATAATGTGATTATGTACATAATATCAGGCGTTATTAGTTAGGAACAGGCAGTGTAACATACCATGTAGATATTAATCTTAGAGTCATATAAAATTGATTTTTATTCTCTAAAATTAATTTGTATTTTACTAAATATTATCTATATTGGCAGATAAAATACGTACATTTACAATGACCACTAACAGAAATACTTATCATACATAAATGTTATGATTATGATGACTGAAACAGAAGCAATGCACTCCTAAATACATTTTAACGGGTCTACAAATGAATGGTCAATGAACGGTCATATCATACCCATCTCTACAAAGTTCCAGACATTTCTTATGATAGAGCAGTTCAAAAAATATAGTCGTGTTATTAAAATGCAAATAGAAAACAACTTTCTTTGCGAATCCACCTACGCCCGCGAATTCACCTCTAAAGTAAAACTAACAGGTCTTCTGTCGAGTGGGTATCGAGTCTATGGACCCGATGAACCCTGGTGTCAGAGTTTTTAAACCACCTAGTACATACATACATAGATACATAAAATCACGCCTTTACCCCTTACGGGGTAGGCAGAGCGTTAAACCGCCTCGTAGAAGGCGCTTTCGCCACGTCTGACAAAAATTTTGGGCAATTTTAGATTAAAATATGTATGGCTATAGTGACAGGATGTCAGCCCATCGCCTAAATTACAATTCACTGTAACCCTCCAGTCCCTTTTGCTGACTTTTACAGCATGTCCGGGAGGAAGGGCAGCTGGAACATGCTATGTTTTTCTATCTCTCCCAGTCCAGCATGGAAAGAAACCGCCTAGTAGCTCAACTATTAGGCCTCTGACAAGGTTTTGAGTAACGACCACTATCAAAGATAGCGACCGGGACCACTATCAAAGATAACGGCTTAACGTGCCCTCCGAAGCACGTAATCTTTTTCTTTCCGGACAATCAGGTGATTCAGCCTGCAATGTCCTAACCAAACTGGGGAAAAATTCACAAAGTGATAAGTTCTCAAATATCAACTTTGTGTTTTCCCCCCTGGGAATCGAACCCCGGACCTCCGGATCGGGAGTCCATGGCACTAGCCACTAGACCACGGAGGCAGTTAACTAACAGGTAACAAGTCACTCTATCTCTCCATCACCAAAATCAAATCCATACTAACTGATGCACCTGGGAGATTAAATCAATCAGCATATCTTTCTTCTTCTTCCATGCTGGACTGGGAGAGATAGAAAAACATAGAATGTTCCAGCTGCCCTTCCTCCCGGGCATGCTGTTAAAGTCAGCAAAAGGGACTCGAGGGTTACATTGTATTGTAATTTAGGCGATGGGCTGACAACCTGTCACTAAAGCAATACATATTACAATCTAAAATTGCCCTCAATTTTTGTCAGACGTGGCGAAAGCGCCTTTTGCGAGGCGTTAAACGCTCTGCCTACCCCGTAAGGGATAAAGGCGTGATTTATGTATGTATGTATGCATATCTTAAAATTCCTATGTCCAAAACACCTCTGGAATTTGATGTAGGACTGGTCCGCCCGCATTCCGTGTAGAGTCGTTTAACATATTCTGGGTTGGGAACCCCTAGTTTGGAAGTATACATACATACATACATATAATCACGCCTTTATCCCTAATGGGGTAGGCACAGCGTTAACAACATATACGAAGGTCGTTTCGCCACGTCTGACAACATTTTGAGGGTTATTTAAGATAGATTTGTACGTATATTGCTATAGTGACAGGTTGTCAGCCCATCGCCTAAATTGCAATATACTGAAAACCTCGGATCCCTTAGCTGGTTTTTACAGCATGCCTGGGAGGAAATGCAGCTGGCACATTCTATGTTTTTCTTTCGTTCCCAGTCCAGCATGGAAGATCTTGGAAGTATAGAGGGACAAATAAGTGCATAATAATTAACTTGGTCAAAAAAAAGACATAATTTATTACTTATATCTATATATACACACATATATATATCTTATTTACACCCTGGCCTGACAGCGATAAAAATGTACCAGCTATCTATGTTTCATTTTAATCTCCAGGCCAGACCTAAAATTCCTTACTTGTGATTTCAATTAACTAAGAAACTACTAGGTCGTTCCAGGTCATTGAAACAAGAGTGAGTCATCGTAATCTAACTAGCTTTATCCCGTATCTCACGGGGCTGGCTACCTAATCTAGCTGATTGAACGAGGGTACTGGTTTTAACACAGAGCGACTGCCATCTGACCTCCGCAGCCCAGAAGGAAAACCAGACTCAATCCTAGATTAGGTCAGAGTTTTCAAACTGCCAATGCTTAGCACTGACCTCAGACATGGCTTAACGACTAATATCTCGGTATTATACGATATTAACCGGAACCAATGGCTTAACGTGCCTTCCGAAGCACGGAAAAAGCGCCGAATAGACATACATATGAAATTCGAATATCGAAAAACACATTGGTACCTACGTGGTGGGATTCGAACTATGACCTCCCGCTCAGGAGGCAGCGGCCCTATCCGCTACACCATCGAGCTCTTGACCTTTTTTTAAAGAGTGAGTGATGGATACATATGCCCATTTAACCACTTAAACAAAGGAAAGGTGACCCAATCGTTAGGTAATGGAAGACTGATGTGGGCGAGTCTATTTACAAATTTGCCAAATAGCGCGCAAGAAGACAACTTATAAAAGGTATTTATTTTTTAAAGAAATTCGAAACACTGAAAACATGAACCGATGAATTTTGATATCAGATTTTTGACCCACCTAATAACTTTTTTCTGACACAATATTAGTATCAACTGATTTAGGTATCTGATCAAACTTGTCCTATATCGATTTAAAGTACCTATTTTCCTGCTCCTGCAAAGTTGTTCAGTTTCATGAGCTCATTGGTCTCCTTCAGGATCGTTATATATGTTTATACAGGGTGTAAGGGACAGCACCCCGCAAACTGATAGAGGGGTTGCTCAGTCAACGAATCTGGACAACTATCACCAGGAGCTTATTATAGGAAACGAAAAAATAATGAGTTTCCCATATATAGCAGTATATTGTTTTTTATTTCATAAGTATATATAATTAATATTTATTAGTATGATTATTTAGCATATTTTTCAAGTAATTGTGTTTGTTTTAATTTTTTTAGTGATAAGTAAATTATAATTTATTGTTTTCAATATTTTTAATTGTGCACGTCGTATCTGCCTCTCAGAATGCTATTTCACTAGCCTAGGTCTGCTGGAAGAGATTTCTTTTTAGAAATAAGCTGTGCCTGTTGTTGTTTTGTTTTATATGTATATATAAAATATTCTTTGTATTTTATTGTGTACAATAAACTGTTAAATAAAAGTTACCACCTCGATCAGATCATTTGTATGGAAAAGCCAATTGTTTTTTAATTTCGTGAAAAAAATTCCTGGTTATGCTATGTTCAGTTTCATTGACTGAGAAACCCTTATCAGTTTGCAGGACGCTGTCCCTTACACCCGGTACTGTTTCTGTTACACTTTTTAAATATATGTCCAGTAGCCACGATGTCTGTACTACCGGATGCGGCTCATCTGAACGCATTACCGACCCATTGTGTCTAAACATAGCATCGGACTGGACACACAATAAAATACCACTGAACAGTTCTTATAAAGAAAACACTATTCGGTGTTCATAATGGGACCACAATTGATCATTATGTTAATGCAAGAGTATTGAGCTTTACATACATATATATAATCACGCCTTTATCCCTAATAGGGTAGGCAGAGCGTGAACGACCTAAACAAAAGGTCTTTCCGCCACGTCTGACAAAGTTTTGAGGGTTATTTAAGGTAGATTTGTAGTTACATTGCTGTAGTGATAGGTTGTCAGCCCATCGCCTAAATGGCAATATACAGAAACCCTCAGATCCCTTAGCTGGATTCTACAGCATGAGCGGGAGGAAATGCAGCTGGCACATTCTATGTTTTTCTCTCGCTCCCAGGCCAGCATGGAAGACTCAATACACAGTGGTAAATTATAAATAACTTTCAGGAAAATAAAAATAAATTGGACTTCCCATACAAAGGGCAAAGTTTAGCTTCACATAGTTAAATAAATCGTGATAATGTTATTAAATATCGTGAGACCTTATTTTAGAGACACATTAGAATTAGAAGGACCATCTAGTGGTCTTCAAAAGAGTTACTGAGAAAACTAAGACTCGTAATTATAATCAGCTCTCAAGAGTGGCAGCGTGTTTGAGTTTGTATCAGAAATGTCGTTTCAGTACAAAACGGCCTGTCAAATCCATACTTAATATTGGTCTTAATCTTAAGAACGCTTTATAAATACGACCCTTAATTACTTTTCTTTCTAATTCGTCTTTTTACAGTAATAGTGACCTCGACTACGTTACTAAGGTAAATCACTCAAAAAATCAAAAAATACTTGATTTTGAAGCATTTTTAGAAATATTTTTTTAATAGGAAAAGCTTTGTTCGTTGAGCGAATATTCTAGAACCATATTTTTAAAGAAATAAAATTATATTTATCGCCGTGAAATGTTTATACTCCACAGAATCCTATTACGGCGTATCTTCACCTTTTTGCCCTAGATAAGACTATGTTTACGTAACAAGGGGGCGTGTGTTATTGATATCAAGCAAATGTGATCCGTCATCTCATAAGTTTTATACAAAAATACTGATAAATGAAAAGCTATGATTTATATTATAAAATTGATTTGTTCTTGATCTTGCTGTAACCAGGGGCGACATAAGATCAATCAATCATCAATCATAGGCCTTTACGTCTATGTCAGACGATATAAACAGAGACTGGGATACATCGACATAAGATACCTGTTTGTTTATTCATGCTTAAAGCACAACAAAGTATGAAACAAACGTCACCTATGAAAGTGGACCGATATTCACGGATTCACAATTAAATACAGTTTAGTTTGATCTCTGTTCTAATTCTAATGTAAAGAAAATAACAGGTCTCTTAAATTACTTACTTTAGAAACGTATTAAGCAATATTCCATGCTGGCCTGGGAGCGAGAGAAAAACATAGAATGTCCCAGCAGCTGTAAAAACCCAGCTAAGGGATCCGAGGGTTTCTGTATATAACAATTTAGGCGATGGGCTGACAACCTGTCACTACAGCAATATACCTACAAATCTATCTTAAATAACCCTTAAAACTTTGTCAGACGTGGCGGAACGACCTTTTTTAGGTCGTTTACACTCTGTGTTAACCATTAGGGATAAAGGCGTGATTATATGTATGTATGTTAAGCAATATTGATTGATACGTGTATTTGAAGGTATTATTTCTATAACCCTCCCACTTACTTCTTACTATAATTTGTATGCAGACGATCTACAGATTTGTACACAAGTGTTACTATCTGGCCTTCCGGTGCAATTGAGATTACCAACAGAAACCTGAATATTACCTATCGCAGAATGGAGTCGCTGTTATGGTTTGAAGGTGATTTTAACCAAAAACTAGTTTATCATAATTGGCAGTCATTGGTACGATTCACGAATTGACCATAACTTTTTACCGCAAATTGTTTTGTACAGTACCCCAGTACACTTCAGTGATAAAGTTACATACCTATGCGTTATTTTTAAGCCTCATGTATCGGAGGTATAAACGGCTCAGGAATCTTTTGCCAACAAAATAAAAAAAAACCTTGGCACACTCTCTCCTTTTACCAATACAGGATTATGCAGACGTTTGCTATCCTGACCTATCTGTTGTACTGCTGAACAAACTTGAACGTCTGCAGAATGTTTGTATTCGGTTCATATTTGGTCTGCGAAAGTATGACCACGTATCTGCCCATAGATCCAAGCTTCAATGGTTGCCAATATCCCGTAGGAGGCACTGCCAATCCTATCCCTTTTATACTCCATTCTCTCCAATACCTCCTTACCTTAAAGACCGATTTACTCTTCAATCCTCGACTAAGCAGCAGCAACTTAACTTTGAACCTACCCACAAGACAGATTTCTATGGAAAATCATTAACGGTCCAAACAGTCAAACTGTGGAATGCCCGAAAACGATTGACGAGCACCGTCTATTGAGACTTTTAAAGAGCGAACAAGAAAGTTCTTATTAGATAATAATAATTAATTATTTATCCTGTCTACCATTAGCATAATATGTTTGTTATAAATATATATATATATATTTATAACAAACATAATAAATATATATATATATATATTTATAATATATAATATTTCTTCCATGCTGGACTGGGAGAGATAGAAAAACATAGAATGTTCCAGCTGCCCTTCCTCCCGGGCATGCTGTTGAAGTCAGCAAAAGGGACTCGAGGGTTACAGTGTATTGTAATTTAGGCGATGGGCTGACAACCTGTCACTAAAGCAATACATATTACAATATAAAATTGCCCTCAATTTTTGTCAGAAGTGGCGAAAGCGCCTTTTACGAGGCGTTAAATGCTCTGCCTACCCCGTAAGGGATAAAGGCGTGATTTATGTATGTATGTATGTATGTATATTTATAATCAGTTTATTTTAGTTAGGTATGTATTTATTTAGTAGTATGTATATAGTTTAAGTATTAATATGAACTGAGTAATATGCACTATTTCGGCTTTCTGCTATGTACTATCCTAATACCCAAAGGTTGCCTATATTGTACTGTCTTGTTCCTAACTTTTCTTAGTATTTTTGTTTCTTTGTGCAATAAAGTAATTTGTATTGTATTGTAATATAATACATGATGTAAAATAAAAAATGTAATCTAGGGTTCGTATTTATGAAGCGATCTCGAACTTACGACCAATTTTAAGTATGGATTTGACAGGCCAGTTTGTACTGAAATGACATTTCTGATACGAACTCAAACTCGCTCTCACTCATGAGAGCTGATTATAAATACGGCCCTAGGTGAACTCCCGCTATCATGAAGCGAAGTGATTGGTTGTGGCGTCCACAAACATAAACAATCATTCGCGTTAACCTCACAGCTTGACATATTGACCTGTGCCAGTGGCAAACAAGATTTCAGATTTGAAGAGGAAAAAACTGTATAATTAGGTATTTTGAAATAATAAAATTATCATCTCTCCAGCCTTATCCCGTATCTCACAGGGTCGGCTACCTAATCTAGCTGATTGTACGAGGGTAATGGTTTTTACACAGAGCGACTGTCATCTGACCTTCGCAACCCAGAAGGGAAAATCAAACCCAATCCTAGATTAGGTCAGAGTGTTCAAGCCGTCAATGCTTAGTACTGGCCACTGACATGGCTTAACGACTAATATCTACGATATTAAGCGGGACCCACGGCTTAGAGTGCCTTCCGAAGCACGGAAAAAGCGCCGAATAAACGTACATATGAAATTCGAAAACCGAAAAACACATTGGCACGTGGTGGCATTTGAAACACGACATTTGAGCGGGAGCTCAGGAGGCAGCGGCCCTATCCACTAGACCATCGGGCTTTTAAATAATAAAATTATAAAAGATCTTCTTCTTCTTCTGTCGAGTGGGTATCGAGTCTATGGACCCGATGAACCCTGGTGTCAGAGTTTTTAAACCGCCTAGTAGCACAACTATCAGGCCTCTGACATGGTTTTGTGTAACGACCACTATCAAAGACAGCGACCGGGACCGACGGCTTAACGTGCCCTCCGAATCACGAAATCTTTTTCTTTTCGGACAATCAGGTCAGTCAGCCTGCAATGTCCTACCCAAACTGGGGAAAAATTCACAAAGTGATAAATTCTCAAATATCAACTTTGTGTTTTACCCCCTGGGAATCGAACCCAGGACCTCCGGATCGGGAGCCCATGGCACTAGCCACTAGACCACGGAGGCAGTTATAAAAGATAAAAATTACCTATCGTTCAGGTTTGTGATGCCGTACATATCTTCAGAAAGTTACGTGCGTAATTTTCGGCGTTACGTGCGTAATTTTCGGCTGCTGCATCTACCATTTGACTAACCATGATCCACACGAAAAGCATGAAAAGAAAACGGTTTTCAGATATAATGTAATCTCTGATTTTTAGTACCTAACTAACCTAACTGCCTCCGTGGTCTAGTGGTTAGATCCATGGGCTTACGATCCAGAGTTCCTGGGTTCGATTCCCAGGGGGGGAACACCGTGTTGATATTTGACAATTTATCACTTTGTAAGGTTTTTGCCAGTTTGGTTAGGACACTGCAGGCTGAATCACCTGATTGTCCGAAAAGAAAAAAGATTCCGTGCTTCGGAGGGCACGTTAAACCGTCGGTCCCGGTTGCTGTCTATAGTGGTCGTTACTCAAACCATGTCAGACACCTAATAGCTGTGCTACTAGGCGGTTTGAAAACTCTGACACCAGGGTTCATCGGGTCGTTCGACTCGAGAATCCACTCGCTAAGAAGAAGAGTACCTACCTAAAACTCGTTTTGTTTGATTTGATTTAGTTTTTTTTAGTAATATTGAAGTTACAAGTATGCGTCTTACCTAAATCCTTGCACCTGTCTTGTATAAAACCATGTTCTGATATGAAATAAGCGCGCAAAACATCCCATTGTAAGGGCGTTATTGCACTGCTCCGTATTCGGTTCGTATCCGTAAAAAAAAAACATATAAACGGATATGGTTGGGTACACAAGCTATTTACTAGAAAGGCTAATTTGGATACGAATCGGAAATACGATATATTTTGGCCCCACTCGTAACGAACTACTATTTGTCTGTTTCTGACCTTGACCAACATAGTGAACAGAACGCCCACTCTATATCAATGATCCAATTCAAATATACCCTAGAAATAAATTGCTACCCCTACCTTGACATGTGTAGGGTTGTCGCGGCTTAAAATAAAAATATCGGACTGACCTCATCGAATCGGATTAGGTATCATCACTACATTGTATAAAACAAAGTCGCTTTCTCTGTCCCTAAATCTCTATGTATGCATACATCTTTAAAACTACGCAACGGATTTTGATGCCGTTTCTTTTAATGGATAGAGTGATTCAAGAGGAAGGTTTATATAATACATGCATAATTTAGTAGAGAAACACTGATAATTTCCGTGCGAAGCCGGGGCGGGTCGCTAGTACTACATAAAAATAAAATTCATCTATTGCAGGTATAATAGAATATCTAAGGAAAATAGCGGATATTTAAAACAGCCACAAATGGTTTTGTGGAAAGCTGGCAACCCTTTACGTACACGTATGTACATACATACTTACATATAATTACGCCTAATGGGGTAGGTAGAGCGTACACGACCTACAAAATGTCGTTCAAACACGTCTGACAAAGTTTGGGGGTTATCTAAGATAGCTTTGTAAGTATATTGCTGTGGTGACAGGTTGTCAGCCCATTGCCTAAATTACAATATACCGAAAGCCTCGGATTCCTTAGTTGGTTTATACAGCATGCCCGGGAGGAAATGCAGCTGGCACATTCGACGCTTTTGTCTCGCTCCCAGTCCAGCATGGAAGATTACACATATGTACACTCTTAAATCATTACATATACATGTGTATCCTTAGTTGACCTTGATTTTCTGTCCTTGTAATATTCAAAGGTCATTTTCTAGTGGTTTGTTTGTGGGAAGAAATTTCGCACTCATAATGTTTGGCTTTTAGCTACGACGCCTACGCGCCTACGAACGCATTCGAGATTTCGGCTACGAATTACGTCATTTCTGATCGCAAAAATATTTAAAACGATCTACAATTTCTATTTTAGGATGTCCTGAAACTAAGGACAGCTAAAGTTTAAGCTACAAAACTCTTGTCCACGTTTTTGTTTTCAAATACCGCGGCGAGCTCATATTACTCCGTTCCTAAATAACAATAGATTGATGAACATGGCATCACGACGTTCTTTACACCTTGCAACCCTACTCTTTGGAATCATTCAAAACAAACAACCACCATACCTATATCACAAACTAAAATTTTCAGACCCTCACGTTAGATTTGCGATTCGAATATCCTGCCCACAGCACAATACTGCTGCATTTCGTGGTAGCTTCCGCTATGCTTCCACGAAATGCTGAATAGCCTGCCTGCAATAGGAATAACCTGCCGGGTCCCATCAGAAACTCGAAGTCGATTTATATGTTTAAATCAAAACTCAAGCAATATCTTTTACAAAAACAAAATATATAGTTATAGTAGTATATCTTAAAAAAGGGTACAATTATTTTATTTTATAAAAGAACAGATTGATCTCACTAGTTTTTAAGCAATAATATATAATATTATGGTTCTATACGTATTATTATTTATTTTATTATTTATGTATTCCCTACACTTAGGTATAAATAACATTTATTTATTTACACATAATAATATTTTTATTTTCTAAGTTACGCTTATAAGTCCGAGCGTGAACTTGGTGTTTTAGGTTTCGTTGCTGTTGCTTTCCTATTTGTTATTTTATTTTTTATTTTTAATCTGGTCTCGCGGAAGATCAGCGCTGTGGTGGTAAGCACCTCTGCAGCATAAAGCTGAGCGAGTCCCTTTTGTCGCCTTAATATTATGTTTTAAGAAAAAACTAATGTCTTTAGATATAAGTTTTATGTTAAGTTATGTTTGTACACATTAATTGGGTGACAAATAAACCATTTTCTATTCTATTCTAGCTAATGTTGTATCAATTGTTTGTGAATCTTTTAATGTACATTTCAACGTTCCCCAGAAAGATTAATGAGAAATGTCCTGAAAAATGAGGTCTTCCTCATACAAAATGACTTAGGGTCCCGTAGTAGTCGATTAAAAAACCTTATTTTCGCCTAATTCTCTGTTTGTCTGTATAGTATGCCCCGCGGAGTCAACTCAATATGAAGTAGAAAATGTGGATGCAATTAAAAAATACCCGAAAGTCTAGGTAGCATAGCTTGAGAAATATTTAGAAAACAACGATTTCTAATAATACTTACACTATACCTGTCAAGGTGAATGATCTTTTTAGCTAAGAATAAGTAACTAATGAAAATTGTTGCAAGATTTCAAATAGATGCTGACATTGTTGATTCATACAATAATTAATTTAATCACCTACAGATTTATTATTATTAAAGTCACGGTATGGTCAGTTTCAATTTAGTTGCTGCAACGATTTGTTTGCTGTTACGTATAATCAGGAATAGCATAAAAGATCAGTGGTTTTAACCAACGTGTTTAGCGTACACGTAACCTTGTTACAAACATATGTTTTGCGGTTGACTATCTTCAAAGTTGTAAACTAAAATCAAGGTATGGGCCGCAAAACAATTCGATATCGATAACGCAACATTAAAAACACGTAGTATACTTTTATTAATTATTTCGGAAAAGTAGAGATTAATACAAATAATACAGTAAATAGTATTTGCTGCTACATTTCTGCTGTATTTGATTTATTATTATAAAAGTCACGCTATGGTCAGTTTCAATTTAGTTGTTGCAACGATTTGTTTACTGATACGTTGAATCAGGAATAGCATATAAGATCCGTCTTTTTAACCAACGTGTTTAGCGGCCCATAAACTGTTGTCTTTTGCAACTCATCTTTCGGAAGCGCACACGTAACCTTGTTACGAACATACGTTTTGCGGTTGACTACCTTCACAGTTGTAAAGTAAAATCAGGTTAAGGGCCGCAAAACAAGTTGGTATCGATAATGCAACATTAAAAACACATAGTACACTTTTATTAATTATTGCGGAATACGTAGAGAGTAATACAATAAATAGTATTTGTTGCTAATAAGTAAGAAACTAAATTATTGCGGATATTTTTATCAATCTAATTATCCTACTATTGATCTTGTTCACGAGTAAAGATAAAAAAGCGGGAAAAATTATGGATAGAATGAATGAAAAGGTGTGAATGAGGGTTTGACAGCTGGATATTTATGAACAGAAGAACGACTATGTGACGCGGATATCAAATATGATTAAGGGCCGTCAGGGTGTGAAGAATATTTCGTTTTTACTACTTTCATACATACATATAATCACGCCTTTATCCCTAATGGGGTAGGCAGAGCGTAAACGACCTAAACTAAGGTCGCTCCGCCACATCTGATACAGCTTTGAGGGTTATTTAAGACAGATTTGTAGGTATATTGCTGTAGTGACAGGTTGTTAGACCATCGCCCAAATTACAATATACTGAAACCCTCGGATCCCTTAGCTGGTTTTTACAGCATTACCGGGAGGTAATACAGCTGGCCCATTCTATGTTTTTCTCTCACTCCCAGGCTATCATGGAAGATCCTATTTACTACTGTTAAATATGCCTTGTTTAGGTTGTGATCATAACCTAAGAAAAAAAAAACTTATTGATAAACAGTTCAATAGTACACAAATTTATACTTTAATCAATTCAAATTATCCAAAAATAGCTTAAGATACCATGCTTTTGCCCTTATGCACTTTCCGAATTAATTCTACAAACAAACCCTTCAAAATTCACCTCTACACCCTCCCATTACGGTCCAAAACAACCCCTACGTGAATGACCTTTGCCTGACATTACATCATTAAAACAAAAAAAGAAAAGCCTTACCTTTGCCTCCAAAAGGCCGATAGTCTCTCCAGGCTCCTTGCCCTCTGCCATTTTGTCACAAAAAACTATAAAGTTCCAAATACAACGGAATTCGAAATTCGAAATAGTACGCTGTAGTATTAGCGATGGCCGGCCGCGTGTGACTGTCACCCCAGTGGTTCGCGCATGCGTTCGGCGCGTCCCGGACCCCTATTAAGTGACGTCACGTGACGTCATTCGTCTTAGGGTCCCGCTTGTACGCCAATTTGGGGACCAAATTCTATTCTTGGAAAAGGATAAGGAAGATTATTTGCGTCCTTAGTTTGACTATTGACTTATTCTGTGCGACGTAAAGGAAGATACTTCCATGCTGGACTGGCAGTGAGAGAAAAAACATAGAATGTGCCAGCTGCATTTCCTCCCAGGCATGCTGTAAAAACCAGCTAAGGGATCCGGGGGTTGTAGTATATTGCAATTTCTACCACAACAATATGTGTCACTACAACAATATACCTCCAAATCTATCCTTAATAACCGTCAAAACTTTGTTAGACGTGGCGGAACGACCTTTGTTTAGGTCGTGCCTATCCCATTAGGAATAAAGGCGTGATTATATGTATGTATGTATGTAAAGGAAGATCAATGACAATAGTTCATGTAAAGTTCATGCTATAAGTTTGATAACGCAGATAATTTTAAGTTACTTTACTGCTGCCATTTTATTTATTCATAAAATGAAAGGATGTATTGATCTTCAGGTTTGGTCTGTGGATTTGTATTGTACATAAATTAAATAAAATGATAAAAAACTTAACTCAAAACAATAATACAAAAATGTATAAAGATTAAACTCACATAAATAGATAAAGATGTAGGTATCTTGATAACTTAATTATTTAATTTATAATTAAAATAGTTTTACTTTTAAATAGAAAGTTTACTACTGACTTATACCGAGTTTATACCGTCATGTACTGAACCCGATTTAAATGAAATAAACTTTTAAATTTCACCTTTAATTTACATACAGAGTGCATGTGCGTCTATGTACCTACGTGCATATACCCGTATATGATTAAACCGATTGTCTGGTAGTAACAAATAACTCTGTAAAATCATCAGAAGAATATTTTTAATATTCTTTTTCAAACTCTCACGGTCATCAACATTATAATGATTAAGAACGGGAAACGTGGCGACATGAAACTGCGTTGAAATATCGGACACTCTTACAAAAATGGAAAACCACGGTAAATTTCCCGTTCTTTATCATTATAATATTATTAAGCTCTAATTTTTTATTGAACTTTAGAATAAAAACTTCATCATCATTAGCAACTTTTGAAACTTTCCGCCGAAAGGCTCGTTCTTACCATAAATTAGTGCGATCGGTCCTTGGTCCTTAGCTGAGTGGGCCCAGTACGGATTACTCGACTTCACAGACAACCTTCGAAATTTTTAGTAAGAAAATATATTAATGCGAATTAAAAAATCGTATGTAGAATTGTTTGATAAAATAAGTGGAGATGAATAATCTATGTACCTACTCAAAGGCCGGATTTAGGAGGGGGGTGCACGTGCCCCCGTGCCCCCCCCCCCCTCAGAACGATGTTTTTTGTACTGTAGAGGTTCCATCACAGTACTTGCTTCGAAGCACAGTACATACTTGTGCCCCCCAGACATAATTGTGCCCCCCAGACATACTTGTGCCCCCACGAGGAAAAAATGGTTTTAAAGATCGCAATACTTTTCCTTACACTCTGTATTGTAGGTGCCAAGGAGCCACCTATCTTAAACCCACTAGCTTAAAAGTTTTGTGAAATTGCCGATAACGCCGGTATTTGACCTAACTTTAACTTATCGTTGTTGTCAACACAAGATTAACTTAAATGGCCGTACTGTCGTCAATATGGTTAAGTATTTCGTAACAGGCGAAGAAATAATGGATTTTGGAATGTTTCTTTGTGTTTTCGTAGTTTTTAGGTAAATATAGTTTCAGCATTTCACCAGTTTGACCTAAATTGCAATACCTACACCCTTCAACTAAGTTTAAAAACTCTGGTAGAAAAGCAGCCTTTCTGAGACTAGAAGACGAGAAGACTTTCTGTTGTTGTTTCTAGTTTGGTTAGGACATTGCAGGCTGACTACCTGATTGTCCGAAAGTAAAATGATCCATGCTGTCGAATGGACATGTAAATAGTCGGTCCTGCGCCTGATTTCCCTCTGTCGTATCAGTCAATCTGTCCCATCAGAATAAGAGATTGAAGGAATAGAGAGTGCACCTGTGTGTAGCGCATACACTTGGGCACTAAAAACTAGTCCTGCGCAGTTGGTTGATCTCTGGTAGGTTGGCCGCCATCACCGAAAATCGGTGGGAGGACTATTATTATTAATCTTTGAATGAAAAAAAAAACATTTGAAATTCTTGCCCAATAACAGCTTGAAATTATTGTGAAAATTTAAAGGACTTCAGGACATCGTCTGCCAGATGACGAAATGTGATGCAATATTTCACCCCTGTTCCATCATCCCCTTGGTATGGGTTGGGGTGAAATATTTGCAAACTATTTCTATAAGATGAAATTCGTTGCAATCGTTATTAACACTGTCCCTGGCAACTTTGCTAGGACCAACGTTTTTTAAACTTCGGATTTCATAGATTTCAAACTGTAGAAATAATTTTATTTTAAAAATTAACTTCTTCTAGACCGTTTTCATTATCGAACATGTAATATATTATCTAAAATACTACAGTACGTATAATATGTCAGTTCTGTTAATTCGGGAAGTTTTCAATTTCCTCCCGGGCATGCTGTAAAAACCAGCTAAGGGAACCGATGGTGTTTAGCATATTGTAATTTAGGCGATGGGCTGACAACCTATCACTACAGGAGAGTTTCAATAACCTACAAATATAGCTTAAATAACGCTCAAAACTTACACAGACGTGGCGCAATGAAATTTGTTTAGATTCTTTACGCTCTGCCTACCCCATTAGAAATAAAGGCGTGATTATATGTATGTATATTTATAGCTAAGATTATAGCCAATTAATCGATTTAAAGTAATTAATCAAGTTCAAAGTTTAACAAAGCAACTATTGCTATTAGTTAGGTATTGAACTAATGCACCGGTAACTGATAGCCTGATAGTGATAAAATAAATACTTACTTACATTTTATTATGTTTACCTAAATATTGACTATAATGGATCGTCTAAAGTTTGCTTTGATAAGATTCTTAGTAACAAATACTTAACTTTATACAAGGTATAAATGAAAGCTCTGTATTATTTGAATAAATTCGAAAATTAAATATTAATAAGATTTTTCTTCCATAGAATGTGCCAGCTGCACTAAAGCAATATACATATAAATCTATCTTTAAAAACTCAAAACTTTGTCAGACGTGGCGGAACGACTTAATTTAGTTCATTTACACTCTGCCTACCCCATTAGGGATAAAGGCGTGATTAGATGTATGTATGTAAGAAGACTTGTCTTAGAAGTACCATAGAGAAGGGCCTATAGGAAGTCCATATGTCATTCTCTTATTCTTTCTCTGTCTTTAACTCTTCAGGTCTGTTTAGTTCCTGGTCAGGATTTATTTAAATGTATGTATGTGTGTGTTGTGTATATTCTTGCGATAGCGGAATGCTATATCAAAGAAACATAGCCAAGCAAGCTATATCAAAGAAACATGAGCCAAGCAAGATAATTAAAAGAAATGGTTGAATTTATCATCTAAACTCTTATTTATTATTTGAGGTATTTTCTTCCATGCTGGACTGGGAGAGATAGAAAAACATAGAATGTTCCAGCTGCCCTTCCTCCCGGGCATGCTGTTGAAGTCAGCAAAAGGGACTCGAGGGTTACAGTGTATTGTAATTTAGGCGATGGGCTGACAACCTGTCACTAAAGCAATACATATTACAATCTAAAATTGCTCTCAATTTTTGTCAGACGTGGCGAAAGCGCCTTTTACGAGGCGTTAAACGCTCTGCCTACCCCGTAAGGGATAAAGGCGTGATTTATGTATGTATGTATTTTCTCAATTTGTAGACGATACGATAAAATAAAAATCTGAATTTTTGAATCGATAATTTATTTTATACTTCAAATTGCTTAAATTAAATACATTCGTACCGATTTTGGGGCCGAAAATCATCAATAGTTTTGAATTTATAATTTATTTACAGAAGTTAACTAAATAACATGAGATGGCATTTTTATAATTAGTAATATCAGTCCATATCACAACTGTATTATAATAATTACAAATATATTGGTGACGGTTCCGGCTGTCATATTTCTTTTCAGTAAGTCTTAAAATCGGTAAAAATATTGATTAAAATGTACAGTTCCATATTTATGTGTAAGGGCGTTTTTGCACTGCTCCGTATTCGGGTCGTTTCCGAATCGTGTCCGTGAAATTTCTATCTAAAATGAATACGTATGTTTGCGCAAGCTGTCATACATTTACTAGGAAGGCCAATTCGGATCAGAAAATATTCGGATACGGATCAGTGCAGTTCAATCAATTCTTATAATGTGCAACTGTATTTTTTTTTGTCAAATCTCTTAACGATTATTAAAGATAAAGGTACTCTCAAGAATGAGTTCAGCAGCTAAATTGATAAATAAACAACCACAATTTACATAATCTCCTCTACTTTAGGAATTAAGCCGTCCCGGTCACTGTCTTTGATAGTGGTCGTTACACAAACCATGTCAGAGGCCTATTAGCGGTGTTATTAGGCGGTTTAAAAACTCTGACACCAGGGTTCATCGGTCTATCGACTCGATACCCACACTTCACAACAGAAGAAGAAGACGGAGAAATTAAAATGTAAATTAACTAAGAATGTGGTAGTGAAAGAAACTTAAATATGTATTTCAAAATATTCCAGCCCGAATCGACACCATTATAATACTTACAGATACAGAAATATTATTAATAATTATATTGAATCATCTGAGTTTCGTTAAATACTAATTTCCTAGTAAAATCTGGGTATGAGCGTAAAATTACAAAAACTTATTTAGTGAAGCACAGATCTGATATTATTCAAATCTAGATTCTATATTATAGTAATATTCTGTACTAAAACAAAAAAAAACTAAACAACTGTCGCCGATGTCTATCAGGGAAAGTTGTTCAGTTTAATATTCTTTAGAATTTTCTTTTAAATTGAGAAGTCAATAAATAATTAATTCCAAATATTTTCTCGATGTTTTTAAGGCAACAGATAAACGAAATATGCCTAAGGCATATGTTATTAACAGCTTTGTATAAGTTTAAATATTTGCATTCCCAAATAAAACTCTATTCTAAAACAATGATGAAAAAATGTGTATAAAAAAATCTAGGCTTAAATCTTTATAAAAATTGCTATAAAAATAACAAGTGTTAAAATCAAAAAGTGCGAAATTAAGGTATTAGATTATTTTTTTATAAAAATCTATTAGAAGTAACGACGACATGAACTATTTATTTCGCATTTACATTCTTCTTACGAAGCTTTTAAGCAGTTTCGTGTCTGTCGTTTGGAACAGTTCAACGGTAAAACAAAAAATTATATGATTCATATTTTTACAATTTGACTGGCAAGGAGAAAGGGACTTAAATAACCACTTACCTATAATTTACACAAAATAATTAAAGCTGAGTAATAATAACTAAATTCTAGTACATTCTACCTTTTGAAAATAAAAATTATAAATAATAAAAAATGAATTTTGAAATCTAGTTCTAATATTTGCAATGGCATTTATGCCCTGTACATAATTATAATGGAAATAAATAAATATAATTATAATAAAAAAAGTATTTTTTAAATAATAATAACAAATCGAGTAATATAATTTCTACAAATATCTAATAGATAAATAAACACCCAGAAATGCCATATCTATATCATGGCTTAATATATATTAAAATGTGTAATTTAAATATCTATAAACTAGCTAGAAGTATGTACAAATTATAAATAGTTAGTATATTATTATATAGCATACAATGCTCTTTAGTTACAATTAGATTATATTATATTTCGAAACAACTTCGAACAAGTAATTATTAGGCCGGTTTACTACTCGTTGTGTGAAATTAATAATAATATTATACATAAATAAATAACTACTTAACATTAACAATTATTATTATAAGTATAAATAATCGTAATTGACGATTAGAATATATTCTAAATATTTATTATAGTTTCAATGTCATGAATGAGATGTTTTTTTTTTACTACACGAGATGAATCCCGTACGAAATGACTTCTAATAGAAATAAGGTTTATCAGTCATCTTTGTATTAGATTTATAAAACCAGTATTAATGAAAAATCAAAGAAAATTTAGACAGTTTCACAAATAAGTATATAAATCCCGACGAAATCTATTTGCAAAAAAATATATTTAAAATTCCAATGTTAACGTTTTTATAGACATCATCAAACAAAATTGTAATGGATTTTAGAAAAAATCTAATCATTGCATATTTTAGACATACCTTTAAATATTTCCATACAGGTACATAGATTAGTTACATACTATTAGTTATTTATTATATTACTGTAATATATATCCAATGAATATGATATGTATGTATGTATACTTATGGATAGACACACAGTAAACAATTTGCTATTTACATTTAAATATACACACGGTTTTTATTATCTAATTCATTACAGTTTAAAACATCCTAATTATAAATACAATTAATCATTTACAATGGAAATTTAAAAGGATAATTTAGAGAAACATTGATGATGTTCACTTGATTGGATCATATAACTTGTATACCCCTGTCAGGAATTAAACATACCATATATATATATATATATATATATATATATATATATATATTCTTTATATATATATATATATTAAAATATATTATTTATTATATATTCTATAATATATTTCTTGTGTTTTATTGCATTAAAACACAAGAAATGAACTTTACAGAAAGGTATGCATACCACAGAGAAAAAATGAGACAGAATAAGAGAGGGACTTATGCAGTTCCTATAAGCCCTTCTCCATGGTACCTCTATGACAGGTATGTTTAATTCCTGGCAGAGGCATATGTATTATAAAGACGTACTATTTGTTTAACGTAACTGCCTGACGTACCACGCTGACATTTTCATACAGAGCAGAGCATAGTTTTGAGTGCCACAGTCGTAGAAGCGGATTACGTTTTTTTTTATCTTTGAGTATTTTTCCATCAAGCCTTATTTGATTTATTAAAAAAAGAAACAGAATTAGCAAGAAAATTACAAATATGATTTTCCAGATTTAGATTTTCCAGAAAGCGAGTTCCTAAAGCTCCCGGCGCCCAGCGCCATCTATGGCCCGCCCCCGGAACCACTACAGCCCCAACTGACCGAGCACGCGTCATAACCTCGCCAGCACGTCGTCGTCCAGCGAGCCGCGCTCCTTCATGGCGAGCTCCTCGAAGGACAAGCCGTCGCACGTCATGCTGACCGCCGCGATGCTCTTGAACAGGGCTTCGGGGTCCAGGTCGTCCGGGAGCTTGGTGAGGAATTGAGCAGCCGAAATGAAGTCCATGTCCTTGAGCTCGTCTTGGTACAGGTGCAGGATGCCTGGAAAGGGAATTTTTGGTTAATAATAAAAATAATGCTTCTATGCTGGACTGGGAGCCCACCCATAATAAAATATAATTCACTGAAAACGCAGTGAATAGAAAAACTGGCCTAACTGAATCATTTATTTTATACATACATACATATAATCACGCCTTTATCCCAAATGGGGTAGACAGAGCGCAAACTTTCAGAGGTCGTTCCGCCACGTCTGACTAAGTTTTAAGGGTTATTTAAGATAGATTTGTAGTTATATTTATTTTATACTTTTTTCAATTTGCATACTATTTGTAATGGCTAAACAGCAGGACTTTACTGTTATAGATAACTGACCATCTTTCTATGTAAGGTACATAGAAAGATGGTCAGTTATTTTTATGTTATGTTAGTTTAATGGCGAATAAACGATTATGTTAGATTAGATTTACCAAGAGCGGTGTTGAAGAGGAAGGTGTCTCCGTCCCTGAGGAACACGTCCCACACTCTGCACGCGGCGTCGAGCGGCATGGCTTTAGCGAAGGCTGTGTATAACCACCCCAGCTCTGGTTATACTCACCAAGAGCGGTGTTGAAGAGGAAGGTGTCTCCGTCCCTGAGGAACACGTCCCACACTCTGCACGCGGCGTCGAGCGGCATGGCTTTAGCGAAGGCTGTGTATAACCACCCCAGCTCTGGTTATACTCACCAAGAGCGGTGTTGAAGAGGAAGGTGTCTCCGTCCCTGAGGAACACGTCCCACACTCTGCACGCGGCGTCGAGCGGCATGGCTTTAGCGAAGGCTGTGTATAACCACTCCAGCAGGTACAGCTCTGGCGCGACTGTGTCGGCGAGGAGAGGCAGGTTGTGGCGCAGGAGCGTGGTGTAGGCCTTCCATAGGCGCTGGAATAGAAACAATGTAAGTTTAGTCAAAAAAGTGTTCTGTTTAAAACAGTCAGTTGTCAGCGCAGTTACCAGTACAAGTGACAGATGGCGCTGTCTGTAATTCCTAAAGAAAGAAAGAAAGAAAGAAAATAATTTTATTTTGCTCCACAACACAATAACAATACGTTATAAAATTAAACTTATCCTAAAATAGAAATTATATTGTGAAATGGGAACAAAAATGGTCTCCACTCAGCATATGTGCAGGAAGCAGAAGCTACCTACAGCGCTGGTATTCTGTGAAGCCAAAATGAAATAAAATGAAATGTGGACAGCAAACTTGTTTCCATCATTCAATATTAAAAGTAGGCTATAATGATACAACTAAATTCAGATACAAACTAATAAACTTTGGACTTAAATGAGATCTATAAAAAATATTTTAAATTTGCAAAAATTATAATAATAACGATTTTTTAAATATATAAATATTCACACTACTAGACCGATATTAAATACCGTATTAGTTTGTCCCAGTGCAACAGCTTGCGGAAAAATATTTTGTACTTGAAGTAAAAATTTCTTGAAGTTAAGTTTAAAACTGGATATGGATTTAGAATTTCTGATTAGAGGCGGTAGATTGTTCCAGCATTTCGTAGCAGCATAGCGAAAACTACCACGAAATGCAGCAGAACTGTGCCTGGGACAAACCAAACGTAATGCGGACCTAACTGGACACTTAGAAAAGGTAAGTTTGTTGAATAGATACTGCGGTTGTTTATGCTTAATTATACCGAACAGTAATGTAGAAAAATGAAGATTCTGACGTGCAGCCATGTTCATTACTCTATTTTTATTTAAAAATGGTGTGATGTGCGCCCGACGCGGTATGGGGAAGCAAAAGCGCGCGCAAGCATTTTGCACGCGTTGCACTAGTTTTTTTGTGCGCTTCAGTAAACATTGCCCGAAGACTGTGTCGGCATAATTTAATTTGGAGAGAATGAGAGCGTCGCAGAGTTTGACACGTAAATCAATTTTTAAATAATTCCGGACTCTATACAAAACTTTTAATCTGTAAAAGCAATTACGAACTATCTGTAGTACGTGACTTTCAAAATGCAGTTGGTTATCCATCACAACGCCTAAATTCCGAGCTTCTGAAACACATTCTAATGGTTGACTATCAATATTAATCTGGGGACTTAGATCTAAAATATTATCGACTTGGATTTTGCTACCAAGAACAACGTATTTTGACTTATTAGGGTTTAGGGTTAAACTGTTACGTGCTGACCATTCAGTTATACGATGTAGGTCTTGGTTTAGTTTATTACTGCTGTAAATGTGTTACTAGGGTCAAACGAAATAAACAACTGAAGGTCGTCGGCATAAAGGTGATATTTACAATGTTGAATGCTTTTAACCATATCAGCGGTGTACAAAATAAACGAATGGCTCCTTCAGCTTACAACCACACCATACATATGGAATGGGGCCTGGTTACCCGTACTACAGGGGCAATGCCTTTATCAGGAACCAGCTCTCACCAAAGTACTTAGTTTTATTAATATTCTAAGATAATATCTTGTACTAAATTATGAATATTGAGGTGAGAGAAATAAACATTATTATTATTTGTTGGTATACTTTTCAGTATCACGGGCCCACAGGGACCCGGACCTTTGAGGTATTTATTATTATTATTATATTATTTATTATACATCAACATCATCTTACATACTGGACTGGGAGAGAAAGAAAAACATAGAATGTTCCAGTTGCCCTTCCTCCCGGGCATGCTGTAGAAGTCAGCAAAAGAGATTCGAGGGTTACAGTGTATTGTAATTTAGGCGATGGGCTGACAACCTGTCACTACAGCAATACACATTACAATCTAAAATTGCTCTCAATTTATGTCAGACGTGGCGAAAGCGCCCTTTAGGAGGCGTTTTAAGCTCTGCCTACCCCGTAAGGGATAAAGGCGTGATTTTATGTATGTATGTATCATGAATAAAACCTGAGTAAAGTAGGTAAAGCAAAGAAAAACGAATGAACAAATACCTGCATGGCCGCCCCGTCCCTGGTGAAGGCGGCGCGCAGCACGGGCCCGGCCAGCAGGTTGGCGAAACACACGAACGCTTGCGGGGCCTCCATGTTGAGGATCAACACGGCAGCTATGAAAGACATGCCCTGGAAATACAATAAGAAAAATATTTACTATGATATCTATTTACATACATACATACATATAGTCACGCCTTTATCCCTAATGGGGTAGGCAGAGCGCAAACGACCTAACAAAGGTCGTTCCGCCACGTCTGACACAGTTCTGAGGGTTATTCAAGATAGACTTGTATGTATATTGCTGTAGTGACAGGTTGTCAGCCCATCGCCTAAATTACAATATACTGAAGCCCTCGGATCCCTTAGCTGGTTTTTACAGCATGCCCAGGAGGAAATGCAGCTGGCACATTCTATGTTTGAAGTTCTGGGAGCGAGAGAAAACATATCTATTTATCTATTTATTAACCTTCAAAACTTTGTCATACGTAGCGGAAAGACCTTTACTTAGGTCGTTTACGCTCTGCCTACCCTATTAAGGATAAAGGCGTGATTATGTTTGTTTATTTGTAATACTGAGTAAACAAAAGTGAACGACTACTGAAGTGTACGCTAAAATGTTACAAGGTAAACTAGCTAAATCTCGATCAGCGGGGCTCTTTCATCAGGTAACTCTGTTAGAGTTGATGGCATCGTTAAATTCAACCCTGTAGTTCAATATGACTGTACATTAGCCCAGCCACAAGACAGAAGAAAGGCTAACATACGATGCGCCATGATGACAAAGGGTACTTTTAATAATCAAGTACCTACAAAATTACCAGGTGTAAGGGACAGCGTTCCGCAACCTGATAGGGATTACTTGAAAAAATAAATTGGATTTTCCATACAAACTATCTGATTGAGATGAACTTTTTGTATGAAAAGCCATTTTTTTTTTCACTTATTGAAAAAAAATCCTGCTGATAGTTGTTCAGTGTCGTTGACTGAGCAACCCCTATCAGTTGCGGGACGCTGTCCCTTACACCTGGTACAACTAGGCATGTGAAAACATATACTAGCTAGAATGTTTAAAGTAGGTAATATACATCCTTCCATGCTGTACTGGAAGTCATAGAAAAACATAGAATGTGCCGGCTGCTTCTCCTCCCGAGCATGCTGTAAAAATCAGTTAAGGGATTCGAGGGTTTCAATATTGTAATTAAGGCAATGGGCTGACAACCTTTCACTATAGCAATATACAGATCTATCTGGAATAACCCTCAAAACTTGTCAGACGTGGCGGAACGACCTTCGATTCGGACCTTTACGCTCTGCCTACCCCATTAGGGATAAAGGCGTGATTATATGTATGTATTGTATTTATGTTGATTATATGTATGTATATACATACATACATACGATCACGCCTTTATCCCCAATGGGGTAGGCAGAGCGTGAACTACCTAAACAAAGGTCGTTCCGCCACGTCTGACAAAGTTTTGAGAGTTATTTAAGATAGATTAGTAAATAAATAAAAGATTTGTACGTATATTGCTGTAGTGACAGGTTGTCAGCCCATCGCCTAAATTGCAATATACAGTAACTCTCGGGTCCCTTAGCTGGTTTTTACAGCATGCCCGGGAGGAAATGCAGCTGGCACATTCTATGTTTTTCTCTCGCTCCCAGTCCAGCATGGAAGTACGTATGTATATACATACCTGGATGTATCCAATATCCGGCCTATAGCACACATAAGCGGCCAGCAGTTCATGTAGCACATCAAAATACGGTCCCCCGGGCTGGAATATGCACAAGTGTGGGAACGTCCGAGCGATGTCCAGCTGAATCAACTCCATGGAACATTCGTCACTATAATCTAGCAGGTTAGGGTTGGATTTCGAACAACACTTCTTTGGTTCCTCATCTTGCTTAGATTGGGACTTAAGGTTTTGTTCGCTGTAGTTTCTTGGTAGACTCAAACGGGGTTTGTCTTCTAAATCACTGTCTGTTTTTGATACTTCTGATTTTTTATCACTGGACGCAATTTTTTCACTGTGAAACGCTTTTTTATCACTACTTGACTCTACTTTGTCACTACACAATCCTATAATATCACTACACGACTCTATTTTGTCACTAGCATTACTGCCAAATGCCTTTTTATTATCACTGCATGAATCCACTTGATCACAACTTGCATCACCATTGACATTTACGGAAGTGGTTTTGTCACTACTTGAACCGGTTTTGTCACTACTTGAATCTACTTCGTCACTACTTGATGTTTCCGAGTCGGTTTTCTGTTCTTTTCTACAGGCGCAAGTTTGAGCGTTGACTTTTAACCGTTTCCTTCTCATCTGTGCCTCGTTGAGTTTCTGTTTTGCTTTGGCGACGTAATCTTGGTACAAGTGTTCTGATATTTTGAGTTTGTTTTCTATCGCGAGTTGCCAGACCCTGCCGCGTATAGCTGGAGGCAGACCGCTCCACCAGAGTTCTAAGGTGCGTTTCGAGTTCTTCCTGAAATTAGAAAGAAATTAGGTTTTAAAAAAATACTACCACTTTGAGCCAATTCTAGTAAATTACGTAAAGAAATCACCCACGTTCTCTTTTGTCGAGAAGGGATTGAGTTAACGAACGACCAGATAAATCTAGTCAAAATTTTTAAACAGCAGAAACCTCTGATATCGTTTATTAGGAGAAATTTATAGTATCAAAGCCGGAACCCTCTCAACAACACTCTGTCTGACAATATCTCAACAGTGTCTTCCGCTGATCTCAACAAAAACATCCATACGTCACATTATGCAGGTCAATACGATTAGACAGTTCACAATGGCAACGACCTGCTTAGAGCGCGCATTAGCTCTATTGTCCGCATAAACATCTACGTAGTTGCCTTGTATTTATGCAAGCTGATAAATTGCTAGAAATCCGCAGCTGTATTTATGAGTATCAAAGTGAATTAATTATGTAGCTTTCGACTACAGGTACCTACCCTGATTTCGTGTCAATCTGACTGCTTATGGCGAAAAGGTCTTCTAATAGGAAAGGGTCTTGATGAGAGAATAAATCGCAAAGTTCGGATCGGACAAAGTGTGGGAAATTAGAATTTCAGCCTTGATTTACAACAAACAAATTCAATTTTACGGAAGTGAGATCACCTTTCTGAAAGGAATTTCAGTTCAAATACTTACATATTACTCCAATCAGGCAGTATAGGAATAGTCCATTCCTTTGCATGTCTAGCCATAGCCAGCCTGTCCTCCATACTTCAAGACTCTTGAAGTGCCTTAAAGCTGCCTCCTTCTCGACTTTCCGCGTCCACCATGCTCCACTTACGTAACTCCAATCAGGCAGTATGTAGTATAGTAGTCCATTCTCTCTCGTGTCTCGCTAATCGTTCCTCCACACGTAAAGACTCCTGAAGTTTCGCATACCTCAAAGCAGCTTCTTTTTCCACCATGCCTTATATCTACTTGTCTCAATACACACTTACATGTTACTCCAATCGGGCAGTATGGTAGTGGTCCATTCTCTCGCGTGTCTGGTTAGCCGCTCCTCCATACGTAAAGACTCTTGAAGCTTGGCGTGCCTCACAGCTGCCTCCTTCTCCACCCTTCGCCTGGCCGCTTCCACCATGCGCGCGTGTTCTGCCTTGTGTCTGAGCGCTTCTTCGGTGCATTTTGCTGGTAGGTTTGATGGTCTAGAAAGATATAAGGGAAGATTTAAGTATCTTCTACTATACTGGATCGGGAATCCTAACTCTATCTATTCAATAAAAACGTAGGCGTGGTTGAAAGTCTGGTAGATCATAGTTCCTGCATTTAAGTTTTTTATATATTAGAATTATTAGTTCAGTCCGAAAGTGTGCTGATAAAAACCTCTTTTGGCCAACTAATCCCAGCAAATGATGAAATATACTAAGTTCTTCTATATTGATGTTCCATATCCGTAAAGCTTGAAAGATCGCCAAATAGATATTGAATAAAAATTCCTCTAAGAATTGGCTATGCCTATAAAACTTTGCGAAGTGATGGCTTGGTAACAGTCGCGTGTAAAGAGCACGTAGCTGATGTTCAAATTACGTAAGAGGGGTATAATTTGAATAATTTCTTTCATGTCAAAAGCCACTAAAAATATCAATAAAACTGTTCATGCAAATGTTATGTTATTTTTATTATTGTAAGCGAAAATAGGGAAAAGTCCCTATTATAAAAGTCTATTTCATCGACTATTGCGAATACACAGAAAAAAGCACCAAGGCTTTTCAGCCTCCATCACCATCAGTCTAGACTAATAAGTCGAGCTAACTCATCGCAGAAAAAAAAACACTTATTACGTACTAGGCACCCAGTTTGAAACTAGTCAGAACATTCCATGAAACAGTACAAGGCCTTAGCCCGAATCACTAATTTATCAATTTCCAATCGATTGCATGACTAAAGTGTTTGAATATGAATAATGCTAGTCGTTCAAATTGTTAGAATAGCGTGCAAAGATTTTAACCAAATTGTTATATCGGATTGTTCTTGCAAAAAGCGTAGTAAAAAACACTAACAGCAAATTAAGAGAACTATTAATGTCATTATCAAATGTATATTAATACAATTTAGCATGTATTTACATCAAGAAAGTGAAACATGTTCATTCAGGAGAAACGTAAAACTTAGGTATATATATATAAACTATAATACCATAACCCCAGCTCTTTCCAAGGGTATCGTAAAATTTAACTAAGGGATAAATAAAGGGAAAAAGGAGCGGTATTTCTTGTACCGAAACGTACCGGGTGTAAGGGACAGCGTCCTGTAAACTGATAGGAGTTGCTCAGTCAACATTACTGAACAACATTCATCAGGAATTATCTCCAGGAAATAAAAAGAAATATGCTTTTCTATACAAATTGTATGATCGAGGTGGTCATTTTATATGGGAAAGTATTTTTTTTTTCATCTGCAAGAATTTCCTTGTGATAGTTGTTCAGTTTCGTTGACTGAGCAACCCCTATGAGTTTGCGGGACGCTGTCCCTTATACCCCGTATAATTTTTGAATGTACTTGTAAATCCACCTGCCCAGTGCTTTAAAAATGGCATAATTAGATTAATTCGCGAAGTTCATATCCAACACTAGATAACTGTGTTCTCGTAGTAAAAACAGCAGCAAAAAAATATGGCAGGAACATTAGATAAATTATCACAATTAATAACGAATACGTTGACCTGACAACCTGTCACTACAGCAATATACCTACAAATCTATATTATATAACCCTCAAAACTTTGTCAGACGTGGCGAAACGACCTTTGTTTAGGTAGTTTACGCTTTGCCTACCCCATTAGGGATAAAGGCGTGATTGTATGTATGTATAAATAACAAATCAGTGATAGATAACCAGTAGTCATTGAAAGCGTAACACTCTCTAAGATCATTAGTCATCATGTATCTGTAATCCTAAAGAATGTGTTTCTATTTCTACCGAATGGGAACTACTTTACAACATCTGGTGGCGGCCATATGTTTTCATGTTTTGATTGCCATCGGAATTCCCTGAAAATTCTTGAGTGGTGAGGTCATCGATATACGAGGTGCATTCAATAAGTACCGAGCCTCATCGCCAGAGGGCGCTGTAATTTCAAAAGAGTTTAAACACAGTGTAGCACATTCTTTTTTAGGGAAAACGCGCTTCGAAATCAAAGAGCGCTTGGATGCTGTGTACGGTGACTCTTCTCCATCGATGGCCACCGTCAAGAATTGGCTCAACGAGTTTGCACGTGGCCGTACGTCGGTTTTTGATGAACCACGTCCAGGTGCACCGAAAACAGCTACTACGGAGGAAAACATTAAAAAAATCCATGATCTCGTATTGGCAGATCGCCGATTGAAGGTTCGGGAGCTAGCTGAGACTGTAGGCATTTCAGAAGGAACAGTGCATCATATTCTTCACGAGGAACTCGGCATGAGAAAGCTGTCGGCGCGATGGGTGCCGCGTTTACTCACACCGGAAAACAAGCGCAACCGTAAGACCACATCGGAGACGTGTTTGGCGCTGTTTAAGCGGTTTTGTGACCGTCGATGAAACCTGGACCCACTGGTACACACCAGAGACCAAGGAGCAATCAAAACAATGGATCCAGACCGGGGAACGTGCTCCAAAGAAGGCGAAAACTGTAAAATCGGCCGGAAAAGTTATGGCTACCGTTTTCTGGGATTCACAAGGTGTGATCTACATCGATTACCTCCAGAAGGGTAAAACAATTACAGGGCTTTACTATGCCGATTTATTGGGCCGATTCGACGCCGAATTAAAGAAAAAACGACCCCATCTAGCGAAGAAAAAAGTGCTGTTTCACCACGACAACGCACCGGTTCACACGTCTGCCGTTGCCATGGCCAAATTGGTCGAATTACGCTACTAATTGCTGCCCCATCCACCGTATTCTCCAGATTTGGCCCCTTGTGACTTCTTTCTGTTTCCTAATCTGAAAAAGTCACTCGCCGGGAATAGATATGGATCAAATGAGGAGGTCATCGCCGCCACGGAGGCCTATTTTGCAGAGTTTGACAAAAACTATTTCTCGGACGGGTTAAAAAAGTTGGAGCATCGCTGGGCTAAGTGTATAGAACTAAAAGGAGACTATGTTGAAAAATAAATTGCCACTTTTCCAAAATTTTCGTTTTCTTTTTGTAGGCTAAGTATTTATTGAATGACCCTCGTATGTTCTATATTCACTCATGCACTTTCTATACTGTTGAACAATGCACGATTTTCAAAATCACTGGGGATCCCAACGGATTAAAAACCCTTTCGGATGACGGACCTAAGCTCTTCTAGACTTATGATATAATATTAAGATAAATAATAAAACCAGTAAACAAGAAGCCATACGATAAATAAATAAATAACATCCATTGCTGTTGGTTTGACGTATTTGGCATGAGTTTAACTTCCATGTTGAACTGGAACTAGGATGCTCTACCCATACGTACCCAAATTAAAGTAGACTCTACTCACCTCTAATTTATATAAAAATCAAACCTTCGGTACAGAAATTTACAATACTTTCTGGGAAAGTCGAACATGGCTAAAACTGCTTCGAAGAAGTTTGTATTTATGTCGAGCAATACTGAAAGACTATATGACGCGGACTAGCTTCGCTTCATACTGCGGAGTGAAAGGCAAGAGGAAAACCACCACACTAAATTTCACTAAAAAGGAGTAATATGAGCTGGCGATTATTCCACCGACAAGAGCAAAGCTATTAAATTTATGATGATGATGAGTACTGAGATCACATACATATAATCACGCCTTTATCCCTAATGGGGTAGGCAGAGCGTAAACGACCTAAACAAAGGTCGTTCCGCCACGTCTGACAAAGTTTTGAGGGTTATTTAAGATAGATTTATAGGTATATTGCTATAGTGACAGGTTGTCAGCCCATCGCCTAAATTGCAATAAACTGAAACCCTCGATTCCCTTAGCTGGTTTATACAGCATGCCCGGGAGGAAATGCAGCTGGCACATTCTATGTTTTTCTCTCGCTCCCAGGCCAGCATGGAAGTTCCTATATATATATATATATACTGAGATCACACCTGTATCTATAGCGCCATCAAATGTTTGGCACCACTTGGTGAACGATGGGGCGCTATTTCGGTGCTCGTCTGGGTGTGAAAATAGCGCACTTCCTAGCATTGTTGTGTTTATGGATGGAGTAACGAAGGCGCCAAGACTTTTTGGTTGACTGAGTTTGGAGATTGAAATTTGTTGTCGCTAGTGGCAAGTTTACTTGTTCAATATAGTACATACATACATACTCACGCTTTTATTCCTAACGTGGTAGGCAGAGCGTTAACGATTCAAACAAAGGTCGCTCCGCCACGTCTGACAAAGATTTGAGGGTTATTCAAGATAGATTCGTAGGTATATTGCTGTAGTGGCAGGTTGTCAGCCCATCGCGTAAATTGTAATATACTGAAACCCTCGAAATCCCTAGCTGGTTTTTACAGTATGTCCAGGAGGAAATGCAGGCACATTCTATGTTATTCTCTCGCTCCCAAGCCAGCATGGAAGTAATGGACTTTAATATATTTAGATAAATAGATAGAGATTCAGTACAATGCAATAACAATAAAAGTAAAAAGACATCATAAACAATATCTCTAAAAAAATTAATGCGAAGTGTTCCCCCTACATTGGTCCTAACTCAGCATAGTACTGCGGCGCAAACAGCACCAAAGCGATAGAACCTATGAATTACAGTAGACAGGGTAAATACTAAGGTACAGAACCAGATATCTAACTATGTACTATACCTAGCAATTTATTCGCCTGTCAAAGGAAGCTGCAAGATTTCTAAGAGCACCATCGTAAGGGGCGTGCCCTCCTGCTCACGAAGTAGTAAATTGCAGACTTCTGACCTTACTTGAGGAGTGTAGGAATGCAACACATGTAGCACATAAGGTACATTCATTAATGCTAACAATACCTACCTACATAAACAAAAACCTTTTCTTGAGGGGAAGGCAGAGATTAAAGTTTTTATCTTAATCAATCAATCAGATCACATCCTTCTGCTTGTTACGATACCTACAAACGTCTTTCGCATCAGTTACTCTTATTCCTATATCAAGTGGTCTAGACCATCCTAGACTACAATCAAAATGTATTCAATAGCAAGTAAACTAGACCATCCTAAACTACAATCAAAAGGTATTCAATAGCAAGTAAGTAAATACTGACAAACAGATCCCATTTCTACAAGAACATTTAAGTATTAAGGTAGGGTTAAGACCCTCTAGCTCAGCGGCCCGGAATAAGCAAATTGCAGAGCCACTGTCCAGACAGACTAACTATCATTCATTATATTGCCGTTTCCGGCGACGACCACTTCCAATTGATGGTTTCAGTCCATGGCATGCGTGGACGGCTCGCCAACCGTGAGAAAAAGATTGAGGTAAGGAATGCGAACATTAACAAATATGCAGATGCCTGCAATCTCTCTTATCCCTGCGGGTATTTCAAAAACCTTCGGCTGGCTTTGGACGACTGAGAGTTCGTGATAAAGCAGGGAGCACACAATACTTCACATAATAGGTTTCATAATTTTGATAAGGTATTATTAGTATTGGGTAAGACTGCATCTACTTTTACACCAGCTACACCATTTCACTGCTAATATACACCAGGTGTAAGGGACAGCGTCCCGCAAAACTGATAGGGTTTGCTCAGTCAACGACACTGAACAACTATCAGCGGGTTTTTATTTCAGGAAGTAAAAAAAAAATGCTTTTCCATATAAAATGTTCACCTCGATCAGACAATTTGTATGGAAATGCCATTTTTTTGCACTTCCTGAAAAAAAAAACCTGCTGATTTGTTCAGTGTCGTCGACTGAGCAACCCCTATGAGTTTGCGGGACGCTGTCCCTTACACCCGGTACGTATGCCTCCCCCAGTTGTGGGGCATGTGCCTTTCGAAGGACCGCTAAAAATCCATCGAACATTTATCCGTCCAATGTTATTAGAGGTTTATTATAGGAAAGAAATAAGTACACACCACGGTGCCAAATTGAGCACTATAATAGTATGTATAGCAAATTGCTATAGTATGTAGTTATGACGGAACATCCGGTTCGCAGTTATGTAAAAAAGAAATACAGCTGCTAATTGCAGGTGTATTTAGTTTTCATATCGCCAGATCTCTGTCATTGATCTTGGTATTATTGCAAATTATAATAAAAGGTGTACAAATTATATCATTCTTATTTGGTCATTTTTGATTCAATATCTTGGTATCCTGCCAAAGATTACCAAGTATTCATATTAGGTACTTGACGACCGCAGCAACTTAAGTTTTCCTGCAGAAATAGAATATTTTCCTGTGGTAAAAAGTAGCTATTGTTACTCATTGTTAACGCAGCTTTCTAAATCATTCAATATATTTTAATACATATATATAATCACGCCTTTACCCCTAATGGGGTAGACAGAGCGTAATCGACCTAAACAAAGGTCGTTCCGCCACGTCCGGCAAAGTTTTAAGGGTTATTGAAGACAAATTTGTAGGTGTACCTACAATATATTGCTGTAGTGACAGGTTGTCTGCCCATCACGTAAATTACAATATACTGAAACCCTCGGATCCCTTAGCTGGCTTTTACAGCATGCCCGGGAGGAAATGCAGCTGGCACATTCTATGTTTATCTTTTGCTCCCAGGTCAGCATGGAAGAAAATTATATATTTTAATACCGCAGATATTCTCTAGAATGATGATGATAAAGAATGATGGTCTAAATAAAGGTTTTATTATTTGCGTCCTGTACAAGTAGGTATGTATATTTTTGTTATCAATCTAGCTATGATAAATATTGCTCTCACGACATCAGATTCTAGTTACGTAATGGAATGTTTTATAAAAGTTGATAAATGTGGTCATATGTTGGTGATCGTTGTCATCAAACGTTATGTCGGTGATTATAATGTTATGAAAGTCCACTGTTAGCTATGTATGACACGTGGACACGCTATACTAGTGTCCAAACATGTAGGTTAGCGTGGTTCAAGCTAGTATGGAAAAAAACCAAACTCATGCAAGAGATTTGGCCAGCCCCTCATATTGTTACACGTATTAAAAAAATGTGGTGTGCAAAATTTCATAAAGATATCTTTAATGGAAAGGGATGCTCATCTGTAGACAAATTTGTGGAATTGTTAGAAAAGATAATAAAAGAAGTAAAATTTTTTTTTTTTAGTATAGGAAGCTAATTGTGTCAAAGGTTTGAATTATCGAAGATAGAAGCCTAGGAATCAAAGTTATTTTCAATCAAATTTTAAGGAATATCTCTAAATTTCTACACTATACTTAAATGCACTTACAACACCTAAAAGTTGCCTTGGACTACGTTAAACATGTATTTCTTTATATTTTACTTCAGAGACCTACTCATATCCCTATTTTTAAGCAGTAATGTTAGTAAACTTGAGTGACTGTTTTGTGAAAACTTAAAAATATGAGCAGCCTCTTGCCTTTAGTTTAGGAAGCTGATATTCTGCAATAATAATAATATGGATACAATTAACAAAATAAGAGGGTGGCCGATACGAAAATTAAAAAAACTACTTTTTGAACCACCCTAATGTAGGTATGCAACGTGAGAGCTGAAAATATTTCCATATCCTCCAAGCGTTTATTTTTTCTGTTTTCTTTCTCTACTTGCATGGGACAGTACAGTGAGTACCGAGGGAAAGTATAGTATAGGTAAACGCATGTCTACGTCGAATATGGTAGAGCAAAATCTGCCATGTCATCTTCCTGCCCCAGAATTTCTCGGGATCGGGTACCTAATCTTGGGGATTAAACGAGTTCAAGGGGTTCATCGGGTCGATAGACTCGATACCCACTCGACAGAAGAAGAAGAACGAGGTAACTGGTTTTAACACAGAGGGACTGCCATATGACGTCAGCAATCCAGGGAGACCAAACCTAATCCTAAGTTAGTGGCAAACCCAACTGTCAAAGTTTTCAATCTACGATATTAACCGGGACCAATGACTTTTATTTACGAACGAGCCTTCCGAATATTCAACAATCCTTTAAATTCAAGAGTCTACATGAATAAAACAATGTAGTATTTCTGTACTGGGGTAAATGTATTTGGCTGCTTCCCAGTTTCACAATCAGAACAGGTGTAGCAACACGTGATTTTTATACACGATATAGAGTCAGAAAATACCCTATAATAAACATTAGACGTGGATTATCACGTTGCTCTACGAATGTAATTTTAGATTATACAGACACTACCTTGTGCCAGTAAACGTGATCTTCGAATAGACTACTTATTCGGAAAGGTAGACGCAGCAGCGTAGGTAGGGTCGCACAAGGTGGAATGAATCTGGTAAAGGGCGCGATGGACCGACTCGGGAAGCTGCTGGATGCGAGAGGCGCTAGACCGATCATCGTGGAGGTCCTTGGGGGAGGCCAATGTCCTGCAGTGGATGTCTATCGGCTGAGACGATGAAGACTTAGATTTACATACATACATATGATCACGCCTTTATCCCTAATGGGTTAGGCAGACCGTAAACGACCTAAACAAAGGTCGTTCCGCCACGTCTGACAAAGTTTTAAGGGTCATTTAGATAAAGATTTTGTAGCTTTATTGCTGTAGTGACAGGCTGTCAGCCTATTGCCACAGACACCCTCGGATCCCTTAGATGGTTTTTACAGCATGCCCGGGAGGAAATGCAGTTGGCACATTCTGTTTTCTATCGCTCCCAGTCCAGCATGGATGTACTTATTAATCCTACTTTTAATTGAACAAAATATAAAATTAAGGTTGTGCCTTTTATGTCATTAAATCCTCGGAAATACAGCACTTTCCTCAGCTTTCAATTTGTTTCAGTAGCGGTGGGCGGCTTACCACATAGTTAAGCAGAGCATGACGAACAATAGGTACGCGAATTGTATACAATATTGAATTACGACTTAGTACGAATGTAAATTTACTATAGTGGTAACAATTCACTTTCTTTCCCAATGTATATACCTTGGTTCGTGGTATACGAATTTAACCTGGCTAAAACAAATCCTGGAGCCCTATTTATGAATCATTTAAAGTAACATTTTTATACGATATCCATAATATTTCGCATGAGAATGCTACTCTTTCGTATAAGCATTTCAATTCAAATGTTTCAAAAATATGGCTCCAGTCCGAATCAAAACACTTTCCACATCAATTATAGAATATTTTATATTATATTTGCCCTCCTCGTTTCGTCCATGAAAGGTAAGTAACGTAAATAAACTACTATTGATCGTGGAATTAATCATAGATTACTGCCCGCATAACTTAATTGACGACCAATAAGGATGATTAAAGATGGTAATCGAGTAATAAATTCAGCCCTATTCATTGCGTGGTTGGTTCGACGTTAATATTATTAATTGCTAGGAAGAGAAGAATAGTGTAATTCAAGTCAATTCTAGTAAGTTAGTGACCGTGTTTTATTCGTTATTGTACGGGGTGTAAGCGACAGCGTCCCGCAAACTGATAGGGGTAGCTTAGTCAACGGAATTGAACAAAGAAGTGGTAAAAAAAATAGATCTTCCATACAAATTGTCTAATTGAGTTGATCATTTTGCATAGGAAGTTTTTTTTTCTTTACATACAATTTCCTGGTGATAGTTGTTCAGTTTCATTGATTGAGCAACCTCTATCAGTTTGCGAAACGCTGTCCCTTACACCAGATTGTTATTCTTTTACTTTTATTTTAAAGTAAAGAATACTAGTGTTAGGTCAAAATTTGAGAGAGGTGTATTTCTGAAATAAGAGTGATACTGTCCAGTAGTGACCAGCTATCAGATGATTTCATACATACATACATATAGTCACGCCTTTATCCCTAATGGGGTAGGCAGAGCGTATACGACCTAAACAAAGGTCGTTCCGCCACGTCTGACAAAGTTTTGAGGGTTATTTTACGAGATTTGTAGGTATATTGCTATAGTGACAGGTTGTCAGCCCATCGCCTAAATTACAATATACAGAAACCCTCGGATCCCTTAGCTGGTTTTTACAGCATGCCCGGGAGGAAATGCAGCTGGCACATTCTATGTTTTTCTCTAGCTCCCAGGCCTGCATCGAAGTATCAGATGATTTCAAGAAGTTAAAAAGGATTGGAGTCGAGATATCTAAAGTATAGATAAAGGAATTATGCTGATTGCTGTGCTGTTGTTGCAAGCGTACTATGGGCAAAGAAAATATAATATCAGCTAACGCTAAGTTATCTGTTTCATGACAGAGTCGTGCGGAGATAGGCAATTTTACTGCCTAGTGTAGGCAGTAACAGTGCAGTAGTTAGATTTATACTACATTCGCAGCGAAAATCAAATCTGCACTACCCTTCTTTTGTCTTTCTTACATGCTGGACTGGGAGCGAAAGAAAAACATAGAATGTGCCAGCTGCATTTCCTCCCGGGCATGCTGTAAAAACCAGGTAAGGGACCGAGGGTTTCAGTATATTGCAATTTAGGCGATGGGCTGACAACCTGTCACTACAGCAATGTACCTACAAATCTATCTTAAATGACCCTCATAACTTTGTCAAACGTAACGGAACGACCTTTGTTTAGGTTGTTTACGTTCTGCCTACCCCATTACGGACAAAGGCGTGATTATATGTATGTATGTATGTATGTCTTCTTTTGTCGTGTGAGTCACGATTAACCCTCGTGTCGTTTTACACCGCCTAATAGCACAGTTAAATAGGCATCTGATATGGTTTTTGTAACGACCACTATCAAAGACAGCTACCGAGACCGACGGTTTAACATGCCCATCGAAGCACGGAATCTTTTTTCTTCCAATCAGGTGATTCAGCCTGCATTGACCTAACCAAACTGGGGAAAATCTCACAAAGTGATAAATTAACAAATATCAACTTTGTGATCATCAAACTCAGGGCTCCCGATCCAGGACCTCTGGCCACTTAACCAAGCAGGCAGTGATGATGGGAAACTAATAAATACATAATATTATAAGCCTTTACCTGTCATTTTCTTCCATGCTGGACTGGGAGCGAAAGAAAAACATAGAATGTGCTAGCTGCATTTCCTCCCGCGCATGCTGTAAAAACCAGCTAAGGGATCGGAGGGTTTCAGTATATTGCAATTTAGGCGATGGGCCGACAACCTGTCACTACAGCAATATCCCTCCAAATCTATCCTAAATACCCCACTAGGGATAGAGGCGTGATTATATGTATGTATGTTTACCTGTCATGCTGTATAAGCGCGATGGAGCTAGCCACCAGGTCCTCAAACTGCTTCTCACTGGCCGAGCTGCCCTGTCTCTTATGATGATGAGGAGTATTCGCTCCTGAAGACACGGGGGTCAGCGACTTCGGGTCTGCAGTCAGGGTCTTGGATGAAAGGTTTCCGCTGGACTTGCTGCTGAAGATTTTCCAGGAGACGCCTGACGGAACCTTGTCGGTGGTCTCTGATTTGGTTGATGATGATGAGCTTTTCCACGGGAAGACGCCTCTGTAACAAAGAAAAAAATAGATAAGCTGCAGGATCGATTCAGATATACATACATACTTACATAAATCACGCCTTTATCCCTTACGGGGTAGGCAGAGCGTTTAACGCCTCGTAAAAGGCGCTTTCGCCACGTCTGACAAAAATTGAGGGAAATTTTAGATTGTAATATGTATTGCTATAGTGACAGGTAGTCAGCCCATCGCCTAAATTACAATACACTGTAACCCTCGAGTCCCTTTTGCTGACTTTAACAGGGCAGCTGGAACGTTCTATGTTTTTCTATCTCTCCCAGTCCAGCATGGAAGGAATAGGCAGAAAAAAAAAGAATTCAGATATAGGCATAAGGTTGGATACCAAAGGTTCATTATGTTATTTACCAAATAACTACAGTGATGGACTTGTAATTGTTGTCAATAACAAAGTGTATTTAAAACATAGTTAAAAATAAAGTTGGCTCACAAACTAACATTTTATTAGACGATCCATACTAAGATTAACATTTTAGTCAACAATCTGTGTCTACTAATATTGTGCTCTTAACCTTCAAACATCTTGTATTGAGATCATGAGGAAAATACCAGTCTCAAAGTCATGAGAACTAAGTGTACTTGTAATAGATGGTGATTTAACTCGTCCAAACATTTAAATATATATAGCTGTTCAAAATAGTATCATACATACATATAATCACGCCTTTATCCCTAAAGGGGTAGGCAGAGCGTTAACGAGCTATACAAATACAAATCACTTTATTTCCACAATTACAATAACATAACAAACACGACAGGTAGGCAGATAGATATTTTACAGAAGTGGAAAAAGGTGTGGACAGGTTTAAGTCCACCCTAAACGACGGTCGTTCCGCCTCGTCTGACAAAGTTTTGAGGGTTATTTAAGATAGATTTGTAGGTATATTGTTGTAGTGACAGGTTGTCAGCCCATCGCCTAAATTACAATATACTGAAACCCTCGGATCCCTTAGCTGCATGCCTAACAGCATGCCCGGGAGGACATGCAGCTGGCGCATTCTATGTTTTTGTTTTTGTCTCGGTCAGCATAGAAAGGTATTACAAAATTGTATCAACTTTTCGAATTTCAACTTGGAATTTAAGCAATCAGAAGTTTAAACTATAAAACTGCCCGTACGTACTTAAGTTTATTTTAATCAACAAGCAATAATGAGAAACCTTGTCTGGAGCTGTACTCACGGATTATTATCACGAAAACTCATTTCATTACAGAAAGCGAAAGTAAGAGAAAGTTTTGGCATTCCTAAACAAAAGATGCTTTGAAATAGTTCATAAAAATAATTATAACAAAAATTTTGTTATAATTAGTTCAAGTAGATAAAATATTACGACTTAATTTTTTACAGTACAAAACAAAACGTGAATAGAAAATAATTCTGAAACGGCCAGCCGAAATTATAAAGGTTTTTTGTTTTGGACGTGGTGGTCGGATCGTGCCTTTATTTTTTTTCATTTAGCCTACATCATTTTACTGCTGAGAAAAGAACTCTCTATTCTCATATATTTCGATTTCCTATTTAGCAGTAATTTGCTAGGGCCTCCTAGTACATCGTCCTCTGCCCACGCGTCGTCTGGCGAATTATCACACAATGACATTCCACCCGCTGCGCTCGGGCATTTGTGATGATAACATTGTTGAATTTTATGTATTTTAGACTAAATACGAATATTATGCCCACTCAAATAGATTTAATCTAAATAAGTAAAATTTTAATTATGTTCATACTAGGAATTTTGGCATTCGAGATCGTTTTGAATTAGAATACAAAGGATTGGAGAAATGATGTTCCAACTTCAAAATATATAGATTGGTTGGAAAGGGACATATCGGACATAAGCACCTCATTTTATATTCCTGTTGTAAAATATGCCGCGACTATGATGATCTAAAAAGCGGTAACGCTGATTTTGATTTATTTAACGTTAACGTTCAGCATTATAAATATATCTGCGCACATCTCTGCATCTGTATGTAGTCAAAGTAAAACAAAAATCTATTGTAAAATATATTTTTTATTTTATGTTGTAATTTACTAGTATTTTAATCAAATGTTATCATTATTGTTTTGTAGTGTTGTGTACTTTTGTTAGAATTAGGCCAAAATTAACTTATATTTCGTCATGCTGTGTACACTGTTTTGGATTGTAGTCTGGACTTTTATTAAATTGTTATTTTAAGCTTTGTTGTCTACTATCTGTTTGTGTGCCATAGTCAAGAAATAAGAAAGCATAAAATCGGTATTAGCCATGACAGCTGATTATCAACTGTAAACCTTGATCATCTTATCTAGCCAACGGCTTAAAACTGTGCTTTTTGAGAAAGTCCATGACCTCAGTACTAAACTGAATTATCCTCGATGATTAGAACAATGATTTCGTAATTTTAATAGATAACAGATTATCTTCAATGTCGTTTTAAAGTAGTCACTTGAACGTAATGCTTATCATTTTAGTGAATCATTGTTTACATTTTTTTACTTACGCAACCTAACCTTCTAAGGGCGTTTGTGCACTCATCCATATTAGATTCGTATCCAATCTAATTAATATTGTTTTTTAAACGCATATAACGTATATACATTTTGTGTTTTGATGCGGGTGCATAAACTGTCATACAATAACTAGGAAAGCCAAATCGGACAGGAATCTAATATGGATGCGTCAAACAACTAAATTTTTGTCCATGCTAGACTGGTAGCGAGACAAAAACATAGAATGTTCCAGCTGCATTTCCTCCCGCGCATGCTGCAAAAACCAGCTAAGAGATCCAAGGGTGTCTCTATATTGAAATTTAGGCGGTAAGCTTACAAATTGTCACTACAGCAATATACCTACAAATCTATCTTGAATAATCCTCAAAACTTTGTCAGACGTGGCGAAATAACCTTTGTTTTAGGTCGTTTATGGTCTGCCTACCCCACACAAACGCCTTAAGTATAAAAATCTAAAGTATGTCAGATGGGTAAATAAATCGCTTGCTTCCATAGAATATAAATAAAAAACAGACATCTGTTTAATTTCACCTGAAAGCTTACTTCCTGCATCGGACAATCATCCAATGTCATACATTTTATGGAACAATAATGCTTCGCAATAAAAACATGAAACCAACTTTATGGAAAGAGCATTTGGCCAATAAAGCATAAAAATATGCCATGCAACTGTATAAAATTTTACATTATTGCATTTTTTTATAGGTATTTATTCATATTATTATTAATTATCTTAGTATTCAATTTATTATTATTAATCTTAGTTTTAAATTTTAATATTCAATTTAATTCTAGTTCTCAATTTGCAGTGCCCTCAACAGGGCGTCATATGTGATACTATATGATACTATATGTATGTCTGTATATTAAATCTTACGACACCATGTGACAGCAAATATGTAAATGAATTATGAAACAAAACTCCTGAATTTGCTTACTTCACTCTTATACATACAATACCAATTACAATGATATATTAAAATCCCATTAAATAAAGTTTAATTAATAAAAATTGCTTCCATGCTAGACTGGGAAAGATAGAAAAACATAGAATGTGCCAGTCGCATCTCCTCCCGGACACGCTGTGAAAACCAGCTAAGGGATTCGAAGGTTGCAATGTATTGCAATTTAGGCGATGGGCTGACAACCTGTCACTACAGCAATATACATACAAATTTATCTTAAATAATCCTCAAAACTTTGGGCTGATAACTTATCACTACAGTAATATTGAGATCTATGTTAAACTTAGAAGGCCGTGTTGCTCTAAGATTTTAAACAATCCTCAATACTTGTCAGACGTGGCGAAACGACCTTCTGTTTGGGTCGTTGACGCTCTGCCTACCCCATTAGGGATAAAGGCGTGATTTATGTATGTATGTACAAACATACAATACTACTTAATTAATAAAGTATGCCGCGGTACATAACTATGCATGTAGGTATGTATTGTATGCAATATGTATGAAGGACAAGTTAGTTCAGTTCGTAATTAATGATTCGTGTGTGGATTTAATTCATCTTCTATTGATTGTTATGCAACCAGGTTATTACGCCAATTAATTATACTAAAGTCTATAAAGGAGTACACGCATAAATAGAACATTACTCCGAGGCCGAAAACAATGCAAACGGAACCTTAAATTGCTATTTCGGCTGAGAGAAGTATAGTACTTTTCTCTCATTTTGCGAGGAAACAATAACAATACACTTGAAACAAACATCAACTTGCTCTGTTTCCTCCATAATATTTTGACATTTAAGATTTGCATTGCGCCTTTGATAGGCGGACATTCCGTTCATTCATTCGTTCCATTTAGTAGAAAGTTATGCGCATTCACCCTTCAAATAATCAATAATGTGAACTAAAAAACACCTGAATCGTATGATTAGTATTTCATTGTTGTCGTTTAGAGATATTGCTGGCGTCTGGGAATATGATGACCAAAAAGAGTGAATGTAGGTTTTTTTTAAATTATGAATCTTTTTTCCGCTAAGAAGAAGCGGTTGAATAATTACTTCGTCTTTATTATTATTCTAACTTTTAAAAAAAATACTTTAACGTAACAAAAATATGTTGAACAATTTTAAAACAAGTTCTAGGTATTATTATTTTTTTTTTCAGGGTAAATACGAAATTTCTTCAATGCTGGACTGGGAGCGAGAGAAAAACGTAGAATGTGCCAGCTGCATTTTCCCCGGGCATGCTGTAAAAAACCAGCTAAAGAATCTGAGGGTTTCAGTTTATTGTAATTTAGGCGATGGGCTGACAACGTATCACTACAGCAATATACCTACAAATCTATCTTAAATAACCCTCAAAACTTTCTCAGACGTGGCGAAACGACCTTTGTTTAGGTCGTTTACGCTCTGCCTAAACCATTAGGGATAAAGGCATGATTATATGTATGTATGTAAATACGAAAAGAACCACCTAATGATTTCGCTCCCTAACAACAGATACACAATGAAAAGCAAACATTTTGTTACCATTTCTGATAGCATCGTTTACGTAGACGTTTACGTCATGTCGTTACGTAGAACGTAAACATTCGATAATTAGTACTAACTGATTGTTAAGAACAGCTGCTTGGGTCAATTGACCAGCTGCTGGTATTCAGGGTGGATATGATAATTTGGCATATTCTGAACCCTGTAGTAAATTAAATTTACATGTGTCTTGTATATCTCTCTTATACTACAACTTTTACATTTTACACAACAGCAAACACATAACAAAACATAACATAGCTTTCAGCAGATTTTGACGAAGCTTTTTTAAAATATTTTATAGGCTTCCTTTACGTTACTGAATCACCCCCTAAGCAATGGCACGCAATAAAATTAACACCCTGTACAGATAGATACTAGGCCAATTTTTACTGTAGGCTACGTCACAAACTGCAGACTATTTCCGTGCTGATACAAACATGAATCAAGCTAAGCTGTAGCAGGCTAAACTCGCAGTACATCTAACGCAAGATCTATCGACTTTACCGTGCATCTCTCTAGAACCTGTTCGGGGCCATTGTGTATTTATTTATTAGTGTAATTATAGTGTATAATACCATGCTGGCCTGGAAGCGAGAGCAAAACATAGAATGTGCTAGCTGCATTTCCTCCCGGGCATGCTGTAAAAACCAGGTAAGGGATTCGAGGGTTTCAGTATTTTGTAATTTAGGTGATGGGCTGACAACCTGTCACTACAACCATATATAAATAAGCATCAAAACTTTTCCAGACGTGACGGAACGACCTTTGTTAAGGTAGTTTCCGCTCTGCTTACCCCATTAGGGAAAAAGGCGTGATTATATTTATTTATTAGTGTAACTATAGGCTACTTCACTAGCACACATCAACAAAGTGTAGTACAAGAATGAATCAGGATCAATCTAAGCTGTAGTGGGCTAAGGCTCAGGCTAAGCTCGGAGTACATCCAATCTACCGACTCTACCGTGCATCTCTCGAGAACCTGTTCGCGGCCATTGTATATTTATTTATAAGGATAACTATAGGCTACGTCATTTTCACACATCAACAAAGTTTAGTACAAGAATGAATCAAGATCAATCTAAGCTGTAGTGGGCTAAGGCTCAGGCTAAGCTCGCAGTACATCCAATCTACCGACTGTACCGTGCATCTCTCTAGAACCTGTTCGGGGCCATTGTATGTTTATTTATTAGTGTAACTATAGGCTACGTCACTAGACACATCAACAAAGTTTAGTACAAGAATGAATCAAGATCAATCTAAGCTGTAGTGGGCTAAGGCACAGGCTAAGCTCGCAGTACATCCAATCTACCGACTGTACCGTGCATCTTTCTAGAACCTGTTCGGGGCCATTGTATGTTTATTTATTAGTGTAACTATAGACTACGTCACTAGCACACATCAACAAACTTTAGTACAAGAATGAATCAAGATCAATCTAAGCTGTAGTGGGCTAAGGAAAAGGCTAAGCTCGCAGTACATCCAATCTACCGACTGTACCGTGCATCTCTCGAGTCGAGAACCTGTCCGGGGCCATTGTTTATTTATTAACGCGTCGCCGGCGCAAGTATTACATCGCTACTTCAAATTTAGCGCACGTAGCAGGAATATTATTATTGTTTGTGAACAGCACATTTGGGCATTAATATTCGAGTCACGCACATGCAGTCAGTTCTGATTGTTTGAGTATTTAGCAATTATTTTAATGCTTTTATTTGGACTATAAGGACTGAATGACTTCTTTTAAATTGCTGATAAGTCAAACATTTTTTTTTCTATTAAGTGCATCGACCACAACGAAGTCTATTGTTTCAAAGGCTATTTAATACAATTGAAAGCAAGTACATACATACATACATATAATCACGCCTTTATCCCTAATGGGGTAGGCAGAGCGTAAACGACCTAAACAAAGGTCGATCCGCCACGTCTGACAAAGTTTTGAGGGTTATTCAAGATGGATTTGTACGTATATTGCTGTAGTGACAGGTTGTCAGCCCATCGCCTAAATTGCAATATACTGAAACCCTCAGCGAAACCCTTAGCTGGTTTTTACAGCATGCCCGGGAGGAAATGCAGCTGGCACTTTCTATGTTTTTATTTAGCTCCCAGTCCAGCATAGAATAAAGCAAGTACTTTTGATTTATAACGTAAATGTATCTTTATACAATTCAGTTAAGAATTCTTACGCACTAACTGACATAATTATCTGAATGGCTTATCCAACATAATGCTAGAGAAACTTATTCCAAGTACCCCATTAAAACAGCACTTAGACTAATCTTATGATTGCACGGTGCTTAACCAGCAGTCATTTTGGTTATAATGACAAAATATTTTCACTTTCACAAAATATTCGTTATTTAGTATGTAAAATTTTCACTAAAAGAAAAAAAAACAACTCAATTTTTGAAGTGTTTGTATAGTGATTTTAGTTTTTTTCCGACGCTTTTATGCTTGTATCATATTATACGACAAGGGAGTGAAGGACAATCCTTGGGCGTGTCCCTATGGACTTGTTTCCAAATATTACAAACTTGACGATCTTATCAAAGTGAGTGTAAACATGCAGACAGCACGTTACAATATATGCTTTCTGTGTATGTTTATACAATCAACGCGTAAACAAAGCAAACTCAGACGTAATATTGAGTTTAATGATAAGGCCAGTTGTTCAAGACCAGGTTTTTTTTACCTGAACCGAGATCTTCCTTTGACATCGCGTTGCAGTATTTGCGTTTTCTTCTTGCGGCGCATAGATGGCGCTACAACAATGTTTGAATGAATTACACAACCCGTGCGCTCAAAACGAAGGAGCCGTGTTATATCTACGCTGTCGACGTGATAACCGAGCGTACCATGCGCGAGCCGGCACGACCCGCTTTGTTTTTGTGCGCAAGCGCAGGCGCAGCTTCGCACCCAAACATGACACGCACGAGGATAAATGTGTCCTGTATAAAGATATGCAAAATATTTGACACAGGTTTTTCCTCATGCAATCTTTGAAGTGAATTACACATGTTCAAATTAATTCTAAAAGCAAAGAAAATATTAACATTTGCATTTTATATTCTGGATTTTAGCATTGAAGTCACTGTTTTTCCTGTTAAAGATATTTTATTTTGCTAGATGTAAGATTCGTTATTATTATTTATGGTAATCTCATAGGAGTAAACTTGAATCTTATTTTCCTTGTTTTGTCATTAATTAGTTGGATGATGACAATGACTTATCTCTTCTACCCAACTAAAGTAAATATCTGGCAAACTCTACATTTCGTTTACAAAACAACAAACATATTTTATATTACGTAGGTTAATATTAGCCAAGAACAACTGTTTCACGGTTATTCTGTAATTGTTGGTTCAGTCCAGTTTGGACGTCTTACAACACAACACAGTTTGATTAACAAACTTGTTAACAAACATTTTGTTTGCCCTACAAGATGACAACTTTAATTACTCATGACTTTGAAGAAAACAGATAAATTGTTCGTAACACTACACTGATGAATAAGTCCAACTGACTATTTTTAGGCCCATAATTATAAACAGCACTTGACACTGAAAGCTAGTTTGAGTCTGTATCAGAAATGACTTTTCAGTACAAAAGGATCTGTCAAATCCATACTTAATATTACTCTCAATTTTGAGATCCCTTTATAAATACGCCTTAGTGTACATGTCCCTATTTTGAACTTCAGTATCTAAGCTAAGCTACAAGAAACTTATTTGCACTACGCAAGCAAATTCTCATTGTGGAGACGAAAAGTAAATCTTACTAAATTATAATAATTTTAAGACGATTGAGAACTGCTAAAAGAGATCACAATTTTGTGTTCAAATTACAAGTGTAATCCATTACACGCAGTATGTATTAGTGTATTTCCTCAGTGAGTATCAATCGAGTCCAATACGGCACCCCGACATGGTCTTGACGTTCACAACTAATTCTTCCGGCGTACCCAGAGCATTCAACTCACACGCATACAAGATCACAGCTTGATCTCTGCTCTCGTAACCACCGCAACGCGTACCATGCGCCGCCCGGCACCGCGCGCGCTCCCATGTTTTTGCGACTTGCGCGCGCAGATTCGCGTCGCGGCGGAACAAAACAATCGCGGGAAACGCTCTTGCGCAACTTGTGGCATTATGATGGAGTGTAGGCTTGATTTCAAGGGTTTTTGTGTAAAGGTTGAGTTGTAATACTTTACGTGCAGTCAGGTGCCTTGAAATGGCGCAAACTGGCATGTTTTGGCTACCAAAACTCGTAAATTGATTAATAAATAATATATAGTTGCCCAAAGTCATGAAGGAATGCATCGCGTAATCAAATCAATCAACAATGGACCGTACGCGTGGTCAGAATAAATTTCCCACCCGTCCATCATACCAATGTGATATCAATCATATTCATCAGTTTTGTAACTTAGAAGTTAGTCCAGTGATACTAAACGTTAAAACGCAACGGGGGTATTTCACGGGGGTGTTGGAGACGTCACGTAGTTTATTTATTTATTTTCTATAAAAAAATGCGTAAACAAAAGCCATTTCTTAAAATTAAAACGAAAAAACAGCGTATCGTACCCGACATTTTCGTGGAACGCCACACCGGATTAAGGATTAATATTTTTTCCACCGCTTTACTTGACGTTCTTCGTTAAAATAAGGGTGTACATGGATGTTGGAATCTTTATAGCATATTTTAATTAAAGCATCAATGGAAAATCTATCTGCATATAGCCTGATTTTTAACGAACCTCTAAAAATATCAAAATTGATTGAAAAGTACCTAAAGCAAACTGATTATTGTTATTGCTAACTTTTATGCACCTTATTATTAATGAATCCCTAACTTTTTTTGGTTGGACTACAATTATGCACTATACTATATTGATGCTATGCCATTATACTGCGCACAATAAAGGCAGGTACCAGGTATTTTGATTGTGACGAAATGCGCATCGGAATGCTGGCTTGAACTTTGGAAACGATTGTTCGGCTTCATTTGATTGTAAACTCACGTTCGGTATTTGGATTCGACAAAAACAATTTGGATAACCACAAATTATTCATACAATCTTACATAAAAATAACGCCTTTAACTCTACAGCAGTTTTTGCTACGCCTGATAAAATTCTGAGGGATTTTTCATCAGACAGGTTGTGTATTCATTTTACTATTTTAAAGGGTCAAGTCGCGATACATGACATTTAGTTAAACATAGGAATTACCGTTTTATCCCGACGTTTCGACTATGTTTCAATAATCGTAGTCGCGGGCGAATCCGTTAAAATAGTAAAATCTTATCTTCTTATCTTACTTAGCCTACATTATTCCACTGCTGGGCAAAGGAATCCCCTTTTATCCTATAGTGCAATGAGTGAAAATAATCGCGAGTGCGTAATAAGTTGTGTATTTATTGCTGTATCTTCCATGCTGGACTGGGAGAGATAGAAAAACGTAGAATGTTTCAGCTGCCCTTCCTCCCGGGCATGCTGTAGAAGTCAGCAAAAGGGACTCGAGGGTTACAGTGTATTGTAATTTAGGCGATGGGCTGACAACCTGTCACTATAGCAATACACATTACAATCTAAAATTGCCCCAATTTATGTCAGACGTGGCGAAAGCGCCTTTTACGAGGCGTTTAGCGCTCTGCCTACCCCGTAAGGGATAAAGGCGTGATTTTATGTATGTATGTATGTAGCTACATGTTGTGCCACCCCATCGCCTAAATTGCAAAACTTTTGTGTCCAAAAACAGAAACATAAATTAATATCGACAATAATACATGGCTCTTCTAATGTCTTTTAGTTCAAAGTAACATGACCACCAGATTTAAGACATTATCAGACGCCATTCTAATGAGCAGAGGTCGGAAATTCGGGTGCAAAAAAAGTAAAAACCCACTGTTGGAGCTACTAAGAGTTGCTACAACCACCTTTTTCAAGATTTTTAGGGCCCCAGTTTATTTTTCTTTATTAAATTGTTTTAGTAATGCCAATGTGTTCTTTGCGTCAATATAAGTCGAAACTGTTTGCAATTTTTTTTAATATTTGTTTTAATTTGAAAGATAAAAGTAGAAATGAGTTTTCAATGTACTGAAAAATATTAAAAATATAAAAATATCGTTTGATTGTTTGATATTTTTATTGAATACCCTTTATGAATGATTTCTACAATGCTTTTATTATTATTACACAAAAATTTGAATGGGGCCCTCGGGGGCCCAAAAGCGTTTTATTTCTTTAAAAAAAATTGCGGAGAAAATTAAAATTAAAATTCGTATTTGGTAAGGTTAAGACAAGATAAACGCTTTTTACTCTTGTAATTTTTTCTATACGGTTGATAGTTTCAGGATAAATTGATGTTGAAGTTAGCAGGACACAATCGTTCAAAACCAAGCAAAGTAGTGGTTTTTATGGTGAAATCGTCTAGGTTAAGAAGAGATAGGCAAGGCACTTCTCTCGAAACTGTTTGCAATTTTTTTTAATATTTGTTTTAATTTGAAAGATAAAAGTAGAAATGAGTTTTCAATGTACTGAAAAATATAAAAATATTGTTTGATTGTTTGATATTTTTATTGAATACCCTTTATAAATGATTTCTACAATGCTTTTATTATTATTACACAAAAATTTGAATGGGGCCCTCGGGGGCCCAAAAGCGTTTTATTTCTTAAAACAAAATTACGGAGAAAATTAAAATTAAAATTTGTATTTGGCAAGGTTAAGACAAGATAAACGCTTTTTACTCATGTATTTTTTTCTATACGGTTGATAGTTTCAGGATAAATTGATGTTGAAGTTAGCAGGACACAATCGTTCAAAACCAAGAAAAGTAGTGGTTTTTATGGTGAAATCGTCTAGGTTAAGAAGAGATAGGCAAGGCACTTCTCTTTCTTGTTATTTTTTCTCTACGGTTGACAGTTTCACAGTGAATTGATGTTAAAGTTGTTAGGACAATTTTTGGGCTTCTCTCTTTGAGTATGTGCGACAAGGTCAGCATATTGACTGTATCTGTCTAAGTGCGTTTAGGATGTATTGTCTTAATTTTTGGTTTGTAAAATATGGCAAGTACACAAAATCAAAAGTGTATTACATGTAACCTAGTATCAAGTATTTTCTCTGATATACTTATTAGAAACCGGCTAACCCAGGGAGGGTTTCAGTATTGTATTTTAAACGATGGGCTGACAACCTGTCACTATAGCAATATACAGATCCACCTGGAATGACCCTCAAAATTTGTCAGACGTGGCGGAACGACCTTTGTTTAGGTGGTTTACGCTCTGCCTACCCCATTAGAGATAAAGGCGTGATTATATGTATGTATGTACTTATTTGTAAAATATAAAATAAAGACGAATCCGGTAAAATTCTTTTTATATATATATGCGAGTGCTTGACTGGTCTTATTTTAAGGATTTAGGTGCTTACAATGAACCTTAATAGTTTCACAACGAAAGAAAAAAGTATAGTAATGTTTAAGCAGTAAAACGCTTTGGGGCCTTCGGGCCCAAAAATTGTGTCCAGGGAATTTTAACATCAATTCACTGTGAAACTGTCACATTTTACTTCCATGCTGGACTGGGAGAGATAAAAAAACATAGAATGTTCCAGCTGCCCTTCCTCCCGGGCATGCTGTAGAAGACAGCAAAAGGGACTCGAGGGTTACAGTGTATTTTAATTTAGGCGATGGGCTGACAACCTGTCACTATGGCAATACACATTACAATCTAAAATTACCCTCAATTATTGTCAGACGCGGCGAAAGCGCCTTTTACGAGGCGTTTAACGCTCTGCCTACCCCGTACGGGATAAAGGCGTGATTTTATGTATGTATGTATGTAATTCACTGTGAAACTGTCAACCGTAGAGAAAAAATTCTTTCTTGAAAGAGAAGTGCCTATCTCTTCTTAACCTAGCTGATTTCACCATAAAAACAACTACTTGACTTGGTCTTGAACAATTGTGTCCTACTAACTTCAACATCAATTTACCCTGAAACTATCAATCGTAGAGAAAAAATTACAAGAGTAAAAAGCGTTTATCTTGTCTTAACCTTGCCAATTAAGAATTTTAATTTACTCCGCAATTTTTTTAAAAGAAATAAAACGCTTTTGGGCCCCCGAGGGCCCCATTCAAATTTTTGTGTAAAAATAATAAAAGCATCGTAGAAATCATTTCTAAATGGTATTCAATAAAAATATCAAACAATCAAATGATATTTTTATATTTTTAATATTTTTCAGTACATTGAAAACACATTTCTACTTATATCTTTCAAATTAAAACAAATATAAAAAAAATGCAAACACTTTCGACTTATATTGACGCAAAGAACACATTTTCATTACTAAAACAATTTAATAAAGAAAAATAAACTGGGGCCCTAAACATCTTGAAAAAGGTGGTTGTAGCAACTCTCAGTAGCTCCAACAGTGGGTTTTTACTTTTTTTGCACCCGAATTTCCGACCTCTGCTAATGAGCCACGTTCAAAAGAGTTGTCGCCACATACGTTCACATCATGGTACACATTAACCACTACAAAGCATTCTAAACATTTGACTGACTAATGTCCTACATTAACCTCAATATAAACTGCTAGTGTGGTCTAGTTCGGGGGGTTGGGCTTTTGATCCGGATAGGACAGACTACACGAAGAAGAGCCCGATGGTGTAGTGGATAGGGCCGCTGCCTCCTGAGCGGGAGGTCGTGGTTCGAAACCCACCACGTACCAAAGTGTTTTTCGGTTTTCGAATTTCATATGTACGTTTTTTCGGTGATTTTTCCGTGTTTCGAAAGGCACGTTAAGCCGTTGGTCCCGGTTAATATCGTTTAATATCGTAGATATTAGTCGTTAAGCCATATCAGAGGCCAGTGCTAAGCATTGGCGGCTTGAAAACTCTGACCTAATCTAGGATTGGGTCTGGTTTCCCTTCTGGGTTGCGGAGGTCAGATGGCAGTCGCTCTGTGTAAAAACCAGTACCCTCGTTCAATCCCCTAGATTAGGAAGCCGACCCCGTGAGATACGGGATAAGGCTAAGGAGATGATGAGGACAGACTACACGAATGTCTTTCCTTATCATGTTCTGATTCATTATCCTAATACAAAAATAAAAAGAGGACCCTAGAGGTACTCCAGCAATTTGTTTGGTAAAATATTTTAAGTCAAAGTTTTGTTATTAGGTATTAAAATTTGGCCAACTTTTAGCATTTTAGCGTGAAATAGTAAAAACAAAAATCGCCACAAACTACGCAGATATTTTATTCATCAAACGTGGCCAAACTAGATTTTGTTTTTCTTACGAATCTATTTATATCGCATCTAAATAGAAGGTGCGGATCAGTTTAAAAATGTCACTTGCAAGGCCGCAACATCCGAGCGAAAGACCTGTCATTTCCAAAGTAAAGTGCTTTAATTTCCTCTTAGCTGCTCAGACGTTTATTCTCGTCCCTTTCATTCGAATGACGTAGGACAAAGACGGATTGTCATTCCGAGAAATGTCTAGATTCGAATCTTTCTTCATTACTTAGTATTTCATTGCTGGAGTCACGAACAAATGTCGTTTCAAGTGGTTTAGCTTTCGCAACCTAATGCCATTTCGGCCAATCCGGTAAACGTTGCAATTTTTTTTATGAATTATGCATGTTTCTGTGTAAAAGAGAATGTAATATCCTGTTTGTTATCATGAAGAAATTGTTTTTTATTACGAGTAGGTATAGCTTTATGTAATGTTTGGAAAAGCATAGGAAAACTAACAGAACTCTAAAATACATGCGTTTGATTCATGTCTGACCTACAGGTCAGACATGAATCAAACTTACAAGTCTGTAACTTACAATAAGATATATTTTACTCATTGAACGAATAGGCTAAATAGATAGATAGAATAAATCATTGTCATCATCAGCCTGCACCAGTCCACTGCTGGACATAGGCCTCTCCAATTTCACGAAACTCAGCTCGGTCTTCTGCCGTTGTCATCCAATATTTTCTGCCCGCTATCATACGAACATCAACGCTCCACCTAATTTCAGGACTTTCTATATTCCGTGTAATGGTAATATGTTTTGAAAAATTTCAGGATATTACGTTTATAAGCATGGGTCCAAAATTGCAGAAGCAAATTCAATTATTCTTTATACGAATAGCTTAAGTATTTACCTATCATTTTAAATAATGAATTTCCTAGTAACAAACTGATCCAATAACGCTTAGTATTTAGCCCGCACGGATATTTATTCATTGCATATGTTTTGAAAATATGTGGACATTGCGTTCAAAAGTATGTGTCTAAATCGCAGAAGCTATTTCAAGTATTCTTTATACGAATAGCTTAAGTATTTACCTATCATTTTAAATAATGAATTTCCTAGTAACAAACTGATCCAATAACGCTTAGTATTTAGCCCGCACTGATATTTATTCATTGCATATGTTTTGAAAATATGTGGACATTGCGTTCATAAGCATGTGTCCAAAATCGCAGAAGTTAATTCAAGTATTCTGTATACTATAGCTTAACTATTTACCTATCAATCTAAATAATTGATTTCCTTGTAACAAACTGATCACCTCTTAGTATTCAGCCCGCACGAAACGATTCTTTGTTTCACATCATGAATAATTAGCTTCCGTCATTTAACCTGACGAATAATATCTGGTTCTGTACAGCAGTTAGCGGTAACTACTAGGTAACTTGACGACCTTCAATGGTCACTATTTGTGCTCTAAAAACGATCGTGTATGTTCTAAATACTTCATGCTGTATGGAAGCGATACAAAAATACAAATGTGTCAGCTGTTTTCATACATACATACAATCACGCCTATATCCCTAATGGGGTAGGCAGAGCTGTTTTCATATTTGGGCATATTTAAAAATAGACAGAGGGATCTGAATGTTTTGTTGTAGATCATAAAGCATAAAATATTGACAACCTAACCCTACAATAAATATTAATTCTCACCAAATTATCCCCAAAATTTGTCACTAGTGGTGAAAACTGCTTTTATTAAATTGGATTATCCTTGTCTGTTCTTAATATTTTGCTTTTTCCAACTCCGATCAACTAAAAATGCTAATCTTATTACAGAAAGAATCTTCTGTTTTAGTTTTGTTCATTTGTTTGGTAGATCTCGTCGTTCTTCCATACTGGCCTCGTTTGTTAGCTACCAATTTGATAGTTTGTTTTGTTAATTAGTGATTTTCATGTATTTATCCTCTTGGAAAAGACGATTTTAGTTCAGATTGAATAGCAAATTCCAAAAAATAAGAGCTCCATTTTGAAATAGCAACTCCTTGAGAATATATTTTTACTGAATTCCAAATACAATTCTTCAAATTAGGTAAGTAAGTATCAATTTCGAAAAGTTGAAATGTCAAAACAAAATGTAAAATCCCACAGCCAAAAATAGTACCTCATAAAATTGAAATGTAACTCCCAAACGTCAATAAAGGTTAGAACCGTGACCGAAAGATGGCATCCGATACTCAGCCACTGAGGCGTGAAGGCGATGTGAAACCTGAAACTGGCTGAAATACGACCGACTAAACTAAAAACACGTAATAACTAGATAGAGCTACTTGTGTCAAATAAGTTTAGGAACTAAATCAAACACTATTCGTTTTGATCTTAGCTTAGTACCAATATTGCCTATAGCGCCTTTCGATGCATGAAATCCCTATTACTGCTAAAGATCACCCATGTAATGTCAATTCATGGATGATGCTTAGTTTTCCTGATTATTAAAAATGGCACTTTATCTCGACACAAAAATAAACACGGTTACTACATGAAAAAAGAATCACGATCACACTCATAGCCCCCACTAGGGTTCCCTGTATCGCGGTGCCATGGAAATTCACAGAAACAACCACTAAGAACACCCAGACCCAGAAACAGACATTTAAATTCTTCATTTAAATATCGAACTCGGCTCTGCGTAGCAGGCAGATGCATCGTCAACTAGGCTATTATTATTAAATTAAATTTTTTGTTGTTTTAAGAATAAAACATAAAAGGAAACTTAAAAATTAAAACAATAGGCGAGCTTATCTCTCTATAGATATAAAGATATCTCTTCCAGACAACCTAATGAGGATGAAAGAAGAGGAAAACACGGGAATATATATAATAAACGTAACAACGTTAATAATTATAGTAATACTAACACACATATAATTCAATAAAATAAACTAATACATAACAATATCAATATGATATATAAAAATGCTATGCGGGTCGTCAAAATAAATTCGAAATGAATTCGATTATGAGACGTATAGTACCTATGGGTAAACTAGGTAGGTATCTACACTATATGTGTGTGATGCTGCAATGCAGATGTGCATTGCGAACATTAAGCGCAACAGGTCCGCTCTACGCACTGACCGAAGCCTGCACTATTATTATGTGTTATTCTTGTTTCTGCATTGGAATACATTGATGCTATTTTTTATTTTTAAGATCTTTTGTTATTTACATGTATTCTGCAAATAAATGCCTTATCTTATCTTATCTTAAGCACCATAATTTTTTTACGAATAATAATTATTTGCCTCTTCATAGTCGAACTTCTTAGTCGAAATTTTTGGTCTTCAATTTTGTATAGAAGACCAAAAATTAGTTTTAAGTGTTCGTTGAATTAGGTTTCATAACCTGTAGACACTAATTACCGTCACAATATTCCGTTAATAGCTATTGAAGTCAAGCTAAACCGATAAATAAAGCAAGGTCAAGTATAAGGTAAAAGATTTTTTCTTTGAAGTGACTAGGTATTTTCCACCGCAAAAGAGATGGCTACATAGATATGGCTTTGGCACTCTTGACCTGTTTCAAGATTATTGTATAAAGCAACACTCGAGGTTGAAGGTAAATTGAATTTGAGTTCCAGTTACTTCGTGGAAATATTCTGGAGAGGATTTATTATTTGTGGGTATGATAGTAGCTAAGCTAGTATGAACTTGAACACTAGGTGTAGTTGAAGAGTCTGCAATATAAGATACAGAAGATAAATGCATGAATCCAAGTGTTTATATAATATGAAAGAAAGAAAATTATAAATTAGTTTCGGGCAGGGTTTGAACCTGCGTCGCTGGAATGTCCGTCCATCGCTTGTAACGATTCAGGGCCTCGTTCTATTGTTGTTCCACAAATATGTTTGCATTATGAGAGTAATTAAATATATATTGTAAACAAAAAAGTTTTATTATTATAAAGGCATTTTCAGATAAAATCAGAAGAAGGAGAACTAAAGGTAGAATACAAACTTCATTGGAATTGCGCGAATTTGGGTTGTAGCCGCACTTGATGTGGTTTGAAAATGTAGCCAGCGTGGACGTTTATTTGTGCGGAGGTGTTCATGAATAGCAGAAATTAGCGGTTAACTGTTGCTTTTGCAATTGTCAAAATAACAAGCAAAAGCTGATCATAAAATGTTCGATTACGAAGATAGTTATTGAAACTAAGCAAAACTGAGGATTATTTCTTGAGACATACGATTCATAATGAGTAGACGTTGTATTTGACATTACACAGGTCGAAAAGATTCATTTTATAAATCGGTTCGGGTGTTCCTTGAAAATGATCTTTATTTTCATAGTAGAAAGGTCTGACCCTTATCTCCATAAGAATAGGTTTCAGAAAATGAAAAGTTAGAGATTTTTCAAGAATTTTTCAAGAAATTTTCATGACAACTGCCACTGATAATAGTAAATTTGACAGTGTCGTCATAGAAATAAGGTCTAAATTGAATTGAAGCTGTCGAATGCTGCTGAAAAATGAGAATGTTTTGAAATTTAAAACCGATTTGAAATAATGAGGTCAGATGGACATTATGGTTTAAAATTAAGACGTGTGTCTTTGTTATAAGGATCAAATTGGACTAAAGGTGGCAAATTTCAGAAATAAAAACGAGAATAGCGGACAAATGCTGTTGATAGTTTAAATCGAACTTTATTTCTATGGTGAAAAGGCTGTGAATGGTTTGATTAAGCGAATTTTAGTAAAATGAATTTTTGAAAAGTGGATTTCATTAGTTTTTCAAGGAAATATTTGTGACAGCTGCAAACTTGAATCTTATGGACTATTAATATGGATGAAATTGGATTGACTGTAGGCCACATGAACAAAATACGGATTTGAATCGTAAAATTTAGACAGTTTTAGTTTAGGAAGACTGGAAGTGAACTTTGTCTTGTTGGTTGGAAGGTTGAAAATAGAAATTGACTAGATTCTTGGAAAAAATAGTATTAAAGCGGAACGGACGAGTGCTCGGGGGCTTTTTGATTGTGAATCGTGCGTCAGTTCACACGTTTTACTTTGCAAATTTAATTCTTTTACGTGTTAATCGTTCAGTGTTCATACGTTTTACTTTGTTAATTTAGCTTTTTTACGCGTTTATCGTTCGTCAGTTCACACGTTATACTCGGTAAATTTGGGGTCTTATTTGTTTTGAGTTTTAAAAGATTAACTTTAAATTCAGTTACGTTTTGTATTGAAGATTCTCTATGGTCATAATTCCGGGGAGGTGCTTTCGGGCGCGCACTTGCAGCTGTTGCATTTGCGTGTTTCGGAGTGCATGTCTGGAGCTAGGGTCATATTGAATGGGAGATTCTTTTGACAGTATTCGTGTGAACCATACTTTGGTCATTATACCTGTTCTCCGTACCCACTTCTCAGACCAGGAATTTTGGCTAAAGAACCTAGGAGATTGTATTGGTGCGTACGATCGGCTTGCCCCAAACGCAAGTTTTATGCGCCCAGGTATGGGATACTTAGCAAAACGGTGTAAGGAGTACCTAGAACCACCTCTAGCGAACTGTTCCGTCTCCAGCCCCGATACGGACGACTTACGACTGTTTGTTAAGGATTTCCTATCTGTCCCCCACACAACACACGCGATTATCGGCTTATCTCTTATCTTCGTCAAGCTGGTAATCATCCACACGGGTATAGGATGTAATAGGCACTCTAAATCGTGACAACCTCATCACGTACAAATTAGCAGAAATAGGGTTCTAGAAGTTTGAACTCAGACTTTCTAGAACATCCACATTACACTACACACCTCACAATTAAATAATAAATGTCGGGATCTCCCTAGCTTTGCATCTTCACAGTAGAAACAATTAGGATTAGACAAAGTTAGACTATAGGATTACAAAGTTCGATTTTATATCTACTAGGGAGGGACCTTAGGCATCAAGTAGGGGTAGGATAGATTCATTAGGATTGCAGGGATATATTTATTTATAGTCTTAAAGTAAAATTTGCTATTAAATTAACTTCAAAACTGTTATATTAAGTTTATAATATCTACTTTGTTACCCTACCTGCTCCCGAAGCGTGTCAGACGAGATTCATAGTAGTGTACCTTGAGTAGGTACTGGTGAATTCAATTCTCAGGAACCCTATAGTAGATAAAGGCTAGATTTGGTTGAAGGGTCCTAAAGTTGATAATGATTAAAGAAACTAAATTTATGTAAGAAAAGAATTACCTATTAAAACAATTGGTTAAAGTTATCCTGTATTTAATATTAATCATAAATCTTTGATATATAGGAATACATCAACAATTACTTTGATCTGACATTGGTGTGCTGACTGATGATAAGATGTAACAGTTGTTTGGCCATTTATTGAATAAAATATAATATTCTAGTAGAACGCTCAAAACAAGGGTAACTACATTAATGGTTCAAATGATTTCTAATAAAAATTATGTACCTGGCAGTATAATTGATTGTCATGATTGGGAAATTGTTGATAACAAATAAATAGTATAAATAGTTGGGATAAAGGATATTCTTAACTGGTTGTTTGAAAGGAAACTGTACCTATGTTGATGATGATATTTGTTATTTCCTGATAAATTCAGTCAGAGAAAGAATAGTTTGGAAAAGTAAGACAAACTGAATCTACAATAATTGTTCAAATGATATCTAATAAAATTATTTATCTGGCAGTATAATTGTCATTATTGGGAAATTGGTGATAATAAATAAATAGTATCAAATGTTGGGATAAAGGATATTCTTAACTGGTTGTTTGAAAGGAAACTGTACCTATGTTGATAATGAAATTTGTTATTTCCTGATAAATTCAGTCAGAGAAAAATTGTTTGGAAAAGTAAGACAAACTGAGTGACAAATTAATACAGAATGTTGCTTTGGATTAAGATTTTGTCCATGACTATAGACTGACAAGTTTTACCTATATTTTGGAAGTTCCAAATAAATTCACTATTAAGTTAAATTCAGAAAAAAGAGTTTTCCAATACAGTTGGCTATTCTTAGAATCATGTTTGCAACACCTTTATTGTTAGAAACCTATATGAAACATTGCTGAGTATTAAGGAACAATACTCTATGTAGCTTTTGATATAAAATATATATTTATTTATACTATATAATCCTCTCAATTAGAATAGCAAAAAGAATGTTGAAATTTTGATTACATAAAATAAAGGTGGTAATTTAAATCAAGCATAGGAGCAAAGTATTGGAAATATGTGGTGGGCTTCTATCCAAAGTCAATGGTTGAAAGGAGACAGGGTACCTGATCTGTTGTAGGGTTAGAGGTTATAATAAAATACAAAACATCCTCATTATTGTTTGGCAGATTAGGGCATAGTCAAACTAAATCAATACCTATGCAGCGTATGGCCGGAGCTGATCCTCTAAAAACCACAATAAAAATGTCTAAAGGTTTCTAAGCATTAGTATGCGACGCTATCTCAAAAATCTAGGACAGTATCTTAATTCAATAGCATATTCAATTACATTAGAACTGGTAGTATGATCAAAAACTCACTTCTGACTCTGAATGTAAATAAAGTAATATTTATAGAATAGCAACTCCTGGTACACATTTTTCTATTCAAACAAGCCAGAAATAATAAACCAAAACCATGAAAGAATTTAATCCAAGCGAATATTAAATTGAATAACATAGGAATAATTTTATCAAATAATTGGTTTCCATAGTAGGTGTTCTTCCTTTGTTGTGTTTAGGCTCATATCCTCTTTCTGTATTAATATGCAGGAACAACTGAAATTAAAACACATAGTTAGGTAAGGTACATACTTTAAATTCTAGTAGAATGAGCTTAGGTTGATACTTTAGAAAAGGAATTTATGTTATAAACATTCAAACTAACTCAGAAACTATGAGCTAAATTAAATCATGTTTTACCGTTGGAATCCTGATGAGAACTTGTGATCAGACGTAGAAGCTTGTCCTTAAGCGCAGACCAGTCTGAGAGTTATTGCATTGACTGCATTATTTGTAGGTTTCATAACTGAAAGATCTTTCTCAGCAGCGGCTGGGACTGTAAGGAAAGTCATTTGATTTTGTTATCTTTACTGTTGAATGTTATGGAGTGATTTAGGTATTTAAAACATTAGTGATAGCAATTTTGACTGGAACCTATTGTTTCTAGTACTAGCCAAACAAAACTTACCTAGAAATCCTAGTTGTAACCGCAATTCTTGTGTTGGTAACAATAGTTTTGTTGAGGAACTTATGTTGACAGAATCTTCTGCAAATCTTCTAGTTTCAGGGGTTATCCTGGAATTGGTAATGATAGGTTAGATAAGAGATTTAAATTATGGTGGCAAGTATACATAATCTGACAAGTTTAGCAAAATAGTAGCAAGGGAAAGTTCATGTTTTGATCTGAAGTTTTGTTACTTGGAAAGTATTGCAGAAGTGTTCTTACCTGTTAAATTGGGAAGGGATTGAACTTGTGGAGTAGAGAACTTGTTAGTAGAACCTTGGCGCAGCTTTTAGCCGCATGCTTTTCCTTTTTATAGTATATTTTGTATTTTTCATTGTAAAACTAAGCCGCCAATTCGAGTTAAGAAAATTACTTTTTAAATTTGTCGATGACAGTTTTGAGTTTAGGATTGGAAGATAGAATATTAATCCCTACGGGTTACGAAGTAGTTTTTGATTGTCGCGAAAGAAATATCTTAGCCTTATGTAAATCAATTCATAAATTTGACGATTTTACCGCTATAATAATCTGAAACATTTTTTAGAGGAATTTATGATTAACAGGGTTGAAAAGTAAGTAAATATTTTTGATGTTTTATGTGAATCTGAAGGCTTAAAAATAAACGTTCCGTTTCAACTTTAGATTTATTCCAGAGAAATTAGTTAAGTAGTTTGAGAGAGGAAGGAACGTAATCAACCTCTACTTAGTAGAAATAGGAAGGCTTATTGCCAAAATGTTTTATCTGACGTTCGATGCATTGGATATTATCTTACCTTTTTAAGGACCAGGGTTACTCTCTTTCACTTCGTAGTCGTAGACGTATCACTAGTGGCCGAAAACGTTAGTTTCTTATTTTAATCAAAGTTTCTTATCTTCTCAAAGCTCTTCTTAAATATGAAAAAAAATAAAAAGGGGGGGTTCGGTACAATTTGTTATACCGTGACCAGGATTATGGGATTAATGGGTTACTACGGCGTTTGTTTTATTATGTAATGATTTCTATTTTATTAAGTACTTTATTTAATTTTAATAATGTGACTATTTTATTAGTCACAATTTGTTGTCCGTGTGTTGGATGAAGGTGAGATATGTCTAATGCATTGAACATTCATGGTTTGGATTTTTCAGAAATAGGTAGTAAAGTATGTTTTCTAGTCTGGGAGTTGTTTAGAATAGAATAGAAAAATCCTTATTTGTCACCATCAACATCAGAAATAGTAAAGTATGTTTTCTAGTCTGGGAGTTGTTTAGAATAGAATAGAATAGAAAAATCCTTATTTGTCACCATGAACATCAGAAATAGTAAAGTATGTTTTCTAGTCTGGGAGTTGTTTAGAATAGAATAGAAAAATCCTTATTTGTCACCATGAACATCAGAAAAAGTAAAGTATGTTTTCTAGTCTGGGAGTTGTTTAGAATAGAATAGAATAGAATAGAAAAATCCTTATTTGTCACCATGAACATCAGAAAAAGTAAAGTATGTTTTCTAGTCTGGGAGTTGTTTAGAATAGAATAGAATAGAATAGAAAAATCCTTATTTGTCACCATGAACATCAGAAAAAGTAAAGTATGTTTTCTAGTCTGGGAGTTGTTTAGAATAGAATAGAATAGAAAAATCCTTATTTGTCACCATCAACATAAATTTAGTTTAGGGTACATCTGATAATCCAATACTGTGTTCACATACTTACTGTACAATGAATGGGTTGGTATGAAGGTAAGCTGACAGACTATTTAAAGTTATTTTCATATTTAGGTAAGGTAAAAATTGGTATAATAGGTAAAAGGTAAAGGTGTGCAAAGGTAATTTAAGTAAGTATGAACTCTTTCTAGGGTAAGAAATCAAACAAATAAGGTAAGATAAACAAACAAAATATTTTTTAGTATGTACAATAGTAATAAAGAAAAAAGAAGTAGATAATAAAAATAAAAAATATATCTATTTACAATTGGATTCATTTAATTGTTGGACCTCTGCCTCTGTCAGTAAAGTAAAGATTTTTAATTTTGTCTGTGTCAGGAAGTGAGGTGAAAGTCTGGAGAGAGATTGATCAACGCAAGAAAGAAATGGGATGTAGTCAATGATAAATTGTGGATATGTAGGAGACGGAGGAAGATAATTAGACGATTCGGGAATATGGAAAGCTGGGGAGTTGGTTAGGGAGGTTAAAGGGGTAGTCGTTATAACAGGAAGGTGCGGAGTCATAGAAGGTAATGTTGAGAAAATAGATGTAGTAATAGTAGGACAGGTCGTAGTAGTGGAGTCGGTCGTTGGTTGTCGTAAGGAAGAAGTAGAAGGAGGGATATCAACGATTGTAATTGGGGTGGTAGTAAAAATTTTGGAGTGTTTTGTTTTGGGGGTTGTAGTGAGGATAATATTTGAGGGTGGGGGTAAGTCGAATAGGTAATCTATGTTAAAAGGGGATGTAGGGTTGGGGTGTGGAAAGGAGTAGAAAGTAGGGCCTATGATTTTAATTATAGGGCAGAGGACCTCAACAAAATCAATTTTTATTGAAGGGTCGCAGGTCTTTTTATACTTCAGCTGCAGCTTCAGCTTGCCAAGTATTTTGTTCCATGTGGCTTACAAATATGAGCTGTGAACAAAGGAAAATAAAATTAGCGAAAAGGTAAAGGGAAAAGATTATGTACTGAAGAGAGTTTCAATACTATTAGGGTTTTGTAAGAGTGAATTTGATTTCTATAGTGATTTGGTATGATTTACGAAATTTATATATTACATTTCGGTCTAGACTTCAATTTAGGAAAGTTTGGATTAAAAGTTGTAGCAAAGTACTTACCATCAGTATTGAGTTTCGCGGATATATCTTTCCAAGCTGCACTTTTCATAGCCGTGCCCTTGTACGAGGGGTTTATTTTATTATAAAGGTAGTCCCGCGAGGAGACGGCGTGTATTAATTTCGATTCGAAATTCATTTTCAAAACTTTTTTTGTCCGCTCTATGCAAAGATTCAGGGGATTTAGAATGAAAATTTTATCAAGTGTTCGAAATTTAAAAGGGGACGCCGCGCCTAGATCAAGAAAATTTGAGCCATAAGTCCTTACTATTCAATTCAATACAAGAGCAATTAAAAAAAAAATATACGTCAAGGTAAATCGTAAAGTCTAAAGACTAGGCTGTATGCGATTATGCTCTTTTGCTACCTATAGCATGGAAGAATTGAAAACAAAAGTAAATCGGAAAGCGAAATGTATTTTGTGAAGTTATTTTATCTATTTTTATGTGTTTCAGGCAAATTTTAGGATTTAACGACAAAACAACTACATCCTTAACAGCTGAACTACAGGAGACAGTACGAAGTACAGTATTTTATAAGAGGAAAAGTTACAAGACAAAACATTGGTTACCTGTTCAAGAATTAGTTCGATGGAATACTGCTGAAGATAATAGTGTTACTGTGGTCTTCTTCTGTCGATTGGGTGTCGAGCCTGTGGACCCGATGAGCCCTGGTGTCATAGTTTTGGAGCCGCCTAGTGGCACAGCTATCGGGCCTCTGACATGGTTTGAGTAGCGACCACTGTAAAGGACGGTGACCGGGACCGACCGTTTGGCGTGCCCTCCGAGGCGCGAAGTTCTTTTTCTTTTCGGACAGTCGGGTGATTCAGCCTGGAATGTCCTAACAAAAAGAATCACAAAGTGATAAATTCTCAATTTCCCCCCTATGAATCGGAACCAGGACCTCCGGATCGGGAGTCCATGGCACTGGCCACTAGACCAAGGAGGCAGTCAGTATTATTTCGTTAAAGCTAGCTGTGTCTAATTCTTTCATTCTTGATTTGGAGCAATAGAAAACTAGACCACGGAGGCAGCAGCAGGCATTACTGGTGGTGGAGTTCTATTATCACGTCTTACTTAAAACATATCTAAAAGCAATTTACGTGGTGTTCATTATACCATGCTGGACAGACGGATAGCTTATAGCCTATAGCTTATATAGAAGTGTCAGCTGCGTCACCCTCAGCTTGCTGTAGAGACTAGCTGGGGGATCCTAGGGGTTGTGTGTGTTGCAATGTGGGTGATGGGTTGACGGCAAGTCACTGCAGTGATTTGCCTGCAACTCTGTCTTGTGTAACCCTGGACATTTTGTCGGACGAGATGGAGCCAAATTTGTTAGGTTATCTTCACTCTGCCTACCTCATTGTTGATGGGGGCGTGGTTGTATGTGTGTATGTATGTATGTCAGTTCATCAAGTTTTACCGTGAATAGATGGTAAAGTTCTCCAAAATAAACGTAAAGTTTACTTTTACATTTAAACCAAAATAATCTAATACAGATGCTACTATTAGAAGGAACTATAGTGGAATATTTGAACGAGACCTTGATGGTAACTTAGGGCTATTATTTAGTTGTTATGTGTAAAGTAAAAATGTACCATAAAAATTTACACCACAAGTATATTTGTTTTATTTCCCGTAGAGTAGGTACCTACTTGAGAAATTTATGACATAAATATTCAACTACTTTGAGAACTTTAGTGCGCATTCTTATAATGGGGCTTTGAGATTTTGTTGAGAGGAAAAATTCTGCGCAGAGGAATGATAAATGTTTTTAAAAGGTATTTAAATGGTCGAATGAAAGGCTCATTCAGAACTTCAAGGCTACTTACATTGAATGCAATTTATTGTGCGTCCTTTTATTAGACATTACACATGACACATGAATTTATATGAAACTTTGGATTTGAGGTTAGGACAGATGTCATAAATCTGTGATTTCACAGCAGTTTCATAAAGATTCGAAACTCTACATGCCGCTAACAGGCAAAGCCAATGTTCCCCACACAATCATATCATAATGTGATTAACAGTCAGCTAAAGCGATAGCGAAATAGCTTGAAAGTGGAATTCAAATAGAAAACCTTGATCAATATACCCAGCAAGATGATTTAGCTATAGGATATCTGCACCGTAGCTATACAGGGGTTCTTATCTAAAGATCACCATTTCAATTCAGAATAAATACGAGTCTTGATGTGGATCTTATAAGTTCAATTCTTCTAATTCGTTGAATTCACAACTCGGCGCCTTGTCTGCGGTGTGATTTAATCCTGCGACAATACTTTGTTGTTTATTTGAGGTTTTCAAAGATTTTGAATATCATGATTGAGTTATGGTTGCTGACGATTTAGTCATTTTACACAAACATAACAAATGAGCATCTATGAAAGGATGGGCAATATCTCATAACAAACATATATGTGAAAATAAGATATCTTCGTGGTAGATAGGTAAACATTCTTCATTATTATTATCATTTCGAATGTTTAGGGAGTTGAATGTAACGATTCAGGGCCTCGTTCTATTGTTGTTCCACAAATATGTTTGCATTATGAGAGTAATTAAATATATATTGTAAACAAAAAAGTTTTATTATTATAAAGGCATTTTCAGATAAAATCAGAAGAAGGAGAACTAAAGGTAGAATACAAACTTCATTGGAATTGCGCGAATTTGGGTTGTAGCCGCACTTGATGTGGTTTGAAAATGTAGCCAGCGTGGACGTTTATTTGTGCGGAGGTGTTCATGAATAGCAGAAATTAGCGGTTAACTGTTGCTTTTGCAATTGTCAAAATAACAAGCAAAAGCTGATCATAAAATGTTCGATTACGAAGATAGTTATTGAAACTAAGCAAAACTGAGGATTATTTCTTGAGACATACGATTCATAATGAGTAGACGTTGTATTTGACATTACACAGGTCGAAAAGATTCATTTTATAAATCGGTTCGGGTGTTCCTTGAAAATGATCTTTATTTTCATAGTAGAAAGGTCTGACCCTTATCTCCATAAGAATAGGTTTCAGAAAATGAAAAGTTAGAGATTTTTCAAGAATTTTTCAAGAAATTTTCATGACAACTGCCACTGATAATAGTAAATTTGACAGTGTCGTCATAGAAATAAGGTCTAAATTGAATTGAAGCTGTCGAATGCTGCTGAAAAATGAGAATGTTTTGAAATTTAAAACCGATTTGAAATAATGAGGTCAGATGGACATTATGGTTTAAAATTAAGACGTGTGTCTTTGTTATAAGGATCAAATTGGACTAAAGGTGGCAAATTTCAGAAATAAAAACGAGAATAGCGGACAAATGCTGTTGATAGTTTAAATCGAACTTTATTTCTATGGTGAAAAGGCTGTGAATGGTTTGATTAAGCGAATTTTAGTAAAATGAATTTTTGAAAAGTGGATTTCATTAGTTTTTCAAGGAAATATTTGTGACAGCTGCAAACTTGAATCTTATGGACTATTAATATGGATGAAATTGGATTGACTGTAGGCCACATGAACAAAATACGGATTTGAATCGTAAAATTTAGACAGTTTTAGTTTAGGAAGACTGGAAGTGAACTTTGTCTTGTTGGTTGGAAGGTTGAAAATAGAAATTGACTAGATTCTTGGAAAAAATAGTATTAAAGCGGAACGGACGAGTGCTCGGGGGCTTTTTGATTGTGAATCGTGCGTCAGTTCACACGTTTTACTTTGCAAATTTAATTCTTTTACGTGTTAATCGTTCAGTGTTCATACGTTTTACTTTGTTAATTTAGCTTTTTTACGCGTTTATCGTTCGTCAGTTCACACGTTATACTCGGTAAATTTGGGGTCTTATTTGTTTTGAGTTTTAAAAGATTAACTTTAAATTCAGTTACGTTTTGTATTGAAGATTCTCTATGGTCATAATTCCGGGGAGGTGCTTTCGGGCGCGCACTTGCAGCTGTTGCATTTGCGTGTTTCGGAGTGCATGTCTGGAGCTAGGGTCATATTGAATGGGAGATTCTTTTGACAGTATTCGTGTGAACCATACTTTGGTCATTATACCTGTTCTCCGTACCCACTTCTCAGACCAGGAATTTTGGCTAAAGAACCTAGGAGATTGTATTGGTGCGTACGATCGGCTTGCCCCAAACGCAAGTTTTATGCGCCCAGGTATGGGATACTTAGCAAAACGGTGTAAGGAGTACCTAGAACCACCTCTAGCGAACTGTTCCGTCTCCAGCCCCGATACGGACGACTTACGACTGTTTGTTAAGGATTTCCTATCTGTCCCCCACACAACACACGCGATTATCGGCTTATCTCTTATCTTCGTCAAGCTGGTAATCATCCACACGGGTATAGGATGTAATAGGCACTCTAAATCGTGACAACCTCATCACGTACAAATTAGCAGAAATAGGGTTCTAGAAGTTTGAACTCAGACTTTCTAGAACATCCACATTACACTACACACCTCACAATTAAATAATAAATGTCGGGATCTCCCTAGCTTTGCATCTTCACAGTAGAAACAATTAGGATTAGACAAAGTTAGACTATAGGATTACAAAGTTCGATTTTATATCTACTAGGGAGGGACCTTAGGCATCAAGTAGGGGTAGGATAGATTCATTAGGATTGCAGGGATATATTTATTTATAGTCTTAAAGTAAAATTTGCTATTAAATTAACTTCAAAACTGTTATATTAAGTTTATAATATCTACTTTGTTACCCTACCTGCTCCCGAAGCGTGTCAGACGAGATTCATAGTAGTGTACCTTGAGTAGGTACTGGTGAATTCAATTCTCAGGAACCCTATAGTAGATAAAGGCTAGATTTGGTTGAAGGGTCCTAAAGTTGATAATGATTAAAGAAACTAAATTTATGTAAGAAAAGAATTACCTATTAAAACAATTGGTTAAAGTTATCCTGTATTTAATATTAATCATAAATCTTTGATATATAGGAATACATCAACAATTACTTTGATCTGACATTGGTGTGCTGACTGATGATAAGATGTAACAGTTGTTTGGCCATTTATTGAATAAAATATAATATTCTAGTAGAACGCTCAAAACAAGGGTAACTACATTAATGGTTCAAATGATTTCTAATAAAAATTATGTACCTGGCAGTATAATTGATTGTCATGATTGGGAAATTGTTGATAACAAATAAATAGTATAAATAGTTGGGATAAAGGATATTCTTAACTGGTTGTTTGAAAGGAAACTGTACCTATGTTGATGATGATATTTGTTATTTCCTGATAAATTCAGTCAGAGAAAGAATAGTTTGGAAAAGTAAGACAAACTGAATCTACAATAATTGTTCAAATGATATCTAATAAAATTATTTATCTGGCAGTATAATTGTCATTATTGGGAAATTGGTGATAATAAATAAATAGTATCAAATGTTGGGATAAAGGATATTCTTAACTGGTTGTTTGAAAGGAAACTGTACCTATGTTGATAATGAAATTTGTTATTTCCTGATAAATTCAGTCAGAGAAAAATTGTTTGGAAAAGTAAGACAAACTGAGTGACAAATTAATACAGAATGTTGCTTTGGATTAAGATTTTGTCCATGACTATAGACTGACAAGTTTTACCTATATTTTGGAAGTTCCAAATAAATTCACTATTAAGTTAAATTCAGAAAAAAGAGTTTTCCAATACAGTTGGCTATTCTTAGAATCATGTTTGCAACACCTTTATTGTTAGAAACCTATATGAAACATTGCTGAGTATTAAGGAACAATACTCTATGTAGCTTTTGATATAAAATATATATTTATTTATACTATATAATCCTCTCAATTAGAATAGCAAAAAGAATGTTGAAATTTTGATTACATAAAATAAAGGTGGTAATTTAAATCAAGCATAGGAGCAAAGTATTGGAAATATGTGGTGGGCTTCTATCCAAAGTCAATGGTTGAAAGGAGACAGGGTACCTGATCTGTTGTAGGGTTAGAGGTTATAATAAAATACAAAACATCCTCATTATTGTTTGGCAGATTAGGGCATAGTCAAACTAAATCAATACCTATGCAGCGTATGGCCGGAGCTGATCCTCTAAAAACCACAATAAAAATGTCTAAAGGTTTCTAAGCATTAGTATGCGACGCTATCTCAAAAATCTAGGACAGTATCTTAATTCAATAGCATATTCAATTACATTAGAACTGGTAGTATGATCAAAAACTCACTTCTGACTCTGAATGTAAATAAAGTAATATTTATAGAATAGCAACTCCTGGTACACATTTTTCTATTCAAACAAGCCAGAAATAATAAACCAAAACCATGAAAGAATTTAATCCAAGCGAATATTAAATTGAATAACATAGGAATAATTTTATCAAATAATTGGTTTCCATAGTAGGTGTTCTTCCTTTGTTGTGTTTAGGCTCATATCCTCTTTCTGTATTAATATGCAGGAACAACTGAAATTAAAACACATAGTTAGGTAAGGTACATACTTTAAATTCTAGTAGAATGAGCTTAGGTTGATACTTTAGAAAAGGAATTTATGTTATAAACATTCAAACTAACTCAGAAACTATGAGCTAAATTAAATCATGTTTTACCGTTGGAATCCTGATGAGAACTTGTGATCAGACGTAGAAGCTTGTCCTTAAGCGCAGACCAGTCTGAGAGTTATTGCATTGACTGCATTATTTGTAGGTTTCATAACTGAAAGATCTTTCTCAGCAGCGGCTGGGACTGTAAGGAAAGTCATTTGATTTTGTTATCTTTACTGTTGAATGTTATGGAGTGATTTAGGTATTTAAAACATTAGTGATAGCAATTTTGACTGGAACCTATTGTTTCTAGTACTAGCCAAACAAAACTTACCTAGAAATCCTAGTTGTAACCGCAATTCTTGTGTTGGTAACAATAGTTTTGTTGAGGAACTTATGTTGACAGAATCTTCTGCAAATCTTCTAGTTTCAGGGGTTATCCTGGAATTGGTAATGATAGGTTAGATAAGAGATTTAAATTATGGTGGCAAGTATACATAATCTGACAAGTTTAGCAAAATAGTAGCAAGGGAAAGTTCATGTTTTGATCTGAAGTTTTGTTACTTGGAAAGTATTGCAGAAGTGTTCTTACCTGTTAAATTGGGAAGGGATTGAACTTGTGGAGTAGAGAACTTGTTAGTAGAACCTTGGCGCAGCTTTTAGCCGCATGCTTTTCCTTTTTATAGTATATTTTGTATTTTTCATTGTAAAACTAAGCCGCCAATTCGAGTTAAGAAAATTACTTTTTAAATTTGTCGATGACAGTTTTGAGTTTAGGATTGGAAGATAGAATATTAATCCCTACGGGTTACGAAGTAGTTTTTGATTGTCGCGAAAGAAATATCTTAGCCTTATGTAAATCAATTCATAAATTTGACGATTTTACCGCTATAATAATCTGAAACATTTTTTAGAGGAATTTATGATTAACAGGGTTGAAAAGTAAGTAAATATTTTTGATGTTTTATGTGAATCTGAAGGCTTAAAAATAAACGTTCCGTTTCAACTTTAGATTTATTCCAGAGAAATTAGTTAAGTAGTTTGAGAGAGGAAGGAACGTAATCAACCTCTACTTAGTAGAAATAGGAAGGCTTATTGCCAAAATGTTTTATCTGACGTTCGATGCATTGGATATTATCTTACCTTTTTAAGGACCAGGGTTACTCTCTTTCACTTCGTAGTCGTAGACGTATCACTAAAGGCCAGAAACGTTAGTTTCTTATCTTCTTTAATTCTTCTTATTATTTAACAAAAAATAAAAAGGGGGGGTTCGGTACACGCTCTATCACTAAGCTACCGAAACGGTAGTGGGAGTGACGAATTTATCATAGCCTTTCTTAATGTACATGTCATAGCGACGTTAGCGACATCTAGCCGTGTAGTTTAAGAACTAAGCAACTAACTACGTTTATGTTTATGACTACTCGGCGGAAATACCTACCTAATGCTATTTACAATTTCTGCTCAAAAGCAATTTTCTAATACCTTCTATCATTTGGCATATTTGCAACATCCTAGCCCAGTATCCTGTTGCTTGTGACAGTCGCACATGAGCAACTCCAAGTATGTCAACACAACAATTCGGCAATAGTTGAGCAACCTCCGGTCTCGTCGCTCGCATCTGTAAGATGAACGTGAGAACTCGATCTAACCTTCAACCTCCTTCAACGTAGGCAGAAGAGTAAATAGAAACATTTGTGCTACCATTTATGTATTAACTAGTGACCCGCCCCGGCTTCGCACGGAAATAATCAGTGTTTCTCTACTATAATATGCATGTATTATACATATAAACCTTCCTCTTGAATCACTCTATCCATTAAAAGAAACCGCATCAAAATCCGTTGCGTAGTTTTAAAGATATAAGCATACATAGGGATATAGGGACAGAGAAAGCGACTTTGTTTTATACTATGTAGTGATGATTCCGATAGTACTGTCAACATTGGTAATGGTGAGTGGATGAGTGTTAAGTCGGTATTTTCAACATCGAGAAAATCTAATTGAATTCTTCCATACTGGACTGAGAGCGAGAGAAAAATATAGATCGTGCCAGCTGCATTTCCTCCCGGGCATGCTGTAAAAACCACCTAAGGGATCCGAGGGTTTCAGTATATTGCAATTTAGGCGACGGGCTGACAAGCTGACTACAGCAGTCACTACAGCAATATATCTAATAAAAATATACATTAAATAACCCTCAAAACTTTGTCAGACGTGGCGGAACGACCTTTGTTTAGGTCGTTTACGCTCTGCCTACATCATTAGGGATAAAGGCGTGATTGTATGTATGTATATATGAGAAAATCAAGACACGATGACAGACAAGAAATGCATCGTGAGAAATAAAGCTTCTGTCGCAAGGAAACGTGAAGATGTTAATACAGGTAAAGATGAATGGCTATTTGAAAGGCAGCTTATGAGGCAACATTACATACTTAGATTTAATACAAAATACATATTATAGAACTGCTATGAAAGCAATAGTAGATTTTACAACAAGTGCACAAAACATGTCATAACCGGCCGAGATTTTAATAGAGGACAAAAATGTTTTGTGCACGAGTTTTAAACTCTCCTTTTAACTTCAATTGCAAAGATAATTGAGGAAGTTTTGAATATAATGTAAATAAACTTAACAATTAATTCCCGCCATTTAACTTTTTAAATCTTTCGACGTAAAATATTAGGCATGGCCTGAGACCTATACAGCCTACTATTAAATTAATTTTGTAATAATAAATTAATTAAACTATCGTAATTGAATCTAAATTTTAATGTAATATTATTATTATCATTTTGTCATAGTAACCCAAGAGCAAAATAATATAAAGTATTATTAAATGACAAGTTCTATCTATGAACTTCTTATTATGTTTGGCTGTATGGCCTAATTCTTTGCCTTAGAAGTAATGCATTTATGGATTTGTGCACATAATTCAATTTTGTGCAGCCTACAACCAGCACAAAATAGCACTTTTCGAGCATGAGAAGTGAAAAATATATTATATTCATATATCCATAAATTTAATATAATCATATTTTACATGAATAAAATATAGGTATTTCCAGTGCCCAAACATGATGACATGATGGACGGAAATTGGTATAATAATAGCAATTCTGAACACAATACACGTGCATTCCTCTCAAACCAGCTTTTACATACACATACTCGTACATACATTTATTTTTATTACATAACGGCGTGCATGTCATATTTATAGGACAAGCATAAAACTCCTAAACAATTCTTTGTTTACGTCTTTTACGCTCTGCCTACCCTGTTAGGGATAAAGGCGTGATATTATGTATGTATGTATATATGTATTATTTTCCTAAAAAGTTTTCGTCACAGGTTGTTGGCCCATCTTTACCAAGTCCCGGGGAATTAAAGCAGCTGGTACATTCTATGATTCTTATTTCTTCGTGTGATATAAACAACGGACATAGCGATTACAGAGCGGAACCCGCGATTATAGCTATTAACGTTGCGTAAGACAGTATATGTAGGTACCTACTACATAATAGTAGGAAAAGTGATTTTTTGCACCGCCTAATACGAGATTTTACAGTTATACACGTAACTACCGTTACAAGTTAAAAATATTGTACGGTACGTTTAGACAAAGTTGTGGAAATCATGCAAAATAAACATGTTATGTAAATAAATATTTCGGAGCACACTAACTCCCTCCGTGGTCTAGTGGCTAGTGCCATGGACTCCTGATCCGAAGGTCCTGGGTTCGATTCCCAGGGGGGAAACACTAAGTTGATATTTGAGAATTTATCACTTTGTGAATTTTTCCCCAGTTTGGTTAGGACATTGCAGGCTGAATCACCTGATTGTCCGAAAAAGAAAAAAGATTTCGTGCTTCGGAAGGCACGTTAAGCCGTCGGTCCCGGTCGCTGTCTTTGATAGTGGTCGTTACTCAAACCATGTCAGAGGCCTGATAGTTGTGCTACTAGGCGGTTTAAAAACTCTGACACCAGGGTTCATCGGGTCAATAGACTCGATACCCACTCGACAGAAGAAGAAGACGGAGCACACAAAATAAAGAGATAACAAGTCATTTTGGTCACTCATTGTGCTCCAGTAGTCGGAGTTTTTGGTCTCTATTCGGTTGTGGTTTTTTGTTTCAAATAAAGCTTACGGTCTTTGATTTGAACTAGTAGTAACACAAATCATATCAGAGATTTTATCAGGCGGTTTAAAAATTAACACCAGGGTTTGATGTATCATCGAGTACAATTTCAGTTGAGAGAAATTTTATAATCATTAAAATTTTAATGTTAGATTTTTATAGAAGCGTGCAAATTATAAGTAAGTAAATTAACATTAAAAAAAACAAATACCGAACGTAAATTCAGCCCAAGTTCCCACGGTTGTAAGCATTTTGATATCTCAAGATCTCAGTTCAAGGTTAAAAGCCGAGGAACTCAATAATAACAGAATAATAAAATACAAAAGCCGCATATTTTTAGTGCCCCAAGCTTTGGGTAATAAAAAAAACATGGCTTATTATTATTAGTCTGAGTTGAGAATATAATATTATTGGGAATTTTAGTTGCCTTGAGGCTTCTGGGTGAGCTCACTTCATTGTCGACTTCGATTCATTCATCTCTGGAGCCGTATGTTTCAATCGTCCGATTCATTCATCTCTGGAGCCGTATGTTTCAATCGTCCGAATCGAAAATTGCATACAAGAGAGCAAGATTTTATCACAATACTATACAGATACATACAAATAATCACGCCTTTATACCTAATGGGGTAGGCATAGCGAGCGTTAACGACCTAGACAAAGGTCGTTCCGCCACGTCTGACAAAGTTTTGATGGTTGTTTAAAATAGATTTGTAGGTATATTGCTATAGTGACAGGTTGTAAGCCCATCGCGTAAATTGCAGTATATGAAAACCAGCATGCCCGGGAGGAAATGCAGTTGACTATGTTTTTCTCTCGCTCCCAGTCCAGCATGGAAGCAATTGCTATGTGGAGATCACATAAGAATGTTACTCTTTCGTAGGCGCATTTCCATTCGAACGATTCAAAAATATAGTTACGTCTAGACTTAAAAGTTCAGAGAAAACCAACCAAGAAAAACACAATTTGTACAACTTGCCATGGAACTAGTTATATTTTAGCTCTACGCATATTTCGCAATTTGTCCACAAACCTATAATTGTATCGAATACCATTTATAGCCCTTTAGTAACAGTCAACCAAAACTAGACTTATATTTCTGATAGCAATCCGTCCACCGTGCCCTAAGTTTCGTGCCGAATAACTAAGTGCCTTTTTCAGGGTGACGCAATTCTAATAAACATTTTACGGAGCCAACACAGCTGGATTTAATTAAATACCAACCTAGCTGTGATAAGGCATACTGAATGTCAAGGTTTGTGAGAATAACCTTAAATATTTAGGGTGGCTATAATAGCTAGTTGGTCTCGGTTCGAAAGACCTAGAAGTTACCGCGCTATTGAGAGTCTGAGATCCCTAAATACTTCTTAATAATCAGGTGATCGACCAGAAATGCTCTCAAAACAACGGCATAAATATTCATTATGCTCCCTCCCGCAGAGTTATAAGTTCTGTCTCTCGATTGAGAGTTTAAGATTCTAGCACAAAACAAGTTTCGCAAAGAAAATGTATCTTCTTCTTTATCTCGTCATTACACGGTTATACGGATGATTTCTTAACCATAGCACGCCAATTACTGCGGTCTTGTGCGTCATCTTCTAAAGAAGGTTCCAATAGCTATGGTATTAATTGTAAAACTTTTTAATTAAATTAACAATTTCTTTTTTTTATTTTCATGCTGCACCCTCTACTAGAATAAAGTCATATGCAGGTACATTATAGGTACTCTTTGTAGTGAAATGTAGATATATTCTTTAAATTTATTACCAAAACAACTTGGATACGCAAAAGCTTTCTTCGCAAGTGCGAAACCACCCACATAGTAAATCCGGCGTGCCCCATTTTCGCAAATAGAAAGCAAATGTTTACTATGTTCGTGTTTACTCTAGAAAGGGGACTTTTGCAAGAGACGTATGTGTAAACCAAATGGGCACAAGGTTGAGGTGTTTTTGAAATAAAACGGAACGAAGAAGATTTTTATATGTAGAAAGTGACAGGTAGGTAAGAATGTTCTACCTACATAAAAGAGCCTAAATCATTTGAAATATTTTTCTCCCACTTGCTCGGAAACAGCTTCATTATTAAAAAAAACACAAAGCATACATTCACTCCTTTTGGTAGTCGAGTTCGGAGCAGCCGGCGATTTCACCAAACGACAGTAATGAGTAATGACCATTACTGACCACTACGCGAATTCTTTAAAGTATACACTAGTATCGATTAGGTGTTTTAAGTCAACTTTTTTTTTAGAGGCAGAATGCGAAAATTTAAAATAAATGCAACGAATTAATAGAATGTGCGCCTGTCAAAGGCGCCAAGCAAATTTTAAATGTCAAAATATTATAGGGGATCGATCGCAAGTTTAATGTTTATTTTTGAGTGTATTATTGTTGTTTCCTCGCAAAATGAGAGAAAAGTAATATAGGTACTTCTCTCAGCCGAAAAACCAATGTATGGTCTTTTTACATTGAAAGGCCTCGGCTGCGTTTCGGCCATCCAAATTTACTTGATCATACTTGCTCTTTTTCGGCCTTTAGAGTAATGTACTATTATTTTCTTACTGATTAAAACTCACGAGAACCAGAGAAAAGAAGAATGACTGGGTGTAGATGCTTACCTGAAAAGATAAAGTACATTATAAATATTTTGTACACAATACTTTTACAGAACACAAATAACAAAGTATTTAAAGTCATACGCTTGGTTTGTTTCAAATAATCATGTTTTAATCTCGTCATCACCAGACAAGCCTGTGTACGGCTTTTGGAGATGGCTATTTTAATTGTCTTTAAATGTAACCTTATTTTGGCCAATAAATTTTAAAAATAGCCAAACATCTGTTTTCAGTGTATTTACTTAGAATCGAACTAGCTGGCCGATCTGCACAGAGAGATAACAAACGCTAAATTCTATCAGAATTAGTACATACATACATAAAATCACGCCTTTATCCCTTACGGGGTAGGCAGAGCGTCAAACTCCTCGTAAAAGGCGCTTTCGCCACGTCTGACAAAAATTGAGGGCAATTTTAGATTGTAATGTGTATTGTTATAGTGTCAGGTTGTCAGCCCATCGCCTAAATTACAATACACTGTAACCCTCGAGTCCCTTTTCAGATCAGAATTATTCTACTCATTATTCCCAATAATATTGAATACGAATTATGTTTTATTCTCAAGCATTTCAGACTTGTTACGTATGACGTTACTTACATAGTATTTGAACACATGTCCAACACAGCCTTGCTAGTTACAATAACACATCGAGTGAATAACTGAACACGAATGAAACACTATTTGTATGTAGAGCTAGATCACTACTGAAATACAGCTGGGAATTGATTGTATTTTATACATTTAATAAAATAAATACATATTGGATGCGAACCGGTTAAAATTTAAAAATATTCCTCTGACGAAAGTCAGATAATTAATTAAAAGAAACTAAAAAATCTCTAATTAGCAAAGATATGTATTTGATGATTGAACATAAATGAATTCTATAGAACTTTATGATTCTCCCACTAAAAGGCGCTCTCTTCTCCTCGTATCTGGTCTGAATCTACACCATGCTGGACTGGGAGCGAAATAAAAACATAGAATGTGCCAGCTGCATTTCCTCCCGGGCATGCTGTAAAAACCAGCTAAGGGATCTGAGGGTTCCAGTATATTGCAATTTAGGCGATGGGCTGACAACCTGTCACTAAAGCAATACTGCTTACATATTACAATCTAAAATTGCCCTAAATTTTTGTCAGACGTGGCGAAAGCGCCTTTTACGAGGCGTTAAACGCTCTGCCTACCCCGTAAGGGATAAAGGCTTGATTTATGTATGTGTGTATGTATGTATGTATCTACACAATAGCTTTATTACACTTATTGCAAATGTCACTAAATAATATACCGTCGCAATTTCCGATTCCTACAGTATACATACATATAATCATGACTTTATCCCTAATGCTTACTTCCATGCTGGACTCGCTCCCAGCGAGAGAAAAACGTAGAATGTGCCAGCTGCATTTCCTCCCGGGCATGATGTAAAAATCAGCTAAGAGATCCAAGTGTTTCTGTATATTGCAATTTAGGCGATAGGCTGACAACCTGTCGCTACAGCAATAAATAAATAAATGGAAGTGCAGCTGGCGCTTTCTTTGTTTTTCTCGCTCTCAGTCCAGCATGGAAGGCATTCCTACATACCGATTCCTACATCATCAAATCTTAAATTATTACAAAAAAAAAACATAATTTAAGTCATTGTCTGCTTTTAGTTCTAATTCGTCACGCAAAGGAAAGTTTGGAGCTGTTTGAGGCCCATGCAAACAGTATGCGCTTACGCAACTTCATACACGCAAATTTGGACACCTTGTTACGCTATGTAAACACACACTAACATATGAAACCCGCATACTGACATATGCAATACATGCTGTGAAATATGTGTAAGTTTAACACGGTTTCATTACCATGTAAACTATTCATTACACATAAGAAAAAATTGGTTTAAAATCTAACTGTTCCCAGCATTCAATCAAATAAACCTAGTGATTAGCCGTTAATTTGTTCGCAATCGGACTGACTGACGTGGTTTATTTAACAATAACAACCACAAATCACAATATTTCCACTGTAATAGAAGCTGGAATCAACGGATTTGTGTGCCTGCCGAATTATGAAAAGAAAACCTTGATTTTATTTTAGAAAAAGTACGCCAATGTCCATGAATCGGTAGAATCTTGTCGATCTTCTTAACGAGTGGATTCTCGAACCAATAGACCCGATGAACCCTGGTGTTAGAGTTTTCAAATCACCTAGTAGCACAGCTATAAGGCCTCTGAGATGGTTTCAGTAACGATCATTATCAAAGACAGCGACCGGGACAGACGGCTTAACGTGCCCTCCGAAACATGGAATCCTCTGTCTTTTCTGACAATCAGGTGATTCAGCCTGCAATGTCCTTACTAAACTGGGGAAAACCTGACAAAGTGATAAATTGACAAATATCAACTTTCCCCTTTGGAATCGAACCCAGGACCTCCGGTTCGTAAGCCCATGACTCTGACCACTAGACCACGGAGGCAGTTAAGATAAGAATCAATTAGAAATTAGAATCAGTCAAGCACTTAATTAAGACCAACAGTCAATTATAATTCTCAACTATTTAGAAAAAAATACTTCAAAGAAGGTTGCTCGCAATTATCTAGTCTTAAACAGTCGTAGAATACTTTTACTGCAGAAGCAATGAGACATCGTTTATGGGAAGAGTGCTTGAGTGATGCGCTTAAGTGCACTCTCTCACACACAAACATACAAACACACCCATAATCACACCTTTATCCCTAATGTGGTAGGCAGAGCGTAAACGACCTAAACAAAAAGTCGTTCCGCCACGTCTGACAAAGTTTTGACGGTTATGTAAGAAAGATTCGTAGGTATATTTCTGTAGTGACAGGTTGTCAGCCCATCGCCTAAATTGCAATATACTGAAACCCTCGGATCCCTTAGCTGGTTTTTACAGCATGCCCGGGAGGAAATGCAGCTGGCACATTCTATGTTTTTCTCTCGTTCCCAGTCCAGGATGGAAGTGCACTCTCTCAACTACTTTAAAAGAAAGCTAATGTGCGATGTCCAATTTGAGATAATGTTCACACGCTGGCTGTAAGATTGTCACGTGCCTTCCGAAGCATACTTAACCATGAAGAGTGGATTACGTTATTCATCGTGAACCTATTTAGAAAATCTAAATCGTTGTGCATATGAGTATTGGATTGGATTGAAGATCGCGGAATTCCAAGCGAATCAAGAGGAAATTCATGAATGAGGTGAAAATATGTTATAAAACGATAATAGGCTACTTAGTGCATAATTGTAAAAAATCAAAGTGGATAGTTTTGAAGGGCCTGCACCAAATCTTTGGTTGATACCTAGAACAGGTCTTCAAGTAATATAAATTAAATCAGCTACAGTTAAAGCTAAGTATAAAATGAAACATAGCGTTAAGTACAAATTGACCGGTAGTATTTTCTAGTTTCTGGTTCGATAGACTTTATCTAGGCGTTTCTCGACTAACGAAGCGGAACAAACTTTATATTCCTAAAGGCATAAACTGCAATCACGTGTACGACAAAGAGTAATCGTTTTTAAAATAAAACGTTTATAGATACCGTTCATTGAATCGGCCCGTGGGTATGTTATTTCAAGTACTCAAATATATGAAATGATTTAAAATAATATCAAATATTGTATTCGTCGTGATGACGTAAATGAGTCAGAAATAGATTTAATTCATGCTTAAAAACAAAGTAAAACATTTGATGCCAACACTAAAAATATATGAGGATATCCACAAAGTTGCTACAGTTTACGTAATATGGAGCATATCAAAGTCTAAAATACCTACCTATATCTAGGTTACAAAGCAGTACTAAGAATTCTAGGCAATAGGAAAATAACTTCTGAAAACCCTAACCAAATCTAAAAATAAACTCAATGCTAAATTGAAATATTATGCGCATTTACGAAACAAACAGGTCTAGAGACCACATCAGAGATGCTTATAATAGACTGTCAGATGGTGGCAAGTGGCAATTTAGCGATGTTTGCTCTGTATAGACGTCAGTGATACAGGATGGTATAGACGGTATAAACACTTGGGTATCTTTTGTTTTAAGTGTAAGGTGTCTTAGGATTATAACTGTTAATATGATATTTCTTCCATGCTGGCCTGGGAGCGAGAGAAAACATAGAATGTGCCAGCTGCACATCCTCCCGAGCATGCTGTAAAAACCAGCTAAGGGACCCGAGGGTTTTAGTATATTCTGATTAAGGCGATGGGCTGACAACCTGTCACTACAGCAATATACCTACAAATCTATCTTAAATAACCCTCAAAACATTGTCAGACGTGGCGAAACGACCTTTGTTTAGGTTGTTTACGCTCTGCCTACCCCATTAGGGATAAAGGCGTGATTATATGTATGTATATCTGTTAAATCTGTCTGCCAACTTTAATGAACTGTATAAAATCGTTGATTATCGGCATGTGACGATGCACAGCATCTGTGAGAGTGCGTTGTATACTTCCCTTTTTATTCCGTCAATTTCCGCACGTTTCCGATGTCGCCACTGGTTCAGCAGCGCCATCTTCGAGTAACCTGTCACAGGAGCGCGGTCGCCGGTCGGCGACCATCTTGCCCTCATTGCGTCGTTACTTCTCGAACAGTCAACACGTCTATACGGAAATTTCTTAAAATTTTTAAATCCTTAAAAATATTTTTATTTTTTGCTGTAAGTCGTAAATTTCGATTTTAAAGTGCATTGTGAAAATGAGTGATAACGATAGTGAATCAATTGAAACGTGCCCCGAACACGCGGGCCGCGATCAGGACGGCCAGAGAGGCCGGTCTTGTCCACCCGGCGGCGCCCCCAGCCTACGTCGCCGCCGCTCTGGATCGCAGACATCCTAATCCCTCGGATAGTGAGGTAAAAAGGAGAAAAGCGGGTGAGTCCAATTCTGATTATCGAAGCTTAGTGAACAAGATCGATGTGTTAACAAACGTGTTGCTTCAACATGTGATTCTACCCTCCCCTGCATCACAAGTAACAATAAATTCTTCGGTGCCGAATTTGTCGCCACCCGTACAAAACAAGACGAATGATGTCGTCACTGTTCGCGATCCGGAGCCAGGGCCCACCAGTTCGCCCTTGGAATTGTCTCTGCAGCGCCCAGCGCCTGCTGTTGCTACTGGCCCGGTCGAACCGCGGCTTTTGAACCTCAGCCTTCTTAACACATCGCTCAAAGACCCTAAGGTGCCCCGAGCTGATCCTGGCCACCTAGGGATACTTGAAACTTTACAAAAATTTGGTGATCCTTCCTGGAAAGATGTCAGATATTCAGATGTTTTAAAAATCCATAATGCCACCCCTGGTTTCGTTGATCTCGAGGTAAACGATGAATTGAGACAATTTGTAAAGGATAAAGATTACATGGCGAATTCTGAAAAAATCACCGCAGCCATCTGTAACGGTTTAATTACCCAGCAAGAACTGTTAAATCAAAATCTGCAAGAATTCATTAATTGGACCGCTCTTTCTGGCACAGTTTTATCTAGTGAAAATATTTTTGATAATATATCAGTATTATTTCAATCTACCTCGAAATTTCATAAAGTTAGTGAAGAAATCATGCAAATGGTGTGTGGAAAACGGGCCGAATATATTGAGAATCGTAGGGAGCGTATCCTTAGCGAACTGACCAATAGGAACCTACGGGAGGGTCTGCGTAAGATTCCTCCTAGTTCTAAGCACTTATTTGATGAAACCCAGCTCCGTGCTTATATACAAAATACAGGTGGTTTGGATAGATGGGTGCGGCCATGGTTCAACCTACAAAAAGAGGCTCATAAATCAGCCCCGAAGTCTACTAATAAATTTACCAAACCGAGCACATCACGGGACTTTTCCCAGCAGTCCTTTCGCCGGGAAAATGAGTCTTCGGCAAAGAAAAGCAATTTCAGTACAGCCAGACAGACCGATTTCATCAGATCAAAAAAGTTCACTAGGAAGGAAAGCCGCCCCAATAAAAAACAGACCGACAAGTGACTATCAACCAATCCAGTCCAAATTTTACGGAGGCTGCCTTCGAGCGTATCGGGGGCAGTGGCAGGCGCTGCGGGCTACGCAGACCCTTCTCAGCATGATAACGGGGATGCGCCTGCCATTTACCTCCAGACCTCCGCTCGTCTACCCATCACAACGGGTTCTTCGCTCTTTTCAAACGCCCTACTCTCACGACATGACGCAGCAAATAAAGAAGCTTTTAGACCAGGGTGTTCTAGAAATTGTAGACCAACAGTGGCCGGGACCCAGTTTCTTTCCAACAATGTTCCTAACGAAAAAGAGCGATGGATCGTTCAGACCCATTTTCAATCTGAAGAGGCTGAACCAATTCATAATTCCAAAGCCATTCAAACTCATCTCGCACTTCCACATACCTCAGTTCCTGCAGAAAGACGACTGGATGGTGAAGCTGGATCTGTCATCAGCGTACTTCCATGTGCCCATCGCGGTTCATCAAAGAAGGTTCCTCCGACTGGTATGCGATCATCAGATTCTCCAAATGTCCTGTCTGCCTTTCGGCTTGTCTTGCGCGCCGAAGAACTTCGCCGCCTTGACCAACTGGGTGGCCCAATGCCTTCGAAATCAAGGGGTTCGCATAATTGTTTATCTGGACGACTTTGTAATAGTGAATCAGTCCCGTTCCCTGCTCGAAGATCATGTAAGTACGGCCATCAATACTTTAGAGACTCTCGGATGGACAATCAATTACGAGAAGTCTATCATACGACCGGTTCAGGAGATAGAGTTTCTGGGACTTCTATGAAACACGACCCGCTGTCGCAGAGGCCTGCCGGAGAAGAAAGCGAGAACAATACTTGCAATTTCACAAAAAGCCGCAAGCAGAAGAACGTTGTCGCTAAAAGAAGCACAGGTGATCTTAGGAACACAAAATTTTGCAAATTTTGTCACCCCCAGAGGAAGGCTGCATTGCCGCCAACTTCAGCGCCACACTCGGATCTTAATGAGACAGTGTTCGCCCCGTGCTCAAATGAGTATTCCAACAAAGGTAATGGAGGACCTTCAGTGGTGGATGAACACCATACGGAACGGACAGACAGAAACATTATTGCATCCGAAACAGGTGCATCACTTTTTGACAACAGATGCTGCCGATTACGGGTGGGGGGCGCAAATGGACGACCAAGCAGTAGCAGGCAGATGGATGCAAAACCAAAGTCAGTGGCATTGCAATCGCAAGGAAATGTTCGCTATAATAGCTGCGGTAAGGCATTTCAGACACTAACTGCGAGGCCGTCACCTAGTTCTCCAGTCCGACAACCGCACAGTCATAGCCTACGTGCGCAAAGAAGGCGGCACACGATCGACGGCTCTTTTGAATTTGACATATCAGCTGATGAGTCTTCTGGACAGGTGGAACATCAATATGACAGCAGAGTATCTCCCAGGAAAGTTCAACGACATCGCGGACAGATTATCCCGCGGGAAACAGGCAGCAGAGTGGCACCTACTCAATCCAGCGATAGAGGTAATATTTCAACATTACGGTGTTCCTCAAATAGACCTATTTGCGACGAAACAGACAAGAGTGGTGAAGAGGTACGTTACCAAAGATTGTCGCGATTACTCGGCACAGTTTTGCAACGCCTTCAGCCGGAAGTGGAATTACCAGTTAGCGTGGGTGTTCCCACCACCGAGCTTACTACCTCGAGTCCTGCACCACTTAAACTCTGCCCAAGGCGAGTACCTGGTAATAGCACCGATGTGGAAGAATGTTTTTTGGCTACCGGATCTACGCCGTCGTGCATTGAACAGCCCACTCAAAGTCGAGAATCTGAAGCAGGTCCTTGTCGATCAGACCACAGGCCTCCCTCCACCGAGAGTCCAGGACATGGAGTTGTATGTTTGGAAGATTGCGGGTGGAGCGAAATTACAGAAGGTTGGTCTGATGCCGAAAAAGCCTTGCTTAGATCTAGTTGGAGAGACTCCACATTAAAAACTTACAAGCCTGCTTGGACGAGGTGGCTAAAATGGTGTAAAGATAATAACTTTGACTATAAGTGCCCTAATGGTGTAAGTTTGTCAAGATTCCTAGCGCACTTGTGTCTTAAAGAGAAGTTAGCTTATCCAACTATATTGTTGCATAAATCCGTAGTCTTAACTTTCGGAAAGACAGAGAATAACGATAATTTGAATTCAAACTTTTTCGTTAAACACATTTTGAAAGCTATATCTCTTCAAAACCCAAGAGCAGAGAAGCCGCCAATCTGGGACCCGAGTGACTTGGTTACCTGGCTGCAAAATAATCCTCCGCGAAATGACACCTTGTTCGAGGCTTCACGCAAGTTAGCTTCTATACTTCTACTTGCATCTGGTCATAGAGTCCACGACCTCACCTTATTACGGACTTGTGCATCTCATTACTCAGACGCCGGTGACCACATCATTCTATGCCCGGCTTTTGGATCCAAAACAGATACGGCATCATACCGGCAATCTGGGTGGAAATTGTTAAAACATGATAATGATAACATTTGTCCTGTGTTTTGGATTAGGAAAGTTATTCAGTTAGGAGCTGAAAGGTGAACTGCTGAGTGTAATAACGCCCTTTTTGCATCTATAAAAGGCCCTACTCAAGCTGCTTCACGTACTCTAATAGGGAACTGGGTTAAAACTGTCATGAAAGATGCAGGTATAACAGCGTCTGCGGAGTCTGTTCGCTCAGCTGTTGCGTCCTTGAACTGGTATGAGAATTATTCATTAGAAGATATTTTAAATCGTGGCAATTGGCGCCGTGAAAACACTTTTGCTAGATACTATTGTAGAGAAATTATAGGTAGATCTAGTTCTCAAATTAATCTTGCTTGTAATTTTGAACCAATATAGAGTTCTTTGTATTTACTTTTTTTTTTTTTTTAATAAAAGCTCAATTATGCATTCGCTTTGCTATCAACCATAAATAAGTTTACTATTTTTAATTTTTAATAATTATTACAATATCTATTTTTGTTGTTAATGATTATTAGTCCTGATCACTAATATATTGATATTTACTTGTAACTACAGGTGTTTTTATTGATAACCTCACATTGCGTCGTTAGCAGTCACCAGGAGATATAAACACGTCTCTCACAGATGCTGTGCATCGTCACATGCCGATAATAGTGCAAGTTTTACAAAACAATAAAACTTGTATTATTGAGCAGAGACGATGCACAGCATCCCTTCAAGGGCTCCTGGTGAGAGACTTCAATGAGGGCAAGATGGTCGCCGACCGGCGACCGCGCTCCTGTGACAGGTTACTCGAAGATGGCGCTGCTGAACCAGTGGCGACATCGGAAACGTGCGGAAATTGACGGAATAAAAAGGGAAGTATACAACGCACTCTCACAGATGCTGTGCATCGTCTCTGCTCAATAATACAAGTTTTATTGTTTTGTAAAACTTGCACTATTATATTAAGAACAAAGACTCTATTTCACAAAGATAATTTTGTATGAATATGTCAAAATATCAAATTCAAGGTGATCTTTTGACAACGGTTAATTTGTGTTTACAAAGAAAGCTAAGTCGTTTAAAATAAAATATTAAAATTTGAATTTGAGTTTATAAATATGGTTAAGATGTTCTTAACAGACGGGCAAGAGCGATGGAACGGCATTCCGAAGGTCGCAAGTTCAAACCCAAGAAGACGTTTTGATTTCTTGTCCGACACACATCAGCATCACGACTTTCAAAAGCTTTTGAATATATGTATTTTTCAAAAGCATTGAAGCTCTTTTATTTACAGCATGTTCTTTAGCCCTGGACATGATTGGTTTGACATTCTGGTGACCTTATTCATTACAAGGCAGTAAGGAAACCACTATGTCAATGTGAATGTAGGACGGTGCCTGGCGTAGGTTGTATAGTGAACTTTGGACTAGTTTTGCTTTGTGATGGGCATGCCCCGTGCGGGATTTCCAATTTTCGACATTTAGCACACAGTTTTATGTAGTTTGTTTGAATGCTCTACATACAAAGGTTGCCTGTAATAACTACCGTATCAATAAGACCGTAATACTTAAGGATTTTAGTTGTCTAAAACAAAATATTCATTGTTTCAAAATTAGTATTGTTTATATCTATTAGGATGAATGCGTACATACATACACAAATACTCACGCCTTAGGCAGAGCGTAAACGACCTAAACAAAGGTCCACATCTGACAAAGTTTTAAGGCTTATTTAAGATAAAAGTGTAGGTAAATTGCTATAGTGACAAGTTGTCAGCCCATCGTCTAAATTACAATATACTGAAACCCTCGGATCCCTTAGCTGGTTTTTACAGCTTGCCCGGGAGGAAATGCAACCGGCACATTCTATATTTTTCTCTTGCTTTCAGGCCATCATGGAAGAAATGAATGAACATAGAATGAATGAACGGTATAAAAATAAAATCACTAAATATAGCAATACAATACGGAACTTTCAATAAACAAATCGAAGGTATTGAATAAATGAATGATATATGGAAACTCATGAATAACAAACAAGCACCTATTTATTATTGATTGTCCCATACAACTCCAACCTTGTTAGGGAAATAATAAGGCTATTCAGAGGTTATTTTTGTAGAGGTTTTTTTCTTCCATGCTGGACTGGGAGAGATAGAAAAACATAGAATGTTCCAGCTGCCCTTCCTCCCGGGCATGCTGTTGAAGTCAGCAAAAGGGACTCGAGGGTTACAGTGTATTGTAATTTAGGCGATGGGTTGACAACCTGTCACTAAAGCAATACATATTACAATCTAAAATTGCTCTCAATTTTTGTCAGACGTGGCGAAAGCGCCTTTTACGAGGCGTTGAACGCTCTGCCTACCCCGTAAGGGATAAAGGCGTGATTTATGTATGTATGTATGTATTTTTGTAGCCAACCTCTGTATTATTGATGAAACTTGTTCGGTGGATCTTTCGCAAATCAGGGCAAGGCTACTACAGTCTTTATGGGGTTAAACGATTCTAAACCTTTTAGATACAATAATTTGTATTTTGTTAAAAAAGTCTGACAACCTGTCTCTACAACAATATACCTGCAAATCTATTTAAATAACCCTCAAAACTTTGTTTGTTTGTGTGTGGAACGACCTTTGTTTAGGTCTTTTACGCTTTGCCTATCCCATTAGGGGTAAAGGCGTGATTATATGTATGCTGAAAAACGTAGAATGTGCTAGCTGCATTTCCTCGCGGGCAGGCTGTAAAAACTAGCTAAGGGATCCGAGGTTTCATTATATTGTAATTAAGGCGATGGGCTGACAACCTGTCACTATGTACATACATATAATCACACCCTTATAACTAAAGGGGCAGGTAGATCGTAAACGAACTAAACAAAATTTTGAGGGTGATTTGAGATAGATTTATAGGTATATTAATCTAAACTTATCACTACATAGTATAAAACAAAGTCGCTTTCTACAGGGACAGTCCTGTATCCATAAATCTTTAAAACTACACAACGGATTTTGATGCGGTTTCTTTTAATGGATAGAGTGATTCAAGAGGAAGGTTTATATGTATAATACATGCATAATATAGTAGAGAAACACTGATAATTTCCGTGCGAAGCCGGGGCGGGTCGCTAGTAATCATATAATCATGCCCTTATCCCTAAAGGGGTAGGCAGAGCGTAAACGACCTAAACAAAAGTCGTTCCGCCACGTCTGACAAAGTTTTGAGGGTTACTTGAGATAGTTTTATAGGTATATGAATCTAAACTTATTTTATAATATAAACTAGTTTAGTTTAGAAGCTAGTTTATGAAATGGACCCTCGAAGCTACTTTGTATTTCAAAATAAGAAAACACACAAATCTAATATTTCACACGAGTGGAGAGCGTGTTTCTAAATTTTAAATAGTTTGTTAAATAACATCTCAAGTTACCGACTTCTTCCGACACGAGGAGGCTCAAATAGCTCAATTTCAATAATTACTCGTACTTTGATCTCGTGTTTAAACATGGTGTTTTAGAGACTTGTAAAAACACACGTGGAGTAGTAAAATTAATGTAAACAGTTATTTCTTAATTTCTTCCATGATGGACTGGGAGAGATAGAAAAACATAGAATGTTCCAGCTGCCCTTCCTCCCGGGCATGCTGTTGAAGTCAGCAAAAGGGACTCGAGGGTTACAGTGTATTATAATTTAGGCGATGGGCTGACAACCTGTCACTAAAGCAATACATATTACAATCTAAAATTGCCCTCAATTTTTGTCAGACGTGGCGAAAGCGCCTTTTAAGAGGCGTTAAACGCTCTGCCTACCCCGTAAGGGATAGAGGCGTGATTTATGTATGTATGTATTCTTAATTTGCTCTGTGGCCTGAACCATGGGCTCCCGATCCGGAGGTCCTGGGTTCGATTCCCAGGGAAGAAACACGTTGATTTAATTTATCAGTTTGTGAGCTTTGCCCCACTTTGGTTAGAACACTGCAGGCTGAATCACTTGATTGTCCGAAAAGGATAGTGGTCGTTACACAAAACCATGTCAGAGGCCTATTTATTGTGCTATTAGGCGGTTTCAAAACTCTGACACCAGAGTTCATCGCGCCGATCGACTCGAAACCGACGCGATAGAAATACTATTTAATTCTACTGAAGAGACGTTTGAGGGGAAGCAAGTTCATCCGGTCTGTAATAGCTTGGAAATTAGATAGCAGAGTTTATTTGGTTTCTTTCCTGTTAGAACTTGGATATCGTTTAGATGAGCTTTGGTAAATAAGTTAAATATATACATAAGAAGCATAAGATGTGTCTTAGCCGTACTTTGATCTCTTGAGTTTAAACGTGGTGTTTTAAAGTCTCGTAAACACAGGGGAGGTAACGAAACAAATCTAAACTGTACTACATAAAAGACGTTGAAGGGAGTAAGAAAGTCATAATCTCTCTACCCTTATCCCGTATCTCATAGGGTCGGCTACCTAGTCTAAGGGATTGAACGAGGGTACTGGATTTTACATAGAGCAACTGCTATCTGACCTCCGCAACCCAGAAGGAAAGGTGGTAAGCAAGTCCGGTCTGTAATAGCTTGGAAATAAGATAGCAGAATTTATTAGGTTTCCGAGAAATGAGCTTACGTTAGTAAATCTACTTATATCTTGGCCAGGTTTTAAAAAGAGCTACCTAGTTAAGATACATTAGGGCTTATGGATTTCCCATAAACCCTACTCTATGGTAAGTTTTTTTAGTTACTGGTCAGGGTATAGGTACATAAGAAGCATGATATATTAAAACGTAGCGTCGACTTTGGTATTCATTTAATAAAATTAAGTAGAATATAAGATCTAAGCTAGTGATCTAAGAGAGTGCTAAGCATTGGCGGCTTGAAAACTCTGACCTAATCTAGGATTGGGTCTGGTTTCCCTTCTGGGTTGCGGAGGTCAGATGGCAGTCGCTCTGTATAAAAACCAGTACTCTCGTTCAATCCCCTAGATTAGGTAGCCGACCCCGTGAGATACGGTATAAGGCTAGGGAGATGATGAAGTAGATTATAAAATCGACTGGTTTCATACTCGAAAATCTGTAAGATAGTAGCTGTGACAGATGCCATTCCTAAGGAAAACCAAATAAAATATACTTATTTTATAAATAGTTTTTTTCCCTCACAGTGCTATTTAATTTCTGTAAATATTAGAAATAACAAATAAAAAAGATCTAAATAGCAGATCACTAATTCGTCCCTCAGGACATGGCTGCTGTACCTACTATAGCGGTTAAAGCGATGGGCAGGTTTTGCAAAGACGCGGGTTCAAATCCTGTCAGCGGTCGAATTTTTGATTTGTTATTACTAATACCTTCAGAAATGTGCCTAATATCCAGCAGTATTTCCAGTACCTATAAAATTCGTTAGTCGTATGATTAGTTTATCTGAATTAAGCGTTAATAGGGTAATTATTAACACTACTGTCAGTAATTGGGATGAAGGAGGATCACTGAGTATATTGTAAAGCTTCTATGTTTGGCAGGCACTTAAAAGGTGTTAATCCTGATTACTAAGTAACTAAACATGGCTTAGCAGCCAAGGCAAGGCCATGGCTTTAAGAATCAGCCTACTAATTTCAGGGCCAGTTTAATTTCATGTAAGTTTCTACACCACAAACATGAAATCGTACTAATTAATTGATATTGCCATAACGTAGTGCAATTTTGAGTACGTAACTATAGTTTTTCCCTGTGTTATTGTTATTTCGACTAACCCTACGTAAGATCCCTATATGACTTAAAACTTGTCTTTCCAAGTCTTCTTCTTAGCGAGTGGATTGTCGAGTCAAACGACCCGATGAACCCTGGTGCCAGAGTTTTTAAACCGCTTAGTAGCACAGCTATTAGTTTTATTTTTATTTTATTTATTGCAAGAATCAGGACTCTGACATGGTTTGAAGAACGACTACTATCAAAGACAGCGACCGGGACTGACGGTTTAACGTGTCCTCCGAAGCACGGAATCCTTTTTCTTTGCGGACAATCAGGTGATTCAGCCTGCAATGTCCTAACCAAACGGGAAAACCTCACAAAGTGATAAATTTACAAATATCAACTTTGTGTTCCCCCCTGCGAATCGGACCCAGGACCTCCGGATCGTTAGCCCATGGCTATGGCACTTTTACACCTTACCAAGTAAGTCGTTGACTCACATAATTTAATCTCGCCATGTAATAGAGGCTTTCCCGTAACTATACCAAATACTTGACTTTCACTGTGATTACAAATTTCACGTCACCGCTAAACATCGCTTGCTGTGAAAGCGGGTACAACAACGTTTTAAATGTACGTGACGAGAAAAGGAACTAACGCGATAACCTTGAGTTTTGACAGATCTCCTTATACTGCAGCGCCCCGCCAACGTTCATATAAACCCTTGACGTACGGTGGCGGACTTTGAAATATGGTCCAGTATCAATATATCAATTATTGTAATCAGTGTGCGTGCATGCTAATAAACTAAAAATAATCATCATAATGCTAATCTGTTTTACGTGATTCTTGAGGAGTTGTTATTTTAATCTGGTTAAGTGCCTACATAATAAATCACCATCTTTACATACATACATATAACCGCCTAAACAATATACTGAAACCCTCGGATCCCTTAGCTGGTTTTAACAGCATGCCCGGGAGGAAATACAGCTGGCATATTCTATGTTTTTCTCTCGCTCCCAGTCCAGTATTGAAGAAATCCCTCTCTACACTGACTTTAAATTATGTTCTGAGCGGGGGTTCATCCCGATTCTTGGTTTATTTTTAGTTTGGTCAAGAGATGTTGATCATTAAATTAATCAGTGGCTGATAACCTCAGCTACATTACTTGCCACTTGATGGCTTGTTTTTTCCGACACCCTTAAGTCCTAAGTATAAAGGGCAGAAGAATAACAACTTACAGATAAGTATCTTTAAAATACATACAATCACGCCTTTATCCCTAATCGGGTTGGCAGAGCGTAAACGACCTAACAAAGGCCATTCCGCCACGTCTGATAAAGTTTTGAGGGTTATTTAAGATAGATTTGTAGGTATATTGCTGTAGTGACAGGTTGTCAGCCTATCGCCTAAATTGCAATATACATAAACCCTCGGATCTTTAAAATCATCTACATATTTACTTTAGGTATGTATGTAGGACTAAAATGTGCTTAAATTTTTCCTAAAAAACAATAGGTAGCAATAGATAAAACTTTTGTGATTTTGTAATGTTGTTACATCAAAAGTATAGTTATCATTATTATCAATCACATTTTACGTAACAACGCAATAATACTGATAACTATGTAAACAATATAATATCTATAATTCGTGATCTGTAATATCTCAAAGACATATTTTGAATAGGTAATGTTTACGTATTTCGTTACAAGGAATGTTAGGACGTTTTGTAACCACAGGTATCCTACATACATATAATCACGCCTTTATCCCTAATGGGGTAGGCAGAGCGTACACGACATAAACAAAGGTTATTCCGCCACGTCTGACAAAGTTTTAAGTCTTATTTAAGATATACTTGTAGGTATATTGCTGTAGTGACAGGTTGTCTGGCCATTGCCCATAACCCTCGGATCCCTTAGATGGTTTTTACAGGACGCCCGTGAGGAAAAACAGGCGGCAGTTTCTATGTTTTTTCTCTCGCTCCCAGTCCTGCATGAAAGTAAGTAGGTATCCTAATGCCTCTATTTATTTATGGTTTCCTACTAAAGGGCAAGTGACTACTGTTTACGAGTACTAGTATGATGATAACTGCCTCCGTGGTCTAGTGGTCAGAGCTCCGATCCGGAGGTCCTGGGTTCGATCCCCAGGGGAGGAACACAAAGTTGATATTTGTCAATTTATCACTTTGTGAGTTTTCCCCAGTTTGGTAAGGATTATGCAGGCTGAATCACCTGATTGTCCGAAAATGAAAAGGATTCCATGCTTCGGAGGGCACGTTAAGCCGTCGGTCCCGGTCGCTGTCTGTGATAGTAGTCGTTACTCAAACCATGTCAGAGGCCTAATAGATATGCTACTAGGCGGTTTAAAAACTCTAACACGAGGGTTTATCGGGTCGTTTGACTCGAGAATCCACTCGCTAAGAAGAAGAAATATGATGATAGCTTTTTTGTCTCCTTATTTATCTTATAAATGAACCCTTTGCCCAGCAGTGGCATGCAGAAAGCTAATATAAAAAAACAATTACACATTTAAAGACGTAAACAAAGTTCAATGCCCTTCGTCAAGCATAATCATCAAAACTTTCGGTAGAAGAGTGTCAACTAATTCCGGCCAGCATCAGCAAAACTAACTGCTTCCGTGGTCTAGTGGTCATAGCCATGGGCTCACGATCCGGAGGTCCTGGGTTCGATTCCCAGGGGGGCAACTCGAAGTTGGCATTTGTCAATTTATCACTTTGTGAAGTTTCCCCAGTTTGGTTAGGACATTGCAGGCTGAATCACCTGATTGTCCGAAAAGTAAAAGGATTCCGTGCTTCGGAGGGCATGTTAATCCGTCACTCCCGGTCGCTGTCTTTGATAGAGGTCGTTACTCTAACCATATCAGAGGCCTAATAGCTGTGCTACTAGGTGGTTTGAAAACTCTGACACCAGAGTTCTTCGGGTCGTTTTGCAACTCGAGAATCCACTCGCTAAGAAGAAGACCAGCAAAAAATCGACTGACTAAACAAATAAACACCTTTGTTATTGCTACTACTGACTCAGATGTTACTCATGGTTTGTCAAAATAGACCGCCTCGCTAATTATGGGTTGTATTAGTCACAACTCACAGCCAAAGTGCAAGATTATAGTCTCTCGTCTTGACTCATTGATTTCAGTTTCTTTGTCAGTTTATTGCTTTACTTACAGTATCGTGCGATTTGTAAGAGAAATAATCCGTATGTTTAGAAAATGTAGAAGAAAAATTCTCTCATACTATTTTTATTCAAGATACTATTTTTTTATCAAATAATATTCCATCTATGTGTTACTTCCACGCTGGCCTGGGAGCGAGAGAAAAACATAGAATGTGCCAGCTGCATTTCCTCCCATGCTGTAAAAACCAGCTAAGGGATCTGAGGGTCTCAGTATATTGTAATTTAGGCGATGGGCTGACAACCTGTCACTACAGCAATATACCTACAAATAACCCTCAAAACGTTGTCAGACGTGGCGGAACGACCTTTGTTTAGGTAGTTTACGCTCTGCCAACCCCATAAGGGATGGAGGCGTGATTATATGTATGTATGTGTTACTGTAAAAGCCTTCCATGCTGGTCTGGGAGCGAGAGAAAAACATAGAATGTGCCAGCTGCATTTCCTCCCGGGCATGCTGTAAAAACCAGCTAAGGGATCCGAGGGTTTCAGTATATTGCAATTTAGGCGATGGGCTGACAACCTGTCACTACAGCAGTATACGTACAAATCTATCTTAAATAACCCTCAAAACTTTGACAAACGTGGCGCAACGACCTTTGTTTAGGTCGTTTACGCTCTGCCTACCCCATTAGGGATAAAGGCGTGATTATATGTATGTATGTATGTGTTACTGTAAAAGCCCCAAGTGGGTTATTTGAAGAGATTATCCAAAAGAATGGTGGTAAGAGTGCGAAATCCGAGATTTTATAAATCTTAGGTAATACCGGGCACTTCGGGCTTTTACAGTAACATATGAATAGAATAGAATAACATATGTATTCTATGTCTCTCCATTTATGTTTATGATGGGATTTAAATAAATAGAAATGTACCTACAGTAATACCCTGAAACCTGAATACTGTTTACAAAGAAAAATCTGTTTCGCTAGGGAACTTTTCCATTTATGGTTTCCCAAACGATTGCGTGAGAAATGTTCACAAAGAGAGACAAATTGTCCATAATGCAATGATGATATAATTGTCATTCTTCGCTTCAGCCTTAACGAGTTCTTGGCATGAATAAGTGGTGACGTAATCACAGTATTTAAACTGGACTAAGCATTCCAGATGAGTGAGGTCCTATAAGAATTAGTCAGGTCATATTACGGTCCTTTATTCCATCCGGTAGTTTTGCATCTGCAGCTGTTAGTCACCTGTTATTAATTATTTATGAATGGGTGACGCTGACTTACCTTGTATCATACTAAAGACTGATGCTATTGAGAACTTTGAACCCAAAAGCGAGTTTTACAAGTGGGGCTATTACCTCGAAACATGGTTTTGGATCAACGAACTCTAGAGCCAGACGGACAAAATACGGAATCAAATGAAATTGATTATTATTTTTTGCTGTGCAGCGTAGACGAAGCGTAAACCAGAAACCACATTTTATTAGAGTTTAAGATAAGATCTAAGAAAACAGAAAATCGACGATAGTTACTATAGATAAAAGTGCGGAAATTCAACTCTACCGTTGATTTGTACTAACTACTACCTAATTACCTATTCAGGAAGTTGTTGACGTCAAATCAATTAATTACTTCGACCGGATTTTCCCAGCAAATCGCTCTGGTATCACAGTAACTATCTCCAATTATTTTTAAATACCCTCGATAGTACGTCAGTCGTCATGACATCAGCAAGACATGAATGAAAGGAAACCTTGGGCACAGCTGATGCGAACTCAACAATGACATTGTGGCAAGAATAGCAAGGCGACACGACAATACTTGTGCTAAAAATGTCGACAATGCTGAAGTTGCAGACCTCGATCGATTCGCTAGTAAATTATAGTATAGTTCGCCTCGTTTATGCTCCAGAACCGGCGATTTTTTTTCTTACTTTTCATCCCCGTAAGCAGATGGCTCAAAAAGTATCAGGTGACACGCCGTCTGCTTAGCAAATGGCTGCACTAAACCTGTAATTTCTTATGTCACCTGCCCAAACCACTCCCGATGCAATTCGATATGCCACTAAACATAGCCGGGTTATCGCAGGCAGTACTTGGTAAAAGGACCGAGACGCTTTGTAGAGTCCGTGGTCGTACTATAATTCGCTTTAGAAACAAAAGCAAGTCTTTCGCTGCCGGCATTTTCCAATGCGCTATTGCATCGCTACGTATTTTCAGTGCAGCTAAACTTCCCAGCAATGGAGAGGTGATTTCGAGGAATTCTCAAGGTCAGATCGATTGGTGGTAAAAGTTCAGGTTTGAAACAGGTTTTCCCGGTCAACTATCGGGTTAGGGATTGGCTTGGTGGTTATGTGTATTACGTGTATATTGAGCTGGCTCTGGTTTATGCGGCATTGTTCGAGATTATAAAGCCAGTTGTGTGGACTGGGAAATTCCTTTCAATGAATGTTTGATTTGAAATGGCTTCGCCTTGCATGCGTGTATAATTTCCATTTTCCATTTATGTCGAAGGCTTATAAACCTGCCATGAAGAATGTAGGTACTATGTTATGTATCAATAACTTGATGAGAGCCGTGTCGTATTACACACAACCCAAGCTTATAGGACAAAGACCTACGTTACCTAAGCAGGTGTTTAACTACTGACATATACCACGTAGAGTACGTTTATGATTATGATAATTAATTTACCTAAAGTTGATATAGTGCCAGAATACTAATATGAGCACAGATTCTGCATGAGAAATATGCATGAATGAATCATAATGTGGTTTCAGCTATAGAGGTTCGGATCGAAATCCAGGTATTTTTTCAGTGTTTTATTTGATGCCTTCTCCTTCTTTTAAATTCGCTAGTTTCCTACAAGTCAAATCAGCAACTTTTTATGAATAACACTTTTTTGTATGAAAATAGCGATCTATGACGTCACTCGTTGGTAAATACTTGAACCTATTCAAATCAATAACTTCTATATTTTTAACTCGATTATTAAATCTAAATGCGCAATTAAAAAATATATGATTGAGGTCCACAATATTATAGACATCAGTTTTAAGTTATAAACGTTTTCTTTTTTTTTGTTACTTAGTCAACGCGCCTATTGTTTTGGAATTGCAGAAAAACAATTCAGCAAGTTTTAATTTGTAACTGGACAGACAGTAGAAAAATGCAGCTTTCTCGGCGCCCAAGTACCCTTAGCAACCGCTATCTAGAATACCAGATTATAAGGTTTCTGCTCGTGTAATCACAGGCTGCAATCAGTTACCCAATCGTCTCGAATGAAAGGAGAAAAAAACTAATCCAAATAGCATTGTTAGATTGAATGATCATTTCAAACAATGGCTCGGCTTTTGGGTAATTTCCTAAACAATATTCTTTTATGAAGTGTATTGATAAGAATATCTATATACCCCATTGTTATCAATGGAAATTTTCTTTGACACGATTAACATTGGACGGCATGAATATCAATATTTCGTTCAATGACTGATATGGTCCTGTGCTACATTTTCCATCAGTTAACTGTGACGGAACGAATCTTACACCAGTTACACCTACAATATGACCTAAATGGTAAAAATAACGTAATTTACCTCTGAATTACAAATAGGCAGCTTTTTCATCAAACGCATTCCATAAAAAGGGGTTGTTTTACACTTTACAGCATGATTGTTTATAGCCTCGTATCCTTTTCTCTTTTAACACTTAAACGGGAAAAAAAGTGCTGACGCAAATGTCCCCTTACGAAGGGCAGTCAAAGAACCTTTGTTACAGTAAAATAATCTCTTCAAGTCGCATACCAAGTTTATTATGGTATGGTTTATTATGGTATGCGTCGGCAGCTCGTTTTTTCATCAAACCCAACCCATAAAAAGTGGTTTGTTTCGAAGCATGATTGTAGCCTGAATTCAATTCAATTTATTTCAGAGTAAAAAGTTTTTGCGTCGAAATTTAGACTAATATATCTTAAGAAACATTCCAAGTATAAAAATTAGCCTTTCCTATTTTGTCACTTAAAAGCGAGTAAAGTGCTTTCAAACATAAGTCCCCTTTCTTTCCTTCCCAAGGAAAGTCAAAGAACCTTTGTAAATAATCTGTCCAGCTTTATTACAGCCATGGCTACGGTATGCGTCGCGCGCCACTGAAGCCGTAACTGTTCCACGTCGGTTCATAGACCCTTAATTAATATCTTACAATGGAAGCCACTGAGATTTGTATGATATCGTCTGTAATATCGATATCTTCATCTTCACTGATGAGGCCGTCACTGATAAAGGCATCAATGTCGATGAACAAATCGACAAAAGATAAAGAAAGAATTTCAAATCTTTAGGTTCGTCGTCATCGCATCTAGCTAGACTTTAGAAGTACCGCTACTAAACCAAATCCATTCTTAATTCGAATCCTGTATCGTACAATAACACAAAGTAGCAAAACCAGTTATTTCCAGTCTTGAAAGAAATAGGTGCTGTTTAATCTTCTCAATAACAATCTATACTTTAAAGGCAATCTTCTCTGGGTACAAAAGTTCATCTGTAGTATGTTTTTATGCATATTTTTTGCAGTTAGACTAATAACTTTAAAACTACGTGCGCATGCTCTGTGCGCGCATTTGATGCGCAATACGGATAATAATAAACACAGTATTTGCGTTGTGAGTTTCCTAGAAATATTTTAGTTTGAGTAAAACCATGTTTGAGCAAGATAAAGTAAACAATGAGACGTTTGCGTAGTGTGAAACTATGATTATTTCACACTGGCTAGTGTAATATTTGTGTGACATTAGATCATCCTTCCAGTCCTGTGTTTCAGTCATTTACGAGGTCAGGCTTTGATAAGATAACACGCATATTTAAACACAATATTATTTTGCAGTGAGTATAAATCTTTAATAATAATAATAAGTATTATAAAAAATATGTAAGTGGTACAAATAAATCTTTCATTGTTTGCAGATTGTTGTTGTCCCGCCAAGTTAAGTGCTTATTTCGTCTATTGTTAGTCTAGCTAGTGTATTCTCCAGACTTCTGTCCCAAGCCACAAGCGCGACAACAAACTACATTCTAAAGGACTAACGGTACAAGAACACAAACAGCGAGAGAAAGCGTAGAGGATTTCCATTCGAGTGAAAGCAACGCCAGTGCACCCGCCGCGTCGCGTCGGACGGACGAAAACATAACCTCAAAATGTTCGCGATCGCTTCCCTGGCTGTTTTAACCACGGCAGGAGCCGCCTACTGGTTCCTGAATAGACACAAACCAATTAAGCAAATCTTGAGTGAACTCAGATATACCCTGGACATGCAGGGAGCCGGTGTTGGCGGACTTATCGACGACTGGGTGAATATCAGAAGAAACAAGACAGTGTTGCCAGATAAACGGGGAAAAATTGCTGTTATAACTGGCGGCGCGCGCGGCATAGGCACGGAAGTAATAAGAGGACTGCTCAAAGCTAACATGACTGTTATTATGGGGATCAGAAGGCCTGAACAATGCAAAAAGTTCGTCGCCTCTATGGAAAATGGAACAAATCTAGAAGCCTTTGAGTTGGACTTGCAGTCGCTGAAATCTGTCAAAGCGTTCGCCGAAACCGTCCTCAAGAAATATCCCGAGATTCATCTCCTTGTAAACAATGCAGGAATCATGTTTGGAGATTTTAGGCTCACTGAAGACGGAATAGAGACGCAATTAGCGGTCAACCACCTCAGTCATTTCTACTTGACCCACTTATTGTTGCCAGCCTTAAAAAAGGGTGGGAATATTGAGGAGTCCTCAAGAGTAGTAAATGTTTCATCTTGTGCACATTATCCAGGGAAGATATACTTTGATGACATCAATATGAAGGAATATTATGACACAACTGCAGCTTATGCTCAATCTAAACTTGCACAGGTAAGTAATGGTCAATGGCCAAATAAAGACCTTAGCAATATCAAAATATTAGAATTCTTCTAATGAAAACTGATTGGCTTACTGGTTTGTATTGAAGGAGGTTTAGCCCTCGACGTTTCAAACCTATACGAGAATCAATACAAACAAGTAAGCCGATCAGTTTTCAAGAATTCTTCTATTTCATTTTCTAATGTTTTTATTATTTGTTCCAGCTTATGAGCGCCAGATACATCAACAAAATTCTAACTGATGAAGGCAGCAATGTCAAGTGTTTTGCAGTACATCCGGGGATTGTCAACACAGACCTTTTTGATGGTTCGATTTTCAAGACATTGTTCCCTTGGGCAATGAGGATATTCTTCAAAACTCCAGAAAAGGGAGCAGTTTCAATCTTACATGCTTGTTTCAACAAAGAGTTGGAAGAAAAAGGTGGACTTTACATCAGCAACTGTATTGAAGGAATCAGCAATAGATTCTCTAAGAATTATCAATACCAGAAGAAATTGTTTGAGATCTCATGTGATTTAGCTGGAATTAAGGAAGAAGAATTTGGAAAAGATTGTTGAAATTATCTAGTCCTGTTAATCCATGCTCAACTGTGTATTCCAAAAACTTAGATTTTTAGTGTGACAACATTTATTAATTTTAGGTATTTCTCATAATAAGTGTATGTGTTTCTTTAATAAAATAAAATTAAATGTTTATACTTTTGTGTTTTAGTTTCAAATATCCTGTTTCAACAGATTCTTATTAGAAAATAATTGGTTTCAATACAAATGCCACTCTATAGTTAAATATAGATTTGTTTAATTAAATTAAATTGAAATAAAGAAGTTAAATCTTGTTATTGTTTATCCATTTATTATGTTATTATTGTCTATTTTATATGTATTATTTTTAATTTTCTTTTCCAATTTCCGTTTACTTAAAATGTCATGGCATCCAGAATTTTGACAAGTATTCTCATTAATTATAAGTATAAGGAATTATCATTAAATCATTTAAATAATTAAATCAAAATCAATAAATAAATCACACTGTCCTCAAAATTATTCAAATTACCCAATTGGAGAATTTCCTATTGCATACTAAATTGTGTAATGTTTTAATTATGCTAATTTCTTGCATATCAGTTCAGTGACTTTTTAATTTTAATACTAGGCCAAATCCAAAGGAACATAAAGTCATTTTTTAGTGATTCACTCAAAATCCAGCATATTTTAATAAATAGAATGTTTTTATAATAAATTAGTAATTAAAATTAAATTCATTCTGTCAAAGAGATCTTTAGCACCTGTCCTACTTTTTCAATTTATTATTTTCTTACTAGAACTAAATAACTCACCTGCTAAAAAATCCAGAAATTCCCTTCTTCTTCAGCTTAGCCTGTTCCTGCTCCACCGTAGCTTCAAAATCATCTTCCTTCGATGCACTGGATCCAAGAGAGCACTCTGATAAACTTGACACTGTGCTTGAGAATGACCCTCCATCTTTACCCCGTTTATGGCCTATAACACTACCACCCCACTGTAGTGTACTTTTAGGAGAATCACTTGTATCACTTTTCTCCCATGTTGATATTGAGAAGTTTCCTTCATCACTGAAACTGCTTTTCTTGGATAATTTGTCAATTTCATCTGTGTCTTCTGGTTGTTTCACAACTTTCGGACTGACGAAATGAAGTTGTTTTGTAATAGGATTGTAGGCAAGTTGCATATTGTCCAGTGCCTCGCTCAAACGCATCCCGCCTTTTTGGCAAGGTGACGCCATCGCGAGATTTGAACTTCGAATGTATTCTATTTTTCAAATCAGTCACTTCCATGTTTATTTTTGTGATTTATTTGTGAAGCCATTGTCGTCATTTGTCTCGAATAAACAATCGCCGCTTAACAGGATTGATTTGTTTTCGTTATTATTACATATCACTTCATGAAAACAACACTCACAAGAAGGTAAATAACTAATCGTTTCGCTCAACTAATGATATTGTTTTGATGAGAATTCATTTAGAAACACAACCTTCGTTATTTAGAATCGTAAATTAACTGATTATTTTGTACACACATAATCTAATTAACGTGATCTGTTAGTAAACATGTTTCGTAAACTAAAACATAGGATATAAACATAAACTTAATTTAGTTTTCTAAAATACAAAGCAAACACACCCATCTCCTTTTACTTTCCACTGTAAATAAATTGACATTTGCATTTTTTGCTTGGATTGTATTTTCGTTCAAAAATGTAGCCTCCATTTCGCCTATTTCGTGGAATAGTCGTATCATAAGAAGAAAAAACAGAGACGACGCTATACGTAACAGTTGTATGTTGCTGTTATTTTTTAGCTTGTAGCAAGGAATCTGCAAATAAAACACGCTGCCGTCATACCAAGCTATAATGCGATCGAATTAAATAGGCCTTATTTCTTAGTTAACAGATGCGTAATGGACGTCTTTAATTTGAGTCATAATACAAAATTTCTGAACGATCAGCTCCTAACAAATTGCGTTTTGATTGTGCATGGTTACAAATTCGAATCAGTATAAAGTATGTAACATTGGCAAGTCTACTGATTATTTACATACGATTGCAGTCTATCAGTCTTCATAAATGAGAAACTAAATGTATGAAGATCCGTCCGTTCAGCTATCCAAAAGTTATAATATGAGTTTTTAAATGAAGTATCTTTGTATGTCTCATAATATAAATAACATGATCTCATTAATATAAATTATATTAGAATAGTTTAAGTTTTTGTTTATTGAGTTTTGCAGAGAAGTATATGTGCCTACCAAGTTATTGTTATTTTAAGTATTTAATTACATGGCGGTGCCCTTACAGGGTCCTTGTTTGTTCCTAAGAATTTTTATACCACCTATATATCAACAAGAAAGCAATAAACGATTGAGTATAGAGTATAAGATTTATTATTTATTGAAAAGTATACATTGTAACATAACAGACGTGAATCCAAAGCGTTACAAAGTTACATAAAAAAGAAAACACATAGAATAGAACAATTCATCAACAAACATTACAAACAAATATTATATACGTATATTATTGTTTAAATTGGAATAGTGCTTACAGGCATCATTCTTTCAAAATTCTTCTTACATTCATTCATGAGGCATGCTAACGAGCTCGTAAATAAATCACAATGTGGTGCTGTTTGAAGAACGGAGTTGAGGAGCGCGATAGCTCGCAGCACGGGCGTCTGCGAGTGCGCAAGAGTGCGCGAGGGTGGCTCCGCCAGAAATACTCGCGGGCGCGGGCGTAACGTGACGCCGCCGCGATTAATGTCGGGCACCGACAAACGCAATAAGCGCTGTAGTAGGTACGAGCTGTCCACTCTACCGTCAACTACACCTAAAACAGACTTCGCAAGAGCTAAATATCTTCGAAGTTGGAGTGAGTCAAAGCCGAGTTGCCCCTGAAGAAACAGTGTTGGGTACAAGAATGGATAGTATCCGTAGCGCCTTTTATATAAGTGCCGTAGGAACTGTTTTTGAACTCGCTCGACGATTAGAGCGTATTTACTCTCATGTGGTTGCCAAACTACCGAATTATTTTCTAGAATACTATGGACCTGTGATACGTAGAGTACACGAACCGCTTGGTCTGACATATGAGAAGCATTACGCAAGACAAATCCAAGCCGGCGATAAGCTGTCACTGCAACTAACTCTGCGTGGGCTCGGAACGTCAGCTTCCCATCAAATAAGATACCAAGGTCGCGGACTTGCTCCACTCGTATCACTGGAGCTTCGCCTAATTGATACGTAAATAACAGAGGGGTGAGTGAGCACGTAAACGTAATCATCTCACATTTAGCAGGGTTAAAGTAAAGCTTGTTATCCAAGCTCCACTGGTACACCCGTTGCAAATCATTTTGCAGAGCTACCGAGTCCCCAGATATTTTTACTGCTTTGACCAGCTTGACATCATCTGCGAAGAGCAAAACTAACGAATCCTGTATGACTTCCGCGAGATCGTTAATTAACAGAACAAATAGCAACGGCCCGAGATTCGATCCTTGGCTGATTCCAGAACGCGTTCGATAAGGACTTGAGACAAATGAGCCGTATTTGACATATTGTTCTCTTTCTGACAAGTAACTAGCGAATAGTTTTAGTAACTTTGATGAGAAACCCATTAATCCCAACTTCAATAATAATACGTCATTATCCACCCTATCGAACGCCTTCTGGAAGTCCAGGTAAATAACATCGACTTGGTTATTCTCTTCTAATTGAGTAGATATAAAGTCCACTAGATGTACAAGGTTGGATGAGACGGAGCGTTTTGGAAGAAATCCGTGTTGCGCTTCAGTAATATATGGAGTACATTGTGGTAATATATAGGAATGTAACGTGCTCTCGAAGGTCTTGACTAGCGCACTCAATTTTGCTATTGGGCGGTACTCCTCCACTGCCGTCGTAGATCCCGTTTTTGGAATTGGTGTGACACGAGACTTCTTCCAAGGCTTAGAATACAAACCCGTTTCCAACACTAAATTAAATATAAAAGTTAAAGGCTTTTGCAAAAACTCCATACACCCCTTTATTACAAAGGCTGGTATTCCATCTGGCCCGGGAGATGAGTCAGCTTTAAGCTTTTTAATAGAGGCAACAACGTCAGCTTCTGCAAAGCGGTGTATATTCACATGCCGTGAAAGGGAGTTCGCACTGGTGTCAGTACTTTCCCAGTGTAAGAGGGGTTCTTCACTTAAGAAGACCGAGCTAAAGTGCTCTGCGAAAGCTTTAGCCGTTTCTACACCACGATATTCATTTCCACCTCGAGTACTTTGACCTCAATACCACTTTTACTCCGCAAAGAGCTTACATATGACCAGAATTGCTTCGGATCCGACAATATTCGAGCAGAAATATTGCGCATATAGCTGGTATATGCAGCACATTATATCCGTTTTAATTATACTACGAATTTCTGAAAAACTGTCGTAGAATGTTGTATCACCAGTAATTTTCCACATTCGATGATAATTAACCTTCAACTCTATGTTCCTGATAATATTCTCTGTATAATATACGGGATATATTCGACACAAACCTTTTTACCGCAATTTCTTTGGGATACTATGGTCAAATATATTATAGAGCGTGTCAGTAAAAAATTGCAATATAAAGACAGTTCCAATCAATATTTTGGAGCGAAGCATAGAGCTGGCAAAAATCTCCCTTTGCAAAGTTCCAGTCTAACTGGCTATTTACGTTTGCTGGATCCGTCTTTGATTTCTCGCTCCTAAATGAGTACTCAAAATTCACTATTAACGGAGGATGGTGTGGGTAAATTTTGGTTATTAATTCGTGGGCAGTAGCTTTGTAATGGACTTAGCTTCTGCTATTCAAAACTAAATCATTGTTTTAAAATACCTACAAGTAACGCCATCTATCGGATTGGGAGGAAAATCGCTATAAACTAGAAACGAATGCCAATCTAGTGTTGATTGAGTGGATAACTAATATTGTAGCCAGATCAAACTGAAATTACTTCAATTTGAAGTAAATTGTAGGTGTTATGCCAGATTGAAAAATATAAAGATTATATTTTATGAGGTAAGTTAATTGTTTTATTGTGTGGTATTGGGTTATCTACACATATTATATACGATAAGCATTTTATAATTACTTAATCGAAATAAAATGTCGAGTATTTGGATTGTGTGCAGATATTGTGAAGACTGGTTTCGACAACACAGAGAACCAGAAGGACACGCGGTGCCATCTGGAGGAGGAGGGGAGAACTATCAAGAGAGGTAGGAATGAAGGCTCTCGAAAACTCGAAAATGGTCTAGAAGAGGGAAGATAAAACAGTCGAGGGGCTCGAGAGGGGGGATTCTGCTGGAACTTGGGGAGACGGGGGCGACGAGAGATGGAGAAGGACGCCGAGAAGTTTAGTTGACCTGGAGTTTTAGTTTGAGTGGAAGTTTAGTTTTACTTGAAGTTTAGTTGACTTTTACCAGTGAAAGTGTACACATCAAAGAGGAGAGGAGAGTATGCAGCCGGGAGGCAACCATGAGGCCTACTTTGGTGGGATGTTGGTGCCATCAGTTGTTCCTGTGGAGGACGGAGGGCAGTGACCTGACGATCAGCTGTTCTTTTACATGGTGGAGTGGAGGATGCTGACAGTGGAGTCTTGCAGAGCTGGTGCACTGCCACCTACAAGGATTCTAAAGGATGGGTAAACCCACACACAAGGTATTCTTGCATCAAAGCATGATGTATTCATTTATTTACTTATTCTTGAATAAATTTACATCGTGTTTTATTTACTTTACCATTTCTACATTTATTTAATTATCTTGTCCACTTCAGACTTTGTTTATTGACAAGGTTTTTCCCTGTTCAATTAACAATCCTTTTTTATGATATTTCATACTTGCCAAAGGCCGTTCTATTCATTTTTATATATATAATTTCCAATATTTCTTATATGATAGGTACGGTTAATGAGATATACTTGTATGTAGGATTGTAGGTCGGTTTAGCATGCAATTACATAATTTATACACAGCTATGCGGTTAGGTAAATAGGCAGTTTAGGTACATTGTAGGAGTAGGTTAGGTAGGGGTAGGTTTAGATGGATAGGTTAACCTAGGTAATAATAAATAAGAATTAGGACAATATCTAGGAAAGTAGGTGGGGGTAGCTATTTGGGATCCTAGTTTGTGTTTAGGTAGGTAGTTCTCTCCCTTTCCTTTACCAAAATTCTTGCCTTACCTTTCCTTTAAGCAGAGAAGCATCATCCTAATGTTTCATAAAATGCCCAGCAGTGGAATGTATAAATTATTTTAATACATTCTATGTTTTATAACTATATCTATGTATGAATTGTTCATACCTACCTATCCTGGCAGAGGAGACAAAATACTTACCTATTCTTCTCAAATAAACTACTGAACTGATTTATATTCACTTAACTGTGGATTTAATACCTATGTATGAGTCATTCATACCTACATGCTTATTCTGGCAGTGGATACTGAATTGATTTTATATTCACTTTATTGTGAAATATGTTCAACGGACAACGTTTTGAAATATTTATTGGATTCATGATCTTATATGTATGTATGTTCTAGACTCTAGAACACCAGCTACAAACTTGGTGGGAACGTTCACCTCTGATACCTACTATGTAGGTTTTATACAATTGATGATCCTGTTCTACAGACTGACAAAGTTTATCTTTGATAATATACCTACTAATGTGTGGGTGTTATACGTGCAACTTATTGGGACTATGGTCCACTTCCCTAATGGGAGTATTCACCATTTATTATACTTACCAAATGTGGGATGATGTTATCTGTATCCTACCTACAACCTCAAATTACCCTGGAACGGGTCTGGAATTAAAATTTATATTTATATTCACTTTATGTGAATTTTATATGACTGATTTATGGTCGGTTGGCTTTGACAAGCCATTATACTACTGAAATACTACTTGACTTGATGTCAATTGAGCGACATGGTATCAGCCATGGTCAAACCTCCATCACATACTACATCTTAGCATTCGATATGATTGTAACAGCATTTTGATCACAGAAGCTTATTTTGCACTAAAGAAGTCTGACAATCAGTCACTACTTGCTCTTGCCTATCACTCCTATATCTACAACGAAACTATGGCTTGCGGTGTGAATGATTGTTATATTATCTGGGACTAGCTTCGGCATCCCTATCTATTCTACTGACTCCTGGATGTGCATATCATAAGTGGAGATCGATGACTGGTGCAGTTTCATAGTCGGTGCTTCCAGCATAGCTGGACAACAATTTATAAAACCTTTGTTGGGACAATGTTTCTCAATTGGACATCACAACTTACTACAAATTACATCAGACATGACTTGCTCTGTCTTGGTTGGCTGACCAATAAATCAGCTCAAATTAATTATATTTTATATGATGTTATTCATCAATCTGGACTCGTTCCAAAATACCTAAGTGCGCTGTCACTTATCTCTGGCCTGAGGCTTGGCCAAAACAAAAACCAATTGGAGGGCACAGAAGTGCCTCCTCTTTCCTTTTCTGGGGCTCGCATGATGGGTTTTGCATCAAGGACAAGTTCCTAGGCTATTTACTGTCTTTATTAGTGTCTGGGAATTGGTAATTGAAGTAAATCTCATTCGTTGATGGTTGGCGAGCACACAAATCCTCTACCAGCGAATGGTTGGAGCTGGAATCGGAGGTTCCGTTATCCCGCTGCGCACTGTCCCAAGAACCTAAAGAGAGCTAAGTTATGACATCCCACTACCACTTTAAAGGATTTGGGTTACTTTTATAAATACTATCACACAATGTACGGTCCTAACTATAATACTAGACGATCACAATCACGAGCCATATTTGTAACTATAATATTAGACATTCATGAGCCACTCTTCCCTTCCTCTCCTCTAATCCTCTCCACATTCCTACCTCTCCTCAACACATTCCTCTCACACTTCCTTTCACAAATTACTTAGGGTTGATAGGGTTGTTAGTAGGGGGGGGGGGGGTTGTTACAGCTTCCCGTAAATGTACCGCGCCAGCCATCTCCATACTTCTTACTCCGTACTCTAAGATCTTATTACCAAATTAAATTATTGTATATTTTAATTGTACACGCCTTATCTGCCTCACTTATGCACTCTCACTACCGTAGTAGGTCAGCTGGAATAGATTTCTTTTTAGAGATAAGCTGTACAAATTGTTTTACATTTGTATCCTCTGTATTGTATAGTTATGTGTGCAATAAACTGTAAAATAAATAAATAAATAATTATTTCATTATTGTTTCTTTACACTAAACTTAAGATTGACTCTAAAATATGAGTTGATCCTACGTTTAGTGAAATTAAACTGTAACTAAATAAGTTTAATAAAAAAAGTAAAAACTTTATCCAACGCACCACAATGAGGCAGGGTATGGTACCCAAAAGGCTAGCAGTATTTCAGCGCTGTTTTGCTAGATTTACAAAATACCAGCCAGTTGTCTTAATGAGGAGCTTTGTCGATTTACTATTTTTATGAAAGATTTAAAAAAAAGATAAAAGTAATTTTTAAGTTTGTCGGCTTAGGGTTTTCAGACGAAATAATACAATTTAGATTTGATATCAAAATATTTTATTCTCTGGCATTTTTACACTGAAATCACTTGAATAGAATCATAAAATATTTAGGTACATTACAATACATTCCATGGTCTTCTCGAGACGATGTAAGGACCAGAATCATTTCATATAAACTAACTAGGTATAATTATAAAAATATAATTTAATATTTTACATTAATAATATTATGTACAAATTCCATACAAAAGTTACAGTACCATTAACAAAATAAAATACCTATTACGATCACATGCAAACGGAATAAAATTACAAATTATAAGAATTCACTATTTTTAGGACACAATTTAGAAGTATTCAACTCTTTGGTTCTTTCGTTTTTAAATCAGTGGCACTTAATTCAGGAAATAGTTCTAATATGCATAAGTCCAAGAGGTTGTACACCAACTGAAAATAAAACAAAAGTTACATTTAGTTATGTATCACAAAATTATCAGCAATTTACCAGTTATTTTTTTTCTATAGATAGTTTAATTCCAATCCAATCGATACTAAAATTATAAATGCGAAAGTAACCCTATTTGTTTTTGTCGGTCTTTTAAATTCTTCTTTAAAAATAATTCCAGGGAGGACACACGCGGATACTACATACTCAGTCCTATGTCCAGTCATATTTTAAGAGGCATTTTGGTATATCTTTAAAAACCTTTGATCAGAGACTCGTCCTTAGCTTCAGGGCGGAGAGGGAAGGCAGCAAAATAACTAAACTGTATTAGTATAGTTTGCTTTGAAATCATAAAGTTAGACCAACTGTAGTTCTGCACGAGTTTTCCCGCTACGACTAAAAGAAAGAACGCAACATCAAAACGCAAAACCTAGTTTGCTAACGTCAGTCCAGTTGCCAAAACGTAAATTATCGCAAAAACCTTTGGATTTTTCTGTGTACCTAGTTAAAATGTAGGAAATAATAACTTTTAAACGATATTTAATCATCTAATCTTCGATATATAAGTGCAAGTGGATGACTAATTCTAGAAATATTAGTAGAACATAACCTAAAAGTGAGAAGAAGATTTTCGTGTGCGTCTCAACGTAAAATCGCCGAAAATGGCTCTGCAACTGTCTCGACGGGAAGTGGAGGACCTCCGGTCGTCTCTAGATCGTGCTATCTACAGAACTATTGGTAAATCTGATAGTTCTTTGCTATCTACTGTATCTTCATGTTTGACCTATGGCTACGAACGCCGCAAGATTATTGACAAGATATCTTCTCACATCGACTCGAAAAAGGCATCAAAACTGGCCGATAAGATCATAGCTTTGGCTCAGGAGTTAATTTCGTCGTCAAAATCATCTTCAAAACGAAAGCACGACGATAAAGACAGAGATAGGGATAGGGAAAGTAGCAAGAGATCAAGACATGACGAAGATAAGAAAGATAGAGAGATTAAGGAAGAAAAAAAGAAGGAAGAGAAGGAAGAAATTAAGAAAGAGAAAGATGCACCAGGAGTCGATGTGCCAGTTGCAGCATTACCTACTGGAGAATCCATTGGGTCCAAAATTGCAGGCTTGAGTGCCGATAGAATCAAACTTATGATGGTAAATGCCCAAAAGGAAATAGAAGAACGCAAACGGGCACTTTCACAGCTAAAAGGAGAGCCAGTCATTGCAAGTGGCCCTATTGGAGTAAACGCAGCTGTTGTTGCAGCAAACCAAATCAAACTGCAAGTCCAGTCAAACAGCCAAATGCCTCCTCCTAGTGTCATCAAGCCCACATTGTACTCAAAGCCAGCTGCGGCACCAGTCACAGCTGAAGAGTTGGAGAAACAGAGAAAGATAGCTGAACTTCAAGCTAGGATTCAGAGGAAATTGGCTGGTGGAGCACTGGCTAATGTTGGGTCATCAGGTCCTGCACCTTTGATCTTAGATAGGGAAGGCAGAACCATAGATACTACTGGTAAAAGGGTCCAGCTGACACATGTAGCTCCTACTCTTAAAGCTAATATAAGAGCAAAACGCAGAGAAGAGTTCAGACAGCAAATGTCTGTGGCTAGCGCCCCGGAACAGCCAATAGATGCAGCTTGGGTAGATCCGCGTGTAGCAGTTCCCGCACGTCCTGCCCCGCGTCGCTCTCGGCCACTACGCTTCCATGAACCTGGCAAATTTACTCAACTAGCCGAAAGACTCAGGATGAAAGCGCAACTTGAGAAACTACAGAACGAAATTTCACAAATAGCTAGAAAAACTGGCATTTCATCTGCCACCAAACTTGCACTACTCACTTCAGATGTACCAGATTCTGATAGAGTTCCTGATATTGAATGGTGGGACAGTGTAATCCTTATGACACCAGAGGAAAGAGAGGTGAAGAGGAAGCGTGAGCAAAAGAACCAAACTGGTGAGACTTCTGATGATCGAACAGATTCTGCCAGAGTTGATGCCTGCAATGTTGGTGAAGATGACATAGTTGATAACCTCAATGAAGATGCTATAACAAACTTAGTAGAACATCCACAACAACTGAGGACACCAACTGAGCCTTTAAAACCTACTTACATGCCTGTATTCCTCACTAAGAAAGAGAGGAAGAAGCTTCGTCGCCAGAGCAGGAGAGAGGCATGGAAAGAAGAGCAAGAGAAGGTCAGACTTGGTCTTGAAGCTCCACCGGAACCTAAGCTTAGAATATCGAACCTGATGCGGGCGTTAGGAACAGAAGCAACACAAGACCCGACAGCAATTGAAGCAAAGGTACGTGCGCAAATTGCTAAGCGCCAGAAAGCCCATCTCGACGCGAACCGCGCTAGAGCACTTACTGATCAACAAAAACGAGAAAAAGCCGATAGAAAGATTCGAGAAGATACATCTATGTCAGTGCATGTCGCAGTTTACAGAATCAAAGACCTATTTGAATGTGCTTCATCCAAATTCAAAGTGGAAGTCAACGCGCAACAGTTACACATGACTGGATGCGTCGTTTTGCACAGAGGTTGCTGCGTCGTCGTCGTAGAAGGCGGGCCGAAGCAACACGCCAAATACAAGCGACTGATGCTGAACAGAATCAAATGGGAAGAAGATACAGTTAAAGACACTGATGGAACTGAGGTTCCAAATAGCTGCCAGCTTGTGTGGGAAGGTATCAACAAACAGAGGAACTTTGGAGATATAAAATTCAAGGTTATGCCAACGGAGAAGCAAGCTCGAGAGCATTTCCAAAAGCATGGTGTTGAGCACTACTGGGATCTTGCTTACAGCGGTGCTGTATTAGGATCTGCAGTTGAAGAACCTTAGATATTTAAGTGGAAGATCTTAGGTTTGTGTGATATTCCAATAGATTGTTAGCTTTTAAATATTTTCCAGGCTAGATAATATTTGGTCTTGTCAGGATGAGGATTCTTGGATATAATTATTTTTAAAAAGTAAATATATAGCAATAAAAGTTGTTCCGAAATATATGCCTTGTTTTATTTTTCAGTCTACATTCAGTTAGTCCTACCTAGTTGTATAATAGCATATAGGCATGACATAGGTTTTCAGTAAGCAATAACTGTCCCGTCCCAATGCTGCTTTTGAGGGGCCATTCTATTTTCCTTCAGACTTCAGTAGACTATAAGATCATGATAAGTCTGGTCATGGGCTTTTGAGTAGTCAACACTTGACAACTAGTTTAGCAAAACAATATTATAACAGGCCAACAGCCACTGCAACCTGTGAAATTCTATAACTTACCATTTACATAATCATCCTTATCCTTCCATGCTGGACTGGGAGTGAGAGAAAAAATAGAATGTGTCAGCTGCATTTCCTCTCGGGCCTGCTGTAAAACCCAGCTAAGGGATCCGAGGGTTTCAGTATATTGCAATTTAGGCGATGGGCTGACAACCTATCACAGCGATATACCTACAAATCTATCTTAAACAACCCTCAAAACTTTGTCAGACGTGGCGGAACGACCTTTGTTTAGGTCGTTTACGCTCTGCCTACCCCATTAGGGATAATGGCGTGATTTGTATGTAATAAACCTACCTGTTTATTTAATCCCGGCTGCTGCACGATCTCGAAGGCTGTGAGCGCGGCGACGGGTAGTCCCGTTCCTAGCAGTATGGTGGCGGCGGGAGGTATGCCGCCCAGCAGTTGTGTACGCGCCAGGTCTCGTTGTACCGCCGGGTCTGTATGCGACGGGGATTTCTTGCCGAAGAGGAGACCTAGAAAAACTCAATAGTGATAGTATGGTATCGTCGCAAAATATACATACATACATACATATAATCACGCCTTTATCCCTAATGGGGTACGCAGAGCGTAAACGACCTAAACAAAAGTCGTTCCGCCACGTCTGACAAAGTTTTGAAGGTTATTTAAGATATATTTGTACGTATATTGCTGTAGTGACAGGTTGTCAGCCCATCGCCTTAATTACAATATACTGAAACCCTCAGATCCCATAGGTGGTTTCTACAGCATGCTCGGGAGGAAATGCAGCTGGCACATTCTATGTTTTTCTCTTACGCCCAGTCCAGCATGGAAGAAAAATATACATTTTCGCAAAACTTCTTTATCTCTAACCCTCCTCCTGCTGTCAAACATTACAGAAAACATTCCCCCGCGGGGCAGCAAGGGGAAGGCTTGCCTCTGTGTTTTGTTTAAGCGCAGGAGTCACGGCTTAAGTCTATCTAAATGGGAGATTTCCCAAAATATCCTTTGACGCAAAATGTCCTTTCTGCAAAATGTCTCTCAAGACCTAAATCTATCTAAAAATACATTTCACGAAAGGATCATTTTGCGACCAAATACAGACAGTTAATAAACAAAATCAATCACGCATGCATTTCTTGGGGGTTAAAAAAGTGGTTACTGCATTTAACATAGTTATTGTTAGGAATGAGAAACAGTTGAAATATTCTCAATGTTATCTGTTCAAGTCTATAGTCTGTCAACGTCGTGCTTACCGCGCCTTAGGGGTACAGACGTGCGCGGGGACGCGGTAACGGGGGTGCGGGCGGTGAAGCAGGAGGGGGGGGCGGTAACGGGGGTGCCGGCGGTGAAGCAGGAGGGGGGGGCGGTAACGGGGGTGCGGGCGGTGAAGCAGGAGGGGGGGGCGGTAACGGGGGTGCCGGCGGTGAAGCAGGAGGGGGGGGCGGTAACGGGGGTGCGGGCGGTGAAGCAGGAGGGTGAGCGAGCACGACGACGCGTGCGCACATCCGCCAGTTGCCGGTGCTATCGCCGCGTGCTACCGCGTCCCCGCCAACGTCTGTACCCCTAGGGCGCGGTAAGCACGACGTTGACAGACTATAGCATGAATACTTATTAAATCTTTCGTCTAGACTTTTTAAAGCTAAAATTATGACGGATCAGAAACATACCATGCCCTAATCGTATAAGATGCGCCAGCCGCCTCTCGCACAGCAAGTCTCGGAGCGTTCTGTCGAGCAGATGGGTGACCGCCTGATCGACACATTCGCTAGTCGCACTCAATACTGAACCCGCTATCGAGCAGATCAGTGCTCGCGCTTGGATTACGTTTGACACTGGAAAGAGAAGATAAATAAATAAATATTTAATTTGAAAACTGAAAGAGAGTGTTTCTCAGACAACGAAAAAACACAAGCACTGAAAAACCTTTACAAACAAATTCTTTCCATATAAAATCCACTTTGTTCAGACAATTTGTATAGGAAAAAATAATCGCAAGAATTTTATTGTGAAAGTTGTTTAGTTTCGTAGACTGAGCAACCCCTTTCAGTTTTTGGACACCATTCTATGCAATCTTATATATTTTCCATTGAACCCTTACATCAACTGATTAGACAGATTTTATCGCGTTTAAATGTAATTATTACTTACTTAGTGTTCTGTGTTAGAGTAGCTCTTTTTAATACGTCTTGCAAATTGCTATTTGCTAACTCCTTAACTTTAGAGTCCATATAGAATAGAATAGAAAACGTTTATTTGTCACCAATTATTACAACAGAAACTTAACCTCAAATATTATGTATAATTTAACAAAAACAACTTAATTTAGGGCATAGAATTAATATAGTAAATACGGTAAGGACAAAAAGCTCAGCGTAATGCTAAGAAGGTGCCTACTATAGTAATACACCTTCACAGCGCTGGTCTTCCGCGAGACCGAAATAAAATAAATAAATAAAAACAGTTTTTTCTTACGGAAGTTAAAAGTGTAACTGAAATGTATCACTGACTTTATGATAAATAAATAAAAATAGATGGTACTAAAATAGAAAACCACTAGCTTTAAATAAATCAAAATATCGAAGTAATTCCAAAATACTCCATTCTGTATATCTCTGACATTTCACCCCTTATTTATAAGTGATATAAAAATTGATAATGATACAACTTACATGGTAAACCGCCGGTCGCCTTTGACAGTGGTGGTTACATGAACCATGTCAGAGAACTATTTGAAGAAGAGCTTAAAAACACAACAAAAAATTACTTACGTAGAAACACAGCAGATTGAGTAGCTCCTTTTAATACGTCTTGCAAACTACCCCCTCTCCTACTTGCTAATTCTTTAGCTTGAGAGTCCATATCGAAGTTGTTTCCGAACACTCCGTTCTGTATATCTCTGACATTTCTCCCCTTTGGGTATTCCGTTTCTTTTTCAATCTCTTCACTCACTTCTTGAGCTTCTTCCACGTGGGAGGTGCCTTGTTTTCTGTGGCCAAGTGTACAAATTAGGGAATAGACTTATACGAGGTGTAAGGGACAGCTTGCCGTAAACTTCACACAACTCGCTGTTCAAAAGGACAACACGCTTCCTGTCTCCCAAGATACAGGTTCTAACCTAGTTTGGGAGCCAGAGTTTCACTATCATTTAATCTTGTTAGTTCTTAAATGTTTTTAAAAACTATTTAACTAAATGTAAGTGCATTAGGTTTTTTTATATTTTTTGCTTAAATAAAGCTTTTTATTATTATTATTTATAACTTTCAGTCAACGAAACTGTAAACCAGAAAAAACTTTAATGAAATAAAAGAAAAAATGTGCTATCTGTTCAGTTTCTGAGCAACCTCTATCAGTTTGCAAGAAGCTGTCCCTTCTGCTTCTTCTGTCGAGTGGGTATCGAGTCTATCGACCCGATGTGATGATACCCTGGTGTCAGAGTTTTTAAACCGCCTAGCCTAGCTGTCCCTTACACCCCGTTTAGTTGACAGTAGATTGGCTGTGTTGTATGGGTTTGACCATGGAATAATATGTATGACGATTTTTGATTTTGAAACCATAGAAAATGACCATGAATATTGTTCTGCTGTACAGTATATGGCTATATCCATGGGCTCTCGACTCGGAGGTACCGGGTTCGATTGCCGGCGGCGGACAATGACTTTGTGTTGTTGTTTCTAGTTTGGTTAGGACATTGCAAGCTGATCACCTGATTGCCCAAAAAGTAAGATGATCCATGCTTATAGATGGGCATGTAAATAGTCAGTCAGTCCTGCGAACGATTTCTCTCTGGTCGTGTCAGTCAATCTGTCCCATCAGAATAAGAGATTGGAGGAATAGAGAGTGCACCTGTGTGTAGCGCAAACACTTGGGCACTAAAAAACTAGTCCTGCGCAGTTGGCTGATCTCTGGGAGATTGGCTGCTATCATCTCGGAGGGAAATCGGTGGGAAGACTATTTATATGGCTATCCCAAAATTCAATTAGTATTCCATGGTTAGCAAACTTTGTTGAAAAATAATTTAATCATTATTTCTTTAAAATATGAGAAACATCAAATTTAATTTGTCAGAGGCCTGATAGTTGTGCTACTAGGCGGTTTAAAAACTCTGACACCAGGGTTTATCGTGTCGAAGGACTCGATACCCACTCGACAGAAGAAGAAGAAGATCAAATTAAAAATGTATTATTTCTTTATTATCATCAAACATACTCACAAGGCCTGAAACCGGTCCATATCCGAACATATCAGCAAGTTCTTCAAGAAGCTCTCCAAATGCTGTCCCTTTTCTTTCCTCAACTTATGCGCCACATTTTGGTACATATTGGCCAGGTCCGTCCCGTTAGCACTGAGGGCCGACGCTTGGACTACCATGGAGAAATCTCCGTCCACCTAAAAATAATGTTTATACAGTGTAAAAGACGGTGCACCGAAACCTGAAAATGTTTGGATCAGTAAACGAAACTGAACAACTTCCATAAACATATTATTTTGGGTAATAAAATATCTTCTTTTCTTCCATGCTGGCCTGGGAGCGAGAGAAAAACATAGAATGTGCCAGCTGCATTTCCTCCCGGGCATGCTGTAAAAACCAGCTAAGGGATCCGAGGGTTTCAGTATATTGTAATTTAGGCGATGGGCTGACAACCTGTCACTACAGCAATATACTTACAAATCTATCTTTAATAACCCTCAAAACTTTGTCAGACGTGGCGGAACGACCTTTGTTTGGGTTGTTTATGCTCTGCCTACCAAATTAGGGATAAAGGCGTGATTATATGTATGTATAAAATATCGTCTTCGCCATAATAAAACCCTTTTCATCAGACAATCAAACAATATGCATGGGGAAACCATTTTCTTTTATTTCCCCTGAAAATTGTTCAGTTTTGTTGACTGAGTATGAGTAACCCCTTACAGTTTTCGGTACTATCTAGTGCAGAATTATTTTTTCATACCAGTTTCTGGTAAAATATGTGAATCTAAACAATCATTATTAAGACCTTTGTAACTTACCGTGAGGAATAGGTGGAGAAGCTCGCTGCTTTGAAGAAGGCTTTTCTGGAGTAAACGCTGGAGAAAGTCTTCGTATTTGTAGCGTAACGTTTCTAATGGGCTGTTGTCTCTGAAAGAAAATGAGCGGAATATTTCATCAAAAATGTATTATGTGAGCGAAGCGAGCAAGACATTTTACGCTAATCGATGCAGCCTATGAATTGAATCAGTATTCGTGAGCGTAGCGAGCGCGGCATGACATGAAACTACATAGTTACGCGTAAAATTAAAACAATATGTGAGGCGATCGAAGTGAGCACGCCATCTGACGATACTACTTAAATACAAACAGTCAACCTACTGAATGAATACGTATCGAGAACGAAGCGAGCACGACATTTCACGAAAATTGTTAGCCACATCAAAACGCTTTCTTCCATGCTGGCCTGGGAGCGAGAGAAAAACATAGAATGTGCCAGCTGCATTTCCTCCTGGGCATGCTGTAAAAACCAGCTAAGGGATCCGAGGGTTTCAGTATATTGTAATTTAGGCGATGGGCTGACAACCTGTCACTACAGCAATATACTTACAAATCTATTTTAAATAACCCTCTAAACTTTGTCAGACGTGGCGGAACGACCTTTGTTTGGGTCGATTACGCTCTGCCTACCCCATTAGGAATAAAGGCGTGATTATATGTATGTATGTATGTACATCAAAAAGACTAGAGCGTGCGAGTCCTTGATCTACTGTACCTTCTGGGCAACTGTAGGTTATGAAGTAAATCTCCATGAAATTCATGTAATTTGCTCCTTAGCAAATGGAAGTCATATATCGCGCCCTTAGCCTGTAGTCTACCTACTAACTATAGTGCGGTCCTAAAACGCGGTATCGAAGTTTTTCCGGCGATCTGCATATATACCAGCTGCGACAACATTTGGTAGAGCTAAATACTAGTCATTACACCCATCCAAGCGGATTGCTACCACTTTCGCCTAAACATGAAACTCCTAAATAACGCCGCAAAGAACTCTGACACCAGGGTTAACCGGGTCGGTGCTTGAGTCAAATATCCACTGTAAGAAGGAAGACCTTTTTTTTGAACGGACCTGTTTACAAAATACTACAAAGTATATATAATGCGTCACCGGGCTAAGGCGGGGAGTTGCTACACGCAATCTACACCCTTAATGAAATATCAACTGCCTAAGGGCGCCCACTAAGGCTCGAACCTCGACTTATGGCGTTGCCTTGGGAACTCCTTATCGGAGAGAATCTGCCCGGCACGTGCCGGTAAACCCCAAAGTGGGGAGCAAAGGAGGGACCTCCGCGACCCCGCCGGCGGGGTGCGCGGTTGCTGGAAGAGCTTGTGCAGAGTGTGGCTCGACTAATATTGGCAGCATTAAACGCAAGAGTAATTTGGTCATCGCCGTCGGTAAGGAAAGAAGGAAGACCATTCTACTCGGCTTACCTTCTACTCGGCAGTTGAAGATCATGTAACAAATCTCCATGGAACTCGTGAAGCTTGCTCCTCAGTAGGTGGAAGTCATGTTCCGATCGCTCCACCGTACACAATCTCGCGCCCAAAGCCTGTAGTTTGTGTACTGCTACGGTGAATACCCGGACGGAACCACGGCGTGGCGGGGCTTGCTGGGGTAATAAGAAATAAGAGTGAGTGATTTCGTTATGTGGACTTTGCAATCCCAAACCAAACCAAGCGAAGAATTCTACAGTTTTTAATGAACTTATTACTTACACAAAATCACAAAATCTTGACTAAAATGGCCACCGACAGGTGTAAAGTGACGGCAATAATTATTAGTTGAGATTTAGTTAATTCGTGTTCTCACTGATTCGATAGCATACGTGATTTATAATATTGACGGTTGATATTTCCATACTGGATTGGGAGAGATAGAAAAACATAGAATGTTCCAGCTCCCCTTCTTCCCGGGCATGTTAAAGTCAGCGAAAGGGATTCGAGGTTTACAGTGTATTGTAATTTAAGCGATGGGCTGACAACCAGTCACTACAGTTATACACATTACAATCTAAAATTGCCCTCAATTGGCGAAAGCGCCTTTTACGAGGCGTTCTACGCTCTGCCTACCCTGTAAGGGATAAAGGCGTGATGCTATGTATGATATTTCATTTCAGGGTTTGCTATACCGCTGACGGGGAACGCTTGAACAGCTAAAGATGAGATGGCATTTTAATATTATAGTGCTAATACCGTAAGAGATGATGATAAGAGTTAGTTATTTCGATTTTTATGTTTTAATCAAGCCACCTCAAAACCAATTAATCATACCATGATACATTATTAATAATAGCCCACTATTGCCAATACTTGTTTAAGGCTCTGCCTGAGTAGTGAAATCCCATACAAACGTAGTTTCGCTTTTATTCCTAAACAGTAAAACCAAACTTAACCAAACTCAGTACACATGTGAAAATGCATCATACCTATGCTTCTTATTAGGTTTGGTTTAAAAATGTTAACCAAGTACAAAATTAGAAAGCAAATTTAATTTCAGGCTATTTTCACATATAATCGTATTTTCGATCTTATTTTGGAAGAATAGATATAATGTAATGTATGGGGCTTGTACCCTGAAATAAAGAATCTTTATTTTATTTAGTTTTTATAATGCATTTTGTCATGTGTACTAAGTTTGGTTAAATTTGGTTTTACTGTTTAGGAATAAAAGCGAAACTACGTTTGTATGGGATTTCTGGCAAACCTTTACAAAACTTCAAGATTTTTGAGATAAGCAGAGATCTAACAAGCCATTAAGTAATGGGGATGATATTATCATGTTTTTTAGTCTTTTGCAGTCGAATGCCATACCAAATAAAAAGTTGATTTATTGCCCGAATTGGCCTGCTCCAAAGTGTCTCCCTAAAATCATAAAATATTTGGCACCGAATCAGTATTTTAATTTATGTTTTATTGTCAATCAAAAATCTTGGATACGAAAATGTACTAAATTAACAATCTTGGTAAATAAATGTGTTTATTTATAAGTTTGGCAACATCATCTTTGGATATCAATAAACGAACTTCTTATCAAAATTGATAAGTAGGTATATCAATATCAATGTAGTAGTTTTTGTGGAAAGTCAATCACAAACCAAAGATTATGTAGGTAAATTCCTTGTTACAAACTAAGGACTTTTTGGCAGTCATTAAAAACCATTCGGCTAAATGAATTTATTATAATGTACGGCAACACAGACTTGCCTGTGAATAAGTCCGGCTGAACGATCCCAACTAAGCGGTGGTAGGCTCCGCAAGGGGTCGCCTGGCTCGCGACCACCCGACCACCGGAGTCCGGCGCTAAACAGCTTGCTGTGTTGCGTCGTTGCGTGAGAGAGTTTGTAAGAGTGAGTGAGATTGCCAATGCCATAACAGGCATCTTACAATACAATACAAAATTCTTTATTGCACAAAGAAACACATACAACAGAAATAAAAAGGAACAAACGTGACAGTACAATATAGCTGGGTGAGCTCGCTTCATCGTCGACTCTGTCACGGTCATCCCTGACCAAGTGTCAAGAGTCAAGAGCAAACCCATTTCTCAACAACAACATCAGCCACAACAGTCCACTGCTGGACATGGGCCTCCCCAAAATTGGGGGTATATGCCATACTCACCACGCTTGGCAGGCGGGTTGGTGAGCGCAGTAGAAATTTCCATTCACAGGGAACGCTGCTGCCCAATCCCTGGATTTATCCCTTAGTCGCCTTTTACGACACCCACGGGAAGTTATAAGGTGATGCTATTCTAACCCGGCACCACACATACATACATACATGTAATCACGCCTTTATCCCTAATGGGGTAGGCAGAGCGTAAACGACCTAAACAAAGGTTGTTTCGCCACGTCTGACAAAGTTTTGAGGGTTATTGGTTATATTGCTGTAGTGACAGGTTGTCAGCCCATCGCCTAAATTGCAATATACAGAAACCCTCAGATCCTTTAGCTGGTTTTGACAGCATGCCCGGGAAGAAATGCAGCTGGCACATTCTACATTTTTCTCTCGCTCCCAGTCCAGCGTGGAAGAAGCACCACACTACCCATTGCTAATAACAAAAACTTACCAGTCTAGTCTCCACGTTAGTCAACACGACCTTACACGTGCTCAAATCCTCTCTCGCATCGGCTATACTATCTAAATACTGCAGGATGTCCATATTCTCTAGACTATCGCCATCAGACACGTCGGACTCGTTGTAGTTGTCAAACACTTGCCCGTCTATGGACTGGGTTTTGAGAGCGCCTCGGATACGGTTGCCTAGCTTCATGGCTGTGTGGATTAGGCGTTCTTGGGGTCTGGAGGAATAGATACATATTAATTACATAAATAATTTTTTTTTTACATATAATCCCTCAAAACTTGTCAGACGTGGCGGAACGACCTTTGCTTAGGTCGTTTACGCTTTGCCTACCCCATTAGGGATAAAGGCGTGATTATATACATACATACAGATCGCCAGGCTCCCTACCCTTAGCTTAAATGGGAGAAAAACATAGAATGTATACATACATACATATAATCACGCCTTTATCTCTAATGGGGTAGGCAGAGCGTAAACGACCTAAACAAAGGTCGTTTCGCCACGTCTGACAAAGTTTTAAGGGTTTTTTAAGATAGATTTATACGTATATTGCTATAGTGATAGGTTGTCAGCCCATCGCCTAAATTACAATATACTAAAACCCTCAGATCCCGTAGCTGGTTTTTACAGCATGCTCGGGAGGAAATGCAGCTGGCACATTCTATGTTTTTCTCTCACTCCCAGGCCAGCATGGAAGCTAAAAAAAATAATTAATTACATAATTACGTAAATTCTAAAGCCACATATTGTTATTTTGTCCATTTAAGCTAAGGGTAGGGAGCCTGGCGATCTGTCATACAGAGAAATCTAGTACAGACACCAGCTCTCGCCACAAAGGAGATATAATTAAATAAAATATCACATTTTAAATAATTCTGTGTAATACGTTTGTGATGAGAGAAATAAAGATTTTTTTTTTTCATTTAAAAAATCTCCCTTTTTAGGGGGTGACGTTTGTTTCAATGACGCGGGTATACACCAAGGGTCATTGAAAACAATTTAAACATTTGATTGTGGAAACTGATTAACTTGAACATCTGTGGAAAGGAATTTACGTACTATGCGACATGTATTTAATATTGCCGCTTTTTGCATTGTAATGTATTATTATTATTATTACATCAAATTCGTTTCTGGCAGGACTCGAACCTTCGTCTCTGGAATGCCGGTCCATCACTCTACCAACTGAGCTACAGAAAAGGTAGCGGGAGTGACGAATTTATCATAGCCTTTCTTATGCACACGTCATAGCGACGCGGGTTTGAGTCCTGCCAGAAACGAATTTGTTATTTTCATTCTTTCATATTATCTATCTATCTATATACAGGGTGGCCCAAAGAGTGACGTCCAAAGGAAAAATTTTGATTCCTTAGGTCAAGGGGTAGCCAAATCACCCCCATGTATGTTCAGCGATTTTTAGTAGTTTAGGAGTTATGAATTTTTTTGCTAAATTGCTAAGAAAATTGACCTCAGTGGATTAATTATTTTTTATTATTTTTTTGGATAACTTTTTTTTTTTTGTGACATCCTCTTAAATTGTTCTTTTAACCATAAAAGTTTCAGCTTCCTAGCTGTAATGTAAGTTAGTTATTTTTTTATCGAAAGTTCGAATTTTACGATCGAGCTAGTCTGCTCTGAATTTTCAACTTGAAATTAAAAATTGAAAAAGATAATCTCATGGTCCCTTATTAATTTTAAAAACTCCGCAAGGTTTCAAAATTACATAAAAATAAAAATTAACTATTGCTTACTGGGGTATTATTTGCAGAAAACAGCCTTCAAAGGTACTTGGGTGGAAATTACCTAATTAGTAAATTGTTTCAGAAAGTTGAAAGATTCCTGTTATGTCATTACTAAGGACTAATTAAGTTAGAAAATGTATCAAATTAAAGGGAAAATAAAATTATTTACTAAAAAATGTTATTTAAGTTACATTTTTGAATGAAAATTCTTAGTAAAATGTTTTAGTGTGAGTTGTAAGATTTATGAGACAATTGTATTATTAATAATAAGTAAATAAACTCGGATAATTCTTTTACACATTTACTCATAATAAATTTTCAAAATGGCGACCTCCCACAGCAATACACAACCTACATCTACGCAAGAAATTTTCTTTAAGTCGCCTAAACGCTTCTCTGTTTCCTCTAACGACATTTCCGGCCTCTCCAATTCGCTGTCTTAGCTCCTCTTCATTTAACGATTCTCGGGCGTAAGCTATGTCCTCGTAATAACCCCAAATAAAAAAATCAATCGGATTTAGGTCAGGCGATCGTGGAGGCCATCTGATTGGACCGTTTCGTCCGATCCACCTGTTGGGATACGTTTCATTCAAATGATTACGCACTTGTGCTGCGTAGTGGCATAGTGCACCGTCATTTTGGAAAACCATGTGTCTTCGTAAATCGAGGTTGACTTTCTCCAATAACAAAGGAAGATCATTTTCGAGAAACAATTTGTATGTCTCGCCATTGAGCCTCGGCGGAAATTCGAACGGCCCGATCATTTCTCCGTTCAGTATGCCTGACCACATGTTGACGCTAAAGCGATGCTGGAACCTAGTATCTCTGGTCAAGTGGGGATTCTCTACTGCCCAGTGGTGGGTGTTATGAATATTAAATATTCCTGTGCGCTCAAAACGCGACTCGTCAGTCCACAAAACTTTTTCGAAAAATCCCGGGTCGTCTCTCTCCATTCTTAACATAGTTTGGCAAAAATCAACTCTCTGTTGGTAATCAGCAGGCATTAGAGCTTGAACCCGTTGAATGTGATATGCATGGTACCTTTCGACTTTCAATATTCTTTGGATTGATGTTCTGGGGATGTTCAAATTGCGAGCCATTATTCTTGTACTTGTTGAAGGGTGCTCAGCTACTTCGTCCAATACGAGGTTTCGACGGCCCGGATCAACTATTGGGATACCTTCACGCCTGCCTTCTCGACCACGAATGCGGCCTGCCATCAAAGTGTTGTGTGTGTTAATAAAAACACGATGGTCGGGATACCTATTAGGCTGCGGTCCTCCACGGCGTTGAAGTTGCTCCCGATAAAGTCTTGCCGCTTCATGGCCGTTGCCTTGAGCAACTCCATAAAAATAATGCATTTCTGCATATTCGGCCAACGTGTAGTTCATACTCGTAATAATAATAATCTGTGACTTGAAAGAAAACCACGACACGACTATCGATTTTACAAATTCTGCCTGTCTTTTTATTTCCTTCAAATTTTATTTTTCTAGATAGTATTTCTGTCCATCAGTCATTGTTTGCCAGCCAGCACCTCAGCCAGCCAGCGTCATTAAACATAAAAGATCACAACACTTTCCAAGTCATCAAAATCCAAGTTGATAAAGCAAAGTCTTAAATACAAGCACAAGTAATCTAATTACAAAAAGAAGGCAGCAAGGTCCGTGGGCAAAGCAAAGTTTGTTTTCGTGGTAAGATAATCACCAAGAAGCAAACAAACTGCTACCGGAAAAACACAGGGTGGCATGATCAACTCGCACTTTTAAATGAGGGTAGTTCAACATGCTCACCTTACCGCTCCAGTAAATTCGCGACTGCGACTCTCATGCAACTCAAAGTAATGTCTCGGAGTGGGTCATGCATTTATTATCTTAATGTTATGTTATGTCTATCAAAACCATACGTGCTTAGACTCAACTTTAAACATAGTTGCTATCTCCCTCACACCTCTTCTCCGCTAATTGACAATAAATTTAAGTAAACCAATAAAACGAACGAACTGCAATAAATGAACTTTTGTAAATTCCACCCAAGTACCTTTGAAGGCTGTTTTCTGCAAATAATAGCCCATTAAGCAATAGTTTATTTTTATTTTTATGTAATTTTGAAACCTTGCGGAGTTTTTAAAATTAATAAGGGACCATGAGATTATCTTTTTCAATTTTTAATTTCAAGTTGAAAATTCAGAGCAGACTAGCTCGATCGTAAAATTCGAACTTTCGATAAAAAAATAACTAACTTACATTACAGCTAGGAAGCTGAAACTTTTATGGTTAAAAGAACAATTTAAGAGGATGTCACAAAAATAAAAAAAAATAAAAAAAAGTTATCCAAAAAAATAAAAAAAAATAATTAATCCACTGAGGTCAATTTTCTAGAATTTTTTAGAAAATTAGCAAAAAAAATCATAACTCCTAAACTACTAAAAATCGCTGAACATACATGGGGGTGATTTGGCTACCCCTTGACCTAAGGAATCAAAATTTTTCCTTTGGACGTCACTCTTTGTGCCACCCTGTATATAAAAATGAATCCCTATTTCCCTTGGTCACGGCATCACGCCCGGCTGGACGGATTTCGCTAATTCTTTTTTTGTTCTGTTCGTTATTATCAGAAGGTTCTTATGAAAGAAAAAATAAGGAAATTGCGCGGAAAATTAGAAAAAAACAATGAACTTAATAAAATCAAAAATCTGCTCATTTATGGCGTCTAAGGCGGAACAAAGTTCGCCGGGTCAGCTAGTATGAAATAAAAATAGCATTGTGAGTGCTAATATTCTCATAATATTTATTATATAAATTTGACTCAATTTTCTCGTAATATTCAGTAACACATAGATAAAAAACAATCCAATCACTCTTTTATCCCTAATAGAGGCAGAGCAACAAGGGTGCTCCACAAAACCAAACAAGTTTTGAGGATTATTACGAAAATACATACTTACTATAAAATTTATATAAAATAGCTGAAGATTTTCAGCTCATCGCCTGAATTAAATACAACATACATACATACATATAATCACGCCTTTATCCCTAATGGGGTAGGCAGAGCGCAAACTTAAATACAAATTTAAATGTAATAGCATGAACGGGAAGAGAAGCCACTGGCTCATTCTATGATTTTTTATCGCTCTTCCAGACCAGCTTGGAAGAAACACATATTTATCTTATGTGCAGCTGTTACAATAGTTTCAATCATTCACGTACTTGATAACGATAATATTGCTCACGTAAAAGATAAATAAGATATACCAGAAAAGTAAATATTTCTATCGATATTTTTGAATAGTATTGTCAAATATTTCACCCTGATTTATTTATCTTATCTATCACACGCAAACGAATAAAATATAAGATATGGTAAAGATCTGTACTTACTTTCTAGTCATTTGTTTATGAAATCCGGTGGGTATTCTCGATCCGAGAAGCAGTCTATAATACTGAAAAACAAAAACATATTCCTTGATTTGAAAAAGACTATCCAAGCTAAGTTAAAAAGTTATACATTATGCAGAATGCAGGGGACAGTTTCCTACAAACTGATAGGGGTTGCTCAGTCAACGAAACACAACTACTTTAAGAACAAATTCGTTTGCGGGAAGCTGTCCCTTACAGGTGTAAAATAGGAAATTGAGAGCTCACCTCTTCGCTATGTAAAAATTTTGGCAACATAATTTTCTCTAATTCGGCGTGCGATTGTCTCGCCGCCTGGTACAACGCACGACTCGTCTGTAATCTGTAATAAAAAAAATATCAATAGCTCCTAAAATCTTTAATCAACATAATTAAACCATTCATTCTTCATGCAATGTCGCGCTTGCTTAGCTCTCGTATGCTTGGTTAATGTCGCGCTCGCTTCGCTCTCGTAATGTTTTGACTCTTCCATAGATGACTTACTTCTTGACACTAGAGGGAGGCAGACGCGGCAGGTGCCTCAGCTCGTCAGCTAGCGGCCGCATGGCCGACGGCAGGCTCAAGTTGTTGTGTGCGAAGTAGCGCGCGTACATATCGCACACAGATGACTTACTTCTTGACACTAGAGGGAGGCAGACGCGGCAGGTGCCTCAGCTCGTCAGCTAGCGGCCGCATGGCCGACGGCAGGCTCAAGTTGTTGTGTGCGAAGTAGCGCGCGTACATATCGCACACAGATGACTTACTTCTTGACACTAGAGGGAGGCAGACGCGGCAGGTGCCTCAGCTCGTCAGCTAGCGGCCGCATGGCCGACGGCAGGCTCAAGTTGTTGTGTGCGAAGTAGCGCGCGTACATATCGCACACAGATGACTTACTTCTTGACACTAGAGGGAGGCAGACGCGGCAGGTGCCTCAGCTCGTCAGCTAGCGGCCGCATGGCCGACGGCAGGCTCAAGTTGTTGTGTGCGAAGTAGCGCGCGTACATATCGCACACACATGACTTACTTCTTGACACTAGAGGGAGGCAGACGCGGCAGGTGCCTCAGCTCGTCAGCTAGCGGCCGCATGGCCGACGGCAGGCTCAAGTTGTTGTGTGCGAAGTAGCGCGCGTACATATCGCACACACATGACTTACTTCTTGACACTAGAGGGAGGCAGACGCGGCAGGTGCCTCAGCTCGTCAGCTAGCGGCCGCATGGCCGACGGCAGGCTCAAGTTGTTGTGTGCGAAGTAGCGCGCGTACATATCGCACGCTTCTGTGTGGAGGTAGGCTAGCTCTTCCGCATCCAATTCGGGGTTCAGGATTTTGGTTTGGAGTGATTCTGGAAGGAAAATTTACTTTGCATCTCCTGACTAACTGTGTAAGTGGTTCGGCTATTAAGCCCAACTTTTATACAGTCGTGAAAGTAAGGGAAAATTGTACTCGCTTCGCTTGCGTTACGTTTCAATACTTTTGCGAGTTTATCTATTTATTTTCGTGAATAATTTTAGTTCTTCTGCGTATTTATCTACTTATTTCAGTTAACAACGGAGCTTGCTCCGTACGCTTCACGTTTATGTTCATTTGCGTATTTTTCTATTTATTTTTATGACAATTCGTTTTCGTATTCGTATAAACATTAACTAAATGAGCTCCCCCTGAAACCAAAGCTGAATCCGCCCCTGTGTGGTTAAGGCAGATCGTTTGGTTTTTGTTTTTACTAGAGGTAGGTACTTAATTATTGTACAGAACAAAGCCATTGCTGACAAAGCCTGCACATGATGGAACCTAGCGGACGGGTTGCGAGGTATTAAGACGAATAGTTCTTGATTCAGTCTGATTTTATTATGAACCAGCGACCCGCCCCGGCTTCGCACGGAAATCATCAGTGTTTCTCTACTATATTATTCATGTATTATACATATAAAACTTCCTCTTGAATCACTCTATCCATTAAAAGAAACTACATCAAAATCCGTTGCGTAGTTTTAAAGATTTATGCATACATAGGGATATAGGGACAGAGAAAGCGACTTTGTTTTATACTATGTAGTGAAGATAATGCTATTTTATATTGATATAACTTGATACACACAACTATAGAATTATTTATGTATTACATGCGTGTAAGTTGCAAGCTCAGCATGTCACGCAGTATTGTCAATAATATGTAGTAAGCAAGTCGACGACCTGCGCGACATGCTGAGTAAGAAGTGAGTTAGCTGTCCACATTCTACTTTTAATTTTACATACATACATACATATAATCACGCCTTTATCCCTAATGGGGTAGGCAGAGCGTAAACGACCTAAACAAAGGTCGTTTCGCCACGTCTGACAAAGTTTTGAGGGTTATTTAAGATAGATTTATAGGTATATTGCTATAGTGACAGGTTGCCAGCCCATCGCCTAAATTGCAATAAACTGAAACCCTCGATTCCCTTAGCTGGTTTATACAGCATGCCCGGGAGGAAATGCAGCTGGCACATTCTATGTTTTTCTCTCGCTCCCAGGCCAGCATGGAAGTAACTTTTAATTTTAACTTCACAGAATACCAGCGCTGTAGGTAGCCTTCCTACTTATACACATGCTGAGTGGAGACCTTTTTTGTTCCCATTACACAACTTAGTATAAGTATAATTTTAGACTAAGTAATCTATCTATATATATAAAAATGAATCCCTATTTCCCTTGGTCACGGCATCACGCCTGAACGGCTGGACCGATTTCGCTAATTCTTTTTTTGGTTCTGTTCGTTATTATCAGGAGAAGGTTATTATGATAGAAAAAATTAAGGAAAAAAAATAAAATAAAACAAAAGTCTGCTCATTTATGGCGTCTAAGGCGGAACAAAGTTCGCCGGGTCAGCTAGTATGTGATATTTGTGTTGTGGAACGAAATAAATAATTGTAAATCAATTCTATATGATAGTTCGAGTTGGCTCGAACAATTCTAAAAACTGTTCAACTTACTGATATCCTTATAGAACTGCAGCAGATGTATATGGCTGGTAGTCTTCAAGTACTGCATGAAAGCATAGAAGTGATCTTGGTCTTGTATCACGAAATCTAGATCCACTCGGAGCATTTTCGTTCGTGAGACGTATACTGAGTCTGTTTGCCGAGCGAATGTTTCAAGAAACTCTACCTGTTAGAAGGAAAACAGAAATATGCACTATTTTAGCAGACATTTACCCAACTTCCATGCTGGACTGGGAGAGATAGAAAAACATAGAATGTTCCAGCTGCCCTTCCTCCCGGGCATGCTGTTGAAGTCAGCAAAAGGGACACGAGGGTTACAGTGTATTGTAATTTAGGCAATGGGCTGACAACCTGTCACTATAGCAATACATATTACAATCTAAAATTGCCCTCAATTTTTGTCAGACTTGGCGAAAGCCTTTTTACGAGGCGTTAAACGCTCTGCCTACCCCGTAAGGGATAAAGGCGTGATTTATGTATGTATGTATTTACCCAACTGCATAGAAAGGTCGTTCAAAACGAAAAATGATGTAAAAAACCTTAAACTGATTTTCAAATACCTATTAAATGATACCCCACTCGACATAGGTCACTGTTTTATTTTACAAAATGGCGTCTGATTGTCGCCATATTCATTTCGATCAAAATTATGTCTTCTGTGACGCATGGTTAACACGAATCGATTGACAACCATAATTTTCAGTCCACATACACCTCATCTCTATTAAGCAAATTCTCGTTCAACGCCTGTGTGTGTTTTTTTTGTGGGAATCGAACCCAGACCCTCTTTCATAATCAATCAAGAGCCAATGATGAGACCACAGAGGCAGTTATTATTGCATAAATATATTTTTTGTATCTAGGAACACTCTTTTATCTGCATGCTGGACTGGGAGTGAGAGAGAAAAACATAGAATGTGCCAGCTGCATTTCCTCCCGGTGTAAAAAACAACTAAGGAATCCGAGGGTTTCAATATATTGTAATTTAGGTGATGGGCTGACAACCTGTCAACTCCAGCAATATACAAATCTATCTTAAATAACCCTCAAAACTTTGCTAGACGTGGCGGAACGATCTTTGTTTAGGTCGTTTACGGTCTCCCTACCACATTAGGGATAAAGGCGTGATTATATGTATGTACACTCTTTTACTATGTTGTTTGTATTTTCAATTCCCATGCATGCCATTTGCTTTCAACTATAGTCCTCATAATAGGCCTCCATAGGAATGCCAAGGTCACTATAATGAACAACAATGATCATTATTTATGCAGATGGGTAATGGCTTAGCGTGATATACACATTATAGTATTGATTGATTGTCATTAACCTTCAAGGTAATACATACGTCATACATACATATAATCACGCTTTTATTCCTAATGGGGTAGGTATAGCGTAAACGAACTAAACAAAGGTCGTTTCGCCACATCTGACAAAGTTTTGAGGGTTATTTAAGATAGATTTGTAGGTATATTGCTTTATTCATATTATTGTGGCCTATAGCATGGACTAATTCGTCCATCATCTCTCTAGGCTTATCCCGTATCTTACGGGGTCGGCTACCTAATCTAGGGGATTGAACGAGGGTTTACACAGAGCGACTGCCATCTGACCTCCGCAACCCAGAAGAGAAAGCAGACCCAATCTTAGATTAGGTCAGTTTTCAACCCGCCAATGCTTAGCACTGGCCTCTGATATGGCTTAACGACTAATTAAACGATATTAACCGGGACCAACGATTTAACGTGCCTTCTGAAGCACGAAAAAAGCGCTGAATAAATATGAAATTCGAAAACCGAAAAACACATTGGTATGTGGTGGGATTCGAACCACGACCTCCCGCTCAGGAGGCAGCGGCCCTATCCACTACACCATCGGGTTTGTCTGACTAATTCGTCCATGCACAAGTATAGTGAAAGTTCTAAAGCTGCAATAAAAATGAATATTTTTCTTCAAGAAGCAGGTCCAAATGATCTAATCTAGTTTTGGACCAAAGTGCGTTTTGTATTTAATTTTATTTCTTTTATTTTTAAGTTTCATATACTCGACTTTGGAATTCCCCAAATCGTCCATGCCTAGGTATAGTGAAAGTTCTAAAGATGCAATAAAAATGAATATGTATCTTCAAGAAGCAGGTCCAAATTATCTAATCTAGTTTTGGATCTGAGTGCATGTTTAATATGATTTTTAAGTTTCATATACTCGACTTTGGAATTCCCCAATTCGTCCATGCCTAGGTATAGTGAAAGTTCTAAAGATGCAATAAAAATGAATATTCTTCTTCAAGAAGCAGGTCCAAATTACCTAATCTAGTTTTGGATCTGAGTGCATGTTTTATTTATTTTATTTTTTAGTTTTAATATTCGACTTTGGAATTGTTCACGTATGGTTGTTTATTACCCAAAATGTAAATGCGAATTTTGTGAATTATACTTTATACTCTTTCATATCAATTTTTTATACAGGTGTACCGAAAAATACTGTGCTTATATTTTACACCACATGCTCATATTTTCTTGTAAATATACGTGGTTAACACCCACGTGGTGTGGTGAGAGAGCCCGATGGTGTAGTGGATAGGGCCGCTGCCTCCTGAGCGGGGAGGTCGTGGTTCGAATCCCACCACGTACCAATGTGTTTTTCGGTTTTCGAATTTCATATGTACGTTTATTCGGCGCTTTTTCCGTGCTTCGGAAGGCACGTTAAGCCGTTGGTCCCGGTTAATATCGTTTAATACCGTAAATATTAGTCGTTAAGCCATATCAGAGGCCAGTGCTAAGCATTGGCGGCTTGAAAACTCTGACCTAATCTAGGATTGGGTCTGGTTTCCCTTCTGGGTTGCGGAGGTCAGATGGCAGTCGCTCTGTGTAAAAATCAGTACCCTCGTTCAATCCCCTAGATTAAGAAGCCGACCCCGTGAGATACGGGATAAGGCTAAGGAGATGATGATGATGACGTGGTTAACACCACCGCATGTACTTTTCGTCAAATCCAGTTTTTAAAACACACTTCCATGTTTGGAAAACTCTATAATGTGATGAAAGTGCAAAAATATACATTATAATATTCTTATACATTGCGTTATCTATACCAAAATGTTTTCCGATAACCTGTTATTGATTAAGTCAACCGCAATGCATATGTTTGTAAGAAGGTTATATACCGGGTGTGAGAGACAGCGTCCCGCAAACTGATAGGGATTGTTCAGACTACGATACTGAACAACTTCTAACAAGACATTCTTTCACGAAGTGAAAATAAAAAAACCTTTTCCATACAAATGTCCACCTCGATCAGACAAATTGTAAAGGAAAGCATGTTTTTTTTCATTTCCTGAAAAAATATTCTGCTGTTAGTTGTCCAGTATCGTTGACTGAGCAGTCCCTATCTACTTGCGGGACGCTGTCGCTTACACCCCATATGTTACACAATCAAGAATAAATTCAATAAAATATAATAATGTAATTTCTTAACATAATTTATAATTTCATTACATAGCTATCTCATTTATCAAAATCTAATTAATGTATTGTAAAATTTAGAATAAAAATGTTTTTTTTTTCGAAATCGACTCATGTATTAATTTAATGGTGGAAACTTAATTGGCTTGTGCGTTATTTATATTTGTGTATGTTAGTGTCAATATTATTGCTGTATGTTTCCCTATCATGAATAAAATAAATAAATACTTACACTGTAGTTAGGTGTGGTGGGCAGCTGGGCCATGGTCTCACCACCCGTCGCCAGCACCACCAGGGTATTAAGTATGTAGGGATCCGCCAGTACGTCAGTTAGTGACAGTAGCACCCAGCCGGAGAATATCTCCCGGATAAGTACGTGGAATACTCTGAAATAAACGTGTTCGTTAGTAGATCGGACAATCAGGTGATTCAGCCTGCAATGACCTAACCAAACTGGAGAAAACCTCACTTAGTGATAAATTGACAAATAGCAACTTTGTGTTCCCCCCTGGGAATCGAACCCTGGACCTCCGGATCGTAAGCCCATGGCTCTGACCACTACATCACGGAGGCAAGTCTCACCGCCCGTAGCCAGCACAATCAGAGTATTAAGTATGTAGGGATCCGCTAGTACGTCAGTTAGTGACAGTAGCACTCAACCGGAGAATATCTACATACATACATATAATCACGCCTTTATCCCTAATGGGGTAGGCAGAGCGTTAACGACATATACGAAGGTCGCTTCGCCACGTCTGACAACATTTTGAGGGTTATTTAAGATAGATTTGTACGTATATTGCTATAGTGACAGGTTGTCAGCCCATCGCCTAAATTGCAATATACTGAAACCCTCGGATCCCTTAGCTGGTTTTTACAGCATGCCTGGGAGGAAATGCAGCTGGCACATTCTATGTTTTTCTTTCGCTCCCAGTCCAGCATGGAAGAGAATATCTCCCGGATTAGTACATGGAATACTCTGAAATAAACGAATTCGTTAATAGATGATTCCACGTTCACGTAACAATCGGACAGTCAGGTGACTCAGCCTGCAATGACCTAACCAAACTGGGGAAAACCTCACTAAGTGATAAATTGACAAATATCAACTCTGACACCAGAGTTCATCGGATTGTTCGACTCGAGAAGGAGCTACTGTTGCGCAACCCCATACTAATCCCATTCCTGTAAAATTTCTCGACGAACCGATTTCGCAGATTACTTTCTATCTTGAACGAAACAATGTCTCTAAGCCTTCTATACTTCATGTTACAGATCTCGATCCTGTGGAACCGAATGCTACTTTTGGCGCAAATTGATCAATTGTAAATTGTTAAAACTATTTGGTTTGTGCCTTCAACCGGCAACATCCTGGCGGATTTTTGTATGCATTTTATATTGATTTTAGAACAACATGCCATTCAGCAATAATGGTGTTTTCATATTTTTTGCTGAGTGGCATGGAACATCAAAAAGAAAATATAAAATGCAATATATTTACAGCAATATACCTACAAATCTATCTTAAATAACCCTCAAAACTTTGTCAGACGTGGCTGAATGACCTTTGTTTAGGTCGTTTGCGCTCTGCCTACCCCATTAGGGATAAAGGCGTGATTATATGTAAGTATGTATGTATTTGCAGTAAACTTTATACCCGCATCACAGCCCGCATTAATATGCTCTTCTTCTTTTATTACTACTACAATATCATCCTCTCCCTAGCCTTATCCCGTATCTCATGGGGTCGGCTTCCTAATCTAGGGGATTGAACGAGGGTACTGGTTTTTACACAGAGCGACTGCCATCTGACCTCTGCAACCCAGAAGGGAAACCAGACCCAATCCTAGATTAGGTTAGAGTTTTCAAGCCGCCAATGCTTAGCACTGGCCTCTGATATGGCTTAACGACTAATATCTACGGTATTAAACGATATTAACCGGGACCAACGGCTTAACGTGCCTTCCGAAGCACGGAAAAAAGCACCGAATAAACGTACATATGAAATTCGAAAACCGAAAAACACATTGGTACGTGGTGGGATTCGAACCACGACCTCCCGCTCAGGAGGCAGCGGCCCTATCCACTACACCATCGGGCTCTAGTTTGAAAATCTCATTCGCAACGAGTTTGTAAGGAGCCAATTTCAGCTGATTTATGCAATTGCACATTGAAAATTAAAATCTAGAATAATCGCAGATTTTTCTGATCTTTGTGCACTGTAACCCTTGAACCCAAGTATGCAAGTTGTCTTACTAATATGTGCCATTAAACTGCTATGCAGCAGAATTATTATCAACTAGCTGTGCCCGCGACTTCGTACGCCCGGTTTGTTTGGAAAACACGCAGTGTCGAATATACTGAAAACGCTTCTCCGCTCCGAGCGGGATCTGCGAACCTGGGGTACTTACTCAATATTAGAATGGTTTGCGTGATTATTTCTAACCTAGGCTGGACATCAGATAACTCACAAACTCTCTCAAATAAAAAGTCCCTTGGAGATCGGTCAATAACGATCAAAGATCAATTTCCTGCCAACCCCCTTAGTCAGGTGCAGTGATTATTTGTATCGTTACTTTGAATTTGAGTGATGCTTAGTCAAACAAAAAAAGTTAGATCAAAATCGGTTAAAAACGACCAAAATTCAATGTCCTACTTACCTACTTAGTCATAAGGCGTGATTATTTGTGTTGTATCTTTGATTTTAAATAATGTTCAGTCGAATAAAAAAAGTTTCATATAAATCGGTTAAGAAACAGCCAAATTTCAATTTCCTGCCTACTCCCTAAGTTAGGTAGCGTGATTTTAGGTATCCTAAGTTGCAACCCGGGTAACACACAGTTGAATAAAAAAAGACCCATCGAAATCGGTTCAGTAGTTTTGGCGTGATGTGGTAACATACAGACAGACAGACAGACAGAAAAAAATTAAAAAAAAAAACGTTTTGATCTATAAAGATCGATATAAATCGTTAATAATGCCTGATGCAATTATTTTTTTGTAAAAATATTCAATGTACAGACAGACACAACCCTTCTACAGATTTATTATATGTATAGATAGTGATGTTTTGTATTACTTTGTAATAAATACTAACAAGCTTACTCACGGGTTGTTCACCTCATTGGCTTTCAATAAATATGGCATCATAGTATCAGTGATAGCCCGGAGGTATTTTAACTCTGCTGCTCTGCTAGCGCAAGCCGGGTGTAACACCATACTCTCTAAACCTCCTTGTTCTCTCTCAGACCCTGTATTTGTCAGCCCACTTGAACAGACAGTGTAGTGACGAATTGCACAGGGGATTAAACGGTCTGTTATTAGTTGTGAGAAATTGACCTGTAAAAGAAATAAAACACAAAATGGATGTTTAAAATGGAAATTATATAAATTAAAGAAGTTCAGAAAAGAAACTTTGAAAAGTTTTGGATGGCTGTTAGCTGTTTTATTACATACATACATATTATCACGCCTTTATCCCTAATGGGGTAGGCAGAGCGTGAACAATGGTTGTTCCGCCACTTCTGACTGTTATTAAGGATAGATTTGTAAGTATAAGAGGTATATAGCTGTTTTATTAGGAACTTTATTTATATTTTTTCTACAATTCATCAATCAATTAGTCTACTATGAACTTTGTTCTCATAATTAGTTTTTGTGAGATAAGATAACTTATGAAATAATTTATTCACAACACATCCACTGTTGTGAACTTATGAAATAACTGAAACTTATGAAATAAGTGAGATTACCAGTGCCATAACAGGCATCTTCTGGATGAGCTCGCTCCATTGTCCCTGACCTAATGTCTAGAGTCAAGAGCAAACCCATTTCTATTTTTTTTAAATACCATTCTCCCCTAGTAAAAATAAACTATGTCCAAGATAAGATCATATTATAATTACCCATGTAAATATAAAAACTATTATTAGTTTTTATTTACCTTGAGGGCCCTTCTGAGAAGGCTAGCTGAAGCATATCGCAACTGGTACTTCAGTTCATCCACAAAGAATGGCTGCAGCGTCACCTTACTGTACCATGAGTTAATAAATTGTTCTAATATTGCATTATAAAACTGAAACAAAGGAAAATAAATACATTACAATACAATGGAAGATGTTTTCGTAAGAAATAATGAAATTAGTAAGTACCCTTATTTACTCATTTATTTGACATTATTTCAAAGAACAGATCTTAATTATAGGTAGGTACTAATGATTCTTTTTAGAATAATATTATTGTAAATACATACATCTTCTATAGCTAAGTCCAGCTGTTTATGAATTTGAAGCCCAACCCAGGGATCTGGGTTCATTCCCGAGTCATGTCTATTACATTCCTTAGATCCGCACGTGTCACAGCCCTGAAAAAATAAAAACAAACAATGTTGATGATGAATCAGCGCCAGTGTCTTAAGCTATGATAATAAATACAAGAAGTTCAAGTTATATTTTCTTTGTCTGTTAATGATGTGATAAGGACAATAAATTACAGATCACCACTCATAATTGTGATGTAAGTAAATAACAGACTGGACAAACAGGCGCAAACGACCATGAAATCAACAACAATGTTTTTTATAGTTCAAAACAAAGCTTTGACTCACTTTGACAGGCTCAACTTTGAGCTCGTCGTAGGTGATGCTCTTCATGAAATGGCACTTCCACTGTTCCACATAATTGTGCAGAATACGCGATTTTAACCCGTAGTAGCAAGCCAAACATCCCAGCACATAGCTGAACAGGCCAGTCGCGAAGTGAAATCTGCGGACGCGAAAACTTCATTAGAGACAGTTCAACGCAGAGGAGCGCTACTGTTAACAATATAAAAAATATTGCACCTGTAAAAATAAAGGATCCCCAATGAACCAACAAGTATTCCCACGTAAATAATATTATTTTGATTATCAAATTTCTCTATAAACTTCGTTTGACATCTTTCAGTCATGGTTGGGCGACTAATGACGTAAAATGACGTCTAGTTATTTTTTTAATTGAGTGTTGCCAGTTTTTGAGGCGTTACGGGACGGTCAAGCATCTACCTTAAGGTGAACGGACACTGGGCGGGCCGCACCGCACGCGCCGTACGTACTGCAGACAGACTCAATCACCTATCGAGCGTCAATCACATATCGAGTTCTAATGTCAAAATAAATAAATCTAATGTCTAGTTTAGCATCTGATTGTAAGTATGTGATTGTGAACGCAACTTTTCATCAATCTACTGTCAAATATTTTTAATTTTTGGTAAAACTAACCCTGAGTTGACAGTTGGTCGGCTGAAGGACTTGATTCCATGCCGAGACTCTTCTTAAGAAAATTTAAAAAACTTGACAGTTTGACAGTTGACATAACCTCAAAGTTGTTTTGATTGTTATTTCAAAGAAAATATCTTTATTTTCGAAAGTATTGATAAAGTGCGCCTGTCGTGTTCAGTCTTTAATACGGCTATCTTTGTACAACGACTCACGTTCAGCTTTATAAAAAAAATATTAGTAAGTTTGAAAATAAATTAAAATTACTTGTTTCATAATATCTTACATTATCTTTAACCTCTTACCCTATTACTATGTATATATCTTAGGTACATTTATCAATAAATATCAACCGTGTGGGAGAAAGTCTATAAGTTATAAAATGAAACGATTTTGCCCACCCCATTAGGGATAAAGGCGTGATTATATGTATGTATGTATGTATGAAACGATTTTCCAAAGAAAAGAGTATGGGTACAAGAAGGGTAGGATGGATAGTACACCCTACTTAGGGTGTGTAATAAGGGAATGTTTGTTTTCAGGCAACTGTTACTAAGATTTTATTATCAAGATTTAAAATAATATATATTGTTTAATTTAAATATTTATTTTACAGTAGCCATGGGTTTGCAAAGGTGTCTGCTAGCAGCTACAAGGCAATATTTACTGAAAACGAGTATTTTACAGTCAAATATCAAGCAGAGTTACTGTGAATTGTATCACAAATACAGCACTGGCCCACCTAGACGATACTCTGATAGACATGAATGGGTCACTGTTGAAAAAGGTAACAAATACAATCATTCTTTATTAAAAAGAAATGTCTGATTTTTTTTATTCTTTAAGTTTCTTTATTCCTGTAAAACATTTAAAGTTAAAAATGATTTAGCTTATTTCCGAATTAAATAGTAATCAATCATGGATCCCATTGAGATATTGTCTTGTAGTCACTAGCTTGGTGTACACTTTTTTATACAAACCATTAATTTTCAGGCACTGGCACAGTAGGAATAAGCAAATACGCTCAAGAATCTCTCGGCGATGTAGTCTTCGCCCAGCTACCTGATCCAGGAACAAAACTGATAGCTGGTGATGAATGTGGAGCTTTGGAGAGTGTCAAGGCTGCTAGTGAAATATTCTCCCCTGTCAGTGGGAATGTCTTAGAAAAAAACAAAATGGTGGAAGACAAACCAGCATTGATAAATACTTCATGTTATGAAGATGGATGGTTGTTCAAACTAGAATTGACTAAGCTAGAGGAATTGGATAATCTCATGGACGAGGAGACTTATGAGTTGTTTCTAAAAACTGATGTGGAGAAAGAGAAAACAGATTGAAGAACTAAAATGGAATGTTTGTATATTTATCACATAATATTTATCTTAGTTGTTTATGTTTAAATAGATATAATAAAGAGTAATGTTGTGTTCATTGTGGTTTCTGTTGACCTGATAGCGCCATCTATCTAATACTGGAAGAATCAAATTACTATCAACTTGCAAACAAGTCTTGGACTCAGTGCTTAGGCTGTGTAATGTAGTGTAAGGAGTGTAGGGCAATGTGTGTATCACCCATAGAGATAGGTAACTCTTATGTCTATGGTATCACCACACCATATTATAGAAATGTTTTTTTTTTATGTCTTCTAAATAATAAACAAAGATATAAATTAAAACAAGACTGATATTGTTAATGTTTATTAGTGTGAAAAAACGAAAATACTAATTATGTAATCACATAAAATTAATGTACTTTGGCATCTCATTAGGATTAATTACACTAAAATGTACTTTAAAAACAGAACTTTAGACATAATACCCAAAAGTCAAATCCATACGTTGTTAGGTAAAACGCACACTGGCGAAAAAACAGTTGTTGCCAGACATTCGGTATTCTCTCTTTCATTCACAAAACGGAAAAGCGAGATACGTCTGTCGGGCAACTGTTTTGTCGCCAGTGCGCCCCCTACCGTAATACTTTAGTAACAGTACTTAAAATATCTATGAAATTGGTAGCTGAAGAGCGACTGTTTGCGATAATTGGGATAGAGCACGCCTCTTTGTGGTACCTTTAAAACTATGGTGAAGGCAAGACACACATATAATTAAACAAAAATACTATCATTAATACATGGTAAATACATTAAAATTACACCAAACTGTCAAAGTTGTACCTAATTCCAAATACATTGCATGTATCACTATTTTAAAATTATATCACAAATAATTACAACGGCACGATATGTCAGGATATTGTACTTCTAATGGTACTACTTATATAAAGAGGCCTCACCAAGATATGTTTTTTTAACGAGTGAGGGCGCCACCGCAGTTTTCATTTGGCTAGTTTAATACTTACATACAAGATAGAAAAGACGATTAAAATGAGAATAACACATGATTTGCAGCTATTACAATAGCACAGACAATAGTAACAACAATTAAATGTTAAAAAAAATATTATTAAAAATGTACAAAGACAAAAAGTACACATCATAAAATTACGTTATATAAAAAATATTGAGCAAAAAAAATACAAAATACATAGTTACATGATTGTGCTTCCTTAGATCACCTAAAAACTAGATGCTTATGACTAGACCATTACAAGTTATTAATAATTACAATTAGAAATTACCATTGGCATGATTTGGTTATTATTACTATTTTAACTTCACTTTATTTAAAGGTAATCAGATTATTTGGATCAGGAAAATAATGCATACGTGAAATATCTATGTGTAGCAGCGAAAGCTAGAAACTATAGTTATAAGGATTAATCTCGTCAACAAAAAACTTTGCTTATATAAAATAAGTCATTCATAGATGCAACTCAGGCAAAGCTGTTCGTTATCATGAGTTTATGCGTAACATTTTTATTTCTCTGCTAATATGAAAGAAAGAAAATAATAAATTCGTTTCTAGCAGGACTCGAACCTGTATATCTGAAATGCCGGTCCATCACTCTACCAACTGAGCTACAGAAACGGTAGAGGGAGTGACGAATTTATCAAAGTCTTTCTTATGCACACGTCATAGCGACGTTAGCGACATCTAGCGGACACTTCTCTACTGTTTCACTCCCATTTAAAGATGTAATGGAAGGAAAAAATATGGAATACTCGTGTACACTATGCATATGGCACTTAAACCATACGGAGTCACAATCGTTTAAAGTCGGTACTTTAATACCGAAGCCGAAATCAGTACTTTGGTATTTTGATACCGAGGTTTACAATAACAATATTGGGTTAGGTTAGATTTTGAAATTGAACATCCAAAAAAATACATTCTAGATTCAATCAACCTCAGAACATTCTTTGCCCTTGCAGCCTACAACCGTATTATTGATAATACGAGTATCAGCAGTGGTCTTTAGTTTATGTGTAGAATCTATAGCATTCTTAATTTTCTTTAATACCATGCTTCGATACGTCCACTTTACAGTAAAAGGTTTGTCTAGGACTAGACTTAGTTTATAGATAGACAGTATATTAGATTTATCATTGTATTGGAACTTAGCTCGGTTTCCATTGACTGTGACGGTTTTGATGGGTCTGTCTTGTGCTAAGACGGTGATGTTGTTGACAGAAGGGACTCCGTAACCCCACCAGATGACTTTGCTGCTGAGAATCTCGTCCTTCAATGAAAACTCTATGTGACTGTACTTCCTTTCTTCGTAGCTGTCTGTAAATTGACAATCAATATTTTTAGGTTAACTTCCATACTGGACTGGGAGAGAAAGAAAAACATAGAATGTTCCAGTTGCCCTTCCTCCCAGGCATACTGTAGAAGTCAGCAAAAGGGAAAAAAAGGGATTCGAGGGTATTGTAATTTAGGCGATGGGCTGACAACCTGTCACTACAGCAATACATATTACAATCTAAAATTGCCCTCAATTTATGTCAGACGTGGCGAAAGCGCCTTTTAGGAGGCGTTTTACGTTCTGCCTACCCCGTAAGGGATAAAGGCGTGATTTTATGTATGTATGTATATGTAATATTTTTAGGATGGAACTATCATATAAGCAATTCGTTGCGACTGATATTTCTTGTGCGAATCAGATATTTTGTTTTTATACTCTCTTTCGCATGAGTCTCCTGACAGCAGGTATATATAATAACATCACAGGTGCGAAAGAGATTCCTTTAAACCTTACTATCTTCATATTCAAATCAATGCCAATCTGTAAGTCTATTGAGAAAGCTCTAATCCTGCAGGAAATAAGGAACAAGCTCCCATACAAACCCATCTTTTTTGTTGCAGGGTTTTGAACTTCACCACATGTTCACTAGGTCATTTTAAATATTTCTAGGCCAAGACTCTGTCATCCATACAAATTTATATAGATATATTGCTTTTTAAAATTACAAAATAAATAGTAAGCATGAGTACTATTATTTTTTATTGTTATTAATTATATAAATACACCTAAGTAGCTAATTTACTTACCTATACATTGCCTGAAATGTCACTAGTTCAACTTTTATTTTCCTGTACCCTAAGGTTGCCTGGAAGAAATTGCTGCTTAGCAATAAGGCCGCCTATTTGTACTACTATTTGTTTCATTTTATTTTCCCTTGTGTATTTTCTGTGCAATAAAGTATATTCTTATCTTAGTACGTAATTTCTCTTTCATTCCCTTAGATTTTGAAAATGTAGCAAGTCATTTGGCGTATAGTTGAGCGAAAAGCGTGCAGCCATTTCCTGTTAGGAAGAGCCCAAACATGGCGCGTTTCAAAAATGAATGGTTATGATTTTTTAATTGATACAAAACAGCTAGCTGTAATATAACAGAGTAATATATAACGCCCTTTCATTAGATTCACGATAGGTTTTCGAAAAAAATATATAATTACCCCATTAAACATTTCATTCCCCCCACGCTCCCCAGGATAAAAAAAACTCTTCGACTAGAAATACTTAAAATGACCAAGTAAACATATGTAGTGAAACTTAAAACCCTTCAACAAAAAAGTGGGTCACGTTGCTTATTTACTGCAGTATAAGGGCATTTATTGTGGATCTCGCTCAGACCTAACGAATATGCCCAGAACGTACAGATATCGCTTCTTCTTCTTCTGTCGAATGGGTATCGAGTCTATTGACCCGATGAACCCTGGTGTCAGTTTTTAAACCGCCTATCAGGCCTCTGACATGGTTTGAGTAACGACCACTATCAAAGACAGCGACCGGGACCGACGGTTTAACGTGCCCTCCGAAGCACGAAATCTTTTTCTTTTTCGGACAATCAGGTGATTTAGCCTGCAATGTTCTAACCAAACTGGGGAAAAATACACAAAGTGATAAATTCTCAAATATCAACTTTGTGTTACCCCCCCAGGGAATCGAACAAAGGACCTCCGGATATCGCTGATAGTGGAAAACAAAATATGGGTGTCTTTTTCTTATCGAGTGACCCACACAATTCAGGTGTTAAAGTATTTAAACTAGCTTTGTGTATCAACCGAGGACCTACAGCTTCACGTGTCTTCCGAATCACGGATTATTTTCTCCTAGGAGCCATTTTGTAATGACGTCGCTTTTGCCCCGTCCAAATGTGTATTAAAAGTGAAACCGGAGATCTAATACAGACTGAAAATCACTCCCGCCGCCTCATCGACCTATTACAAAATTAAGTTTCTTGTGCCATTGTTTAACTTTATTAAAAACACTGTGAACAACATATAAGCTAAATAAAGTGAAGTGTTTAAAACTCTAATATTGAAACTGGAAAGTGAAACTCAAATAAGACATGGCCAAAAGGTCTTAGATACTAGGCCAAAACCTAAAAAAAAATAAAGTGTGTAAGGCTACATGGTGTAATCTCCTTAGTCTATGAAAAGAAACGCGACGTATGACGTCACGCTCGCGCGCTGTCAGTCGGAAGGCCAGTGCGGGTCGGCCATTTGAATTGGCGTTTACGTTCTCATACTGAACCTACGAAATATTGTATAAAAGGATAACTGTTTGTTGGAATTTACATACTTACATACATATAATCACGCCTGTATTCCTAATGGGGTAGGCAGAGCGTGAACAACCTATAAAAAGGTTGTACCGCCATGTCTGACAAAGTTTTGAGGGTTATTTAAGATAGATTTGTACGTATATTCCTGTAGTGACAGGTTGTCAGCCCTTCGCCTAAATTGCAATGTACAGAAACCCTCGCATCCCTTAGCTGGTTTTTACAGCATGCCCGGGTGGAAATGCAGCTGGCACATTCTATGTTTTTCTCTCGCTCCCAGTCCAGCATGGAAGATTTACATTAAAATATAGTTGTTCAACCCCGCAAGCCGTCGTCTTATTACAAGTGTTAATTATGTACAGTACTTACTGAGGCTGTCTCCGTGATCCCAATACAGTTCCCCCTGTGCCCGGCTGTCGTCCGGCACCACGAGCAGCTGTAGGGGGCGCCGGCGACACACCGTTGTAGTGATGGGGCCAGATGGTGGAGGTTCTTGTAGAGGCAGGATCGCTCCCCCCTGGCCAATTAACAAAACATCAGCACGGAATGTCTTCAAATTAAAAATACATACATACATATAATCACGCCTGTATCCCTAATGGGGTAGGCAGAGCGTAAACGACCCAAACAAAGGTCGCACCGCCACGCCTGACAAAGTTTTGAGGGTTATTTAAGATAGAATTCTAGGTATATATCTGTAGTGACAGGTTGTCAGCCCATCGCCTAAATTACAATATACTGAACCCCTCGATGCTGTAAAATCCAGCTAAGGGAGCTGTATTTTACAGCATGCCCGGGAGGAAATGCAGCTGGCACATTCTATGTTTTTCTATCTCTCCCAGTCCAGCATGGAAGTACTGACTTCAACAGCATGCCCGGGAGGAAGGGCAGCTGGAACATTCTATGTTTTTCTACCTCTCCCAGTCCAGCATGGAAGTACTGACTTCAACAGCATGCCCGGGAGGAAGGGCAGCTGGAACATTCTATGTTTTTCTACCTCTCCCAGTCCAGCATGGAAGTACTGACTTCAACAGCATGCCCGGGAGGAAGGGCAGCTGGAACATTCTATGTTTTTCTACCTCTCCCAGTCCAGCATGGAAGTACTGACTTCAACAGCATGCCCGGGAGGAAGGGCAGCTGGAACATTCTATGTTTTTCTAACTCTCCCAGTCCAGCATGGAAGTACTGACTTCAACAGCATGCCCGGGAGGAAGGGCAGCTGGAACATTCTATGTTTTTCTACCTCTCCCAGTCCAGCATGGAAGTACTGACTTCAACAGCATGCCCGGGAGGAAGGGCAGCTGGAACATTCTATGTTTTTCTACCTCTCCCAGTCCAGCATGGAAGTACTGACTTCAACAGCATGCCCGGGAGGAAGGGCAGCTGGAACATTCTATGTTTTTCTACCTCTCCCAGTCCAGCATGGAAGTACTGACTTTAACAGCATGCCCGGGAGGAAGGGCAGCTGGAACATTCTATGTTTTTCTACCTCTCCCAGTCCAGCATGGAAGTACTGACTTTAACAGCATGCCCGGGAGGAAGGGCAGCTAGACTAATTAGCTTAAAATAAAAATGATGTCAGCTGATCGAATAATTTTAAATGCTTTTTTTATTCAATAGAACTGAACTGACAGGGATGAACGGAAGAAGAAAACGTACTGCGCCGACCACAAGTAATGGGATAAGGGCAAGCGAATGATGATGATTCAATAGAATATCACTTCGGAGTCCATTAGTTTTGCTTTCGCCACGTCTGACAAAAATTTAGGGCAATTGTAGATTGTAATGTGTATTGCTGTAGTGACAGGTTGTCAGCCCATCGCCTAAATTACAATACACTGTAACCCTCGAGTCCCTTTGCTGACTTCTACAGCATGCCCGGGAGGAAGGGCAGCTGGAACATTCTATGTTTTTCCACCCAGTCCAGTATTGAATTTGTATTATATGATCACTTTTGTTCTGTAATATCATTTTCCTTTGGTTTTATGTTCATGTGACGTACGTACCCGAACGGATACCATTTCCTGATCGGTGACTTCTATACACTCTTCCGATGCGAGATACTCGCCGGTGCGAAAGTTGTACCTGTAGCAGAAAAAGCGAATTTAATTAATTAATTCAACATACATACATATAGTCACACCTTTATCCCTTATGGGGTAGGCAGAGCGTAAACGATCTTAACAAAGGTTGTTCCGCCACGTCTGACAAAGTTTTGAGGGTTAATTAAGATAGATTTGTAGGTATATTGCTGTAGTGACAGGTTGACAGCCCATCGCCTAAATTACAATATACTGAAGCCCTCGGACCCCTTAGCTGGTTTTTACAGCATGCCCAGGAGGAAATGCAGCTGGCACATTCTATGTTTTTCTCTCGCTCCCAGTCCAGCGTGGAAGTAACTAATTAATTCAACAGCTAAAGATAAATAACATAACATAAAAAAGAACATTAAAATACTTTATTGCACATAAGAATACAAATCATACAACACAACAGATAACAACAAAAGACAAGTACAACATAGGCGGCCTGATTGCTTAGGTAGCAATTTCTTCCAGGCAACCTTTGGTTGAAAGAAAAATGCGTAATTCTACAGCAAATAGTTTTTTTCCATGTTGGACTGGGAGCGAGAGAAAAACATAGAGTGTTCCAGCTGCCCTTCCTCCCGGGCATGCTGTAGAAATCAGCTAAAGGGTTTCTAGGGATACAATGTATTGTAATTTAGGCGATAGGCTGACAACCTGTCACTACAGCAATACACATTACAATCTAAAATTGCCCCAAATTTTTGTCATACGAGGCGAAAGTGTCTTTTACGAGGCGTTTTACGCTCTGCCTACCCCGTAAGGGATGGAGGCGTGATTTTATGTTTATTTATGTATAGGATGTCAGCGGGTTGTTGTTATTATTTTAGTGGCGATGTTTTTAAAGTCTGATGAGTCGAATTGAAGACGAAACAGTGGTAGACAGAAAACCGATGTGTTTCAACCGTTTTATAAGGTTAAATTCCCTGACGTAGAAACATTTATTTCCAGTAACTTATTAACTATAGCGTGCCAGGAATGACAAAAAACGGGCCACCGATCCAAGGGGGCCCCGGCCCAAGAGGCCACCGATCCAAGGGAGCCCCGGCCCAAGAGGCCACCGATCCAAGGGAGCCCCGGCCCAAGAGGCCACCGATCCGAGGGAGCCCCGGCCCAAGAGGCCACCGATCCAAGGGAGCCCCGGCCCAAGAGGCCACCGATCCGAGGGAGCCCCGGCCCAAGAGGCCACCGATCCAAGGGAGCCCCGGCCCAAGTGGCCACCGATCCAAGGGAGCCCCGGCCCAAGAGGCCACCGATCCAAGGGAGCCCCGGCCCAAGAGGCCACCGATCCAAGGGAGCCCCGGCCCAAGAGGCCACCGATCCAAGGGAGGCCCGGCCCAAGAGGCCACCGATCCAAGGGAGCCTCGGCCCAAGAGGCCACCGATCCAAGGGAGCCCCGGCCCAAGAGGCCACCGATCCAAGGGAGCCCCGTCCCAAGAGGCCACCGATCCAAGGGAGCCCCGGCCCAAGAGGCCACCGATCCAAGGGAGCCCCGGCCCAAGAGGCCACCGATCCAAGGGAGACCCGCCCCAAGAGGCCACCGATCCAAGGGGGCCCCGGCCCAAGAGGCTGCAACCTTACATTTTTAACAAAAAAATTGCGTGTTTATCTGTTCGTTTTTTGTGAAAAGTCGAACTTGCTTCGCTCGCGTTGCGTTTTACTTTTTTTTGCATGTTCAACCATTAATTTTCGTGAAAAGTCGAGCTCACTTCGCTCGCATAATGTTTTAAAGATCGCTTTGCTCGCGTAACGTATTAATTCTGTTTCCGTTACCTATGTATCACGTTTGGGGAATTAAAGTAGAATATTATTTTCACTGGGCCGCCGGAGGGCCGATAAATCATCAGAAAAATGTTTTTTAAGACCTTTTTTTAATGGACCTGTTTGCAAAATACTACAAAGTGTATATAATGCGTCACCGGGCTAAGGCGGGGAGTTGCTACACGCAATCTACACCCTTAAAGAAATGGCAACTGCCTAAGGGCGCCCACTAGGGCTCGAACCTCGGCTTATGGCGTTGCCTTGGGAACTCCTTATCGGAGAAAATCTACCCGGTACGTGCCGGTAAACCCCAAAGTGGGGAGCAAAGGAGGGACCTCCGCGACCCCGCCGGCGGGGTGCGCGGTTGCTGGAAGAGCTTGTGCAGAGTGTAGCTCGACTAATATTGGCAGCATTAAATGCAAGAGTAATTTGGTCATCGCCGTCGGTAAGGACATGCCTAGGTCTTCGTTTGTAACGAGTCGCAGGTTGGGGGGCTCCGAAAAATGTGCTTAAGACCTTTGCGCACAAGAGGCACGGCAAGCGAAAACATGTTTGAGCATGTAGAAAGCATAAGTTCAACAGCTAGCTGGGCGCAGTGTTGCCAAGTGCGGCGACTTATCGCCATTTAGGCTATCTCGAAGGGTGCTGTGGCAACCAACAATTGCGATTTGTGACTGGTCGCAATTTAGGCTATCTCGAAAATAATATTAGGCGATATTAGGCTACTTCAAAAATAATAAGAAGTAGGATATTTTCATCATATAGGGTACGAAAACGAACAAAATGGGTCCAAACACATAGGTTTTCTGAATAATCATTGGAAATTACTACTATTCACCCATACTCTTTGACTCAAGATTTTGAGATCGAACCAAATTATTTAAATAACATCCATACTAAATAGTCTTAAGGCATAGGTCTCAAGCATTTAAAATAGTAGCTATTTAGACTATTCGTAAATTATTTTAGGCGATTGTAGGCTACTTTACCTTGGGCGACTTTTAGGCTACTTGAAATTGACTTTTCGGCGATTTCATACTAAAAAGGCTTGGCAACACTGGCTGGGCGTCGAAGTCATTTGTCTTTGTGCCGTACACCACAACGGTGGGTGCTGGACAATGGTGGCCTCACTATAACCACAGAATATATAATAGTACTACATACAGAATGGACATTCACCTCCCTTCCCCAGTCCGACATACGTCACACTCCGCGCCGGATTGTGGGCCACACTGAGCGTACGCTTAGCGGGCATGGCGCGCGCATGTTTCCCAGTGTACCGGAAATAATAAAGTTTTGTGTTCCAAAGATGGTAAGGTACTGTTCCGTGTACGGATGTCTTTCTACCACAAGATATGACTCCAATAAGAACTTTTTTAGATTCCACAGTGATGAGAGACGGTAAGTAAATTCATACAAAATATGCAACCTAATCTATTCTAACTATTCAGTTGCAGTGAACTACTTTGAAACGTTGGTTTAATCAAGAATCAGATTAATCAAGTGATGATTATGACCGGTATAACAAATGTTGTCAACCCTTATAACACGCACACAAACGCACGCCAATTGCAACATGCCGTCTGTCGATGTGTGACCAAAATGACATGATAGTTAGGAGTGTCCGAGCTGTGCTAACCCTAATGCCTAATAGGTAAATAAAATGTAGAGAGAGCAAGTATATATTTGTATATACATGCGTCGCGTCTTTGCGCGTCTCTCGTGTTTCGGTCCGTTATGCCGCAAGGCGAGTCTTCTTCTGAACCCTGGTGTCAGAGTTTTTAAACCGCCTAGTAGCACAACTATCAGGCCTCTGACATGGTTTGAGTAACGACCACTATCAAAGACAGCGACCGGGACCGACGGTTTAACGTGCCATCCGAAGGACGAAATCTTTTTCTTTTCGGACAATCAGGTGATTCAGCCTGCAATGTCCTAACCAAACTGGGGAAAAATTCACAAATATCAACTTTGTATTTCCCCCCTGGGAATCGAACCCAGGACCTCCGGATCGGAAGTCCATGGTACTAGCCACTAGACCACGGAGGCAGTCAAGGTCGTTCCGCAAGGCGGGTAGGACCACGGGTGGATGGTGGTTTTTAAAAAAAAATTTTTTTACCATTTTTTGGCCGGGAAGTAGGCCTGCGTACTGTCCTTGCCCTCCTCCAGGATCGGTGTGATCATCACGTGAGGACCTATCAGGAACTGGTCGTCTATATCATACAAAGCCGGCTGGTCGGGTGCTCTGGAACAGGAAACGTTGTTTTTTATACATACAAAATAATAATACAAGAACTTGATGAAATACCTACGAGGGGCGGCTGATATAAAATCTACTTTGTTAAAGAAAGTTTTGAAAATCGAACTGGCCATTGCAAAATCATATTCTATATTTATTCCTTTTTCAAAATTATGACGCTTATTTTTTTTCGCTTGCTTTTGTTTTTATGGCGCGGCTTTGATTTCACCATGTCGAAAGAAAATTGCAAAATGATGAAATTTGAGCATCGAGCAGTGATTAAATTCCTAAGTAAAGAAGGAAATAGATTCTGTCTGTCATCGTGTCATTGAACACATGCGTTTCAGAGTTTTCGATTAATTTATCATTGAAATGTACTGGTTTCTTCATAAATCTTGTGTTGTTTTGTGGTTGTTTTGTTTGTCTTTGTTTTTGTGGCTTTGGTAAGTATCTGTTGCATGTGATTTTCATATATCATCAGTGAAATGTATGATACCGATCCCCCTCCGGGGGGAGGTAAAGATCCTGGTTTTGATGGTTCTCCTCCGGTATTTACTCAACCCGAAGATATGGATACGAGTACTGAAGGATTTAGATCTAAACCGACTAAACGAGGTGCGGAGGATGATTTGGAAAGATCTAATGTCAAAAAAAAATTTACTGCTCCTCCAGCTGCATCAAAACAGGATGTTTACGTCCCTCCTGAATTCGAAAACAACTCGAGGGCAAAGTACTCCTCAGAGGATAAAGGTCCATTAAAGGTCCATTTACAGTTCATGTCACAAAAATGGACTTAAACGCCCCGGATAGATCTATCAAGCTGCTCAAGTTTGCACAACTCCTATTCAAAAACAAAGTGGAGGGCATAATTGACGGGAGTGTCAAGTCTCTTAGCCGCAGTCGAATTTCCATAGATTTTAAATCAGCTTGGTCAGCAAACAACTTTGTCGAGGTTACTTTTTTGAAGAATGAAGGTTTCTTAGCTACAGTCCCACAATTTCAGGTTACCCGCATGGGCGTGGTTCGCAACATTCCGGTGGAATGGACTTTGGAGGAGTTGGTGGATGGGTTAAAATACCCCCCTAACTGCGGTCCAGTTATTAAAGCAAGGAGACTGAATTTAAAAAAATACATTGATGGATCTGTTGTAGTGTCCCCATCAACCACAGTAGTCCTGACATTCTCAGGCCAAGTTTTACCTGAAAAAGTATTTTGCTTTTATTCCTCTCTGCCAGTAACTCTTTATAAATGACCAACGATTCAATGCCGCAAATGCTGTCGGTTTGGCCATATTCGTGCTCATTGCCGATCCAAGGCTCGTTGCTTCTCATGTGGTCAGCAACATGAGGGTGGTGACTGTAATGAATCTCCACAGAATTGTTCTTGTCTGCTATGTGGCGGCAATCATAAAGCTAATGATCCAAACTGTCCCGAACACATTAGGCAAAAATCAATTAAAGTTGTCATGGCTCAAAAGAATCTCAGTTATTCAGAGGCATCAGTTGAAGTCCCAGCATCACGCAAGTCTTTTGCGGAGGCTTTAGCAGGATCCTCTCCATCTCAGAATCCTCCTACATCTTTCTCATACAAGAAGTCATTTTACAAAGAATACCGTCCCCCTCCAACCCCGGTCAAGTCATACGATAGAAGAGCACATCTTGATATTATCTCTACTCCATCTTCCTCACAACAAAATGGATGTGCTTTGTTAAATGAAACCCCTCTGCCTGGTTCACCAACTCCAACACTTACTCCTAATGACAACTTAATTGAGTCTTTGGTTGTTGTTATGTTAAACATTTTATCCAAATTTTCAGATGCTTTACCGCCCCACGTCACTGATATTTTAACTGAATACCTCTCTGTTCTGGCTGTCAAAAATGCACCCTCTGTCCATAATTCAGTGGAACATCAAAAGCATCAATAGTAAGAAACATGATTTATCTTTCTTGATTAATAAATTTAAATCTGTCATTTGTGCCATCTCGGAAACATGGCTGTTGCCGGATTCTATCTTTAGATTCCCTGGTTTCTCCTGTTTGCGGGATGACAGGGATGACGGTTATGCAGGATGTGCAATTTTAATTTCTAGATCTATTATCTTTTCCCAAATTAATATTCCTCCTCATGATCCTGGTCTTCACATAGTTGCTGTTAGATCTTTTAATATTTCCTTTGCATCTATTTATATTCCGTATCCAAACGCACAATTAATTTTAGAGCTTCAAGCCATTCTTTCCTCTATTCCAGGTCCATTGGTCATTTTAGGTAATACACTTCTTGGGGCTCTTTTAAGTGTGACACTTTATCCCCATTCTTTTTTGATCTTCTTGATGCTTTAAATTTATGCATTTTAAATGATGGGTCTGTAACGCGTAGGGTTTCTCCAACCCAAAGTGCTGGGGCGGTAGACCTTTCTTTAGTTTCTCCTTCCCTTGTTATGTCTTCTTCTTGGCAAATTCTACAAAATAGTTATGGTAGTGATCATTTTCCCATTTTACTTTCTTTTAATAATATTTCCTCACCTAAATTAGATTATCCTCCTCTTTTAAAATATAGACTTCAAAAAGCAGATTGGAGCAAATTTTCTTCAATAGTTGAAAATAGTGTGTCTTCTCTTTCCGTTATTTCATCCAGTAATATTTTGGAATCATATCAAAATTTTGTTTCAACATTAACATCTGCTGCTGATCAATCTATTCCAATAAAGAATTCTGCTCTTAATAAAATACCATCACCGCCTTGGTGGGATCCTGAGTGTACTTCTTCAGTCCGCAATCGCAATGAAGCTGAAAACTTGTTTGTGGCAGATACATCCATGTGTAACTTCCTCAATTTTCAAAAGAGTAATGCTCTATGTAAAAGGCTTCTGTCAAAGAAAAAACGTCAGGGTTGGAGTAATTTTTGTAGCTCCTTATCTCCGCGTACTCCCTCAGCTGTGGTTTGGAGACGCACTAATTCTTTTCGTAGAGCTCGTTCGGATCCTAGCATCTCTTCAAACGACTCCTCCTTATGGCTTCCAGATTTTATAAATAAACTTGCCCCTCCTTTTGTCCCCACCTTGGATTGTCTTTCTCCTTCTTCATTTGAGTCTGTTAGTTTTCATGAATTCGATAATGATTTTTCTTATTCTGAATTATGTTGCGCTCTTGATAATCTTAAGGATTCATCTCCAGGTATTGACAGAGTACCTTATTCTTTTATAATTAAATCCCCTCAATCTGCTAAAGAATATTTACTAAATCTTTATAATTTCTTTTTTAAGTTTAATATTGTTCCAGATTCCTGGAAATCGCAAATTGTAATTCCAATTTTAAAACCTGGAAAATCAGCATCGGATCCTAATTCATATCGGCCTATCGCATTATCGTCCTGTTTAGCCAAAATTTTTGAACATTTGATTAAAAACAGACTTGAGTGGTTTCTTGAAAACAAGGGACTTCTTTCAAAATTTCAGTTTGGTTTTAGACGGGGTATGGGTACTCTTGATAGCCTGAGTATTTTCACAACCGATATAAGAAGAGCTTATAGTGATAATGACCATGTCATTGGTGTATTTCTGGATATATCGGCGGCTTATGATAATGTTTTGCTCCCAATTCTCAGGCAGAAGATGCATTATCTGAGTATTCCAGGGAAGTTAATTAATGTAATAAGCAGTCTTTTCATGGGTCGTTCAATTGCTGTACGGGTAAACGGCTTCCTTTCTTCACATAGATATATCTGGAAGGGGTTGCCGCAGGGCTCAGTCCTTAGTCCCTTATTATACAATGTATACACTTATGACTTAGACAGAACTGTTCTTAGTTTTTGCAACATCTTACAGTACGCTGATGACATAGTTTTATATGCACGCTCTTCTTCATTTGAATCTGCTACTTCTCGTATTAATTCTGCTTTATTTTATTTGAATAATTGGCTTGTAGATCATGGTCTTTCTCTCTCTGTCCCTAAGTGCTCCGCTGTCGTTTTTTCACGGAAGAGAGTCATTCCTCGTATTGACATTTTAATCGATAATCAGCCTGTTCCAATACAAGAAAAAGTTAAATTCTTAGGTGTTTGGCTTGACTCTAAATTGAGTGGGCAGCACCATTTAAAATATATCGTTGAGAAATGCGAGAAAAATATTAACATTATTAGATGTCTTTCAGGTGTTCGTTGGGGTTCTCACCCTTATTGTCAAAAGCTTTTATATAATGCTATCATCCGTAGCCATTTTGATTATGCTGGTGTTATTTTGGAACCATGCAATAGACTTGCTTTGGCAAAACTAGATAGAATTCAAGCAAGATGTTTAAGAATAATTGTTGGCGCGATGAAATCATCTCCTACGGTAGCTCTTCAGGTAGAATGTTTGGATCCTCCTTTGCATCTGAGAAGACAATTTTTGGCAGATCGTTTCTTTTTTAATATTGTTCAATTTTCTGAGCATCCTCTCATCGATAAATCAGTTTCTTTATTGGATAAAACCATAAACTCGTCTTATTGGCGTTCTAAGGAAAGTCCTTCTCTTGTTAAGTCCTTAAGTAGAATTGATATTAACTCTATTTTTCAGACTGACAGGAATCCTATCCTCAAATTTAATTTTAATTCCCTCATATTTTTACCCAAAATTGTGACTGGTCTGGACATAGAGAAGGGTTCCCCTGGTGCTAACGTGCAATTCAACAAGATTGTTGACAGGAATTGGCCTGGTTGGTTTCAATTTTTTACAGACGCTTCAAAGCTTACAGATGCAGATTATGTGGGTTCAGCGGTATGGATGCCTAAGTACCAAATAGTTTTAAATTTTAAATGTCCCTCTCAATTTTCCATATTTACTGGCGAGGCTATAGCTATTTTGGAAGCTGTTCTTTTTATTGAAACCAATAAGCTAAATAAATCCGTCATATTTTCAGACTCTTTAAGTTGTTTACAAGATTTGCAAAAACTTCCGTTCCATTCAAAAAGTTTTTTTATTTTAGGTTTAAAAATTAAAGATGCTTTATTTCGCTGTCACAACTCTAATATTGATGTGGTTTTAGCATGGATCCCCAGCCACAGTGGCATTACAGGTAATGAAATAGCTGATTCGTTTGCTAAGCAGGCCATTCAGATAGGTAACAATAAATATTCAAAAATTTTTGCTCGAGACCTTCGCTGTTCAGCCAAACCTCATTTGCATAATAGTTGGCAATCGTGGTGGCTATCGCCTAATGTATCTGTTGGTAAGCATTATCGAGCAATTCAACCTTCCATACCTTCTGTTCCTTGGTTCTTTAAATTTCGTGATCTCGACCAACTTATAACATCAATAATCATTCGTCTGCGGTTGGGTCATGTCTGTACTCCAGTATTTTTATCCAAATTACGTATTCGCGACCATTCCATGTGCGAATGTGGTATGGAAGAGGGTACTGTAGATCATTTATTTTTTAACTGTCCAAATTTGAATGTTTCCTTATACCAGTTGCTCCCTAAAAATATTCCTCGTCCTGTTAATGTCAGCTTTTTACTAACACTTGTCCCGTCTTCGTTTGTTTATACGTTAGCCAAGTTTATTAATTAACAATATTAGATTATAAATTGTTATGTCTTTCCATATGTTATTTAATAAGCCCACTCTTACTTACTAATTTTATGTCTTGTTTTAGGTTGGACTGAATGAAACTACTGGAAAGTGTCAATGTTTATACGTTTTCTTTTTCTTTATGTCAGTGTTTTCTTTGAACCGTGACTTTGGCAGAATCATCGTCTAAAAACGATGGAAGCCAATAACATTTAAAAAAAAAAAGAAGGAAATACGCCTACGCAGATCAGAGAGCGCATGTTAAAGGTGTTTGGTGATTCAAGTCCTTCTGAATTCATAAAGTCATAAAGTTTTGGTCGAAGCAATTTAAACATGGCCGTGAGAGCCTGGAAGACGACACACGTAGTGGAAGGCCAATTTCTGCTGTTACAACAGATAATGTTGAAAAGGTGAAGAACCTGATTCTTGCAGATCGGCGAATCAAGCAGTGGGAGATAGCCAGAGATGTGGGCATTAGCAAGGAACGAGTTCATGAAATTATTCACGAACATTTGGGCATGTCCAAGGTGAGCGCGCGTTGGGTCCCTAGAATATTGACCCCCTTTGACAAACAAAGGCGAGTAGAATGTTGTCAGGCATTTCTAGACCTGGTCAAAGGTAAAGAAGAAGAGACTATCTCTCGAATTGTGACCTGTGATGAAACTTGGATTTGCCAGTGGGATCCGGAAAGCAAACAAGAGTCAATGCAATGGAAATTTAAAGGAGAAAAGCCGCCAAGGAAGTTCAAGGTTCAGCCGTCGGCTGGAAAACTAATGGCCACCGGATTTTGGGATGTCGAAGGGATTTTGATGATAGATTATTTGCCTAAAAATACAACAATGAATGCTGAATATTATGCAAACTTGCTTGACCAGCTTCGTGAACAAATCAAAGAAAAGCGGCGAGGCAAACTCAGCAAAGGTGTTCTGATTTTACAAGACAATGCTCCTGTACACACAGCCTTAACGGCGAGGTCAGCCCTGAGCAAAAACCTTATAGTCCAGATCTGGCTCCCTGTGACCATTTCTTATTCAAAGATTTAAAGAAAAAATTGAGGGGTCGCAGATTTTCGACGGACGAAGAAATGAAAGAGGCTGTGACTGACCATTTTGACGAGCAAAATAAAAATTACTATTATAACGGCATGATGTCACTTATTTGCAAATGTCATAAGTGTATTTCACTTGCAGGAGACTATATAGAAAAATAAAAAATAAACTAGCCATCAAAGTCTTTTCTTTCATAGTTAGGTAGATTACTTATCAGCCACCCCTCGTATCAGCCTAAATAGCTACTAAGTGAAATATTCTATTAGCTTTTTCTTTTCTCGACTGTATAAAGTTATCTTCCATGCTGGACTGGGAGCGAGAGAAAAACATAGAATGTGCCAGCTTTATTTCCTCCTGGACATGCTGTAAAAACCAGCTAAGGGATCCGAGGGTTTCAGTATATTGCAGTTTAGGCGATAGGCTGACAACCTGTCACTACAGCAACATACCTACAAATCTTAAATATCCCTCAAAACTTTGTCAGACGTGGCGGAATGTTTAACCTTTGTTTAGGTCGTTTACGCTCTGCCTACCCCATTAGTGCTAATGGCGTGACTATATGTATGTGTACGTACATATATAACGGCGGCACGCCTCTTTCCCGGAGGGGTAGGCAGCGATCACATCCTTCCATTTGCTACGATCCTTGCAAACTTCTTTCGCTTCATCTACATTTATCAGTCTTCTCATGCACGCTCGTTGGTTGAGGGTACTCCTGACATGACCTTTCTTTTTTTTATGATCCTATTAAAGCTACTTTGCTTCCATGCTGGACTGGGCGTGATAGAAAAACATAGAATAGGCCAGCTGCATCTCCTCCCGGGCATGTTCTAAAAACCAGCTACGGGATTCGAGCGCTTCAGTGTATTGCAATTTAGGCGATGGGCTGACAACCTGTCACTATAGCGATACACATTTCAGTCTAAAATAGCCATCAAAACTTGTCAGACGTGGCGGAACGACCTTTTCTTTGGTCGTTTACGCTCTGCCTACCCCATTAGGGATAAAGGCGTGATTATATGTATGTAAAGCTACATTACTGACGTCTCATAACCAGATAAGACGTTGAAAAAAGGTGAAATTATAATCTTCTATCTCAGTTGATTTTTGACCTGTTTCAAACAATCTACCAACATACATACGTATGATGTTTTCTCATTAAAAAAAAACCTAACATAAACGAGCCCGATGGTGTAGTGGATAGCGCCGCTGCCTCCTGAGCGGGAGGTCGTGGTTCGAATCCTGCCACGTATGTGTTTTTCGGTTTTCGAATTTCATATGTACGATTTTTCGGCGCCTTTTCTGTGATTCCGAAGGTACGTTAAGCCGTGGGTCCCGGTTAATATCGTTTAATATATTAGTCGTTAAGCCATATCAGAGGCCAGTGCTAAGCATTGGCGACTTCAAACTCTGACCTAACCTAGGATTGGGTCTGGTTTCCCTTCTGGGTTGCGGAGGTCAGATGGCAGTCGCTCTGTGTACCCTCGTTCAAGCCCCTTGATTAGGTAGCCGACCCCGTGAGATACGGGGTAAGGCTTGGGAGATGATGAACCTAACCCAATGAATAAGTATAACATATCTTTACTCCATGCTGGACTGGGAGCGAGAGAAAAACAGAATGTGCCAGCTGCATCTCCTCCCGGGCATGCTGTAAAAACAGCTAAGAGATCCGAGGGTTTCTGTACATTGTAATTTAGGCGATGGGCTGACAACCTGTCACTACAGCAATATACCTACAAGTCTATCTTAAATAACCCTCAGAACTTTGTCAGTCGCGGCGGAATGACCTTTCGTTTAGGTCGTATACGCTCTGCCTACCCCATCAGGGATAAAGGCGTGATTATATGTATGTATCTTTACTCACAGGAAGAACAGCGGTGTCGCAACAGTGGTTCCTTTAGTATGTGCTTGCCAGAACAGTGTGTAGTAATATGGGAGCATTGTATAGCGCATGCGCAGCGCGGCTATACTTGCTTCTACCACTTCAGCACCCATGCTCACCGGGTCATGAGGCTGAAACAAATTTATTTAAAAAACAAACAATATTATAGTCGCTGTCAGTGGCGAGGGCTGCGATTTTATCGAGGGTAAGTCAAAGCAAAAAAAAACATTCAAGTACTTTATACTTTACTTTATACTTTCTTCCATGCTGGACTGGGAGAGATAGAAAAACATAGAATGTTCCAGCTGCCCTTCCGGGAGGCATGCTGTTGAAGTCAGCAAAAGGGACTCGAGGGTTACAGTGTATTGTAATTTAGGCGATGGGCTGACAACCTGTCACTAAAGCAATACATATTACAATCTAAAATTGCCCTCAATGTTTGTCAGACGTGGCGAAAGCGCCTTTTACGAGGCGTTAAACGCTATGCCTACTCCGTAAGGGATAAAGGCGTGATTTATGTATGTATGTACTTTATAGTTGCGACATAATTCCGGATTAGGTGGAGTTCTTGAAACCCTTCGCCACTGGTCGCTATTAGCATTTCCTGTATCGAAATGCCATAAATGTACACAAAGCCAATCAAAATGAAAACTCTAATGCAATGTTGCTTGTCTCCAACTAAGTCTCGACATTTCTTAATTCTTTATTGTACACAAAGATATTCTTAAAATTAACTTAATCTAGATACATTCTGAACAAAGGCGAGCTTAACTCAAAATATTTGAGTTGTCTTCCAATTTACCGTGTGTGAGAGGAAAAAAATATATAGATAACAGCAGGCAAGAGTGTACGCAAAGACTATAATAAGCTACATATAAATATCCTTACATACATAAGTATAAATACTAACCAAATAATTATATAAATAATATTAGTACATACAATACGTTCATTCGAAAATCAGTGTTGCCTTTTGGGAAAATCTCTTAGGGTAAAATTCACTGAGCCTTGGCCCTTTCACATCACTGCAGCACACATGTGCATGTTGTGTAAACTACTTTGATTTATCTGTTTGTTTTATTGTAGGTATGTGTCTTTTAAATTTGCGAAATTTACATGTATTTTGTAGAAATATGAACAAAACGCTTTATCTATCTATCCATCTTTAAAAGTCGTAAATTACACGTTTTCTGAGAGGGAATACTCATGATTTTTTTTAAACTATTAGTAAGAATTATTGTCACCATAGATGAACGGATGTGAAGGAATTTTCGTAAAATATTCATTAGTTTAAGAGTTATAATGCCTTAAAGTGGTTAGTTAAAAAGAGAGGTCCGAACTGTCATGTGACGTCATAAGACAGGAACGTCATACTAATTCCATATAAATTGTCGTTTCGAAGAGAGAGATAGATAGTCTATCTTTATAATGGTATATCTCGGGGATTTTTTGATTAATTTTATTTCTGTTTTCACTGTTCTTTTCATAATTTAAGATGTTATTAGAAAATAGGTTCAGGAACTGAAAATATGTAATATGCACGTTCTCTATTCTGATTTAATTTTAATTTCGATTAATATACTACTAAATGAAAATAGAGGAGAATATGCAACAAATTGAGCTGTACACACTTTGGAATTAACATCGGCGTGGTTCCTGGAGAATGGGTAAAAGGCACTAATTTAATTTTAATTTCGATTAATATACTACTAAATGAAAATAGAGAAGAATATGCAACAAATTGAGCTGTACACACTTTGGAATTAACATCGGCGTGGTTCCTGGAGAATGGGTAAAAGGCACTAATTTAATTTTAATTTCGATTAATATACTACTAAATGAAAATAGAGAAGAATATGCAACAAATTGAGCTGTACACACTTTGGAATTAACATCGGCGTGGTTCCTGGAGAATGGGTAAAAGGCACCCAGCTGCATCCACCGCTTGCACAGCTCCGGCGTAGCGTCGCCATAGAAGCCACAGATATCAGTGCCCATCATAGGAATGCCGAACAGACTGAACGCTAGAAGATCTGGAACATAACAAGGGATTCTTAGATGCTGACGTTACATACATACATACATATAATCACGCCTTTATCCTTAATGGGGTAGGCAGAGCGTAAACGACCTAAACAAAGGCCGTTCCGCCGCGTATGATAAAGTTTTGAGGGCCATTCAAGAAAGATTTGTACGTATATTGCTGTAGTGACAGGTTGTCAGCCCATCGCCTAAATTACAATATACTGAAACCCTCAGATCCCTTAGCTGGTTTTTACAGCATGCTCGGGGGGAAATGCAGCTGGCACATTCTATGTTTTTCTCTCACTCCCAGTCCAGCATGGAAGATGCTGACGTTTAAGTGTAGAAACCTGGAAATGTCTTAAAAGGCTACGAGCAGGGGTTGGAAGGTGCAAGAGATGGGGTTATTCTGGTGACGACAAGTGTGGTTGCGGGGCTACTCAAACTATGGACCTCTTGCTGTCATGCTCTAACCTATCACCTCGAGGCTAACCTTCGGGCAGTTGGCGGCGCCGACTATTGGAGATCGACTGTGTGACTTTTGACGTTGATACGAAAAGAAAAAGAAGCAGAAGTATAGAACAGAAGTTCTAAATGGTAAATGTGTAGTAGGACTGATATATCGAAATGTGAGTGTAGCACGTCTGTACTGCGCAGCTCAAAGGTCGGGAGTGGCGATGGCAAGCCATGTTCATATTCATTGGCAAGTTACAATAAACAAGGAGTACCAAGATAACTGGAACATTTCAACCCATATGTATCAGTACCTACTGTGTTTTAATTATATCATCTAGTTTGTTATTTTGTTTTTCACAATGTCACTTCCCCATCTGAATTAAATATTGCATTTTCCTCTCTCTTATAGCATATTATATTAGTTTATTATATTATAATGGTACTTATATATTAGTAGTAAGCAAGTAAGTAAAATATGTTTATTGCCTTTTACAATTTAAATTATTAAAGATAAAGATAAAGTTTATTAACTGAAAGCCATTTTACAGTGTTCTGTTCTTTTTCTAAAGTTGGGTACAAAAGAAACGCTTAGGCTAATGAGAACATTAAGACATAATTACAGACGATGTCTAAAATAGGCACAATAGCCCGTACTATAGACATCGACTTCCATATCAATTGTTGCAGTACACAGCCATTCACAAGTATTATCCTGTTTATGGGACTTATTTAGGTAACTTAAAGATTAGGTAGACACTGAAGCCATTCAGAGACTTTTATCTTAAGAGAGTGTTTTGGGAGCAAGTTTATTTTAAATTTTTGATGCAGTTCGTTATACAGAAAGGGACCTAGGAAACAAAAGAATCGATGACTAAAAGTTGTACGAAGTATCGTTGAGTTGGCTACCAGGTGATTTCGCTGGGATATAATACAAGGTGTAAGAGAGTGCTGTAGCAGAACTGTGAACAATATAAAGAGTTGGCGAATGGTAAGTACTTGGCAGAACTCATACAGCGTCTGGGTACGATACAAAATGGGTTTAAATGTATAATAATATATTATAATGTATATTATATCTAACATAATAAAGAAAAGGCAAAAGGAAATGTCTCAGCTTGTGCTGACTTGACCTAGGTCACGCCAGCGCTGTTTTTCAGCCACTTCCTCCTCCCTGAGATCTTATGTGGGGTACAAGTGTCGAGGGCTAACAAAATACTTATCTAGGTGCATTCGTACGTAATAAATAACAAAAAAAAATCTAAACAAACTTAAGTTAAAGAAATTTTGTCTATTGTACCTATTCGTATTTTTGTAACTAGTACGTAAATAGTCAATGTATTCTATTTAAATGTATAACAATAGTAACTGCACTATCCCGCATAATATGAGCAAACTACTCCTTTACCCAAGGGTTGCCTGGCAGAAATTGCTACCCTAGCAATAAGGATGCCTAATTGTACTCTGTTTGTTTCTGTACAATGTATTGTGCAATAAAGAATATTTGTATTGTATCAAAACGCAGACAACGAATATTTTCGTTGGGACTGTCTTGCCACAAAATGTTGGTCAAAGAGGTTCAGGGCCCACCCAAGTTGCAATATAATATTAGCCAAGTTACGAGATGTCCCAAACGTGACGTCAAAGTCAGAAAAAACGGAAAAGGAGTTTAGCAGCGAAAAGAAACTATAGCCGATGTGGGTTCAAAGTCAGCCAAACTCAAGTCCGCGCTACTCAACTCCGGTCTTCAAACAGCACCACATTGTGATTTATTTACGAGCTCGTTAGCATGCCTTATGAATGAATGTAAGAAGAATTTTGAAAGAATGATGCCTGTAAGCACTATTCCAATTTAAACAATATCATCATCTCCCTAGCCTTATCCCGTATCTCACGGGGTCGGCTACCTAATCTAGGGGATTGAACGAGGGTACTGGTTTTTACACAGAGCAACTGCCATCTGACCTCCGCAACACAGAAGGGAAACCAGACCCAATCCTAGATTAGGTCAGAGTTTTCAAGCCGCCAATGCTTGCACTGGCCTCTGATATGGCTTAACGACTAATATCTATGGTATTAAACGATATTAACCGGGACCAACGGCTTAACGTGCCTTCCGAAGCACGGACAAAGCGCCGAATAAACGTACATATGAAATTCGAAAACCGAAAAACACATTGGTACGTGGTGGGATTCGAACCACGAATAATATACGTTTATAATATTTGTTTGTAATGTTTGTTGATGAATTGTTCTATTCTATGTGTTTTCTTTTTTGTGTAACTTTGTAACGCTTTGGATTCACGTCTGTTATGTTACAATGTATACTTTTCAATAAATAAATAAACGTCAGCCGTATGCACTCGCAGCGGTGGGCTAGGATCGTCACAGAGTGGACACCTCAAGATGGAAATCCCGTAAAAGATGGAGACGATCGCAGACTGGTGGGAGCTCGCACAGGACCGCGAGGAATGGAAGAAAGAAGGGGAGGCCTTTGCCCAGCAGCGGGACAGAGAGAGGGCTAGTAATAATAAGAAGAAAAGATGAGCCCGATGGTGTAGTGGATAGGGCCGCTGCCTTCTGAGCGGGAGGTCGTGGTTCAAACAACACCACGTACCAATGTGTTTTTTGGTTTTCGTTTCGTTTTTCATATGTACGTTTATTTGACGCTTTTTCCGTGCTGCGGAACGCACGTTAAGCCGTTGGTCCCGGTTAATATCGTTTAAGATATTAGTCGTTAAACCATGTCAGAGGCCAGTGCTAAGCAATGGCGGCTTGAAAACTCTGGCCTAATCTAGAATTGGGTCTGGTTTCCCTTCTGGGTTGCGGAGGTCAGATGGCAGTTGCTCTGTGTAAAAACCAGTAAGTACCCTCGTTCAATCCCCTAGATTTGGTAGCCGACCCCGTCAGATACGGGATAAAGCTAGGGAGATGATGATGATGACACGTCTCCGCTCCAATGGCCCGCGTACTTGCCGAGCGGGATATTATGAACGGAAGCATACGGTCGTCCATGTAATTACAGTCTGTGTCCTCACCTGACACGGAGTACCTCATGGCCTGCCACGTCTCCGCTCCAATGGCCCGCGTACTTGCCGAGCGGGATATTATGAACGGAAGCATACGGTCGTCCATGTAATTACAGTCTGTGTCCTCACCTGACACGGAGTACCTCATGGCCTGCCACGAGCTGGCCACGTCTCCGCTCCAATGGCCCGCGTACTTGCCGAGCGGGATATTATGAACGGAAGCATACGGTCGTCCATGTAATTACAGTCTGTGTCCTCACCTGACACGGAGTACCTCATGGCCTGCCACGAGCTGGCCACGTCTCCGCTCCAATGGCCCGCGTACTTGCCGAGCGGGATATTATGAACGGAAGCATACGGTCGTCCATGTAATTACAGTCTGTGTCCTCACCTGACACGGAGTACCTCATGGCCTGCCACGAGCTGGCCACGTCTCCGCTCCAATGGCCCGCGTACTTGCCGAGCGGGATATTATGAACGGAAGCATACGGTCGTCCATGTAATTACAGTCTGTGTCCTCACCTGACACGGAGTACCTCATGGCCTGCCACGAGCTGGCCACGTCTCCGCTCCAATGGCCCGCGTACTTGCCGAGCGGGATATTATGAACGGAAGCATACGGTCGTCCATATAATTACAGTCTGTGTCCTCACCTGACACGGAGTACCTCATGGCCTGCCACGAGCTGGCCACGTCTCCGCTCCAATGGCCCGCGTACTTGCCGAGCGGGATATTATGAACGGAAGCATACGGTCGTCCATGTAGTTACAGTCTGTGTCCTCACCTGACACGGAGTACCTCATGGCCTGCCACGAGCGGGCCACGTCTCCGCTCCAATGGCCCGCGTACTTGCCGAGCGGGATATTATGAACGGAAGCATACGGTCGTCCATGTAGTTACAGTCTGTGTCCTCACCTGACACGGAGTACCTCATGGCCTGCCACGAGCTGGCCACGTCTCCGCTCCAATGGCCCGCGTACTTGCCGAGCCCGGGGAAGGACGAGCGGGATATTATGAACGGACGCGCGCCGCGGATCTCTTGTAGAGCACTACAACATTAAAATATTCAATGTGAAATATCTCGCTATTTTAGTTGATCTAGACACGCGGTAGCGTGTTCAAGCCAAGCCAAACGAAGAGACGGGAGAATATGTAAGAATCTAATTATTTACTTACCTACAAAAAGTAATGATATTACAAAAAGTTGAGAGATCTAAAAAGGGAGCTAAGTCTAGGGTTTATTATAGTAATTCTTAGCTCTTCAATAAGTAGTCTTGCTTCGGAGGGCACGTTAAGCCGTCGGACCCGGTCGCTGTCTTTGATAGTGGTCGTTACTCAAACCATGTCAGAGGCCTGATAGTTGTGCTACTAGGCGGTTTAAAAAACTCTGACACCAGGGTTCATCGGGTCGATAGACTCGACAGAAGAAGAAGAATAAGTAGTAGAAATAATTTCATGTGACTTGGCCGTTGCAGAGAATAATTCGACCTGTCACCTACAACGGCCAAGTCACATGAAATGAACCTTATTGAAGAGCTAAGAATTACTATTATAAACCCTAGACTTGGCTCCCTTTTTAGATCCCACAACTTTTTGTGGAAGTCCAAGACCACCATGAGCTTGGCTCTCACTTTTACATTTATGTTTTTGGTGGGATATACCTTACATATATACCTCGATGAAGGATGTAAAGCTCAGGCCTCAATATACCAACTCATATGGCGAGCGGAGCGAGCATGAGCTAAACAAGGTAAATTTTTATTTACTGAGGTAAATACTTACACTTCCCATATAATACATACATACATCTAAGCACGCCTTTATCCTTAACGGGGTAGGCAGAGCGTAAACGACCTAAACATAGGTCGTTCCGCTACGTCTGACAAAGTTTTGAGGGTTACTTAAGATAGATTTGTACGCATATAGCTGTAGTGACAAGTTGTCAGACCATCGCCTAAATTACAATATACTGAAACTCTCGGATCTCTTAGCTGTTTTTTACAGCATGCCTAGGAGGAAATGCAGCTGGCCCATACTATTTTCTTTCGCTCTCAGTCCAGCATGGAATAAATATAAGCTGTCTCGATAAATGAGGTAAACCCTCCTGCTCGCTTTTCTCCCCATTTGAGTTGATATAGTTCAATCAATAACGAGAAATCTCTAGCATAACATCTTGGAACTATTAGTATAGCTTCTTTAGTTTTTTGTAATTCTTTAGCCATTTAGTTTTGACAAGTTTAAATATCTCGGGGTGGTAGGGATGTAAGGGGTTTCAAACTACATCTCTCGAAACCCAAGCCAACCTCTCCTGCACGCGGTACACCCTGCTAAACAACAAACGAGGCTCTGGCGACCCGCCACCATACACTGGACCAGTATGGCGGGTTATGGTCCAAACCCCCACTCTCATGGCTAGTACAACGACGCAGCGGCCCCAAGTGCCCGGCGGCTCTAGTAGCAATGCTGGAGCCAGGGGTGCTAAGAATCTCCGGGTGGCAACTCTTTCTCAAACGACTATGGCTACAGATAATATGGATTCCGATTTGCTTAATGTATTGACATACAATGTGAAAACATTAATGAACGATGAGCGACTCATTGAGCTCGAAGAGGCACTTAAATATATAAAATGGGATATAGTAGGATTATCAGAAGTAAGAAGATTAGGTGAACACACATAAGAAAGAGATGATAACTAAAGGTTTTCATGGGGTTGGGTTTCTCGTGAATAAGAAATGGAAATACAATATTGAAGAATTTATTGCATATTCAGAACGCATTGCAGTTCTCAAGTTTTGTGTTTCAAGCAAGAAAGTGTTGACGGTTATACAAACATACGCTCCTACAACTGCACACACAGACGAAGAAGTCGAAGACTTTTATGACTTACTAAACCAGGCTTGCGATGAAAACAGAAGCACTTGGAGAATAATTCTGGGGCATTTTAATTCTAAAATAGGGATAAGACAGAAAACGGAATAAGGGAACAAGTAGAAAAGGGAACTGACACGTATAGGGAAATAGATAAAAACACCAAACGCAATATTAGGAAAGATTTAAGAAACTTTAAAACACGCATGGTCAAAGTAGCTTTGGAAAAGCGTACCTCTCTTAAGTCAGCACAGAATGGTTTATCCACAGGCAGGGCATGGATCACAAGCTTGAAAGATGAGAAAAGAATAAAACAAAGAAGTAGGGACAAAATCACTAATATATGTACAAAATTTTACACTTCCTTGTATTCCGACCCATCGAAAGAGGACTGCTCTGCAGCTGAATACTATTGTCCCGTCACTGTCCCCGTCGTCACTGAACAGGAAGTCCATAAAGCTATAAAGAGCTTGAAGTACGACAAAAGCCCTGGCGAAGACGGGGTGACAACGGAAAGCTTAAAAGTAGGTGAACCAATGCTGCTACACCATCTTACCAGGTTATTTAATTCGATTTTAGCCTCAGGGCAAGTGCCACAAAATCTTTGCCATTCTAATATAATATTACTCCATAAAAAAGGTGATAAAAGCGACCTGGGAAATTATCGGCCTATCAGCTTGGTTTCTCACGTCTACAAAACTTTTATTAAAGCAATACAGAACCGCATTGACGGCAAGCTTGATAGGCACCAACCACCCGAACAGGCCGGCTTCCGTCCCAGTGTTTCCACTACAGATCATTTACAGGTCCTTAATCAAATTATAGAGAAGTTCTCAGAGTATCACAAACCGTTGTATATCGCATTTGTAGATTACACTAAAGCATTCGACAGTATTTACCACCATTCCATTTTCACCGCATTGCGCGAACAAGAGTTAGATGAAACCTACATCAATATTTTAGAAAACATATACAGTAACAGCACAAGCTCCATAAAATTACAAACCCCAGGTCCAACATTTCGCATCGAGCGTGGAGTCAAGCAAGGAGACCCTCTATCACCAAGACTATTTACCAGCACTCTCGAATCAGTGTTCCGAAAACTGGCAGCAATTTGGGAAGGACAGGGCATTGACGTGGGTGACCGGAAGTTGACTAACCTCCGGTTTGCAGACGACATTGTCCTCTTTGCCCCAACAGCAGAAAGCCTAGCCCACCTTCTAGACAGCCTCAACACAGCCAGCCTCGAAGTTGGACTTCATATGAACCGGTCCAAAACAAAAGTTATGACCAACAGTGCCAAACGAAGAATAGAAGTCGAGGGGCAGGAAATACACTACGTCGACGAGTACATTTACCTGGGCCAGTTAGTCTCCTTCCAGAACCGGCAAGAAAAGGAAATTCGATTGCCGCATAGAAAATTCCTGGAGGAGCTACTGGTCCATGAAGGATCTTATGAAGGGAGACCTTCCATTATGCCTTAAGCGGCAACTTGTCGACATGTGTATCCTGCCTACTCTGACCTACGGAGCACAGACATGGTCTTTGACCGGTTCACAGAAGTTCAAACTCGGGGCGTGTCAAAGAGCAATGGAGCGGAGTATTCTAGGTGTAAAAAGGACTGATCGCGTCAGGAACACCACACTCCGCTCCAAAACTTAAATTATTGACGTGGGCAAAAAAGCCGCAATGCTTAAGTGGGACTGGGCTGGCCATGTGCAGAATGCATCCCGAGAGATGGGCCAAACTAGCCACAAAATTTGTCCCACAAGAGCGTCGGCGCAGAGGGAGACCAAGGATGCAATGGCGGGATGACTTGGTCGACTTTGACCCCAACTGGTCGGAAACAGCCATGGATCGTGTTGCCTGGAAAGAGAGGGGAGGCCTTCGCCCAGCAGTGGGACACTTTTGGCTAATATAATAAATATCTCGGATGCATGATCACTGACACCAATCAGAGGGAGAGAGAAAATCGACATCCGCATCGTTAACGCCCTAAGTTGTACCTCAGCCCTTCACAAGGTGTTAGTGTCCAGGCTGCTAAGCAGAACCACTAAAGTCCGAATCTACAAAACAGTCGTCAGACCGATTTTAATGTACAGGTGCGAAACTTGGACGCTAACTTTGAAGGAGGAAAATAAACTCTTAGTGGCGGAACGTAAGATATTGCCTAACAAAAGGGGAGGATTGGGAATGGAGGAAAAGAAGATATAGTGTCTGAGCCGAACATCAACGGAGAAATAAAATTTTCCCGACTTCGCTGGCTAGGACACGTAGAAAGGATGGGAGAGGATCGAACAGCCAAGAAAGCCTATCTTGGTCAACCATGGATGAAGTCGGCAAAGACCTAAAAGAGCTACGAGTGTCCGACTGGTCAAATTTGGCACAAAATAGAGAAGAATGGGTTCGGGTCGCTGAGCCAGCGAAGTAAGTAAGTTTAGCCATTATAATAATAACTTACAAGTTAGTAGCGACGACTTCGTATAGCGCATACAAGTTATGTACGTCGTAATGGGATCCGATGTGGTGTTTCGCCTCCATACACACAGTCTTGTAATTGAGGTCTCCCCCCCACACCGGCCGGTAGGGGAGCTTGTAGGGCTCACAACCACCGAAGATCTGACCGGCACATAGGTTAGATGGCTCGTTCATGTCCTGTAAAGCATAATATTATTATTTTTCCCTATACAACGTGTAACAGAAAGGGTATATGCATCGAGATATTGTATCGCACACAGATTTTGCACGTTTCCCCAGTATTTTGAATGACATGGCATAAAATCACAGAATATAAATCAGAAACCGGAGAGAAAAGATTTCCTGTCTGTTTCCATATTTAAGTCTGTAAATGAAATGACAGGTATATTTCAATTTTAGCCGGTGGCATCTAGAATCGAGCCCATTTTCTTTTGTTTTCCTTAGGAATAGGGAATATGCATGACTTTTTCAAAACTATTAGTAAGAATGATTGTCACCATTAATGAACGGATGTGAAGGAATTTTCGCAACATATTCATTAGTTTACGTTTTTTTTTAATATTTGATAGGCAATCATTTGTCCGCCATCTCACGTGATGGTAAATGATGATGTAGACTATGATAGAGCATGATTGCCTAGAAAATGCCTGTTCACTCTCGCCTTGAAAAGGCCCAGGTTATAACGTTCCGGAAATAGATCCGCAGGCAGGGAGTTCCACACTTTGGCCGTTCGCATTAAAAATGTAGAAGCGTACCGCTTTGTGCGAAAACTTGGAATGTCGACAACATAAGGGTGGAATCCCAATAATGTTATAATGCGTTAAAGTGGTTAGTTAAAAAGAGAGGTCCGAACTGTCATGTGACGTCATAAGACAGGTGCGCCATACTAATTCCATATAAATTGTCGTTTCGAAGAGAGAGAGTTAGTTTATCTTTATAATGGTATATCTCGGTGACTTTTATGATCAATTTTATTTCTGTTTGAACTGTTCTTTTCATAATTTAAGATTTTTTCGAAAATAAGTTCAGATACTGAAAATATGTTATATGCACGTTCCCTACTGCACCTGTCACATCATAGCTACCATCTTACACTATTTTGAATATAGTATGTTTAGTTCAGTTCATTTATTTCACAATTAGAGGTTTCCAAATTAAATTAAAATATAATAAACAAAATTATGTCATCCGTAATGTGATCGTCAAAACTATACAATATAAAATAATATAACATGTCAAATAATAATAATAAAGGAAAGAATTATATTAATTAAAAATCGAATCCATGTCACTATAATGAATTAATAATTAAGCAAATCAAAAATTTAAATTCATATCTAAAGGCGGGTTTTCACAGTACGAGTACGCTCGGACCGAGTGGGCTCGGATGTCTACTCGGACGCTACTCGTATCGTGTAAACATGTAATCCGAGCGCACTCGGACGTCGCTTTGCAATCCGAGCGGACTCGGAACGTGCTCAACTTTGCAAGTTGACTCGGATTCATTTTATGAAAACAAAATGGCGACAACTAAGAAAAAGTGGAGTGAACAAGAGACAGTAAGATTTGTAGAGCTTTATGAAGCGGAGGAAGTGTTGTGGAATGTGAAATTAAATGATTATAAAAATAAAGACGCACGAAATGCCGCAATACAACGCCTCATTCATAACCTCAATATGGGATGTACGATCCAAGATGTAAACATCAAAATTAATAACATCCATAGTACATACATGCAAGAAAAAGCCAAAATTAAAAAATCAACTGGGACTGGATCCGGCGCTGATGACGTTTATGTTCCCTCATTAGTGTGGTTTGAAATTGCAGACAGATTTCTATCGGGTGTAATCAAGAGTAGGAAAACTTTTCAGAACGTGGTAAGTTTATTTTAATTTTACTTTGTAATTGGTTTTTATTAACCCCTTACTGCATGGGTTTTTAATTCTTTTTTTTTAAATTTCACCATATGGTAGGAAATCAATAAAAACGGCTAATGCCCGATATGGCATGTTATGCAGTAAAGGGTTAAGTATTCAAATATAAGCATGAACATAGAAGGTAGGTAGGTATTTTAAAATATTCTGCTTCTTTGCCATGGAACGGCACCTTCTCCGGTGAAGTAGTTTGTAAAGTCAGTTCTCCTTTGTTCTGCCAACCGAGATGGATTATTACTTCCCTGTTGCACAAGATCTGCAATATAACTTGAAGGAGGTTCCTGTCTCCACGAACCAGGTCGGTCATCCGTGTCTAGCGTTCCGACAGGAGCATAATTGTGCAAAGCTGTCTTCATGAGCCAGTTATGAAGTGCACAAGTTGCTTTAACAATTTTGTCAACTTTATCTGGACACAAGTATATTGGAGTACGATATATTCTGAATTTGGACGTCATTACACCGAAGGCATTTTCTACTATCCTTCTGGCCCGAGAAAGGCGGTAGTTAAAAATTTTCTTTTCAACTGTCAGGGGTAATCTTCGAGAATATGGCTTCATCAAATAGTGTTTTAATGGAAATGCTTCATCTCCTAAAATGACACCCCAAGAAGGAAAATTCAGAGTCCCATCTTCTAATTTCTTTTTAAGCACTGAATTACTAAATATTGAGGCATCGTTTAATCTACCCTGGCTGCCTACATCAATATATGTAAAACAATAGTTAGCATCTACGAGTGCTAACAATACAGTGCTGAAGTACCCTTTGTAATAAAAAAAAATCACTTCCACTGTCACTTGGTTGTTGGATATTGATGTGCTTGCCATCTAGAGCACCACAACAACCAGGAAAGTTCCAACGATTATTATATCCTCTTGAAATAATTGTCCATTCCTCAGCTGTCTTTGGGACCTAAAAAATAAAACATAGTGTGATATTAATTTGCTTTTATTTTCTTGTTACAGGAAACTTCTTCAGATTCATGCCCCTCACCAGACATTCCAGCCACCTATTCACCAGACATCCCAGCCACCTATTCACCAGACATACCAGCCACCTATTCACCAGACATACCAGCCACCTATTCACCAGACATACCAACCGACCCTTCACCAGCCATCACTTCACCAAGTACACCAGATAGATCTCAATTTGTTGTGCCTTCAAACAGAAAAAGAATAAAAAAAACACTGCCTCAACATATCACTAAAAGTATAGAGACACTGGAATTAATTAAAGATCAGACATTAAATAGTAGAGAAAAAGAAGATGAGTTTTTTCATTTTGGAAGAAATATAGCAAGTCAACTAAGGCAAATGCCAATTCTAGATGCTCTTGATGTGCAATCAGACATATTAAATTTAATTAAAAATAAGAGGCAATCTCTTATCCGAACCGAGCAGGCCAGTTGTTCGTCTAATGATACAGAATTCATTCTGGAAATACCAGAACATATTATATTTCAGTCACAGCAATCCGTTCAGAACGTGGTTCAGGATCAGGAAGAAACTACTACAGTTACAGAAACAAACACTCAGGATAGTCAAAGTTTCTTATTGGAGCAAGCAATAAGAAGCATTGGGGGTTTTGTTCAATCACCAGAAAAAGAATAATAATTACTTCGTATAAAATTGTTGAGACTTTAAGCCTTAATTTGTAAGCATAACTGATTGTAAGCGTAACATAATTGTAAGCGTAACATAACTGATTGTAAGCCTAACTTACATTACTTTAAGACTTAATTTTGTAAGCATAACTGATTAATTAAAAAAAAAAAAAAAAAAAAAATTATAAACTAATAATGACTTGTGTGTTTATTTTACTGACCTGTATAAATTCCTCCAATGCATCATAAAAAGCATCTAATACCGATGTTAAAAACAGAGATATAGAGCATTTTGGCACCCTAAAGTGACTTTCTAAACTGCGAAAACTGTCACCAGTTGCTAAATATCTCAATGCTAGTTGGAGTTTAATTCTAGCAGGTATTGCTTTTCTCATATGGGTATCTGTTTTTTGTATTTTTGGTGCTACTTTTTCTAGTAAATACTCAAATTGTTCACTGTTTAATCGCAAATGATTTTTATATGTTTTAGGATCTTCCTCTTCCACTTCACGTATAAAATTATCTGAAGCTCCTTGTTGGTTACGTCTTAAACCCACTTTCGGGTCCAAATTTGTTTCTTCCTTCGTTTTTTTTTCCGTTCGTGATTTTGAACTTCCAGTATTAGCATATCTGCTACAACTTCTATACCTCTCAACAGCAGATCAGTCGATGTCATCTTGGTTGTGAAAGGAAACAAATGCTACTCGAACCGCCGTAAACTCGTAACGTGAAAACCACAATACGAGTGCACTCTTATACGATCTAGCTCGTACGAGTCCACTCGGTCCGAGCGTACTCGTACTGTGAAAACCCGCCTTAACAGAGTAAAATGCTTTTTCCAATAAAAGGTTCTTTAGTCGGCGTCTAAATGTTTCGTCACATGACTCATTTTGCATGGCAATAGGCAGATTGTCGTACAGCGACGGGCCAATCACGCGCGGGTTTAGCTTTCTCGCTCGGTTTCAGATTTGAGTCTAGTGTGAATATATGTTACACAATGATAGTTTAAGAAAGATACGTTACGTTCATACTGCACGCACATTTAAATTGTTCCGCGACACATATACATACATATTTATAACATTGCATATCTAAACAAACGCTGAGTGCGACACAAAATAGGCAAAGCGTAAGAGTGAAACGACTGCCTAAAATGGTCACAATTAGGACCATTTGACGGCACGAGTTTTGCGCGTTGGTAACGTACATACATACATACATAAAATCACGCCTTTATCCCTTACGGGGTAAGCAGAACGTAAAACGCCTCCTAAAAGGCGCTTTCGCCACGTCTGAAATAAAATGAGGGCAATTTTAGATTGTAATGTGTAGCTGTAGTGACAGGTTGTCAGCCCATCGCCTAAATTACAATACACTGTAACCCTCAAATCCCTTTTTTTCCCTTTTACTGACTTCTACAGCATGCCCGGGAGGAAGGGCAACTGGAACATTCTATGTTTTTCTTTCTCTCCCAGTCCAGTATGGAAGTTTCCCAGTCCAGTATGGAAGTTAACGTACACGTTAAAGTTGGTAACGTATCTACCTATATATAATATCATTGATGTTACATTGATACCTAGAATTCTATCTTGAATAACCCTCAAAACTTTGTCAGACGTGGCGGGACGACCTTTGTTTGGGTCGTTTGCGCTCTGCCTACCCTCAAAACTTGGTCAGACGTGGCGGGACGACCTTTGTTTGGGTCGTTTGCGCTCTGCCTACCCCATTAGGAATGAAGGCGTGACTATATGTATGTTACATTGAACTTACGAGCCAAGCGCCGTCATATTGAACCTTGCTGTGGAACCCGGCCATCATCTCTAGCCAGTAGCTGCTGGAGTTGGGGTGGGTGAAATCAGGGAACACGGTGGCTGCTCGGTTCCATACCTGTAACAAAAAAACGGTTGTCTGTAAAATCAGTTTACTGACGATAGTTGAACGTGACAACGTCATAAGAAAATACTGATTTGCACGAAAACATGTAAATGTATTATTGTAAAGCAGCTGTCCACGCAGACGCATCCCTCTCTCAAGTAGGAGAGAGACAGATGTCGAACGCGGAGACCGATTGTGCCTCTTTGTCGCTCGCTCCGCGTTCTCGCTTGCACTTCAAGCCTTAAATGGAACGCGTCAGAGCGAGGTAACGCCGCATCAGTCATGTTTTTTCGTGCGTGCAGCCGGCTCCATCGAATTATAAGACGTTGTCACGTCAAAAAAAACGTAAAATCACGCGATCACAATTAAGAAGTCTCCTTCTTCTGTCGAGTGGGTATCGAGTCTATCAACCCGATGAACCCTGGTGTCAGAGTTTCTTAAACCGCCTAGTAGCACAACTATCAGGCCTCTGACATGGTTTGAGTTGAGTAACGATCACTATCAAAGACAGCGACCGGGACCGCAGGCTTTACGTGCCCTCCGAAGCACGAAATCTTTTTCTTTTTCGGACAATTAGGTGATTCAGCCTGCAATGTCCTAACCAAACTGAGGAAAAATTCACAAAGTGATACATTCTCAAATATCAACTTTGTGTTTCCACCCTGGGAATCGAACCCAGGACCTCCGGATCAGGAGTCCATGGCACTAGCCACTAGACCACGGAGGCAGTTGAATTAAGAAGTAATAATAGTCCTCCCAATAATAATAGATTTTTATTTTATTTTGTTAGCTAAGTAAAATTAGTATTATATATATCCTGTGCTGTTGCTGTCATTTCCTTCGTCTAGTTCTAGTTGTAGTTTGCATTATCCTATCTTCCATTAATTGATGTATTAGTTTATTATATATTTTGTATTAGTTTATTTTACAATATCTATGTAGTAGCTTGTACCTAGTTTATGTAATGGATTTAGGATACATATTTTACTAGATTTGCAATATCCCGCTTACCGCTACGCATTTTTCTTTGACCCAAAGGTTGCCTGGAACAAATTGCTACCTTAGCAATAAAGCCGCCTATGTTGCACTTGTTTTTTGTTGTTATCTGTTGTGTTGTATGATTTGTATTCTTACGTGCAATAAAGTTATATATTTTTGTGAATACCTACAAATTATAAGTGTATTCTCGATAGCTCAGTTTGGAATTATTTGTTTATATAAACTGTCCCCAATAAAACTATGGGCCTTCACACACACCAACCACAATCAGCTTCCCAGCCAGTGGAACACGATGTCTGTCTGGTGTGTGCGACACGGAGGTTTGCGCGAGCAATGTTTAGGTCGACTTTTATAGTTTTAGGGATCTTGCTGTGTTTAGTTTAATTGTTTAATATTTTATTTGCTGTGGCGCAAGTTTTGGCGCGATCGCAGATTTGACGTTCAAGTGTCAGTGGCGCCGCGTTCGGTGGCGGCGCGAACTATTTCGTTGCCGCGTTCATGTTGGCGCATGCGCGGCGAGTTAAGCGGGATTTTAGAAGGCCCAATACCCTACATTCCCCCCACCGAAATCCGTTAGGATTTCCCAGTTATAAAACAAGGGGGAATTTAACATAGTGTTAAAAGTTTGACAAAGTGTTGAAAAGTTTGATAAAATGTTGAAAGTTTGACAAAGTGTTGAAAGTTCGACAAAGTGTTGAAAAGTTTGATAAAATGTTGAAAGTTTGACAAAGTGTTGAAAGTTCGACAAACTGTTGAAAAGTTTGTAGTATATAAGCGAGTAGTGGACTGTATAAACATAAAATTTAATATTTATTCTAATAATAATAAACTCACACAAACTAGAGTGATTCTGTGTGAGTATCCTAACTTAATTATTAAGAATATGAAATTAAAATGATTCCTGCTCCAGAGGGAGAGGACTTAATTTGACAACTGGGCTATTGAACTCGCTATTCTTGGAGCGAACACTGACCACGCGTATAACGTTGTCTGGGCCAGGGTGAAGCTTAGTGACTCTACCTAAAACCCATTGCAAAGGAGGTGCGTCAGAATGTATGAGAACTAGATCACCTACTTTTAGATCTTGAGACTTATCCAACCACTTCTGACGCTGTTGAAGTGTATGCATGTAGTCTTTACGCCAATCACGCCAGAATTCTTGTGATATCTGCTGAACAACTTGCCAGCGATTAAGTCTGTTCTGAGGTAGATTAGTTAGGTCATATTCCGGTGGTTGTAGTAGATCCCGACCGATTAAAAATGTGCCGGTGTGAGTACCTCGAACTCAGTAGGGTCAGATGACAACACGCACAACGGTCGTGAATTTAACACTGCTTCGACACGTGTGAAGAGTGTAGTAAGCTCTTCAAAGCTTAGTGCCCTATTACCGACGGTCCGCTTCAAAAGTGTCTTTGCTGATTTGATAGCGGCTTCATAGATGCCTCCGAAGTGGCCTCTCGTAGGAGGATTGTGCTTCCACTCAACCTTGCGAGTGACAAAGCCAGTTGATATTCCTTCATTATTGTCTTCTAGGAATTTAGCAATTTCAGCTAATTGTTTTCCAGCTGCCACGAAATTAGTACCGTTGTCAGATATGACAGCATGACATAAGCCGCGACGAGCAGTAAAGCGGTCGAATGATGCCAGAAAACATTCTGTGCTGAGTGACGTCAAAGTCTCTAAATGGACAGCACGAGTCGCGCAGCATACGAATACGCATAAGTATGATTTTGAGATGCGGGCGTTTCTACGCGTTGACTCTTTTCTTTAGAAATGTCCACCTATATCTATACCTACAGTATGAAATGTATGTATATCCTGAGATCTGAATCCAGGTAATTGACCCATTACAGGTTGCCTAGATGTGGGTTTGACCTTAAAGCATGATATGCATTTGATTGTTCGTGATCGAATAACACTACGCGCTGAAACGATCCAGTACTTTTGACTAAGTATACCTTGAAGTGTTCGTGGACCAACATGCAGGTACAGCACGTGGTAATAGTCGATAAGACAATACGTGAAGTTAAATTTTTTAGGTATTAAAACGGGATGTTTTTTGTCATAATCCATGTTTGATTGCGAAAGACGACCCCCCACCCTGAGATACCCATGCGGATCAATGAAAGGGTTGAGCTTTCGCAAGCTCTGCTGAGGTTTGAGACATATCTTCAGCGAAGTGATGCAGTTGCACAGATTTTATCAGGCTATCATGTGCTTTACGCAAATCACTTAATGCGAGTCCGGTGCGCTCCGTTTTCGGTGTTCGACAGTTTCGAATGAACTGATGTAATCGAGCCACGACATTGACTAAACGATTGACATTAGAATGCCGCTGTGTCAGTTCATAAATCTCAGTTGACGAGAGTTCTCCGGATGCCAGGTTCTTCGATTCAATGGAAGGTTTTAGTTCTGGTGGATTCTCGTCTCGGAACTCGTCTATTGATCGGACTGGCCATTCTTCTTTTAGTAGCCAGTCTGGGCCGTGAAGCCATGCAGGCATTGTTAGTACTTTTCTTTGTTAGTGCTGATGGTAATGCGCCTCGGGAGCATATATCGGCTGGGTTATTCTCCCCACTAACATGTAACCAGTGGTTTGAAGGAAATGTTTCGAGAATCTTGGTTACGCGAGTTGCTACAAATATTTTTAGCTTGTAGCTAGGTGTATTGAGCCACGCCAATACAACTGACGAATCTGTGAACAACAGTGTCTCGTCGATGGCCACATCACGCTCTTGTAGTATGGATGTTACATACTTGACAAGTTTGGCTAGTAGATGAGCTGCCATCAACTCAAGTCGAGGCACAGATAGTGTTTTCAAAGGGCGCTACTTTGGAGTTTACAATTAGTAAACTGACTTTATTTTCATTGTTCTCGTTTGCAGTGTGTAGGTACACCATAGCTGCATATCCGAGCGTTGATGCGTCGCAAAATCCTAATATTCGACAGTAGGTATTTTGCTTGACTATGACATGTCGTTCGTGCTGTAGAACGAACAGCAGAGGTAGTTCCTGCACGAACGCCAGCCATTCATTTTCCAGATATGCAGGCAAACTGGTCCCAGTCTAGCTGTTGAGCCCAGAGTTTTTGCATGAGGCACTTAGCGTAAAACACACAAGGTGATACAAATCCTAGAGGATCGAACAAGCGACCTATCTGTGATAGGATGGTTCGCTTTGTGACCTCTTTTTCTAGTGGAGCAGTCCGAAATGAAAAGCAGTCTGTAGCAGGGTGCCACTGAAGACCAAGCAATTTGAGTGACAAGTTTTGTTCCTCGTCGAACTCGATCGGCGTTTCCCGGTGATCTTCTGGAACTGCGGCGAGAACTTGAGGGCAGTTGCTTGACCACTTTCGCAGGATGAAGCCAGCTCTTTCTAGAATGTTGCGCAGGTCAGCCTGAAGTTGCAAAGCTTCTACGACCGTGAGCTCCGACCATAACAGATCATCCATGAAGAAACCTGTCTTCAGAACGCGAGCCGCTGTTGGGTACTTCTCTGCCTCGCTGTCAGCCAACACCTTGATTGCCAGATAGGGACTGCTGGGCACGCCATATGTTACTGTGTTGAGTGCGAAAACCTTGATGGTTTGTTCTGTTGACTCTCTCCACAGGATATGTTGCCAGGCCCGCTGGTCCTCATGTATTAGAATCTGTCTGTACATTTTGCAGATGTCAGCTGACAAACAGATCTCATGAGTACGGAAATTGATTAGTATTTGATTTATGTCAGATTGTAGTTTAGGTCCAGGCAGTACCACGTCATTAAGTGATTTATTATTTGAGGTCTTACAAGCTGCATCGAACACGGTTCGATGTTGTGTAATATAAAATCGGCGGCTGATATAAAATCTACTTTGTTAAAGAAAGTTTTGAAAATCGAACTGGCCATTGCAAAATCATATTCTATATTTATTCCTTTTTCAAAATTATGACGCTTATTTTTTTTCGCTTGCTTTTGTTTTTTTGGCGCGGCTTTGATTTCACCATGTCGAAAGAAAATTGCAAAATGATGAAATTTGAGCATCGAGCAGTGATTAAATTCCTAAGTAAAGAAGGAAATACGCCTACGCAGATCAGAGAGCGCATGTTAAAGGTGTTTGGTGATTCAAGTCCTTCTGAATTCGTCATAAAGTTTTGGTCGAAGCAATTTAAACATGGCCGTGAGAGCCTGGAAGACGACACAAGTAGTGGAAGGCCAATTTCTGCTGTTACCGCAGATAATGTTGAAAAGGTGAAGAACCTGATTCTTGCAGATCGGCGAATCAAGCAGTGGGAGATAGCCAGAGATGTGGGCATTAGCAAGGAACGAGTTCATGAAATTATTCACGAACATTTGGGCATGTCCAAGGTGAGCGCGTGTTGGGTCCCTAGAATGTTGACACCCTTTGACAAACAAAGGCGAGTAGAATGTTGTCAGGCATTTCTAGACCTGGTCAAAGGTAAAGAAGAAGAGACTATCTCTCGAATTGTGACCTGTGATGAAACTTGGATTCGCCACTGGGATCCGGAAAGCAAACATGATTCAATGCAATGGAAATTTAAAGGAGAAAAGCCGCCAAGGAAGTTCAAGGTTCGGCCGTCGGCTGGAAAACTAATGGCCACCGTATTTTGGGATGTCGAAGGGGTTTTGTTGATAGATTATATGCCTAAAAATACAACAATGAATGCTGAATATTATGCAAACTTGCTTAAAATCAAAGAAAAGCGGAGAGGCAAACTCAGCGTTCTGATTTTACAAGACAATGCTCCTGTACACACAGCCTTAACGGCGAGGTCAGCCCTGAGCAATAACGGCTTCACAGAAATTAACCATCCACCTTATAGTCCAGATCTGGCTCCCTGTGACTATTTCTTATTCAAAGATTTAAAGAAAAAATTGAGGGGTCGCAGATTTTCGACGGACGAAGAAATGAAAGAGGCTGTGACTGACCATTTTGACGAGCAAAATAAAAATTACTATTATAACGGCATGATGCCACTTATTTGCAAATGTCATATGTGTATTTCACTTGCAGGAGACTATATAGAAAAATAAAAAATAAACTAGCCATCAAAGTCTTTTCTTTCATAGTTAGGTAGATTACTTATCAGCCACCCCTCGTAGATGGTTTGATGATGCAAAAATGCGGGATCAAGCATTTGCAATCCACGTCTTGCATTTCACCCAAGCACGTCATATGACCCAAAGATTCATATTGTGACATGAATTTGTGGTACTCTGTTTTAAGCTGAGGATCACGATCCAGTTTCGTTTCTAAATTAGTCAATCGGCGCACTGCAATCTTGCGTGACTCACCGAGTTCATGGTCTGGACGAAATGGATACTTTACAATGAATCTACCGGTCTCGTCCCGACTGTGTTCTTTAGCGAACAATTCTTCAGATAAAATGTAATCAGGTTTCTTCAACCTCTTGGAAGGGATATTTTCGACCTCCCAGAATTTGTTCATGACTTGATCGATGTTCATGGTGCTTACTAAACCACAGAATACTCTATTTGTATCGCCATCAGCTGTGGCTGTTGCCATGGAAATACTCTTTTGATTTTTATCATTTGTAAACACTTTACCACCCATGACATAACCAAATATCGAATTCATTGCCACTGGCATCCGTTTTTGAATAGGCATTATTTTATCGCTGCTGAAAATATAGGGAAACAAGTCACCAGCAATCAATATGTCAACAGGTGCAAGTTTGTGAAACGCAGGGTCTGCCAATTTTAAATTCTGATAATGACTTAACCATTCCTTAGGCAAAGGCATTGTAGGGAAGTTTCCTAAATGTTAGACACGATCACAGCTTCAGTTTTTTTTTTTTTAATGGACCTGTTTGCAAAATACTACAAAGTGTATATAATGCGTCACCGGGCTAAGGCGGGGAGTTGCTACACGCAATCTACACCCTTAATGAAATGGCAACTGCCTAAGGGCGCCCACTAGGGCTCGGAACCTCGGCTTATGGCGTTGCCTTGGGGACTCCTTATCGGAGAGAATCTGCCCGGTACGTGCCGGTAAACCCCAAAGTGGGGAGCAAAGGAGGGACCTCCGCGACCCCGCCGGCGCGGGGTGCGCGGTTGCTGGAAGAGCTTGTGCAGAGTGTGGCTCGACTAATATTGGCAGCATTAAACGCAAGGGTAATTTGGTCATCGCCGTCGGTAAGGACATGCCTAGGTCTTCGTTTGTAACGAGTCGCAGGTTGGGGAACGTAGTTAGAGGCGCTAACTACAAGAGGGTTAGGGTGGTGAGGGGCTTTGTCGAAGAAGCGTATGGCCGCTTGCTTCATGAACTCTTTGAGAGACGGAACATCGAGATCGATGTGAATGTCAGAATTGCGGAGGTACCAGGGGGCCCCGGTTGCCCTCCGCAAGAAGCTGTTTTGAACTACCTGGAGGGTGTTCAGATAAGTGGGGTAGGTGTGGCTGAAGGCCACACTGGCGTAGGTCATTATGGGTCGAACGCATGTAGTGTAAAGCCTCACCTTATTTCTAAGGGAGAGTTTACTGCGTTTGCGTATGATTGGGGTGAGCCGGCCCATGACAAATTTGGCGCGGTTTCGGACTCTCCTGATGTGCTTCGCAAAGTTAAGCTGGGAGTCAAGAGTAACCCCCAAGTACTTGGCGTCTTTGGACCATGGGATGGGTCGACCGTACAGTTTTACAGCTGGGAGGGTACGACGTAATCTGGCACGAGTAAAGTGCACGGCGGTGCTCTTCTCGGGATTGACTTCGAACCTCCATTTGCGGAATCAGCTCCCGACGGAGTCTAGGGCGCGCTGGAGGTATCTGCCAAGTAATTGGGGTCTGCGACAGGAGGCATAGATCGCAGTGTCGTCTGCGAACAGAGCGAGCTGCGTCTGGGGCGTACTGGGAAGGTCGCTGGTATAGAGGGTGAAGAGGAGAGGGGATAGCACAGAGCCCTGAGGGACTCCGGCTCTAATGGGGCGAGGGGTGGACAGGGCGCCTTCGATTCTGTAACGGAAGCTGCGGTTCGTCAAAAAGTCACGTACGATACGTACGAGACGATCCGGCACACCGAGCTGGTATAGCTTGTACACCAGACCGTTGTGCCAGACCTTGTCGAATGCCTTCGCTACATCAAGGAAGACGGCTCCTGTGGGTTTGGATTTGCGTTCATGAAAATTGGACGTGATATGTTCCACCAGACGGTGGACCTGACGAACACAACAATGTTGGGAACGGAAACCGAATTGCTCGGGGGGAATGAGGCTGCTGTTTTCAGCGTAATCTCTAAGGCGGCGATAAATCAACCGCTCGTAGAGTTTGCCGAGGGGATTGAGAAGGCTGATGGGCCGGTAAGAGGAGGGCTGATCGCGAGGCTTTTTAGATTTGTGGATGCCTATGACTGTGGCTTCCTTCCATGATGATAGAAAGGTGCAGGTGGTCATCGCGGCATTGAGGATGAGGGTGATCACGGTAATGAGATGGTCAGGGAGGATTTTGAGGACACGGTTTGTAATACCGTCAGGTCCTGGAGCCTTCCTAGACTTGAGCGCCTTAAGGGCGGTGCGGACTTCCTGCTCCGTAATAGGAGGGAGCGGAGGGGTGGTAGGGAGGAGAGACGATCGACCTCCGAGTCGACCGTTTGAAGGTGGTCAGGGTCGCAAGGAAGAGTGCTGGGCGAGCACTGAGACTCGAGACTGTCAGCCAGACATTCAGACTTTTCGTCATCGTCAAAGGCTAGAGACCCGTCGGGTCTGATCAGAGGGGGCATGAGAGAGGTCTCGTCTGATTTGAGAGAGCGGGATAGCTTCCAGAAGGCAAGGTGGTCTGGTTCCAGTTCAGAGACGAACTGGTCCCACTTGGAGTTGCGATATTCGAATACGCGTTTCCTCACTTCTCTTTGTAAGGCGTGTAAAAATACTCGATTATCCTCCGAAGGGAAGTTATCATACGCTCGAAGAGCGGCATTCTTCTCAGTCACCAGGTCAGCAATTTCGTTTGGAAGTTTCTAGTGCCGCAGATTCAGTGTTCATTACCGGTCCACTGCTGTCACGTGGTTTGATTGTACAAGTTGTCAGACCGAAGTTCTGAATTTGGTTTCCGCTTAGACCAATCGGTATAAATTCACACTTACTACGAGACAGCCCTAGCTTCTTTGCAAGGTCTTGAGTTATAAAGCTTTTCATAGCGCCGCCATCTATCAAGGCACGTACTGTGTGGACCCCAAGCATCTGCGACGTGTATGATAGCGGTGCCAAGCAAACCGTCTCTTCAGTAGTGCTCGCAAGATCTACGACATTCTCCTTTGACAAATTAGTCGAATCCATATGGAGAGTGACATGATGTTTTTCTTTGCAGACCGTACAACAATATTTGGACGTACAGTCAGACACAGTGTGGCTGTCACGCAAACAGTTCTTACACAACTTGAGCTCTTTGACTTTAGCAGTGCATAACTCAGTTGTGAGATTGTTGTAGTCGGTGCATCGGTAAATTGAGTGTGGCTTTGATCAATACACACATGCGTGGAAGTGTTTTGACTCACTTTTGTCTGTATTGGCCACACTAATTGCCAGTGAAGGCTTTTGAATATAAGATTTACTCATATTATAGATATACTCGTATTTCACCGGGTGGCATGGTTTGTTCAAACTCCCGCCTAGTTACGGGGTTTAAAGTACGCAGCGATACGTAAAATAGCATGAAACTTGCCATATCAGGAATATCTAGAAGTTCCAATGCTTTCACTTTTTCTTGATAAGTTTGCAAGAAATAATTCAGATTAGCTGCTGTCTCCGTCATTGGTTTGAAATTAAACATCTTATCTAAATAGGCAGTTGCCAGCATTCCCTTGTTTTCGTAGCGCTTTACAAGCGAGCTCCATACTATCGCGTAATTATCACCATTTACCGGCATAGACTTTACAATGGATAAAGCTGGACCGCTGACGGATGACAACAAATAATAGAATTTTTCTATATCGCTGATACTCGAATTTTCATGTATCAAACTTCTGAACGTGTCGCGAAACGTAATCCAATTTTCAATTTTTCCATCGAATTTAAATATTTGTAATTCAGGTAATTTCACCCGGCATTTACGTTCCCCTTCACCCTTTTCATTTTTTACACTTGATTCCATTTTAGTCGTCGCCTTATACGCATTAATCTCATTCGCTACTTTTTTAATCGCGTAATAAAGTGTATCGAAAGTTTGAATATCTTTATACGAAGGAACATAATTGAGCGTGTGTCTTTTATTCATAGCGTTTATTTCAGAGACACATCTCTCGTATTCTACGCGAATACTACCTAGGTCTTGAACTCTAACCAGGAATTCCTCAACAGTTGTGTGCGAAACGCATTTTGTCAGATCACCCTTATTATCTCCTTTGATAAATCAGACAATCGCTGCATGCGCAGTACGCATATTTCTTTTGACGCTAAATATGGTTGTAATAAGTCTTCGAGTTCAATATCGTTATACATTTTGATAAAGTACTAAAATGTAACAAGAACTGACCCGAAACAAACGCTTACGCGTGATTTACATTCAAAATATAACACGTTATAACCAAAATGTTACCTAGTACGAACTTAGTAGGTAGAAACTTGATCATAAGTTAGATTTTCGCTCAAAAGTATGATTATTCCACAAAAACCCACTTTGCTTTGTTAGATTGTATCGTTTACTTGCAATTTCAAACAGGATTAGTTACTTATTTCACGAAAACAAAGTGATTTTTTGCAAAATATTTACGTAGAGGTCATTGACCTTAGTACTCCCACTACTTGAGCAAATATCTCGTAAATAACGTTAGTTTAACACTCAAAAACATACAATATCGATTGATCTTAGTGTAATCGTTAATTATGGATATGAATTGAATATGTTACATAGGTAAAGAGGGGTAAAATAGTGTGAATATTACTGACGCTAACCGGCCGCCATTAGGCTCTTGTGTTGCGTCATGTATGTATTTTATATTTTACAAATTAGTTCTATAACTGAGTAATTTGGCTCGAATGGCCATATGTATTCTCGATAGCTCAGTTTGGAATTATTTGTTTATATAAACTGTCCCCAATAAAACTATGGGCCTTCACTCAACGCTTGTCCAGCCACAATCAGCTTCCCAGCCAGTGGAACACGATGTCTGTCTGGTGTGTGCGACACGGAGGTTTGCGCGAGCAATGTTTAGGTCGACTTTTATAGTTTTAGGGATCTTGCTGTGTTTAGTTTAATTGTTTAATATTTTATTTGCTGTGGCGCAAGTTTTGGCGTTCAAGTCAAGTGACAGTGGCGCCGCGTTCGGTGGCGGAGCGAACTATTTCGTTGCCGCGTTCATGTTGGCGCATGCGCGGCGAGTTAAGCGGGGTTTTAGAAGGCCCAAAACCCTACAATAAGTGCATATTTAGGAAGAGTGGTGTCTCCCGACACAGGCCATTTAGCTTAAAGGGAGACACCAATCACTATACTGTTTAAAACCTGTTTGTAATGCCCAAATAAATTTAAATATATTTTATTTATTTTCTTCCACCGATTTTCGGTGATGGCGGCCAAACTCGCGGAGATCAGCCAACTGCGCAGGACTTGTTTTTAGTGCCCAAGTATTTGTGCTACACACAGGAGCACTCTCTCCTTCAATCTCTTAGTCTGATGCGACAGATTAAATGACACCACCAGAGATAAATCTGACAGCATGGATCTTCTTAATTTCCTATTGCCTGGAAGATATTGCTACATTAGCAATAAGGCCGCCAATTGTACTACTTTTCTTTTTAGCAATTTGTAATTTCTGTGTTTTTGTGCAATAAAGTATATTGTATTGTGTATTGTAATTTTAGGACAATCAGGTGATCAGCCTGCAATGTCCTAACCAAACTAGAAACAACAACACAAAGTCAGTTATTAAGAATTAGGCAGAGGGTCAACAACAATAAAAGCTGAGGGGAAATTTTGATAGGATTTTGTATTTCTGTAACTTAGTACCTTTTAGACTTTGATAAAATTTTGTGACGGATAGCAGGGGCAGATATTTAGCAGGTGATAAGGGTTGCTTAGTCAACGACACTGAACAACTTTCACCAGAAAATTCTTACAGGAAGAAAAAAAACAGACATTTCCATACAAAATTTTCACCTCGATCAGACAATTTGTATGGAAAAGCATTTTTTTAACTTCCTGAGAAAAAATGCTGCTGATAGTTGTTCAGTGTCGTTGACTGAACAACCCCTATCAGTTTGCTGGACGCTGTCCTTTACACCTGGTTTAGTATTTCCAACTCAGTTTTAGAATAAAGAAGATCATGTTTCTAAAATAAGTTTTAGCTATTAGATATGACAACATTTTGAAATAACAGTTTTAATTAATTAGCTAATTTGCCTACACATACTCGTAATCATTTATTATTGAAACGTGTTTTTGAATAACTAAGATTTCTTCCATGCTGGACTGGGAGCGATAGAAAAGCATAGAATGTTCCAGCTGCCCTTCCTCCCGGGCATGCTGTTAGCAAAAGGGACTCAAAGGTTACACAGTGTATTGTAATTTAGGCGATGGGCTGACAACCTGTCACTATAGCAATACAAATTACAATCTAAAATTGCCCTCAATTTTTGTCAGACGAGGCGAAAGCGCCTTTTACGAGGCGTTTAACGCTCTGCCTTCCTATGTATGTTTTTGATTAAAAAGACGTGAAACTTTGTTTACTTTTATTCTAAAACTGAGTTGGAAATACAGGGGATGTTCAAACGGTCGATCGCAAGGGACCAAATCGAAGAATTTTAGTATGAAACGAATCGTAATGTGTTGCTAATGATAACGAATGATTTGGTTATACATAGTAAGTTATACTTACTAAAAAAAACTCAAGAAGTTTAACATTACTATGGAACACTAAATGAATTATATGAATACAACAAACGGTCCTACATACATACATTTAATCACGCCTTTATCCCTAATGGGGTAAGCAGAGCGTAAACGACGTAAACAAAGGTCGTTCCGCCACGTCTGACAAAGTTTTGAGGGTTATTTAAGATAGATTTGTAGGTATATTGCTGTAGTGACAGGTTGTCAGCCCATCGCCTAAATCGCAATATACTAAAACCCTCAGATCCCTTATTTTGTTTTTACAGCATGCATGGGAGGAAATGCAGCTGGCACATTCTTTGTTTTTCTCTCGCTCCCAAGCCAGCATGGATGAAAACAAACGGTCCTTACTAACTATAAAAATATTTAGCCAGAAAATTATAGGTAAATAAATGACCAATGGCCACTACCACAAAAAAGTATAAGTTTTGTTCAATACATTTAAATTATTATTACGAAGGTAGACAAATATGTTTGCCCTTAGAAGATGTCAACGTTTGCCTCACCAGGTCACACGGCACACGTGTCCTGACCATGGAACGTGCAACCTCTCCGAAATATAGAGGCCTGTTAAATAAAACTAACCGTCCAACCTGATTTTTCTTAGTAACATATATATACATACATTAAATCACGCCTTTATCCCTTACGGGGTAGGCAGAGCGTAAAACGCCTCGTGAAAGGCGCTATCGCCACGTGTGACAAAAAATGAGAATAAAATTAAATTGTCATGTTGTTGTTGTATTGTTGTGATTGTTGTCAGCCCATCGCCTAAATTACAATATACTGTACCCGTCGAATCCCTTTTGCTGATTTCTACAGCATGCCCGGGAGGAAGGGCAGCTGGAACATTCTATGTTTTTCTATCTCTCCCAGGCCAGCATGGAAGAAACCTTATTCTAAATACATGATTGTTTACTTACGCGTCCAGTAAACGGTAAATCGCTGCTATTCTTAACAAAGACATTCATCTCAATCCCGCGGTCGAATGGAGGATAGTACCCGGGTATCTCTGAACCACTCACACCAGGATCTAGAAAACAAGATTTTATCAAGGTAAGCCAAACAAAAAAAACACATTTAAGTACTTTATAGTTTCGACATAATTCCGATAGTTGGAGGTCTTCTTCTGTCGAGTGGGTATCGAGTCTATGGACCCGATGAACCCTGGTGTCAGAGTTTTTAAACCGCCTAGTAGCACAACTATCAGGCATCTGACATGGTTTTGTGTAACGACCACTATCAAAGACAGCGACCGGGACCGACGGCTTAACGTGCCCTTCGAAGCACAAAATCTTTTTATTTTCGGACAATCAGGTGATTCAGCCTGCAATGTCCTACCCAAACTGGGGAAAAATTCACAAAGTGATAAATTCTCAAATATCAATTTTGTGTTTTACCCCCTGGGAATCGAACCCAGGACCTCCGGATCGGGATCCCATGGCACTAGCCACTAGACCACGGAGGCAGTTAAGTTAGTTGGAGGTGGAATTCTTCAAAGGGAAGCCGACAGGGATCGGCTTTTATGGACCCTTCGCCACTAATATCTTATAAATAGTGCCTATTTTCGTTAGAGGGTAGTCAGATAACGAATGATCAGTTAAAACCAGTTTCGTAATTTACATACATACATAAAATCACGCCTTTATCCGTAATGCTATAGGCCTACCTAAATAAAGGTCGTTCCGCCACGTCTGACAAAGTTTAGAGGATTATTTAAGATGGATTTGTAGGTATATTGCTGTAGTGACAGGTTGTAAGCCGATATCGCCTAAATTGCAATATACTAATACCTTCGGATCCCTGAGCTGGTTTTTACAGCATGCCCGGGAGGAAATGCAGATGGCACATTTTATGTTTTTTCTCGCTCTCAGTCCTGCATGGAATCGTAATTTATAAAATTATTTATTTGCAGGGGATAGTTTTCCGCAAAGTGAAAAGGGTTGCTCAGTCAATAAAAGTGAACGTTTTTCACAATTTTTTACTCTATTATGTATTTTTTCGCTTCCCTGTGCAAATTGTCTGATCGAGGTGGTCATTCGAGATGGGTAGAAAAGAAAAACATTTTACGGAAGTTTATTTGTAAAACTTGTTTAGTTTCGATGATTGAGCAATCACTATCAGTTTGCAGAAACCGTTTATAATTTACAGTTCGAAACTCACCAATAATTATTACATAGTGCATTCCACTGTTATGTATTTCCTCCACAAACTCAGGTAACCCTTTATATGCTAGTTGGTCATATGTAAAGTCATTATTTCCACTCATGTAGTCTATGTCGTTCCATTGAACATCCTGAATGAAAAGAGAATAAAAAATAATTTAAACATGAGTATTATACGAGTGGCGACTGTAATAAAAAAAGTCTAGGAGATTTCAGATATATTCACTATATTTATACATACATACATATAATCACGCCTTTATCCCTAATGGGGTAGGCAGAGCGTAAACAACCTAAACAAAGGTTGTTCCGCCACGACTGACAAAGTTTTGAGGGTTATTTAAGATAGATTTGTAGGTATATTGCTAAAGTGACAGGTTGTCAGCCCCATCGCCTAAATTATAATATACTGAAACCCTCGGATCCCTTAGCTGGTTTTTACAGCATGCCCGGGAGGAAATGCAGCTGGCACATTCTATGTTTTTCTCTCGCTCCCAGGCCAGCATGGAAGATATTTTTTAATTAATATACAATATTTATGTATTACTATGTAGGTATAAGTAATTTATATGTATGACTACCAGGCCACTCAGAAAGTATTGCGATAAATAGTTTTTATATATGGCAGACTGGCTGGTTAGAATCTTTTTTGAAAATATGATTACTTGTAAGTAAAAATATGTGTGTTCCATTTTCAAAATTTCCCTCCACATTTTTTGCGAGCCAATTTAAAGTATCGTGTCTTACTGAAAAATGGATCTGCGCCGGGAACATTTTAGAGCTATGATTTTTTACGATTTCAAGTGTCGCCTGAAACCGGATGAATCGTTCGATAGACTTCAAATGGCATTTATGGATGAAAGCCCCTCCAAGGCAACCGTGTATCGTTGGTATAACGAATTTAGGCGCGTTCGACCATCCTTGGGGGATGAAGAAAGAAGCGGTCGCCCTTTGACGGCTATTACGGAAGAAAACGTGCTAGCAGTGAAAAATTTAATCCAAGATAATAGGCGAATTACATATCAGGAGATTCAGCACATATTAAAGATTGGATCGGGAAGCGTTCACGAGATTCTACACGGGCATCTTCGCGTGAGGAGGATAGTATCGCGCTGGGTGCCGCACTACCTCACCGACGCTCAGAAGCAGGCCCGGGTGGAATGGTGCCGTGATATGCTGAACAAATTTGGAGCAGGCTCGTCTCGGCGTGTTTACGACATCGTAACAGGTGATGAGTCCTGGATTTATCAATACGATCCAGAAACCAAGCGCCAGTCGACAGTTTGGGTGTTTCAAAATGAACCAACGCCTACCAAAGTGAAGCGATCTCGAAGCGGGGGGAAGATTTTGATCGCCAGCTTTTTTAATTTGATTGGCCACTTGGCCTCAATTCCCTTACGAAATCAAAGAAGCATTAACGCCGAATGGTATACTACCAAATGTTTACCAGAAGTTTTTTCTGTTGTGAGCAACAAGCGACCAAACACAGGGCTCCGCGGACTACTGCTCCACCACGACAATGCGCCTGCACACACCGCGCTCAAAACGAGGGACTTCCTGGACAGCACACCAGTCAAACTCCTGGGTCACCCTCCTTACAGCCCTGATCTAGCACCGTGTGACTTCTTTTTATTTCCAAAAATAAAAAATCAGCTCAAGGGGATACAATTTTCGTCGCCGGAAGATGCGCTGGCTGCGTTCGAGCAGGCTGTAAACGAGGTGTCTACGGCGGACTGGAAAAAGTGTTTTGAAAACTGGTTCAGACGCATGAATCTTTGTATAGAGGCTGGTGGAGAGTACTTTGAAAAGATTTAATAAAAATATATGTACCTGTAGAACAATTTTTTTTAGTGTCGCAAAACTTTCTGACTGTCCCACGTATTTTGTTATTAATTATATAAATACACCTAAGCAGCTTATCTACATATACAATATATTGCCTGAAATGTATACCAGCCCACTAGTTCAAATTTTATTTTCCTGAGCCCTAAGGTTGCCTGGAAGAAATTTCTGCTTAGCAATAAGGCCGTACCTAAGTAAAAAAAAAAACAGAATAAGGTATTCAAAATACACCTACAAACGGAATGCCAGCGTCTCTGTTAGACTCCCAAACATGCCGCGTAGCATTAATACTGTGATAGCCGAACCTGCAATAAAAAACAAACTTTTTTAAAACGCAACACAATTTATCATTTTCAGCAATATGCCTACAAATCTATCTTAAAATAACCCTCAAAACTTTGTCAGACGTGGCAGTACGGCCTTTGTGTAGGTCGTTTACGCTCTGCCTACCTCATGAGGGATAAAGGCGTGATTATATGTACAATTTATCTCTGGCTTATAGATCCCAGAAAACTTCTTATGCGAATTTAAGAACGCATTTTCAGAGCGTATGCTATGCCTACGTCTGCCATGCTATGTCTGCCGAAAATTTTACTAAATGCGAGCTGCGTGAAATGGCCGGATGGCCAGCGGACTTGCGATCTAATTTATATGTGAGCGAGGAGACAAGTTAAACCACCGAGAGCTCGATTAACACTGTTTATTAAATCTATGTAATGGTGGACGCAGCCACACACACACACACACACGCACATGAAATATTTAACACGATCGTTTTGAGCTTTTGAGGATGCAGTGGAAGTAGGTGTTCTATTGGGTTCCAGATATCATTATCTCAACAGGGATAAACATGGGAAAGAGATCCCTTGCGGGGAAGGCCACTCTGCGGAGATCATGATTAACGGCAGCTCCTAAACAGTTGTATTCTGTTCCGATACGAACAAGCTAAGCTCACAAGAGCGAAGCAATTGCAAACTAATTGTTATGCAGACACTTCTGCATCTGATGAGTGGAAATGAAGACGAAGCTGTGGTCAACAAAACCATTTGTGGACGAACCGATGCGTTACGTTTTCTCTCATATTCATCACAAAGGCCAATGTGCCTTCTACACTGTTCTATTGAAGGCTAATACTACATCGGACGCTTTACAGCTCTTAATTACAGTGAAGAAAAAACTACTCACTTCTTCTTCCTCTTAGCGAGTGGAATAACGACCCAAAGAACCCTGGTGTCAGAGTTTTCAAACCGCCTAGTAGCACAGCTATTAGGCTTCTCACATGGTTTGAGTAACGACCACTATCAAAGACAGCGACCGGGACCGACGGCTTAACGTGCCCTCCGAAGCACGAAACCCTTTTACTTTTCGGACAATCAGGTGATTCAGCCTGTAATGTCTTAACCAAACTGTGGAAAACCTCACAAAGTGATATATTGACAAATATCAACTTTGTGCTCCCCTCTGGGAATCGAACCCAAGACCTCCGGATCGTAAGCCCATGGCTCTGACCACTAGACCACGGAGGCAGTTATTACTCACTTGCACAGATGGAAGCCAGGCGACCAATATGGCGGCATGAAGGGCCGATGAAGTATAGAAGGTTTAGTACTTAACCTATAGCTCGGTTAAGGCCCTCTGACATGGTTCATATACTCACTTGCACAGATGGAAGCCAGGCGACCAATATGGCGGCATGAAGGGCCGATGAAGTATAGAAGGTTTAGTACTTAACCTATAGCTCGGTTAAGGCCCTCTGACATGGTTCATATACTCACTTGCACAGATGGAAGCCACGCGACCAATATGGCGGCATGAAGGGCCGACCTATCACCGCAGTATATTGGGATACCACTTCTTGAGGCGAAGGGCCAATGAAGTATATAAGGTTTAGTACTCCGCCTGTAGCTCGGTTAAGGCCCTCTGACATGGTTCATATACTCACTTGCACAGATGGAAGCCAAGCGACCAATATGGCGGCATGAAGGGCCGACCTATCACCGCAGTATATTGGGATACCACTTCTTGAGGCGAAGGGCCAATGAAGTATATAAGGTTTAATACTCCGCCTATAGCTCGGTAGGTTAGCGCTGGTGTAGGTTGCAAGGCCACATCTGAAAAAAAAATGGGTGTAAAAAATGCTGTCACACTTTAGGTAACCCCGCTCTCTACCGAACTTGCTCAGGCCAAAAAACTACTTTGCCTACTCCCTTTGTCCCGCTTGCCGAGAATCTCCCTCCTTCGTTCTTCGTCCTTAAACAGGCTTCGGACTCAGGTCGGCAGAAGTAAGGCGAACATGGTCAGGTGGGGATTTCCGGCCAGCTCCGATGTGGACTGTATTTGTGGTGCAGTAGTGCAAACCATGGCATACTTAACATCGTGCCCGGCGTGCGGCGTGCGGCGTGCCCCAACACTAGCACGCCAGCGGATTTAATGGACGGCAGTCAATCCGCAATACAAGTGGCTAAATTCTGGGCCGCTACGATGAAATTACTCGTGTTCCATCGACACGCTAAGAAGATGGCATGATCATGACACTGAACAAATTTATCTAATACGCTTTTTCACCACAATTTGATTGTTATTGTGTTATTATATCACCCGTGACCACGAGGCGTACAATCGATTTGAAATATCAAGTAACAATCCGTTCTAAATAACAATCTCATTTATGTAACGCTTCTTCTTTAGTGTGTATTGAAATAGAATATGTCACCTATAGCATTTGAATTTAAAAGCAGCGCGCCATGACTGTTGCCGTCCTTTTCCACTGCCAAGTAAAATGGATGAGATCCGTAAAGGTTCATCTGAAAGACAAAATGTGTAGGTAAGTTACATACATATAATCACGCCTTTATCCGTAATTGGATAGGCAGAGAATAAACGATAGATTCGTAGGTATATTGCCGTAGGGACAGGTTGTCAGCCCATCGCCTAAATTGCAATATACTGAAACACACAGCATGCCCGGGAGGAAATGCAGCTGGCACATTTTATGTTTTCTCTCGCTCCCAGGCCAGCATGGAAGAGCTTACTTTATGGTAGGTCTATTTAAAACCTAGCCAAAGTATAAATGCTTGCAATACTCACATTGGTCGTTGGCGGCATATCTTTATTGAACATGGTATAAGTTTTCCAGTTGGTATCTCGTTTCAATCGGTCCTTGAATTCTCCGAACCCAAATATTTGGTCGGTTGGTAGCAAAGTAGATATTTGAAGGAATTTATCGGATAAGATTAGGACACCGGCATCTTGAGTATTTATACTGAAAACAAATTGTTTATTTTTAAGGTTTAGCTGTATGTATTGAATGTTCGGCAGAATAAACAATGCTACTAAGCTTTAGGATCTTAATCACTTGGCTTGCACCAGAAGCTATAGCTTGCTTTGCTTTCGAAATCTCTAGACAGAGGCGAATCAGAGGTAGATAAAATAGATACTAGTGGTGAAGGGTCCATACAAGCCGATTCCCGTCGGCATCCCTTTCAATAATTCCACCTACACCAAATCCGGACTTACGTCGACACTATAAAGTACTGTGTTATTTTTGCTTACGCTCGATAAGATTGCACCTCTGCCACTGATAGCTACAGACATAATTGAATAGTAAAGACACGGCAAAATAAGACACAAATTTCAAATTCGGAAAGTTATTTCATACAAAACAAACTCACATGGTTACGTTATCAGAGTTCCTTATGATCTTGAAGCCAACACTTCCGCTGTCAACTTGAACTCTGTATTTTAGGTTAGATATCGGTCCCGGGACAGATGGAATCTGTGGTATAGGCGCCTCGAAGCGCTTGTGTTCTGCGTCGTATATCTGTGAAATGGTCATTATTCAAATTCAACATATCTTTATTACTCACACACTTAAAACAAAAACACATTAAATAACAATCACAATAGTTCGGTTTGAGAGTAAAAGGTGAGGGTCTCAGTATTTTGTTACCATGTTACTCGAAGCCACAGTGGTAGCACTGATTTTCAGCCCTTACCCTTTTCATACACCATTTAAAACATCAGAGTATATAGAATTATGATAAGATAAAACATTAAAAAAAATGGTCGAAATATAATTTGCTTAAACATATTTTTTTTGTGTTATAACCCTATTTAAAAATAAATAAATAATAATAATAGTTACAATTAATAAATAATAATAATATTTGGTATAAATAATAATCTTCCATGCTGTCCTGGGAGCGAGAGAAAAACATAGAATGTGCCAGCTGCATTTCCTCCCGGGCATGCTGTAAAAACCAGCTAAGGGATCCGAGGGTTTCAGTATATTGTAATTTAGGCGATAGGCTGACAACCTGTCACTACAGCAATATACTTACAAATCTATCTTAAATAACCCTCAAAACTTTGTCAGACGTGGCGGAACGACCTTTGTTTGGGTCGTTTACGCTCTGCCTACCCCATTAGGGATAAAGGCGTGATTATATGTATATGTATGTACAAATAATAATAATAATAGGTAATTATAGTTGAATAGTGTCTTTGCTTGAATAGTATTTTTGCTTGAATAACGTCTTTGCTTGAAAAAGTGTATTTGAATGATTAATGTATTTGTTTGAATGGTGTTTTCGCTTGATTCTTCTTCTTAGCGTGTCGATGGAACACGAGAAATTACATCGTAGCGGGCCAGAATTCAGCCACTTGTATTGCGCAGCCGCTGGTGTGCAAGTGTTGGGGCACGCCGAGCACGATGTTAAGTGTGCCATTGTTAGCACTGCACCGCAAACACAGTCTACATCGGAGCTAGCCGAAATCCTCATCTGACCATGTTCTCCTTACTTCTGCCAACTTTTGCTTGATTAATGTATTTGCTTGAATAATGATTTAGCTTGAATAGTGATTTGATTTTGTTTGAATAGTTTTTGGCTTGATTCTTCTTCTTAGCGTGTCGATGGAACACGATAAATTACATCGTAGCGAGCCAGAATTCAGCCACTTGTATTGCCGATAAGCTGCCGTCAATTAAATCCGCTGGCGTGCAAGTGTTGGGGCACGCCGCGCGCCGAGCACGATGTTAAGTGTGCCATGGTTTGCACTGCATCGCTAACACAGTCCACATCGGAGCTAGCCGAAAATCCCCACCTGAACATGTCCTCCTTACTTCTGCCAACCTTTGCTTGAATAATGTTTTCACTTGAATAGTGATTTGATTTTGATTGAATAGTATTTTATCTTGATTATTGTCTTTATTTGAGATATATATTTGCTAGAATAGGTCTTTTACTGTAGTAATATTGTGTGTGTGTGTGTCTTTGCATTAATAAGTTTGTGTTCTTTTGTAACATAACGAATACTCGACCTTCACTTGCACAGTATCATCGGACAGATATTAAAGTCCACTGAGACCTGCGACCAGCGCGAAATCAGCCGGATATCCGGACGGATGGCCGCGGGAATATATCACACGCATTCCATGCTTGTTCTCAGTCATGTTGACGAATTTGAACGAGTTGTATTATATGGATTGGACGTGTGTGTTTTAGTGTGTTGGTTGGAATTTTAATGGTTTTTAGTCTTAGTTGTGTTTCTTTGAATGGATTTGTTTCAGTAATGTGTTAGTATGAGTTGTGTGTTTTTGGCGTAGTGTATTGTTTAGAATTGTGTGTTTACCTTAACTTGCACAGTATCGTCCGACAAATACTTGAAGTCAACCGTGACCAGCGCGAAATCAGCCGGATATCCGGACGGACGGCCGTTAGAATATATCACGTGCATTCCATGCTTGTTCTCAGTCATGTTGACGAATTTGAACGTATTTTAGTGTGTCTTTAGCGCAATAGTGTATGTCTTTGGTGCAATACTGTGTGTCTTTGGCGCAATAGTGTGTGTCTTTGGCGCAATAGTGTGTGTCTTTGGCGCAATAGTGTATGTCTTTGGTGCAATAGTGTGTGTCTTTGGCGCAATAGTGTGTGTCTTTGGCGCAATAGTGTGTGTCTTTGGTGCAATAGTGTGTATCTTTCGTGCAATAGTGTGTCTTTGCTTAAACAGTGTGTCTGTGATGTTGTCTCTATAATAGTTTACCTTAACTTGCACAGTATCTTCCGACAAATACTTGAAGTCAACCGTGACCAACTCGAAATCAGCCGGATATCCGGACGGACGGCCGCGGGAATACATCACGCGCATACCATGCTTGTTCTCAGTCATATTGACGAACTTGAACACGCTGTAGCCTGGAGGGTAGTAGCAGAAAGGCGCTCCGGCCATTTTAGCACTTACATAGCAACAGCCTGAAAATATATTTTTTATATATACATAATCACGCCTTTACGCAATATGCCTACAAATTTAAATATCCCTCAAAACTTTGCCAGACGTGGCGGAGCGACCTTTGTCTGGGTCATTTGCGCTCTGCCTATTCCATTAGGGATAGAGGCGTGATTATATGTATGTATGTAAATACGTTTAAATAGTATATCTTTGATAGTGTACGTCTTGCATCTTTGTCTATATTTAAATTAATTTACAATTTGTTTAAAGGCGTCCTGTATACACTTCGTAAAGCGACATATTTGGTACGTTTTTCAACTGTTAGGCACTAGCAAAACTTACCGAAATAAAATTGACGATATTCTATCAACTGTGTAATGTAAGCAAATCACTTTTTCACGAAGAAAATAACACCATCTTGCGATAACTCTAGATGTGTGAATGTTTACGCTAACTCTTGGACGAAACAACCTCTGGACGTGCAATTATGACATTTAACTCCTTACCCCTCTAGACCGATAGTATGAATTTTGGACACAGTAAACAAACTACCAACGTCAGTGTGACTTCAAATTTCGAGGAGAAAAAATACCTTTGAAAATGGTGAAATATGCTGTTTTGTTTAGCAAAACTTATAGTAATCGAATCAGCAATTCTTTTTTCATTTGTAATTGTATTTTAGATCAATATTTTTTGTTATTTTCTTCTAAAATGAATAAAATGCGCGGTGACAGGAGTGAATAATACGACCCAATAAAACATCCAGGGTTCTGAATGCATGTAAACCAGTATGTTGTCATTCTCTAATGAGTCGGATTATAATTGTATTTTTTCCATTCGTTCATTTATTTTTGTTCATCTAGAGACGTTTGACACTATCGATAAACGATATCGATAGGAATTATTTACAGTATCATCACCGGCATGTCGTAGGTCTAAGAAAAACATAAACATTTGAACGGACAACGCTAATATTTTGTGATCTGTTGACTGGTATAAGCCGTGTTTTTCCCTTCTTTCATCCCCACTAGGTTGGCTGGAAGAGATCTCTTATAGAGATAAGCTGGCCTGTTGTGTCCTAGTTTTAAGTTCAACTGTATGTGTAAATTTTTAATACAATAAAGAATATATATATATATAAGCTTTATCTGTGGTCGCGTGACTTTTTATTTTCATTTACAACTAATTATGCCTACTTTTTAGTACGCGTGGTAGTCATGCATGAACAATGTTGGTTATGCTGTTCTTTGTTTAAAAAGCTCCTGCCTCTGTGGTCTAGCAGTCTGAGCCATGGGCTCTCGACCCAGAGGTCCCGGGTTCGATTTCCGGCGTGGGACAATGACTTTGCGTTGTTGTTAGTTTGGTTATGATATTGCATTGCTGATCACCTAATTGTCCGAAATGTAAGATGATCCACGCTGTCGGATGGGCATGTAAATAGTTGGTCCTGTGCCTGATTTATCTCTGGTCGTGTCAGTCAATCTGTCCCATCAGAATAAGAGATTGAAGGAACAGAGAGTGCACCTGTGTGTAGTGATAACACTTAGGCACTAAAAAACGAATCCTGTACAGTTGGCTGATCCGTGGGAGATTGGCCGCCATCACCGAAAATCGGTGGGAGGACTAATTATTATAGTATGAAAATGAATAGGTACATTTTTAAATCGAAGCCACGTAGCATAATAGATATGTGTATTTAGTTCCAAATCAAAACCTAAAATTCAATTTTTTCTTTTCTCGAAGTCGTAATTTAAGCTACGTGTAGCGTGATGAAATCTATGTTTGAGTCTACAAAATATTTAGATGAAAAAAAAAAAATGCATCAAAATCGGTTGAAATACAACCAAAATCAATTAACTGCCAACCCCCTAAATAAGGCAGTATGATATATGTATCCTTTGTTGAGTCAAATGTCACTTAGTTGAATAAAAAGACTCCCATCGAAATCGGTTCAGTAGTTTTGGCGTCATGTGGATATAGACAGATAGACAGATAAATATTTCAAATTTATTGTATAGGCGTTGGTGGTATCGCTAGAATACTTATTGCAATAATATTTTCTTGAAAATATTCAAAGTACAGACAAGACCCCTCTAGAGATTTCTTAGTGTATAGATATATAATGGTATAAATTCCATGAATAGTGATCGATTGGAAAATTTTACTTTACTTTTATTTAAAAAATAATTTAATAAAAACACGTGTTCATATTTCTATGATTCAGGAAACATCATTTACTCAACATTCATTCTTTATCGATTATCGACTAGGGTACAACACTATCTATGACACGATCAAAAAAGACATACAATCCGAATATTTAAAAAGTGTCAAAAATAAACAAATATGTTAGGAAGCGCGTACTTTTTAAATCTGTTCGGGTATTATCTGTCATACCTCCCTCCCCCCTAGTTTTGGTTGAACGAGTTCTCATACATTTTCGTTTGGTGACGCGTCCAGAGGATTATTCGTCTAAGCGCTAACTATACCAGGTGTAAGGGACAGCGTCCCGCAAACTGATACTAGGGGTTGCTCAGTCAACGATACTGAACAACTTCCACCAATATGTTCTTTCAGGAAGGGAAAATAAATTGGCTTTTCCATACAAAATCTTCACCTCGATCAGACAATTTGTATGCAAAAGCCTTTATTTTTCACTTTACACACAGTCCTGCTGATAGTTGTTCAGTGTTTGACTGAGCAACCCCTATCAGTTTGCGGGACGCTGTCCCTTACACGTGAAAGTTTCTAATGTGAATTCAGACCAAAGAATAGGACTTCCTCCTCTTGTTTCTCTACAGTATCGATTTGAACAAATGTATGTTTAAAATGCAAAAAAAATAATTAAAATATCTCACCTCTCTGTATACAAGTAGCATTATCCTGTTGCGGAGCGCAATCGAACCTGTTGACATCAGGTACGAGTGCACAAGCTTCCGCCAACTGCTCTGAAGATAGCTCTACATAGCCCTTTTTGTTTGGTTCCTTTTTCTTTGTTTCCGCAGCGTTCTTGTTCTTAGTGCTCAAGTTGTTGTGATCGTGGTATCTGTATCCTGGGATTTGTACCTGATGAAGATATTTTTGATGTAAATGCTGGCCTGGGAGCGAAAGAAAAACATAGAATGTGCCAGCTGCTTTTCCTCCCGGGCATGCTGTAAAAAACAGTTAAGGGATCCGAGGGTTTCAGTATATTGCAATTTAGGCGATGGGCTGACAACCTGTCACTACATCAATATGCCTACAAATTTAAATATTTCTTAAAACTTTGGCAGTTGTGGCGGAACGACCTTATGTAGTTACATACATACATAATAGTCACGCCTTTATCCTAAACTATTTTTCCAAAGCTGGTTTTTACAGCATGAGGAAATGCAGCTGGCATATTCCTATGCTTTTCTCTCGCTCCCAGTCCAGCAGTGTGGAACATTACAGATAATTATACTATAAGCCAGATGAATAATGTTTCTTAGATAAGAATAATCCTACTTCCAATAGCAACTACTACTTATTTTTGTACATTCTGACATCACTTTTCTTTTTCATCTCTAAAAATACTTCAATATGTCTCTCAATATGCTAAACAATAGTTAAAATGGTAACAGAATGATGAATAGCCGATTATCTCACGATAATTTTCTAAGTGCGACAGAGTTTTTATGTAGCTTCCATACATACATACATATAATCACGCCTTTATCTCTAATGGGATAGGGAGAGCGTAAACGACCTAAACAAAGGTCGTTCCGCCTCGTCCGACAAAGGTATATTGCTGTAGTGACAGGATGACAGCCTATCACCTAAATTGCAATATACAGAAACCTTCGGATGTCTTAGCTGGTTTTACAGCATGCCCGGGAGGAAATGCAACTGGCACATTCTATGTTTTTCTCTCGCTCCCAGACCAGCATGGAAATATGTAATATGTATGTAGCTAGCGCCATGGTATAATAGTTATATCCCTTCCGCTGGCAGCGACATTTTGAAAAATTTCGAGCATATGGCATGTCTTGAGCCTGTCGCTCTGCCAGACATGTTTTCAAATGACTTGTTCCAACAAAATGCATTAGAATTCGTATTCTATTAGATTTCTATTTAATTTAATTGATCCAATTTCAAGTTACCTAACTGCTAGTATACAAAAACATACTTTGTCACGACACTAGAATCAGTTTAAAATACGCGTGAAATATGAAACCTCACCGCGGTCGGCAGCCGTTTGCCAGACGTCAAAATAACGCGAAAGCCGGCAGCCGGCCTGTCTGTCAGTCTAAGGGATATTATTATATGCCATGGCTTGCGTAGCCACTTTCTGTCTTATCCTGCTGTCACAGGTGTGCTGTATGTAGTCTGTACTGTCGTAATAGTAAAGAAGTGAAAAGCGATCTTATTTATATATCAGGGGCCTATTTAATAAAAGTGACAATGACAGAAGAGTGAAGTGACAGTGACATTACTTCCATGCTGGACTGGGAGAGGTAGAAAAACATAGAATGTTCTAGCTGCCCTTCCTCCCGGGCATGCTGTAGAAGACAGCAAAAGGGACTCGAGGGTTACAGTGTATTGTAATTTAGGCGATGGGCTGACAACCTGTCACTATGGCAATACACATTACAATCTAAAATTGCCCTCAATTTTTGTCAGACGCGGCGAAAGCGCCTTTTACGAGGCGTTTAACGCTCTGCCTACCCCGTGGGGGATAAAGGCGTGATTTTGTGTTTGTGTGTGTGTGTGTGTGTGTGACAATGACAGTTCGACGTACATTGCAGAAGTCTCGGTTTTGCCGTCATCGTCTACTTTCTCGTGGTGTTATTTCAACTCTCTGCCGGATTCGTTTGGGCCACTCTTGTACTCCAGTTCATCTTGCTAAAATTAGGGTGCGAGATAACTCGCTCTGTGAGTGTGGGATTGACATAGGTGACCTTGATCATTTATTTTTTAGTTGCCCTCGTCTTTTATGTTCTCTGTACGATGTGTTGCTCTGTACGATCTGACTTCCCGCGCCCTACTCATATGAAGTGTATTTTATCTCTTTTTGACTCTCCCTCTTTTGTTGAATTATTAGCCAAATTTATTTTATATAATAAGATTAAACTGTAATATATTATATTTCTAACTTTATAAATATATACTTTTATTTATTGCTATTAGTATATTGTTTGTGTTGTTTTATGTTTGTATTGTTTTGTTCTAGGTGTGGTGTGTTCAACTCCTGTGGATTTTGTCATCGTGTCGTCAATATAATTTTCTTTTTTCTCTCCTACCCCATCGTGTAATATCTTCATTTACGTGATGGTGGCGGAATTGTGACAACACAAAAGCCATATAACCTAAGAATTGAATTGAATTGACATAATACAAGGAAGGTTATCAGTTACGCAGTGTACATCGAATTGTCACTGTCAAATAGTCATTGTTTTATTAAACAGGCCCCAGGTGACGAAAAAATATCAAATTAATTCTACTGAGATGAAAAAGTCAAGTGTTGCCATTGAATAAATACCGTCTCGGACTGTGTCATCAAGGGCGGCATTTTGATCGGCGTCTGATCATCATGAAACAAATAAAACAATCGAACAATTTTCAAGGAATTAGGGATATTGTGATAATAAAGGTTGTAAGGGCTTCTTTCCGCAATCTGATAGGCTCAGTCAACAAAACTGAACAAGTTTCAAAAAGAAAAAAATTAGAAGATTTTCATTCAAATGATAAGATTGAATATTGTATGATTGAGTTTGTTGGTATTGTTTCTTGCCATTTCATTTCTGTAGGTCTACTGAAAGAAATTTCTTCTTTCTATCTATTTTATCCTTTGTATATTTCTGTGTACACACATACATACATATAATCACGCCTTTATCCCTAATGGGGTAGGCAGAGCGTAAACGACCTAAACAAAGGTCGTTCCGCGTCGTCCGACGAAGTTTTAAGGGTTATTTAAGATAGATTTGTAGGTATATTGCTGTAGTGACAGGATGACAGCCTATCACCTAAATTGCAATATACAGAAATCCTCGGATGCCTTAGCTTTTACAGCATGCCCGGGAGGAAATCCAGCCGGCACATTCTATGTTTTTCTCTCGCTCCCAGGCCAGCATGGAAGATACAATACATTTTTAAATAAATGAGTTGGTCATTGTCTTTGGGGAAGACTATTTATTTTATATTACCTGTAGTATATTTTTTTTGGTGAAAGTTGTTCAGCTTTGTTGACTCAGCAGAGCAATCCCTATCGGTTTGTAGAAAACTGTCCCTTACACCCTTTATTTATAACGAAACATTTACCTTTTCAAATGGAATAGGAGACAAAGGCTTCTTGATGTTGTCAGGATGAGCTCTCTCCCACAGTTTTCTGAAAGTAAATTATTGTTTTTAAAAACAAGAATGGCAGAGCAAATATCACATAAAAATCATACAATGTATTGCTGTAAAAATATTACAAAGAGGACATTTGGAAAAAAACACATTTACGAAATTACATTAATTTCTTCCATGCTGGCCTCGGAGCGAGAGAAAAACATAGAATGTGCCAGCTGCATTTCCAGCAGGACATGCTGTAAAAGCCAGCTAAGAGATCCGAGTGTTTTAGTATATTATAAATTAGGCGATGGGCTGATAACTTGGACGAATAATTTGAACCCGCGTCTTTGGAATACCGTCCCAACGCAATAAACAACCAAGCCACTACGGCTGTCGTCCTGAGCAGCGAAATTTGTGACTGGTTGCTACTTAGATCGCTTGGACGAAACAACCTCTGGACACGTCGGCTAAACTCTAGACTATGGACCGTCGAGTTGGCGGTTCCCGATTTTTATGGAAGAAGCTTGAGGTATAAGGAGTATTTGTGCAAAGTCTTAAATTGCGGAGCCCCATAGATATTTAGTTTTTTTTTTTGAAATTTCAATAATTTTACCCCATTTTCGAGATATCAGACTCCATTTTGGACCGTCAAGCGTTTTCATACTGGCAAAGGTTTTGTTCATACAGCCTTATTACAATTATATGTTGTAATTAAATGTCAGTTTATGTGTAATTTTGTTGTAATTAAATAATTTATACTGAAAAATCAATAAAAATATGCTAAATAAATAATATGTTATGTTATTTTCTTTATTTTATGCTGTTAAAATTATAAAAAATACGCATATCGAAACGCGGCCACGCCATTTTGTTGCCTCCCGCTATTCCAGCCATCAGCCGCCAATCACTCCACTGAGCATATAATAATAAGAGACGGGACTTCCATAGAACATTTATGAACAGCCTCAAGTGTCAAAATTCAGATAACGAGGCGTAGCCAATACAAGAAGCTCAATACTGCCAACCTAACAACAAATAGTTCATTTAATAGTGACGTAGACCGTAGACAGGAAGATTTAATCGATATCGATAATCTACATTTTTTTAGCCACTCACTTTCCAAACATCAAATTTTAGTTCAAGGATTTAACTGTTGCCTTAATGTCGCACTCCAATCATGATTCTATGTTCAATAAAATCTATGTATTGTGAATAAAATCTATGTCTATAATGTATCTTTTTCGATAAATTGGAGAGGAGTTAAACAAAAAGGAAACAGTTTGTGATCATAATAACTACGATCATGATTTTACAGGAATTTATGTGTCCTATAATACCCCAATAAAATCTTTGCGATCGGAGTTAAAAAGGAAACAGTTTTTGGTCATAATTACAAAACTCAAATATCTTTATTAACAGTATTCCGTTGGGTAAGATCTATCTTCTCTTCATAAGCTGATATCTTAGATCATGTTCATATCATGATTTGCAAGAACATTCCGTCGTATCTGCAACAAAAAAGCCCATTAAGTCTAATAACCAAAGTAGACGATCCTTATATTCTTAGATAAATGTTGACCTTGAAATTGTATTATTTTATTCTTACAAACTAGTTATTTCAAAACTAAATTAAAAATATTCCTGTCGTTCTTACCCACTAACATATTACTAAGACATCTATCTAACTACGGAAATAACTAAAATAGACTAACCTTGTATTGTATCTTTTCCGGAAAATAAACTAATCATATTTTTGTATTTACATTGCATTAAATAACCATATTTACTATCCCCTTCCCGTGGTTAAGGGACTCTTTACTGGTGTTGTACAATCGTGTCAAGAATGTACGTGGTAAACATCTGAAATAGATAGATACTAACTATATGTTTAGATAACCCTAGAAACAAGATATTTTAAAACAATAAAAATAACGCCTGCTATTCTTACCCACTAAAATATTATTAAGTCAAATATCTAACTTAATTGTATTGTTTCTTTTTCGGTAAATCTATTAAGAATATTTTACCGCCCGTGGTATAATATATATAAATAATAATAATAAGCCCGGTTAAGATAAGCCCCCTCATACTTGTTTTTCTAAAATATCTTCCATGTACAGACATAGACCAGGTACAGTTTTATTAGAGGTCGATATAGATCCATTAACTTACTTACCATTATTTGCACAATCTCCTTTGAAAAGGGTATAAGGAAATTCTTTCAAAATGTCATCAGAAAGTGATTTCTTTGTGTTAAAATCTTTATTCTGGAAATGCTTACCACAAACAAATTTTAATTCATGCAATTTTTCAATTGGAATATATGCCAAATCTTCGTTCCCCGTAACCTTCACCCATTCTTTACATCTGAAAAAAAAAATATCGGTACTTTTTAAATATGTTTTTGGCAACACTATTTTTCAGGATCAACATGATTTTCGGATTTTAAAGATGATTTAAATCATGTTTAATTAGCCCAAAAGGAAGTTTACTACAAATTAACTACATTATTTCCACTCACCGATCTTTATCCACAGGAAATTGGGCCATGAAAAAGCGTTTAATGCCGTTTTCACGTTTGGACTTTAGCCCGCATATCTCACACTTTCTACGTAACATTTTTAATTCACACCGAGGTTTCCACACATTAGTTTCAAGTTACTGCACGGCAAAACGAAAACATCACGGCAAAATACACCAGGAAATATTCACTTGTTGTTTTTGTAAATCCAAACACAAAACTGAAATACAAACGCCGACTGACAGATGACAAATGAATGAAAGGTTTGAGGAAGTGAGAGAGATAGAGCGATGCCGCCATTAAAAGTTATCTGAATTCCTTAGTGCGTTTTTTTTCTACCAAGTTGCGACAGACTGAATCACTCAGTCACTGTTCGTTGCTTTCGCTGTTGAGATCGTTTTTTCGTACTCCAGAGAAAACAACACGTGACTACTATGGCGTCTCCGAAGCCCCCGACATAAGTGACAGAACCGAATCTGTCAACCCCGAATCCCACGTGGTCCTTCCGCTCTTACCCCTAGAGTGTATATAAAAACCCGGAGGCGCGGAGGGAGAGCAGCCCCCGCCCGCCGTAACAAGCACAGGGACAGTACGAGCCGGAGCGGCTGAGGCTGGTCCAAAAAGCCGAAGCTGCGCAGGCGAGCTAGGTACCTGTGCTTAGTTACGCTGGGGCGGAGGGGCTGCACTTCCCGGAGCGCCGAAGCAGTGGCAGAAGCCATATTAATGTTCATTTAAGTAAGTTAGAACGGTGACCCCCTGAAGCGAGAACTGAGTGACCAAGCAGGTGGGGGGAGCACTGTTACGTTATCAAAATCGGGGCACCCTGACATCAAGGCGGGTGCGAACGAAGTGAGCAGGGGATTTCGGAGCACCCCGACACGGTTAGGTTAGGTTAAGAAGGCTAAACCAACTTCAGGGCACTCCATGTTGACCCTTGACCTTTGTTGATCTTCACCTCTGACCCTTTGGCGACCAGGACCTACGTTGACCTTTGGTGACCGTGACATTTGACCTTTGTTGACCATGCCCTCTGATGTTTGTTGACCTTTGACCTCTCTTGACCTTGACCTTTGACCTTTGCTGGCCTTGAACTCTGCAGGCAGGTGCTTTTCCACGTAATTTTTCCCACCCTGAAAACTCCCACATTCCCACCGGGGCCCGAATGTGTGTCGGGGGGCTTTGACTATTGGAGACGAGTTTGGGCTGCCGGCGACCTTTTTTTTAATGAGCGGAAGCGATTTCTAACCTTGGCTGTGGACATAACCTCAAACTTCAACCCTCAATATCTCGAGAACCACCCCTCTCCGCAAGGGGGGGATGGTACCGAGGGGATGTCCACCACTCCCCCCCCCCCCTCCCCAAAAAAAAACACGTAAATTCGACGGTCCATAATCCAGACTTTTACCCCGAACATATTTAAAAGTACGCGCTTCCTAACATATTTGTTTATTTTTGACACTTTTTAAATATTCGGGTTGTATGTTTTTTTTTGATCGTGTCATAGATAGTGTTGTACCCTAGTCGATAATCGATAAGGAATGAATGTTGAGTGAATGATGTTTCTTGAATCATAGAAATATGAACACGTGTTTTTATAAAATTATTTTTTAAATAAAAGTAAAGTAAAATTTTCAAATCGATCACTATTCATTGAATTTATACCATTATCTATCTATACACTAAGAAATCTCTAGAGGGGTCTTGTCTGTACTTTGACTATTTTCAAGAAAACATTATTGCAATAGGCATTATAGCGATACCACCAACGCCTATACACTAAATTTGAAATATTTATCTGTCTGTATCCACATGACGCCAAATCTAATGAACCGATTTCGATGGGAGTCTTTTTATTCAACTAAGTGACATTGGACTCAACAAAGGATACATATATCATACTGCCTTATTTAGGGGGTTGGCAGTTAATGGACTTTGGTTGTATTTCAACCGATTTTGATGCATCTTTTTTTTTCATCTAAATGTTTTGTAGACTCAAACATAGATTTCATCACGCTACACGCAGCTTAAGTTACGACTTGGGGAAATGAATAAATTGAATTTTGGGTTTTGACTTGGAACTAAATACACATATCTATTATACGTGGCTTCGATTTAAAAAATGTACCTATTCATTTGCATACCATAATAATTAGTCCTCCCACCGATTTTCGGTGATGGCGGCCTATCTCCCAGGGATCGGCCAACTGCACAGGATTCGTTTTTTAGTGCCTAAGTGTTTGCACTACACACAGGTGCACTCTCTGTTCCTTCAATCTCTTATTCTGATGGGACAGATTGACTGACACGACCAGAGATAAATCAGGCACAGGACCAACTATTTACATGCCCATCCAACAGCATGGATCATCTTACTTTTCGGACAATCAGGTGATCAGCAATGCAATATCATAACCAAACTAACAACAACGCAAAGTCATTGTCCCCCGCCGGAAATCGAACCCGGGACCTCTGGGTCGAGAGCCCATGGCTCAGGCTGCTAGACCACTGAGGCAGGAGCTTTTTAAACAAAGAACAGCATAACCAACATTGTTCATGACTACCACGCGTACTAAGAAGTAGGCATAATTAGTTGTAAATGAAAATAAAAAGTCACGCAACCACAGAAGAAGCTTATACCAGTCAACAGATCACAAAATATTAGCGTTGTCCGTTCAAATATTTATGTTTTTCTTAGACCTACGACATGCCGGCGACGATACTGTAAATAATTCCTATCGATATCGTTCATCGATAGTGTTACGTCTCTAGATGAACAAAAATGGATGAACGAATGGGTAAAATACAATTATAATCGGACTCATTAGAGAATGACAACATACTGGTTTACATGCATTCAGAATCCTGGATGTTTTATTGGGTCGTATTATTCACTCCTGTCATCGCACATTTTAGTCATTTTAGAAGAAAATAACAAGAAATATTGATCTAAAATACAATTACAAATAAAAAAAAATTGCTGATTCGATTACTATAAGTTTTGCTAAACAAAACAGCATATTTCACCATTTTCAAAGGTATTTTTCCTCCGTGAAATTTTAAGTCACACTGACGTTGGTAGTTTGTTTACTGTGGCCAAAATGCCTACTGTCAGTCTAGAGGGGTAAAGAGTTAAATGTCATAATTGCACGTCCAGAGGTTGTTTCGTCCAAGGCTGATAACCTGTAACTACATCAATATACCTACAAATCTATGTATGTATCCTGTAGTAAGTTAATTATCACCACAGTGAAACTCATAAAGCAGTGGCTGCAGATGAAATGCTAGTAGGCACTTTTTTTTATTATATACATATATAAATAATATAATCACGCCTTTATCCCTAATGTGGTAGGCAGAGCATAAACGACCTAAACAAAGGTCGTTCCGCCACGTGTGTGAACTTTTTAAGGGTTATATAAGATATATTTATAGGTATCTAGGTATATTGCTGTAGTGACAGGTTGTCAGGCCATAGCCTATATTGCAATATACAGAAACCCTTGGATCCCTTTGCTGACTTTTTTCTGCCCGGGAGGAAATGCAGCTGACATATTCTGTGTTTTCATGCTCCTCCAGCATGGAAGAATTATTTTGTTATTCCTCCAGACTAAAATACTTACCGGTAATGCTCCTCGCCCCAAGCCCCGCCTTGGGCTCCGCAGACGGCCCACCACACGCCGACGCATAGGGCACAGACCAGGGCAAACCCTAGGATCCCTGATCCCATACCGGGTATGTAGTCCCAGATACGCTGGCAGATGTTACGGTTTGCTGAGAACCTTTGGTACCTGCAAATATAAAGTTTAGATCTTAGATAGATAGACATATTCTTTAATGCATAGAAAACAAAACAACATGAAATGAGAACAAATGAAAACAAAAGTACAATGAAGGCGCCCTTATTGGTATGGTAGCAATTTCTACCAGGCAACCTTGGGTAAAGGAAATTAAATGTAGATAATGCGGATGATCTCCTATGATAATGATAGGAATTAGTCAAAACTTTCAAAATGAACACAAATATCCAAAATAAAACTGTTTATATTTACATACATACATACATACATAAAATCACGCCTCTATCCCTTACGGGGTAGGCAGAACGTAAAACACCCCCTAAAAGGCGCTTTCGCCACGTCTGACAAAAATTGAGGGCAATTTTAGATTGTAATGTGTATTGCTGTAGTGACAGGTTGTCAGCCTATCGCCTAAATTACAATACACTGTAACCCTCGAATCCCTTTTGCTGACTTCTACAGCATGCCCGGGAGGAAGGGCAACTGGAACATTCTATGTTTTTCTTTCTCTCCCAGTCCAGTATGGAAGATGTTCAGTATGGAAGATATATTTACCTAGATAAAAAAAAGAATAGGTAATTTATTTGTAAACTGAACAACAAATATGACTGGTACAGGTACACAACACAACCTTTGAAAACAAGTGAAGAAATGTTCTTATTTATATTACTTTTATTTATTTCAACAAATATAGTCACATTACATTATGTATTTGTGTGCTTTTAAAACTCAGTACAAGGAATTTTAGCTATAAATGATATTTCTATGTGATTATTTTTATGAGTTTACTTCACAAACAACATTCCTTGTAAAAACAGAACCTACGTATTTAACACCTAAAATAAAATGTTCATGGAAAATTACAAATACTTATACATCTAAAGAATTTGAAACATATTACTTATCAATTTAAATATTTATGGTTGACTCATCAGTATAAATTTCTACACTTACATATTATTTTGTTTCTTCATATTTAACACATAAACTGGAGACAGCTATTTAGATACACTTAAGATATTAAACTGTTCCTGCCAATGACAAAAGCTATTCTGCAAAAGACATGATAGTACTGGGTACTTGTCTTATCCAACTTAGATATAATGTTGATCAAATAGTATGGAAATGTCCGTTAATAATGCCAAAGTTCTTTACTGTTCATTAAGTGGCATGATTCATTTGTTATTGATTAAAGTTCAATGATATACAAAGAAACATTTGCTGAGTTATACTATGTAGGTATAACAACTTTAACTTTTATTTATATAGTTATCTGCCTCATTGTACAGCCATTACTGCTAATGTCAAAGTGATAAGAGCCCTGTTATAAAGATTGATCGATTTCTATAAATTAAACTAGTTGTCTGTCACAATGACTTCACTTACATTCGATTTTTACTTTTTACTTCCATGCTGGCCTGGGAGTGAGAGAAAAACATAGAATATGCCAGCTGCATTTCCTCCCGAGCATGCTGTAAAAACCAGCTACGGGATCTAAGGGTTTTAGTATATTCTAATTTAGGCGTTGGGCTGACAACCTATCACTACAGCAATATACGTACAAAGCTATTTTAAAAAACCCATAAAACTTTGTCAGACGACTTTTGTTTAGGTCGTTTACGCTCTGGGGTACGCAGAACGTAAACGATTAGGGATATAGGCGTGATTATATGTATGTATGTACATGGACGAATAATACAAGAGGACTGACGATCGCCATACTAGAGAGCGTATCTCGATAAAACATCAAAATGCGAGCAAAACCTAGATGGCGCTAGCGCATTGCCCGAAAAATCCCATTCTGACGTTAATAGGTCATAATATTGAATTAATTCAATAACAACTTGAACCAAAATATCTTTAAGGATTTTTAAAGTAGAAATACACCATTAAATAAACTGATAAATAAACACGGAATTTCATGTATTGAAAACACCATATTTTGTTAATGTCAAAAGATGGCACTACTGCTTGCACTGGCATGTGAGAGAAAATTTTCAATTACTTTACTAGATGGCGCTAAATTACGGTTGCCACAGTACACAATGAAATCTGATTTTATAGTATTTTGATCTTTATATTTTGCTATAATATCGGTTGTTTTTTGTAATGAACAAAAATTATTTTGAAATGCCTTGACATTCATAGTTGTTAATTTATTTTTCTATTTCGAATTGCATGTTTCTGATTGGTTATTGTAATGAACATAGAATCTTAAAATGTATTATTAGAATTACAAATATGTCCAGTCCAGACCTGACGTTTTTAAGTTAATTTAATATTTTTATTGTTTTTCTAACTGTAATCAATTAATCATGCAATGTTGTAAACTTTCCCGCGCGCGATTCAAGCTGTGCTTAGTGCATGGTGCGGGAATAAGTAGTTTTAATTTTTTAAGTGATTCATATTACCAAACACATTTTATTATTATACACAGATTAATAAAAAACACCGAAAAATGCAATTTTAAATAGAATGGCAGTAGGTAGGTATAAAAATACTTATTAAATAAATATCTTCCTTTTGTAAAATAATTCGTTTTTTTAATTTGTCTCCGAACCATCTCTGAACTTTTAGGTAGGAGTGTTCAATAATTAATCCTAATAACATCAGCCATCATTCAGCAAATTCTCATCATAACATTCATAATTTCGCACTATAGAATTTCCAATTCAGTAGAAAAAAGGTCTTTATATTCAAAAACACGTTCCAAAAATAAATGGAATGTGCAGGAACAGAAAAGAGATACTACCTTATGAAGCCCAATGAAAAATCAAACTGGAAATGTCACAGCTGTTGGGATATTCAATATTCCAATAAAAACAATAATAAACCTGTATCTACCCAAAATATAAAAACAAAAATAAAATTACCAACGGAAACTGAAAAAAACAAAAGCCCGGTACTGACATTAAGAATAACCTGCTAAGACGAAATCTACAGAGCTAAATTCAACCAATACAGCTAAGTCTAAAACTCCTAAAAGAATAAATGAAGTATTTTCCTTAAACAACAGCACATCCAGCCTGGAAGACTTGAGTATATTGGACAACACAGTTCGAGCCGGCAGTACTGCAGAATTTAGCCACACCGACGCAAAAAATCCAACCAACCAACTGGAAAGTACCAGTTTTGCAGATAATTTAGAAAAGATATTAGCCCAGAAACTAGAAGCAAATAAGCAATGTTTACTTCAAGAATTAAGAACAACAATATTCATGGAGGTAGAAAAAGCAATAGCAGAATTGAAACAGGAATTTGATCAGAAAACAAAAACGTTAATTTTAGATCAAAAAATCTTAAATTTGATTTAGACAAAATAAACAAGAATATACATACAATAGAAGCAGAGAACTCAAAATTACAAGGGGAATTATTGGTACTCAAAAAACAAATTTCAGAAAACAAATATAATCCACCAGCAAAAGGCCATAAAGAAAACAAACATGACAACGGCAAAAAGATGGCTCTATGGCTTAAACGAAAACTATTGGGAGTCAGAAAAAGAATTACACAATCGGATATTGTACGTATTCCAAGATATATTGAACGTTAACCTGACGGGATACATAGAAGAATTGATAAGGACAGGAAGAAAAAACAACAGAAGGCCTATAGTCATAGAATTGCTTAGCAAAAATATGACTAAGTATTTATTAGAAAATAAATACCTTTTTAAGAATACAGGCATGGCGATTTTTGAATTTCTTGATGAAAAAGACCTAAAATTAAGAAATCAACTAAGACAACACCTATTTAATGCACGGAACAACGGACACTATGCTATACTTCGAGACAATAAATTATTAATAGATGGAAATGAATACAATCCTGAATATGACCCGTCAATGCAAGAAGAAAATTACAGATACGATATTATAGAATCTGAACAGCTTAAATCATCAAATAACTCGACAACCAACATTCCTAAGTCGGCACAAGAAGCCCGTCCGAAACCAACAGGAAAATGTTTTCGTAAATAATGTTTTTCAGTCGTTGTTCCAGAATATTCATAGCGTCAATGCAAAAAAACACTTAGTTGAAGCACTTACGGAAGAATTAGAAGTACACGCTCTTTGCTTTACCGAGACTTTGATGTCTGAGAAAAAGCTAGACATATCATCAATTAGTGGTTATAATTTAGCGTCTTATTATTATTTTATTATTATTATACTAGCCTAAACTGTCCCACTGCTGGGCAAAGGCCTCCCCTTTCTTTTTCCAGGCTTCCCGATTCTTGGCTGTTTCTGACCGTCTTATTACTGTAGGAAAAATGACGAAGGCGGCGGTGTATGTATCTTTTTAAGAGAAGAAATTGAATTTATTGAGCATAAAGATATTGTTGATATGTCTATAGAGTATATCTTTGAATTAAGTGCAGTAGAGATAAAAAACTTAAATACGATTCTTATAGTCTTATACTGGCCAGAACGATATAGGGAACTTCAAACATTTTACCATTCCGTAGAAAAAACATTACAACATTTAATAAAAACAGATAACAAAAAGAATATTATTATAGGAGGTGACTTTAACAATTATTAATTGGTATATTGCAATTTAGGCGATGGGCTGACAACCTGTCACTGCAGCAATATACGTACAAGTACAAGTACAAGTACAAGTACAAGTACAAGTACACCTTGAATAATTCTCAAAACTTTGTCAGACGTGGCGGAACGACCTTTGTTTAGGGCGTTTACGCTCTGCCTACCCCATTAGGGATAAAGGCGTGATTATATGTATGTATGTGACTTTAACATTGATGTTTAAGACAAATGTAAGCTTACTCGTACTTTTCTAAATCTAATGAAAAGCCACAATTATAACCAGCATATATCAGAAATAGCCCGACCTTCCTCTTTTACCTGTATAGATTTACTATTCACAAACTTTTTAAATTCTAATCTAGTCATCTCTGTTGAAGAATATGGGTTTTTAGACCACAAAGGAATACTAGTAAGTTTACCAAACACTTCAAATACACCAAGTAAAATCAGGTATACTGAAAAAAGATTATATTCTGAAATAAATATTCAACTTTTAAAATGCGATCTACAAAAACTTGACTGGAGTACTTTAATGTCTATAAATAAAAATGTGAATGTAAATTATAATATTTTTTTGGAAAAAATTACAGAAATAGTTAATCGTAGTATCCCAAAAAAAATTATAAAGATGAAAAATAGAATAAAAAAATCATGGCTAACCAAAGGTTTAAAGAAATCCTGCATTCATAAAAGATATTTAAAATTTCTTATTACACAAACGAATAGTGAGATACTAAATAACTACTATAAGATGTATGAAAAACTATTGAAGCAAACGGTTACTAGGTCAAAGAAATTGCAAAATATACATAAAATTAAAAAATCTAATAACATTATGAAAGCTATGTGGCAAGTAATAAATGAAAATACAAATAAAAATAACAACAAAAGCTATAAAAATATCAAATTAAAAATTCAAGACTCAACTGTAGAAGAGCCACATTTTGTTGCTAACACATTCAATGACCACTTTACTTCACTAGGAAATCATTCAGATAATAATTTAGCCATTCGTCCTCAAGGCCTTCCTGTCATAGAGCAACAAAAAAAAACATTTTACCTCTCTCCAGCTACAGATCATGAAATATATAAAATAATAAAGAAACTGAAAAATAAAAACAATTCGGGATACAATGAACTATCACCTAAACTTATAAAAAGCTGTGCAGAAGTGCTCGTTAATCCATTGACATTTCTCATAAATCAATCATTTTCTGAAGGTTTAGTACCAGATCTCCTAACAGTATCCATTGTAAGACCAATTTATAAGAAAGGAAAACAAAATAGTTTAGATAATTTTCGCCCAATTTCACTTGTACCAACTTTTTCCAAGATTTTTGAAACTGTTATGTCGCACCGACTTTATTCCTTTTGTGAAATTTTTTATATATTAAGTGAAAGTCAGAACGGATTTAGGAAGAACAAAACAACAACATCAGCGTTATACAAATATATACAAGAAATCTTAAACATCATTAATAATAAAGTATATGCTATAAGAGTGTTACTCGATATGAGTAAAGCCTACGATAGAGTTTCACACAAAATTTTACTTCAGAAGTTACATGGTATAGGCATTAGGGGCATTGCACATAAATGGTTCAATGAAATTTTTCTACAATGAAAATGTTCTGTTCTGGCCCGTATACAATGGGTATAAAAATCTATAATCGTATCCCAAATTATATAAAAGCTGAAGAAAAAGATATCACTTTCAATAATATGCTTAGGCATTATCTAATTCAAAAATGTTTCTATAACTTAAATGAGTTTTTTGATACTGAAATATTTTATTAATATTTTTATAAATTATATTACTAAAGTTTAAAAACCTTGTATTAAGTAGCTGTTAGGTACTTACGAAATATTTAATGTAGGATACTTGATCTCATTGTTATTTTATAAGTAGTCTCCATAGGGTAAATATAGGATATTGTTACAAGTTACTTCATTATTAGATTTATGTAAATATTACTTTAATGTTACAGTGCCCTAACAGGGTTCTTGTTGATCTAAGAATATTATACCATAAGACCTATTTGTACAACAAGAAAGCAAATAAATATATTGAGTATTGATAAGATCATATTATAATTACCCATATAAATATACATACATACATATAATCACGCCTTTCCCTAATGGGGTAGGCAGAGCGAAAACGACCTAAACAAAGGTCGTTCCGCCACGTCTGACAACGTTTTTAGGGTTATTTTAAGATAGATTTGTAGGTATATTGCTGTAGTGACAGGTTGTCAGCCCATCGCCTAAATTACAATATACTGAAACCCTCGGATCCCTTAGCTGGTTTTTACAGCATGCCCGGGAGGATATGCAGCTGGCCCATTCTATGATTTTCTCTCGCTCCCAGGCCAGCATGGAAGAAATATAAAAGAAATATAAATATAAAAACTATTATTAGTTTTTATTTACCTTGAGGGCCCTTCTGAGAAGGCTACCTGAAGCATATCGCAACTGGTACTTCAGTTCATCCACAAAGAATGGCTGCAGCGTCACCTTACTGTACCATGAGTTAATAAATTGTTCTAATATTGCATTATAAAACTGAAACAAAGGAAAATAAAAATACATTACAAGTTTTTTTTTTTCCTTCATGGTATGGCTTCCATCGTTTTGATTCTGCCAATGTCACGGTACAAAGAATACACTGGTATTAAAAAAAAACATTCTTGAAACAAAATAATGACGATTACGAGTGGTTTTTTCCCAATCCAACCATCGAACCTAAAACAAGACACAAAATTACCTTATTCTGAAGCTTCTGCTCGTCATCGCCAATCTCGTAGATCTTTTACGGTTCCATTATCCCCTCCCTTATTTTCCCATTTGAGTCAAAATTCCCCAACTCAAAATCCTAACAGTAATAATAATTCTGCTTCATCTACATTTTCATACAAGAAAACTTTCCTGACCCCCAGTCGTCCCATTGTTCCTCATAATCCTGGATATGATAGATCTGCTCATCAGTCTATCATTTCAGATCCTCCTCCATCACTTCCTAATGGAAGTGCTCTTAATGATAATAATATCACTCCCAATGATAATTTTTTAATGATACTTTTTAATGCTTTAATTAGTATCATCTCCCGGTTTGATGATACCGGCCTACCGCACAATGTTTCTCATAAACTTACTGAGCTTGTCACAATCTTAAACAAAAATGTCCAAATTCCTTCAATGGAATTGTTGCAGCATACGTCGCAAGAAGAATGAATTCATTTTCCTAATTAATAAATTCAAACCATCAGTCCTAGCTGTCCAGGAGCCATGGTTAATTAATTCCTGGTTCCTATTTTAGGATGCCGGGTTTCTCATGTCTTCGGGATGATAGGGCTGATGGTTATGCTGGTTGCGCTATCCTGGTTTCTCGCTCTATTTCTTTTAACCAGCTTCCCCTTCCTGCTCATAGTGATGGTTTATTTGCTGTCGCTATAAGGGCTCTTAATATTTCCTTTATTTCTGTTTATATTCCCTCTCCCTCTTCCGCTATTCTTGCTGAACTCTCTTCTATGATATCTTCGCTTCCTTCTCCTGTTCTGTTGTTGGGTGATTTCAACATCCACCATCCATCTTGGGGTTCGAATAAGTGTGAACCTTTATCTGATATTTTTTTTTGATATCTGTGATAATTTTCATCTCAGTATATTAAATGACGGTTCTCCTACCCGTAGAGTTTATCCTTCACAGAATAGGAGAAGCGCAGTGGATTTGTCATTATGCTCTCCTTCTCTTGCATCTCTTCTTTCTTGGTCTATCCTTTCTAATGCATATGGTAGCGATCATTATCCTATTATCTTATCAATGCCTGAATCTCCTGACTCTAGCTTGTTATCCCTCCCTCAGCCTTTACTTAAGGGGCTTCCCTGGGCTAAGTGGCGCCCTCATCAGTCAAAAAATCATAATTAACTGAAAACAAAATCAATCGAAAATCCGGTAGATCAGATTGAGGTTAAAGCAATAAAGGTCATTTGGAACTTCATAAAGTTGCAACTTATAGATCTTTGCAGTTACAGATAGGAAATTTGCGAAAAACGGCCACTTTTAGCACTTTTACTATCTGTAACTGAAGTGAACACTGAATTATTAATTTATAATGCTTAAAAAAAACTTCAGTACCCATTCTTCAATCTGATCTACCGGATTTTCGATTAATTGCGTTTTCAGTGAGCAATGATTTTTTGACTGATGAGGGCGCTGGCGTGCACCGGGGATCCCCTTAAATATAATCTTTCCAAGGCTGATTGGTCTAAATTCCGTTCAACCTTAAATCAATTAGTTAGCTTGGATAATGTTCAATCTATGTACCTACATTAATTTTAAAAATGCTCTGTTGTCTGCTGCTGACAGTTCTATTCCTTATAAAAATATAGTTCGCAATAAAATCCCTTCTCTTCCCTGGTGGGATAGTGATTGCACGGAGGTTTGTAGAAAACGTAATGAATCTGAACAACTTTATAATGAATCTATGACCACTGACAACTTTGTCGAGTATCAGCGTTCTGCTGCTAAGGCTATTCGAGTTTTAACAGAAAAAAGAAAGTTTGGTTGGCATCGTTTCTGTGAAGGCCTCTCGCCGTCCTCCTCCCCTTCTTTAGTTTGGAGTAGTATGAGGAGATATCGTGGTGCCATTTCCATTAATAACCCATCCTCCAATGACGCTTCCACCTGGGTAGATGCTTTTTTTGATAAACTGGCCCCTCCTTTGGCTCCTTGTCTGGAAGAATCCACTTTCTGTACTCCTTGTAATTCTAATGAAAAGTTTGACGCTCCTTTCACTTGGGAAGAATTATGTACTGTTTTAGATGGCCTTAAAGATTCTGCACCAGGTGTTGATGGGATCCCATATTCATTTATAACAAAGAGTAGTGAATCTTCTAAAAACTTTTTAAATATTTTAAATTCAATTTTTTTATCCAGTTCTCCTCCTGAGGATTGGAAGTGTCAGATTGTTTTACCTCTCCTTAAACCTGGTAAACCCAGTAATGAACATACTAGCTACAGGCCTATAGCCTTATCTTGACCTATGGCTAAGATTTTAGAACACCTTATAAAGAATCGGCTTGAATGGTTCGTAGAAAACAAGGGTATTTTAGCAAAAAGTCAATTTGGTTTTCGCAAGGGATACAGCACTATGGACAGTCTAGGCCTATTTGTCACCGATGCTCGTATAGCCCTGTCCAAGAAAGAACATCTAGTGGGAGTATTTTTGGATGTGTCGTCCGCTTACGACAATGTTCTTCTTCCAGTGCTCAGTCAGAAGTTGCAACGTCTGAGCGTCCCGAAGAGGATAATAAATTTTATATTCAATCTTTTTTCGTGCAGATCTGTTTCGGTTAAGGTTCAAAATTCTATTCTCCCTTCTAGATTTGTCTGGAAAGGCCTCCCTCAGGGGTCAGTTCTAAGTCCATTGCTGTACAGTATCTACACATATGACCTCGAGCTTTCAGTCAACTCCTTTTGTAATATATTGCAATATGCGGACGACATAGCCCTTTATACTTCCTCTAAGTGCATTGACGAAATATCTTCTCGCCTTAATTCTGGAGTTTCTTATTTACATGACTGGTTATTTGGTCATGGTTTGTCTTTGTCAATTTAAAAAAGTTCTGTTGTGGTGTTTACACGTTCTAGAGTTCCCCCAGATACGAGTATATTAATTTCTTTTGAAAATCAAGAGTTTCCAGTTAAAGATAATGTCAAATTTCTCGGTGTATATTTGGATTCTAAATTAACCGGTGTATCCCATGTTAATCACGTCGTTAAAACGTGTGAGAAGAACATTAATGTTTTACGTTCTCTTTCTGGAGTCTGGTGGGGCTCCTATCCTTATACCCAGAAACTCCTATATAATGCGATTGTTCGCTCCCATCTGGACTATGGCACTTTTCTTCTAGAGCCTTCTAATAAAACAGCTTTATCTCGTTTAGACAAAGTTCAATCAAAATGCCTTCGCATTATATTGGGTGCGATGAAGTCGTCTCCTATTCACTCCCTTCAGGCTGAGTGTGGAGATCCTCCCCTTTATTTAAGGAGACAGTACCTGTCTGATCGTTTTCTTTTTAAAGTTTCTCAATTTTCTGATCATCCCCTTATTTCCAAATTACATATTCTATCTGAATTTATCTCTTTTGATAATTATTACTCAAATAAAGTTTATCCTTGTCTTTTTAATAGTTTCAGAAAACTTTTAAGTCTTCCTTGCCCAGTTTATGAATCAAAAATTCTTTCCCTTTTTGAAACCCCTTTTGATGCTATTGTCTCTAAACCTTGTATTAATCTTGAAGTTGGTATTCAGAAAGGCTCTCCTAATGCAAATTCCGATTTAAAAAAATACATATCTGAACACTTGTTGACTGTATACACTGATGCTTCCAAGCTCTCAGATACTGGTTGTGTTGGCTCTGCGGTTTGGATTCCTAAAGTTAATGTTATCCTCAATTTTAAATGCCCCTCCTATGCCTCAGTTTTCACTGGTGAAGCCATTGCCATTTTAGAGGCTTTGCTTTATGTCGAGTCTCATAAACTCAATAAAACCGTCACATTTTCTGATTCGAGAAGTTGTCTGATGGCTATTTTATCCAATCAATTTCGGTCAAAATCTAAATTTCCTTTTGTTCTCCAAATTAAAAGTTGTTTAAAGCTGTGCTGCTCAGAACATTGAAGTCGCTTTAGCCTAGATTCCAAGTCATATTGGCATTCAGAGGTAATGAAGTCGTTGACTCTTTTGCTAAAGATGCCACTTTGTATGGTTTGCCTTCTCACTTCAAAATTTTTTCACATGACCTTCTTCTTTTAGCTTCGCAAGGTCTTAGTTTTGCGTGGAATGAGTTTTTTAAAAGCACTAGTAGCAGTAAGGGTAGATATTTCACATACAGTGTTCCATTCCAACGAAACCTTGGTTTTCCTTATTTGAGGAATCCAATAGGCGTGTTACTTCTACCATTTGTAGACTCAGACTTGGTCATGCATGCACTCCTGTTCACCTGGCTAAAATTCATATCAAAGACAGTTCTATTTGCGAGTGTGGCTTACCCCTGACCATATTTTTTTCAACTGTAAAAATTTTTCTTCCTCTCTTTATGACTTCCTTCCTTCGTCTATTCCTCGTCCTACTTCCTTTAAGTATCTTCTTTCTCTTGTAAATACTCCTTTTATTTATATTTTGTGTAGATATATTAACCTCAATAATATTAGATTATAATAATTGTATTTGTTTTTGTAACCTACTAACAACATGTTTGTCTTTTGTTCTAGGTCGTCAGTACACAGTCTGCTCTCGGAATTTTCTTAGCCAATTAGTAAGAAACTCCTTGTTCTTTCACGAAGCCTTTCCTCTACAAGCAGAGTCAACTTTATAACAACTAGATACTGGCGAAATATAACCATAACCTAAAAGATTGATTGATAGACACAAAATTAGTATAAAAAATTAAAGTAGGTATGTTAGAATACAAGTGGAAGGACAAAACAGTTTATAATTTAATGTTATTAATTTTAATGAATTTGGCTAAGGTATACACGAACGAAGACTGCACAAGGGCTAGTAAAAAGTTAACATTTACTGGGCGGGGAATATTTTTCGGAAGCATCTGGTATAAAGAAAAATTCAGATTAGGGCAGTTAAAGAACATGCGATCAACAGTTCCCTCTTCTAATCCACATTCACACATGGAATGGTCACGAATGCGTAACTTAGCTAAGAATACAGGAGTGCAAACATGGCCCAGTCGCAGACGGATAATTACTGACGTAACAAGTTTGTCGAGATCACGAACTCTAAAAAACCATGGGACAGAAGGAATAGAAGGTTGTATAGCACTATAATGCTTACCAACCGAAACACTAGGTGATAGCCACCAAGATTGCCAGGAACTACGTAAATAAGATTTAGCTGAACAACGAAGATCCCTTGTAAAGATTTTTGGATATTTGTCAATACCAATTTGAATAGCTTGTTTAGCCATAGAATCAACAGCTTCATTGCCTGTAATACCACTATGACTCGGGATCCAAGCCAGTACAACATCAATATTAGAGTTTTGACATCTAAACAAAGCATCTTTAATTTGTAAGCATAATAAAAAAATGGATTTAGAGTGAAATGGAAGTATTTTCAAATCTTGCAAATAACTTGAATCTGAAAATATAATTGATCGATTTAACTTATTGGATTCAATATATAGAACTGCTTCTAAGATAGCTACAGCCTCACCCACATGATCTGATTCTGTATTTTTTGAGGCATCAGTATACAAGTGAAGTCATCCTGGCCAATTATTATCAACAATCCTGTTAAATTGAGAATTAGCACTAGGAGAATCTTTTACAATATCCATATCAGTAACAATATTAGGTGAAAATAATAGAGATTCAAACTCAAAATGAAAAATAGGATTACAACTAATCTGGAAAATGGAATCTACATCAATCCTGCTAAATGACTTAACCAACAAAGGATTCTCCTTATGAAGCCAATAAGAAGAGGTCAGAGTTTTTCCCTTTAAAGAATTAATTTTGTCGATAAGAGAATGTTGAGAAAACTGAATTACATTAAAAAAGAATCGATCAGCTAAGAATTGTCTCCTAAAATGTAAGGGAGGATCTAAACATTCTACTTGAAGGCCGACTGTAGGCGAGGACTTCATCGCACCAACAATAATTCTGAGGCATTTAGCTTGAATCTTATCTAGTTTCGCCAGAGCAAGCCTATTACAAGGTTCTAATATAAACCCGGCATAATCAAAATGACTTCTAATAATAGCATTATATAGAAGTTTCTGACTAAATGGATGAGAACCCCAACGAACACCAGAGAGGCATCTAATAATATTAATATTCTTTTCACATTTATTAACAATATGATTTAAGTGATGTTGACCACTTAATTTAGAGTCAAGTATGACACCTAAAAATTTAACCTTTTCCTGAATTAAAATAGGTTGACCGTCAATTGAGATATTAATTTGAGGAATAGCCCGTTTGCGAGTAAAAACAATAGCAGAACATTCAGGAACCGAAAGCGAAAGTCCATGATCAGAAAGCCAATTATTTAAATAATACAAAGCAGAATTTACACGATTAGAGGCTTGTTCAAATGATGAAGAACGAACATATATAACAATATCATCAGCGTAATGCAAGATATTTCCAAAAGAGAGAACAGTGAGATCCAGGTCGTATGTATACACATTGTACAATAAAGGACTAAGGACTGAACCCTGTGGTAAGCCTTTATAGATAAGTCTCGGAGGAGAAAGACTACCGTTGACTCGAACTGAAATAGAACGAGCCATGAAGAGATTACTTATGATATTGATCAACTTCCCTGGAACGTTCAGATAGTGCATTTTCTGCCTGAGCAGAGGGAGCAGAACATTGTCATAAGCTGCGGAAATATCAAGAAAGACACGAATAACATGCTCATTATCACTAAACGCTCTTCTAACATCTGTAGTAAAAATACTTAGACTATCAAGAGTACCCATTCCTCTCCTGAAACCAAATTGATACTTAGAAAGAAGACCTTTGCTTTCCAAAAACCACTCAAGTCTATTTTTAAGTAAGTGTTCAAAAATTTTTGCTATGCAAGAAGATAACGCTATAGGTCGGTATGAATTTGGATCAGCAGGAGGTTTACCCGGTTTCAGTATAGGAATGACCACTTGCGACTTCCAAGAATCAGGAACAATATTGTGTTCAAAAAAGAGACTATAAAGTTTTAAAATAAATAATTTTGCAGATTTTGGAGACTTTATAAATCTCTTAAAGGACATCCTTTTCGAAGTTCGAAGTATACATGTACAGGGCATCAGCTGTTGCTTCGAACACTTCTTGAAAGCCTAAAAAATGTACAACAATTTTTTCTAGTTTTTTATTGTAGTATCGGATGCAATACGCCATGTACTTTACTGTTGCTACATCACTGGATTCGTCCAGTATTATAGAATAACTTTGCCCACCAAGTTCTTCTAACAGTTCTTTAAGCATGGCTGGTTCCACGACATTCTTTATAATGGCAGAGCACTTTGTTCTGTGTAATTGTATATTTTCCAGAGGACTACCTATACCACAGGTTTTCAAAACTTCTGTCAAATGGTCTATGCTACGGATGGAGCTATGAGCAGCGATATAAGTAGAAATTTTTATATCCATTATTTTTTCTTTTGTTGAAGTGTCTTTTACTGAGGAGTAGCCAAATGATGCAAGCTTGGGTTGTGTTTTAGCAAATCTTAATTCTTTGTCTTTATGTGTTTTACTTTTCATGTGCTTTTCTAAATCAGTTTTGTGTGCACGGAGTGGTGAAACACATAATTTACAATATGCCTCACCTTTTCCACTATCTGTCAGTGCTATAGGTGCTCGAGTTAGCCAATCTGTAAAATAAAAGTGTGAGTTACTTGGAGATTATTAATATTATTATATTAATAAACTCTTTGCCTAGAGGTTTCGCCCGCGTTTGAAATTTCCGCAAGAACATATTTTTCCCGTAGTATAGTATAATAAATTGTATGATATTATCTGTGCCCGTAGGAACTTTAGCTTTAAAATGAGTTATTTCATCATTAATGGAGCAAAAACATCCCTCCATGACCTCCATCCATTCGTCTCAATAAACTTTCACATACAAACAATGTATTTATATAATATTAAAAAATATAGTCAGAAATAAAGAAAAAACATCTCGTAAGTATGTAAGTACTTACTTTTAAATGCTGGAAGTTTTTCCCATTCGTCACGATAATGCTTCACGTATTTTCCGTGCTTTCCCATTTTTTGTCACAACTTCAATACAATGTCTTTACAATCAGACGACGAACGAACAATGAACTGACTGAACACGCACAGCACAGGCTAGGTGATTAAAATTCGTCTAATATAATACGTATAATTACAATGGTTATCAACAGCCAAAGGAATACTTCATTTTAGTTGCATCATAAATTTGGTTACATTATAGCTACGACAAATACTGGGTATTCCCCGACACTAACGAAGGGTGTTGCCAATCTTTTTTGTCCTGATTTTCCTACACTTTTTGCTGTTGCGTGGGTATATATTTTTCTTTTGCTTATGCTCATTTGTGTTGAGATTCGATAATTCAAGAACTTTTCATCTTTTTCGAGTCACCTAAAAAGCCTTTAAGATTTTTTTGTCGCCGATTTCCAATCCGAGTAGCCTAAATGGCGAAAAATCGCCTTCGTTGGCAACACTGAAAATTACGTCTAGTTATTTTTTTAATTGAGTGTTGCCAGTTTTTGGGGCGTTACGGGACGGTCAAGCGTCTACCTTAAGGTGAACGTACACAGGGCGGGCCGCACCGCACGCGCCGTACGCACTGCAGACAGAATCAATCACCTATCGAGCGTCTAGTTTAGCGTCTGATTGTGAGTATGTGATTGTGAACGCAACTTTTCATCAATCTACTGTCAAATATTTTTAATTTTTGGTAACCCTAACCCTGAGTTGACAGTTGGTCGGCTGATGAACTTGATTCCATTCCGAAACTCTTCTTAAGAAAATTAAAAAAACTTGACAGTTTGACAGTTGATATAACCTCAAAGTTGTTTTGATTGCTATTTCAAAGAAAATATCTTTATTTTCGAAAGTATTGATAACGTGCGCCTGTCGTGTTTAGTCTTTAATACGGCTGTCTTTGTACAACGACTCACGTTCAGCTTACATACATACATACATATAATCACGCCTTTATCCCTAATGGGGTAGGCAGAGCGTAAACGACCTAAACAAAGGTCGTTCCGCCACGTCTGACAAAGTTTTGAGGATTGTTTAAGATAGATTTGGTATATTGCTGTAGTGACAGGTTGTCAGCCTATCGCCTAAATTGCAATATACAGAAACCCTCGGATCCCTCAGCTGGTTTTTACAGCATGCCCGGGAGGAAATGCAGCTGGCACATTCTATGTTTTTCTCTCGCTCGAAGGCCAGCATGGAAGTACGTTCAGTTTAATCAAAAAAATATTAGTAAGATTGAAAATAAATTAAAATTACTTGTTTCATAATATCTTACGTTATGTTTAACCTCTTACCCTATTACTATTAGTGATGGGACTCGAATCACGATTGATTCGAATGATTCGAATGAAGGCAGTTCGAGCTCGATTCGAATGAGGTTTTATGTCGATTCGAATCACGTCTTGATTCGAATCAACACCCTGATTCGAATCAGGTTTTGTGATTCGAATCGTTCATTGGCGGGCAAGTCTACCTTAGAGGCCGAGCGATTAAGAGTTTTTTCAAGTTTTTTACTTTTTACTTTGCGATAATTTACATAAAAAAAACCGGTAAACAAAGTATTCTAATCTTTATTTGTATTTGTATTGTAGTTACCTAATCAGTTTTTTTTTTAATGTGGGTACCTCAACAAAATTTTTCTTTAAAAGCGTAGCTTTACTATTAAAAGCGTATTTTTGAGCTTGTGTCTTGAATTTAATTGCGGTGACTTTTAAAAATCTGTGAGATTTTGGACATCATTACGATTATTTTTGTAGGGGAAAGACGTTTATAGTGTAGCGGGTAGGTACATACGTTTTCTTCTGACTCCAAAATATCCAAATGATACACACCATTCACCACACTAAAGTTTATTTAGTAAACATCGTATCACATCAGTTCTTAACAACACAATAACATAGTCTTTTAAAGTATTTGACAATAATATTAGGACAAAAGATTTTAAACGTAATCTATGCGTTGGCGTTCGCGATCGACGTGAAGCTAGCTGCCAGGTATATCCAATCGACTGACGTTCGCACGGATCATCGATCGGTCGGCTCGGCGCAGGCGCAGGTTTGTAGAACAATAGGTCCGACCACCGACCGTTCATCCAGTGGACTCGACTTGACGTGCAGGGTCCATCCGTGTCTCAGGTAAGTATGAGTATTTGTTTAGTTAGTGTGTTGTTTATATTATGTATGTAGATAGTTTATATATGTATTTATATATATATTACATAGATAATTAGTTATTTATGTATGTGTTATGTTTAGTTTTATGTAGGTTTAGTATGATACGATATAAGTATTTATGTATTTATATGTATTTAGACATGTTGTTTATATATTTTACATAAATTATTATAAGTAATAATTGTGGGTCAGCCACATCACTCCCCCCCAGAGACCGTCTCACGGGCGGTAGTAATCGGGGAAGTTTACTCTTCGACCTGATCTTGTTTGTCTTATATTCTCATTTGTCTTTCTTTCTTTTTCAGTTTGTTCTTGACTTTTCTCATTTAACTTTTTTTCTTTTACAGGTTGTTCGTGATTTTTCTCATATAACTTTTTTTCTTTTACAGGTTGTTCGTGATTTTTCTCATATAACTTTTTTTCTTTTACAGGTTGTTCGTGATTTTTCTCAGGAGTTTTTGTCATGCAGTTATCTTCTTGTTCCAGCATGTAAGCGGGTTTGAGCCGGTCGATGGATACGCTGACTGTCTTTCCATTTAGCATTATTTTAAATACTTTGTCTGTCCTTTCTATTACAGCGTGAGGACCTGAGTATGCTGGACGAAGTGCTCCACGAATGGTGTCATCTCTCAAGAAAACATGGCTTGATTTTGCAAGATCCTTGAATACAAATGTTTTATTATTGCAGTGTCTTGATGCTGGTACGGGTTGGAGTGACTGAGTAATCCGTCTTAATCTTGCAGTAAAGTCTGTCAAACCCGTTGTCGTTTTAGTTTGGGAGTGGAAAAAATCTCCCGGTAATCTGAGCGGTTCCCCGTATACGAGTTCTGCTGAAGATGTTTGAAGATCTTCTTTATAGGCGCTTCTGATTCCTAAAAGTACTAGAGGCAGTGATTCTGTCCAGCTCTCTTGTGCGTGGCAGACTATGGCTGCTTTTAGGTGCCTGTGAAATCTCTCCACTAATCCGTTGCAGGCTGGGTGGTATGCCGTTGTACGACGGTGTTGGAAGCCGGCCATCTCGCCTAGGTATTTGAAAAGCGCGGATTCGAATTGTCTGCCGCGATCTGTTACTATGTCCGTAGGGCATCCAAATCTCGATATCCAGCCGGTGATGAGCGCTTTTGCCACTGTTTCTGCCGTTATATCCATGATTGGTATCACTTCAGGCCATCTCGTAAATCTATCTACTGCAGTGAGACAATAGCGATATCCATGAGATGGTGGGAGAGGTCCAATTAGATCTATGTGGACAAATGCAAATCTCGCTTTCGGTAGCTTGAATGTTCCAAGCGCTGATGACACATGTCGAGTAGTTTTAGCTTGTTGACATTTGATGCAAGCTCTCGACCATTGTCTGCAGTCTTTTCTCATGCTGGGCCAAACAAATCGTTCAGCTACTAGCTTTGCTGACGTGTTGGAGCTCGGATGACTGAGTGAGTGGAGGCATTTGAAGACCTGTGTGCGTAGTTCCATAGGGACGTAGGGCCTGGGAACTGGTGTGCTGACATCACAATATAGCTCATCATGAGTTCCTGGCAGAGTTATCTTCTTGAGTTGAAGAGATGTGTCACCTTTAAGGATATGCTTCAATTCTTCGTCTTCAGACTGATGTTTGGCAATCAGTGTCATGTCAATCGGTTTCTCAATGGCATCAGTCCTTGACAATGTGTCAGCGACGACATTATCTTTTCCCGAGATGTGCTGAATATCAGTAGTAAATTGGGAGATGAAGTCGAGGTTTCTGAATTGTCTCGGTGAACAGTTTTGCTTGTATGAGTTGAATGCAAAGCAAAGTGGTTTGTGATCCGTGAACACTGTGAAAATGCGTGCTTCAAGCATGTGTCGGAAGTATTTTATAGCTTCATATATTGCGAGCAGTTCTCTATCATATGGTGAGTACTTCGTTTGTGATGGACTTAATTTCCTCGAAAAGAAGGCCAGTGGTTGCCAATGATCTTCCTTCAATTGTTGTAAAACAGCGCCGATCCCTGTGTCTGAGGCATCAGTGACAAGGGCTAGCTTGGCATCACAATCTGGGTGAGCGAGGAGCGCAGCTTCACAGAGGCTTTGTTTGCATCGCTCGAAGGCTTCAAGGGCGTCACCTTTGATTTCGACGGCTTGTGAACTTTTGACACATCCTGCAGTGAGTTCATTCAGGGGCGCTTGTAATTTCGCTGCACCAGGGAGGAATCTACGATAAAAGTTTACCATTCACAGGAATCTTCGCAGCTGTTTGACGGTTTTCGGAAGCGGAAACTGTTGGATGGCTTCAACCTTGGTTGCCAATGGCTTGGTTCCTTGGGCAGAAATATGATGTCCCAGGAATTTGACGTCTGATGCGCCAAACACGCATTTTGTGGGGTTGATCACGATGTCAAAGTCTCTCAACTTGCTGAACAGTTGTCGAAGATGGGATTCGTGTTCGGTCTCGTTTTTGGAGAAAATGAGGAAGTCATCCAAATATGCGTACACGAAGTTCATTTCTCTCGTGACTTCGTCAACAAATCGTTGGAAACTTTGTGCTGCGTTTCGGAGCCCAAATGTCATATAAGGAAACTCCCACAGTCCAAACGGAGTTGTGATGGCGGTTTTCGGTATATCACCTACATGAATCGGAATTTGGTTATATGCTTTCACCAAGTCGAGGGTAGAGAAGATTGTGCATCCAGCCAAGTTATGTGAAAAATCGTGTATGTGACGTATTGGGTACCGATCTGGAACTGTGATCTTGTTGAGCATCCGGTAGTCACCGCATGGTCTCCAGCCATTGTCTTTTTTCGGTGCTAAATGGAGTGGTGAAGACCATGGGCTTTCTGACGGTCTTGCTGTGCCATTGCGTAGCATTTCCTCGAATTCTTGCTTGGCTATTTTTAATTTATCCGGCGCAAGTCTTCTAGGAGCACAATGAATTGGTGGGCCAGGCTTCGTACGAATGTGATGTACTGTGGAGTGTCGTGGCTCTTTTCTCATTCCACTTGGGCGGGTGATTTCTGGGTACTCTCTGAGAATGTTGTAGTACTTTGATTCGCCAAAAAGTATCTTGATTGAAGAAATGGAATTTGACGTGACTCGTATTGCAGATACAGAGAGTGATGTCAGGTTGTCTATCAATCGTTGGTTTCTACAGTCGACCAATAGGTTGAAGAATGACAGGAAATCAACGCCTTTTATTGGTTTAGTGACGTCTGCCACAATAAAATTCCAGTTGAACTCACGACGTAGGCCGAGGTCCAATTTCAGATGTATGAAGCCGTATGTGTTGATGGTTGAACCATTTGCAGCGTATAGGTGATAATTACTTTTGGGTCGATGTTCGTGTAATGCTGACCTCGGGAAAACGCAGACATCGCTTCCAGTATCCACTAGTAATTGCGTTTTCAATCGACGATCAATGACAAACAGGCGACCAGTTTTAGGGCAATCATCTGTCGCCATCAACGACTGCCTCCTGCATTTCCCGAACGTGAGAAGTCGCAGGGCTTGATACATTTAGTAGATTTCGCCGCAAATTTGCTATGATACCAGCAGATTGGGTATTTCCGATAACTAGATTCAGATCTGGTATGGCTTTTGCTGCGTTGACGAATGTGCATGTCAGGGCGACGATGTGGCGTTCTTGTTCTCGGGAGCGCTCCTATAACTAATGCTGCAATTTCATTAAAGCAATATGTTGAAAGTGATTATTTAGACAGGAAGAGTAATCCCTTGACATATTGGGAAAACAGGAAAAATACATATCCCGATTTGTACAAAATGGCCATTAAATATTTATGTATTCCAGCGACTTCAGTTCCAGCTGAAAGAGTGTTTTCCAAAGCTGGAATTTTGTGTAATCAGCGACGCAATAGGCTTGACCCTGAAAAAGTCGACCAAATTTTGTTTTTGGATAGTTTTACAAATAATAAATAACGTATGACGCTTTTGTTTTTGCTAGAATTTTACTACTACAGTATACGTAGGTAGGTATGTAACTGATTTGTTTAACTTTTATTACTCTAATTATTTTCCTCATGCTTTTGCCTTATGTTATTACTTATTACTCATAAAGTTTCAACGGATGAACATTTCTTGGTTTTATTTATTTTCTATTTAGTCTAATTAATATTATATTATATTATTAGGTATTCTGTGTAAACCATATTGATAAGAATCGATTCGAATCATCATATTGATTCGAATCAACATGGTTATTCGAATCATCGGTTGATTCGAATTGAAGATTCGTATCAAACCAGGGTGATTCGAATTGATTCGAATCTCTATTTTAGATTCGAGTCCCATCACTAATTACTATGTGTAGCGTTGCCAGGTCCTCATACCGAAAAGCCGGACAGAGCTGTGAGTTTGGCCTAACATTTGGGTCAAAAAGCCGGACATCCTGCATTTTCAACAATTTTAAATATTCGTGTAAAAAAACATTATTTTTTGGACTAACATTTTAGTAAAAAAGCCGGACACTTTGTATTTTAGGGGATTTTTTGGTATTAATGTAGAAAATTAATGAAAACCAAGCTTTTTTGATAGTTTACAATAAAACTAATGCCAAATTAGTCTAAAAGTACTTTATTATTAATCAGTCGAGTCGAATTCGGTCTCGATGCGCGCGAATTTTGAAATCTAAAAAGCCTAACAAAACGACGCTTATTTTGGCCGGACAGGCAATCAAAAAGCCTGACTATGTCCGGCTAAAGCCGGACGCCTGGCAACGCTAACTATGTGTATATCTTAGGTACATTTATCAATAAATATCAACCGTGTGGGAGAAAGTCTATAAGTTATAAAATGAAACGATTTTCCAAAGAAAAGAGTATGGGTTCAACGGATCGATCGGTAAAAGAAGAAGTAGAAGAAGGGTAGGATGGATAGTACACCCTACTTAGGGTGTGTAATAAGGGAATGTTTGTTTACAGGCAACTGTTACTAAAATTTTAGGGTTCGCTTTAGTGGACTGCCGCACGAATTTGTTGGAAATATTTATATTGGTAGTTAGCTAGGTGATGTAAGATTATAATTCCAAAATATTATCGTTAGGAAACGTATAGTATTTTAGATATTAATTTTTAAAGTTTATAATTTTGTGTGCAAAAAAGCGCATTTGTCCCTTTTGTTGTTTATAATTTTGCATAAAAAGCGTACCAAGACGTTCCATTTCACTGTACTGTGACTTTTTAGTGCATTGATGCATCAAAAATGACAAAATATTTTGTAAGTTTGAATTTTAGTTGTCATAAAATGGAACGTAAGGAGGGATTTTGTAAGAACAATTTCATGGGTTGTGAGTAATCCATTTCAGATATTAAAATTCTATCCATGTTACTACATTGCTAAGTGAGCGACTAGAATTACAGAAAAGGCAACTGCAATATTAAGATAGCTTAGATTTATACTTTTTAAGGCAGACCGACTGTGTCCGAGCAACCAACCTTATACAGATCAAGAGTGTTTTTAGAATAACGTGAGCGTAGCGAGCCCATGCAGAAATCTTGGTTGACGAGTGGAATTCCATACATTTTGAGGTTAGAACAGGAAAATTGATTAGTTTCCAAACTTACCCCCTCCTCCCCCAAAACCCTTAAATTCAGATAAAGGAAATTCTTTGTTGACCTTTGACCTCTGTTGACCGTGACTTTTGACCTTTGTTGACCTTGAACTCCGAAAGCAGTTTGGACTGCTGGCGACCTTCTTTTTAATAAGCGGCACTTATGAGTTGTTTCTAAAAACTGATGTGGAGACAGAGAAAACAGATTGATTGTATATTTATCACAGAATATTTATATTTATCATAGTTGTTTATGTTTAAATAGATATAATAAAGAGTAATGTTGTGTTCATTGTGGTTTCTGTTGACCTGATAGCGCCATCTATCTAATACTGGAAGAATCAAATTACTATCAACTTGCAAACAAGTGTAATGTAGCGTAGGGCAATGTGTGTATCACCCATAGAGATAGGAAATTCTTATGTCTATGGTATCACCACACCATATTATAGAAAAGTTTTTTTTCGGCTTCTAAATAATAAACAAAGATATAAATTAAAACAAGATTGATATTTTTAATGTTTATTAGTGCGAAAACACGAAACTACTAATTATGTAATCACATAAAATTAATTTACTTTGGCATGTCATTAGGATTAATTACACTAAAATGTACTTTAAAAACAGAACTTTAGACATAATACCCAAAAGTCAAATCCATACGTTATTAGGTAAAATGCACACTGGCGAAAAAACAGTTGTTGCCAGACATTCGGTATTCTCTCTTTCATTCACAATATAAATAATACTTTAGTAACAGTACTTAAAATATCTATGAAATTGGTAGCTGAAAAGTTACGGAGCAATAGTATGGTGACATAGAGCCTCTATCATCAAGAATAAAACAGCGCTGGACCAGGTCCAACGCTTGGCCGCACTGATGATCACTGGGACCTCCCACAGCGGCTTTAAATATGATCCTGGGTGTCTAACCTATTGACCTACAGGTGAAGAAGGTAGCCTTAGAACAATGGTTTAGAATGAGTCCTTTAAATCTTGGAAGGGTAACCATCTGGACAAAGTGCATGTTAGGATAGACTCGGTGATAGGACAAAATATCTCGATGATTCTTGCAAACAACGATTTGATACAGAAACAAGAGATTTTTGATAAGAAGTACAGAATACACATAGGCTCAAGAGATGAATGGAAAATCCACACAGACAACCCGATAACGATCTGTTACACTGACGGATCTAGGAAAGAAAACACCAAATTATCGGGGGCGGGCATTTACATAGAAAACTCGCCACGTCTGTATGGAACAATACCTTTAGGAAAATTCGCCAGCGTTTTCCAGGCTAAGGTGCAGGCCATCCTGGAGTGCGCCGGCGAGTTAGAATATATAGAACTGACACCAGAAGTCATAATTTATAGCGACAGTCAGGCAGCATTAAAAGCGTTAAACAAAACCTGAACAACATCTGCATTAGTCAAGGAATGCAAACTGACTAAACAGATTATGTACCAAAACTAAAGTATCGTCGTTTCAATAGGCCATATTTGAAGGATGGAGACGCAGTAACATTTTACCAGCTCTCAAATAAAAAAATAAAAAAACTAGATATTTCACTCATTCTGCCTTTAGAATCATAAATATCTTGAAATAATATTCCAAGAAATCAAAAAATTTCGTCTGAAATTTGCCGTAATAATTTAAAATTAACATAAATGTAAAATTTGAGCGACATTCAAATGTTACGTCGTTGAGCCTTTTAACTGTCAAACCGGCTAGTGATGTTACTGTGAGTAATAGTGTATTATTCCAAATAACATTAAGTATTAATTTTTTTGCCTCTTTAGTAATCATTCATTTATTCGTCCAGCAGTGAACTGTAATAGGCTGATCTGATCTGTGATATATTTTTAATCGCAATATTCATACCGCCGGGTTAAAGGTAAAACCAACAAACCCTCTGATTTGTTGTTTTGAGTTATGGCGTTTTGAAAGTTTGTGTATCATAAGATTGTACTAAATCGAACATATACTCCAATTGTTTATAAGAAAATCAACGACAGTTTCATAATGGTCTAAATTGTGTAGATATGCGGACTGTGCTCGAGCTGAGGCTCGTAAACAGTCTGCTTACCAAGCTTGGGTAAAAGCTCGTGATCGAAGAGCGCGAGCACGAAGGGTGCGATTAAAGAAGAGAGCATAATGAGTGATTTTTGTTCGTTTAATAATAAAAATCAATCTGTTTGCTAGCAATTGCCGTCTTGACGCTGGCTCTAAATATTCACTCACCTTGCCTCACTGTGATTCGTTCTTAGTCGATATACCCACATTACGCACGAAGCGCTTTAAATCTTCTTTCATAATGCGCACAGCTAAAGAGTGGAATTCCCTGCCTGCGTCTGTATTTCCGAGTGCATATAACCTGACTCTCTTTAAGAAGATTTATTACCTGCTTTGTTTTGAGATTTTGACGATTAGCCAATGGTTTGTTTTCATTCTTTACCGCACGTGTTTTGTATGTATTTTTTTACCTGGAATCGGCTTCCAGGTACAATCATTAGTGCAAGCCTATTAACAATGGATATCCTTTTGTGTGTGGTTGTGCGTTATCAAGTTGTTTACAACTTTGTTATTTATTTGTTATCAAGCGGCACTTATTAAACGCATCGTTTTATCTGTGTCTCTACAGATGTTCATCATATAAATTTACTTGCATATTGATATGCAAGTTGACTGACTGTCAGTCTAACGTTCTCGGGCGCATAGGCAACACATGCTTTCGGTTTCTCTTGGTGTTTTTTACGACTTGGCTACGTATATATTGGACTCTGTGATCTTTCTCTTCTGTGATCGACCTTGGCATTGACTCTGGATACTGTTTCTGCTATACCTGATGACCTAAGCATTCTATACGGACTACGGACACAGTGATATTCTCCTGTTTCGTGGCTTTAGTGACAGTTCGGCATGGCTGGCACTCTACAGCAGTCTACTAGTCAGAGTAGAGGGAAGACTTTAAATAGCCAAGCGCGTGAGTTGGTTCTTGGTGGACTTCCCATTCAATAACAAGTATCGGTTTGAAATACTAGCTACGTATGTTTGACGCTCATGTACATCACTATTTTCCTTAAGGGTACTGAAGGTCACAATTGTCAAATATGGCCTATTGAAACGACGGCACTTTAGTATCACAATTGCCTGGGTGCCAGGGCACCAAGACAATGAAGGAAACGAGATAGCAGACCTACTACCTCTACCAATTCCAGACCAAACAACAAAAGGCGTTATTAATATAAAAAATAAAAACGATAGTAACAGTAGATGGAATAACTTACAGTCCTGTCGACAATCTAAGCTTTTCATAAAATGCCTAGATTTTAGAAAAACGCGTAGATTACTACAACTTAGTAAAAAACATATCAGACTCTTGGTAGGGTTACTGACAGGACATTGCGGACTGAACAAACACCTACACACTATTAGATTAATAGATAACCCAAATTGCCCTGAGTGCGGACAGGAGGAAAGTAGTCTCCACTTCTTAGCCGAATGTCCTAGCTACTCACTGCCAAGATGGGAATACTTAGGAACTGACAAACTAGAGACAAAGGACTTAGAAAACATTTCCTTCTTAGACATCCTGCACTTCTGCAGAGCCACCGGTAGATTCAGGGAGGTGACGCTGACGGAGCACCAGTGAACCCAGTGCTCCACCACTGGGAATTGGGTGAAATAGTTCCAACATCAGGAGCTGATCACCCGTCTGCGTGCATCGCAGCCGACCCACCAACAAGTACAAGTAGCTGAAAAGTGACTGTTTGCGATAATTGGGATAGATCACGCCTCTTTGTGGTACCTTTAAAACTATGGTGAAGGCAAGACACACATATAATTAAACAAAAATACTATCATTAATACATGGTAAATACATTAAAATGACACCAAACTGTCAAAGTTGTACCTAATGCCAAATACATTGCATGTATCACTATTTTAAAATTATATCACAAATAATTACAACGGCACGATATGTCAGAATATTGTACTTCTAATGGTACTACTTATATAAAGAGGCCTCACCAAGATATGTTTTTTTAACGAGTGAGGGCGCCACCGCAGTTTTCATTTGGCTAGTTTAATACTTACATACAAGATAGAAAAGACTAGATTTGCAGCTATTACAATAGCACAGACAATAGTAAGAACAATTAAATGTCAAAAAAATAATTATATAAAATGTACAAAGACAAAAAGTATAAATCATAAAAATACGTTGTATAAAAAATATTGAGCAAAAAAATACAAAATACATAGTTACATGATTGTGCTTCTTTAGATCACCTAAAAACTAGATGCTTATGACTAGACCATTACAAGTTATTAATAAATACATTTAGAAATTACCATTGGCATGATTTGGTTATTATTACTATTTTAAGTTCACTTTATTTAAAGGTAATCGGATTATTTGGATCAGGAATATAATGCATACGTGAAATATCTATGTGTAGCAGCGAAAGCTAGAAACTATAGTTATAAGGATTAATCTCGTCAACAAAAAACTTTGCTTATATAAAATAAGTCATTCATAGATGCAACTCAGGCAAAGTTGTTCGTTATCATGAGTTTATGCGTAATATTTTCATTTATCTGCTAATATGAAAGAAAGAAAATAATAAATTCGTTTCTAGCAGGACTCGAACCTGTATATCTGAGATGCCGGTCCATCACTCTACCAACTGAGCTACAGAAACGGTAGCGGGAGTGACGAATTTATCAAAGTCTTTCTTATGCACACGTCATAGCGACGTTAGCGACATCTAGCGGACACTTCTCTACTGTTTCACTCCCATTTAAAGATGTAATGGAAGGAAAAAATATCGAATACTCGTGTACACTGTGGTACTTAAACCATACGGAGTCACAATCGTCTAAAGTCGGTACTTTAATCGATCGAAGCCGAAATCGGTACTTTGGTATTTTGATACCGAGGTTTACAATAACAATATTGGGTTAGGTTAGATTTTAAAATTGAACATCCAATAAAATACATTCTAGATTCAATCAACCTCAGAACATTCTTTGCCCTTGCAGCCTACAACTGTATTATTGATAATACGAGTATCAGCAGTGGTCTTTAGTTTATGTGTAGAATCTATAGCATTCTTAATTTTCTTTAATACCATGCTTCGATACGTCCACTTTACAGTAAAAGGTTTGTCTAGGACTAGACTTAGTTTATAGATAGACAGTATATTAGATTTATCATTGTATTGGAACTTAGCTCGGTTTCCATTGACTGTGACGGTTTTGATGGGTCTGTCTTGTGCTAAGACGGTGATGTTGTTGACAGAAGGGACTCCGTAACCCCACCAGATGACTTTGCTGCTGAGAATCTCGTCCTTCAATGAAAACTCTATGTGACTGTACTTCCTTTCTTCGTAGCTGTCTGTAAATTGACAATCAATATTTTTAGGTTAACTTCCATACTGAACTGGGAGAGAAAGAAAAACATAGAATGTTCCAGTTGCCCTTCCTCCCGGGCATGCTGTAGAAGTCAGCAAAAGGGAAAAAAAGGGATTCGAGGGTATTGTAATTTAGGCGATGGGCTGACAACCTGTCACTACAGCAATACACTTTACAATCTAAAATTGCACTCAATTTATGTCAGACGTGGCGAAAGCGCCTTTTAGGAGGAGTTTTACGTTCTGCCTACCCCGTAAGGGATAAAGGCGTGATTTTATGTATGTATGTATATGTAATATTTTTAGGATGGAACTATCATATAGGCCATTCGTTGCGACTGATATTTCTTGTGCGAATCAGATATTTTGTTTTTATACTCTCTTTCGCATGAGTCTCCTGACAGCAGGTATATATAATAACATCACAGGTGCGAAAGAGATTCCTTTAAACCTTACTATCTTCATATTCAAATCAATGCCAATCTGTAAGTCTATTGAGAAAGCTCTAATCCTGCAGGAAATAAGGAACAAGCTCCCATACTAACCCACCTTTTCTGTTGCAGGGTTTTGAACTTCACCACATGTTCACTAGGTCATTTCAAGTATTTCTAGTTCAAGCCTCAAAGTGTTTTTTTATTGTTATCCATACAAATTTATGTAGATATATTGCTGTTTTTAAAATTACAAAATTAATAGTAAGCATTAGTACTATTATTTTTTATTGTTATTAATTATATAAATACACCTAAGTAGCTAATTTACTTACCTATACATTGCCTGAAATGTCACTAGTTCAACTTTTATTTTCCTGTACCCTAAGGTTGCCTGGAAGAAATTGCTGCTTAGCAATAAGGCCGCCTATTTGTACTACTATTTGTTTAATTTTATTTTCCCTTGTGTATTTTCTGTGCAATAAAGTATATTCTTATCTTAGTACGTAATTTCTCTTTCATTCCCTTAGATTTTAAAAAGGTAGCAAGTCATTTGGCGTATAGTTGAGCGAAAAGCGTGCAGCCATTTCCTGTTAGGAAGAGCCCAAACATGGCGCGTTTCAAAAATGAATGGTTATGATTTTTTAATTTATACAAAACAGCTAGCTGTAATATAACAGAGTAATATATTTTAGAATCAACTTAAAACGCCCTTTCATTAGATTCACGATAGGTTTACGAAAAAATATGTAATTACCACATTAAACATTTCATTCCCCCACGCCCCCCAGGATAAAAAAAAACTATGAGTCTTCGACTAGAAATACTTAAAATGACCTTGTAAACATATGTAGTGAAGCTTAAAACCCTTCAACAAAGAAATGGGTCACGTTGCGTATTTACTGCAGTATAAGGGCATTCGATGGCAAAGGGAAAAAGATTTCGTGCTTCGGAGGGCACGTTAAGCCGTCGGTCCCGGTCGCTGTCTTTGATAGTGGTCGTTACTCAAACCATGTCAGAGGCCTGATAGTTGTGCTACTAGGCGGTTTAAAAATATTGTAAAATAAACGAATACATAATATATAATAAACTAATACATAAACTAATGGAAGATAGGATAATGCAAACTACAACCAGAACTAGACGAAGGAAATGACAGCAACAGCACAGGATAAAAGTGAAGGATAATAAATAAGACATGGCCAAAAGGTCTTAGATACCAGGCCAAAACCTAAAAAAAATAAAGTGTATTAATGATGTACTTACTGAGGCTGTCTCCGTGATCCCAATACAGTTCCCCCTGTGCCCGGCTGTCGTCCGGCACCACGAGCAGCTGTAGAGGGCGCCGGCGACACACCGTTGTAGTGATGGGGCCAGATGGTGGAGGTTCTTGTAGAGGCAGGATCGCTCCCCCCTGGCCAATTAACAAAACATCAGCACGGAATGTCTTCAAATTAAAAATACATACATACATATAATCACGCCTGTATCCCTAATGGGGTAGGCAGAGCGTAAACGACCCAAACAAAGGTCGCACCGCCACATCTGACAAAGTTTTGAGGGTTATTTAAGATAGAATTGTAGGTATATTGCTGTAGTGACAGGTTGTCAGCCCATCGCCTAAATTACAATATACTGAAACCCTTCGATCCCTTAGCTGGATTTTACAGCATGCCCGGGAGGAAATGCAGCTGGCACATTCTATGTTTTTCTACCTCTCCCAGTCCAGCATGGAAGTACTGACTTCAACAGCATGCCCGGGAGGAAGGGCAGCTGGAACATTCTATGTTTTTCTACCTCTCCCAGTCCAGCATGGAAGTACTGACTTCAACAGCATGCCCGGGAGGAAGGGCAGCTGGAACATTCTATGTTTTTCTACCTCTCCCAGTCCAGCATGGAAGTACTGACTTCAACAGCATGCCCGGGAGGAAGGGCAGCTGGAACATTCTATGTTTTTCTACCTCTCCCAGTCCAGCATGGAAGTACTGACTTCAACAGCATGCCCGGAAGGAAGGGCAGCTGGAACATTCTATGTTTTTCTACCTCTCCCAGTCCAGCATGAAAGTACTGACTTCAACAGCATGCCCGGGAGGAAGGGCAGCTGGAACATTCTATGTTTTTCTACCTCTCCCAGTCCAGCATGGAAGTACTGACTTCAACAGCATGCCCGGGAGGAAGGGCAGCTGGAACATTCTATGTTTTTCTACCTCTCCCAGTCCAGCATGAAAGTACTGACTTCAACAGCATGCCCGGGAGGAAGGGCAGCTGGAACATTCTATGTTTTTCTACCTCTCCCAGTCCAGCATGGAAGTACTGACTTCAACAGCATGCCCGGGAGGAAGGGCAGCTGGAACATTCTATGTTTTTCTACCTCTCCCAGTCCAGCATGGAAGTACTGACTTCTACAGCATGCCCGGGAGGAAGGGCAGCTGGAACATTCTATGTTTTTCTTCCTCTCCCAGTCCAGCATGGAAGTACTGACTTCAACAGCATGCCCGGGAGGAAGGGCAGCTGGAACATTCTATGTTTTTCTACCTCTCCCAGTCCAGCATGGAAGTACTGACTTCAACAGCATGCCCGGGAGGAAGGGCAGCTGGAACATTCTATGTTTTTCTACCTCTCCCAGTCCAGCATGGAAGTACTGACTTCAACAGCATGACCGGGAGGAAGGGCAGCTGGAACATTCTATGTTTTTCTACCTCTCCCAGTCCAGCGTGGAAGTACTGACTTCAACAGCATGTCCGGGAGGAAGGGCAGCTGGAACATTCTATGTTTTTCTACCTCTCCCAGTCCAGCATGGAAGTACTGACTTCAACAGCATGCCCGGGAGGAAGGGCAGCTGGAACATTCTATGTTTTTCTACCTCTCCCAGCCCAGCATGGAAGTACTGACTTCAACAGCATGCCCGGGAGGAAGGGCAGCTGGAACATTCTATGTTTTTCTACCTCTCCCAATCCAGCATAGAAGTACTGACTTCAACAGCATGCCCGGGAGGAAGGGCAGCTGGAACATTCTATGTTTTTCTACCTCTCCCAGTCCAGCATGGAAGTACTGACTTCAACAGCATGCCCGGGAGGAAGGGCAGCTGGAACATTCTATGTTTTTCTACCTCTCCCAGTCCAGCATGGAAGTACTGACTTCAACAGCATGCCCGGGAGGAAGGGCAGCTGGAACATTCTATATTTTTCTACCTCTCCCAGTCCAGCATGGAAGTACTGACTTCTACAGCATGCCCGGGAGGAAGGGCAGCTGGAACATTCTATATTTTTCTACCTCTCCCAGTCCAGCATGGAAGTACTGACTTCTACAGCATGCCCGGGAGGAAGGGCAGCTGGAACATTCTATATTTTTCTACCTCTCCCAGTCCAGCATGGAAGTACTGACTTCTACAGCATGCCCGGGAGCTTAAAATTAGCTTAAAATAAAAATGATGTCAGCTGATAGAATAATTTTAAATGCTTTTTTTATTCAATAGAACTGAACTGAGAGGGATGAACGGAAGAAGGAAACGTACTGCGCCGACCACAAGTAAATGGGATAAGGGCAAGCGAATGATGATGATTCAATAGAATATCACTTCGGAGTCCATTGGATTTTTGTATACTATCGCTTTTATTCATCTTCTTCCTAGCCTTATCCCGTATTTCACGGGGTCGGCTACCTAATCTAGGGGATTGAACGAGGGCACTGGTTTTTACACAGAGCGACTGCCATCTGACCTCCGCAACCCAGAAGGGAAACCAGAGCAAATCCTAGATTAGGTCAGAGTTTTCAATCTGCCAATGCTTAGCACTGGCCTCTGATATGGCTTAACGACTAATATCTACGGTATTAAACGATATAAACCGGGACCAACGGCTTAACGTGCCTTCCGAAGCACGGAAAAAGCGCCGAATAAACGTATATATGATCGCTTTTATTCTGTAAAATCATTTTCCTTTGGTTTTATGTCCATGTGACGTACGTACCCGAACGGATACCATTTGCTGATCGGTGACTTCTATACACTCTTCCGAGGCGAGATACTCGCCGGTGCGAAAGTTGTACCTGTAGCAGAAAAAGCGAATTTAATTAATTCAACATACATACATATAGTCACGCCTTTATCCCTTATGGGGTAGGCAGAGCGTAAACGACCTAAACAAAGGTTGTTCCGCCACGTCTGTAAGTTAACAAAAGTTTTGAGGGTTAATTAAGATAGATTTGTAGGTATATTGCTGTAGTGACAGGTTGTCAGCCCATCGCCTAAATTACAATATACTGAAGCCCTCGGATCCCTTAGCTGGTTTTTACAGCATGCCCAGGAGATAATGCAGCTGGCACATTCTATGTTTTTCTCTCGCTCCCAGTCCAGCGTGGAAGTAACTTATTAATTCAACAGCTAAAGATAAATAACAACATAAAAAAGAACATAAAAATACTTTATTGCACGTAAGAATACAAATCATACAACACAACAGATAACAACAAAAGACAAGTATAACATAGGCGGCCTTATTGCTAAGGTAGCAATTTCTTCCAAACAACCTTTGGGTGAAAGAAAAATGCGTAATTCTACAGCAAATAGTTTTTTTCCATGTTGGACTGGGAGCGAGAGAAAAACATAGAGTGTTCCAGCTGCCCTTCTTCCCGGGCATGCTGTAGAAATCAGCTTAAGGGTTTCGAGGGATACAGTGTATTGTAATTTAGGCGAAAGGCTGACAACCTGTCACTACAGCAATACACATTACAATCTAAAATTGCCCCAAATTTTTGTCATACGAGGCGAAAGCGCCTTTTGAGGCATTTTACGCTCTGTCTACCCCGTAAGGGCTGGAGGCGTGATTATATGTTTATTTATAGGATGTCAGCGGGTCATTGTTATTATTTTAGTGGCGATGTTTTTAAAAGTCTGATGAGTCGAATTGAAGACGAAACAGTGGTAGACAGACAACCGATGTGTTTCGTGTTCTTTGATATTCACCAGAAAGGCCACAAAGCTTTTCACTGTTAAATGTTTTTAAAATCAACCGTTTTATGAGGTTAAATTCCCTGACGTAGAAGCATTTATTTCCAGTGGCTTAACTATAGGGTGGCAGGAATGACAAAAAACGGGCCACCGATCCAAGGGGGCAACCTTTCATTTTTAACAAAAAAATTGCGTGTTTATCTGTTTTTTGTGAAAAGTCGAACTTGCTTCGCTCGCGTTGCGTTTTACTTTTTTTTTGCATGTTTAACCATTAATTTTCGTGAAAAGTCGAGCTCACTTCGCTCGCATTACGTTTTAATTGTTCTGCGTGTTTAGTTGTTTAGAAAGTCGAGCTCGCTTTGCTCACGTAACGTATTAATTATGTTTCCGTTACCTATGTATCACGTTTGGGGAATTAAAGTAGAATATTATTTTCACTGGGCCGCCGGAGGGCCGATAAATCATCAGAAAAATGTTTTTTTTTTTAATGGACCTGTTTGCAAAATACTACAAAGTGTATATAATGCGTCACCGGGCTAAGGCGGGGAGTTGCTACACGCAATCTACACCCTTAAAGAAATGGCAACTGCCTAAGGGCGCCCACTAGGGCTCGAACCTCGGCTTATCGCGTTGCCTTGGGAACTCCTTATCGGAGAAAATCTACCCGGTATGTGCCGGTAAACCCCAAAGTGGGGAGCATAGGAGGGACCTCCGCGACCCCGCCGGCGGGGTGCGCGGTTGCTGGAAGAGCTTGTGCAGAGTGTGGCTCGACTAATATTGGCAGCATTAAACGCAAGAGTAATTTGGTCATCGCCGTCGGTAAGGGCATGCCTAGGTCTTCGTTTGTAACGAGTCGCAGGTTGGGGGGCTCCGAAAAATGTGCTTAAGACCTTTGCGCACAAGTGGCACGCTAAGCGAAAACATGTTTGAGCATGTAGAAAGCATAAGTTCAACAGCTAGCTGGGCGCAGTGTTGCCACGTGCGGCGACTTATCGTACGCTTAGCGGGCATGGCGCGCGCATGTTTCCCAGTGTACCGGAAATAATAAAGTTTTGTGTTCCAAAGATGGTAAGGTACTGTTCCGTGTACGGATGTCTTTCTACCACAAGATATGACTCCAATAAGAACTTTTTTAGATTCCACAGTGATGAGAGACGGTAAGTAAATTCATACAAAATATGCAACCTAATCTATTCTAACTATTCAGTTACAGTGAAGTACTTTGAAACGTTGGTTTAATCAAGAACCAGATTAATGATTGAATTAAGTGATGATTATGACCGGTATAGCAAATGTTGTCAACCCTTATAACACGCACACAAACGCACGCCAAGTGCAACATGCCGCCTGTCAATGTGTGACCAAAATGACATGATAGTTAGGAGTCTCCGAGCTGTGCTAACCCTAATGCCTAATAGGTAAATAAAATGTAGAGAGAGCAAGTATATATCAATGACAATCAGGTGATTCAGCCTGCAATGTCCTAACCAAACTGGGGAAAAATTCACAAAAAAAAAACTTTGCGTTTCCCCCCTGGGAATCGAACCCAGGACCTCCGGATCGGAAGTCCATGGCACTAGCCACTAGACCACGGAGGCAGTCAAGGTCGTTCCGCAAGGCGGGTAGGACCACGGGTGGTTGGTGGTTTTTTTAAAATATTTTTTTTACCATTTTTTGGATGGGAAGTAGGCCTGCGTACTGTTCTCGCCCTCCTCCAGGATCGGTGTGATCATCACGTGAGGACCTATCAGGAACTGGTCGTCTATATCATACAAAACCGGCTGGTCGGGTGCTCTGGAACAGGAAACGTTGTTTTTTATACATACAAAATAATAATACAAGAACTTGATGAAATACCTACGAGGGGCGGCTGATATAAAATCTACTTCAATTGTTAAAGAAAGTTTTGAAAATCGAACTGGCCATTGCAAAATCATATTCTATATTTATTCCTTTTTCAAAATTATGACGCTTATTTTTTTTCGCTTGCTTTTGTTTTTTTTTGGCGCGGCTTTGATTTCACCATGTCGAAAGAAAATTGCAAAATGATGAAATTTGAGCATCGAGCAGTGATTAAATTCCTAAGTAAAGAAGGAAATACGCCTACGCAGATCAGAGAGCGCATGTTAAAGGTGTTTGGTGATTCAAGTCCTTCTGAATTCGTCATAAAGTTTTGGTCGAAGCAATTTAAACATGGCCGTGAGAGCCTGGAAGACGACACACGTAGTGGAAGGCCAATTTCTGCTGTTACTGCAGATAATGTTGAAAAGGTGAAGAACCTGATTCTTGCAGATCGGCGAATCAAGCAGTGGGAGATAGCCAGAGATGTGGGCATTAGCAAGGAACGAGTTCATGAAATTATTCACGAACATTTGGGCATGTCCAAGGTGAGCGCGCGTTGGGTCCCTAGAATATTGACCCCCTTTGACAAACAAAGGCGAGTAGAATGTTGTCAGGCATTTCTAGACCTGGTCAAAGGTAAAGAAGAAGAGACTATCTCTCGAATTGTGACCTGTGATGAAACTTGGATTCGCCAGTGGGATCCGGAAAGCAAACAAGAGTCAATGCAATGGAAATTTAAAGGAGAAAAGCCGCCAAGGAAGTTAAAGGTTCGGCCGTCGGCTGGAAAACTAATGGCCACCGTATTTTGGGATGTCAAAGGGATTTTGATGATAGATTATTTGCCTAAAAATACAACAATGAATGCTGAATATTATGCAAACTTGCTTGACCAGCTTCGTGAACAAATCAAAGAAAAGCGGAGAGGCAAAGTCAGCAAAGGTGTTCTGATTTTACAAGACAATGCTCCTGTACACACAGCCTTAACGGCGAGGTCAGCCCTGAGCAAAAACCTTATAGTCCAGATCTGGCTCCCTGTGACCATTTCTTATTCAAAGATTTAAAGAAAAAATTGAGGGGTCGCAGATTTTCGACGGACGAAGAAATGAAAGAGGCTGTGACTGACCATTTTGACGAGCAAAATAAAAATTACTATTATAACGGCATGATGTCACTTATTTGCAAATGTCATAAGTGTATTTCACTTGCAGGAGACTAGCCATCAAAGTATTTTCTTTCATAGTTAGGTAGATTACTTATCAGCCACCCCTCGTATCAGCCTAAGTAGCTACTAAGTGAAATATTCTATTAGCTTTTTATTTTCTCGACTGTATAAAGTTATCTTCCATGCTGGACTGGGAGCGAGAGAAAAACATAGAATGTGCCAGCTTTATTTCCTCCTGGACATGCTGTAAAAACCAGCTAAGGGATCCGAGGGTTTCAGTATATTGCAGTTTAGGCGATAGGCTGACAACCTGTCACTACAGCAACATACCTACAAATCTTAAATATTCCTCAAAACTTTGTCAGACGTGGCGGAATGTTTAACCTTTGTTTAGGTCGTTTACGCTCTGCCTACCCCATTAGGGCTAATTTTTTCGGCGCTTTTTCCGTGATGTCGAAGGTACGTTAAGCCATATCAAAACACATTTAACAAATATTTTTCAACAGTAGCGGATTGCCCAGATCTTTCACTAACACCTCCAAAAGGTCAAGCAGTAGTAAATATTTCTGAAAATTCCATGTTCTTACAACCTGTCACTGCTAAAGAAATATTTAACATAATCCGTAATCTCAAAAATAAAAGAAGTTTTGGTCATGACGAATTGCCTCCTGTGCTAATACGTCATTGCGCAGAAGAACTTGCTCCAGTACTATCATTATTAATTAATCACTCGTTTCAGGAAGGTACCGTCCCAGATTCATTAAAAAATTGTATTATTAAACCTCTATTCAAAAAAGGCGACAAAACCGATTGTAATAATTACCGACCCATAGCACTTCTCCCTACTTTTGCCAAAATATACGAAACCGCTATGTCTAAAATGCTCTACTCGTTCTGTGAAAAATATAAATTATTCAGTGAACACCAATATGGTTTCATGAAAAAAAAATCAACCTCATTAGCTGTATTTAAATTTATCTCGGAAACTCTAAATATTAATAAATGATAGAAAATATGCAATAAGTATTATGCTTGATATGAGCAAAGCTTATGACAGTCTTATATAACATCCTTTTAAAAAAGATGCACGGTATTGGAGTAAGAGGTTGTGCCTATGAGTGGTTCGTTTCCTATCTCAATAACCGGAGCCAATACGTAGAAATAGAAAATTATAACAGTGATACAGGTTATAAAGAAAATGTCAGATCCAACAAAATAAACGTAACAAAATCTATACCTCAAGGAAGTGTTCTCGGCTGCCTGCTCTTCTTGATTTATTTCAATGATTAGCCCCTTGAAATAAATAACCCTTGTACTGTATTTGCAGACGATATCTCGATAGTAATATCAGCCAAAAATAATGCTGAAGTTAACCTTAAACTTAATAATATACTTACAAAAATAATGCACTGGCTAAACGAACATAATTTACAGTTGAACTTCACAAAAACTAAACTAATCCAAATGAAACCTTACCAAAAACTTCCTTTAGATATACATTTTTCATACCAGAATAACACAATAGAATGCGTAAACTCATATCCATTACTAGGTATACATATTGATTCTAATGTTCACTGGAAAGAACACATTACAAAATTAACAACAAAACTATCGAGGTTTACGTATGCTTTATACGAACTAAAAAAAAATACTGATAAACAAACTGCTCTATGTACCTATTACGCATATGCACACTCCTGGCTTCAATACGGGATAGCGTTGTGGGGGAACGGAACTGATATTCAGCAATTATTTATACTACAAAAGAAGTGCGTAAGAATAATTATAAACATTAACAATTTCGTAAGCTGCAAGCCATATTTTAAAGAATTAGAAGTATTAACACTTACATCGATATACATACTAGAAGCGAGTTTATTAGTCAGAAATAATATGCATCTTTTTCAACAATATTGTAGACCACGAAACCTCAGACCACAAAATAGACTAGTATTTCCCTTTTCTACACTAGAAATGTACCATGGCGGACCCCATGCAATGTGTGTAAAAAAATATAACAATATTCCTGAAATAATAAAAAATGAATGTGTTGATATTAGATTCAAGAGAACATTAAAGAAATTTCTTACTGATAAATGTTATTACACTTTAGAAGAGTACTTTAGAGAAAAAACCTTATGTTAGTATTATTAATAACATTCAATTCATAAATATATAGATATTATATAAATAATTAATATAATAAACGATATGATAATACTGTGATAAATAATGTTCATTAAAATAATAATGTTAATTATTTGTAGGTATATTAGTTAAGTATTACTGTATTTTGCTGTGCCCTAACCGGGTTCATGTTGAAGCCTTACCCTGTATTGTGAACAACTTTTGTACAACATGATTGCAATAAACATTTGAGTATTGAGGCCAGTGCTAAGCATTGGCGGCTTGCAAACTCTGACCTAATCTAGGATTGGGTCTGGTTTCCCTTCTGGGTTGCGGAGTTCAGTTGGCAGTCGCTCTGTGTAAAAACCAGTACCCTCGTTCAAGCCCCTAGGGGGCTACGGGGTAAGGCTTGGGAGATGATGAACCTATCCCAATGAATAAGTATAACATATCTTTACTCCATGCTAGACTGGGAGCGAAAGAAAAACTTAGAATGTTTCAGCTGCATCTCCTCCCGGGCATGCTGTAAAAATCAGCTAAGGGATCCGAGGGTTTCTGTACATTGTAATTTAGGCGATGGGCTGACAACCTGTCACTACAGCAATATACCTACAAGTCTATCTTAAATTAATAACCCTCAAAACTTTGTCAATTGTGGCGGAATGACCTTTCGTTTAGGTCGTATACGCTCTGCCTACCCCATCAGGGATAAAGGCGTGATTATATGTATGTATGTATGTATCTTTACTCACAAGAAGAACAGCGGTGTCACAACAGTGGTTCCTTTAGTATGTGCTTGCCAGAACAGTGTGTAGTAATATGGGAGCATTGTATAGCGCATGCGCAGCGCGGCTATACTTGCTTCTACCACTTCAGCACCCATGCTCACCGGGTCATGAGGCTGAAACAAATTTTTTTATAAAACAAACAATATTATAGTCGCTGTCAGTGGCGAGGGCTGCGATTTTATCGAGGGTAAGTCAAAGCAAAAAAAAAACATTCAAGTACTTTACTTATATATTCAAGTACTTTTTACTCTACTTTATTTATATATGAAAATATTCTGTATGCAAGGGAAAATATTCATAGTTTTACCAAAAATGGTGAGAGGCATAACCGGAACCTTAGAAGCAAAAATAAAATTGACCAACCCCCGTTTAGGTTAGTTAAAGTAAAAAAAACATTTTTAGGTCTAAGTATACAATACTATAACAAAATACCTGACCATATATTAAATTTGTCAGAAAATCAATTTAAAGATACTATTAAAAACACATTATGTCGGAAAGCCATAAGTTAGATGACTATACTAATGACAAAGATGTCTGGAGCTCTGATATTTCAGTGAAGCCTAAGAAATTGGCACACACAGCGGTCACAAACCCTATTTTGAACAAAAAGAAGGACAAAAGTAAGAATAAGATAAAACGAAGGGAGGGGCGCAAAGTGCGAGTTTCTAATGCTTCTTCTTCATTGTGATATAGGTTTATTTTATTTTGTGACACAGATATAATTTAATTTTATTTGTAATAGACTCGCTTGTGACTTTCTAAAAGTGTTCTTAGGAATCTATTTGGAAATAAATGATTTGACTTTGACTTTATAGTTGCGACATAATTCCGGATTTGGTGGAGGTTTAGTTCTTGAAACCCTTCGCCACTGGTCGCTATTAGCATTTCCTGTATCGAAATGCCATAAATGTACACAAAGCCAATCAAAGTGAAAACTCCAATGCGATGTTGCTTGTCTCCAACTAAGTCTCGACGATCATTCGAAAATCAGTGTTGCCTTTTGGGAAATCTCTTAGGGTAAAATTCACTGAGCCTTGGCCCTTTCACATCACTGCAGCACACATGTGCATGTTGTGTTAACTACTTTGATTTATCTGTTTTTTTTATTGTATGTGTCTTTTATTTGCGAAATTTACATGTATTTTGTAGAAATATGAACAAAACGCTTTATCTATCTATCCATCTTTAAAAGTCGTAAATTACACGTTTTCTGAGAGGGAATACTCATGATTTTTTTTAATATTAGTAAGAATTATTGTCACCATAGATGAACGGATGTGAAGGAATTTCCGCAAAATATTCATTAGTTTAAGAGTTATAATGCCTTAAAGTGGTTAGTTATAAAGAGAGGTCCGAACTGTCATGTGACGTCATAAGACAGGAGCGCCATACTAATTACATATAAATTGTCGTTTCGAAGAGAGAGATAGATAGTCTATCTTTGTAATGGTATAATCTCGGTGATTTTTTGATCAATTTTATTTCTGTTTTGACTGTTCTTTTCATAATTTAAGATGTTATTAGAAAATAACTGAAAATATGTTATATGCACGTTCTCTATTCTGATTTAATTTTAATTTCGATTAATATACTACTCAATGAAAATAGAGGAGAATATGCAACAAATTGAGCTGTACACACTTTGGAATTAACATCGGCGTGGTTCCTGGAGAATGGGTAAAAGGCACCCAGCTGCATCCACCGCTTGCACAGCTCCGTCGTAGCGTCGCCATAGTAGCCACAGATATCAGTGCCCATCATAGGAATGCCGAACAGACTGAACGATAGAAGATCTGGAACATAACAAGGGATTCTTAGATGCTGACGTTACATACATACATACCTATAATCACGCGTTTATCCCTAATGGGGTAAGCAGAGCGTAAACTACCTAAACAAAGGCCGTTCCGCCGCGTATGACAAAGTTTTGAGGGCCATTCAAGAAAGATTTGTACGTATATTGCTGTAGCGACAGGTTGTCAGCCCATCGCCTAAATTACAATATACTGAAACCCTCAGATCCCTTAGCTGGTTTTTACAGCATGCTCGGGGGGAAATGCAGCTGGAACATTCTATGTTTTTCTCTCACTCCCAGTCCAGCATGGAAGATGCTGACGTTTAAGTGTAGAAACCTGGAAATGTCTTAAAAGGCTACGAGCAGGGGTTGGAAGGTGCAAGAGATGGGGTTATTCTGGTGACGACAAGTGTGGTTGCGGGGCTACTCAAACTATGGACCTCTTGCTGTCATGCTCTAACCTATCACCTCGAGGCTAACCTTCGGGCAGTTGGCGGCGCCGACTATTGGAGATCGACTGTGTGACTTTTGACATTGATACAAAAAGAAGAAGAATCAATCATTCATCATCTCCCTTGCCTTATCCCGTATCTTACGGGGTCGGCTACCTAATCTAGAGGATTGAACTAGAGTACTGGTTTTTACACAGAGCGACTGTCATCTGACCTCCGCAACCCAGAAGGGAAACCAGACCCAATCCTAGATTAGGTCAGAGTTTTCAAGCCGCCAATGGCCTCTGAAATGGCTTAACGACTAATATCTACGGTATTAAACGATATTAACCGGGACCAACGGCTTAACGTGCCTTCCGGAGCACGGAAAAAGCGCCGAATAAACGTACATATGAAATTCGAAAACCGAAAAACACATTGGTACGTGGTGGGATTCGAACCACAACCTCCCGCTTAGGAGGCAGCGGCCCTATCCACTACACCATCGGGCATCAAAAAGAAGAAGAAGTATAGAACAGAAGTTCTAAATGGTAAATGTGTAGTAGGACTGATATATCGAAATGTGAGTGTAGCACGTCTGTACTGCGCAGCTCTAAGGTCGGGAGTGGCGATGGCAAGCCATGTTCATATTCATTGGCAAGTTACAATAAACAAGGAGTACCAAGATAACTGGAACATTTCAACCCATATGTATTAAACAAGGAGTACCAAGATAACTGGAACATTTCAACCCATATGTATTAAACAAGGAGTACCAAGATAACTGGAACATTTCAACCCATATGTATTAAACAAGGAGTACCAAGATAACTGGAACATTTCAACCCATATGTATTAAACAAGGAGTACCAAGATAACTGGAACATTTCAACCCATATGTATTAAACAAGGAGTACCAAGATAACTGGAACATTTCAACCCATATGTATTAAACAAGGAGTACCAAGATAACTGGAACATTTCAACCCATATGTATTAAACAAGGAGTACCAAGATAACTGGAACATTTCAACCCATATGTATCAGTACCTACTGTGTTTTAATTATATCATCTAGTTTGTTATTTTGTTTTTCACAATGTCACTTCCCCATCCGAATGAAATATTGCATTTTCCTCTCTCTTATAGCATATTATATTAGTTTATTATATTATAATGGTACTTATATATTAGTAGTAAGCAAGTAAGTAAAATATGTTTATTGCCTTTTACAATTTAAAGTATTAAAGATAAAGATAAAGTTTATTAACTGAAAGCCATTTTACAGTGTTCTGTTCTTTTTCTAAAGTTGGGTACAAAAGAAACTCTTAGGCTAATGAGAACATTAAGACATAATTACAGACGATGTCTAAAATAGGCACAATAGCCCGTACTATAGACATCGACTTCCATATCAATTGTTGCAGTACACAGCCATTCACAAGTATTATCCTGTTTATGGGACTTATTTAGGTAACTTAAAGATTAGGTAAAATGGAAAACAAAATTAAAAAAACAATAAAGATAATGGAATAAAAATTAAAAGTGTGTGTGTGTGTGTGTGTGTGTGTGTGTGTTTTGTGAATGTAGATAAAGGTTAGGCTAGAGGCTTAAGCAGGTTTTCAGTGTCCTTATAGGATAGACACTGAAGCCATTCAGAGACTTTTATCTTAAGAGAGTGTTTTGGGAGCAAGTTTATTTTTAATTTTTGATGCAGTTCGTTATACAGAAAGGGACCTAGGAAACAAAAGAATCGATGACTAAAAGTTGTACGAAGTATCGTTGACTTGGCTACCAGGTGATTTCGCTGGGAAGTAATACAAGGTGTAAGAGAGTGCTGTAGCAGAACTGTGAACAATATAAAGAGTTGGCGAATGGTAAGTACTTGGCAGAACTCATACAGCGTCTGGGTACGATACAAAATGGGTTTAAATGTATAATAATATATTATAATGTATATTATATCTAACATAATAAAGAAAAGGCAAAAGGAAATGTCTCAGCTTGTGCTGACTTGACCTAGGTCACGCCAGCGCTGTTTTTCAGCCACTGCCTCCTCCCTGATATCTTATATGGGGTACAAGTGTCGAGGGCTAACAAAATACTTATCTAGGTGCATTCGTACGTAATAAATAACAAAAAAAAAATCTAAACAAACTTAAGTTAAAGAAATTTTGTCTATTGTACCTATTCGTATTTTTGTAACTAGTACGTAAATAGTCTATGTATTCTATTTAAATGTATAACAATAGTAACTGCACTATCCCGCATAATATGAGCAAACTACTCCTTTACCCAAGGGTTGCCTGGCAGAAATTGCTACCCTAGCAATAAGGATGCCTAATTGTACTCTGTTTGTTTCTGTACAATGTATTGTGCAATAAAGAATATTTGTATTGTATCAAAACGCAGACAACGAATACTTTCGTTGGGACTGTCTTGCCACAAAATGTTAGTCAAAGAGGTTCAGGGTCCACCCAAGTTGCAATATAGTATTAGCCAAGTTACGAGATGTCCCAAACGTGACGTCAAAGTCAGAAAAAACGGAAAAGGAGTTTAGCAGCGAAAAGAAACTATAGCCGATGTGGGTTCTAAGTCAGCCAAACTCAAGTCCGCGCTCCTCAACTCCGTTCTTCAACCAGCACCACATTGTGATTTATTTACGAGCTCGTTAGCATGCCTCATGAATGAATGTAAGAAGAATTTTGAAAGAATGATGCCTGTAAGCACTATTCCAATTTAAACAATAATGTCATCATCTCCCTAGCCTTATCCCGTATCTCACGGGGTCGGCTACCTAATCTAGGGGATTGAACGAGGGTACTGGTTTTTACACAGAGCGACTGCCATCTGACCTCCGCAACCCAGAAGGGAAACCAGACCCAATCCTAGATTAGGTCAGAGTTTTCAAGCTTAGCACTGGCCTCTGACATGGTTTAACGACTAATATCTTAAACGATATTAACCGGGACCAACGGCTTAACGTGCGTTCCGAAGCACGGAAAAAGCGTCATATAAACGTACATATGAAATTCGAAAACCGAAAAACACATTGATACGTGGTGGGATTCGAACCACGAATAATATACGTTTATAATATTTGTTTGTAATGTTTGTTGATGAATTGTTCTATTCTATGTGTTTTATTTTTTGTGTAACTTTGTAACGCTTTGGATTCACGTATGTTATGTTACAATGTATACATTTCGATAAATAAATAAACGTCAGCCGGATGCACTCGCAGCGGTGGGCTAGGATCGTCACAGAGTGGACACCTCAAGATGGAAATCCCGTAAAAGATGGAGTGACGATCGCAAACACTGGTGGAGCTCGCACAGGACCGCGAGAAATGGAAGAAAGAAGGGGAGGCCTTTGCCCAGCAGCGGGACAGAGAGGGCTAGTAATAATAAGAAGAAAAGATGAGCCCGATGGTGTAGTGGATAGGGCCGCTGCCTTCTGAGCGGGAGGTCGTGGTTCGAACCACACCACGTACCAATGTGTTTTTTGGTTTTCGTTTCGTTTTTCATATGTACGTTTATATGACGCTTTTTCCGTGCTTCGGAACGCACGTTAAGCCGTTGGTCCCGGTTAATATCGTTTAAGATATTAGTCGTTAAACCATGTCAGAGGCCAGTGCTAAGCTTGAAAACTCTGGCCTAATCTAGGATTGGGTCTGGTTTCCCTTCTGGGTTGCGGAGGTCAGATGGCAGTCGCTCTGTGTAAAAACCAGTACCTTTGTTCAATCCCCTAGATTAGGTAGCCGACCCCGTCAGATACGGGATAAAGCTAGGGAGATGATGATGACGTCCATGTAATTACAGTCTGTGTCCTCACCTGACACGGAGTACCTCATGGCCTGCCACGAGCTGGCCACGTCTCCGCTCCAATGGCCCGCGTACTTGCCGAGCGGGATATTATGAACGGAAGCATACGGTCGTCCATGTAATTACAGTCAGTGTCCTCACCTGACACGGAGTACCTCATGGCCTGCCACGAGCTGGCCACGTCTCCGCTCCAATGGCCCGCGTACTTGCCGAGCGGGATATTATGAACGGAAGCATACGGTCGTCCATGTAATTACAGTCAGTGTCCTCACCTGACACGGAGTACCTCATGGCCTGCCACGAGCTGGCCACGTCTCCGCTCCAATGGCCCGCGTACTTGCCGAGCGGGATATTATGAACGGAAGCATACGGTCGTCCATGTAATTACAGTCAGTGTCCTCACCTGACACGGAGTACCTCATGGCCTGCCACGAGCTGGCCACGTCTCCGCTCCAATGGCCCGCGTACTTGCCGAGCGGGATATTATGAACGGAAGCATACGGTCGTCCATGTAATTACAGTCTGTGTCCTCACCTGAAACGGAGTACCTCATGGCCTGCCACGAGCTGGCCACGTCTCCGCTCCAATGGCCCGCGTACTTGCCGAGCGGGACATTATGAACGGAAGCATACGGTCGTCCATGTAATTACAGTCTGTGTCCTCACCTGACACGGAGTACCTCATGGCCTGCCACGAGCTGGCCACGTCTCCGCTCCAATGGCCCGCGTACTTGCCGAGCGGGATATTATGAACGGAAGCATACGGTCGTCCATGTAATTACAGTCTGTGTCCTCACCTGACACGGAGTACCTCATGGCCTGCCATGAGGTGGCCACGTCTCCGCTCCAATGGCCCGCGTACTTGCCGAGCGGGATATTATGAACGGAAGCATACGGTCGTCCATGTAATTACAGTCTGTGTCCTCACCTGACACGGAGTACCTCATGGCCTGCCATGAGGTGGCCACGTCTCCGCTCCAATGGCCCGCGTACTTGCCGAGCGGGATATTATGAACGGAAGCATACGGTCGTCCATGTAATTACAGTCTGTGTCCTCACCTGACACGGAGTACCTCATGGCCTGCCACGAGCTGGCCACGTCTCCGCTCCAATGGCCCGCGTACTTGCCGAGCCCGGGGAAGGACGAGCGGGATATTATGAACGGACGCGCGCCGCGGATCTCTTGTAGAGCACTACAACATTAAAATATTCAATGTGAAATATCTCGCTATTTTAGTTGATCTAGACACGCGGTAGCGTTTCCAAGCCAAGCCAAACGAACAGACGGGAGAATATGTAAGAATCTAATTATTTACTCACCTACAAAAAGTAATGATATCACAAAAAGTTGTGAGATCTAAAAAGGGAGCTAAGTCTAGGGTTTATTATAGTAATTCTTAGCTCTTCAATAAGTAGTCTTGCTTCGGAGGGCAAGTTAAGCCGTCGGACCCGGTCGCTGTCTTTGATAGTGGTCGTTACTCAAACCATGTCAGAGGCCCGATAGTTGTGCTACTAGGCGGTTTAAAAAACTCTGACACCAGGGTTCATCGGGTCGATAGACTCGATACCCACTCGACAGAAGAATGAGAAATGGAAAGACAATATTGAAGAATTTATTGCATATTCAGAACGCATTGCAGTTCTCAAGTTTTGTGTTTCAAGCAAGAAAGTGTTGACGGTTATACAAACATACGCTCCTACAACTGCACACACAGACGAAGAAGTCGAAGACTTTTATGACTTACTAAACCAGGCTTGCGATGAAAACAGAAGCACTTGGAGAATAATTCTGGGGCATTTTAATTCTAAAATAGGGATAAGACAGAAAACTGATAATGAGGAAATTCTTGGACCATATGGCTTAGGTTACAGAAACGACAGAGGGACACGATTAATTCAGTTTGCTTTTGGTCAGAATGTAAAAATTTTGAACAGTTACTTTCCCAAAAAGAAGCAGCGTCGCTGAACGTGGCTATCACCAGGTGGAAACACGCGAAACGAAATAGATTATGCAATGTCATCTGACAGAAGCATAATCAATGACGTAAGCGTCATTAACAGAATTAGATTCAGCTCAGACCACAGACCCTTAAGAATTAAAATCAAGCTTAACGTAAATATTTTAGATCAAAATTATTTACAAACAAGACTAAAAGAATATCTAAACAAATTTTAATACCTAACAAAGAACAATTTAATTTGGAGCTTCAAAATTCTTTTGATATCCTAAATTCAGCAGAACAAAACTTAGATTCAAACACATTGTACAGTAACATTATCAAAAGTATTAGAACATCGAGTAACAAAATTTAAACCACCCGCAAAAACATCAGAAAGTTTTCAAAAGGAACTGAAGACCTAATTTACAGAAGGGAACAAGTAGAAAAGGGAACTGACACGTATAGGGAAATAGATAAAAACACCAAACGCAATATTAGGAAAGATTTCAGAAACTTTAAAATCTGTGCTCCGTAGGTCAGAGTAGGCAGGATACACATGTCGACAAGTTGCCGCTTAAGGCATAATGGAAGGTCTCCCTTCATAAGATCCTTCATGGACCAGTAGCTCCTCCAGGAATTTTCTATGCGGCGATCAATTTCCTTTTCTTGCCGGTTCTGGAAGGAGACTAACTGGCCCAGGTAAATGTACTCGTCGACGTAGTGTATTTCCTGCCCCTCGACTTCTATTCTTCGTTTGGCACTGTTGGTCATAACTTTTGTTTTGGACCGGTTCATATGAAGTCCAACTTCGAGGCTGGCTGTGTTGAGGCTGTCTAAAAGGTGGGCTAGGCTTTCTGCTGTTGGGGCAAAGAGAACAATGTCGTGTGCAAACCGGAGGTTAGTCAACTTCCGGTCACCCACGTCAATGCCCTGTCCTTCCCAAATTGCTGCCAGTTTTCGGAACACTGATTCGAGAGTGCTGGTAAATAGTCTTGGTGATAGAGGGTCTCCTTGCTTGACTCCACGCTCGATGCGAAATGTTGGACCTGGGGTTTGTAATTTTATGGAGCTTGTGCTGTTACTGTATATGTTTTCTAAAATATTGATGTAGGTTTCATCTAACTCTTGTTCGCGCAATGCGGTGAAAATGGAATGGTGGTAAATACTGTCGAATGCTTTAGTGTAATCTACAAATGCGATATACAACGGTTTGTGATACTCTGAGAACTTCTCTATAATTTGATTAAGGGCCTGTAAATGATCTGTAGTGGAAACACTGGGACGGAAGCCGGCCTGTTCGGGTGGTTGGTGCCTATCAAGCTTGCCGTCAATGCGGTTCTGTATGACTTTAATAAAAGTTTTGTAGACGTGAGAAACCAAGCTGATAGGCCGATAATTTCCCAGGTCGCTTTTATCACCTTTTTTATGGAGTAATATTATATTAGAATGGCAAAGATTTTGTGGCACTTGCCCTGAGGCTAAAATCGAATTAAATAACCTGGTAAGATGGTGTAGCAGCATTGGTTCACCTACTTTTAAGCTTTCCGTTGTCACTCCGTCTTCGCCAGGGCTTTTGTCGTACTTCAAGTTCTTTATAGCTTTATGGACTTCCTGTTCAGTGACGACGGGTACAGTGTCGGGACAATAGTATTCAGCTGCAGAGCAGTCCTCTTTCGATGGGTCGGAATACAAGGAAGTGTAAAATTTTGTACATATATTAGTGATGTTGTCCCTACTTCTTTGTTTTATACTTTTCTCATCTTTCAAGCTTGTGATCCATGCCCTGCCTGTGGATAAACCATTCTGTGCTGACTTAAGAGAGGTACGCTTCTCCAAAGCTACTTTGACCGGTTCACAGAAGTTCAAACTCGGGGCGTGTCAAAGAGCAATGGAGCGGAAAATTCTAGATGTAAAAAGGACTGATCGCGTCAGGAACACCACACTCCGCTCCAAAACTCAAATTATTGACGTAGGCAAAAAAGCCGCAATGCTTAAGTGGGACTGGGCTGGCCATGTGTGCAGAATGCATCCCGAGAGATGGGCCAAACTAGCCACAAAATTTGTCCCACAAGAGCGTCGGCGCAGAGGGAGACCAAGGATGCAATGGCGGGATGACTTGGTCGACTTTGACCCCAACTGGTCGGAAACAGCCATGGATCGTGTTGCCTGGAAAGAGAGAGGGGAGGCCTTCGCCCAGCAGTGGGACACTTTTGGCTGATATAATAAATATCTCGGATGCACGATCACTGACACCAATCAGAGGGAGAGAGGAAATCGACATCCGCATCGTTAACGCCCTAAGATGTACCTCAGCCCTTCACAAGGTGTTAGTGTCCAGGCTGCTAAGCAGAACCACTAAAGTCCGAATCTACAAAACAGTCGTCAGACCGATTTTAATGTACGGGTGCGAAACTTGGACGCTAACTTTGAAGGAGGAAAATAAATTCTTAGTGGCGGAACTTAAGATATTGCCCAACAAAAGGCGAGGATTGGGAATGGAGGAATAGAAGATATAGTGTCTGAGCCGAACATCAACGGAGAAATAAAATTTTCCCGACTTCGCTGGCTAGGACACGTAGAAAGGATGGGAGAGGATCGAACAGCCAAGAAAGCCTATCTTGGTCAACCATGGATGAAGTCGGCAAAGACCTGAAAGAGCTACGAGTGTCCGACTGTTCAAATTTGGCACAAAATAGAGAAGAATGGCGCACTTTAATGTCGGAGGCCAAGATCCACTTCGGGTCGCTAAGTAAGTAAGTTTAGCCATTATAATAATAACTTACAAGTTAGTAGCGACGACTTCGTATAGCGCATACAAGTTATGTACGTCGTAATGGGATCCGATGTGGTGTTTCGCCTCCATACACACAGTCTTGTAATTGAGGTCTCCCCCCCACACCGGCCGGTAGGGGAGCTTGTAGGGCTCACAACCACCGAAGATCTGACCGGCACATAGGTTAGATGGCTCGTTCATGTCCTGTAAAGCTTAATATTATTATTTTTCCCTATACAACGTGTAACAGAAAGGGTATATGCATCGAGATATTGCATCGCACACAGATTTTGCACGTTTCCCCAGTATTTTAACCGCCATCAAATGGCAAAGCATAAAATCACAAAATATAAATCAGAAACCGGAGAGAATGGATCTCTTGTCTTTTTCCATATTTTAGTACATACATACATATAATCACGCCTTTATCCCTAATGGGGTAGGCAGAGCGAAAACTACCCAAACAAAGGTGGCTCCGCCACGTCTGACAAAGCTTTGAGGGTTATTCAAGACAGACTTGTAAGGTTTATTGCTGTAGTGACAGGTTGTCAGCCCATCGCCTAAATTGCAATATACAGAAACCCTCGGATCCCTTAACTGCTTTTTACAACATGCCCGGGAGGAAATACAGCTGGCACATGCTATGTTTTTTTCTCGTTCCCAGGCCAGCATGGAAGAAAAAACATGATATTTCTTTTTGCCCATTCCTTATACAACGTGTAACAGAAAGGGTATATGCATCGAGAATCTACCCATGAAACTAAACAACTTTCCTTGAGGAACATAGGTCGAAAAATTAAAAAACAATTTCGACCGTCCATACAAAGTGCATCAGCTGATAGCGCATGTAGTATGGGAAGTCAAATTCTTCTTTTCGTATTTCGACCTATATTCCTCACATTTCACGATGCATATACCCTTTATATTACACATTGTAGATCTTTTAAAGTCTATACTCGAAAAACTGGAAGATTGGAGCTGTGACAGATGATTACTATGGATAGATACGAGTATAATGGTTATGGATACATACGAGTTATGGGCTAACTAAAATTAAAATATATCTGTCACATAATATGAAAGGAAGAAAAAAAAAATCTGGTAGGACTCGAACCTGCGTCTCTGGCACCGGCAGTGCATCACTCTACCAACTGAGCTACAGAAACGGTAGTGACGAATTTATCATAGTCTTTTTTATGCACACGTCAAAGCAACGTTGTTCAGAATAGTAAAATTTTAAAAAGAACAGAGATTATACTCTTATGGTTTAACGCTTTGCTCTCAAGATTTTGGCGGGCACACAGATTTTGTACGTTTCCCCAGTATTAAAATCAGAGAATATAAATCAGAAACCGGAGAGAAAAGATTTCCTGTCTTTTTCCATATTTTAGTCTGTAAATGAAATGACAGGTATATTTTAATTTTAGCCGGTGGCATCTAGAATCGAGCCCATTTTCTTTTGTTTTCCTTAGGAATAGGGAATATGCATGACTTTTTCAAAACTATTAGTAAGAATGATTGTCACCATTAATGAACGGATGTGAAGGAATTTCCGCAAAATATTCATTAGTTTACGAGTTATAATGCGTTAAAGTGGTTAGTTAAAAAGAGAGGTCCGAACTGTCATGTGACGTCATAAGACAGGAGCGCCATACTAATTCCATATAAATTGTCGTTTCGAAGAGAGAGAGTTAGTCTATCTTTACCAGGCCACTCAGAAAGTATTGCGATAAATAGTTTTTATATATGGCAGACTGGCCGGTTAGAATCTTTTTTGAAAATATGATTACTTGTAAGTAAAAATATGCGTGTTCCATTTTCAAAATTTCCCTCCACATTTTTTGCGAGCCAATTCAAAGTATCGTGTCTTACTGAAAAATGGATCTGCGCCGGGAACATTTTAGAGCTATGATTTTTTACGATTTCAAGTGTCGCCTGAAACCGGATGAATCGTTCGATAGACTTCAAATGGCATTTATGGATGAAAGCCCCTCCAAGGCAACCGTGTATCGTTGGTATAACGAATTTAGGCGCGGTCGACCAACCTTGGGGGATGAAGAAAGAAGCGGTCGCCCTTTGACGGCTATTACGGAAGAAAACGTGCTAGCAGTGAAAAATTTAATCCAAGATAATAGGCGAATTACATATCAGGAGATTCAGCACATATTAAAGATTGGATCGGGAAGCGTTCACGAGATTCTACAAGGGCATCTCCCGATCCGGAGGTCCTGGGTTCGATTCCCAGGGGGGAAACACAAAGTTTATATTTGAGAATTTATCACTTTGTGAATTTTTCCCCAGTTTGGTTAGGACATTGCAGGCTGAATCACCTGATTGTCCGAAAAGAAAAAAGATTTCGTGCTTCGGAGGGCACGTTAAGCCGTCGGTCCCAGTCGCTGTCTTTGATAGTGGTCGTTACTCAAACCATGTCAGAGGCCTGATAGTTGTGCTACTAGGCGGTTTAAAAACTCTGACACCAGGGTTCATCGGGTCGATAGACTCGATACCCACTCGACAGAAGAAGAAGACAAGGGCATCTTCGCGTGAGGAGGATAGTATCGCGCTGGGTGCCGCACTACCTCACCGACACTCAGAAGCAGGCCCGGGTGGAATGGTGCCGTGATATGCTGAACAAATTTGAAGCAGGCTCGTCTCGGCGTGTTTACGACATCGTAACAGGTGATGAGTCCTGGATTTATCAATACGATCCAGAAACCAAGCGCCAGTCGACAGTTTGGGTGTTTCAGAATGAACCAACGCCTACCAAAGTGAAGCGATCTCGAAGCGGGGGGAAGATTTTGATCGCCAGCTTTTTTAATTTGACTGGCCACTTGGCCTCAATTCCCTTACGAGATCAAAGAAGCATTAACGCCGAATGGTATACTACCAAATGTTTACCAGAAGTTTTTTCTGTTGTGAGCAACAAGCGACCAAACACAGGGCTCCGCGGACTACTGCTCCACCACGACAATGCGCCTGCACACACCGCGCTCAAAACGAGGGACTTCCTGGACAGCACACCAGTCAAACTCCTGGGTCACCCTCCTTACAGCCCTGATCCAGCACCGTGTGACTTCTTTTTATTTCCAAAAATAAAAAATCAGCTCAAGGGGATACAATTTTCGTCGCCGGAAGATGCGCTGGCTGCGTTCGAGCAGGCTGTAAACGAGGTGTCTACGGCGGACTGGAAAAAGTGTTTTGAAAACTGGTTCAGACGCATGAATCTTTGTATAGAGGCTGGTGGAGAGTACTTTGAAAAGATTTAATAAAAATATATGTACCTGTAGAACAATTTTTTTTAGTGTCGCAAATCTTTCTGAGTGTCCCACGTATAATGGTATATCTCGGTGACTTTTTTGATCAATTTTATTTCTGTTTTAACTGTTCTTTTCATAATTTAAGATTTTTTCAAAAATAAGTTCAGATACTGAAAATATGTTATATGCACGTTCCCCACTGCACCTGTCACATCATAGCTACCATCTTACACTATTTTGAATATAGTATGTTCAGTTCAGTTCATTTATTTCACAATTAGAGGTTTCAAAATTAAATTTAATTATGTCATCCGTAATGTGATCGTCAAAATAATACAATATAAAATAATATAACATGTCAAATAATAATAATAAAGGAAAAAATAATACTAATTGAAAATCGAACCCATGTCACTATAATGAATTAATAATTAAACAAATCAAAAATTAAAATTCATATCCTCTTTAACAGAGTAAAATGCTTTTTCCAATAAAAGGTTCTTTAGTCGGCGTCTAAATGTTTCGTCACACGACTCATTTTGCATGGCAACAGGCAGTTTGTCGTACAGCGACGGGCCAATCACGCGCGGGTTTCGCTTTCTCGCTCGGTTTCAGATTTGAGTCTAGTGTGAATATATGTTACACAATGATATTTTAAGAAAGATACGTTACGTTCATACTGCACGCACATTTTAATTGTTCCGCGACACATATACATACATATTTATAACATTGCATATCTAAACAAACGCTGAGTGCGACACATCATCTCCCTAGCCTTATCCCGTATATCACGGGGTCGGCTACCTAATCTAGGGGATCGAACGAGGGTACTGGTTTTTACACAGAGCGACTGCCATGTGACCTCCGCAACCCAGAAGGGAAACCAGACCCAATCCTAGATTAGGGTCAGAGTTTTCAAGCCGCCAATGCTTGCACTGGCCTCTGATATGGCTTAACGAGTAATATCTACGGTATTAAATGACATTAACCGGGACCAACGGCTTAACGTGCCTTCCGAAGCACGGAAAAAGCGCCGAATAAACGTACATATGAAATTCGAATACCGAAAAACACATTGGTACGTGGTGGGATTCGAACCACGACCTCCCCGCTCAGGAGGCAGCGGTGCTATCCACTACACCATCGGGCTTCAAAATAGGCAAAGCGTAAGAGTGAAACAGATAGCTATTTGTAATCAGTGCAGCTCGACTGCCTAAAATGGTCACAATTAGGACCATTTGACGGCACGAGTTTCGCGCGTTGGTAACGTACATACATACATAAAATCACGCCTTTATTCCTTACGGGGTAAGCAGAACGTAAAACGCCTCCTAAAAGGCGCTTTCGCCACGTCTGACATAAAATGAGGGCAATTTTAGATTGTAATGTGTAGCTGTAGTGACAGGTTGTCAGCCCATCGCCTAAATTACAATACACTGTAACCCTCGAATCCCTTTTTTTCCCTTTTACTGACTTCTACAGCATGCCCGGGAGGAAGGGCAACTGGAACATTCTATGTTTTTCTTTCTCTCCCAGTCCAGTATGGAAGTTTCCCAGTCCAGTATGGAAGTTAACGTACACGTTAAAGTTGGTAACGTATCTACCTATATATAATATTATTGATGTTACATTGATACCTAGAATTCTATCTTGAATAACCCTCAAAACTTTGTCAGACGTGGCGGGACGACCTTTGTTTGGGTCGTTTGCGCTCTGCCTACCCTCAAAACTTGGTCAGACGTGGCGGGACGACCTTTGTTTGGGTCTTTTGCGCTCTGCCTACCCCATTAGGGATGAAGGCGTGACTATATGTATGTTACATTGAACTTACGAGCCAAGCGCCGTCATATTGAACCTTGCTGTGGAACCCGGCCATCATCTCTAGCCAGTAGCTGCTGGAGTTGGGGTGGGTGAAATCAGGGAACACGGTGGCTGCTCGGTTCCATACCTGTAACAAAAAAACGGTTGTCTGTAAAATCGGTTTACTGACGATAGTTGAACGTGACAACGTCATAAGAAAATACTGATTTGCACGAAAACATGTAAATGTATTATTGTAAAGCAGCTGTCCACGCAGACGCATCGCTCTCTCAAGTAGGAGAGAGACAGATGTCAAACGCGGAGACCGATTGCGCCTCTTTTTCGCTCGTTCCGCGCTCTCAATTCAATTCAATTCTTAGGTTATATGGCTTTTGTGTTGTCACAATTCCGCCAACATCACGTAAATGAAGATATTACACGATGGGGTAGGAGAGTTCCGCGCTCTCGCTTGCACTTCAAGCCTTAAATGGAACGCGTCAGAGCGAGGTGACGCCGCATGAGTCATGTTTTTTCGTGCTTGCAGCCGGCTCCATCGAATTATAAGACGTCACGTCAAAAAAAAATACGTAAAATCACGCGATCACAATTAAGAAGTCTCCTTCTTCTGTCGAGTGGGTATCGAGTCTATCGACCCGATGAACCCTGGTGTCAGTGTTTCTTAAACCGCCTAGTAGCACAACTATCAGGCCTCTGACATGGTTTGAGTAACGACCACTATCAAAGACAGCGACCGGGACCGCAGGCTTAACGTGCCCTCCGAAGCACGAAATCTTTTTCTTTTTCGGACAATCAGGTGATTCAGCCTGCAATGTCCTAACCAAACTAAGGAAAAATTCACAAAGTGATAAATTCTCAAATATCAACTTTGTGTTTCCACCCTGGGAATCGAACCCAGGACCTCCGGATCAGGAGTCCATGGCACTAGCCACTAGACCACGGAGGCAGTTGAATTAAGAAGTAATAATAGTCCTACCAATAATAATAGATTTTTATTTTATTTTGTTAGCTAAGTAAAATTAGTATATATATCGCACTTTTACAAATAAAGTGACTTAACTAAAAAAATGGGATTTGGACTTTCTGCAATAAAACGATCTTTGAAAAATAACCTCACAACCCTACAAACTTGGTTTTTTTTTTCTGAGTAAAATGTGATAGATAATATTCTACAAAAATATTTCATGTTTTTAGGGTTCTAAGTCATAATTTTAAAGGTCGTTTTATTGCAGGAACTCGAAATCCCAATTTTTGACATAAGTCACTTTATTTGTAAAGGTGCGATATATATATCCTGTGCTGTTGCTGTCATTTCCTTCGTCTAGTTCTAGTTGTAGTTTGCATTATCCTATCTTCCATTAATTTATATATTAGTTTATTATATATTAGTTTATTTTACAATATCCATGTAGTAGCTTGTACCTAGTTTATGTAATTTATGTAATGAAATGTATTTAGGATACATATTTAACTAGATTTGCAATATCCCGCTTACCGCAGAAATTGCTACCTTAGCAATAAAGCCGCCTATGTTGTACTTGTTTTTTGTTGTTATCTGTTGTTGTATGATTTGTATTTTAACGTGCAATAAGTTTATATATTTTTGTGAATACCTACAAATTATAAGTGTATTCTCGATAGCTCAGTTTGGAATTAGTTGTTTATATAAACTGTCCCTAATAAAACTATGGGCCTTTACTCACCGCTTGTCCAGCCACAATCAGCTTCTTGTCTGGTGTGTGCGACACGGAGGTTTGCGCGAGCAATGTTTAGGTCGACTTTTATAGTTTTAGGGATCTTGCTGTGTTTAGTTTAATTGTTTAATATTTTATTTGCTGTGGCGCAAGTTTTGGCGCGATTGTAGATTTGACGTTCAAGTGTCAGTGGCGCCGCGTTCGGTGGCGGCGCGAACTATTTCGTTGCCGCGTTCATTTTGGCGCATGCGCGGCGAGTTAAGCGGGATTTTAGAAGGCCCAAAACCCTACATTCCCCCCACCGAAATCCGTTAGGATTTCCCAGTTATAAAACCAAGGGGCAATTTAACATAGTGTTAAAAGTTTGACAAAGTGTTGAAAAGTTTGATAAAATGTTGAAAGTTTGACAAAGTGTTGAAAGTTCGACAAACTGTTGAAAAGTTTGTAGTATATAAGCGAGTAGTGGACTGTATAAACATAAAATCTAATATTTATTCTAATAATAATAAACTCACACAAACTAGAGTGATTCTGTGTGAGTATCCTAACTTAATTATTAAGAATATGAAATTATATGATTCCTGCTCCAGAGGGAGAGGACTTAATTTGACAACTGGGCTATTGAACTCGCTATTCTTGGAGCGAACACTGACCACGCGTACAACGTTGTCTGGGCCAGGGTGAAGCTTAGTGACTCTACCTAAAACCCATTGCAAAGGAGGTGCGTCAGAATGTATGAGAACTAGATCACCTACTTTTAGATCTTGAGACTTATCCAACCACTTCTGACGCTGTTGAAGTGTATGCATGTAGTCTTTGCGCCAATCACGCCAGAATTCTTGTGATATCTGCTGAACAACTTGCCAGCGATTAAGTCTGTTCTGAGGTAGATTAGTTAGGTCATATTCCGGTGGTTGTAGTAGATCCCGACCGATTAAAAAATGTGCCGGTGTGAGTACCTCGAACTCAGTAGGGTCAGATGACAACGCGCACAACGGTCGTGAGTTTAACACTGCTTCGACACGTGTGAAGAGTGTAGTAAGCTCTTCAAAGCTTAGTGCCCTATTACCATGATCGTCAAGATGACGGGACCAAGTCTTGGATATCCAGTCTGCACGTGTCAAAGTCTTATACTGTTAATCTACCATTTGCTACCTATGCATAAATTTTAGCTACCTCAAAATTTACACAACTATTAAACAAAATATTTGGTCCCGTCATCTTGACGTCATGATGACGGGACCAAATTGATAGGCTGCTCATAGGAATATTCAACTTATTTAACATTCTAATACCTTTAATCTACCTTGAAAATATTTAACTAGATTGTGCCTATCATTTATCGTTTGAGGAGTTTCGAACATAAACCGTGGTCCCTCCAAATTGACGTTTTCCAAAAAATGTTTTACTTCCGAATGGACGTTTTTCATTTGTTAATCCAGACACCATTATTTAATACTCGTTTTCTACCTTTTGAATTTATTACATGTGTTATGTTAAATTCAAGCATAGGTGTATTTCCTAATTATTTAATTTATCTAGAATAAGTGATAATTTTATTATTTTCGGAGTAATTATAAGAAGGTACCTGCCTAGTGCATTGTACTAGGTTATCATCAACATAACACATGTAGTAAATTCAAAAGGTAGAAAACGAGCATTAAATAATGGTGTCTGGATTAACAAATGAAAAACGTCCATTCGGAAGTAAAACATTTTTTGGAAAACGTCAATTTGGAGGGACCACGGTTTATGTTCGAAACTCCTCAAACGATAAATGATAGGCACAATCTAGTTAAATATTTTCAAGGTAGATTAAAGGTATTAGAATGTTAAATAAGTTGAATATTCCTATGAGCAGCCTATCAATTTGGTCCCGTCATCATGACGTCAAGATGACGGGACCAAATATTTTGTTTAATAGTTGTGTAAATTTTGAGGTAGCTAAAATTTATGCATAGGTAGCAAATGGTAGATTAACAGTATAAGACTTTGACACGTGCAGACTGGATATCCAAGACTTGGTCCCGTCATCTTGACGATCATCTATTACCGACGGTCCACTTCAAATGCTGATTTGATAGCGGCTTCATAGATGTCTCCGAAGTGGCCTTTCGTAGGAGGATTGTGCTTCCACTCAACCTTGCGAGTGACAAAGCCAGTTGATATTCCTTCATTATTGTCTTCTAGGAATTTAGCAATTTCAGCTAATTGTTTTCCAGCTGCCACGAAATTAGTACCGTTGTCAGATATGACAGCATGACATAAGCCGCGACGAGCAGTAAAGCGGTCGAATGATGCCAGAAAACATTCTGTGCTGAGTGACGTCAAAGTCTCTAAATGGACAGCACGAGTCGCGCAGCATACGAATACGCATAAGTATGATTTTGAGATGCGGGCGTTTCTACGCGTTGACTCTTTTCTATAGAAATGTCCACCTATATCTATACCTACAGTATGAAATGTATGTATATCCTGAGATCTGAATCCAGGTAATTGACCCATTACAGGTTGCCTAGATGTGGGTTTGACCTTAAAGCATGATATGCATTTGATTGTTCGTGATCGAATAACACTGCTGAAACGATCCAGTACTTTTGACTAAGTATACCTTGAAGTGTTCGTGGACCAACATGCAGGTACAGCACGTGTCGATAAGACAATACGTGAAGTTACATTCTTTAGGTATTAAAACGGGATGTTTTTTGTCATAATCCATGTTTGATTGCGAAAGACTACCCCCCACCCTGAGATACCCATGCGGATCAATGGGTAAAGGGAAAGGGGAAAGGGTTGAGCTTTCGCAAGCTCTGCTGAGGTTTGAGACCTTTTGATAGCGCGGAAATATCTTCAGCGAAGTGATGCAGTTGCACAGATTTTATCAGGCTATCATGTGCTTTACGCAAATCACTTAATGCGAGTCCAGTGCGCTCCGTTTTCGGTGTTCGACAGTTTCGAATGAACTGATGTAATCGAGCCACGACATTGACTAAACGATTGAAATTAGAATGCCGCTGTGTCAGTTCATAAATCTCAGTTGACGGGAGTTCTCCGGATGCCAGGTTCTTCGATTCAATGGAAGGTTTTAGTTATGGTGGATTCTCGTCTCGGAACTCGTCTATTGATCGGACTGGCCATTCTTCTTTTAGTAGCCAGTCTGGGCCGTGAAGCCATGCAGGCATTGTCAGTAGTGCTGATGGTAATGCGCCTCGGGAGCATATATCGGCTGGGTTATTCTCCCCACTAACATGTAACCAGTGGTTTGAAGGAAATGTTTCGAGAATCTTGGTTACGCGAGTTGCTACAAATATTTTTAGCTTGTAGCTAGGTGTATTGAGCCACGCCAATACAACTGACGAATCTGTGAACAACAGTGTCTCGTCGATGGCCACATCACGCTCTTGTAGTATGGATGTTACATACTTGACAAGTTTGGCTAGTAGATGAGCTGCCATCAACTCAAGTCGAGGCACAGATAGTGTTTTCAAAGGGCGCTACCTTGGACTTTACAATTAGTAAACTGACTTTATTTTCATTGTTCTTGTTTGCAGTGTGTAGGTACACCATAGCTGCATATCCGAGCGTTGATACGTCGCAAAATCCTAATATTCGACAGTAGGTATTTTGCTTGACTATGACATATCGTTCGTGCTGTAGAACGGACAGCAGAGGTAGTTCCTGCACGAACGCCAGCCATTCATTTTCCAGATATGCAGGCAAACTTTGGTCCCAGTCTAGCTGTTGAGCCCAGAGTTTTTGCATGAGGCACTTAGCGTAAAACACACAAGGTGATACAAATCCTAGAGGATCGAACAAGCGACCTATCTGTGATAGGATGGTTCGCTTTGTGACCTCTTTTTCTAGTGGAGCAGTCCGAAATGAAAAGCAGTCTGTAGCAGGGTGCCACTGAAGACCAATCAATTTGAGTGACAAGTTTTGTTCCTCGTCGAACTCGATCGGCGTTTCCCGGTGATCTTCTGGAACTGCGGCCAGAACTTGAGGGCAGTTGCTTGACCACTTTCGCAGGATGAAGCCAGCTCTTTCTAGAATGTTGCGCAGGTCAGCCTGAAGTTGCAAAGCGTCTACGACCGTGAGCTCCGACCATAACAGATCATCCATGAAGAAACCTGTCTTCAGAACGCGAGCCGCTGTTGGGTACTTCTCTGCCTCGCTGTCAGCCAACGTGTGCAACACCTTGATCGCCAGATAGGGACTGCTGGACACGCCATATGTTACTGTGTTGAGTGCGAAAACCATGATGGTTTGTTCTGTTGACTCTCTCCACAGGATATGTTGCCAGGCCCGCTGGTCCTCATGTATTAGAATCTGTCTGTACATTTTGCAGATGTCAGCTGACAAACAGATCTCATGAGTACGGAAATTGATTAGTATTTGATTTATGTCAGATTGTAGTTTAGGTCCAGGCAGTACCACGTCATTAATTGATTTATTATTTGAGGTCTTACAAGCTGCATCGAACACGGTTCGATGTTGTGTAGTAGTGCTAGATGGTTTGATGATGCAAAAATGCGGGATCAAGCATTTGCAATCCACGTCCTGCATTTCATCCAAGCACGTCATATGACCCAAATATTCATATTCTGACATGAATTTGTGGTACTCTATTTTAAGCTGAGGATCACGATCCAGTTTCGTTTCTAAATTAGTCAATCGGCGCACTGCAATCTTGTGTGACTCACCGAGTTAATGGTCTGGACGAAATGGATACTTTACAATGAATCTACCGGTCTCGTCCCGACTGTGTTCTTTAGCGAACAATTCTTCAGATAAAATGTCATCAGGTTTCTTCAACCTCTTGGAAGGGATATTTTCGACCTCCCAGAATTTTTTCATGACTTGATCGATGTTCATGGTGCTTACAAAACCATAGAATACGCTATTTGTATCGCCATCAGCTGTGGCTGTCGCCATGGAAACACTTTTGATTTTTATCATTTGTAAACACTTTACCACCCATGACATAACCAAATATCGAATTCATTGCCACTGGCATCCCTTTTTGAATAGGCATTATTTTATCGCTGCTGAAAATATAGGGAAACAAGTCACCAGCAATCAATATGTCAACAGATGCAAGTTTGTGAAACGCAGGGTCTGCCAATTTTAAATTCTGATAATGACTTAACCATTCCTTAGGCAAAGGCATTGTAGGGAAGTTTCCTAAATGTTAGACACGATCACAGATTCAGTGTCCATTACCGGTCCACTGCTGTCACGTGGTTTGATTGTACAAGTTGTCAGACCGAAGTTCTGAATTTGGTTTCCGCTTAGACCAATCGGTATAAATTCGCACTTACTACGAGACAGCCCTAGCTTCTTAGCAAGGTCTTGAGTTATAAAGCTTTTCATAGCGCCGCCATCTATCAAGGCACGTACGGTGTGGAACTGACCCCAAGCATCTGCGACGTGTATGATAGCGGTGCCAAGCAAAACCGTCTCTTCAGTAGAGCTCGCAAGAGCTACGACATTCTCCTTTGACAAATTAGTCGAATCCATATGGAGAGTGAGATGATGTTCTTCTTTGCAGACCGTACAACAATATTTGGACGTACAGTCAGACACAGTGTGGCTGTCACGCAAACAGTTCTCACACAACTTGAGCTCTTTGACTTTAGCAGTGCGTAACTCAGGTGTGAGATTGTTGTAGTCGGTGCATCGATAAATTGAGTGTGGCTTTGAACAATACAAACATGCGTGGAAGTGTTTTGACTCACTTTTGTCTGTATTGGCCACACCCATTGCCAGTGAAGGCTATTGAATATAAGATTTACTCATCTCCGGTTTTTTATACGCTGTGGGAGGGGGCGACTTGCATGAACTCTGTTTAGGTAGTACAGCCGATTTAGTGGACACCGACTTGCACTCGGTCATCTCTAGTACGCGCGCCTGTCTCTCGACGAACGTCAACAAATTAGCCATTGTAGGTATTTCACCGGGTGGCATGGTTTGTTCAAACTCCTGCCTAGTTACGGGGTCTAAAGTACGCAGCGATACGTAAAATAGCATGAAACTTGCCATATCAGGAATATCGAGAAGTTCCAATGCTTTCATGTTTTCTTGATAAGTTTGCAAGAAATAATTCAGATTAGCTGCTGTCTCCGTCATTGGTTTGAAATTAAACATCTTATCTAAATAGGCAGTTGCCAGCATTCGCTTATTTTCGTAGCGCTTTACAAGCGAGCTCCATACTATCGCGTAATTATCACCATTTACCGGCATAGACTTTACAATGGATAAAGCTGGACCGCTGACGGATGACAACAAATAATAGATTTTTTCTAATCGCTGATACTCGAATTTTCATGTATCAAACTTCTGAACGTGTCGCGAAACGTAATCCAATTTTCAATTTTTCCATCGAATTTAAATATTTGTAATTCAGGTAATTTCACCCGGCATTTACGTTCCCCTTCACGCTTTTCATTTTTGACACTTGATTCCATTTTAGTCGTCGCCTTATACGCATTAATCTCATTCGCTACTTTTTTTATCGCGTAATAAAGTGTATCGAAAGTTTGAATATCTTTATACGAAGGAACTGTGTGTCTTTTATTCATAGCGTTTATTTCAGAGACACATCTCTCGTATTCTACGCGAATACGAGGGTCATTCAATAAATACTTAGCCTACAAAAAGAAAACGAAAATTTTGGAAAAGTGGCAATTTATTTTTCAACATAGTCTCCTTTTAGTTCTATACACTTAGCCCAGCGATGCTCCAACTTTTTTAACCCGTCCGAAAAATAGTTTTTTTCAAACTCTGCAAAATAGGCCTCCGTGGCGGCGATGACCTCCTCATTTGATCCATATCTATTCCCGGCGAGTGACTTTTTCAGATTAGGAAACAGAAAGAAGTCACAAGGGGCCAAATCTGGAGAATACGGTGGATGGGGCAGCAATTCGTAGCGTAATTCGACCAATTTGGCCATGGCAACGGCAGACGTGTGAACCGGTGCGTTGTCGTGGTGAAACAGCACTTTTTTCTTCGCCAGATGGGGTCGTTTTTTCTTTAATTTGGCGTCGAATCGGCCCAATAAATCGGCATAGTAAAGCCCTGTAATTGTTTTACCCTTCTGGAGGTAATCGATGTAGATCACACCTTGTGAATCCCAGAAAACGGTGGCCATAACTTTTCCGGCCGATTTTACAGTTTTCGCCTTCTTTGGAGCACGTTCCCCGGTCTGGATCCATTGTTTTGATTGCTCCTTGGTCTCTGGTGTGTACCAGTGGATCCAGGTTTCATCGACGGTCACAAAACGACGCAAAAGCTCCGCTGGATTCCGCTTAAACAGCGCCAAACACGTCTCCGATGTGGTCTCACGGTTGCGCTTGTTTTCCGGTGTGAGTAAACGCGGCACCCATCGCGCCGACAGCTTTCTCATGCCGAGTTCCTCGTGAAGAATATGATGCACTGTTCCTTCTGAAATGCCTACAGTCTCAGCTAGCTCCCGAACCTTCAATCGGCGATCTGCCAATACGAGATCATGGATTTTTTTAATGTTTTCCTCCGTAGTAGCTGTTTTCGGTGCACCTGGACGTGGTTCATCAAAAGCCGACGTACGGCCACGTGCAAACTCGTTGAACCAATTCTTGACGGTGGCCATCGATGTAGAAGAGTCACCGTACACAGCATCCAAGCGCTCTTTGATTTAAAAGCGCGTTTTCCCTTCCAAAAATAGGAATCGAATCACCGAACGATATTGCTCTTTTTCCATTTTTGTAAAACCGATCGACACGTTCGCTTCCATAAGTTGTAAAATTAAAACAAATGAAGGGATTGGAATGAAAATTTGAAAAAAGAATTAAAAAAGAATGTGCTACACTGTGTTTAAACTCTTTTGAAACTACAGCGCCCTCTGGCGATGAGGCTCGGTACTTATTGAATGCACCTCGTACTACCTAGGTCTTGAACTCTAACCAGGAATTCTTCAACAGTTGAGTGCGAAACGCATTTTGTCAGATCACCCTTTACTATCTCCTTTGATAAATCAGACAATCGCTGCACGCGCAGTAGGCATATTTCTTTTGACGCTAAATATGGTTGTAATAATTCTTCGAGTTCAATATCGTTAAATGTAACAATAACTGACCCGAAACAAACGCTTACGCGTGGTTTACATTCAAAATATAACACGTTATAACCAAAATGTTACCTAGTACGAACTTAGTAGGTAGAAACTTGATCATAAGTTAGATTTTCGCCCAAAAGTATGATTATTCCACAAAAACCCACTTTGCTTTGTTAGATAGTATCGTTTACTAGCAATTTCAAACAGGATTAGTTACTTATTTCACGAAAACAAAGTGATTTTTTGCAAAATATTTACGTAGAGGTCATTGACCTTAGTACTCCCACTACTTGAGCAAATATCTCGTAAATAACGTTAGTTTAACACTCAAAAACATACAATATCGATTGAACTTAGTGTAATCGTTAATTATGGATATGAATTGAATATGTTACATAGGTAAATAGGGGTAAAATAGTGTGAATATTACGGACGCTAACCGGCCGCCATTAGGCTCTTGTGTTGCGTCATGTATGTACCTATTTTATGTTTTACAAATTAGTTCTATAACTGAGTAATTTGGCTCGATTGGCCATATGTATTCTCGATAGCTCAGTTTGGAATTATTTGTTTATATAAATTGTCCCCAATAAAACTATGGGCCTTCACTCACCGCTTGTCCAGCCACAATCAGCTTCCCAGCCAGTGGAACACGATGTCTGTCTGGTGTGTGCGACACGGAGGTTTGCGCGAGCAATGTTTAGGTCGACTATTATAGTTTTAGGGATCGTGCTGTGTTTAGCTTAATTGTTTAATAATTTATTTGCTGTGGCGCAAGTTTTGGCGCGATCGCAGATTTGACGTTCAACGGTTCAAGTGACAGTGGCGCCGCGTTCGGTGGCGGCGCGAACTATTTCGTTGCTGCGTTCATGTTGGCGCATGCGCGGCGAGTTAAGCGGGATTTTAGAAGGCCCAAAACCCTACAATAAGTAAGTGCATATTTAGGAAGAGTGGTGTCTCCCGAAGTCCCGACACAGGCCATTTAGCTTAAAGGGAGACACCAATCAATATACTGTTTAAAACCTTTTTCTAATGCCCAAATAAATTTAATTAAATTTTATTTATTTTCTCCCACCGATTTTCGGTGATGGCGGCCAAACTCGCGGAGATCAGCCAACTGCGCAGGACTTGTTTTTAGTGCCCAAGTATTTGTGCTACACACAGGAGCACTCTCTATTCCTTCAATCTCTTAGTCTGATGCGACAGATTAAATGACACCACCAGAGATAAATCTGACAGCATGGATCATCTTAATTTCCTATTGCCTGGTTGCCTGGAAGATATTGCTACATTAGCAATAAGGCCGCCAATTGTACTACTTTTCTTTTTAGCAATTTGTAATTTCTGTGTTTTTGATGAAAACAAACGGTCCTTACTAACTATAAAAATATTTAGCCAGAAAATTTTAGGTAAATAAATGACCAATGGCCACTACCACAAAAAAGTATAAGTTTTGTTCAATACATTTAAATTATTATTACGAAGGTAGACAAATATGTTTGCCCTTAGAAGATGTCAACGTTTGCCTCACCAGGTCACACGGCACACGTGTCCTGACCATGGAATGTGCAACCTCTCCGAAATATAGAGGCCTGTTAAATAAAACTAAACGTCCCACCTGATTTTTCTTAGTAACATATACATACATACATTAAATCACGCCTTTATCCCTTACGGGGTAGGCAGAGCGTAAAACGCCTCGTGAAAGGCGCTTTCGCCACGTGTGACAAAATTTAATTGTCATGTTGTTGTTGTATTGTTGTGATTGTTGTCAGCCCATCGCCTAAATTACAATATACTGTACCCGTCGAATCAATTTTGCTGACTTCTACAGCATGCCCGGGAGGAAGGGCAGCTGGAACATTCTATGTTTTTCTATCTCTCCCAGGCCAGCATGGAAGAAACCTTATTCTAAATACATGATTGTTTACTTACGCGTCCAGTAAACGGTAAATCGCTGCTATTCTTAACAAAGACATTCATCTCAATCCCGCGGTCGAATGGAGGATAGGACCCGGTTATCTCTGAACCACTCACACCAGGATCTAGAAAACAAGATTTAATCGAGGTAAGCCAAACAAAAGAAAAACACATTTAAGTACTTTATAGTTTCGACATAATTCCGATAGTTGGAGGTCTTCTTCTGTCGAGTGGGTATCGAGTCTATGGACCCGATGAGACCTGGTGTCAGAGTTTTTAAACCGCCTAGTAGCACAACTATCAGGCCTCTGACATAGTTTTGTGTAACGACCACTATCAAAGACAGCGACCGGGACCGACGGCTTAACGTGCCCTCCGAAGCACAAAATCTTTTTCTTTTCGGACAATCAGGTGATTCAGCCTGCAATGTCCTACCCAAACTGGGGAAAAATTCACAAAGTGATAAATTCTCAAATATCAATTTTGTGTTTTACCCCCTGGGAATCGAACCCAGGACCTCCGGATCGGGATCCCATGGCACTAGCCACTAGACCACGGAGGCAGTTAAGTTAGTTGGAGGTGGAATTCTTGAAAGGGAAGCCGACAGGAATCGGCTTGTATGGACCCTTCGCCACTAATATCTTATAAATAGTGCCTATTTTCGTTAGAGGGTAGTCAGATAACGAATGATCAGTTAAAACCAGTTTCGTAATTTACATACATACATATAATCACGCCTTTATCCGTAATGCTATAGGCCTACCTAAATAAAGGTCGTTCCGCCACGTCTGACAAAGTTTAGAGGATTATTTAAGATGGATTTGTAGGTATATTGCTGTAGTGAAAGGTTGTCAGCCGATATCGCCTAAATTGCAATATACTAATACCCTCGGATCCCTTAGCTGGTTTTTACAGCATGCCCGGGAGGAAATGCAGATGGCACATTTTATGTTTTTTCGCGCTCTCAGTCCTGCATGGAATCGTAATGTATAAAATTATTTATTTGCAGGGGATAGTTTTCCGCAAAGTGAAAAGGGTTGCTCAGTCAATAAAAGTAAACGTTTTTCACAATTTTTTACTCTATTATGTATTTTTTCGCTTCCCTATGCAAATTGTCTGATCGAGGTGGTCATTCCAGATGGGTAGAAAAAAAAACATTTTACGAAAGTTTATTTGTCCTGTTGATTTTGTCATCGTGTCGTCAATATTAGTTTTTTTTTTTTTTTTTTTCTCTCCTACCCCATCGTGTAATATCTTCATTTACGTGATGTTGGCGGAATTGTGACAACACAAAAGCCATATAACCTAAGAATTGAATTGAATTGAAAGTTTATTTGTAAAACTTGTTTAGTTTCGATGATTGAGCAATCACTATCAGTTTGCAGAAACCCTTTATAATTTACAGTTAGAAACTCACCAATAATTATTACATAGTGCATTCCACTGTTATGTATTTCCTCCACAAACTCAGGCAACCCTTTATATGCTAGTTGGTCATATGTAAAGTCATTATTTCCACCCATGTAGTCTATGTCGTTCCATTGAACATCCTGAATGAAAAGAGAATAAAAAATAATTTAAACATGAGTATTATACGAGTGGCGACTGTAATAAAAAAAGTCGAGGAGATTTCAGATATATTCACTATATTTATACATACATACATATAATCACGCCTTTATCCCTAATGGGGTAGGCAGAGCGTAAACAACCTAAACAAAGGTTGTTCCGCCACGACTGACAAAGTTTGGAGGGTTATTTAAGATAGATTTGTAGGTATATTGCTGAAGTGACAGGTTGTCAGCCCATCGCCTGAATTATAATATACTGAAACCCTCGGATCCCTTAGCTGGTTTTTACAGCATGCCCGGGAGGAAATGCAGCTGGCACATTCTATGTTTTTCTCTCGCTCCCAGGCCAGCATGGAAGATATTTATATAATTAATATACAATATTTATGTATTACTATGTAGGTATAAGTAATTTATATGTATGACTATTTTGTTATTAATTATATAAATACACCTAAGCAGCTTATCTACATATACAATATATTGCCTGAAATGTATACCAGCCCACTAGTTCAACTTTTATTTTCCTGAGCCCTAAGGTTGCTTGGAAGAAATTTCTGCTTAGCAATAAGGCCGCCTATTTGTACTACTATTTGTTTCATTTTATTTTCTCTTGTGTCTTTTCTGTGCAATAAAGTATATTCTTATCTTATTCTTTTTTATTTTCTTCGGAATGGCATTTGTTGCAGCTATACAGATTTTACAAAGTTAAGCGAAAATAAACTTATTGTATTGAATCAGCGGAACTAACCTAAGAGTACCTAAGTAAAAAAAAAACAGAATAAGGTATTCAAAATACACTTACAAACGGAATGCCAGCGTCTCTGTTAGACTCCCAAACATGCCGCGTAGCATTAATACTGTGATAGCCGTACCTGCAATAAAAAACAAACTTTTTTAAAACGCAACACAATTTATCATTTTTAGCAATATGCCTACAAATCTATCTTAAAATAACCCTCAAAACTTCGTCAGACGAGGCAGAACGGCCTTTGTTTAGGTCGTTTACGCTCTGCCTACCTCATTAGGGATAAAGGCGTGATTATATGTACAATTTATCTCTGGCTTATAGATCCCAGAAAACTTCTTATGCGAATTTAAGAACGCATTTTCAGAGCGTATGCTATGCCTACGTCTGCCATGCTATGTCTGCCGAAAATTTTACTAAATGCGAGCTGCGTGAAATGGCCGGATGGCCAGCGGACTTGCGATCTAATTTATATGTGAACGAGGAGACAAGTTAAACCACCGAGAGCTCGATTAACACTGTTTATTGAATCTATGTAATGGTGGACGCAGCCACACACACACACACACACACACACACACACACACACACACACACACACACACACACACACACACACACACACACACACACACACACACACACACGCACATGCAATATTTAACACGATCGTTTTCAGCTTTTGAGGATGCAGTGGAAGTAGGTGTTCTATTGGGTTCCAGATATCATTATCTCAACAGGGATAAACATGGGAAAGAGACCGGTTGCGGGGAAGGCCACTCTGCGGAGATCATGACTAACGGCTGCTCCTAAACAGTTGTATTCTGTTCCGATACGAACAAGCTAAGCTCACAAGAGCGAAGCAATTACAAACTAATTGTTATGCAGACACTTCTGCATCTGATGAGTGGAAATGAAGACGAAGCTGTGGTCAACAAAACCGTGTGTGTGGACGAACCGATGCGTTACGTTTTCTCTCATATTCATCACAAAGGCCAAAGTGCCTTCTACACTGTTCTATTGAAGGCTAATACTACATCGGACGTTTTACAGCTCTTAATTACAGTGAAGAAAAACTACTCACTTCTTCTTCCTCTTAGCGAGTGGAATAACGACCCGAAGAACCCTGGTGTCAGAGTTTTCAAACCACCTAGTAGCACAGCTATTAGGCTTCTCACATGGTTTGAGTAACGACCACTATCAAAGACAGCGACCGGGACCGACGGCTTAACGTGCCCTCCGAAGCACAAAATCCTTTTACTTTTTGGACAATTAGGTGATTCAGCCTGTAATGTCTTAACCAAACTGGGGAAAACCTCACAAAGTGATAAATATCAACTTAGTGCTCCCCTCTGGGAATCGAACCCAAGACCTCCGGATCGTAAGCCCATGGCTCTGACCACTAGACCACGGAGGCAGTTATTACTCACTTGCACAGATGGAAGCCAGGCGACCAATATGGCGGCATGAAGGGCCGATGAAGTATAGAAGGTTTAGTACTTAACCTATAGCTCGGTTAAGGCCCTCTGACATGGTTCATATACTCACTTGCACAGATGGAAGCCAGGCGACCAATATGGCGGCATGAAGGGCCAATGAAGTATATAAGGTTTAGTACTCCGCCTATAGCTCGGTTAAGGCCCTCTGACATGGTTCATATACTCACTTGCACAGATGGAAGCCAAGCGACCAATATGGCGGCATGAAGGGCCGACCTATCACCGCAGTATATTGGGATACCACTTCTTGAGGCGAAGGGCCAATGAAGTATATAAGGTTTAGTACTCCGCCTATAGCTCGGTTAAGGCCCTCTGACATGGTTCATATACTCACTTGCACAGATGGAAGCCAAGCGACCAATATGGCGGCATGAAGGGCCGACCTATCACCGCAGTATATTGGGATACCACTTCTTGAGGCGAAGGGCCAATGAAGTATATAAGGTTTAGTACTCCGCCTATAGCTCGGTAGGTTAGCGCTGGTGTAGGTTGCAAGGCCACATCTGAAAAAAAATGGGTGTAAAAATGCTGTCACACTTTAGGTAACCCCGCTCTCTACCGGAGTACGGTTACAGCCTTGCTGGATGTGGTGGATAATGTCCTGGCTGAACAGGATATTGGTAGAGGCACAATTCTTACGCTACTTGACTATTCACGTGCTTTTGATTGTTTGAGTGTCCCTCTATTGTTGTCTAAGCTATCATATTATGGCGTTGAGCATCAGGCTGTGCAATGGTTTAATAGCTACCTTAGTAACCGAAGGCAGTCCGTACAACTGTTGAAAGATGATGGCTCGCACCTTTTATCCAATAGCATGCTGCTGACGCGCGGTGTTCCACAAGGGTCTATACTTGGGCCATTACTCTTTATTATTTATTGTGCTGACGTAACAAAGGTAATTAAGTACAGCAAATATCACTGCTACGCTGATGACGTACAATTGTATATTTCTGAAGAACCTAACAATATATCACTTGCAGTGTCTCAAATGAACGAGGACCTGGCTAGGATCGTCGAGTGGTCGCGTCGTAATGCGCTTGTGCTCAACCCAAATAAATCTAAGTGCATGGTTCTCGGTAGTAAGTTACAGGTTGAAAGAATATACGTGAAAAATCCATGTGTTGAAATCATGGGACAGAGCATACTCCCTGTCCATGAAGTTAAAAACTTAGGAATTACGTTTGATAGTCTTTTGCGGTTTGAAACTCACGTATTGAATCTAGTAAGACATTGTTTCTATCGTTTAAAAATACTATATAAAATACGAAACTTGCTAGATGAAGACGCTAGAATAACCTTGTGCGAATCACTTATTTTGTCCAAATTAAATTACGGTGATGTTGTGTTTGGCCCACGTTTGCTTGCAAAGACTCAACGATTGATACAGCGAGTACAAAATGCTTGTTGCCGCTACTGTTTCTTCATTCCACCTCGTACCCACATAACACCATATCTAAACAGGGCAGGTATGCTCAATATGAGCTCGCGTAGGCTGCTGCATTTGGCGAGTCTTATGTTTGATGTGGTGAATTTTGAAAGTCCTTCTTATCTGTATGGTAAATTAAAATTCTCCACATTCTTTGACAGATATAAGTGCAGAAGTAAGCTTATACCACTTGCAGTTTATCGACACAAAACCCTTGCATTCACTGGCAGTTTCCGTTACCAAGCAACGAAGTGTTGGAACAATATACCACCACCAATACGACGTATGCGAACGAAAAACACTCTTAAACTACATTTTAAAGTGTTCCTACTTAAAAATCAAAGTACCGGTGTTCATAACCAAATACACTTCTAGGTGCGGTTGCTGTCAAGGTTGTTATTAGTTAAAATTATTAGCAGTGAAGTACTCGTAATGATTTCGGAATAATTTTTATAATATGTTTTATTTTTTGAATATTTTTTTTTTCCTTTTGTATTGAATTTTATTTTATTATTCACTTGACATTAATTTATTATCGATTTAATTTTAATTTGAATTAATTATAAATTTACTTTTATATAGTTTTAATATTAATTGAATGTATGATTTGTTTGAGCCATTTTCATTATTATTTTGCACAGTTTTTGCACACTACACAAATGTATGACACTACACGCCAATTTAATTTTATTTTTGTTATTGTTTTGCATGCGCCCGTTACTCTCTGAGGGTAGTAGCTGAAAATCAGTGTTTTGCTCAACAGGGCAAAACGTTTATGCTGAGCTATAGCCCTTTTGGTTTACTGCGACACACACAACCATTTGTTTGTTTTGTATTTATCGTCTATGTTTGTCTTTTTAATTTGATGTTTGTTTTATGTTTGTTTAAATGTTTACTTTTGTCTCCTTTTTTGTACTACAAATTTTATGTGTGTGTCTTTATAAAACAAATAAATTTATTATCTATCTATCTACCGAACTTGCTCAGGCCAAAAAACTACTTTGCCTACTCCCTTTGTCCCGCTTGCCGAGAATCTCCCTCCTTCGTTCTTCGTCCTTAAACAGGCTTCGGACTCAGGTCGGCAGAAGTAAGGCGAACATGGTCAGGTGGGGATTTCCGGCCAGCTCCGATGTGGACTGTATTTGTGGTGCAGTAGTGCAAACCATGGCATACTTAACATCGTGCCCGGCGTGCGGCGTGCGGCGTGCCCCAACACTTGCACGCCAGCGGATTTAATGGACGGCAGTCAATCCGCAATACAAGTGGCTAAATTCTGGGCCGCTACGATGAAATTACTCGTGTTCCATCGACACGCTAAGAAGAAGATGACATGATCACGACATGCAATCGATTTGAAATATCAAGTAACAATCCGTTCTAAATAACAATCTAATTTATGTAACGCTTCTTCTTTAGTGTGTATTGAAATAGAATATGTCACCTATAGCATTTGAATTTAAAAGCAGCGCGCCATGACTGTTGCCGTCCTTTTCCACTGCCAAGTAAAATGGATGAGATCCGTAAAGGTTCATCTGAAAGACAAAATGTGTAGGTAAGTTACATACATATAATCACGCCTTTATCCGTAATTGGATAGGCAGAGAATAAACGATAGATTTGTAGGTATATTGCTGTAGGGACAGGTTGTCAGCCCATCGCCTAAATTGCAATATACTGAAACACACAGCATGCCCGGGAGGAAATGCAGCTGGCACATTTTATGTTTTCTCTCGCTCCCAGGCCAGCATGGAAGAGCTTACTTTATGGTAGGTCTATTTAAAACCTAGCCAAAGTATAAATGCTTGAAATACTCACATTGGTCGTTGGCGGCATATCTTTATTGAACATGGTATAAGTTTTCCAGTTGGTATCTCGTTTCAATCGGTCCTTGAATTCTCCGAACCCAAATATTTGGTCGGTTGGTAGCAAAGTAGATATTTGAAGGAATTTATCGGATAAGATTAGGACACCGGCATCTTGAGTATTTATACTGAAAACAAATTGTTTATTTTTAAGGTTTAGCTGTATGTATTGAATGGTCCTCTCTGGGTAACCGCATCACAGGATTGCCTAAAGTTCGGCAGAATAAACAATGCTACTAAGCTTTAGGATCTTAATCACTTGGCTTGCGCTTACGATTTTCACCAGAAGCTATATATATAGCTTGCTTTGCGTTCGAAATCTCTAGACAGAGGCGAATCAGAGGTAGATAAAATAGATACTAGTGGTGAAGGGTCCCTACAAGCCGATTCCCGTCGGCTTCCCTTTCAAGAATTCCACCTACACCAAATCCGGACTTACGTCGACACTATAAAGTACTGTGTTTTTTTGCTTACGCTCGATATGATGTTTTTTGTGTACAATAAATTGTTAAATAAATAAATAAGATTGCACCTCTGCCACTGATAGCTACAGACATAATTGAATAATAAAGACACGGCAAAATAAGACACAAATTTCAAATTCGGAAAGTTATTTCATACAAAACAAACTCACATGGTTACGTTATCAGAGTTCCTTATGATCTTGAAGCCAACACTTCCGCTGTCAACTTGAACTCTGTATTTTAGGTTAGATATCGGTCCAGGGACAGATGGAATCTGTGGTATAGGCGGCTCGAAGCGCTTGTGTTCTGCGTCGTATATCTGTGAAATGGTCATTAGTCAAATTCAACATATCTTTATTACTCACACACTTAAAACAAAAACACATTAAATAACAATCACAATAGTTCGGTTTGAGAGTAAAAGGTGAGGGTCTCAGTATTTTGTTACCATGTTACTCGAAGCCACAGTGGTAGCACTGATTTTCAGCCCTTACCCTTTTCATACACCATTTAAAACATCAGAGTATATAGAATTATGATAAGATAAAACATTAAAAAAAAGGTCGAAATATAATATGCTTAAACATATTTTTTTTGTGTTATAACCCTGTTTAAAAATAAATAAATAATAATAATAGTTACAATTAATAAATAATAATATTAGGTATAAATAATAATCTTCCATGCTGTCCTGGGAGCGAGAGAAAAACATAGAATGTGCCAGCTGCATTTCCTCCCGGGCATGCTGTAAAAACCAGCTAAGGGATCCGAGGGTTTCAGTATATTGTAATTTAGGCGATAGGCTGACAACCTGTCACTACAGCAATATACTTACAAATCTATCTTATATAACCCTGAAAACTTTGTCAGACGTGGCGGAACGACCTTTGTTTGGGTCGTTTACGCTCTGCCTACCCCATTAGGGATAAAGGCGTGATTATATGTATATGTATGTACAAATAATAATAATAATAGGTAATTATAGTTGAATAGTGTCTTTGCTTGAATAGTATTTTTGCATGAATAACGTCTTTGCTTGAAAAAGTGTATTTGAACGATTAATGTATTTGTTTGAATGGTGTTTTCGCTTGATTCTTCTTCTTAGCGTGTCGATGGAACACGAGAAATTACATCGTAGCGGGCCAGAATTCAGCCACTTGTATTCGGGTAAGCTGCCGTCCATTAAATCCGCTGGCATGCAAGTGTTGGGGCACGCCGAGCACGATGTTAAGTGTGCCATTGTTAGCACTGCACCGCAAACACAGTCCACATCGGAGCTAGCCGAAATCCTCACCTGACCATGTTCTCCTTACTTCTGCCAACTTTTGCTTGATTAATGTATTTGCTTGAATAATGATTTCGCTTGAATAGTGATTTGATTTTGTTTGAATAGTTTTTGGCTTGATTCTTCTTCTTAGCGTGTCGATGGAACACGATAAATTACATCGTAGCGAGCCAGAATTCAGCCACTTGTATTGCCGATAAGCTGCCGTCAATTAAATCCGCTGGCGTGCAAGTGTTGGGGCACGCCGCGCGCCGAGCACGATGTTAAGTGTGCCATGGTTTGCACTGCATCGCTAACACAGTCCACATCGGAGCTAGCCGAAAATCCCCACCTGAACATGTCCTCCTTACTTCTGCCAACCTTTGCTTGAATAATGTTTTCACTTGAATAGTGATTTGAGTTTGATTGAATAGTATTTTATTTTGATTATTGTCTTTGCTTGAATAGTATCTTTATTTGAGATATATATTTGCTAGAATAGGTCTTTTACTGTAGTAATATTGTGTGTGTGTGTCTTTGCATTAATAAGTTTGTGTTCTTTTGTAACATAACGAATACTCTACCTTCACTTGCACAGTATCATCGGACAGATATTAAAGTCCACTGAGACCTGCGACCAGCGCGAAATCAGCCGGATATCCGGACGGACGGCCGCGGGAATATATCACGCGCATTCCATGCTTGTTCTCAGTCATGTTGACCAATTTGAACGAGTTGTATTATATGGATTGGACGTGTGTGTTTTAGTGTGTTGGTTGGAATTTCAATGGTTTTTAGTTTGAGTTGTGTTTCTTTGAATGTATTTGTTTCAGTAATGTGTTGGTATGAGTTGTGTGTTTTTCGCGTAGTGTATTGTTTAGAATTGTGTGTTTACCTTAACTTGCACAGTATCGTCCGACAAATACTTGAAGTCAACCGTGACCAGCGCGAAATCAGCCGGATATCCGGACGGACGGCCGTTGGAATATATCACGCGCATACCATGCTTGTTCTCAGTCATGTTGACGAATTTGAACCTATTGTAGTGTGTCTTTAGCGCAATAGTGTATGTCTTTGGTGCAATAGTGTGTGTCTTTGGCGCAATAGTGTGTGTCTTTGGTGCAATAGTGTGTATCTTTCGTGCAATAGTGTGTCTTTGCTTAAACAGTGTGTCTGTGATGTTGTCTCTATAATAGTTTACCTTAACTTGCACAGTATCGTCCGACAAATACTTGAAGTCAACCGTGACCAGCGCGAAATCAGCCGGATATCCGGACGGACGGCCGTTGGAATATATCACGCGCATCCCATGCTTGTTCTCAGTCATGTTGACGAATTTGAACCTATTGTAGTGTGTCTTTAGCGCAATAGTGTATGTCTTTGGTGCAATAGTGTGTGTCTTTGGCGCAATAGTGTGTGTCTTTGGCGCAATAGTGTGTGTCTTTGGTGCAATAGTGTGTATCTTTCGTGCAATAGTGTGTCTTTGCTTAAACAGTGTGTCTGTGATGTTGTCTCTATAATAGTTTACCTTAACTTGCACAGTATCTTCCGACAAATACTTGAAGTCAACCGTGACCAACTCGAAATCAGCCGGATATCCGGACGGACGGCCGCGGGAATACATCACGCGCATACCATGCTTGTTCTCAGTCATGTTGACGAACTTGAACACGCTGTAGCCTGGAGGGTAGTAGCAGAAAGGCGCTCCGGCCATTTTGGCACTTACATAGCAACAGCCTGAAAATATATTTTTTATATATACATAATCACGCCTTTACGCAATATGCCTAAAAATTTAAATATCCCCTAAAACTTTGCCAGACGTGGCGGAGCGACCTTTGTCTGGGTCATTTGCGCTCTGCCTATTCCATTACGGATAGAGGCGTGATTATATGTATGTATGTAAATACGTTTAAATAGTATATCTTTGATAGTGTACGTCTTGCATCTTTGTCTATATTTAAATTAATTTACAATTTGTTTAAAGGCGTCCTGTATACACTTCGTAAAGCGACATATTTGGTACGTTTTTCAACTGTTAGGCACTAGCAAAACTTACCGAAATAAAATTGACGATATTCTATCAACTGTGTAATGTAAGCAAATCACTTTTTCACGAAGGAAATAACACCATCTTGCGATAACTAGATGTGTGAATGGTTACGCTAACTATACCAGGAGTAAGGGACAGCGTCCCGCAAACTGATACTAGGGGTTGCTCAGTCAACGATACTGAACAACTTCCACCGAGATGTTCTTTCAGGAAGGGAAAATAAATTGGCTTTTCCATACAAAATCTTCACCTCGATCAGACAATTTGTATGCAAAAGCCTTTATTTTTCAGTTTACACACAGTCCTGCTGATAGTTGTTCAGTGTTTGACTGAGCAACCCCTATCAGTTTGCGGGACGCTGTCCCTTACACGTAAAAGTTTCTAATGTGAATTCAGACCAAAGAATAGGACTTCCTCTTCTTGTTTCTTTACAGTATCGATTTGAACAAATGTATGTTTAAAATGCAAAAAAAAATAATTAAAATATCTCACCTCTCTGTATACAAGTAGCATTATCCTGTTGCGGAGCGCAATCGAACCTGTTGACGTCAGGTACGAGTGCACAAGCTTCCGCCAACTGCTCTGAAGATAGCTCTTCATAGCCCTTTTTGTTTGGTTCCTTTTTCTTTGTTTCCGCAGCGTTCTTGTTCTTAGTGCTCAAGTTGTTGTGATCGTGGTATCTGTATCCTGGGATTTGTACCTGATGAAGATATTTTTGATGTAAATGCTGGCCTGGGAGCGAAAGAAAAACATAGAATGTGCCAGCTGCTTTTCCTCCCGGGCATGCTGTAAAAAACAGTTAAGGGATCCGAGGGTTTCAGTATATTGCAATTTAGGCGATGGGCTGACAACCTGTCACTACATCAATATGCCTACAAATTTAAATATTTCTTAAAACTTTGGCAGTTGTGGCGGAACGACCTTATGTAGTTACATACATACATAATAGTCACGCCTTTATCCTAAACTATTTTTCCAAAGCTGGTTTTTACAGCATGAGGAAATGCAGCTGGCATATTCCTATGCTTTTCTCTCGCTCCCAGTCCAGCAGTGTGGAACATTACAGATAATTATACTATAAGCCAGATGAATAATGTTTCTTAGATAAGAATAATCCTACTTCCAATAGCAACTACTACTTATTTTTGTACATTCTGACATCACTTTTCTTTTTCATCTCTAAAAATACTTCAATATGTCTCTCAATATGCTAAACAATAGTTAAAATGGTAACAGTATGATGAACAGCCGATTATCTCACGATAATTTTCTAAGTGCGACAGAGTTTTTATGTAGCTTCCATACATACATACATATAATCACGCCTTTATTTCTTCCATGCTGGACTGGGAGAGATAGAAAGACATAGAATGTTCCAGCTGCCCTTCCTCCCGGGCATGCTGTTGAAGTCAGCAAAAGGGACTCGAGGGTTACAGTGTATTGTAATTTAGGCGATGGGCTGACAACCTGTCACTATAGCAATACATATTACAATCTAAAATTGCCCTCAATTTTTGTCAGACGTGGCGAAAGCGCCTTTTACGAGGCGACAAACGCTCTGCCTACCCCGTAAGGGATAAAGGCGTGATTTATGTATGTATGTATATCTAATGGGATAGGCAGAGAGTAAACGACCTAAACAAAGGTCGTTCCGCCTCGTCCGACAAAGGTATATTGCTGTAGTGACAGGATGACAGCCTATCACCTAAATTACAATATACAGAAACCTTCGGATGTCTTAGCTGGTTTTTACAGCATGCCCGGGAGGAAATGCAACTGGCACATTCTATGTTTTTCTCTCGCTCCCAGACCAGCATGGAAATATGTAATATGTATGTAGCTAGCGCCATGGTATAATAGTTATATCCCTTCCGCTGGCAGCGCCATTTTGAAAAATTTCGAGCAAATGGCATGTCTTGAGCCTGTCGCTCTGCCAGACTTGTTTTCAAATGACTTGTTCCAACAAAATGCATTAGAATTCGTATTCTATTAGATTTCTATTTAATTTAATTGATCCAATTTCAAGTTACCTAACTGCTAGTATACAAAAACATACTTTGTCACGACACTAGAATCAGTTTAAAATACGCGTGAAATATGAAACCTCACCGCGGTCGGCAGCCGTTTGCCAGACGTCAAAAAAACGCGAAATCCGGCAGCCGGCCTGTCTGTCAGTCTAAGGGATATTATTATATGCCATGGCTTGCGTAGCCACTTTCTGTCTTATCCTGCTGTCACAGGTGTGCTGTATGTAGTCTGTGCTGTCGTAATAGTAAAGAAGTGAAAAGCGATCTTATTTATATATCAGGGGCCTATTTAATAAAAGTGACAATGACAGTTCGACGTACATTGCAGAAGCCTTGGTTTTGCCGTCATCGTCTACTTTCTCGTGGTGTTATTTCAACTCTCTGCCGGATTCGTTTGGGCCACTCTTGTACTCCAGTTCATCTTGCTAAAATTAGGGTGCGAGATAACTCGCTCTGTGAGTGTGGGATTGACATAGGTGACCTTGATCATTTATTTTTTAGTTGCCCTCGTCTTTTATGTTCTCTGTACGATGTGTTGCCATCTGACTTCCCGCGCCCTACTCATATGAAGTGTATTTTATCTCTTTTTAACTCTCCCTCTTTTGTTGAATTATTAGCCAAATTTATTTTATATAATAAGATTAAACTGTAATATATAACATTTCTAACTTTATAAATATATACTTTTATTTATTGCTATTAGTATATTGTTTGTGTTGTTTTATGTTTGTATTGTTTTGTTCTAGGTGTGGTGTGTTCAACTCCTGTGGATTTTGTCATCGTGTCGTCAATATTAGTTTTTTTTTCTCTCCTACCCCATCGTGTAATATCTTCATTTACGTGATGTTGGCGGAATTGTGACAATACAAAAGCCATATAACCTAAGAATTGAATTGAATTGACATGATACAAGGAAGGTTATCAGCTACGCAGTGTACATCGAATTGTCACTGTCAAATAGTCATTGTTTTATTAAACAGGCCCCAGGTGACGAAAAAATATCAAATTAATTCTGCTGAGATGAAAAAGTCAAGTGTTGCCATTGAATAAATACCGTCTCGGACTGTGTCATCAAGGGCGGCATTTTGATCGGCGTCTGATCATCATGAAACAAATAAAACAATCGAACAATTTTCAAGGAATTGGGGATATTGTGATAATAAAGGTTGTAAGGGCTTCTTTCCGCAATCTGATAGGCTCAGTCAACAAAACTGAACAAGTTTCAAAAAGAAAAAAAATTAGGTCATGTACTTTGTTGGCTTCCTCATTCAAATGATAAGATTGAATATTGTATGATTGAGATTGTTGGTATTGTTACTTGCCATTACATTTCTGTAGGTCTACTGAAAGAAATTTCTTCTTTCACACATATTTCTGTGTACACACATACATACATATAATCACGCCTTTATCCCTAATGGGGTAGGCAGAGCGTAAACGACCTAAACAAAGGTCGTTCCGCGTCGTCCGACGAAGTTTTAAGGGTTATTTAAGATAGATTTGTAGGTATATTGCTGTAGTGACAGGATGCCAGCCTATCACCTAAATTGCAATATACAGAAATCCTCGGATGCCTTAGCTTTTACAGCATGCCCGGGAGGAAATGCAGCCGGCACATTCTATGTTTTTCTCTCGCTCCCAGGCCAGCATGGAAGATACAATACACTTTTAAATAAATGAGTTGGTTTTTGGGGAAGTCTATTTATTTTATATTACCTGTAGTATTTTTTTTTTTTGGTGAAAGTTGTTCAGCTTTGTTGACTCAGCAGAGCAATCCCTATCGGTTTGTAGAAAGCTGTCCCTTACAGCCTTTCGCGGGAGGATGCTATCTACATGAAATAACTCACAAGTCCCAACGAAATTTAAATGTTATATTGATATCAGAACACAAGACACTATTATTTATCAGGGTACAAAAATGGTAGAATAAAAGACAAACAGTTGAACAATATTTAGGCGACAGCACGCGCGGCGGTGATCGAGACGCGCGACGTATTCTACAAGAGTCTGATTGGTACTCGTAGAAAAAGAATGGCGGCGCGCTCGCAGCGCGGGCGCGGCGGCTAATTCCCCCCACACCTCTGCGCACTCTATGAATCGAGCGCGTAATCTCTTAAATGCGCGGGAAGTTGAACGCTGCGACGAGAAGTTTGGGTTGTATTTGCGACAGACTCCCCCTCTAGTCTAGGAGAACGCCCTCGTTCCTGGACTAGCTCGTTACCCTGGTGCTTCGGGCGTCCGCGTCGTCTTTTTGGAATGAGCGGTTTCGGTGGAGTAGCGGAATCAGCACTGCCCTCAATAAAAGGGGTTAAGTCCTGAGAATGATATTTTCCTAAGGATTCATCAGGCTTGTCAACGGGAGAAATAAGATAGGTCGTAGGAGTGACCTTCTTCGAAATGAGGTATGGCCCATCCCGTTTGGGCACAAATTTGGCAGTCAGCCCTTTACTGGCCTGGCTGAGAACGTGAGACTTTACAAGAACCTTATCTCCTACCTCATAGACATGGCCTGGTCGGCGAGATTTGTCAGCAACCTCCTTGGACTGATCTTGCTGTATTTCTACGCGCTCTCTAACAGCAGATAAGGAGTTGATAAATGACCTGAGGTAAGGCGTGATTTGAGGTATAAAGTTTTCTTTATCAAGAATAGCTCGTAAATCATATCGAGTTTCAGTAGGGGATCTCATCTCTCTGGCGAATGTGAGAAACGCAGGAGTACTGCCAGTAGTACGACAACAGGCGCTATTCATGGCGAATCGAATCACTGCAAGTTTCTTCGGCCAGGACGAATGATTATTCTCGACCAGTTGAGCTAGTTGTACTTTGAGATCGCGGTTTTTTACGCTCGGCTGGGTTCGCCTCGGGGTGATAAAGTGGTATGAGGTTTTGAGAAATTCCCAGGATGTACATGCATTGTTGCATCACGGCTCCAACGAACTGTACACCATTGTCAGAGGTAACTCTGCGTGGGAAGCCGTATCTAAGGAAATATTCCTATATCAGAGTTCGGGCGCAGGCTTCGGAAGTGGCTTCCTGAAGCGCTTATAGTTCGACCCACCGCGTGGCAGTATCCTCTACAAGAAGGATCCACCGCTCGCCACTCTCACCTTCAGGCAAGGGTCCGAACAAGTCGATGGCCAGCACTTCGTTTCTTTGCTGTAATACTAGGGTTTGAAGCAAGCCTGGAGGTTTGTCGTTTGGAGCTTTATACTTTTGGCACTCTACGCAGGCCTTAACATAATCGGTGATACTCCTTCTCATCCCAGGGAAAAAGTAGGATTTGGAGACTTTCAGGTAAGTACGGTCTATTCCAGGATGTCCAGCTAGTGGCGAATTGTGGCATTCGTTTAGTATTTCAGGACGAAGACTGATAGGAATGACTAGTTGTGGAGACTCGCTCTCAGAATCTGGATTTAAGCGGTACAGGACTCCACGTTCCATCAGATAACCACGTTCTGTCCATCTACAGGCAGCCACGTCATCTGGACCTTCTACTTCCTTGATGATCTTCTCTACCTCCGGGTCGGCCAGCTGTTCCTGTCTCAACTCTTCAGGATTCTTTGTAGGTAAGTCTATCATGACAGTACAGACGCCGCAGTCAACTCGAGTTTCCTCGGAACAAAATGGTCTGCTTAGCGTATCTGCCACTACATTGGCTTTACCTGGGGTGTATTGAAATTGTATGTCAAAAGACTGGAGTTTGAGAGCCCACCTTACCAAACGTCCAGTAGGGGACTTCAACGTTAATAACCAGCGAAGAGGTTGATGGTCGCTGCCGACTATCACAGGATGCCCATCTAGGTAACAGCGGAACCGTTCAACGGCCTACACTACGGCCAAGGCTTCCCGTTCCGTAGTGGAATAGTTACGCTCAGCGGAAGTAAGTAGGCGGCTGGCGTATTCTATGGGTCGTTCCTCTTTGTCCTCCCCCCGTAGTAAAACTGCCCCAATCGCATAATTACTCGCGTCAGTACGCAAAATGAAAGGGCGGTTAAAATCAGCTTGGACTAATATCGGAGCAGTGACGAGTTTATCATGTAGTGTTTGAAACGCACTGCGTTGTTCGTCAGTCCAGCTCCAGAGCTCGTTCTTCCTGGTCAGTTTAGTTAACGGCTGCGCAATCTGCGAGAAGCCGGGCACGAACTTTCTGAACCAGGAGCAAGTTTGGAGAAATGTTCTGAGATGCTTTATGTTGCTTGGCTCATTCATATCTACTACGGCCTGAACCTTGGCTGGATCGGGAGAGATACCCTGTTGGGTGATGACGTGTCCCAGGTATTTGACAGATTCCCTGGCGAAAACACACTTCTCACGATTGACCTTGAGGTTAAACTCACGAAGACGACTGAATACTGCACTGAGATCCTCTAGGTGCTGTTGAAAACCCTCGGATATGATCAGCAGGTCGTCCAGATATGCCAGGATAGTGACGTTCGACAATGACGAGCAGGAACGCAGGCGATTAATCAGCCTCATAAAGGTGGACGGCGCGTTCTTAAGGCCAAAAGGCATACGCTTGAAGCGGAAGGTTCCTAGCGGACTTATAAAAGCGGTCTTGTCCCTGTCACGTTCCTTAACAGCTACCTGCCAATATCCGGAACGCAGATCCAAGGTGCTCATGTAGCAGTCTCTCTTCGTAGACTGAAGCAACTCGTCTATCAAAGGCATCGGGTAATGATCCGTTTTGGTAACGGCGTAAGGGCGTCTGTAATCCACACAGAAGCGGACACTGCCATTGGGCTTCGGAACAAGAAGAGCTGGGGAACACCAAGCGGATTCGCAGTCTTCAATGATGTCATCCTGCAGCATCTTCTCAATTTCTTGACGCATCAGTTCCTTTTTAGCAGGGGTTAACCGATACGGAGGTACAGCAATAGGAGGGTGCTCACCAATACGGTGCTCAGCAAAAGGGGTTGGGTCTCCCCCTGGCTGGAAGATGTCCGTATTGTCAACCAAGAGCTGCGCCAGCAGGCTCCGGTCAGGTGGATCTAACAATGTACCTTCGTCATCCCTAAGAACATCAGCTGAGAAACAAGACAGTTCTGGTAAACAAGGCGTTTCAAATCGCATACTATACTGTACTTGGCGGCTTTCTGAAAAACACCAGCATTTCAGATCATAATCGTTGACTATCTTGGCCTTAAACATAAAATCAATGCCAAGTAAAGTCTCGTTGTTTTGTGCCTCAGGAAGTATAAGAAAGCGTAGGGAGACTACTTTCTCCTCTAAGTGCACATCAAGAGTGGTCAAGAATACGTCCATAGTACGAACTAGTCCATCGGCAAACTTGACATTTCGTCGCACCGGTTCAAGTGGGTGATCCTTGCTGAGGAGGAGTGCATATAACGTATGGCCTGCGATACAACTTTTTGATCCGGAGTCAACTAAACCAGTCCCCGACAATCCTAATATTTGAATATCAAGAATTTGACGTAGATACGATTCCGAGTCGGAGCTGTCACCGGCGCACGTGCCATCGATACAAAAGTTTACACATACAGTCTCATAATCATCAGCAATGGCATAAAACACTTCATGACCATAAAAATCAGTAAAGTCATAACACTTGTGTGCTCGTTTGTACAATTCGTCGCTCGAAAAAAGTTCACGACAGCAATTTTTAAAATCAATTAAATCATAAAAGTGATGTGGCTTTTCTGCGCGGTTGTACAAACCGTCAAGGCAAAAATTATTATCAGAAAAACAATCGTAACAGTTTTGTGCTCGCTTGTACACTTCGTCGCTCGAAAATAGTTCGGAATAACAATATTTAAAATCAATTAAATCATGAAAGTGATTACACTTTTCTGCGCGAGTGTACAAACGATCAAGATAAAAATATTCATTAGAACAATAATCGTAACATATTTGTGGTCGATTGTACAAATTATTGTTCGAAAATAATTCGCGGCAACAATTTTTGTATGAAATTAGATTTGGAAAGTCGTAAGACTTTTGTGCGCGATTGTACAATCGATCACGAGATACATCGTTATCAGATGCATGATCATATTCGGTACACAAACTATTATCGGAATACGAAATATCGGCACACTCGTTATTATGGGCATGGCCCTTCTGTACCGTTTCACTATTTATGGTAATCACACGACACTTTTGTACGGCTTTATCTACTCTGATGTCGAAACCGTGGTTGAAACTATAAAACTTTTGTTCATTGTTGCAAAGTTTACAGTTTTCGCGAGTTACGTTTTTGGAACCACATTTGTAACACGAAATAGGAGCGTTCACGTTAAAAGTAGGTATATCAGCTGACTCACCCTTGTCCGCCAACTTACGGCACTGGTCGCGGAGATGTCCATACCGTTTGCAGTACACGCAGAATGGGCGCTGTTTCGGTACCATGTTGTCATCTCGCTCGCGCCACTCTCGCGGCGGCAGGGCAGCCGCAGCGGCCGGTGCGCGTGAAGAGTGCGGCGGCATGGCGGCGGCGGGGGCTCCGCCACCGAGGAGACCGCGCGGCGCGGGCGCGCGGGACTGCGCGTGCATGGCGCTCGCGTGCTGTGGCGCGGGGGGCGGAGCCTCACCGCGCGACGTGAATTTGTTGCTATGCGGTCTCGCACGTGCTTCGTACATCGCGGGCTGTGTAGGCACTTTCACTAAGTTGCCTTTTGTGTTCATAGATTCGTGAATAGTGCCTTCTACGATACGGGCGTACTCGCTTTCTTATGCGTCTGTGAAGATTGGTGTAAACCATATCCAATTGCACTTTTGGTGACAGATCACCCTTGGGCAGGCGCGATAGTAGTGCCCGCGCCTTGGCCACATAGATGTCTGTTCTTTCAGCGGATTGTTCCATCTTGTAAAACTCTCTATAAATCCGATCCTCGGTACGACGATCACCGTAGGCCTCTCGTAGGTAGGAAATGGCATCATCCCATGTAACTACCTCGGTGCGGATGCTTTGCCACCACGTAGCTGCGTCGTTCGTAAGAAGCATTGACATGCCCTTGAGGGCGACTTCCTCCGTGATATTCGAACACTCTTTGTAGGCTTCTATGGCATCTATAAAGGTGTCGAAGTTCTCCTCGGCGGCTCCCGAAAATCTGGATGTGCAGCGAGCGAAGTTTCCTGTTCTCTCACCCGTTGAAAGGGAACTCAGCGGCGGCAGCGGGGTGCTCGCCTGCTGGACGGGTTGAGCAGTCGGTAGCGACGACAGGCGCTCAAACATGCGATCACAGATCTCAGCATTTGACTGCTGGATGCTGGATATTAACGACGCGAGGGTTTCACGGGACATGGAAATATTGGATGATTCATCATCATCGTTCACTGATTGCCTTTTACGTGGCATGATTAAGTTTCACTTTACCACACAGTTTTAAGTTAACTACGTTTTCACACGCTGTGGCATTCGGGCTCACAGTTGGTCGCCATTTTCGCGGGAGGATGCTATCTACATGAAATAACTCACAAGTCCCAACGAAATTTAAATGTTATATTGATATCAGAACACAAGACACTATTATTTATCAGGGTACAAAAAATGGTAGAATAAAAGACAAACAGTTGAACAATATTTAGGCGACAGCGATCAGCGCGCGGCGGTGATCGAGACGCGCGACGTATTCTTACAAGAGTCTGATTGGTACTCGTAGAAAAAGAATGGCGGCGCGCTCGCAGCGCGGGCGCGGCGGCTAATTCCCCCCACACCTCTGCGCACTCTATGAATCGAGCGCGTAATCTCTTAAATGCGCGGGAAGTTGAACGCGGCGACGAGAAGTTTGGTTTGTATTTGCGACAACCCTTTATTTATAACGAAACATTTACCTTTTCAAATGGAATAGGAGACAAAGGCTTCTTGATGTTGTCAGGATGAGCTCTCTCCCACAGTTTTCTGAAAGTAAATTATTGTTTTTAAAAACAAGAATGGCAGAGCAAATATCACATAAAAATGGTACAATGTATTGCTGTAAAAATATTACAAAGAGGACATTTGGAAAAAAACACATTTACGAAATTACATTAATTTCTTCCATGCTGGCCTCGGAGCGAGAGAAAAACATAGAATGTGCCAGCTGCATTTCCTGCAGGACATGCTGTAAAAGCCAGCTAAGAGATCCGAGTGTTTTAGTATATTATAATTTAGGCGATGGGCAGATAATTTGGACGAATAATTTGAACCCGCGTCTTTGGAATACCGTCCCAACGCAATAATCAATCAAGCCACTACGGCGGCTAAACTCTAGACTATGCACCGTCGAGTTGGCGGTTCCCGATTTTTATGGAAGAAGCTTGAGGTATAAGGAGTATTTGTGCAAAGTCTTAAATTGCGGAGCCCCGTAGATATTCAGATTTTTTTTTTTGAAATTTCAATAATTTTACGCCATTTTCGAGATATCAGACTCCATTTTGGACCGTCAAGCGTTTTGATACTGGCAAAGGTTTTGTTCATACAGCCTTATTAGTTATTACAATTATATGTTGTAATTAAATGTCAGTTTATGTGTAATTTTGTTGTAATTAAATAATTTATACTGAAAAATCAATAAAAATATGCTAAATAAATAATATGTTATGTTATTTTCTTTATTTTATGCTGTTAAAATTATAAAAAATACGCATATCGAAACGCGGCCACGCCATTTTGTTGCCTCCCGCTATTCCAGCCACTGAGCATATAATCACTACGTTTTAAGAGACGGGACTTCCATAGAACATTTATGAACAGCCTCAAGTGTCAAAATTCAGATAACGAGGCGTAGCCAATACAAGAAGCTCAATACTGCCAACCTAACAACAAATAGTTCATTTAATAGTGACGTAGACCGTAGACAGGAAGATTTAATCGATATCGATAATCTACATTTTTTAGCCACTCACTTTCCAAACATCAAATTTTAGTTCAAGGATTTAACTGTTGCCTTAATGTCGCACTCCAATCAGGATTCTATGTTCAATAAAATCTATGTATTGTGAATAAAATCTGTCTATAATGTATCTTTTTCGATAGATTGGAGAGAAGTTAAACAAAAAGGAAACAGTTTGTGATCATAATAACTCCGATCATGATTTTACAGGAATTTATGTGTCCTATAATACCCCAATAAAATCTTTGCGATCGGAGTTAAAAAGGAAACAGTTTTTGGTCATAATTACAAAACTCAATATCTTTATTAACAGTATTCCGTTGGGTAAGATCTATCTTCTCATGATAAGTTGATATCTTAGATCATGTTTATATCATGATTTGCAAGAACATTCCGTCGTATCTGCAACAAAAAAGCCCATTAAGTCATCTAATAACCAAAGTAGACGATCCTTATATTCTTAGATAAATGTTGACCTTGAAATTGTATTATTTCATTCTTACAAACTAGTTATTTCAAAACTAAATTAAAAATATTCCTGTCGTTCTTACACACTAACATATTACTAAGACATCTATCTAACTACGGAAATAACTAAAATAGACTAACCTTGTATTGTATCTTTTCCGGAAAATCAATTAATCATATTTTTGTATTTACATTGCATTAAATAACCATATTTACTATCCCCTTCCCGTGGTTATTTATTTATTTATTCAAAAACATGCGGTTTACAGCATCGCCAAAACACCAGCACTTTTAAACTACACAACACTTATAAAAATCAATAAAAATATTAATAAAATTTCAATAAATTGTAAATGTCTTCAACTCATATAAATAACAATTTTAAAATTAATCGTTATGTCAATAATGTAAATAATTTATAAATCATGCCTAAAACAAAAACAATTCCACAATTAAATAAATAATTATCAAATTTCTCCCGTAATTTTACATAAATATTCGTAAGCTATATTTAAATATATTTTGATTCCATCAGCATACACATCTGCATCGAAATTATCTGCAGTGATATCGTTAAGTAGTGACAGTGCGCGAGTGGTAGGTGCGTTCCGGGCATAATTTGTGTGGGTATGGGGTAATATAAAAAGATTATGTCTTCGGCGAGGAGCAACTGTTCCAACACAGCTGCGCGTCCCTCGTGTTGGCACTACCAGACCCACACGTTCTAGAACCGACATATTGTCTACGTCATTGTGCAAAATTGAATAATAATGAGCCACCAGTAAAAGTTTCCGCCGCAAAGCAAGCGTGTCCAGGCCCACCATGCCCGACACAAATAAAGACGGATATAGATAGGGGTAGTAGCCTAGTTGCTTTTTATACAACCACCGACTGAACCTACGCTGTATCCTCTCAATTATGAGGGAATATGTGGTCTCATGTGGATCCCACACAATTGCCCCAAACTCAAGTTTGCTTCGCACGTAGGCGTTGTATAGGACTTTAGCTGACCTCACATCGCTAAATTGGGAAGCAATTCGCATAATAAACCCAAGCATCTTGTTGGCTGCTTTGCAGGTGGTTAGAATGTGCGAATGGAAGTTCAATTTGCTGTCCAACTTAAGACCAAGGTCGCGTATTTCGTCAACTCGCACCAAGGGAGCATCAGGGAGATTATAAGTAGCTACCAGGGGCTGGAGGGAACGTGTAAAAGTGATAACCTTGCACTTCTCTGAATTAAAAGGCAAACGATTAGCCGCACTCCAGTCTACCACTGAGTTAATATCATTTTGCAGAGAGAGTACGTCGGCATTATCACTCACATCAAGACACAACTTCAGGTCGTCCGCAAACATGAGACATTTAGAACGATGAACCACCCTAGGCAGGTCGTTCATCATTAGGAGGAATAAAGTTGGTCCCAAGGTACTCCCCTGGCTAACTCCAGATCGTGTGTCATACTTATTGGACTCGTAACCGGCCACTCTGACATATTGTGCACGTTGACTGAGATAACTTGAGAAAAATGACAGAAGTTTGGGTGTAAAACCAACCATCGCCATCTTCCCAAGCAGGATGTCATTGTCTACCAAGTCAAACGCTTTCTTAAAGTCAAAGTAGGCTGTGTCCACCTGTTGACCATCATCCATTCTTGCAGTCACATAATCTACCAAGTTGATATGATTAGTGTTGGTTGAACGAGCACGTCGAAAACCGTGTTGGCTATCATCAAACCTAACACCAATCTGGCAAATAATGTGACGGTCCAGTATGGTCTCAAAAACCTTACCAAATAATGGTGGTACCGCTATAGGGCGAAAGTTAGCAATGTCATTACTGGAGCCAACCTTAGGGATCGGTGTAACCTTAGAAGTCTTCCAGATTTTCGGGTAAACAGACTTTTCAAGAGATAAGTTAAACAGATGCAAAAGTGGTAGCTTCATGACTGATATACAATCTTTTAGTACAAAACTGGGAATACCATCAGGTCCTAATGAGGAACGCAACTTTAGACGCTTAACTGCGTAAATAAGATCGGCTTCGTCCACCGTGTCCAGTGACACGCGTGCAGCATCAGGTAAACCGTGCACCATGCGTGCCGCCTCCTCGGCATTCAAACGCGGGGCTTCCCGATGAAACACTGAACTGAAGTGATCAGCGAATGCACTAGCAGCCAACTGACCCGACACCTCCACACCATCATGATTAAAACTTTCATAGCGTTGTCTATTCTTCTGCTTTTCCTTCACATAATCCCAAAATGTAATGGGATCGGCTATTATGCTGCTCTGAATGCGACTAATATGCTGCTGATAGGCGGTGTCTATTAAGTTTTTAACATGCCATCTGTAATACCACAGATAATATAATACTATACTAGTACAGATGCCTAATGTCATACAACAAAACTGGTCCGCCATAAGTCGGGCCGAGTGACGGGCCGCAAGATTTTAGTACAATCTGACGCAACGGTACCACGTGACAGACCACGGCGGGAAGTGTTCAGTCATAATATTTTGCCGTGATCACAGATGGCCCCACGTAGGTACAATGCACGTTCGAAGTACGTAATTTTCTACTAGACTACTAGATGGCGGTAAGAGAGAAGTGAACGCTGCGCCAGAGCACAGATATTAGCAGTTTTAATTTGTAATTTGTAAGAGATTGAATAATGAAACTTATCTTATGTACTGTCAGCAAAGGCTATTGCAGGGCAGGTCCATTCGAAACGGATGAGATTGTTTCAGGAAATTATGTATGAATTTTAATGTGGTTTAGTATATTTATTGCAGTAAGTGAATCGTGCAAATAAGCGAGATTTTATTAAAGTTTATCAATAATTTCCTGAAATGATCTCTTTCGTTTCGAGCGGGCCTGACCAGATGTCTCCTCTGCTGACTACGTACACTCTACAATCATATTAGGTGCTATCATTTATAAATTTAATAAACTGCTTTACACGATTGTTACTTTTACTTTTTTTCACCTGGTCTCCTTCCACTTATCACTATTTTGAGCCTCTATTTTTATTTATCAAGATGGTTCTTATTAATAGAATAGAAATCGGCCTTAAATACACTTTAAAAGTAATAAATTGAACAGTAGTATGACAGTAAAATATTTACCTTAAAAAGTAAAAGAATGAAAAATACTAAATAAATGTTTCTAACAAAAAGGAAATTGTAATTTCAATCAACGATCGGACTCGATCCGGATAATCACAGCGCTGAAACCCGACCAACTAACCAACGCGCCATCCCGCCGGTGAACTGGGTTGCGAATAAAAGCTACCCATGAAGTTGTTATGGTTCATCAATGAGTATATTTTTTTTAATAGTAACGTAAACAACAAGTAGAATATCGACATAATTAGCAGGAAAATATATATATGATCTTTTCATTAATTCGTTTAGGAGAAATAAGATCTAAAAAACATACATATAAGTATGTAACTTTTACAAATTTCGGAATCAACGGAGCGGATTCGCATTTACCCATTCATACGTTGACCGGCAACGTTGCGCGCGGGCCCGCACTGAATGGCAACGACGCCACTTGCGGAGCCAACGCTGCACAGTGGGTCAGAAATTGAGATTCATAGAATTAGAAATAAACCAAGTTTCGGAATTTTGCTTACAACTTTCAGAAGACAATCTATAGGTAAACTTAATAAAATTAACGACAAGTATCTCAAAGCAACTAAAACTTAAACTTAAGTATGTTTCATTAGGTTAATTTTAATTTAATAAAAATATTTTTATCACTAGGGATAGAGGCGTGACTATATGTATGTATGTATGTATATTTATCACTATTTAACATAAATATCTTTGACATTTTAAGAACACATCGAAGTAAAAGGTGTTACCAAGCAAGGTTTAAGAATCGATATGATTTGTTTTAGGCAGCAGGCAATCATGTCTTTTCATTACAGCTACAATTTACTCGAAATATGTTTTAATTAAAATATGTATTCTTTTAAAGATTCTTAAATAATTAATAATATAAAAATAGCTCTTATAGATAGTGAGAGAAAAAAAGTAAGTTAATCTAATATTTATATTCTTTATGTTAGTTAAATCTAGTCTACGCCGAATCGTGGCCATGTCAATGTTTTGTACATACATACATCACGACTTTGTTCTTAATGGGGTAGGCAGATCGTAAACAACCTAAACAAAGGTCGTTCCGCCACGTCGGACAAAGTTTTGAGGGTTATCTAAGACAGGTTGTCGGCCTATCGTCTAAATTGTAATATACAGAAACCCTCGGATCCCTTAGCTGGTTTTTTTCAGCATGTCCGGGAGGAAATACATCTGGCACATTCTATGTTTTTCTCTCGCTTACAGGCCAGCATGGAAGAAGATTGTGAATGATTTGTTGTTGGTAAATTAAACAAATATAGAAACAGTTTTCCTGCTGATCGTAAGAAAAATACATACTATCCATACTCTATACAAATATTATAAAATCCGAAAGTAGCTCCGTCTATCTGTTTGTTTGTTGTTCTTTCACGCCTTAAATTCTGAACGCATTTTGATGAAATGTGGTGGCATGGTGATAGATGAAACGGACAAAGGATTTTTTTTTACCGTAGGATAAGATCTTATTCCCTCGGGAAATATTTTCACACGGCATTTAGGGTATAGGGCAACACTTTATGTATCGATTGACTATGACCATGACATTATAACGCTATGGCTGATAACCAGTGATCGGAATTGGTAGAGTATATTTACCTAAACTTCTAAGAACAGAAGCGGAAAATGGAGACTTCCTTACTACGTAAACTTTTTGCGGGACATCACATAAGTAAGCAAGAAATATACTTTGCACCATGGTTTTTAATTCTATGGACAAATACAAGGTAAAAATATACTTGGTGATATTTGGCTACAGTGTCACATTGCCTAGATATTTTGAATTCAAGATTTTCTTACTTTATAGCTTTAAAACTGCTGTGTGTAGGAAAAAAAATATTGAGGAAAAAATTACGCAAATTATGTGCTGTATAATTTCTTCATAGGTGTCAACATCGTACGAGCTACAGAAACCAAGATATTTACGAAAAATTGTTTTATTTTTACATTTGACCTTGAATAGCTTATATTCCTGGTTGGTTTTTTTAAGGCACCATTTCGTACGCCGAAATAAATCTGTGAAAAGTCCTGGGTTCGATTAAGATAAACCGATGCTTTTAATAAGTTCCCCTTAGTCAAACATTGACAACAACGCCGTAAAGAGTATGATATAAAACACACAAAGTAATTTTAATTGTTAGAAGGCTTGCACTGATAGTAATATGCTTTTAAATAAGTGCTGTTTATTCACAAATAAACAAAAACTTCGTAAACAAAGCGATTAAATAGAACTACACAAAAGAAGCTAAATTGTCAAAAGGCTTGCACTAATTATTTTTACCTGAAAAGTGATTCCAGGTAAAAAAATACACTGAAAAAACACGTGCTGTAAATGAATGGCATTTGTTTCCGAATTTCGAACCGTCAACTTTGCAAGATAAAATCAAATGCAAATAAAGCAAGTCATAAAATAATCGAACAATATGAAATGAGGCTTGAATTTATGCATTTCTGTATTATACGTGACTATACGCCACATAATAGAACTAGTAGAGGAATAGTAGGCCCTTTTTGACCGGTTATCTATGGCCAAACGACCAAATCGTAATCTTTAGATCAATGTGTCTTGGAAATGTAATATTTTGTTTTATATTTATTTCATGTTCAAACGTCACACGGTTGATCGTACGCCAGCCAACTTGAACCAAATCTCAGTTAAATATCGGCAAAATATTTAGTATGCCAGATACAATCATACCTCTTTCGAAATATGAATTTTGTTTTTTGTAGTTTTTAATGATAAAAAATAAATTTATTTTTTGTAACTTAAGGTATAAATCAAAGAACCAATAAAAATTAAAATAAAGCTTATTTTTATTAAAGTAGACAATTATTCATGTAATGCAGTAAAAAAAAACCTGATCACGTAAGGTACATCGTAAACGCGATTAATTTTACTTAAAAAATAATATATTTTATATGTCGTCAATGTCTTCGTCTTCAGTGACAGAATCTGAAGATACTGACGAAATATTGTTTTCTTGCAGGGAATTGAAGTAGATGAGCATTATTTTTTCTATATTTTCCGGTTTAAGTCTATTCCTTTTTACACTTAAAATCCACTAATAGGTGTAAAAGGACCTTTCAACATCTACAGATGTAAGAGGAGCATATTTAAAAAATACTTCGTCATCTACTTCGATTCCCTTTACAATTTTTTCACTTATTGTTGTAATAAAATCGTAGTCCGGAATTCTGTTTAAAACTTTTTCAAATTTATTTTGAATTATCTGATATGTTGACCAGCTTAAAACATAACTAACATCGTCCATAATATGAAAACTGTCAGATATCGTTAAAACGGTTTTTCGTAAATATCTTGGTTTCTATAACTCCAACGATGTTGACACCTATAAAGAAATTATAGAACACAAATTACGCGATATTTTTTTCCCTTAACATTTTTTCCTACACACAGCCGTTTTAAAGCTATAAAGTAAGAGAATCTTTAATTCAAAATATCTAGGCAATGTGACACTGTAGCCGAAAATCACCAAGTATATTTTTAGCTTGTATTTGTCCATAGAATTAAATGCCATGGTTCAAAGTATATTTCTAGCTTACTTATGTGATGTCCCGCAAGATGTCCCGAAAAAGTTTTAGTAGTAAGGAAGTCTCCATTTTCCTCTCTTCTTTTTAGAAGTTTAGGTAAATATACTCTACCTATTCCGATCACTGCTGATAACATTTCTTCCCAGCCGAATTTCTTCCCGGGCATGCTGGAAAAACCAGCTGAGCAATCCGAGGGTTTCAGTATATTGCAATTCAGGCGATGAGCTGGCAACCTGTCACTACATGAAACTGCCTAAAAACTAAAATCTATCTTTAAATAACCCTCAAAACTTTGTCAGACATGTCGGAACGACCTTTGTTTAGGTCGTTTACGCTTTGCATACCCCATTAGGCGTGATAAAGTCGTGATTATATATGTGTATATATGTATGAGTGACATAGCAACAGGCTAACCGTTAACGCAGAGAAATACTTTATTTCCGCGAGAAAATTCATTTAATCGCGGGTGAAAACGCGGGGCGGAAAGCAAGTGAGTTTTATAAATAAGATACAATATTCATACTTTAATTTTTGTTTTATTGTTTTTTTCATAATTCAATGTGCGAGGGTCTCTAAAGGTAAAGTCATAACACATAAACGGCAACCGCTCGATGTAGGTATATTAATTTCATCTGTGGATCGATAATTGTACCAGTGACATCTATTTGTGAATGGTTGGTACTACCTGTATGTGTTTAGGGTTTGAGCGAAAGTCGAAAAACTTCATATCCTTGACACTCCTGTGTGGGTGTCGCTAGAGTAGCCGTTGAAAAGAAACTTTTAATCTAAAACTTTTTAAATAATGAGCATATTATACGATTTTTAATGCTCAGGTTAATCAGAATTATTTATTAAACAATATATTTGCTGGCTTTAGAAACAAAAAACTTGCTTTATGTAAACTTTTATTTAGAATGACCTGCCCGTCTTACCCTTAGCGCCATCTGCTGATAATTTTTAGAAGCTATTTACTGTTCTTCGGAGTGAGACCCCATGGTAATACTTAAATAGCTCATTATTGAATTCCTTACCATTCGATTTGTACATTTGATGATGGAAGTATTTTTGCTTTATGTTATGAATTATATCTGGACTGTACCACGATGGATAGAGGTAACGAGATTGGTTATTGTATTTCTTTTTTAACGGTACATGGGTGTTAATGCACTTGTAAAGTTTATTATAGAAAACTTCAACAGCAATGTCTACATCAGTAGCAGCCAATAAACTCGTCCAATCTAGATCGGAAAATGCTTCGTAAAGGCTAATGAAGTCCGCCTTTCGAAAGTTCCACTCTGGGTACATTCCAATACGGTCTTGCACTGGTGATGGTGGCGCCAGTGCTACTTGAGCAGTTCTAGGTAGGTTAAAATAGACAACAAGTGGGGGGTGATGTGGATCTGCCGGTACTAGCGGTTCATCGCCCTCTACCACCTCAACACGATCACTCCCAAGTCCACTAAGCACGTAATCCAGCTGTGTACCTCCAGAATTCAAAACATCACTATACTGATTTAGATCACAAAATTCGCAGAAGGGAGGAAACTGATTAGTAACATAGACAGACCATGAGTTTGGATTGAAGTCTCCCAATATTAGACAGTCAATATCTGAGAATTCACAAATTGCATTTTCAATACAAGAAAAAAGTCTCAAATATTCATCATCGTTATAGCTACATGGTAAATACACAACACAACATAAAAATTTTACATTCTTCCAAGATATAATAGCGAATAACAGTTCCATGTCAGAAGTATAGCCATCTATATTTTTAATTATGCGTACAGTATACGTGTCGCGTACGGCGAGTAGCACCCCGCCCCAACCGGCATCTCCGTCAGCGCGGTCGCGACGCAACACCGTGTACCCGGGGGGAAACAGTTCTCCGTCACACACAGAACTTGTCAACCATGTTTCAGTTATAGCCAAAATGTCGTAGTTTTCCTGAGTCACGTTATTAAGAAATTTTGTAGTTTTTGATCGGAGACCGCGCACATTTTGGTAAAAAACACGAAAACTTTTAAATCTAATTCTGTTGTGTTTTCTGTTTAGCACGAAAATTCTGTCTCCATGGTTTCACATAAATTCCCGTCGTCCAATTTTCAGGAGCCATGACTTTGTCTGCCTGTTCTGCTGGTATCCCTAATTTAAAAGACGCATAGTCACCGCGTGAATTAAGAACGTCCACACTGCAGTCATTATGTCCACAAACGGATTTCAGATGGTCTAGTACCTGGCTGCCAGAGGTGCCTTTTTGCACATAGTAGAGGTGCAGATACATTCTCTTTTCTGATGCAGCTAGCGACGTAGTTCCGGGAGCCGCAGTGCCCTTCAGCACATCAGAATACGATTGTCGATATTGAGAAAGCGTTCTATTTTTCAAGGCTTCGTTATTGCCGCGATTTCTGACAGGATTTTCGATAGGAACCACGCCTGGAGCCACGCCAGGAGCAACGCCAGGAGCCACTCCAGGAGGAACACCACCAGCAACGCCAGGAGCAGCAATAGCTGGGGCAATGTTATTAGTGGCCGATGATCTTGAGGTGCCAGGCAGTGAAACTAACGGTGTAAAAGTAGGCAAATTTGCGTTATTTACAGCTTTTGCGTTCACCTCGGTCAATAATGGGTTCTTACTAGCATTGTTTTTCTTCTTCCTGGCTCCATTGTTAGCTGATGGTTCTTTTATTAGCGCTGTTTTTGAACTCTCTTTCTCTGAAGATTCTGCCACCATATCCTGGGAAATATTAGATAGGACTTGTTTCATTAAAGTACATTCATGGTGCAGTGTAAGTAGGTCTCGATGTAAATCTTTAATATTACCCTCGAGGACCTTGATACGTTCGTCTTTTCTAACTAGCAAATCCGTAACCTCTTTGCGAAATGATAGTAACTCATTAAGAATCTTTTCGTTTGTGTCGGCTTGCATATATAGTAGCTTTGGATTCGCAGTATTATTCAATGATGTCGAATTAATTTCTATTTGTGTCTCACTCAATGAAATAGATGATTTAGCAATTGATGGTCTTCTAATAGTCACATTTCTAAAGTCTGGATGACGCGTATCAATTATAATATTTACAGGTAGAACTGCCTCTGGTGTTGAAGTTTCGGGTTGTTTGTTGATAGCCGAACTGTCTTCTTTCTTTCCTGGGGTTCTAATAGGCGAAGTATTATCGTTAGTAAAGTCGTGCAATTCGGGAATGTTATGTTTACGCACGGGTGTATTATCATTTCGAACTTTTGGTGTCTTTGCAACGCACTCAGGACATTTCCATAGGCGTTCTAAATTATGCCTTTCAGCTATAAAAGTATCCATAGGTATGTTAATACAAGCATTATGATAGTGCTTTTTACAATGGACACATTTAAGTCTTTCCATAATTGATATGTGCTTTCCGCATGCATTACAATTCATCTTGTCTGACGAATTTTAGAGTCGCGTTTTCGTAAGTAGGTCCTGTTAAATATATGGATCGACGATGTTATACGAATATGACCTGTACGAACCGCGCTTAGTGTTGCTAGTTGTATGGATTCTCAGCGATAGATGCAAGTTGTCGAAAGTATCGCACCAAAAGGTCGCAAGCGCCGTGCAGGACGCGGCGCTTACGCGTTCTCGTCGAATAGCGCTGTGCAGGTAGCTTCAAATCGGTGATGTTGGCAGGTTAGTTGATAATTTCAAATTAATTTGTTCATATCTACCAAATTAGGTGAGGTTTCTTTTAACAAATTTCACAGTATTGTAGTTTGATCACTAGTAGATGTGTTTTAAATTAGTCCTGATTGAAATACTGACTTTTTGCGTATATTCGACGGTCCATAATCCAGACTTTTACCGACACGTCACCAAACGAAAATGTATGAGAACTCGTTCAATCAAAATTAGGGGGGAGGGAGGTATGACAGATAAAGATAAATAACAAGAAATATTGATCTAAAATACAACTACAAATAAAAAAAAAATTGCTGATTCGATTACTATAAGTTTTGCTAAACAAAACAGCATATTTCACCATTTTCAAAGGTATTTTTCCTCCGTGAAATTTGAAGTCACACTGACGTTGGTAGTTTGTTTACTGTGGCCAAAATGCCTACTGTCAGTCTAGAGGGGTAAAGAGTTAAATGTCATAATTGCACGTCCAGAGGTTGTTTCGTCCAAGGCTGATAACCTGTAACTACATCAATATACCTACAAATCTATATATGCATCCTGTAGTAAGTTAATTATCACCACAGTGAAACTCATTTTATTTATTTCATAAAGCAGTGGCTGAAGATGAAATGCTAGTAGGCACTTTTTTTTTATTATATACATATATAAATAATATAATCACGCCTTTATCCCTAATGTGGTAGGCAGAGCATAAACGACCTAAACAAAGGTCGTTCCGCCACGTGTGTGAACTTTTTAAGGGTTATATAAGATATATTTATAGGTATCTAGGTATATTGCTGTAGTGACAGGTTGTCAGGCCATAGCCTATATTGCAATATACAGAAACCCTTGGATCCCTTTGCTGACTTTTTTCTGCCCGGGAGGAAATGCAGCTGACATATTCTGTGTTTTCATACTCCTCCAGCATGGAAGAATTATTTTGTTATTCCTCCAGACTAAAATACTTACCGGTAATGCTCCTCGCCCCAAGCCCCGCCTTGGGCTCCGCAGACGGCCCACCACACGCCGACGCATAGGGCACAGACCAGGGCAAACCCTAGGATCCCTGACCCCATACCGGGTATGTAGTCCCAGATACGCTGGCAGATGTTACGGTTTGCTGAGAACCTTTGGTACCTGCAAATATAAAGTTTAGATCTTAGATAGATAGACACATTATTTAATGCATAGAAAACAAAACAACATGAAATGAGAACAAATGAAAACAAAAGTACAATGAAGGCGCCCTTATTGGTATGGTAGCAATTTCTACCAGGCAACCTTGGGTGAAGGAAATTAAATGTAGATAATGCGGATGATCTCCTATGATAATGATAGGAATTAGTCAAAACTTTCAAAATGAACACAAATATCCAAAATAAAACTGTTTATATTTACCTAGATAAAAAAAAGAATAGGTAATTTATTTGTAAACTGAACAACAAATATGACTGGTACAGGTACACAACACAACCTTTGAAAACAACTGAAGAAATGTGCTTATTTATATTACTTTTATTTATTTCAACAAATATAGTCACATTACATTATGTATTTGTGTGCTTTTAAAACTCAGTACAAGGAATTTTAGCTATAAATGATATTTCTATGTGATTATTTTTATGAGTTTACTTCACAAACAACATTCCTTGTAAAAACAGAACCTACGTATTTAACACCTAAAATAAAATGTTCATGGAAAATTACAAATACTTATACATCTAAAGAATTTGAAACATATTTCTTATCAATTTAAATATTTATGGTTGACTCATCAGTATAAATTTTTACACTTACATATTATTTTGTTTCTTCATATTTAACACATAAACTGGAGACAGCTATTTAGATACACTTAAGATATTAAACTGTTCCTGCCAATGACAAAAGCTATTCTGCAAAAGACATGATAGTACTGGGTACTTGTCTTATCCAACTTAGATATAATATTGATCAAATAGTATGGAAATGTCCGTTAATAATGCCAAAGTTCTTTACTGTTCATTAAGTGGCATGATTCATTTGTTATTGATTAAAGTTCAATGATATACAAAGAAACATTTGCTGAGTTATACTATGTAGGTATAACAACTTTAACTTTTATTTATATAGTTATCTGCCTCATTGTACAGCCATTACTGCTAATGTCAAAGTGATAAGAGCCCTGTTATAAAGATTGATCGATTTCTATAAATTAAACTAGTTGTCTGTCACAATGACTTCACTTACATTCGATTTTTACTTTTTACTTCCATGCTGGCCTGGGAGTGAGAGAAAAACATAGAATATGCCAGCTGCATTTCCTCCCGAGCATGCTGTAAAAACCAGCTACGGGATCTAAGGGTTTTAGTATATTCTAATTTAGGCGTTGGGCTGACAACCTATCACTACAGCAATATACGTACAAAGCTATTTTAAAAAACCCATAAAACTTTGTCAGACGACTTTTGTTTAGGTCGTTTACGCTCTGGGGTACGCAGAACGTAAACGATTAGGGATATAGGCGTGATTATATGTATGTATGTACATGGACGAATAATACAAGAGGACTGACGATCGCCATACTAGAGAGCGTATCTCGATAAAACATCAAAATGCGAGCAAAACCTAGATGGCGCTAGCGCATTGCCCGAAAAATCCCATTCTGACGTTAATAGGTCATAATATTGAATTAATTCAATAACAACTTGAACCAAAATATCTTTAAGGATTTTTAAAGTAGAAATACACCATTAAATAAACTGATAAATAAACACGGAATTTCATGTATTGAAAACACCATATTTTGTTAATGTCAAAAGATGGCACTACTGCTTGCACTGGCATGTGAGAGAAAATTTTCAATTACTTTACTAGATGGCGCTAAATTACGGTTGCCACAGTACACAATGAAATCTGATTTTATAGTATTTTGATCTTTATATTTTGCTATAATATCGGTTGTTTTTTGTAATGAACAAAAATTATTTTGAAATGCCTTGACATTCATAGTTGTTAATTTATTTTTCTATTTCGAATTGCATGTTTCTGATTGGTTATTGTAATGAACATAGAATCTTAAAATGTATTATTAGAATTACAAATATGTCCAGTCCAGACCTGACGTTTTTAAGTTAATTTAATATTTTTATTGTTTTTCTAACTGTAATCATGCAATGTTGTAAACTTTCCCGCGCGCGATTCAAGCTGTGCTTAGTGCATGGTGCGGGAATAAGTAGTTTTAATTTTTTAAGTGATTCATATTACCAAACACATTTTGTTATTATACACAGATTAATAAAAAACACCGAAAAATGCAATTTTAAATAGAATGGCAGTAGGTAGGTATAAAAATACTTATTAAATAAATATCTTCCTTTTGTAAAATAATTCGTTTTTTTAATTTGTCTCCGAACCATCTCTGAACTTTTAGATAGGAGTGTTCAATAATTAATCCTAATAACATCAGCCATCATTCAGCAAATTCTCATCATAACATTCATAATTTCGCACTATAGAATTTCCAATTCAGTAGAAAAAAGGTAAACAAAGTTTCATATCTTTATATTCAAAAACACGTTCCAAAAATAAATGGAATGGAAAAATAAATGGAATGTGCAGGAACAGAAAAGAGATACTACCTTATGAAGCCCAATGAAAAATCAAACTGGAAATGTCACAGCTGTTGGGATATTCAATATTCCAATAAAAACAATAATAAACCTGTATCTACCCAAAATATAAAAACAAAAATAAAATTACCAACGGAAACTGAAAAAAACAAAAGCCCGGTACTGACATTAAAAATACAGTCTAAAATTCCAAAACCTGCTAAGACGAAATCTACAGAGCTAAATTCAACCAATACAGCTAAGTCTAAAACTCCTAAAAGAATAAATGAAGTATTTTCCTTAAACAACAGCACATCCAGCCTGGAAGACTTGAGTATATTGGACAACACAGTTCGAGCCGGCAGTACTGCAGAATTTAGCCACACCGACGCAAAAATTCCAACCAACCAACTGGAAAGTACCAGTTTTGCAAATAATTTAGAAAAGAAATTAGCCCAGAAACTAGAAGCAAACAAGCAATGTTTACTTCAAGAATTAAGAACAACAATATTCATGGAGGTAGAAAAAGCAATAGCAGAATTGAAACAGGAATTTGATCAGAAAACAAAAACGTTAATTTTAGATCACAAAATCTTAAATTTGATTTAGACAAAATAAACAAGAATATACATACAATAGAAGCAGAGAACTCAAAATTACAAGGGGAATTATTGGTACTCAAAAAACAAATTTCAGAAAACAAATATAATCCACCAGCAAAAGGCCATAAAGAAAACAAACATGACAACGGCAAAAAGATAGTACTCTATGGCTTAAACGAAAACTATTGGGAGTCAGAAAAAGAATTACACAATCGGATATTGTACGTATTCCAAGATATTATGAACGTTAACCTGACGGGATACATAGAAGAACTGATAAGGATAGGAAGAAAAAACAACAGAAGGCCTATAGTCATAGAATTACATACATACATATAATCACGCCTTTATCCCTAATGGGCTAGGCAGAGCGTAAATGACCTAAACAAAGGTCGTTCCGCCACGTCTGACAAAGTTTGAGGGTTATTTAAGATAGATTTGTAGGAGGTATATTGCTGTAGTGACAGGTTGTCAGCCTATCGCCTAAATTGCAATATACTGAAACCCTCGGATCCCTTAGCTGGTTTTTACAGCATGCCCGGGAGGAAATGCAGCTGGCACATTCTATGTTTTTGTTTTGCTCCCAGTCCAGCATGGAATGATGGATGATAGAATTGCTTAGCAAAAATATAACTAAGTATTTATTAGAAAATAAATACATTTTTAAGAATACAGGCATGGCGATTTTTGAATTTCTTGATGAAAAAGACCTAAAATTAAGAAATCAACTAAGACAACACCTATTTAATGCACGGAACAACGGACACTATGCTATACTTCGAGACAATAAATTATTAATAGATGGAAATGAATACAATCCTGAATATGACCCGTCAATGCAAGAAGAAAATTACAGATACGATATTATAGAATCTGAACAGCTTAAATCATCAAATAACTCGACAACCAACATTCCTAAGTCGGCACAAGAAGCCCGTCCGAAACCAACAGGAAAATGTTTTCGTAAAATATAATGTTTTTCAGTCGTTGTTCCAGAATATTCATAGCGTCAATGCTAAAAAACACTTAGTTGAAGCACTTACGGAAGAATTAGAAGTACACGCTCTTTGCTTTACCGAGACATTGATGTCTGAGAAAAAGCTAGACATATCATCAATTATTTATAATTTACCGTCTTATTACTGTAGGAAAAATGACGAAGGCGGCGGTGTATGTATCTTTTTACGAGAAGAAATTGAATTTATTGAGCGTAAAGATATTGTTGATATGTCTATAGAGTATATCTTTGAATTAAGTGCAGTAGAGATAAAACACTTAAATACGATTCTTATAGTCTTATACTGGCCAGAACGATATAGGGAACTTCAAACATTTTACCATTCCGTAGAAAAAACATTACAACATTTAATAAAAACAGATAACAAAAAGAATATTATTATAGGAGGTGACTTTAACAATTATTAATTGGTATATTGCAATTTAGGCGATGGGCTGACAACCTGTCACTACAGCAATATACGTACAAATCCATCTTGAATAATTCTCAAAACTTTGTCAGACGTGGCGGAACGACCTTTGTTTAGGGCGTTTTCGCTCTGCCTACCCCATTAGGGATAAAGGCGTGATTATATGTATGTATGTATGTATGTGACTTTAACATTGATGTTTAAGACAAATGTAAGCTTACTCGTACTTTTCTAAATCTAATGAAAAGCCACAATTATAACCAGCATATATCAGAAATAGCCCGACCTTCCTCTTCTACCTGTATAGATTTACTTTTCACAAAGTTTTTAAATTCTAATCTAGTCATCTCTGTTGAAGAATACGGGTTTTCAGACCACAAAGGAATACTAGTAAGTTTACCAAACACTTCAAATACACCAAGTAAAATCAGGTATACTGAAAAAAGATTATATTCTGAAATAAATATTCAACTTTTAAAATGCGAGCTACAAAAAATTTATTGGAGTACTTTAATGTCTATAAATAAAAATGTGAATGTAAATTATAATATTTTTTTGGAAAAAATTACAGAAATAGTTAATCGTAGTATCCCAAAAAAAATTATAAAGATGAAAAATAGAATAAAAAAATCATGGCTAACCAAAGGTTTAAAGAAATCCTGCATTCATAAGAGATATTTAAAATTTGTTATTACACAAATGAATAGTGAGATACTAAATAACTTCTATAAGATGTATGAAAAACTATTGAAGCAAACGGTTACTAGGTCAAAGAAATTGCAAAATATACATAAAATTAAAAAATCTAATAACATTATGAAAGCTATGTGGCAAGTAATAAATGAAAATACAAATAAAAATAACAACAAAAGCTATAAAAATATCAAATTAAAAATTCAAGACTCAACTGTAGAAGAGCCACATTTTGTTGCTAAAACATTCAATGACCACTTTACTTCACTAGGAAGTCATTCAGATAATAATTTAGCCATTCGTCCTCGAGGCCTTCCTGTCATAGAGCAACAAAAAAATTCATTTTACCTCTCTCCAGTTACAGATCATGAAATATATAAAATAATAAAGAAACTGAAAAATAAAAACAGTTCGGGATACGATGAACTATCACCTAAACTTATAAAAAGCTGTGCAGAAGTGCTCGTTAATCCATTGACATTTCTCATAAATCAATCATTTTCTGAAGGTTTAGTACCAGATCTCCTAACAGTATCCATTGTAAGACCAATTTATAAGAAAGGAAAACAAAATAGTTTAGATAATTACCAACCAATTTCACTAGTACCAACTTTTTCCAAGATTTTTGAAACTGTTATGTCTAACCGACTTTATTCCTTTTGTGAAAAATTTAATATATTTAGTGAAAGTCAGAACGGATTTACAAAACAAAGAACAACATTAGCGTTATACAAATCTATCTATCTATCTATATCAGCCTATATCTACCCACTGCTGAGTATAGGCCTCTACAAATATATACAAGAAATCTTAAACATCATTAATAATAAAGAATATGCTATAGGAGTGTTACTCGATATGAGTAAAGCCTACGATAGAGTGTCACACAAAATTTTACTTCAGAAGTTACACGGTATAGGCATTAGGGGCATTGCACATAAATGGTTCAATTAAATTTTTCTACAATGAAAATGTTCTGTTCTGGCCAGTATACAATGGGTATAAAAATCTATAATCGTATCCCAAATTATATAAAAGCTGAAGAAAAAGATATCACTTTCAATATTTTATAAGTAGTCTCCATAGGGTAAATATAGGATATTGTTACAAGTTACTTCATTATTAGATTTATGTAAATATTACTTTAATGTTGCAGTGCCCTAACAGGGTTCTTGTTGATCTAAGAATATTATACCATAAGACCTATTTGTACAACAAGAAAGCAAATAAATATATTGAGTATTGATAAGATCATATTATAATTACCCATATAAATATACATACATACATATAATCACGCCTTTCCCTAATGGGGTAGGCAGAGCGAAAACGACCTAAACAAACGTCGTTCCGCCACGTCTGACAACGTTTTTAGGGTTATTTTATGATAGATTTGTAGGTATATTGCTATAGTGACAGGTTGTCAGCCCATCGCTTAAATTACAATATACTGAAACCCTCGGATCCCTTAGCTGGTTTTTACAGCATGCACGGGAGGATATGCAGCTGGCCCATTCTATGATTTTCTCTCGCTCCCAGGCATGGAAGAAATATAAAAGAAATATAAATATAAAAACTATTATTAGTTTTTATTTACCTTGAGGGCCCTTCTGAGAAGGCTAGCTGAAGCATATCGCAACTGGTACTTCAGTTCATCCACAAAGAATGGCTGCAGCGTCACCTTACTGTACCATGAGTTAATAAATTGTTCTAATATTGCATTATAAAACTGAAACAAAGGAAAATAAAAATACATTACAAGTATTTTTTTTTTCCTTCATGGTATGGCTTCCATCGTTTTTATACGATGATTCTGCCAATGTCACGGTACAAAGAATACACTGGTATTTAAAAAAAACATTCTTGAAACAAAATAATGACGATTACCAGTGGTTTTTTCCCAATCCGACCATCGAACCTAAAACAAGACACAAAATTACCTTATTCTGAAGCTTCTGCTCGTCATCGCCAATCTCGTAGATCTTTTACGGTTCCATTATCCCCTCCCTTATTTTCCCATTTGAGTCAAAATTCCCCAACTCAAAATCCTAACAGTAATAATAATTCTGCTTCATCTACATTTTCATACAAGAAAACTTTCCTGACCCCCAGACGTCCCATTGTTCCTCATAATCCTGGATATGATAGATCTGCTCATCAGTCTATCATTTCAGATCCTCCTCCATCACTTCCTAATGGAAGTGCTCTTAATGATAATAATATCACTCCCAATGATATTTTTTTAATGATACTTTTTAATGCTTTAATTAGTATCATCTCCCGGTTTGATGATACCGGCCTACCGCACAATGTTTCTCATAAACTTACTGAGCTTTTCACAATCTTAAACAAAAATGGCCAAATTCCTTCAATGGAATTGTTGCAGCATACGTCGCAAGAAGAATGAATTCATTTTCTTAATTAATAAATTCAAACCATCAGTCCTAGCTGTCCAGGAGCCATGGTTAATTCCTGGTTCCTATTTTAGGATGCCGGGTTTCTCATGTCTTCGGGATGATAGGGCTGATGGTTATGCTGGTTGCGCTATCCTGGTTTCTCGCTCTATTTCTTTTAACCAGCTTCCCCTTCCTGCTCATAGTTATGGTATATTTGCTGTCGCTATAAGGGCTCTTAATATTTCCTTTATTTCTGTTTATATTCCCTCTCCCTCTTCCGCTATTCTTGCTGAATTCTCTTCTATGATATCTTCGCTTCCTTCTCCTGTTCTGTTGTTGGGTGATTTCAACATCCACCATCCATCTTGGGGTTCGAATAAGTGTGAATCTTTATCTGATATTTTTTTTGGATATCTGGGATAATTTTCATCTCAGTATATTAAATGACGGTTCTCCTACCCGTAGAGTTTATCCTTCACAGAATAGGAGAAGCGCAGTGGATTTGTCATTATGCTCTCCTTCTCTTGCATCTCTTCTTTCTTGGTCTATCCTTTCTAATGCATATGGTAGCGATCATTATCCTATTATCTTATCAATGCCTGAATCTCCTGACTCTAGCTTGTTATCCCTCCCTCAGCCTTTACTTAAATATAATCTTTCCAAGGCTGATTGGTCTAAATTCCGTTCAACCTTAAATCAGTTAGTTAGCTTGGATAATGTTCAATCTATGTACCTACATTAATTTTAAAAATGCCCTGTTGTCTGCTGCTGACAGTTCTATTCCTTATAAAAATATAGTTCGCAATAAAATCCCTTCTCTTCCCTGGTGGGATAGTGATTGCACGGAGGTTTGTAGAAAACGTAATGAATCTGAAAAACTTTATAATGAATCTATGACCACTGACAACTTTGTCGAGTATCAGCGTTCTGCTGCTAAGACTATTCGAGTTTTAACAGAAAAAAAAAAGTTTGGTTGGCATCGTTTCTGTGAAGGCCTCTTGCCGTCCTCCTTCCCTTCTTTAGTTTGGAGTAGTATGAGGAGATATCGTGGTGCCATTTCCATTAATAACCCATCCTCCAATGACGCTTCCACCTGGGTAGATGCTTTTTTTGATAAACTGGCCCCTCCTTTGGCTCCTTGTCTGGAAGAATCCACTTTCTGTACTCCTTGTAATTCTAATGAAAAGTTTGACGCTCCTTTCACTTGGGAAGAATTATGTACTGTTTTAGATGGCCTTAAAGATTCTGCACCAGGTGTTGATGGGATCCCATATTCATTTATAACAAAGAGTAGTGAATCTTCTAAAAACTGTTTTTAAATATTTTAAATTAAATTTTTTTATCCAGTTCTCCTCTTCCATGAGGATTGGAAGTGTCAGATTGTTTTACCTCTCCTTAAACCTTGTAAATCCAGTAATGAACATACTAGCTACAGGCCTATAGCCTTATCTTGTACTATGGCTAAGATTTTAGAACACCTTATAAAGAATCGGCTTGAATGGTTCGTAGAAAACAAGGGTATTTTAGCAAAAAGTCAATTTGGTTTTCGCAAGGGATACAGCACTATGGACAGTCTAGGCCTATTTGTCACCGATGCTCGTATAGCCCTGTCCAAGAAAGAACATCTAGTGGGAGTATTTTTGGATGTGTCGTCCGCTTACGACAATGTTCTTCTTCCAGTGCTCAGTCAGAAGTTGCAACGTCTGAGCGTCCCGAAGAGGATAATAAATTTTATATTCAATCTTTTTTCGTGCAGATCTGTTTCGGTTAAGGTTCAAATTCTATTCTCCCTTCTAGATTTGTCTGGAAAGGCCTCCCTCAGGGGTCAGTTCTAAGTCCATTGCTGTACAGTATCTACACATATGACCTCGAGCTTTCAGTCAACTCCTTTTGTAATATATTGAAATATGCGGACGACATAGCCCTTTATACTTCCTCTAAGTGCATTGACGAAATATCTTCTCGCCTTAATTCTGCAGTTTCTTATTTACATGACTGGTTATTTGGTCATGGTTTGTCTTTGTCAATTTAAAAAAGTTCTGTTGTGGTGTTTACACGTTCTAGAGTTCCCCCAGATACGAGTATATTAATTTCTTTTGAAAATCAAGAGTTTCCAGTTAAGGATAATGTCAAATTTCTCGGTGTATATTTGGATTCTAAATTAACCGGTGTATCCCATGTTAATCACGTCGTTAAAACGTGTGAGAAGAACATTAATGTTTTACGTTCTCTTTCTGGAGTCTGGTGGGGCTCCTATCCTTATACCCAGAAACTCCTATATAATGCGATTGTTCGCTCCCATCTGGACTATGGCACTTTTCTTCTAGAGCCTTCTAATAAAACAGCTTTATCTCGTTTAGACAAAGTTCAATCAAAATGCCTTCGCATTATATTGGGTGCGATGAAGTAGTCTCCTATTCACTCCCTTCAGGCTGAGTGTGGAGATCCTCCCCTTTATTTAAGGAGACAGTACCTGTCTGATCGTTTTCTTTTTAAAGTTTCTCAATTTTCTGATCATCCTCTTATTTCCAAATTACATATTCTATCTGAATTTATCTCTTTTGATAATTATTAGTCAAATAAAGTTTATCCTTGTCTTTTTAATAGTTTCAGAAAACTTTTAAGTCTTCCTTGCCCAGTTTATGAATCAAAAATTCTTTCCCTTTTTGAAACCCCTTTTGATGCTATTGTCTCTAAACCTTGTATTAATCTTGAAGTTGGTATTCAGAAAGGCTCTCCTAATGCAAATTCCGATTTAAAAAAATACATATCTGAACACTGGCCTAATTGGTTGACTGTATACACTGATGCTTCCAAGCTCTCAGATACTGGTTGTGTTGGCTCTGCGGTTTGGATTCCTAAAGTTAATGTTATCCTCAATTTTAAATGCCCCTCCTATGCCTCAGTTTTCACTGGTGAAGCCATTGCTATTTTAGAGACTTTGCTTTATGTCGAGTCTCATAAACTCAATAAAACCGTCACATTTTCTGATTCGAGAAGTTGTCTGATGGCTATTTTATCCAATCAATTTCGGTCAAAATCTAAATTTCCTTTTGTTCTCCAAATTAAAAGTTGTTTAATCCGCTGTGCTGCTCAGAACATTGAAGTCGCTTTAGCCTGGATTCCAAGTCATATTGGCATTCAGAGGTAATGAAGTCGTTGACTCTTTTGCTAAAGATGCCACTTTGTATGGTTTGCCTTCTCACTTCAAAATTTTTTCACATGACCTTCTTCTTTTAGCTTCGCAAGGTCTTAGTTTTGCGTGGAATGAGTTTTTTAAAAGCACTAGTAGCAGTAAGGGTAGATATGTCACATACAGTGTTCCATTCCAACGAAACCTTGGTTTTCCAAATTTGAGGAATCCAATAGGCGTGTTACTTCTACCATTTGTAGACTTAGACTTGGTCATGCATGCACTCCTGTTCACCTGGCTAAAATTCATATCAAAGACAGTTCTATTTGCGAGTGTGGCCTTACCCCTGACCATATTTTTTTCAACTGTCAAAATTTTTCTTCCTCTCTTTATGACTTCCTTCCTTCGTCTATTCCTCGTCCTACTTCCTTTAAGTATCTTCTTTCTCTTGTAAATACTCCTTTTATTTATATTTTGTGTAGATATATTAACCTCAATAATATTAGATTATAATAATTGTATTTGTTTTTGTAACCTACTAACAACATGTTTGTCTTTTGTTCTAGGTCGTCAGTACACAGTCTGCTCTCGGAATTTTCTTAGCCAATTAGTAAGAAACTCCTTGTTTTTTCACGAAGCCTTTCGTCTACAAGCAGAGTCAACTTTATAACAACTAGATACTGGCGAAATATAACCATAACCTAAAAGATTGATTGATAGACACAAAATTAGTATAAAAAATTAAAGTAGGTATGTTAGAATACAAGTGGAAGGACAAAACAGTTTATAATTTAATGTTATTAATTTTAATGAATTTGGCTAAGGTATACACGAACGAAGACTGCACAAGGGCTAGTAAAAAGTTAACATTTACTGGGCGGGGAATATTTTTCGGAAGCATCTGGTATAAAGAAAAATTCAGATTAGGGCAGTTAAAGAACATGCGATCAACAGTTCCCTCTTCTAATCCACATTCACACATGGAATGGTCACGAATGCGTAGCTTAGCTAAGCATATACAGGAGTGCAAACATGGCCCAGTCGCAGACGGATAATTACTGACGTAACAAGTTTGTCGAGATCACGAACTCTAAAAAACCATGGGACAGAAGGAATAGAAGGTTGTATAGCACGATAATGCTTACCAACCGAATCACTAGGTGATAGCCACCAAGATTGCCAGGAACTACGTAAATAAGATTTAGCTGAACAACGAAGATCCCTTGCAAAGATTTTTGGATATTTGTCAATACCAATTTGAATAGCTTGTTTAGCCATAGAATCAACAGCTTCATTGCCTGTAATACCACAATGACTCGGGATCCAAGCCAGTACAACATCAATATTAGAGTTTTGACATCTAAACAAAGCATCTTTAATTTGTAAGCATAATAAAAAAATGGATTTAGAGTGAAATGGAAGTTTTTTCAAATCTTGCAAATAACTAAGAGAATCTGAAAATATAATTGATCGATTTAACTTATTGGATTCAATATATAGAACTGCTTCTAAGATAGCTACAGCCTCACCCACATGATCTGATTCTGTATTTTTTGAGGCATCAGTATACAAGTGAAGCCATCCTGGCCAATTATTATCAACAATCCTGTTAAATTGAGAATTAGTACTAGGAGAATCTTTTACAATATCCATATCAGTAACAATTTTAGGTGAAAATAATAGAGATTCAAACTCAAAATTAAAAATAGGATTACAACTAATCTGGAAAATGGAATCTACATCAATTCTGCTAAATGCTTAACCAACAAAGGATTCTCCTTATGAAGCCAATAAGAAGAGGTCAGAGTTTTTCCCTTTAAAGAATTAATTTTGTCGATAAGAGAATGTTGAGAAAACTGAATTACATTAAAAAAGAATCGATCAGCTAAGAATTGTCTCCTAAAATGTAAGGGAGGATCTAAACATTCTACTTGAAGGCCGACTGTAGGCGAGGACTTCATCGCACCAACAATAATTCTGAGGCATTTAGCTTGAATCTTATCTAGTTTCGCCAGAGCAAGCCTATTACAAGGTTCTAATATAAACCCGGCATAATCAAAATGACTTCTAATAATAGCATTATACCTATATAGAAGTTTCTGACTAAATGGATTGGAACCCCAACGAACACCAGAGAGGCATCTAATAATATTAATATTCTTTTCACATTTATTAACAATATGATTTAAGTGATGTTGACCACTTAATTTAGAGTCAAGTATGACACCTAAAAATTTAACCTTTTCCTGAATTAAAATAGGTTGACCGTCAATTGAGATATTAATTTGAGGAATAGCCCGTTTGCGAGTAAAAACAATAGCAGAACATTCAGGAACCGAAAGCGAAAGTCCATGATCAGAAAGCCAATTATTTAAATAATACAAAGCAGAATTTACACGATTAGAGGCTTGTTCAAATGATGAAGAACGAACATATATAACAATATCATCAGCGTAATGCAAGATATTTCCAAAAGAGAGAACAGTGAGATCCAGGTCGTATGTATACACATTGTACAATAAAGGACTAAGGACTGAACCCTGTGGTAAGCCTTTATAGATAAGTCTCGGAGGAGAAAGACTACCGTTGACTCGAACTGAAATAGAACGAGCCATGAAGAGATAACTTATGATATTGATCAACTTCCCTGGAACGTTCAGATAGTGCATTTTCTGCCTGAGCAGAGGGAGCAGAACATTGTCATAAGCTGCGGAAATATCAAGAAAGACACGAATAACATGCTCATTATCACTAAACGCTCTTCTAACATCTGTAGTAAAAATACTTAGACTATCAAGAGTACCCATTCCTCTCCTGAAACCAAATTGATACTTAGAAAGAAGACCTTTGCTTTCCAAAAACCACTCAAGTCTATTTTTAAGTAAGTGTTCAAAAATTTTTGCTATGCAAGAAGATAACGCTATAGGTCGGTATGAATTTGGATCAGCAGGAGGTTTACCCGGTTTCAGTATAGGAATGACCACTTGCGACTTCCAAGAATCAGGAACAATATTGTGTTCAAAAAAGAGATTATAAAGTTTTAAAATAAATAATTTTGCAGATTTTGGAGACTTTATAAATCTCTTAAAGGACATCCTATTCGAAGTTCGAAGTATACATGTACAGGGCATCAGCTGTTGCTTCGAACACTTCTTGAAAGCCTAAAAAATGTACAACAATTTTTTCTAGTTTTTTATTGTAGTATCGGATGCAATACGATATGTACTTTACTGTTGCTACATCACTGGATTCGTCCAGTATTATAGAATAACTTTGCCCACCAAGTTCTTCTAACAATTCTTTAAGCATGGCTGGTTCCACGACATTCTTTATAATGGCAGAGCACTTTGTTCTGTGTAATTGTATATTTTCCAGAGGACTACCTATACCACAGGTTTTCAAAACTTCTGTCAAATGGTCTATGCTACGGATGGAGCTATGAGCAGCGATATAAGTAGAAATTTTTATATCCATTATTTTTTCTTTTGTTGAAGTGTCTTTTACTGAGGAGTAGCCAAATGATGCAAGCTTGGGTTGTGTTTTTGCAAATCTTAATTCTTTGTCTTTATGTGTTTTACTTTTCATGTGCTTTTCTAAATCAGTTTTGTGTGCACGGAGTGGTGAAACACATAATTTACAATATGCCTCACCTTTTCCACTATCTGTCAGTGCTATAGGTGCTCGAGTTAGTCAATCTGTAAAATAAAAGTGTGAGTTACTTGGAGATTATTAATATTATTATATTAATAAACTCTTTGCCTAGAGGTTTCGCCCGCGTTTGAAATTTCCGCAAGAACATATTTTTCCCGTAGTATAGTATAATAAATTGTATGATATTATCTGTGCCCGTAGGAACTTTAGCTTTAAAATGAGTTATTTCATCATTAATGGAGCAAAAACATCCCTCCATGACCTCCATCCATTCGTCTCAATAAACTTTCACATACAAACAATGTATTTATATAATATTAAAAAATATAGTCAGAAATAAAGAAAAAACATCTCGTAAGTATGTAAGTACTTACTTTTAAATGCTGGAAGTTTTTCCCATTCGTCACGATAATGCTTCACGTATTTTCCGTGCTTTCCCATTTTTTGTCACAACTACAATACAATGTCTTTACAATCAGACGACGAACGAACAATGAACTGACTGAACACGCACAGCACAGGCTAGGTGATTAAAATTTGTCTAATATAATACGTATAATTACAATGGTTATCAACAGCCAAGCGAATACTTCATTTTAGTTGCATCATAAATTTGGTTACATTATAGCTACGACAAATACTGGGTATTCCCCGACACTAACGAACGGTGTTGCCAATCTTTTTTGTCCTGATTTTCCTACACTTTTTGCTATTGCGTGGGTATATATTTTTCTTTTGCTTATGCTCATTTGTGTTGAGATTCGATCATTCAAGAACTTTTCATCTTTTTCGAGTCACCTAAAAAGCCTTTAAGATTTTTTTGTCGCCGATTTCCAATCCGAGTAGCCTAAATGGCGAAAAATCGCCTTCGTTGGCAACACTGAAAATTACGTCTAGTTATTTTTTTAATTGAGTGTTGCCAGTTTTTGGGGCGTTACGGGATGGTCAAGCGTCTACCTTAAGGTGAACGTACACAGGGCGGGCCGCACCGCACGCGCCGTACGCACTGCAGACAGAATCAATCACCTATCGAGCGTCTAGTTTAGCGTCTGATTGTGAGTATGTGATTGTGAACGCAACTTTTAATCAATCTACTGTCAAATATTTTTAATTTTTGGTAACCCTAACCCTGAGTTGACAGTTGGTCGGCTGATGAACTTGATTCCATTCCGAAACTCTTCTTAAGAAAATTAAAAAAACTTGACAGTTTGACAGTTGATATAACCTCAAAGTTGTTTTGATTGCTATTTCAAAGAAAATATCTTTATTTTGGAAAGTATTGATAACGTGCGCCTGTCGTGTTTAGTCTTTAATACGGCTGTCTTTGTACAACGACTCACGTTCAGCTTAATCAAAAAAATATTAGTAAGATTGAAAATAAATTAAAATTACTTGTTTCATAATATCTTACGTTATGTTTAACCTCTTACCCTATTACTATGTGTAGCGTTGCCCTCAGATCCTCATACCGAAAAGCCGGACAGAGCTGTGAGTTTGGCCTAACATTTGGGTCAAAAAGCTGGACATCCTGCATTTTCAACAATTTTAATTATCGTGTAAAAAAACATTTTTTTTGGCCTAACATTTTAGTAAAAAAGCCGGACACTTTGCATTTTAGGGGATTCTTTGGTATTAATGTAGAAAATTAATGAAAACCAAGCTTTTTTGATAGTTTACAATAAAACTAATGCCAAATTAGTCTAAAAGTACTTTATTATTAATCAGTTGAGTCGAATTCGGTCTCGATGCGCGCGAATTTTGAAATCTAAAAAGCCTAACAAAAGCCGGACAGGCCGGACGACGCTTATTTTGGCCGGACAGGCAATCAAAAAGCCTGACTATGTGGACGCCTGGCAACGCTAACTATGTGTATATCTTAGGTACATTTATCAATAAATATCAACCGTGTGGGAGAAAGTCTATAAGTTATAAAATGAAACGATTTTCCAAAGAAAAGAGTATGGGTTCAACGGATCGATCGATAAAAGAAGAAGTAGAAGAAGGGTAGGATGGATAGTACACCCTACTTAGGGTGTGTAATAAGCAGAGGTCGGAAATTCGGGTGCAAAAAAAGTAAAAACCCACTGTTGGAGCTACTAAGAGTTGCTACAACCACCGTTTTCAAGATTTTTAGGGCCCCAGTTTATTTTTCTTTATTAAATTGTTTTAGTAATGTCAATGTGTTCTTTGCGTCAATATAAGTCGAAACTGTTTGCAATTTTTTTTAATATTTGTTTTAATTTGAAAGATAAAAGTAGAAATGAGTTTTCAATGTACTGAAAAATATTAAAAATATAAAAATATCGTTTGATTGTTTGATATTTTTATTGAATACCCTTTATAAATGATTTCTACAATGCTTTTATTATTATTACACAAAAATTTTAATGGGGCCCTCGGGGGCCCAAAAGCGTTTTATTTCTTTAAAAAAAATTGCGGAGAAAATTAAAATTAAAATTCGTATTTGGCAAGGTTAAGACAAGATAAACGCTTTTTACTCTTGTAATTTTTTCTATACGGTTGATAGTTTCAGGATAAATTGATGTTGAAGTTAGCAGGACACAATCGTTCAAAACCAAGCAAAGTAGTGGTTTTTATGGTGAAATCGTCTAGGTTAAGAAGAGATAGGCAAGGCACTTCTCTTTCTTGTTATTTTTTCTCTACGGTTGACAGTTTCAAAGTGAATTGATGTTAAAGTTGTTAGGACAATTTTTGGGCCTCTCTCTTTGAGTATGTGCGACAAGGTCAGCATATTGACTGTATCTGTCTAAGTGCTTTTAGGATGTATTGTCTTAATTTTTGGTTTGTAAAATATGGCAAGTACACAAAATCAAAAGTGTATTACATGTAACCTAGTATCAAGTATTTTCTCTGATATACTTATTGGAAACCGGCTAACCCAGGGAGGGTTTCAGTATTGTATTTTAAACGATGGGCTGACAACCTGTCACTATAGCAATATACAAATCCACCTGGAATGACCCTCAAAATTTGTCAGACGTGGCGGAAAGACCTTTGTTTAAGTCGTTTTCGCTCTGCCTACCCCATTAGAGATAAAGGCGTGATTATATGTATGTATGTACTTATTTATAAAATATAAAATAAAGACGAATCCGGTAAAATTCTTTTTATATATATATGCGAGTGCTTGACTGGTCTTATTTTAAGGATTTAGGTGCTTACAATGAACCTTAATAGTTTCACAACGAAAGAAAAAAGTATAGTAATGTTTAAGCAGTAAAACGCTTTGGGGCCTCCGGGCCCAAAAATTGTGTCCAGGGAATTTTAACATCAATTCACTGTGAAACTGTCAACCGTAGAGAAAAAAATATTTCTTGAAAGAGAAGTGCCTATCTCTTCTTAACCTAGCTGATTTCACCATAAAAACAACTACTTGGCTTGGTCTTGAACAATTGTGTCCTACTAACTTCAACATCAATTTACCCTTAAACTATCAATCGTAGAGAAAAAATGACAAAAGTAAAAAGCGTTTATCTTGTCTTAACCTTGCCAATTACGAATTTTAATTTTAATTTTCTCCGCAATTTTTTTTAAAGAAATAAAACGCGTTTGGGCCCCCGAGGGCCCCATTCAAATTTTTGTGTAAAAGTAATAAAAGCATTGTAGAAATCATTTATAAATGATATTCAATAAAAATATCAAACAATCAAATGATATTTTTAGATTTTTAATATTTTTCAGTACATTGAAAACACATTTCTACTTATATCTTTCAAATTAAAACAAATATAAAAAAAATTGCAAACACTTTCGACTTATATTGACGCAAAGAACACATTGGCATTACTAAAACAATTTAATAAAGAAAAATAAACTGGGGCCCTAAACATCTTGATAAAGGTGGTTGTAGCAACTCTCAGTAGCTCCAACAGTGGGTTTTTACTTTTTTTGCACCCGAATTTCCGACCTCTGGTAATAAGGGAATGTTTGTTTACAGGCAACTAAAATTACTAAAATTTTAGGGTTGGCTTTAGTGGACTGCCGCACGAATTTGTTGGAAATATTTATATTGGTAGTTAGCTAGGTGATGTAAGATTATAATTCCAAAATATTATCGTTAGGAAACGTATAGTATTTTAGATATTAATTTTTAACCCTTTCCACGCCAAGCGTTTTCGTCAAAAACGTTCACCACACGCCACGACAATAAACGTGGTTGATTTACTAGTGTTGACGATATTGAGTATCGATGTTATTAATTTGTAATAGAGAAATCATTTTAAAAATATATCTATAGTTATTTTACAGTTCATGGGTTTTATTTTATTATGTTTCACTCCTCGAAACATTCTAAAATGTATTGAAATCTCAGTAGCGTATTAATACAGTGAAAAACCAAACAAGTAATGATGATATTAATTGCATCACTACGTGTCTGATATATCAGACAGTGGCGTACGCTTAATATGAGTTTTCGGCGAGTGTTAGTGATGTGTTAACTTCCGGTCATAAACTTCGATACTTTACGAAAGAGTTACTTTTAACTTATTGATTTAAAAATCCATATTTATATAATGAAAGCGAAAGTAACTGTCTGTCTGTCTGTCTTTCTGTCTGTTTGTTTATTGCTCTTTCACGCCTAAACGGCTAAACGGATTTTGATGAAATTTGGTATGGTGATAGATGGTAACCTGGAGAAGATAAAGGTTATATATAATCACGCTACCGTACATAGAGGGTAGGTAGTAGGCAGGGAACTGAATTTAGTTAGTGATGTTTAATCGTTTTGTGTTACATAGACAAAAGCTAAGGATGCAAATAATTACGTCCCTGTGCTTATGGGGTAGGCAGAGAACTGAATTTAGTTAGTGTTTTTAACCGATTTTGTTATTTTGATTATATCAACTCAGCAACGCAAAGATGATAACCCACTAAATAACATGATTTTGCAAGGTACTTCCATAATTTATCGATATCTCCTACCGTCATTGTACCTACAGCACAAAATAGCTTGTTCTAGAAACATCTATCGGCTCTGACGTCACTTCCGTGTCTGATATATCAGACGTTGGCGTACGAGAGTGATGCATGATCGTGTTGCTATAGTGTTGTGATATACCATGCTATTTACTGGATGCGATGCAAAACATCAGTCGAAAATAAATTCATTTTCTGTGGTAAAACTTGGTAAAATTACGTCACACTAAAAAGTTTTATACCTAAAACAAAAACCCGTATAATTTTTACTTTCTTACGATGTTTTCTTATAGTTAACACTTATAGTACCTGATTTCTGGTTTTGGTAGTAACATTGTAATGTGACATCACTAATGTCTGATATATCAGACATTGGCGCTGAGGCTTGAAGTAAAAAAAGAGTCGGATTTAACTAAAAAACACGGTTTTGTTTTTAATAATTTCTTATTAAAATAACATTATAATACATTGTAAAATTGTTATTTTTGATTAACCAAAGTATAAACTGTCTGAAAATTTTATGCATATGTCGTCAGGTACTATAACGATAAGAAAAAATTGAGTTAGATTTGTAAGATTTATTTGTCTGATATAATCGACTTTGGCGTCGAGGGCCCGAAACTTAAACGTCTGATATATCAGACTTTGGCGCTGAAAAGGTTAAAGTTTATAATTTTGTGTGCAAAAAAGCGCATTTGTCCCTTTTGTTGTTTATAATTTTGCATAAAAAGCGTACCAGGACGTTCCATTTCACTGTACTGTGACTTTTTAGTGCATTGATGCATTAAAAATGACAAAATATTTTGTAAGTTTGAATTTTAGTTGTCATAAAATCGCGTGTTTGGACTGCTGGCGATATTTTTTTTAATAAGCGGCAGCGATTTTCGAAGGAAGTAGTGTGGGTATTTGTGACCTAACCTCAAAATTTTCAACTATCATTTTCTCTGTAACCATACCAATTGTCATGGTCTCTTATGAGTTGTTTCTAAATACTGATGTGGAGAAAGAGAAAACAGATTGAAGAACTAAAATGGAATGTTTGTATATTTATCACAGAATATTTATATTTATCTTAGTTGTTTATGTTTAAATAGATAAAATAATTAAGAGTAATGTAGTGTTCATTGTGGTTTCTGTTGACCTGATAGCGCCATCTATCTAATACTGGAAGAATCAAATTACTATCAACTTGCAAACAAGTGTAATGTAGCGTAGGGCAATTTGTGTATTACCCATCGAGATAGGAAACTCTTATGTCTATGGTATCACCACACCATATTATAGAAAAGTTTTTTTTTTATGTCTTCTAAATAATAAACAAAGATATAAATTAAAACAAGATTGATATTGTTAATGTTTATTAGTGCGAAAACACGAAACTACTAATTATGTAATCACATAAAATTAATTTACTTTGGCATGTCATTAGGATTAATTACACTAAAATGTACTTTAAAAACAGAACTTTAGACATAATACCCAAAAGTCAAATCCATACGTTATTAGGTAAAACGCACACTGGCGAAAAAACAGTTGTTGCCAGACATTCGGTATTCTCTCTTTCATTCACAATATAAATAATACTTTAGTAACAGTACTTAAAATATCTATGAAATTGGTAGCTGAAAAGTTACGGAGCAATAGTATGGTGACATAGAGCCTCTATCATCAAGAATAAAACAGTGCTGGACCAGGTCCAACGCTTGGCCGCACTGATGATCACTGGGGCCATGAGAACAACTCCCACAGCGGCCTTAAATATGATCCTGGGTCTCTAACCTATTGACCTACAGGTGAAGAAGGTAGCCTTAGAATGAGTCCTTTAAATCTTGGAAGGGTAACCATCTGGACAAAGGGCATGTTAGGATAGACTCGGTCATAGGACAAAATATCTCGATGATTCTTGCAAACAACGATTTGATACAGAAACAAGAGATTTTTGATAAGAAGTACAGAATACACATAGGCTCAAGAGATGAATGGAAAATCCACACAGACAACCCGATAACGATCTGTTACACTGACGGATCTAGGAAAGAAAACACCAAATTATCGGGGGCGGGCATTTACATAGAAAACTCGCCACGTCTGTATAGAACAATACCTTTAGGAAAATTCGCCAGCGTTTTCCAGGCTGAGGTGCAGGCCATCCTGGAGTGCGCCGGCGAGTTAGAAAATATAGAACTGACACCAAGATTATAATCTATAGCGACAGTCAGGCAGCATTAAAAGCGTTAAACAAAACCTGTACAACCTCTGCATTAGTCAAGGAATGCAAACTGACTAAACAGATTATGTACCAAAACTAGTATCACAATTGCCTGGGTGCCAGGGCACCAAGACAATGAAGGAAACGAGATAGCAGACCTACTACCTCTACCAATTCCAGACCAAACAACAAAAGGCGTTATTAATATAAAAAATAAAAACGATAGTAACAGTAGATGGAATAACTTACAGTCCTGTCGACAATCTAAGCTTTTCATAAAATGCCTAGACTTTAGAAAAACGCGTAGATTACTACAACTTAGTAAAAAACATATCGGACTCTTGGTAGGGTAGGTTACTGACAGGACATTGCGGACTGAACAAACACCCACACACTATGAGATTAATAGATAACCCAAATTGCCCTGAGTGCGGACAGGAGGAAAGTAGTCTCCACTTCTTAGCCGAATGTCCTAGCTACTCACTGCCAAGATGGGAATACTTAGGAACTGACAAACTAGAGACAAAGGACTTAGAAAACATTTCCTTACTAGACATTCTGCACTTCTGCAGGGCCACCGGTAGATTCAGGGAGGTGACGCTGACGGAGCACCAGTGAACCTAGTGCTCCACCACTGGGAATTGGGTGAAATAGTTCCAACATCAGGAGCTGATCACCCGTCTGCGTGCATCGCAGCCGTCCCACCAACAAGTACAAGTAGAAGTAGCTGAAAAGTGACTGTTTGCGATAATTGGGATAGATCACGCCTCTTTGTGGTACCTTTAAACTATGGTGAAGGCAAGACACACATATAATTAAACAAAAATACTATCATTAATACATGGTAAATACATTAAAATGACACCAAACTGTCAAAGTTGTACCTAATGCCAAATACATTGCATGTATCACTATTTTAAAATTATATCACAAATAATTACAACGGCACGATATGTCAGGATATTGTACTTCTAATGGTACCTACTACTTATATAAAGAGGCCTCACAAAGATATGTTTTTTTAACGAGTGAGGGCGCCACCGCAGTTTTCATTTGGCTAGTTTAATACTTACATACAAGATAGAAAAGACTAGATTTGCAGCTATTACAATAGCACAGACAATAGTAAGAACAATTAAATGTCAAAAAAATAATTATATAAAATGTACAAAGACAAAAAGTATAAATCATAAAAATACGTTGTATAAAAAATATTGAGCAAAAAAATACAAAATACATAGTTACATGATTGTGCTTCTTTAGATCACCTAAAAACTAGATGCTTATGACTAGACCATTACAAGTTATTAATAATTACATTTAGAAATTACCATTGGCATGATTTGGTTACTATTACTATTTTAACTTCACTTTATTTAAAGGTAATCGGATTATTTGGATCAGGAATATAATGCATACGTGAAATATCTATGTGTAGCAGCGAAAGCTAGAAACTATAGTTATAAGGATTAATCTCGTCAACAAAAAACTTTGCTTATATAAAATAAGTCATTCATAGATGCAACTCAGGCAAAGTTGTTCGTTATCATGAGTTTATGCGTAATATTTTCATTTATCTGCTAATATGAAAGAAAGAAAATAATAAATTCGTTTCTAGCAGGACTCGAACCTGTATATCTGAGATGCCGGTCCATCACTCTACCAACTGAGCTACAGAAACGGTAGCGGGAGTGACGAATTTATCAAAGTCTTTCTTATGCACACGTCATAGCGACGTTAGCGACATCTAGCGGACACTTCTCTACTGTTTCACTCCCATTTAAAGATGTAATGGAAGGAAAAAATATCGAATACTCGTGTACACTGTGGTACTTAAACCATACGGAGTCACAATCGTCTAAAGTCGGTACTTTAATACCGAAGCCGAAATCGGTACTTTGGTATTATGATACCGAGGTTTACAATAACAATATTGGGTTAGGTTAGATTTTAAAATTGAACATCCAATAAAATACATTCTAGATTCAATCAACCTCAGAACATTCTTTGCCCTTGCAGCCTACAACTGTATTATTGATAATACGAGTATCAGCAGTGGTCTTTAGTTTATGTGTAGAATCTATAGCATTCTTAATTTTCTTTAATACCATGCTTCGATACGTCCACTTTACAGTAAAAGGTTTGTCTAGGACTAGACTTAGTTTATAGATAGACAGTATATTAGATTTATCATTGTATTGGAACTTAGCTCGGTTTCCATTGACTGTGACGGTTTTGATGGGTCTGTCTTGTGCTAAGACGGTGATGTTGTTGACAGAAGGGACTCCGTAACCCCACCAGATGACTTTGCTGCTGAGAATCTCGTCCTTCAATGAAAACTCTATGTGACTGTACTTCCTTTCTTCGTAGCTGTCTGTAAATTGACAATCAATATTTTTAGGATGGAACTATCATATAAGCCATTCGTTGCGACTGATATTTCTTGTGCGAATCAGATATTTTGTTTTTATACTCTCTTTCGCATGAGTCTCCTGACAGCAGGTATATATAATAACACCACAGGTGCGAAAGAGATTCCTTTAAACCTTACTATCTTCATATTCAAATCAATGCCAATCTGTAAGTCTATTGAGAAAGCTCTAATCCTGCAGGAAATAAGGAACAAGCTCCCATACTAACCCACCTTTTCTGTTGCAGGGTCTTGAACTTCACCACATATGTTCACTAGGTCATTTCAAGTATTTCTAGTTCAAGCCTCAAAGTGTTTTTTTATTGTTATCCATACAAATTTATGTAGATATATTGCTGTTTTTAAAATTACAAAATTAATAGTAAGCATTAGTACTATTATTTTTTATTGTTATTAATTATATAAATACACCTAAGTAGCTAATTTACTTACCTATACATTGCCTGAAATGTCACTAGTTCAACTTTTATTTTCCTGTACCCTAAGGTTGCCTGGAAGAAATTGCTGCTTAGCAATAAGGCCGCCTATTTGTACTACTATTTGTTTAATTTTATTTTCCCTTGTGTATTTTCTGTGCAATAAAGTATATTCTTATCTTAGTACGTAATTTCTCTTTCATTCCCTTAGATTTTAAAAAGGTAGCAAGTCATTTGGCGTATAGTTGAGCGAAAAGCGTGCAGCCATTTCCTGTTAGGAAGAGCCCAAACATGGCGCGTTTCAAAAATGAATGGTTATGATTTTTTAATTTATACAAAACAGCTAGCTGTAATATAACAGTGTAATATATTTTAGAATCAACTTAAAACGCCCTTTCATTAGATTCACGATAGGTTTACGAAAAAATATGTAATTACCACATTAAACATTTCATTCCCCCACGCCCCCCAGGATAAAAAAAAACTATGAGTCTTCGACTAGAAATACTTAAAATGACCTTGTAAACACATGTAGTGAAGCTTAAAACCCTTCAACAAAGAAATGGGTCACGTTGCGTATTTACTGCAGTATAAGGGCATTCGATGGCAAAGGGAAAAAGATTTCGTGCTTCGGAGGGCACGTTAAGCCGTCGGTCCCGGTCGCTGTCTTTGATAGTGGTCGTTACTCAAACCATGCTAGAGGCCTGATAGTTGTGCTACTAGGCGGTTTAAAAATATTGTAAAATAAACGAATACATAATATCGTCGTCGTCGTCGTCGTCGTCTCAGCCGATAGACGTCCACTGCAGGACATAGGCCTCCCCCAAGGACCTCCACGATGATCGGTCTAGCGCCTTCTGCATCCAGCAGCTTCCCGCGACCTTCACCAGATCGTCGGTCCACCTTGTGGGAGGCCTGCCTACGCTGCGTCTACCGTGCCAAGGCAGCCACTCCAGGACTTTCCTACCCCAGCGGGAGTCGGTCCTGCGAGCAATGTGCCCCGCCCACTGCCACTTAAGTTGAGCAACTCTTCGAGCTATGTCGGTGACCTTGGTTCTCCTCCGGATCTCCTCGTTTCGGATTCGATCGCGGAGGGAAACTCCGAGCATAGCCCTTTCCATTGCCCTTTGGGTGACCTTGAGCCTTCTTATGAGGCCCATTGTGAGTGGCCACGTTTCGGTTCCGTAGGTCATCACTGGCAACACGCACTGGTACCAGACTTTTGTCTTGAGACATTGCGGTAGTTGTTTGGATGAGAAGATGTTACGTAGCTTCCCGAACGCTGCCCAGCCGAGTTGGATTCGACGATTAGTTATATATATATACATAATATATAATAAACTAATACATAAACTAATGGAAGATAGGATAATGCAAACTACAACCAGAACTAGACGAAGGAAATGACAGCAACAGCACAGGATAAAAGTGAAGGATAATAAATAAGACATGGCCAAAAGGTCTTAGATGCCAGGCCAAAACCTAAAAAAAATAAAGTGTATTAATTATGTACAGTACTTACTGAGGCTGTCTCCGTGATCCCAATACAGTTCCCCCTGTGCTCGGCTGTCGTCCGGCACCACGAGCAGCTGTAGCGGGCGCCGGCGACACACCGTTGTAGTGATGGGGCCAGATGGAGGAGGTTCTTGTAGAGGCAGGATCGCTCCCCCCTGGCCAATTAACAAAACATCAGCACGGAATGTCTTCAAATTAAAAATGCATACAACATATATTCACGCCTGTATCCCTAATGGGGTAGGCAGAGCGTAAACGACCCAAACAAAGGTCGCACCGCCACATCTGACAAAGTTTTGAGGGTTATTTAAGATAGAATTCTAGGTATATTGCTGTGCTGTGTAGGTTGTCAGCCCATCGCCTAAATTACAATATACTGAAACCCTCCGATCCCTTAGCTGGATTTTACAGCATGCCCGGGAGGAAATGCAGCTGGCACATTCTATGTTTTTCTACCTCTCCCAGTCCAGCATGGAAGTACTGACTTCAACAGCATGTCCGGGAGGAAGGGCAGCTGGAACATTCTATGTTTTTCTACCTCTCCCAGTCCAGCATGAAAGTACTGACTTCAACAGCATGCCCGGGAGGAAGGGCAGCTGGAACATTCTATGTTTTTCTACCTCTCCCAGTCCAGCATGGAAGTACTGACTTCAACAGCATGCCCGGGAGGAAGGGCAGCTGGAACATTCTATGTATTTCTACCTCTCACAGTCCAGCATGGAAGTACTGACTTCAACAGCATGTCCGGGAGGAAGGGCAGCTGGAACATTCTATGTTTTTCTACCTCTCCCAGTCCAGCATGGAAGTACTGACTTCAACAGCATGCCCGGGAGGAAGGGCAGCTGGAACATTCTATGTTTTTCTACCTATCCCAGTCCAGCATGGAAGTACTGCCTTCAACAGCATGCCCGGGAGGAAGGGCAGCTGGAACATTCTATGTTTTTCTACCTCTCCCAGTCCAGCATGGAAGTACTGACTTCAACAGCATGCCCGGGAGGAAGGGCAGCTGGAACATTCTATGTTTTTCTACCTCTCACAGTCCAGCATGGAAGTACTGACTTCAACAGCATGCCCGGGAGGAAGGGCAGCTGGAACATTCTATGTTTTTCTACCTCTCCCAGTCCAGCATGGAAGTACTGACTTCAACAGCATGCCCGGGAGGAAGGGCAGCTGGAACATTCTATGTTTTTCTACCTATCCCAGTCCAGCATGGAAGTACTGACTTCAACAGCATGCCCGGGAGGAAGGGCAGCTGGAACATTCTATGTTTTTCTACCTCTCCCAGTCCAGCATAGAAGTACTGACTTCAACAGCATGCCATGGAGGAAGGGCAGCTGGAACATTCTATGTTTTTCTACCTCTCCCAGTCCAGCATGGAAGTACTGACTTCTACAGCATGCCCGGGAGGAAGGGCAGCTGGAACATTCTATGTTTTTCTACCTTTCCCAGTCCAGCATGGAAGTACTGACTTCTACAGCATGCCTGGGAGGAAGGGCAGCTGGAACATTCTATGTTTTTCTACCTCTCCCAGTCCAGCATAGAAGTACTGACTTCAACAGCATGCCATGGAGGAAGGGCAGCTGGAACATTCTATGTTTTTCTACCTCTCCCAGTCCAGGATGGAAGTACTGACTTCTACAGCATGCCTGGGAGGAAGGGCAGCTGGAACATTCTATGTTTTTCTTCCTCTCCCAGTCCAGCATGGAAGTACTGACTTCAACAGCATGCCCGGGAGGAAGGGCAGCTGGAACATTCTATGTTTTTCTACCTCTCCCAGTCCAGCATTGAAGTACTGACTTCAACAGCATGCCCGGGAGGAAGGGCAGCTGGAACATTCTATGTTTTTCTACCTCTCCCAGTCCAGCATGGAAGTACTGACTTCAACAGCATGCCCGGGAGGAAGGGCAGCTGGAACATTCTATGTTTTTCTACCTCTCCCAGTCCAGCACGGAAGTACTGACTTCAACAGCATGCCCGGGAGGAAGGGCAGCTGGAACATTCTATGTTTTTCTACCTCTCCCAGTCCAGCATGGAAGTACTGACTTCAACAGCATGCCCGGGAGGAAGGGCAGCTGGAACATTCTATGTTTTTCTACCTCTCCCAGTCCAGCATGGAAGTACTGACTTCAACAGCATGCCCGGGAGGAAGGGCAGCTGGACCATTCTATATTTTTCTACCTCTCCCAGTCCAGCATGGAAGTACTGACTTCTACAGCATGCCAGGGAGCTTAAAATTAGCTTAAAATAAAAATGATGTCAGCTGATAGAATAATTTTAAATGCTTTTTTTATTCAATAGAACTGAACTGACAGGGATGAACGGAAGAAGGAAACGTACTGCGCCGACCACAAGTAAATGGGATAACGGCAAGCGAATGATGATGATTCAATAGAATATCACTTCGGAGTCCATTGGATTTTTGTATATGATCGCTTTTATTCTTCTTCTTCCTAGCCTTATCCCGTATCTCACGGGGTCGGCTACCTAATCTAGGGGATTGAACGAGGGCACTGGTTTTTACACAGAGCGACTGCCATCTGACCTCCGCAACCCAGAAGGGAAACCAGACCCAATCCTAGATTAGGTCAGAGTTTTCAATCTGCCAATGCTTAGCACTGGCCTCTGATATGGCTTAACGACTAATATTATTATTATTATTATATATTATTTAATCAGGCAGGCAGTTGTAGCAACTGATAGTGATATCTACGGTATTAAACGATATTAACCGGGACCAACGGCTTAACGTGCCTTCCGAAGCACGGAAAAAGCGCCGAATAAACGTATATATATATATGATCGCTTTTATTCTGTAAAATCATTTTCCTATGGTTTTATGTTCATGTGACGTACGTACCCGAACGGATACCATTTCCTGATCGGTGACTTCTATACACTCTTCCGAGGCGAGATACTCGCCGGTGCGAAAGTTGTACCTGTAGCAGAAAAAGCGAATTTAATTAATTAATTCAACATACATACATATAGTCACGCCTTTATCCCTTATGGGGTAGGCAGAGCGTAAACGACCTAAACAAGGGTTGTTCCGCCACGTCTGACAAAGTTTTGAGGATTAATTAAGATGGATTTGTAGGTATATTGCCTAAATTACAATATACTGAAGCCCTCGGATCCCTTAGCTGGTTTTTACAGCATGCCCAGGAGGAAATGCAGCTGGCACATTCTATGTTTTTCTCTCGCTCCCAGTCCAGCGTGGAAGTAACTAATTAATTCAACAGCTAAAGATAAATAACATAACATAAAAAAGAACATAAAAATACTTTATTGCACGTAAGAATACAAATCATACAACACAACAGATAACAACAAAAGACAAGTACAACATAGGCGGCCTTATTGCTAAGGTAGCAATTTCTTCCAGGCAACCTTTGGGTGAAAGAAAAATGCGTAATTCTACAGCAAATAGTTTTTTTCCATGTTGGACTGGGAGCGAGAGAAAAACATAGAGTGTTCCAGCTGCCCTTCCTCCCGGGCATGCTGTAGAAATCAGCTAAAGGGTTTCGAGGGATAAAGTGTATTGTAATTTAGGCGAAAGGCTGACAACCTGTCACTACAGCAATACACATTACAATCTAAAATTGCCCCAAATTTTTGTCATACGAGGCGAAAGCGCCTTTTGAGGCATTTTACGCTCTGTCTACCCCGTAAGGGCTGGAGGCGTGATTATATGTTTATTTATAGGATTTCAGCGGGTCATTGTTATTATTTTAGTGGCGATGTTTTTAAAAGTCTGATGAGTCGAATTGAAGACGAAACAGTGGTAGACAGACAACCGATGTGTTTCGTGTTCTTTGATATTCACCAGAAAGGCCACAAAGCTTTTCACTGTTAAATGTTTTTAAAATCAACCGTTTTATGAGGTTAAATTCCCTGACGTAGAAGCATTTATTTCCAGTGGCTTAACTATAGGGTGGCAGGAATGACAAAAAACGGGCCACCGATCCAAGGGGGCAACCTTACATTTTTAACAAAAAAATTGCGTGTATTTCTGTTTTTTGTGAAAAGTCGAACTTGCTTCGCTCGCGTTGCGTTTTACTTTTTTTTTTGCATGTTTAACCATTAATTTTCGTGAAAAGTCGAGCTCACTTCGCTCGCATTACGTTTTAATTGTTCTGCGTGTTTAGTTGTTTAGAAAGTCGAGCTCGCTTTGCTCACGTAACGTATTAATTATGTTTCCGTTACCTATGTATCACGTTTGGGGAATTAAAGTAGAATATTATTTTCACTGGGCCGCCGGAGGGCCGATAAATCATCAGAAAAATGTTTTTTTTTTTAATGGACCTGTTTGCAAAATACTACAAAGTGTATATAATGCGTCACCGGGCTAAGGCGGGGAGTTGCTACACGCAATCTACACCCTTAAAGAAATGGCAACTGCCTAAGGGCGCCCACTAGGGCTCGAACCTCGGCTTATCGCGTTGCCTTGGGAACTCCTTATCGGAGAAAATCTACCCGGTATGTGCCGGTAAACCCCAAAGTGGGGAGCATAGGAGGGACCTCCGCGACCCCGCCGGCGGGGTGCGCGGTTGCTGGAAGAGCTTGTGCAGAGTGTGGCTCGACTAATATTGGCAGCATTAAACGCAAGAGTAATTTGGTCATCGCCGTCGGTAAGGGCATGCCTAGGTCTTCGTTTGTAACGAGTCGCAGGTTGGGGGGCTCCGAAAAATGTGCTTAAGACCTTTGCGCACAAGTGGCACGCTAAGCGAAAACATGTTTGAGCATGTAGAAAGCATAAGTTCAACAGCTAGCTGGGCGCAGTGTTGCCAAGTGCGGCGACTTATCGTACGCTTAGCGGGCATGGCGCGCGCATGTTTCCCAGTGTACCGGAAATAATAAAGTTTTGTGTTCCAAAGATGGTAAGGTACTGTTCCGTGTACGGATGTCTTTCTACCACAAGATATGACTCCAATAAGAACTTTTTTAGATTCCACAGTGATGAGAGACGGTAAGTAAATTCATACAAAATATGCAACCTAATCTATTCTAACTATTCAGTTACAGTGAAGTACTTTGAAACGTTGGTTTAATCAAGAACCAGATTAATGATTGAATTAAGTGATGATTATGACCGGTATAATAAATGTTGTCAACCCTTATAACACGCACACAAACGCACGCCAAGTGCAACATGCCGCCTGTCAATGTGTGACCAAAATGACATGATAGTTAGGAGTCTCCGAGCTGTGCTAACCCTAATGCCTAATAGGTAAATAAAATGTAGAGAGAGCAAGTATATATCAATGACAATCAGGTGATTCAGCCTGCAATGTCCTAACCAAACTGGGGAAAAATTCACAAAAAAATAACTTTGTGTTTCCCCCCTGGGAATCGAACCCAGGACCTCCGGATCGGAAGTCCATGGCACTAGCCACTAGACCACGGAGGCAGTCAAGGTCGTTCCGCAAGGCGGGTAGGACCACGGGTGGTTGGTGGTTTTTTTTTAAATATTTTTTTTACCATTTTTTGGATGGGAAGTAGGCCTGCGTACTGTTCTCGCCCTCCTCCAGGATCGGTGTGATCATCACGTGAGGACCTATCAGGAACTGGTCGTCTATATCATACAAAGCCGGCTTGTCGGGTGCTCTGGAACAGGAAACGTTGTTTTTTATACATACAAAATAATAATACAAGAACTTGATGAAATACCTACGAGGGGCGGCTGATATAAAATCTACTTCAATTGTTAAAGAAAGTTTTGAAAATCGAACTGGTCATTGCAAAATCATATTCTATATTTATTCCTATTTCAAAATTATGACGCTTAATTTTTTTCGCTTGCTTTTGTTTTTTTTGGCGCGGCTTTGATTTCACCATGTCGAAAGAAAATTGCAAAATGATGAAATTTGAGCATCGAGCAGTGATTAAATTCCTAAGTAAAGAAGGAAATACGCCTACGCAGATCAGAGAGCGCATGTTAAAGGTGTTTGGTGATTCAAGTCCTTCTGAATTCGTCATAAAGTTTTGGTCGAAGCAATTTAAACATGGCCGTGAGAGCCTGGAAGACGACACACGTAGTGGAAGGCCAATTTCTGCTGTTACTGCAGATAATGTTGAAAAGGTGAAGAACCTGATTCTTGCAGATCGGCGAATCAAGCAGTGGGAGATAGCCAGAGATGTGGGCATTAGCAAGGAACGAGTTCATGAAATTATTCACGAACATTTGGGCATGTCCAAGGTGAGCGCGCGCTGGGTCCCTAGAATATTGACCCCCTTTGACAAACAAAGGCGAGTAGAATGTTGTCAGGCATTTCTAGACCTGGTCAAAGGTAAAGAAGAAGAGACTATCTCTCGAATTGTGACCTGTGATGAAACTTGGATTCGCCAGTGGGATCCGGAAAGCAAACAAGAGTCAATGCAATGGAAATTTAAAGGAGAAAAGCCGCCAAGGAAGTTCAAGGTTCGGCCGTCGGCTGGAAAACTAATGGCCACCTTATTTTGGGATGTCGAAGGGATATTGATGATAGATTATTTGCCTAAAAATACAACAATGAATGCTGAATATTATGCAAACTTGCTTGACCAGCTTCGTGAACAAATCAAAGAAAAGCGGAGAGGCAAACTCAGCAAAGGTGTTCTGATTTTACAAGACAATGCTCCTGTACACACAGCCTTAACGGCGAGGTCAGCCCTGAGCAAAAACCTTATAGTCCAGATCTGGCTCCCTGTGACCATTTCTTATTCAAAGATTTAAAGAAAAAATTGAGGGGTCGCAGATTTTCGACGGACGAAGAAATGAAAGAGGCTGTGACTGACCATTTTGACGAGCAAAATAAAAATTACTATTATAACGGCATGATGTCACTTATTTGCAAATGTCATAAGTGTATTTCACTTGCAGGAGACTAGCCATCAAAGTCTTTTCTTTCATAGTTAGGTAGATTACTTATCAGCCACCCCTCGTATCAGCCTAAGTAGCTACTAAGTGAAATATTCTATTAGCTTTTTATTTTGTTGACTGTATAAAGTTATCTTCCATGCTGGACTGGGAGCGAGAGAAAAACATAGAATGTGCCAGCTTTATTTCCTCCTGGACATGCTGTAAAAACCAGCTAAGGGATCCGAGGGTTTCAGTATATTGCAGTTTAGGCGATAGGCTGACAACCTGTCACTACAGCAACATACCTACAAATCTTAAATATTCCTCAAAACTTTGTCAGACGTGGCAGAATGTTTAACCTTTGTTTAGGTCGTTTACGCTCTGCCTACCCCATTCGGGCTAATTTTTTCGGCGCTTTTTCCGTGATGTCGAAGGTACGTTAAGCCATATCAAAACACATTTAACAAATATTTTTCAACAGTAGCGGATTGCCCAGATCTTTCACTAACACCTCCAAAAGGTCAAGCAGTAGTAAATATTTCTGAAAATTCCATGTTCTTACAACCTGTCACTGCTAAAGAAATATTTAACATAATCCGTAATCTCAAAAATAAAAGAAGTTTTGGTCATGACGAATTGCCTCCTGTGCTAATACGTCATTGCGCAGAAGAACTTGCTCCAGTACTATCATTATTAATTAATCAGTCGTTTTAGGAAGGTACCGTCCCAGATTCATTAAAAATTTGTATTATTAAACCTCTATTCAAAAAAGGCGACAAAACCGATTATAATAATTACCGACCCATAGCACTTCTCCCTACTTTTGCCAAAATATACGAAACCGCTATGTCTAAAATGTCTCTACTCGTTCTGTGAAAAATATAAATTATTCAGTGAACACCAATATGGTTTCAGGAAAAAAAGATCAACCTCATTAGCTGTATTTAAATTTATCTCGGAAACTCTAAATATTAATAAATGATAGAAAATATGCAATAGGTATTATGCTTGATATGAGCAAAGCTTATGACAGTCTTATATAACATCCTTTTAAAAAAGATGCACGGTATTGGAGTAAGAGGTTGTGCCTATGAGTGGTTCGTTTCCTATCTCAATAACCGGAGCCAATACGTAGAAATAGAAAATTATAACAGTGATACAGGTTATAAAGAAAATGTCAGATCCAACAAAATAAACGTAACAAAATCTATACCTCAAGGAAGTGTTCTCGGCTGCCTGCTCTTCTTGATTTATTTCAATGATTAGCCCCTTGAAATAAATAACCCTTGTACTGTATTTGCAGACGATATCTCGATAGTAATATCAGCCAAAAATAATGCTGAAGTTAACCTTAAACTTAATAATATACTTACAAAAATAATGCACTGGCTAAACGAACATAATTTACAATTGAACTTCACAAAAACTAAACTAATCCAAATGAAACCTTACCAAAAACTTCCTTTAGATATACATTTTTCATACCAGAATAACACAATAGAATGCGTAAACTCATATCAATTACTAGGTATAGCTATTGATTCTAATGTTCACTGGAAAGAACACATTACAAAATTAACAACAAAACTATCGAGGTTTACGTATGCTTTATACGAACTAAAAAAAAATACTGATAAACAAACTGCTCTATGTACCTATTACGCATATGCACACTCCTGGCTTCAATACGGGATAGCGTTGTGGGGGAACGGAACTGATATTCAGCAATTATTTATACTACAAAAGAAGTGCGTAAGAATAATTATAAACATTAACAATTTCGTAAGCTGCAAGCCATATTTTAAAGAATTAGAAGTATTAACACTTACATCGATATACATACTAGAAGCGAGTTTATTAGTCAGAAATAATATGCATCTTTTTCAACAATATTGTAGACCACGAAACCTCAGACCACAAAATAGACTAGTATTTCCCTTTTCTACACTAGAAATGTACCATGGCGGACCCCATGCAATGTGTGTAAAAAAATATAACAATATTCCTGACATAATAAAAAATGAATGTGTTGATATTAGATTCAAGAGAACATTAAAGAAATTTCGTACTGATAAATGTTATTACACTTTAGAAGAGTACTTTAGAGAAAAAACCTTATGTTAGTATTATTAATAACATTCAATTCATAAATATATAGATATTATATAAATAATTAATATAATAAACGATATGATAATACTGTGATAAATAATGTTCATTAAAATAATAATGTTAATTATTTGTAGGTATATTAGTTAAGTATTACTGTATTTTGCTGTGCTTAGGGCACCGGGTTCATGTTGAAGCCTTACCCTGTATTGTGAACAACTTTTGTACAACATGATTGCAATAAACATTTGAGTATTGAGGCCAGTGCTAAGCATTGGCGGCTTGCAAACTCTGACCTAATCTAGGATTGGGTCTGGTTTCCCTTCTGGGTTGCGGAGTTCAGTTGGCAGTCGCTCTGTGTAAAAACCAGTACCCTCGTTCAAGCTCCTAGGGGGCTACGGGGTAAGGCTTGGGAGATGATGAACCTATCCCAATGAATAAGTATAACATATCTTTACTCCATGCTAGACTGGGAGCGAAAGAAAAACTTAGAATGTTTCAGCTGCATCTCCTCCCGGGCATGCTGTAAAAATCAGCTAAGGGATCCGAGGGTTTCTGTACATTGTAATTTAGGCGATGGGCTGACAACCTGTCACTACAGCAATATACCTACAAGTCTATCTTAAATTAATAACCCTCAAAACTTTGTCAATTGTGGCGGAATGACCTTTCGTTTAGGTCGTATACGCTCTGCCTACCCCATCAGGGATAAAGGCGTGATTATATGTATGTATGTATGTATCTTTACTCACAAGAAGAACAGCGGTGTCACAACAGTGGTTCCTTTAGTATGTGCTTGCCAGAACAGTGTGTAGTAATATGGGAGCATTGTATAGCGCATGCGCAGCGCGGCTATACTTGCTTCTACCACTTCAGCACCCATGCTCACCGGGTCATGAGGCTGAAACAAATTAATTTAAAAAACAAACAATATTATAGTCGCTGTCAGTGGCGAGGGCTGCGATTTTATCGAGGGTAAGTCAAAGCAAAAAAAAAACATTCAAGTACTTTACTTATATATTCAAGTACTTTTTACTCTACTTTATTTATATATGAAAATATTCTGTATGCAAGGGAAAATATTCATAGTTTTACCAAAAATGGTGAGAGGCATAACCGGAACCTTAGAAGCAAAAATAAAATTGACCAACCCCCGTTTAGGTTAGTTAAAGTAAAAAAAACATTTTTAGGTCTAAGTATACAATACTATAACAAAATACCTGACCATATATTAAATTTGTCAGAAAATCAATTTAAAGATACTATTAAAAACACATTATGTCGGAAAGCCATAAGTTAGATGACTATACTAATGACAAAGATGTCTGGAGCTCTGATATTTCAGTGAAGCCTAAGAAATTGGCACACACAGCGGTCACAAACCCTATTTTGAACAAAAAGAAGGACAAAAGTAAGAATAAGATAAAACGAAGGGAGGGGCGCAAAGTGCGAGTTTCTAATGCTTCTTCTTCATTGTGATATAGGTTTATTTTATTTTGTGACACAGATATAATTTAATTTTATTTGTAATAGACTCGCTTGTGACTTTCTAAAAGTGTTCTTAGGAATCTATTTGGAAATAAATGATTTGACTTTGACTTTATAGTTGCGACATAATTCCGGATTTGGTGGAGGTTTAGTTCTTGAAACCCTTCGCCACTGGTCGCTATTAGCATTTCCTGTATCGAAATGCCATAAATGTACACAAAGCCAATCAAAGTGAAAACTCCAATGCGATGTTGCTTGTCTCCAACTAAGTCTCGACGATCATTCGAAAATCAGTGTTGCCTTTTGGGAAATCTCTTAGGGTAAAATTCACTGAGCCTTGGCCCTTTCACATCACTGCAGCACACATGTGCATGTTGTGTTAACTACTTTGATTTATCTGTTTTTTTTATTGTATGTGTCTTTTATTTGCGAAATTTACATGTATTTTGTAGAAATATGAACAAAACGCTTTATCTATCTATCCATCTTTAAAAGTCGTAAATTACACGTTTTCTGAGAGGGAATACTCATGATTTTTTTAAATATTAGTAAGAATTATTGTCACCATAGATGAACGGATGTGAAGGAATTTTCGCAAAATATTCCTTAGTTTAAGAGTTATAATGCCTTAAAGTGGTTAGTTATAAAGAGAGGTCCGAACTGTCATGTGACGTCATAAGACAGGAGCGCCATACTAATTACATATAAATTGTCGTTTCGAAGAGAGAGATAGATAGTCTATCTTTGTAGTGGTATAATCTCGGTGATTTTTTGATCAATTTTATTTCTGTTTTGACTGTTCTTTTCATAATTTAAGATGTTATTAGAAAATAACTGAAAATATGTTATATGCACGTTCTCTATTCTGATTTAATTTTAATTTCGATTAATATACTACTCAATGAAAATAGAGGAGAATATGCAACAAATTGAGCTGTACACACTTTGGAATTAACATCGGCGTGGTTCCTGGAGAATGGGTAAAAGGCACCCAGCTGCATCCACCGCTTGCACAGCTCCGTCGTAGCGTCGCCATAGTAGCCACAGATATCAGTGCCCATCATAGGAATGCCGAACAGACTGAACGATAGAAGATCTGGAACATAACAAGGGATTCTTAGATGCTGACGTTACATACATACATACCTATAATCACGCGTTTATCCCTAATGGGGTAAGCAGAGCGTAAACTACCTAAACAAAGGCCGTTCCGCCGCGTATGACAAAGTTTTGAGGGCCATTCAAGAAAGATTTGTACGTATATTGCTGTAGCGACAGGTTGTCAGCCCATCGCCTAAATTACAATATACTGAAACCCTCAGATCCCTTAGCTGGTTTTTACAGCATGCTCGGGGGGAAATGCAGCTGGAACATTCTATGTTTTTCTCTCACTCCCAGTCCAGCATGGAAGATGCTGACGTTTAAGTGTAGAAACCTGGAAATGTCTTAAAAGGCTACGAGCAGGGGTTGGAAGGTGCAAGAGATGGGGTTATTCTGGTGACGACAAGTGTGGTTGCGGGGCTACTCAAACTATGGACCTCTTGCTGTCATGCTCTAACCTATCACCTCGAGGCTAACCTTCGGGCAGTTGGCGGCGCCGACTATTGGAGATCGACTGTGTGACTTTTGACATTGATACGAAAAGAAAAAGAAGAAGAATCAATCATTCATCATCTCCCTTGCCTTATCCCGTATCTTACGGGGTCGGCTACCTAATCTAGAGGATTGAACTAGAGTACTGGTTTTTACACAGAGCGACTGTCATCTGACCTCCGCAACCCAGAAGGGAAACCAGACCCAATCCTAGATTAGGTCAGAGTTTTCAAGCCGCCAATGGCCTCTGAAATGGCTTAACGACTAATATCTACGGTATTAAACGATATTAACCGGGACCAACGGCTTAACGTGCCTTCCGGAGCACGGAAAAAGCGCCGAATAAACGTACATATGAAATTCGAAAACCGAAAAACACATTGGTACGTGGTGGGATTCGAACCACAACCTCCCGCTTAGGAGGCAGCGGCCCTATCCACTACACCATCGGGCATCAAAAAGAAGAAGAAGTATAGAACAGAATTTCTAAACGGTAAATGTGTAGTAGGACTGATATATCGAAATGTGAGTGTAGCACGTCTGTACTGCACAGCTCAAAGGTCGGGAGTGGCGATGGCAAGCCATGTTCATATTCATTGGCAAGTTACAATAAACAAGGAGTACCAAGATAACTGGAACATTTCAACCCATATGTATCAGTACCTACTGTGTTTTAATTATATCATCTAGTTTGTTATTTTGTTTTTCACAATGTCACTTCCCCATCCGAATGAAATATTGCATTTTCCTCTCTCTTTTAGCATACTATATTATAATGGTACTTATATATTAGTCTATTGTACCTATTCGTATTTTTGTAACTAGTACGTTAATAGTCTATGTATTCTATTCAAATGTATAACAATAGTAACTGCACTATCCCGCATAATATGAGCAAACTACTCCTTTACCCACAGGTTGCTTGGCAGAAATTGCTACCCTAGCAATAAGGTCGCCTAATTGTACTCTTGTTTGTTTCTGTACAATGCATTGTTTATGTGCAAAAAAGAATATTTGTATTGTATCAAAACGTAGACAACGAATACTTTCGTTGGGTCTGTCTTGCCACAAAATGTTAGTCAAAGAGGTTCAGGGCCCACCCAAGTTGCAATATAGTATTAGCCAAGTTACGAGATGTCCCAAACGTGACGTCAAAGTCAGAAAAAACGAAAAAGGAGTTTACAAGCGAAAAGAAACTATAGCCGATGTGGGTTCTAAGGCTCGTATTTTCAAAGCGATCTCAAATTTGCGAGCAATATTAAGTATGGATTTGACAGGTCAGTTTGTACTGAAATCACATTTCTGATACGAACTCAAACCCGCTGTCACTCTTGAGAGCTGAATACAAATACGGCCCTAAGTCAGCCAAACTCAAATGGGACTGGTCAGGACACGTCAGCCGGATGCACTCGCAGCGGTGGGCTAGGATCGTCACAGAGTGGACACCTCAAGATGGAAATCCCGTAAAAGATGGAGTGACGATCGCAAAGACTGGTGGGAGCTCGCACAGGACCGCGAGGAATTCAAGAAAGAAGGGGAGGCCTTTGCCCAGCAGCGGGACAGAGAGAGGGCTAGTAATAATAAGAAGAAAAGATGAGCCCGATGGTGTAGTGGATAGGGCCGCTGCCTTCTGAGCGGGAGGTCGTGGTTCGAACCACACCACGTACCAATGTGTTTTTTGGTTTTCATTTCGTTTTACATATGTACGTTTATTTGACGCTTCGGAACGCACGTTAAGCCGTTGGTCCCGGTTAATATCATTTAAGATATTAGTCGCTAAACCATGTCAGAGGCCAGTGCTAAGCTTGAAAACTCTGGCCTAATCTAGGATTGGGTCTGGTTTCCCTTCTGGGTTGCGGAGGTCAGATTGCAGTCGCTCTGTGTAAAAACCAGTATCCTCGTTCAATCCCCTAGATTAGGTAGCCGGCCCCGTCAGATATGGGATAAAGCTAGGGAGATGATGATGACGGTCGTCCATGTAATTACAGTCTGTGTCCTCACCTGACACGGAGTACCTCATGGCCTACCACGAGCTGGCCACGTCTCCGCTCCAATGGCCCGCGTACTTGCCGAGCGGGATATTATGAACGGAAGCATACGGTCGTCCATGTAATTACAGTCTGTGTCCTCACCTGACACGGAGTACCTCATGGCCTACCACGAGCTGGCCACGTCTCCGCTCCAATGGCCCGCGTACTTGCCGAGCGGGATATTATGAACGGAAGCATACGGTCGTCCATGTAATTACAGTCTGTGTCCTCACCTGACACGGAGTACCTCATGGCCTGCCACGAGCTGGCCACGTCTCCGCTCCAATGGCCCGCGTACTTGCCGAGCGGGATATTATGAACGGAAGCATACGGTCGTCCATGTTTTTTATTTTTTTTTATATATTTGATAGGCAATCATTTGTCCGCCATCTCACGTGATGGTAAGTGATGATGTAGACTATGATGGAGCATGATTGCCTAGAAAATGCATGTTCACTCTCGCCTTGAAAAGGCCCAGGTTATAACGTTCCGGAAATAGATCCGCAGGCAGGGAGTTCCACACTTTGGCCGTTCGCATTAAAAATGTAGAAGCGTACCGCTTTGTGCGAAAACTTGGAATGTCGACAACATAAGGGTGGAATCCCAACCGGCGTCTCGTACCCCGGAGATGCAATGGGGAGGGGGGTATCAGGTCATGAAGCGATGCTGCACATTCTCCGAAATGTATCCTGTAGAATACAGACAAGCAAGCTACTTTGCGACGATGTTCGAGGCTCTGCAGCTTTTCTTCTACCAGTGACGGGTCGGTGATGAGCTTCTTGGCGCGTTTTTTAATAGAATCGAATTTTTTAGAGAAATAGAGTTGGTATTTGGCAGATCCGTCCCAAAGGTGGCAGCAATACTCCATACACGATCGGACTTGAGCTTGGTAGAGCTGTAGTAGCTGTCCCGGTGTGAAGTATCGCCTAACCTTTGAGAGAATACCAAGTTTTTTGGCTGCAGTCGAAGCCAAGGATTCTATATATCGTCCAAAGTTCAGGTCCGACGTAAGGCTCATACCAAGAAGTTCGAGGTGATCGGAAATTGGAACGGATACATTTCGGAAAGTGGGAGTTAGATTGAAGGGACTCAATTTGGTCGAGAATAGACAGGCCTGAGTCTTAGATGCATTAAACTTCACCAGGTTGGCATCACCCCATTCGGAGATTGCCTTAAGTGTTAAAGTTAAATGATCTACTACGGACTCTCGACAAGACTGAATAGCTTCCTTGCTGGACTTTGCACGGGACAAATATCTACCGACAACCGTACTGTCGTCTGCATACCCAAAGGTGTTGGGTGTCAGCATATCGTTGATATGCAGCAGAAATAGAGTTGCGGAAAGTACCGATCCTTGAGGGACCCCGGCATCAATTGCCTGATGAACAGAGGAGCGGCCTTCTAAGACCACCCGTATCGATCGTCCTCTCAAGAAATCTGTGATCCAGTTGCAAAGTCCATCAGGGAGCACATAAGCAAGAAGCTTGTTAATAAGGCTGCCATGCCAGACCCTGTCAAATGCCTTAGAGATATCCAGAGACACAGCGAGAGCTTCACCGTGTCTCTCGATAGCCTCGCTCCATAAGTGGGTGTCATGCACCAGGAGGTCACCCGTCGACCGCCCACGGCGGAAGCCATACTGTTGGTCGCTGAGGAGATCATTATCCTCCAGGTAAGCCAGGAGCCGATTATTGAGCACACGCTCCATACTCTTACAGAGTATAGAGGTTACCGATATAGGTCTATAATTGGAAGGGTCCGAACGGCTGCCCTTTTTGGGCACAGGTTGCACGTTTGCAAGCTTCCACGACTGGGGGACTACACCAGTCTCCAGTGAGAGTCGGAACAGACGCGTCAATATCGGAGACAACTCTGGCGCACAGTTACGTAGGACTATTGCAGGGATTCCATCTGGTCCACTTGCTTTATTCACGTCAAGGTTTCGCAGGGTTTTTAGTACCTCTTTTTGGTAAATGCGAATGGCTGGCATAGTACAACCAACATGAGGTAAGCTGGGTGGAACTCTAGCTGCAGTGTCAAGTCGTGAATTTTCAGCAAAAAGGGAAGCAAAGAGGTTTGCTTTTTCTTCTGCAGTGTGAGCAAGTGAGCCGTCAGTTTTCTGCAAAGGCGGTAAAGTGGGTTGACAAAAATTCTGACACTGAGCAACGGTCCGGATCAGTAGTCAGCAGAAGGTCTAAGCAGTTCGCTGTATGAGACTCTATATCAGGAACTCTAGTTGCACAGCTTACAAGCTGGGAGAGATTCAGCGATAACGCAAATTTTCGCGCCTCTTGCCCAGCATGATCGGTCTTCTGGTATGGGAATAACCACTCTTTATGGTGGGCATTAAAATCCCCCAGAATGACTAGCTGTGCCGACGGGTATCTCTGCAGAGCTTCATCAGCAGCCTCACTAAGAAGGTTAAATAACTTGGTAGTCTCCGAATCTCCACTATGTGATCGATATACGCAAGCATATACAATTTGAGCCAATCCAGTATCGACCAGTACCCATAAAACGGAAAAACTAGGAGCCTCAAGGTTTTTGAGACGCTTGACGCAGATATCATCGCGAGCGTACAGACAGACTCCAGCATTAGATTATAATGTAATTACAGTCTGTGTCCTCACCTGACACGGAGTACCTCATGGCCTGCCACGAGCTGGCCACGTCTCCGCTCCAATGGCCCGCGAACTTGCCGAGCGGGATATTATGAACGGAAGCATACGGTCGTCCATGTAATTACAGTCTGTGTCCTCACCTGACATGGAGTACCTCATGGCCTGCCACGAGCTGGCCACGTCTCCGCTCCAATGGCCCGCGTACTTGCCGAGCGGGATATTATGAACGGAAGCATACGGTCGTCCATGTAATTACAGTCTGTGTCCTCACCTGACACGGAGTACCTCATGGCCTGCCACGAGCTGGCCACGTCTCCGCTCCAATGGCCCGCGTACTTGCCGAGCGGGATATTATGTACGGAAGCATACGGTCGTCCATGTAATTACAGTCTGTGTCCTCACCTGACACGGAGTACCTCATGGCCTGCCACGAGCTGGCCACGTCTCCGCTCCAATGGCCCGCGTACTTGCCGAGCGGGATATTATGTACGGAAGCATACGGTCGTCCATGTAATTACAGTCTGTGTCCTCACCTGACACGGAGAACCTCATGGCCTGCCACGAGCTGGCCACGTCTCCGCTCCAATGGCCCGCGTACTTGCCCAGCGGGATATTATGAACGGAAGCATACGGTCGTCCATGTAATTACAGTCTGTGTCCTCACCTGACACGGAGAACCTCATGGCCTGCCACGAGCTGGCCACGTCTCCGCTCCAATGGCCCGCGTACTTGCCCAGCGGGATATTATGAACGGAAGCATACGGTCGTCCATGTAATTACAGTCTGTGTCCTCACCTGACACGGAGAACCTCATGGCCTGCCACGAGCTGGCCACGTCTCCGCTCCAATGGCCCGCGTACTTGCCGAGCCCGGGGAAGGACGAGCGGGATATTATGAACGGACGCGCGCCGCGGATCTCTTGTAGAGCACTACAACATTAAAATATTCAATGTGAAATATCTCGCTATTTTAGTTGATCTAGACACGCGGTAGCGTGTCCAAGCCAAGCCAAACGAAGAGACGGGAGAACATGTAAGAATCTAATTATTTACTTACCTACAAAAAGTAATGATATCACAAAAAGTTGTGAGATCTAAAAAGGGAGCTAAGTCTAGGGTTTATTATAGTAATTCTTAGCTCTTCAATAAGTAGTCTTGCTTCGGAAGGCACGTTAAGCCGTCGGACCCGGTCGCTGTCTTTGATAGTGGTCGTTACTCAAACCATGTCAGAGGCCTGATAGTTGTGCTACTAGGCGGTTTAAAAACTCTGACACCAGGGTTCATCGGGTCGATAGACTCGATACCCACTCGACATAAGAAGAATAAGTAGTAGAAATAATTTTATGTGACTTGACTGTTGCAGAGAATAATTCGACCTGTCACCTACAACGGCCAAGTCACATGAAATGAACCTTATTGATTAGCTAAGAATTACTATTGTAAACCCTAGACTTGGCTCCCATGCTGGACTGGGAGAGATAGAAAAACATAGAATGTTCCAGCTGCCCTTCCTCCCGGGCATGCTGTTGAAGTCAGCAAAAGGGACTCGAGGGTTACAGTGTATTGTAATTTAGGCGATGGGCTGACAACCTGTCACTAAAGCAATACATATTACAATCTAACCTTGCCCTCAATTTTTGTCAGACGTGGCGAAAGCGCCTTTTAAGAGGCGTTAAACGCTCTGCCTACCCCGTAAGGGATAAAGGCGTGATTTATGTATATGTATGTAGACTTGGCTCCCTTTTTAGATCCCACAACTTTTTGTGCAATTCCAAGACCACCATGAGCTTGGCTCTCACTTTTACATTTATGTTTTTGGTGGGATATACCTTACATATATACCTCGATGAAGGATGTAAAGCTCAGGCCTCAATATACCAACTCATATGGCGAGCGGAGCGAGCATGAGCTAAACAAGGTAAATTTTTATTTACTGAGGTAAATACTTACACTCCCCATATAATACATACATATAATCACGCCTTTATCCTTAACGGGGTAGGCAGAGCGTAAACGACCTAAACATAGGTCGTTCCGCTACGTCTGACAAAGTTTTGAGGGTTATTTAAGATTGATTTGTTCGCATCTAGCTGTAGTGACAAGTTGTCAGCCCATCGCCTATATTACAATATACTGAAATCTCGGATCTCTAAGCTGTTTTTTACAGCATGCCTAGGAGGAAATGCAGCTGGCCCATGCTATATTTTCTTTCGCTCTCAGTCCAGCATGGAATAAATATAAGCTGTCTCGATAAATGAAGTAAACCCTCCTGCTCGCTTTTCTCCCCATTTGAGTTGATATAGTTCAATCAATAACGAGAAATCTCTAGCATAACATCTTGGAACTATTAGTATAGCTTCTTTAGTTTTTATAATTCTTTAGCCATTTAGTTTTGACAAGTTTAAATATCTCGGATGCACGATCACTGACACCAATCAGAGGGAGGAGGAAACGACATCCGCATCGTTAACGCCCTAAGATGTACCTCAGCCCTTCACAAGGTGTTAGTGTCCAGGCTGCTAACCACCACCTACCACTAAAGTCCGGATCTACAAAACAGTAATCAGACCGATTTTAATGAATAAAGGGGTGCGAAACTTTTGAAGGAGGAAAATAAACTCTTAGTGGCGGAACTTAAGATATTGCGGAAGATTCTGGGACCAACAAAAGGGGAGGATTGGGAATGGAGGAATAGAAGATAGTAGCTTGTAACTAGTTTATGTATTATATGTAATGTAATGTATTTAAGATACATATTTTACTAGATTTGCAATATCCCGCTTACCGCTACGCATTTTTCTTTGACCCAAAGGTTGCCTGGAAGAAATTGCTACCTTAGCAATAAGGTCGCCTATGTTGTACTTGTTTTTTGTTGTTATCTGTTGTGTTGTATGATTATTTTGTATTCTTACGTGCAATAAAGTATTTTTATGTTATGTTATGTTAAGATATAGTGTCTGAGCCGAACATCAACGGAGAAATAAAATTTTCCCGACTTCGCTGGCTAGGACATGTGGAAGGGATGGGAGAGGATCGAACAGCCAAGAAAGCCTATCTTGGTCAACCATGGATGAAGTCGGCAAAGACCTGAAAGAGCTACGAGTGTCCGACTGGTCAAATTTGGCACAAAATAGAGAAGAATGGCGCACTTTAATGTCGGAGGCCAAGATCCACTTCGGGTCGCTGAGCCAGCGAAGTAAGTAAGTTTAGCCATTATAATAATAACTTACAAGTTAGTAGCGATAACTTCGTATAGCGCATACAAGTTATGTACGTCGTAATGGGATCCGATGTAGTGTTTCGCCTCCATACACACAGTCTTGTAATTGAGGTTGGGAATGTCCCACACCGGCCGGTAGGGGAGCTTGTAGGGCTCACAACCACCGAAGATCTGACCGGAATATAGGTTAGATGGCTCGTTCATGTCCTGTAAAGCGTAAAATTATTTTTTCCTTTCCCTATACAACGTGTAACAGAAAGGGTATATGCATCGAAATATTGCATCGCACACAGATTTTGCACGTTTTCCCAGTATTTTAACCGCCATCAAATGGCAAAGCATAAAATCACAAAATATAAATCAGAAACCGGAGAGAATGGATCTCTTGTCTTTTTCCATATTTTAGTACTTACATACATATAATCACGCCTTTATCCCTAATGGGGTAGGCAGAGCGAAAACGAACTTCGTTGAGCTCAGGATAGTATTTTTGAATCACTCGCATCGCTCGTGATTCAATTTTAGTATCCTTCGCTACCTCAGGATTCAAAATCAGCACTCGCAGTAAAAACGAAGTTTGCTCTCTAGTCGAACAAATAACTATTTCCAATAAAAGGTTCTTTAGTCGGCGTCTAAATGTTTCGTCACACGACTCATTTTGCATGGCAACAGGCAGTTTGTCGTACAGCGACGGGCCAATCACGCGCGGGTTTCGCTTTCTCGCTCGATTTCAGATTTGAGTCTAGTGTGAATATATATTACACAATGATATTTTAAGAAAGATACGTTACGTTCATACTGCACGCACATTTTAATTGTTCCGCGACACATATATATTTATAACATTGCATATCTAAACAAACGCTGAGTGCGACACAAAATAGGCAAAGCGTAAGAGTGAAACAGATAGCTATTTGTAATCAGTGCAGCTCGACTGCCTAAAATGGTCAAGTCAATATCAAAGTCAAATTATTTATTTCCAAATAGATTCCTAAGAACACTTTTAGAAAGTCACAAGCGAGTCTATTACAAATAAAATTTAATTATATCTATGTCACAAAACAAAATAAAACTATATCACAATGAAGAAGAAGCATGAGAAACTCGCACTTTGCGCCCCTCCCTTCGTTTTATCTTATTCTTACTTTTGTCCTTCTTTTTGTTCAAAATAGGGTTTGTGACCGCAATGTGTGCCAATTTCTTAGGCTTCACTGAAATATCAGAGCTCCAGGTCACAATTGGGACCATTTGACGGCACGAGTTTCGCGCGTTGGTAACGTATCTACCTATATATAATATCATTGATGTTACATTGAACTTACGAGCCAAGCGCCGTCGAATTGAACCTTGCTGTGGAACCCGGCCATCATCTCTAGCCAGTAGCTGGTGGAGTTGGGGTGGGTGAAATCAGTGAACACGGTGGCTGCTCGGTTCCATACCTGACACAAACAAAAAACCTAAAATCACGCGATCACAATTAAGAAGTAATAATAGTCCTCCCAATAATTGATAATTAAGTTGATTTGATTGGGTATGACTGATGTTATGGCATGGTTTAATGTAATTCGTATTTGTTGTAATTTGTATTTGTTGTAATTTGTATTTGTTGTAATTTGTATTTGTTGTAATTTGTATTTGTTGTAATTTGTATTTGTTGTAATTTGTATTTGTTGTAATTTGTATTTGTTGTAATTTGTATTTGTTGTAATTTGTATTTGTTGTAATTTGTATTTGTTGTAATTTGTATTTGTTGTAATTTGTATTTGTTGTAATTTGTATTTTTATATGGGCCCCGTAGAAGCCTGAAATAAAGGTCTATTTTTTTTATAATAATAGATTTTTATTTTATTTTGTTAGCTAAGTAAAATTAATATATATATATTTATATATATATACAATATATATCCTGTGCTGTTGCTGTCATTTCCTTCGTCTAGTTCTGGTTGTAGTTTGCATTATCCTATCTTCCATTAGTTTATTATATATTATGTTTTAGTTTATTTTACAATATCTATGTAGTAGCTTGTACCTAGTTTATATATTATATGTAATGTAATGTATTTAGGATACATATTTTACTAGATTTGCAATATCCCGCTTAACGCTACGCATTTTTCTTTGACTCAAAGGTTGCTAGGAAAAAATTGCTACCTTAGCAATAAGGCCGCCTATGTTGTACTTGTTTTTTGTTGTTATCTGTTGTGTTGTATGATGTGTATTCTTACGTGCAATAAAGTATTTTTATGTTTTTTTTTGTGGATATTTACAAATTATAAGTAAGTGCATATTTAGGAAGAGTGGTGTCTCCCGACACAGGCCATTTAGCTTAAGGGGCTTCCCTGGACTAAGTGGCGCCCTCATCAGTCAATAAATCATAATTCACTGAAAGCACAGTCAATCGAAAATCCGGTAGATCAGATTGAGGTTAAAGCAATGAAGGTCATTTAGAACCTCATAAAGTTGCCACTTATAGTTTGTTATAGTAACAGATAGAAAAATTGCAAAAAACGGCCACTTTTAGCACTTTTGCTATCTATAATTGCAGTGAACACTAAATCATTAATTTATAATGCTTCAAATAAATGTCAGTGCCTATACGTTTATCTGATCTACTGGATTTCCAATTAATTGAGTTTTCAGTGAGTAATGATTTTTTAATTGATGAGGGCGCTGGCGTGCACCTGAGATCCCCTTAAAGGGAGACACCAATCACTATACTGTTTAAAACCTGTTTGTAATGCCCAAATAAATTTTATTTTATTTATTTTCTCCCACCGATTTTCGGTGATGGCGGCCAAACTCGCGGAGATCAGCCAACTGCGCAGGACTTGTTTTTAGTGCCCAAGTATTTGTGCTACACACAGGAGCACTCTCTATTCCTTCAATCTCTTAGTCTGATGCGACAGATTGAATGACACATTTATTATTGAAATGTGTTTTTGAATAACTGAGATTTCTTCCATGCTGGACTGGGAGCGATAGAAAAACAAAGAATGTTCCAGCTGCCCTTCCTCCCGGGCATGCTGTAGAAGTTAGCAAAAGGGACTCAAAGGTTAAACAGTGTATTGTAATTTAGGCGATGGGCTGACAATAGGAATACAAATTACAATATAAAATTGCCCGCAATTTTTGTCAGACGTGGCGAAAGCGCCTTTTACGAGGCGTTTAACGCATTGCCTTCCTATGTATGTTTTTGATTAAAAAGACGTGAAACTTTGAGTACTTTTATTCTAAAACTGAGTTGGAAATACAGGGGATGTTCAAACGGTCGATCGCAAGGGACCAAATCGAAGAATTTTAGTATGAAACGAACGAACGGTTAAACATAGTTATACTTACTAAAAAAAAAAGAAGTTTAACATTATTATGGAACACTAAATGAATTATATGAATACAACATACGGTCCTACATACATACATACATATAATCACGCCTTTATCCCTGATGGGGTAGGCAGAGCGTAAACGACCTAAACAAAGGTCGTTCCGCCACGTATGACAAAGTTTTGAGGGTTATTTAAGATAGATTTGTAGGTATATTGCTGTAGTGACAGGTTGTCAGCCCATCGCCTAAATCGCAATATACTAAAACCCTCAGATCCCTTAGCTTGTTTTTACAGCATGCATGGGAGGAAATGCAGCTGGCACATTCTATGTTTTTCTCTCGCTCCCAGGCCAGCATGGATGAAAACAAACGGTCCTTACTAACTATAAAAATATTTAGCCAGAAAATTTTAGGTAAATAAATGACCAATGGCTACTACCACAAAAACGTATAAGTTTTGTTCAATACATTTAAATTATTATTACGAAGGTAGACAAATATGTTTGCCCTTAGAAGATGTCAACGTTTGCCTCACCAGGTCACACGGCACACGTGTCCTGACCATGGAACGTGCAACCTCTCCGAAATATAGAGGCCTGTTAAATAAAACTAAACGTCCCACCTGATTTTTGTTAGTAACATATACATACATACATTAAATCACGCCTTTATCCCTTACGGGGTAGGCAGAGCGTAAAACGCCTCGTGAAAGGCGCTTTCGCCACGTGTGAGAAAATTAAATTGTCATGTTGTTGTTGTATTGTTGTGATTGTTGTCAGCCCATCGCCTAAATTACAATATACTGTACCCGTCGAATCCCTTTTGCTGACTTCTACAGCATGCCCGGGAGGAAGGGCAGCTGGAACATTCTATGTTTTTCTATCTCTCCCAGGCCAGCATGGAAGAAACCTTATTCTAAATACATGATTGTTTACTTACGCGTCCAGTAAACGGTAAATCGCTGCTATTCTTAACAAAGACATTCATCTCAATCCCGCGGTCGAATTGAGGAAAGTACCCGGGTATCTCTGTACCACTCACACCAGGATCTAGAAAACAAGATTTTATCGAGGTAAGCCAAACAAAAGAAAAACACAATTAAGGACTTTATACATACATATAATCACGCCTTAATCCCTAATGAGGTAGGCAGAGCGTAAACGACCTAATAATCAAAGGTCGTTCCGCCACGTCTGACAAAGTTTTGAGGGTTGTCTAAGATAGATTTGTAGGTATTTTGCTGTAGTGATAGGTAGTCAGCCCATCGCCTAAATTACAATATACTGAAACCCTCGGATCCCTAAGCTGGTTTTTACAACATGCCCGGGAGGATATGCAGCTGGCACATTCTATGTTTTTTCCTCGCTCCCAGGTCAGCATGGAAGAAACTAAGTACTTTATAGTTTCGACATAATTCCGATAGTTGGAGGTGGAATTCTTGAAAGGAAAGCCGACAGGAATCGGCTTGTATGGACCCTTCGCCACTAATATGTTATAAATAGTGCCTATTTACTTCCAGGCTGGTCTGGGAGCGAGAGAAAAACATAGAATGTGCCAGCTGCATTTCCTCCCGGGCATGCTGTAAAATCCAGCTAAGGGATCCGAGGGTTTCAGTATATTGTAATTTAGGCGATGGGCTGACAACCTGTCACTACAGCAATATACCTAGAATTCTATCTTAAATTACCCTCAAAACTTTGTCAGACGTGGCGGGACACCTTTGTTTAGGTCGTTTACGCTCTGCCTACCCCATTAGGGATACAGGCGTAGATATATGTATGTATGTATGTAATAGTGCCTATTTTCGTTAGAGGGTAGGCAGATAACGAATGATCAGTTAAAACCAGTTTCGTTATTTACATACATACATATAATCACGCCTTTATCCGTAATGGGATAGGCCTACCTAAATAAAGGTCGTTCCGCCACGTCTGACAAAGTTTTGAGGATTATTTAAGATGGATTTGTAGGTAAATTGCTGTAGTGACAGGTTGTCAGCCCATCGCCTAAATTGCAATATACTAATACCCTCGAATCCCTTAGCTGGTTTTTACAGCATGCCCGGGATTAAATGCAGATGGCACATTTTATGTTTTTTCTCGCTCTCAGTCCTGCATGGAATCGTAATTTATAAAATTATTTTTCACTTCTCATGCTCGAAAAAGTACTACTTTATGCAGAATCTAGGCGACATAAAGTTGAAGTTTATGCACAAGGGCAAAAAAGTAGCTTTTTAAATGTATCTATACTAAGGCAGTGACCATTTAGACCATGCAGCCAAACATAATAAATTGTGCACGGATAAAATTTGCTAATTTATAATATATCCTTCCCTATTTGCATTTTTGGTTTATAATAAGATAATACGAAAAAGTAACTAAATATCAAGACATATTCATAACTAAAAAAAAACAATATTCCAAAATAATTTAAGAGTAGGCTGTATATATTTTATTCTTTGCCCGAAAATCATGCACAAAAAATAAAAAAAGTAAAGTAGCGGGAATATACCATCTTCTGTCATGTCATCTCAAATTCAAAAGAATACCGTTAATATGCCGGGAAAAACCATATCATTCAGCATTCAAAATTGTACTAATTTTACTTTGAATTTTAATTAAATAAATGTTAGTATGTTATGTTACTGTTTTATTTTCTCGCAATCGAAGTGAAAAGCAGAGTTTATAACTCGTAAAAATCATCGTCGAAGAAATCATTTTTATTTATATTGCTTAGACTTCCATGCTGGACTGGGAGCGCGAGAAAAATATAGAATGTACCAGCTGCCATTCCTCCTGGGCATGCTGTAAAAGTCAGCTAAGGGATCCGAGGGTTTCAGTATATTGCAATCTAGGCGATGGGCTGACAACCTGTCACTACAGCAATAGACGTCCAAATCTATATTAAATAACCCTCAAAACTTTGTCAGACGTGGCGAAACGTCCTTTGTCTAGGTCGTTTACGCTCTGCCTACCCCATTAGGGGAAAGGCGTGTTTATATGTATGTATGTATTGCTGTAGCAACAGGTTGTCAGCCCATCGCCTAAATTGCAATGTACTGAAACCCTGGGATTCCTTAGCTGGGTTTTACAGCATGCCCGGAAGAAGGCAGCTGGCACATTCTATGCTTTTATCTCGCTCCCAGCCCGGCATGGAAACGTAATTTATAAAACTGTTTATTGCAAGAGACAGGTTTCCGCAAAGTGAAAAGGGTTGCTCAGTCAATAAATGTGAACGTTTTTCACAATTTTTTACTCTATTATGTATTTTTTCGCTTCCCTATGCAAATTGTCTGATCGAGGTGGTCATTATCTATGGGTAGAAAAGAAAAACATTTTACGGAAGTTTATTTGTAAAACTTGTTTAGTTTCGATGACTGAGCAATCACTATCAGTTTGCAGAAACCTTTTATAATTTACAGTTCGAAACTCACCAATAATTATTACATAGTGCATTCCACTGTTATGTATTTCCTCCACAAACTCAGGTAACCCTTTAAATGCTACTTTGTTATATGTAAAGTCATTATGTCTATTCATGTAGTCTATGTCGTTCCATAGAACATCCTGAATGAAAAGAGAATAAAAAATAATTTATCTACTCTCATATAGTAATGTTCGAATTATAAACTTCTAAACGAATTTATAATAGCATACTTTTTAAACAGAATGATGAAAAAATTTAAAAGTTTACTTTTCGTTGCATCTTAGTTTACTTTTCATTGCACCTGCCCTAGCAAATTCTAACAAAGATGCAACGAAAAGCAAAATTTATTTGCTGGAAGCAAGGAAAGATAAAAATCACACAGTAAATACCAAAAAATCCCGATTCCAAGCCAAAAATCTGTAAAATTATAATAATCTATGGTGCGCATGCGCGGTGTCGGTTTTCCTGCGCGCTTAATTTGCCGCCATTTTCTACGGTGAAAGGTTTTTATTGTTTGTTTATCGCGCAACTCAAGGAAGAATTAATTGACTGTTTGCTAAAAATGTGCGACTCTGGTGACTCTAGTGAGGAATATATTAATACTCCACCGGATATTTTAGATGCCGCTACGGAAATTACCAATATTTTTTTGCCCGCCAAGTCAAGAAAACTGTACGAGAAATGCTACCAAGAATTCAGGCTATGTAAAATGCAAAAAAAATGCGTATGAGATGTGTATGAGAGTAGATAAAATAGTGTATGCAACTGCACATAACTAGGTATTACAATGCTCGTGATACAATTGTGAAACTCGCTTCGCTCGTTTCACCAACCACACTCGCATTGCTATACCCTTCATTATGGAATAGTTGCATAATCTACTATTAAACATGAGTATTATACGAGTGGCGACTGTAATAAAAAATGTCTAGGAGATTTCAGATATATTCGCTATATTTATATAATTAATACACAATATTTATGTATTTCTATGTAGGTATAAATAATTTATATGTATGACTATTTTGTTATTAATTATACAGGGTGTTCGGCAGCGGGTTTTACAAACGAAAATGGGGGGTAGGTGGGGTCGTCCCCTACCTATTTTTGATATTAAAAAAAATCCTAGGCGAACAGCTTTTAAAAAAAAATATTTTTCTTTTTTTAAATACCCATTTTTATACCTTTGAACCCATCTATCTTTTTTTTAAAAAAAGCTAGCTTCTTTTTTTTTGTTACTTTTAGACCATTGTAGACTCTAATAAACTTGATACCTATTTGCTTCAAGCTATTGCTAAAACCAAAGATCTAGGCCTCCAAAACGAAAAAAAAAATGGTCAATAATTTTAAGGTCAACTTTACGTTGCATTAAAAAAAAGTAGAGGTGATGGATGGCTTCAGATTTTTTTATAACATCTCTGGAGTTTTGGCTATTAAATGGTATGTAATTTGTGTCGATATCTTTTTTGTAACTGGAGTTGTATTTTTTTTTTACAGAAACAGACCATTTCGACAAAATTAAATTACGTGGAAAATTAAAATTTTTGGAATTTTATGCATGCAATGATGGAAAATATTGAAACTAACATATCAGAATTGGTGTTTTTGTTAAAAATGAATCAAAAAATCATAAGGAACTCTAAGTAATTGTTCCCGTTTAGGTGGTCAGGTAAATAATGCGGCCCTATTAATTGGTTGCCGATTACACCCGCCCACACATTTACACTGAACCGGTGCTGGAAGCCCCTTTGTCTCTTGACGCGTGGGTTTGCTTCCTTGGGTGCCCAGTAGTGTAAATTATGGTAGTTTACAATCCCTTCTTTGTCGAATTTAGATTCATCGGTCGAAAGAATTCTTCATAAGTTTATTAGAATCTACAATGGTCTAAAAGAACAAAAAAAAATGGAAGCTAGCTTTTTGTTAAAAAAAAGATAGATGGGTTCAAAGGTATAAAAAAAGAAAAATATTTTTTTTTTTTAAAAAAGATGTTCGCCTAGGATTTTTTTAAATATCAAAAATAGGTAGGGGACGACCCCACCTACCCCCTATTTTCGTTTGTAAAACCCGCTGCCGAACACCCTGTATAAATACACCTAAGCAGCTTATCTACATATACAATATATTGCCTGAAATGTATACCAGCCCACTAGTTCAACTTTTATTTTCCTGAGCCCTAAGGTTGCCTGGAAGAAATTTCTGCTTAGCAATGAGGCCACCTATTTGTACTACTATTTGTTTCATTTTATTTTCTCTTGTGTCTTTTCTGTGCAATTCTTATCTTATTCTCTTTTATTTTCTTCGGAATGGCATTTGTTGCAGCTATACAGATTTTACAAAGTTTAGCGAAAATCAACTTATTGTATTGAATCAGCGGAACTAACCTAAGAGTACCTAAGTAAAAAAATCCAGAATAAGGTATTCAAAATACACTTACAAACGGAATGCCAGCGTCTCTGTTAGACTCCCAAATACGCCGCGTAGCTTTAATACCGTGAGTGCCGAACCTGCAATAAAAAACAAACTTTTTTAAAACGCAACACAATTTATCATTTTTAGCAATATGCCTACAAATCTATCTTAAAATAACCCTCAAAACTTTGTCAGACGTGGCAGAACGGCCTTTGTTTAGGTCGTTTACGCTCTGCCTACCTCATTAGGGATAAAGGCGTGATTATATGTACAATTTATCTCTGGCTTATAGATCCCAGAAAACTTCTTATGCGAATTTAAGAACGCATTTTCAGAGCGTATGCTATGCCTACGTCTGCCATGCTATGTCTGCCGAAAATTTTACTAAATGGGAGCTGCGTGAAATGGCCGGATGGCCAGCGGACTTGCGGTCGTTTTGAGCTTTTGAGGATGCAGTGGAAGTAGGTGTTCTATTGGGTTCCAGATATCATTATCTCAACAGGGATAAACATGGGAAAGAGACCCCTTGCGGGGAAGGCCACTCTGCGGAGATCATGATTAACGGCTGCTCCTAAACAGTTGTATTCTGTTCCGATACAAACAAGCTAAGCTCACAAGAGCGAAGCAATTGAAAACTAATTGTTATGCAGACACTTCTGCATCTGATGTGAGGAAATGAAGACGAAACTTCTTAACCTCATACAATGATACATAATATACTCTCCACATATATTTCTTTTTAATTTTTTTTTGTTATATTAACTAGATAAATGGCTATTTCAATATACTACCAAAATGTCAGAGGTATGCGGACGAAGACTCTCGATATTTATAATTCAGTGTTACTCAATAACTACAGTGCAATATGCATAACAGAGACGTGGTTAATTGAAGCTATATTGTCAAGTGAATGTTTTGATAATAGATATACAGTAATACGTAGAGATCGAGATTCAAAATTTTTGAAACGTTTTAATAAAGCTTGGGGGGGTGGAGTTCTAATTGCGGTTTCAAAAGAATTAGATGTAACTGTTAGAGACGATTGGCAATCTGAATATGTGGAAGATCTATGGGTTCAATTAGTCGTTAACAAAAATACAATAATCAACTTGTGTACGGTCTATCACTCGGAATACTTAACTGTTGAAATGTTCACAGATTTCAATAGTAAATGTAAAAGTATAATATCCAATGGTGAAATTACTTGTATTTTAGGGGACTTCAACCTACGTTACATTAATTGGTCTGATCAAGGCATTCTTTTAAATTATTATTGTAGTAAATCAGAATCTCTTTATGACCAATTTCACACTACAACGACTTATCAATTAAACAATATCCGTAATCAAACTAATGTGATATTGGATTTGGCAATTATAAACAATTCAGACTCGTTTATCTTCACACCAGCGGTACCTATAAGTAAACTAGATGATCACCATCCTGCTTTCGAATTAACATTTAACGTTAGAACACGTGTTATAAGCACCAATACTCTACTTGATAAGCTTTGTTTCTATAAAGCGGACTATGAAAGTTGCATTTGTGATCTTAATGGTATAGACTGGGAATATAACGCTTCGTCATTGGACATGGATGCATTTGTTCAATTCTTTTATAATACTGTATTCGATTATAGAAAAGCATACACCGAAAATGAAATCTAAAGCTAATAGGTATCCAATATGGTTTTCTAAAGGTTTAAAAAAAGTGCTTTGCTCTAAATTCAAATACCATTCCAAGTATAAGAAGTTTGGTAACCCGCGTGACTTTGATACTTTTTGTATTTTAAGATCTAGAGCTAAGTATTTAATGGAAATATGTTTTAAGTCATATATTTCGAATGTTGAAAAAGATTTAACGAGTAATATAAAATCTTTCTGGCGCTATACCAAAACAAAAAGAGTAACCAATGTAATTCTTAATCGTATTAGTCTTGACGGTTGTGTTGCTTCAAATGGTAATGATATTGTCAACCTTTTTGCGGATCACTTCTCTGGTATCTATGATACACGATCATCTTCAAATTATGTCCCACAATTTACTCCATCGGATTTCAATATTCATAGATTATCATTCTCTTGCAATGAACTCTTAAAAAAGTTAAAATCTATCGATATTACAAAAGGTGCGGGTCCTGATAGTATACCACCTGTTTTCATTAAAATGTACGCAACTGCTTTGGTTAAACCTTTGTCGATTATCTTCAATATGTCGTTGCTTAATGGTGTCTTTCCTAGCCTTTGGAAAATATCTAAGATTACGCCCATATTTAAATCTGGCAATAAAAATGACGCGAAAAATTACCGACCTATCTGCATATTGAGCTGGTTTGCGAAAATCTTGGAAAGTCTCGTATATGATCGTGTTTATTAAACCACTTCTAAGTCCGCATCAACATGGTTTCATGTCTGGTAGGTCGGTCAATTCAAACCTATTAATCTATACCGAATTTTTGTGCAACGCCTTCAATGGGAGTGAACAAGTCGATTCAATTTATACAGATTTCTCTAAGGCATTTAATCGTGTCAATCACACAATATTACTTTCAAAACTCTATTACTTGGGTATACATGGAAGTTTACATCGTTGGTTGTTCTCATCTTATTTTAATAACAGAACTCTGCTCGTGGCATTGTCTGGATTTGACTCGGTTCCATTCATGGCACCATCTGGAGTACCACAGGGTTCCAATTTGGGTCCTTTGCTATTCGTTGCATTCATTAACGATCTTCTTACTGGGATCAATAGCAAATGTTTGGCATATGCAGATGATGTCAAGATTTTCAGAAAAGTACGAACCCTTCGGGACTATCACTTATTGCAGATGGACTTAGATTACATAGTTTCCTGGAGTAATGTAAATCTCATGGAACTTAATATAGGTAAATGTATGGTGATCTCTTTTACTAAGTCAAAGAAGCCCCTTATATACAATTACAATATTAATGCAGTGCCACTTACTAGGGTTGATACAGTTAAAGATTTGAGTGTAACGTTTGATTCGGTTTTATCATTTAGACCTCATTACGATCGCATGTGTAACAAAGATAATAGAATGTTGTCGTTTGTTTCACGCAACGCTAAGCCTTTTAAAAATATTAGATCTTGGATTACTTTATACTGTGCTTTAGTAAGGAGTACTTTGGAATATTGCACGACAATCTGGTCGCCAATATATAACACTCATGCTGACCGAATTGAAGCTATTCAACGTCGATTTGTCAGGCAACTGTCCACAAGATTTGGTGTTAGACGTAAACTGCCAGATTATAAAAGCCGCCTGCTTCATTTTGGCTTGGCTAGTCTAGAAAAGCGAAGATAGATGCATGATTTGTGCACTCTGCATAGGATTGCCAATGGTCACTTCAGTAGCGATCTTTTAGAACACCTTAAATTTAAAGTTCCAACCCGTTCTGTACGTATCCCTCAATTGTTCGTTATTACAAGATTACCAATAATGTCACAAAAAATAGTCCAATATCTCGTATGTGTCGAATGTTTAACGCCGATTGTTGCAACCTTGATTTGTTTGATAGTTGTTTTAATACCTTTAAAAGTAATTTAGCTCATAAAATACTAACCTAATTACTTTCCTGCATGTTTTTACTGACTCAGTCCATCATTATTAATTTCTTTTTTTTTTATGAATGTTGTGTATAACTTTAACTGGATGCCAAATTTATGCAGATTTGATGTAATAGTGTTTTTAATTGAATGTATTAATTTGTCGTCCGTGTTGTTGTACCTATCTAAATAAAATAAAAATAAAATAAACTGTGGTCAACAAAACCGTGTGTGTGGACAAACCGATGCGTTACGTTTTCTCTCATATTCATCACAAAGGCCAAAGTGCCTTCTACACTGTTCTATTGAAGGCTAATACTACATCGGACGTTTTACAGCTCTTAATTACAGTGAAGAAAAAACTACTCACTTCTTCTTCCTCTTAGCGAGTGGAATAACGACCCGAAGAACCCTGGTGTCAGAGTTTTCAAACCGCCTAGTAGCACAGCTATTAGGCTTCTCACATGGTTTGAGTAACGACCACTATCAAAGACAGCGACCGGGACCGACGGCTTAACGTGCCCTCCGAAGCACGAAATCCTTTTACTTTTCGGACAATCAGGTGATTCAGCCTGTAATGTCTTAACCAAACTGGGGAAAACCTCACATAGTGATATATTGACAAATATCAACTTTGTGCTCCCCTCTGGGAATCGAACCCAAGACCTCCGGATCGTAAGCCCATGGCTCTGACCACTAGACCACGGAGGCAGTTATTACTCACTTGCACAGATGGAAGCCAGGCGACCAATATGGCGGCATGAAGGGCCGATGAAGTATAGAAGGTTTAGTACTCCGCCTATAGCTCGGTTAAGGCCCTCTGACATGGTTCATATACTCACTTGCACAGATGGAAGCCAAGCGACCAATATGGCGGCATGAAGGGCCGACCTATCACCGCAGTATATTGGGATACCACTTCTTGAGGCGAAGGGCCAATGAAGTATATAAGGTTTAATACTCCGCCTATAGCTCGGTAGGTTAGCGCTGGTGTAGGTTGCAAGGCCACATCTGAAAAAAAATGGGTGTAAAAAATGCTGTCACACTTTAGGTAACCCCGCTCTCTACCGAACTTGCTCAGGCCAAAAAACTACTTTGCCTACTCCCTTTGTCCCGCTTGCCGAGAATCTCCCTCCTTCGTTCTTCGTCCTTAAACAGGCTTCGGACTCAGGTCGGCAGAAGTAAGGCGAACATGGTCAGGTGGGGATTTCCGGCCAGCTCCGATGTGGACTGTATTTGTGGTGCAGTAGTGCAAACCATGGCATACTTAACATCGTGCCCGGCGTGCGGCGTGCGGCGTGCCCCAACACTAGCACGCCAGCGGATTTAATGGACGGCAGTCAATCCGCAATACAAGTGGCTAAATTCTGGGCCGCTACGATGAAATTACTCGTGTTCCATCGACACGCTAAGAAGAAGATGACATGATCATGACATGCAATCGATTTGAAATATCAAGTAACAATCCGTTCTAAATAACAATCTAATTTATGTAACGCTTCTTCTTTAGTGTGTATTGAAATAGAATATGTCACCTATAGCATTTGAATTTAAAAGCAGCGCGCCATGACTGTTGCCGTCCTTTTCCACTGCCAAGTAAAATGGATGAGATCCGTAAAGGTTCATCTGAAAGACAAAATGTGTAGGTAAGTTACATACATATAATCACGCCTTTATCCGTAATTGGATAAGCAGAGAATAAACGATAGATTTGTAGGTATATTGCTGTAGTGACAGGTTGTCAGCCTAAATTGCAATATACTGAAACACACAGCATGCCCGGGAGGAAATGCAGCTGGCACATTTTATGTTTTTCTCTCGCTCCCAGGCCAGCATGGAAGAGCTTACTTTATGGTAGGTCTATTTAAAACCTAGCCAAAGTATAAATGCTTGAAATACTCACATTGGTCGTTGGCGGCATATCTTTATTGAACATGGTATAAGTTTTCCAGTAGGTATCTCGTTTCAATCGGTCCTTGAATTCTCCGAACCCAAATATTTGGTCGGTTGGTAGCAAAGTAGATATTTGAAGGTATTTATCGGATAAGATTAGGACACCGGCATCTTGAGTATTTATACTGAAAACAAATTGTTTATTTTTAAGGTTTAGCTGTATGTATTGAATGGTCCTCTCTGGGTAACCGCATCACAGGATTACCTAAAGTTCGGCAGAATAAACAATGCTACTAAGCTTTAGGATCTTAATCACTTGGCTTGCACCAGAAGCTATAGCTTGCTTTGCGTTCGAAATCTCTAGAAAGAGGCGAATCAGAGGTAGATAAAATAGATACTAGTGGTGAAGGGTCCATACAAGCCGATTCCCGTCGGCTTCCCTTTCAATAATTCCACCTACACCAAATCCGGACTTACGTCGACACTATAAAGTACTGTGTTATTTTTGCTTACGCTCGATAAGATTGCACCTCTGCCACTGATAGCTACAGACATAATTGAATAATAAAGACACGGCAAAATAAGACACAAATTTCAAATTCGGAAAGTTATTTCATACAAAACAAACTCACATGGTTACGTTATCAGAGTTCCTTATGATCTTGAAGCCAACACTTCCGCTGTCAACTTGAACTCTGTATTTTAGGTTAGATATCGGTCCAGGGACAGATGGAATCTGTGGTATAGGCGCCTCGAAGCGCTTGTGTTCTGCGTCGTATATCTGTGAAATGGTCATTATTCAAATTCAACATATCTTTATTACTCACACACTTAAAACAAAAACATATTAAATAACAATCACAATAGTTCGGTTTGAGAGTAAAAGGTGAGGGTCTCAGTATTTTGTTACCATGTTACTCGAAGCCACAGTGGTAGCACTGATTTTCAGCCCTTACGCTTTTCATACACCATTTAAAACATCAGAGTATATAGAATTATGATAAGATAAAACATTTTAAAAAAAGGTCAAAATATAATATGCTTATACATTTTTTTTTGTGTTATAACCCTATTTAAAAATAAATAAATAATAATAATAGTTACAATTATTAAATAATAATAATATTAGGTATAAATAATAATAATAATAGGTAATTATAGTTGAATAGTGTCTTTGCTTGAATAGTATTTTTGCTTGAATAACGTCTTTGCTTGAAAAAGTGTATTTGAATGATTAATGTACTTGTTTGAATGGTGTTTTCGCTTGATTCTTCTTCTTAGCGTGTCGATGGAACACGAGAAATTACATCGTAGCGGGCCAGAATTCAGCCACTTGTATTGCGGGTAAGCTGCCGTCCATTAAATCCGCTGGTGTGCAAGTGTTGGGGCACGCCGAGCACGATGTTAAGTGTGCCATTGTTAGCACTGCACCGCAAACACAGTCCACATCGGAGCTAGCCGAAATCCTCACCTGACCATGTTCCCTTACTTCTGCCAACTTTTGCTTGATTAATGTATTTGCTTGAATAATGATTTCGCTTGAATAGCGATTTCATTTTGTTTGAATAGTTTTTGGCTTGATTCTTTGGCTTAGTTTTTGCCGATAAGCTGCCGTCAATTAAATCCGCTGGCGTGCAAGTGTTGGGGCACGCCGCGCGCCGAGCATGATGTTAAGTGTGCCATGGTCTGCACTGCACCGCTAACACAGTCCACATCGGAGCTAGCCGAAAATCCCCTCCTGAACATGTCCTCCTTACTTCTGCCAACCTTTGCTTGAATAATGTTTTCACTAGAATAGTGATTTGATTTTGATTGAATAGTATTTTATCTTGATTATTGTCTTTGCTTGAATAGTATCTTTATTTGAGATATATATTTGCTAGAATAGGTCTTTTACTGTAGTAATATTGTGTGTGTGTGTGTGTCTGTGCATTAATAAGTTTGTGTTCTTTTGTAACATAACGAATACTCTACCTTCACTTGCACAGTATCTTCGGACAAATATTAAAGTCCACTGAGACCTGCGACCAGCGCGAAATCAGCCGGATATCCGGACGGATGGCCGCGGGAATATATCACGCGCATTCCATGCTTGTTCTCAGTCATGTTGACCAATTTGAACGTATTGTAGTGTGTCTTTAGCGCAATAGTGTATGTCTTTGGTGCAATAGTGTGTGTCTTTCGCGCAATAGTGTGTGTCTTTGGTGCAATAATGTGTGTCTTTGGTGCAATAGTGTGTATCTTTCGTGTAATAGTGTGTCTTTGCTTAAACAGAGTGTCTGTGATGTTGTCTTTATAATAGTTTACCTTAACTTGCACAGTATCTTCCGACAAATACTTGAAGTCAGCCGTGACCAACTCGAAATCAGCCGGATATCCGGACGGACGGCCGCGGGAATACATCACGCGCATACCATGCTTGTTCTCAGTCATATTGACGAACTTGAACACGCTGTAGCCTGGAGGGTAGTAGCAGACAGGCGCTCCGCCCATTTTGGCACTTTTATAGCAACAGCCTGAAAATATATTTTTTATACAGGGTGGCCCAAAGAGTGACGTCCAAAGGAAAAATTTTGATTCCTTAGGTCAAGGGGTAGCCAAATCACCCCCATGTATGTTCAGCGATTTTTAGTAGTTTAGGAGTTATGATTTTTTTTGCAAATTTTCCAAGAAAATTGACCTCAGTGGATTAATTATTTTTTATTATTTTTTTGGATAATTTTTTTTTATTTTTTTTTATTTTGTGACATCCTCTTAAATTGTTCTTTTAACCATAAAAGTTTCAGCTTCCTAGCTGTAATGTAAGTTAGTTATTTTTTTATCGAAAGTTCGAATTTTACGATCGAGCTAGTCTGCTCTGAATTTTCAAATTGAAATTAAAAATTGAAAAAGATAATCTCATGGCCCCTATTAATTTTAAAAACTCCGCAAGGTTTCAAAATTACATTAAAATAAAAATTAACTATTGCTTAATGGGGTATTATTTGCAGAAAACAGCCTTCAAAGGTACTTGGGTGGAATTTACAAAAGTTCATTTATTGCAGTTCGTTCGTTTTATTGGTTTACTTAAATTTATTGTCAATTAGCGGAGAAGAGGTGTGAGGGAGATAGCAACTATGTTTAAAGTTGAGTCTAAGCACGTAGGGTTTTGATAGACATAACATAACATTAAGATAATAAATGCATGACCCACTCCGAGACATTACTTTGAGTTGCATGAGAGTCGCTGTCGCGAATTTACTGGAGCGGTAAGGTGAGCATGTTGAACTACCCTCATTTAAAAGTGCGAGTTGATCATGCCACCCTGTTTTTTTTCCGGTAGCAGTTTGGTTGCTTCTTGGTGATTATCTTACCACGAAAACAAACTTTGCTTTGCCCACGGACCTTGCTGCCTTCTTTTTGTAATTAGATTACTTGTGCTTGTATTTAAGACTTTGTTTTATCAACTTGGATTTTGATGACTTGGAAAGTGTTGTGATCTTTTATGTTCAATGACGCTGGCTGGCTGAGGTGCTGGCTGGCAAACAATGACTGATGGACAGAAATACTATCTAGAAAAATAAAATTTGAAGGAAATAAAAAGACAGGCAGAATTTGTAAAATCGATAGTCGTGTCGTGGTTTTCTTTCGAGTCACAGATTATTATTATTACGAGTATGAACTACACGTTGGCCGAATATGCAGAAATGCATTATTTTTATGGAGATGCTCAAGGCAACGGCCATGAAGCGGCAAGACTTTATCGGGAGCAACTTCAACGCCGTGGAGGACCGCAGCCTAATAGGTATCCCGACCATCGTGTTTTTATTAACACACACAACACTTTGATGGCAGGCCGCATTCCTGGTCGAGAAGGCAGGCGTGAAGGTATCCCAATAGTTGATCCGGGCCGTCGAAACCTCGTATTGGACGAAGTAGCTGAGCACCCTTCAACAAGTACAAGAATAATGGCTCGCAATTTGAACATCCCCAGAACATCAATCCAAAGAATATTGAAAGTCGAAGGGTACCATGCATATCACATTCAACGGGTTCAAGCTCTAATGCCTGCTGATTACCAACAGAGAGTTGATTTTTGCCAGACTATGTTAAGGATGGAGAGAGACGACCCGGGATTTTTCGAAAAAGTATTGTGGACTGACGAGTCGCGTTTTGAGCGCACAGGAATATTTAATATTCATAACACCCACCACTGGGCAGTAGAGAATCCCCACTTGACCAGAGATACTAGGTTCCAGCATCGCTTTAGCGTCAACATGTGGTCAGGCATACTGAACGGAGAAATGATCGGGCCGTTCGAATTGCCGCCGAGGCTCAATGGCGAGACATACAAATTGTTTCTCGAAAATGATCTTCCCTTGTTATTGGAGGAAGTCAACCTCGATTTACGAAGATACATGGTTTTCCAAAATGACGGTGCACCATGCCACTACGCAGCACAAGTGCGTAATCATTTGAATGAAACGTATCCCAACAGGTGGATCGGACGAAACGGTCCAATCAGATGGCCTCCACGATCGCCTGACCTAAATCCGATTGATTTTTTTATTTGGCGTTATTACAAGGACATGGCTTACGCCCGAGAATCGTTAAATGAAGAGGAGCTAAGACAGCGAATTGGAGAGGCCGGAAATGTCGTTAGAGGAAACAGAGAAGCGTTTAGGCGACTTAAAGAAAATTTCTTGCGTAGATGTAGGTTGTGTATTGCTGTGGGAGGTCGCCATTTTGTAAATTTATTGTGAGTAAATGTGTAAAAGAATTAACCGAGTTTATTTACTTATTATTAATAATACAATTGTCTCATAAATCTTACAACTCACACTAAAACATTTTACTAAGAATTTTCATTCAAAAATGTAACTTAAATAACATTTTTTAGTAGATAATTTTTTTTTCTCTTTAATTTGATACATTTTCTAACTTAATTAGTCCTTAGTAATGACATAACAGGAATCTTTCAACTTTCTGAAACAATTTACTAATTAGGTAATTTCCACCCAAGTACCTTTGAAGGCTGTTTTCTGCAAATAATACCCCATTAAGCAATAGTTAATTTTTATTTTTATGTAATTTTGAAACCTTGCGGAGTTTTTAAAATTAATAAGGGACCATGATATTATCTTTTTCAATTTTTAATTTCAAGTTGAAAATTCAGAGCAGACTAGCTCGATCGTAAAATTCGAACTTTCGATAAAAAAATAACTAACTTACATTACAGCTAGGAAGCTGAAACTTTTATGGTTAAAAGAACAATTTAAGAGGAAGTCACAAAAAAAAAAAAAAAAATATATCCAAAAAAATAATAAAAAAAAAATTAATCCACTGAGGTCAATTTTCTCAGAAAATTTGCAAAAAAATTCATAACTCCTAAACTACTAAAAATCGCTGAACATACATGGTGGTGATTTGGCTACCCCTTGACCTAAGGAATCAATTTTTTTCCTTTGGACGTCACTCTTTGGGCCACCCTGTATATACATAATCACGCCTTTACGCAATATGCCTACAAATTTAAATATCCCTCAAAACTTTGCCAGACGTGGCGGAGCGACCTTTGTCTGGGTCATTTGCGCTCTGCCTATTCCATTAGGGATAGAGGCGTGATTATATGTACGTATGTAAATACGTTTAAATAGTATATCTTTGATAGTGTACGTCTTGCATCTTTGTCTATATTTAAATTAATTTACAATTTGTTTAAAGGCGTCCTGTATACACTTCGTAAAGCGACATATTTGGTACGTTTTTCAACTGTTAGGCACTAGCAAAACTTACCGAAATAAAATTGACGATATTCTATCAACTGTGTAATGTAAGCAAATCACTTTTTCACGAAGAAAATAACACCATCTTGCGATAACTAGATGTGTGAATGGTTACGCTAACTATACCAGGAGTAAGGGACAGCGTCCCGCAAACTGATACTAGGGGTTGCTCAGTCAACGATACTGAACAACTTCCACCGAGACGTTCTTTCAGGAAGGGAAAATAAATTGACTTTTCCATACAAAATCTTCACCTCGATCAGACAATTTGTATGGAAAAGCCTTTATATTTCACTTGACACACAATCCTGCTGATAGTTGTTCAGAGTTTGACTATCAGTTTGCGGGACGCTGTCCCTTACACGTGAAAGTTTCTAATGTGAATTCAGACCAAAGAATAGGACTTCCTCCTCTTGTTTCTTTACAGTATCGATTTGAACAAATGTATGTTTAAAATGCAAAAAAAATAATTAAAATATCTCACCTCTCTCTTTACAACTATCATAATCCTGGTGCGGAGCGCAATCGAACCTGTTGACGTCAGGTACGAGTGCACAAGCTTCCGCCAACTGCTCTGAAGATAGCTCTTCATAGCCCTTTTTGTTTGGTTCCTTTTTCTTTGTTTCCGCAGCGTTCTTGTTCTTAGTGCTCAAGTTGTTGTGATCGTGGTATCTGTATTCTGGGATTTGTACCTGATGAAGATATTTTTGATGTAAATGCTGGCCTGGGAGCGAAAGACTGTCACTACAGCAATATGCCTACAAATTTAAATATTTCTTAAAACTTTGGCAGTTGTGGCGGAACGACCTTATGTAGTTACATACATACATAATAGTCACGCCTTTATCCTAAACTATTTTTCCAAAGCTGGTTTTTACAGCATGAGGAAATGCAGCTGGCATATTCCTATGCTTTTCTCTCGCTCCCAGTCCAGCAGTGTGGAACATTACAGATAATTATACTATAAGCCAGATGAATAATGTTTCTTAGATAAGAATAATCTAATATAATCACGCCTTAATCTCTAATGGTATCCCATTAGAGATTAAGGCAGAGCGTAAACGACCTAAGCAAAGGTCGTTCCGCCTCGTCCGAGAAAGGATTATTGCTGTAGTGACAGGATGACAGCCTATCACCTAAATTGCAATATACAGACACCTTCGGATGTCTTAGCTGGTTTTTTACAGCATGCCCGGGAGGAAATGCAACTGGCACATTCTATGTTTTTCTCTCGCTCCCAGACCAGCATGGAAATATGTAATATGTATGTAGCTAGCGCCATGGTATAATAGTTATATCCCTTCCGCTGGCAGCGCCATTTTGAAAAAATTTGAGCATATGGCATGTCTTGAGCCTGTCGCTCTGCCAGCCAGGTTTTCAAATGCCTTGTTCCAACAAAATGCTTTAGAATTCGTATTCTATTATATTTCTATTTAATTTAATTGATCCATTTGAAGTTACCTAACTGCTAGTATACAAAAACATACTATGTCACGACACTAGAATCAGTTTAAAATACGCGTGAAATATAAAACCTCACCGCCGCGGTCGGCAGCCGTTTGCCAGACGTCAAAAAAACGCGAAAGCCGGCAGCCGGCCTGTCTGTCAGTCTAAGGGATATTATTATATGCCATGGCTTGCGTAGCCACTTTCTGTCTTAACCTGCTGTCACAGGTGTGCTGTATGTAGTCTGTACTGTCGTAATAGTAAAGCAGTGAAAAGCGATCTTATTTATATATCAGGGGCCTATTTAAAAAAAGTTTCAATGACAGTTCGACGTACATTGCATAGTTAACTTGCTGACATGATACAAGGAAGGTTATCAGTTACGCAGTGTACATCGAATTGTCACTGTCAAATAGTCATTGTTTTATTAAACAGGCCCCAGGTGACGAAAAAATATTAAATTAATTCTGCTGAGATGAAAAAGTCAAGTGTTGCCATTGAATAAATACCGTCTCGGACTGTGTCATCAAGGGCGGCATTTTGATCGGCGTCTGATCATCATGAAACAAATAAAACAATTGAACAATTTTCAGGGAATTAGGGATATTGTGATAATAAAGTGTGTAAAGGTTGTAAGGGCTTCTTCCCGCAATCTGATAGGCTCAGTCAACAAAACTGAACAACTTTAGTTAACAGTTAACAACGTTAGAAAAAATTTAGGACATGAACTTTGTTGGCTTCCTCATTCAAATGATAAGATTGAATATTGGTATGATTGAGATTGTTGGTATTGTTTCTTGCCATTTCATTTCTGTAGGTCTACTGAAAGAAATTTCTTCTTTCTATCTATTTTATCCTTTGTATATTTCTGTGTACATACATACATATATCAATCAATAATTCTTTATTTGCATAAACATGGTATATAAAGATGTACATTTTTGAGTAGTGCTTACATGTTTAGCTGACTTATAATTAGCATGCAAATTTCTTTTGAAAATAATAAGAAGTTAACAAAATAACAATATAATAATCATTATTTTATATCACGTCATATCTATCATAAGCTAATATACCTGAGTCACTAAATTAATTATTTATCAATTCATTGATGTCATAGTAGCATTTTTCACTAAGCCATTCATATAATTTAATTCTAAATAATCTACTATTTAAACATTTGAAAGTGTTCGGTATTTTATTGAAGATCCTGACCTATGCAACTTTTGTCATATTTCATGACTCGTGGAGTATTTTGAAATGCAAGTAAATCAGGATGTCGTACAGCTCTGGGATTTCTATCGCATGACTTTTGAAATTCCGTTTCCATTCCGCGTCCTAACACAGTAGAGATAGCACGTACATACCTTTTTTCTATAGTCGTTAATTACTGCTACCCCCAGTATGAGTACTAAGTGTTGTGTTTGCAAGAAGGCTGTGACGAAGAAATCTCCAGCACTCACGTGCAGCAAGTGTGATGCAATCGTCCACGAAAGAGCGGAGTGCAGTGGCCTTAATAGCAAGCAGCGAGCCGCTCTCCACACCACATCATCAACACTCGAGTGGGTGTGCAGTGACTGTCATCACGCATCCAGCAGGAGAACGTCGTTTCTTAATAACGATGACGACGACGATGATGATGATGTCGAAACCGGGATTCAAAAAGGCATTGGAACTCTAATTGATAATCTCGACTTGAAGCACCTACACAGAAAAATCTCAACTGAAGTAGAAAAAATCGTAAAACGTGAACTTGCAGCGATTGTCACATCGGTTCAATATGCCAGTGATAAAATTGATGAATTTGAAAATGTGATTAAATCAAATACTGAGAAAATTAAGAATTTGGAACGAAAACATACCGCGCTCAAAAACGAGAATACCTACCCACCTAAATACAAAAATTGAAGGAACGCATGGAAGCAGTCGAGCAAGCATCTTTAGTAAACTACATCGAAATAGCAGGTATACCTGTCCAAGATAACGAAAATATAGAAAAGATTGTTCAAAATATAGGAATTGCCTTGCAGGTAATCGACCAAAACAACGTCAGTCTAATGGTGCTCGCGGCTAGACGCTTACCGGCCCGTAAAGGAAGATCTGGTCCAATCCTTGTGCAGTTACAGAATGAATGTAATAAGCTGAAATGGGTTAACGCGGGACGTAATGCAGGGCTGGACCTCGGCAGCGTGCTGTCGCAGCTCAAAGGAGTAGACGCGGGAGCTGAACTGATCTACATTCGCGAAGTCTTAACTGCCCGAACCAAATACCTACTTGCTAAAACAAAAGAGCAACTTAAAGACTTCAATAAATATAAGTATGTATGGTGTAAGTTTGGTAAAGTATTTGCCAGGCAATCCGAAAATTCTAAAATATTTTGGATCAGGAACGAGCGTGATATAAATGCACTAACTGACTGAGCGCCCTAACACTAACGTCTGTGTATTATCTTTCTTTCAATTATTTATTTATAGATAATATTTCTAATGAAGTAGTTGAAATCTATAATTGTACGGATATAAAGAAGTTTTTACCAACCACAAATAATCTTGTTTGTATTCATATTAACATAAATTCACTTTTAAAACACTTTACTCGATTGGAGCAAATAGTGTATTCTTATGTAAATAATGCTATAGACATAATAGTGGTAACTGAGGCGAATATATCCAGTGAAATAAGTTGCTTGTTTGAGTTGCAGGGCTATAATATGAACACACAGCTACGACGAAATCGTAAAGGAGGGGGTATTGTGATATACATTCATAAAAAAACATAAATTTGCCGTAGCAAAATCAACTACAGTACATTTTGAATGCCTCGTAGGTACTTTAACAACACCCTCCGACTACAAACTGGATCTGTGTGTCGTATATAGACCTCCAATAACGAACAAACACTCTTTCGTAACTAAACTTGAACGCACACTTAACTTCTCACGTAATAATGACCTAATTGTACTAGGAGATATGAATGTTAATCTTAAATCTTCCGATTCTGTAACAAAAGCATACATGAATGCAATGAGCGCGAACGGTCTTGTAAGCGGTATAGCGGATTACACTAGAGTCGAAATTCGTAAAGACATTATAACAAAAACTTGTATAGATCACATTTTTGTTCGCTCCCGCTTGCAAGACACGTACTGTGGGGCGCTTTGCACTAAACTGGCCGATCACAGAATGACTGCGGTAGCGTTAACTGGATTAGTCCATATACAGGTTGCTCCAATTTACGTACAAAAGATAAATAATGAAACATTAAAACGTGAACTAGAGGCAATTGATTGGGATGCCCACAAAAGTCTGAATTGTCCTTTGGCTTTGCATCAGTTTATCAATAATAATATTTTGAAAAGCTATAAAAAGGCTACTCATACCCAAAGATTAAGCATTTCAAAACGTAATAAATTACCTTGGGTTTACGGACGAGTTGCAAGGGAATGTAAAAAAGGGATTTATTATTTTTAGACTGGCTTAGGGATAAAAAAACGCTATAAATCGATTAGAATATAATAAACAACGGAATACAACAAACAAAATCGTAGAAAAAACCAGAAATAACTTTTTTAAAGATAAAATTTTAAAGTATACTGGTGATATAAGAAAATTGTAGCAAATACTAAATCAAATGTCGGGGAAAATTGTAAAATCAATCGATGAGGCTATAGTTGAGGCGTTCCAATCAATTGGCTCAAACTCTCAAATTGCGGAAATGTTTGCCCATACCTTCCGGAAAGGCGTTCAAGATATAATACCTAAGTGTTCTACTAACTTACTTGACAGTAAAACGTACAAAATGGCACTGGACAGAACAATGTTATTCAAAAAAGCTACAACTAAGAAAATAAAAACTATTATTATGAAATTAAATAATAATAAAGCACCCGGAATTGACGGTATAAGAAGCGTTGACCTTAAAGGGATATCAGACAAAATTTCATCAGCTATAGCCCACATGATTAACGCTAGTGTGTCCACTGGAATCTACCGTTGTGTGCGTCCAATTTTTAAGGGAGGTTGCAGCAAGGATAGTGCAAAGTATAGGCCAATAACTATGTTACCATCAGTAGACAAAGTAGTTGAGCGCTTTGTTAGCGCGCAAATACACGATTTTTACGGAAAAAATGACGTCTTATCTAATAAGTAACCAATATGGTTTTCAGCCCGGGAAAATTACGACACAGCTTCTTTCCAAGTTTACAGATGAAGTAAATAAACATCTTGATTGTAAAAAGCATGTACTCATAGTATTAATTGATTACAGCAAAGCGTTCGACACTTTGCGTCATGATAGGTTGATAGAAAAATTGGAGGATACTGGTATTAGAGGGCAATTGTTAGAATAGTGCAGGAGTTACCTACAGGGCAGGTCTTATCAAGTTAAGATCAGAGATTCACTCAGTGAAAAGGTAGATGTTACTGAGGGAACTGTTCAGGGTTCAGTTCTTGGGCCGCTTCATTACCTTTCGTACGTTAATGATATAAATAATTGTATTGAGTATTGCAGTATTTATCAGTACGCAGATGATACTTGTCTGGTTATTGCCGATAGGGACCTCAAAACGGCTGAACAGAAATTGCAACACGACTTTAACAACATATGTCGGTGGTCACATGATGCTGGCTTAGTGCTCAATGCAGAAAAGACTAAATTAATACATGTTCGATCAACTCAGTGTAGAACCATCAGTGCAATAAAAGTTATTGGACATAATCACGGTTGCTTGCATTCTTTACAATTTTCTGCATGTAAATGTCCGCCGTTACAAGAGGTAAATGAACAAAAATACCTCGGTCTCTTATTGGACAATAACTTTAATTGGAATGCTCATGTGGATTTGGTCTGCGTCAAACTGCGAGCTATCTTGGCAAAATTTTATATTCTTCGTAACAAAATTCCTTTTTCAGTAAGAATATCAATGTACACTGCTTGGGCACAAAGTGTCATATTGTATGGGCTAAGTAGCTATGGTAGAACTTTTAAAACTTACTTAGACCAAATCTACAACCTCCAGTTAAGAATGCTTAAATTGATTGTTGCGCTAAATGTGAAGACGAAAGCCAAGGATGACCCTGAATTATTTGAATTTTGCAAGGCATTACCAGTTCATACTCTTTTTAAATTGCAGATTCTAAAAGAAAATTACTTTAGATCAGACCTACAACATCCCATTAGTCATTCTAAAATAACTAGGCAGGTAACTAAAAAACTGTTAATTACACCAAAATTTCGCAATTTTTACGGTAAACGAACAACTGACTATATAATACCTACTCTTTTAAATCTTATACCTAGAGAAACACGCGACAAAATTACTACGTCAAACATTTGCTACATTTTTAAAAAAGATTTGCCAATTTTGTTATCAAAAAACAAAATTTAAATAGTTTTACTCGTTTTATTTTATAAGTAGATTAGGAGCATCCTGTATAACTGAGTTAGCACACCGGTTTTGGCCGGCGCGGTCGCCCGGTGCCACAGCCGATTATCTGCGTGTTTACGCTAAGATACTTAGTTATTATCTTCATTGCAGGTACTTTTAATTATGACTCTATTAATTACAGGGTAACTGAATCCTCAACAGCCTAGTATTTTATCAATATAACCTAATCGTATGAAATTAAAATAAAATTGTATGTTAATCTAATTGTAGTTAAGTTTATTTTGTTTCATTATCCGCTTACATTTATGTAAGCGGATAATGACATCGAGACAAACTTTATTAAGGTTTAGCGATGTCATTTAACTTGTTAAATTGTGTTAAGTAAATGATGATAATAAAAAAAAATAAAAAAAACACATATTTGTTTTTATAAACATTCTCATTTCGAAAATGTAAAGCGAAGGAAGAGGCAATATACCAAGTGTTTAAAAAAATGGCTTACATGATTCAACAGACGGGATACCTACGATTGCTCTTATGCATTTTTTTGGGCAATAAAGACTTTTTGTCGGTCTGTACTGTATCCCCAAATTATCAGACCGTAACGCAATACTGACTCTACATACGCGTGATATGCAATCATTGCAGTGTTTATGTTTGTCACTTTTCTAACGTGCTTTAGTGCATAAACAAATTTATTTATTCTGCTGGTCAATTTTCTACTTGTACTTTCCAATCTAAGTGCTCGTCCAGTATAACATCAAGGAATTTAGTTTGTGCTACTTCTTTTAACCTGGAAGAATCATAATTTATGTCCAAAATAAAATTAAAAATAGGATTATATCATTTATTAAATTGTATATAATTCGTTTTAAAAAGATTAATTTTAAGATTATTAGTATCCAGCCAGTCGATAATTAAATTAATTGTATTATTTATTTCAGTCTCATGATACTTAACACTATTCTTTTTTTTATCTGTCGTTACTATTATGGCAATGACATCAGCGAATAAAATACATTTGTGATTTATAATGTCAGTTATATTGTTTATGTAAAGTAGGAAGAGAATCGGCCCAAGGACGCTTCCTTGGGGTACACCGTATCTGTTAAAATTGGGCTCCGATGCGTAGTTTTTCAGATCTCTATTTTCATCTATCCTTGAGATTGTAACATATTGTTTTCAGGTTGGTTTTTCAGGTATGTAGAGATCCAATTTAAGGTAGGGCCTCTTATTCCAACTGACTCTAGTTTATTTAGTAAGAAGTCATGACAAACGAAATCAAAAGCTTTTGTCAAATCAATAAATATTCCTGTTACATATTTATTAGCATTCAAATTAGTCACAATGGATTGCATCAGAGAAAACATTGCAAGAGTTGTCGATTTATTTTTTTGAAATCCGTATTGGTCACGATTTATAACATTAAATTTATTTAGATATCCTGTAAGTCTAATAAACATACATTTTTCAAATACCTTGGACCAAACTGGAATCAAGGTTATTGGCCTATAGTTAGCCATGTCACTCTTATTTCCTTTTTTATGCAGTGGTTTCACGATGGATAATTTAAGAGTTTCAGGAAAAGTTCCCGAAACAAAAGAAAGATTCATGAGATGCGTTAATATTGGCAAAATCACGTCAACACAGGATTTGATAATTATTGTATTTATTTCATCATAACCTTCAGAATTTGTAATTTTTAAAGACATGACCGCTATTCTGACTTCAGCTTCAGACATGGGAATTAGAAACATAGTTTTTGTAACTCTACAAGTGTTTGAAATGTCATGATTAGGTTTAATATTAGTTGTGTTAATAAAATACTTGTTGAATGAGGTGGCAATGTCAATAGGATTCGATACGAGAATGTCATTAATTTTCATTTCTTTGATATTATCAATAAATAGTTTAGATGTATTAATTTCGTTATTTATAACTGTCCAAGAGGCAAGGCATTTATTTTTACTGTTAGATATATATTTAATATTTTCTTTTTTCCTGCATTTAAAAATAATTGATTTTAGGATTTTGGAATATGTCAAGAAGTTGGTTTTATTTACTGTTGACCTATTCGAATAGTACTGTAAGCGTAACATTCGTTTTGTTTTACAGCCCTTTTTGATCCCTTTGCTTGACCAGTACTGTTTTGTTTTTCCAAAGATTTAAACTTTTATTTTTATGTTTGGAAAGCACAATTTATAAAACAGAACAAACAAATCATGAAAGTTAGAGAAGGCCGTATTTAGGTCATTTTCTTGGTAAATATCTAGCCAGGAAAAGCTTTCTAAGCAGTTAGGAAATTTACTGATATTTTCTGCGCTATAGTCTCTTTTATAAATTATGTGTGACTCTGGTATCATTATTTTAAATCGTAGAGGAAACCTCAATATTTGTGCCGTGTCATGGTCTGACAGACCTAATGGCAAGACAGTGGCAGTAGCGTCCTCAATATTACTCAATATGTGGTCTATGCAGCCTTGTTGTCTAGTAGGGACATTTATATGAATTTTTAAGTTGTAATTTTGAGCAAAATTTTTTAAGTACAAAGCAATTTTACCTCCTTTCCGTGGATCAATATTAAAGTCACCTACTACAACTATCTTTGTTTTTACCCCATATAAATTATTAAGTTTATGTAGTAGCGCATCTAGGTTTCTTAAAAATATGTTGGGGTCTGAGCTTGGTGTTCTATAAACACCTATCACAACTAATTTACAAGTTTGAATTTCAATGCCACATACCTCGAAAACTTTCTGCTTACTCAGACTTTTTATAAAGATTAATTCTTTGCAAGGTAAGCCGCTTTTTACCAGAATACAAACTCCACCTCGTTTTTTTCCTCTACAAAAGTAAGCTCTATTGACAAAACCATTCATTTTGAAGCACATTGTACAGGCTTCTGTAAGAAAAGTCTCTGTCAAGCATATAACATCTGGGAAATTATTCTCTTTTTTTAATTCTTGAAGAGTTAGTTCCAATATTTCCTGCTTTGCCATTGCACTAGCTATATTTTGATGGAATATATTAAACACAATTTTTTTCATGCTTTTTGTTTATCACGAAAAAACTTTGTTTTTTCAATGCGGTTAAAGTAAAAAGGAAAAGTTCCTTTTTTAGTTTCCATTTTAGAATCATTAGAATTTTCGGGGACCCTTGTTGCTCGATCATTATTTTTATGCATAAGAGAAAAATAGTAGGGTATTGTGCCCTTAGCGCAATTCTTACTTTTACTGACGTTCGTAGAATTGATTCCTTGACTTGGTATGTTGCGACTTATAAGTTTTTTTAGTTCTGCAAAATTCAAGTACTTATTTTCGTAGTCAATGCAATCAATTTTATAGTTAATTAAGTTACACATTAGTCTTAAATTATGTTTATAATGTATGAATGGGCAATTCGAAAACATGTTACAAACATTATTAATACTATTATTAAGCTTTTTTTCATTTAGGTAAGCATTTTGACATACACTTAGTACAAGCACGCTTTTTCCTCGCAATGTTTCCAATATGGTTTGTGGTGGTTAAATGCGATAATGCTGCCTGGGGGTTTCGATCATTTTCTCCAATGCACACGATAAGTTTATCATTTGTCTCAAGTTGAGTATTTTTTCAATACATCTGAACAAAGTGCTTGAGGTTTGACATCCGCTAACACAGTGTATTTTTCGTATTTGGTGTCCTTTCTCGATTGTAACAAGGCCAACGCAAGTCCCAGACATTGTTGAGTGCTAAATATTAATATTCTCCGGGCTATTTTTGGATGTGATTTTGTGGTATGCTCGTTGTGCTCGTTAGCTTTAGGTGGTTCTATCATATTCTGCTGGGGAGATTGTTTTTGATTTGGAGAATTATCGAGATTCTCTTCGTCTACTAAATCTTCATAATTTTCAGGGCTTGGAGCAGGTTTTTGGATGTTTGATAAGATTTGTGATGTTTTAACCTTTTCTATAATAAAGTTGGGCATAGTTTTATTACTCTTATTTTTCGGTTTCTTCTTATGTATACCAGCTGACAGACAAATCTTTGTGAGATGCTCGAACTTATTTTTGTTATTTTTGTTCTTCCATGCTGGCCTGGGAGCGAGAGAAAAACATAGAATGTGCCAGCTGCATTTCCTCCCGGGTATGCTGTAAAAACCAGCTAAGGGATCCGAGGGCTTCAGTATATTGTAATTTAGGCGATGGGCTGACCACCTGTCACTACAGCAATATACTTACAAATCTATCTTAAATAACCCTCAAAACTTTGTCAGACGTGGCGGAACGACCTTCGTTTGGGTCGTTTACGCTCTGCCTACCCCATTAGGGATAAAGGCGTGATTATATGTATGTATGTATGTATTTTTGTACGCTGTTATTTCATCCTTTAAGTCGCAGTTTTCCGATAGTAACTCTTCTATTTGCTTATCTGCAGATAATAGTTGGCTTTGCATCGACGATACTTGTTCTCGAAGGTGTTCTAACTCAGTATGAATTTTCAAAGTTTTTAGTTCAGGACAGCTCCGCCGCGACGTTTCTTCTCCTCTGTTGGACTCGTCTTCGCTATTGCTGTCTGATTCCAAAGTGCTCATTAGCGAGTCAAATGAATTTTTAGTAGTAACGTTTGCTACGATCTTATTCTTTTTACGATGAGTGATGTGCTCTAATAATGAAGAGTTGTCGATTTTTGATTTTTGCTTATATTTATTGGGTTTTCAGGTGGAGAAAGTGCGTGCGATGAGTCATTTTGATTCTTTGTGGTTGTTATTTCCGAATCTAATCTTATGTCCTCTTGTACGCTTTGGTTTATCGGAATATTAGTAATTATAGATGTCAAGTTCTCAGTAGGTGTAGTGTTTCCTGAGGAAAACTTGTCTCTTGGCGTTGAAGCTTGTACCGCATTTTTACGTCCTTTAGTTTGTTCAAACATATTTAGTGCGTTCAATTGATGAGATTTCCAGTCATCTTTTTTTTTTATTAATTGAAACAAGGTAAAAGATACATTTGAGCAATTAATATGGTAATGGTTTTGGCAAGTCTTGCATAGAAGATATTGTCTATTTGTAATTTTTAGGTTACATTTTGAGCAAGTAGTGGCTTTGGTGTCCATTTTAACAAGATAACACAGTACCAAGTTAAAACTCAAAGCGCCTTAAGTAAAGTTAGTAAGGAAGTGAGCTCCTCAGTGTTGTTGATGTGTATTTTGCTCTTATTAAACTCACAGGCGTTGCTTTGCGTAAAGCTACAGGCGCTTTACTGCGAAATTGCTCATAATCTATTCGAGGGTTTAAAGTCCAATTCCTTTGTTTATGTGATAAAAGTCGTTAGTGTCGTTACTGTGATTCAAGTGGGATTATTCAAAAATGTTACAGGCTCGTAGATGCACATTCGGTATATTCTGAAGTAAATCACTTAATGCCACTAATGAGTTAACAATACATATTCTTCTTCTTATTTAGCCTGAATCATCCCACTGCTGGGCAAAGGCCTCCCTCCATTTTTCCCTGTTTTGAGCTTTAACTTGCCAGTCTTTTGTAAAAGTGTCGAGCTCGTCGCGCCACCTGCGACGGGGTCTTCCACGTCGTCGTTTTGTGGTTGGTGGTTTCCACAGAGTGCTTGTTCTTGCCCACAGTTCTTCTGGCATACGGCAGACGTGACCGGCCCAATCCCATTTGAGCTTGGCTACTGCTTGGGCTGCGTCAGTAATTTGAGTTTTAGAGCGCAGTATGGTATTCCTGACCCGATCAATCCGCTTCAGGCCTAGCATACTACGCTCCATAGCTCTCTGGCAAATCTTATTTTGAGAGCTACAATACACATATTACAATCTAAAATTGCCCTCAATTTTTGTCAGACGTGGCGAAAGCGCCTTTTAAGAGGCGTTTAACGCTCTGCCTACCCCGTAAGGGATAAAGGCGTGATTTACGTACGTACGTACGTACGAGTTTTTTTTTTTTTTTTTTTTAAATATATATAGGCGAGCATTTGTCCGCCATCTCACCTGGTGGAAAGTGACGATGCGGACTATGTTGGAGCATACTCACCTATGTAGTGCCTATTCACTCTCGCCTTGAAAAGGCCCAGGTTATATTGTTCCGGAAACAGATCCGCCGGCAGGGAGTTCCACTCCTTAGCCGTTCGCATTAAGAATGTGGAAGCGAACCGCTTCGTGCGAATTTGTGGTATATCCACGACATAAGGGTGGAACCCCTGTCCACGCCTCGTGCTCCGGAGATGGAAAGGGGAGGGGGGTATAAGGTCATGAAGTGCTAACGCGCACTCCCCGAAATGTATCCTGTAAAATACCGACATGCACGCCACTCTGCGACGGTGCTCAAGGTTCTGTAGTTTTGCCTCAACCAGTGCTGAGTCTCCAATGAGCTTCTTAGCACGTTTCTCGATTGAGTCTAAGGCAGCCAGCTGGTATTTAGCTGAACCGTCCCAAAGGTGGCAGCAGTACTCCATACACGATCGGACTTGAGCTGTGTATAACTGCAATAGCTGTCCCGGTGTGAAGTATCGCCTCACCTTCGAGAGGATACCAAGTTTTTTGGCAGCTGTTGTGGCCAGAGACTCAATGTAACGTCCAAAGTTCAAGTCGGACGTAAGGCTCATACCAAGAAGCTCAAGATGGTCAGAAATCGGTACGGATACATCCCGGAAAGTTGGAGCCAGGTTAAAAGGACTCCGTTTTGTCGAAGTTAATAATAATAGCTTAAAAACACTTCGATAGTCAAATTACCGTGTCCGAAGTTTCACTTCTTTATCTCTTTATTTACAGTATTATTTACCGTAGAAAAGCGTCACAAACACTAGTACGGGTGATTCATCGCGTCCCGTAATGAAATATAGCACCATATAATCACGCCTTTATCCCTAATGGGGTAGGCAGAGCGTAAACGACCTAAACAAAGGTCGTTCCGCCTCGTCCGACAAAGTTTTAAGGGTTATTTAAGATAGATTTGTAGGTATATTGCTGTAGTGACAGGAAGACAGCCTATCACCTAAATTGCAGTATACAGAAATCCAAGGGTGCCTTAGCTGGTTTTTACAGCATGCCCGGAAGGAAATGCAACTGGCACATTCTATGTTTATCTCTCGCTCCCAGTCCAGCATCGAAATATGTATGTAGCTAGCGCCATGGTATAATAGTTATATCCCTTCCGCTGGCAGCGCCATTTTGAAAAATTTCGAACATATGGCATGTCTTAAGCCTGTCGCTCTGCCCGACAGGTTTTCAAATTATTATTATTTTTATTTATTTTATTTTACTTCACATATAAAAGATTCTACAGACATCAAATTCTTAGTACCAATAAACCTTAAAAAGGTTTGTCTTGGCATTGCACATTCCTCCTTAATCTAAAAAAAAAACAAAACAAAAAACTTAATTAACTTAAAAAACAACATAACATATTCATATTTTCTAAATACAGCACACTTTTTTTTTAAATACGACACATACTTAAAATAATAAATAAAATTAAAATATTTTTGCGTAATATCAATAAAATATAATTTGAGTGGGAGAATGGTTCGCAAACGCAAGTAAATCTAATTGATGAAAAACAACTTGTTTACTCCAAGTTCCTGCGCTGGTTAATCCCTTAACAAAGGAAACCGTGCGTCTCTCTTCCACTTGCATCCCATGCGCCCAGCCCACGCCGATAGATAACACAGAAAGAATTTGTATATACAGAATGGTATTTTTACAATAAGATTTAAAAATTATTTGTTTTGAAAAATGATTTTTAAATTACGTTTAATGTTTTTATGTGTTAAATTTTGTCTGAATTCTATTGGAAGAGTATTTATTAAACGAGGCACAATGTAATCCGTGGTACGTTTTCCATAGAAATTACGTGCACCGATTGTGTTTACTTTTTTTGTGTGATTTGCCGAGTCACTTTTAATGCCTTGTTCCAACAAAATTCATTAGAATTCGTATTCTATTAGTGATTCTATTTAATTTAATTGATCCATTTTGAAGTTACCTAACTGCTAGTATACAAAAACATACTATGTCACGACACTAGAATCAGTTTAAAATACGCGTGAAATATGAAACCTCACCGCGGTCGGTAGCCGTTTGCCAGACGTCAAAAAAACGCGAAAGCCGGCAGCCGGCCTGTCTGTCAGTCTAAGGGATATTATTATATGCCATGGCTTGCGTAGCCACTTTCTGTCTTATCCTGCTGTCACAGGTGTGCTGTATGTAGTCTGTCCTGTCGTAATATATATTATTCCCTATTCCCCCTATATCTATATCCCCCTATTCCCCTTCCCCTTGGACCTCGAAAGCGAGTTGACGTGCCGAATAATCTGTATCAGTTTTTAATATAAATAATATTACAAATCTTTATAAAATAAATCCAGTGAAAATAATAGAAGTGCATAACTAGTGTAGAGTATTCAACGCTTTGCGCCGTACCGCCAACAAGTGTCTTCGTGTGAGTATTAACCACAACGGCCCGTGTTGTGTGTGCCCGAACCGGTACGAGAAACTATCGTGTGTGCGTGCGTATACGCAGCTAGCTGACTCACTACACAGACGCAACAGCGAACGCAAGCGGGTGACTAATACATCGCAGGAGTAAGATTGACGTACTACTGGTTTATGTTATCCTGGTACTTTAAGAAGTCATTCATACAAGTTGTGGCGTTGTTTTGAGAGTGACGTTGCGCGTATTGCACATTGTGTGAACTACCAGTACAACTCACCTCTAACAACTTATACTATCCTAGTCCAACTCCTACAATTTAAAAGGAACTTATCTGATTCTACAGCTAAATCTAACTTGTGATATTTAAGAACAACAGCGCTTACGTATTTTCGGGATCCTAGTACTAAAAATAAAACTAACAGCCAAACTAACAGTTCTAATTAAATAATGCCGCTTAAACGCACTCCAACAAAGAATAAACCTACGAAGGCAAAGGACTCCTTAACGCTTTATAACCAAGGCGTGATGACTGACGGAGGTGGCTGTAGTACTCGTGATATCGCTAGTCATGGTCTGTTTCCGAATCTGCGTGATGACTGACGGAGGTGGCTGTAGTACTCGTGATATCGCTAGTCATGGTCTGTTTCCGAATCTCAGAGATTCGGAAACAGACCATGATCAGAGTGACATGTACGCGAATGTGACTAAGCCAACTAAGCAGAGAAACCACAAAAGACTTGCCCTTGGAACTCCACCATCAGATGATAGATCGACTAATATGACAGACTTTATGTCTGAGATGCGCGGTCTATTTCAATCTGTATCTGATAGTCAAGAAAAACGGTTTGAGGAAATGAAATTTACAATAGAAAGTCAAAACGCGGAGTTGAAAAAGAGTATTGAATTTCTATCGGAAAAATATGATAATATAATTGCTGAAATTGAAGTATTAAAGAGGGATAAAAAGGAAGGCAAGGTTTATGTTAAGCAATTAGAAGATAAAATAGAACAATTGGAGCGACAAATTCGGTCATTCCATCTCCGGGGTACGAGACGCCGGTTGGGATTCCACCCTTATGTTGTCGACATTCCAAGTTATCGCACAAAGCGGTACGCTTCTACATTTTTAATGCGAACGGCCAAAATGTGGAACTCCCTGCCTGCGGATCTATTTCCGGAACGTTATAACCTGGGCCTTTTCAAGGCGAGAGTGAACAGGCATTTTCTAGGCAATCTTGCTCCATCATAGTCTACATCATCACTTACCATCACGTGAGATGGCGGACAAATGATTGCCTATCAAATATATAAAAAAAAAAAAAAAAAGTCTACCACCCTAGAGATGAGAAGTATTCCGATAAAAGAGGGCGAATCTAAAGAAGATTTAATGAAAATTGTTACCGATCTTGGTAGTACATTGAAAGTACCTATTCAAGCCACTGAAATAAAGGACATATTCCGAGTATATAGTAAAAAGTCTGGCAACCCTATCATAGCTGATTTTATGACCGTAACAGTCAAAGTAACCTTACAAACCGCTCTTAAAACGTACAATAAAGATCATAAGAATAACCTCACCACAGCTGACCTACATCTTAAAGATCCAGGAGTGCCGATTTACTTATCAGATAGTCTAACAACGAAAACAAGGAAATTATACTATCTAGCCCGTAATTTCAAGACCCAACACGGATTTTAATACTGCTGGACCGCACACGGCAGAATGTTCTTACGTCAAAGCGAGGGAACGCCGAAAATCCGCATCGATGAGGAAGACGATCTCATAAGTATTAAGAAGGATTGACTAAATATGCTTGATACCTGCAACACCCTTTGTTTAATATTTTTTATTATTTTTTATTTTTGTTTTTCTTTATGTTTTTTCTCATTTGTTTGCTATTTACAACAAGATATATTGTATTCCATACTCAACTAAAAACACACATTTCAAAGACATTATACAAACAAACACACGCATATACATCTTCATATCACCAAACATACGCAAAGACACCTGTGCTTTATATACCATACACACAAATATATTATTTACTTTACAAAACATTATTACGACATAACTAGTGAGACCCTAACTTTCATAATCCAAAATGCAATCCAATAATATAGAAGAAATAGACAGCAAAATTGATAACTCTTGTACATTAGTAGCCGACTCTTCCGATTTTAAACCATTACTAATGAAAATGTAATTTGACAAACCATTATCCGTACTCACTCTTAATATTTGCAGTATCCACCGAAACCTAGACTAATTTTTAGTTTTCGTAGAAAGTCTGGAGATTCCAATTGACGTTCTTGTGTTGACTGAATGCTGGACAAGCGAACTAAAGGAACCACCACCCATCACTAATTACAGGGTATTTTATACTAAAAGAACACTAAACCAGAATGATGGCGTAGTAGCCTACGTACGTAACGAATTAAAAGTTTCCGCATATGAAGAGCATACAGACGAAGGCAACTGTTTGGTTCTAGATATTAATGATAACTTTCATGTTGTATGTTCATACAGATCACCATGTTTCCATAAGCCTGATAAATTTGTAGATTCCCTCAACAATGTTATTAGCAAAATCAATTCACCTAATATTCTACTTACTGGAGATTTAAATATCAATATTTTACCTGGACAAATTAACAGGAAATCCCTTAACTATTTATCGCAATTGGCATTTTATGGACTCCTTCCGGCAGTAGACAAACCTACTAGAAAAGGAACATGTATTGATCATTTTATACTTAAGACACGCCAGCAATGGAAATCTGTAATTTTTAACAAAATAACAGACCATTTACCCATACTTATATTTATAGACAAGACAAATACAGCTAAATATAATTCTAATACCTACACAAAAGTTAAAATAGACTATAGTGCATTACGGCAATCACTAGCTCTTGTAAATTGGAGTGAATATTGCTTGATTAACGATCCAAATCAGGCAGCTGATAGTTTAATTAATAAAATACAAACAACTATAAAAGCCCATACAATAACCTTAAAAATTTCATGCAGGAAAAAGCCCTGCAAACCGTGGATTACAGTCGGTGTTGTAAAATCTATTCGGACTAGAAATAAAATACACAAAAAAATAAGCAAACATCCTAATGACTCTATTCTTAAGGAACACTATAAAATATACCGTAATATATGCAATAACCTTATTAAAACACTAAAAAAACAATATTATGACGCAAAGTTCAACTTATGTTCCGGTGATAACAAAGTAACGTGGGGTCTGACAAAAGAAATAGGCAATCTTGATATTAAAACAGAACCAGCCGAACGTCTTCTTAGTATAAAACCAGAAGTTATAGAATCTCTTGATGAAGTGAACACGTTCTTTACTGGCGTGGGGTCGACTCTCGCGAACAAAATTCTTCATAAACTTAACACAACCCGATCAAAACTTGCTGACTTATCAAAATCAAATGAAACTCCTTGCAACTCATTCTATCTGACACCCGTTAGTTCAGCTGAAGTAATTAAAATTATTGGACAACTGAAACAAAGCAATGCAACTGGATGGGATAATATCACTACTAAAGTATTTAAAGATTGTAGATATATATTAGCAGAACCCATAACTCACCTCTGCAACTTGAGGTTTTCTTCGGGCATATTCCCTACAGTATTTAAATCAGCGATAGTTGTTCCAATTTATAAATCAGGGGATAAATCAGTCCCCTCGAACTATAGGCCCATTTCGCTCCTAACTATTTTGTCAAAAGTTTTGGAGAAATTAATGAACAAAAGACTTGTTGCCTACTTGGAATCAACGAATCTACTCTCGGATAACCAATATGGTTTTCGAAGTGGTAGATCTACTGATGACGCAGTTCTTAAAGTTACATCCAAAATAGTTAACTGTCTAGATAAGGGTCAGAGGTATTTGGGGGTCTTCTTAGACCTTCAAAAAGCTTTTGACACTGTTTCGGTTTCAATATTACTATCTCGCTTGGAGAACTGTGGCATTAGGGGAATAGCACTTTGTTGGTTCCAACATTATCTGACTGACCGAAACCAGAGGACGAAAATTGATATGCATATAAGTAACTCCAGCAAGTGCATATACGGCGTACCTCAAGGAAGCACCCTTGGTCCATCATTATTTCTGGTATATATTAACGATCTTTGCTCTAAAACTTTTGACAAAACTGATATAATGATGTTTGCTGATGATACAGTTCTTCTCTTTCAAGAAGACAGTTGGGATAAAGTATTTGAACTAGCAGAAAAGGAACTGAAAGAAATTACTACTTGGTTGAAATGTAGTCTTCTCTCTTTGAACACAGATAAAACGAAATACCTTACTTTTTGTAAAACTAATGCAACTTCACCAAACGATTCACTCAGTTTAAAAATACACACGTTTCCCTGCAATAGACAAAATATAAATCGAACCACGTGTAGTTGTTCCATACTGCAAAAAGTGGAAAGCATTAAATACTTGGGGGTTACATTGGAAACTTGGATTGGATTGGGTTACATAGGCTTACTTTATTAGCACAGACATCCGCATTATGCTTTGCGATGCTCTGGTATTATCGAAATTAAATTACTGCATCACTGTTTACGGACCATGTCTCCTTGCCAGAACTCATAGTAACATTCAGCGAGTACAAAATGCATGTGCCAGATATAGTTTCAATATCCCACCCCGGACTCACGTAACACCATATTTACGGAATTCAAAGATGCTTAAAATGGCCGAGCGACAGAAACTTTTCTTGGCAACTCTCATGTTTGGAGTGATAAAAAACAAAGTACCTGATTACCTATACCAGAAACTAAGTTGGCGCTCCTCTCGTAATAACGACCGAATCCGGACCTGTGTCCCGCCACTGCTCATTCCCCGTCATCGAACTGCTGTCCTTCGCTCCAGTTTCAGATACAACGCTGCCAAGGTATGGAACAATATACCGCCACTAATAAGAAATATACCCACATTAAGTGCCTTTAAAAATAAATATAAAGCTTACCTTACTGATGGCGTTATAAGAAACGAGGCGTGTATCTGAGTCTGTAGTACGAGATTTTTTTTTATTTTTTTTTATTTAATGCAGACCGTCCTGCCACCGACATTAAATACACTATTTCTGTATTCTATAGGTAGGTACACATACATTGTTTTATATAACATTATCTAATTTATGTAAGTATATAATATGTACTATAGTATGTGAATATAACTATGATATTATTATTGTTTACTCATGATTATGTATGTAAATTTATATCCATCTACTCAAATTGTTATTTTATTACTATCTATGTATCTCCTCTAAGGTATTACGATATTAAAATATATTAGGTAGGTACATGATCACGTGACGTCATTCTCCGTAGCGATGCCGACCGGTTGTCACCACGTGGTGCTGGCAGAATACCAGCGTCGTGGCTTCTGCTGCGACTTATGCTTAGTCAGCTCCTTTTCTCTGGCGCAGTACATAGCATAACAGTTGTAGTAATGGTTATACGTTGTTTACATGTTTCAGACGTTGTTGTAATTAACCCTTAGCCAGGCCCAGAGATTTTTTTTATTTTGAATACTGATTTTGGTAGATAACAGGATTATGAAAAAACTAATTTCTTGTTTTTTTTTTATCTTCACCTATTCTTGAAAAAAAACCGTGTGGTCTCTATATGACCACAGGCCGTTAAAAAGAAAAAATGTGGTCTGTATGTGACCACTGCCCGGCAAGTAGTTTTTAGATTAGTTAAGGGTAGGGCTACATTACAGTAAGTGAACGCTACCAAGTTATAAAGTATGAAATATGAATGAAGGTAATGAAGAATATTATTATGAAGATCAAATGAGTCGTTGATCTAATAAAACTACACTAGAATAAAGAAAAAAAGTTTTATTTTTAGGCGAATAATCAAAAATTGAGGTAGATAATCAAAATTGAGGTAGTTATACTATTAACATATTATAAGGTAACAATAAGCCTAAGAAGAAGAAGAAGAATAAGCCTTAACGGTGAAAATCATCAAAGCAAGGTACCGCACACAGCGGTACCTGACACGCCTTACACATTATTTTTGTTCTTATCGATTTTACCCTTGTGCTGCAAAACCGGCATCGTTTTCTACTGCTTTGGCAAGGCATGTGCACACCAACATTACTAAGCCTTACAGTGTCAGACACTCCGTACTGGCCACCTTTTTTGTTTTTGAATAGAGGCGGATTTCTCAGTCGAGTCGTAAAATTGTCGATGAGGCCTCTGGCCAAAGTTAGTCTAAAATCTCTGTGACTGTTGCTTGTCTTATTGTGAGTTCTACTATATACGATATATGCATTTATGCATGATACTTCAAGCATAAAAAAGAACAGGCGCATCCAATTTTTTTTGGTCGATTTTCGTCCAATAGAGTAAGATGATCGATAGTGGTCAAGCCTGTCGACTCCTCCCATACATTTCGTATATTGTTCTATTGCCAATGGGCATATCAATGGGGCTTTGCGACCGTCTTTCTGTTTACGTTGAATGGTCACAACAGATTTAGGATCAAAAGCTGTTGTACAGACGTACACATCTTTAGTATCACGCCATTTGATTACAGCAATAGGAGCATCATACTGCATCATGAATTCACCAACATTCAGTTTGTTTTCTTTCTTGTCACCTTTTTGAGGTAAGAGACGTGGTGGTAAACCTTTTCTATTTTGTCTTACAGTACCCACAGAAAATATTTTTTTTTGATGCAGCATCTCTAGTAAGGGAAGGCTGGTAAAAAAGTTATCGAAAGCCATCAAAGTCCCTCCTTCGACGTTTTCACACAATTGCATTACAACCTTGTAACCAAGTCCACCATCATCGGTACTTTCAAGTCTGCCTGTATAAACATTGAACTGATATAAATATCCTGTTTCTGAATCGCACCGCGCCCAGACTTTGTATCCCCTCTTTATTGGCTTTTGCGGCATATACTGTTTCATTGAGCTTCTTCCCTTAAATTTCACCATGCTTTCATCCACCGATTGTGTATCCGAACCTTTGCAATTTTCTTGAAAACTTTTGTTCAGAATATCCATAACTCGTCGAATTTTGCACAACTTATCGTACCCTGGGTCTGTACGAGGTACTTCAGTAGCCCTATCATTTAAATGCAAGTTTTCTGTGAGTTTTTTAAAGCGCTTACAGGACATTACTGCACTTATGACAGGGTTGTGATAAAAGGGGTCGCAAGACCAGTACAATTCTAAGTCTGGCAGAGGATGTATACCCATCATTATGACCATACCCAAATATGACTTTATTTCGGATGAATTTGTTGGAGTCCAGTTTAATGAGTGCATGAATGATGCATATGAGTTTGTATGTGCAACTATGATACCAAAAATTTCATCAGGAAACATATCTAAAAAGTAGTCTAGTGGCAAACTTCTGTCATCATAAGACTTTGTTGATTCCATTTTTTTTGTGAAATTAGGAGCTGCAAATCCAGTTGTGTCTTCAGACCAATTCCTGACCTTTGTTATTACATCTTGCAATGTGGCATGTGAAGACTGTTGAATTGCCGCTAAAGATGGAGCATGATGGGTTATCGATGAAGGTAAGGGCTGTGAAGCTGCCAGTAATGAAGAGGGCTGAATGGCTGCTGATAAAGATGAAGACTGTTGGGCTGACACGGATGTTGAGGGCTGATGGTCTGCCAATGGAGGTGAGGACTGTTGAATTGCCGCCAAAGATGAAGCATTTGTCGATGAAGGTAAGGGCTGTGCAGCTGCCAGTAATGAAGAGGGCTGAATGGCTGCTGATAAAGATGAAGACTGTTGGGCTGACACGGATGTTGAGGGCTGATGGTCTGCCAATGGAGGTGAGGACTGTTGAATTGCCGCCAAAGATGAAGCATTTGTCGATGAAGGTAAGGGCTGTGCAGCTGCCAGTAATGAAGAGGGCTGAATGGCTGCTGATAAAGATGAAGACTGTTGGGCTGACACGGATGTTGAGGGCTGATGGTCTGCCAATGGAGGTGAGGACTGTTGAATTGCCGCCGAAGATGAAGCATTTGTCGATGAAGGTAAAGGCTGTGCAGCTGCCAGTAATGAAGAGGGCTGAATGGCTGCTGATAAAGATGAAGACTGTTGGGCTGACACGGATGTTGAGGGCTGATGGTTTGCCAATGGAGGTGAGGACTGTTGAATTGCCGCCGAAGATGAAGCATGATGGGTTGTCGATGAAGGTAAGGGCTGTGAAGCTGCTAGTAATGACGAGGGCTGAATGGCTGCCGATAAAGATAAGAGCTGTTTGGTTGCTTCTTCTCTTACTCTTGGATGTCTGGTCCGTAAAGCTGTTGCAGCTGGTCGAGAGGAATGATGGCTAATTGTTGAACTTAAGGGCTGTGGAGTCGAAAGTCTACGCTTCTTAGCTGTTGGAGGTGTAACCTGTGAGGGCTGATGGATGCCAGCTGAAGGTAATGTTTCTACTATTACTGCAGGAGGTCTGGTCGGTGAAGGTGCTGCAACTGGTTGAGAGGAATGATGGCTAATTGTTGAACTTAAGGGCTTTGGAGTCGAAAGTCTATGCTTCTTAGCTGTTGGAGGTGTAACCTGTGAGGGCTGATGGATGCCAGCTGAAGGTAATGTTTCTACTATTACTGCAGGAGGTCTGGTTGGTGAAGGTGCTGCAACTGGTTGAGAGGAATGATGGCTAATTGTTGAACTTAAGGGGTTTGGAGTCGAAAGTCTAAGCTTCTTAGCTGTTGGAGGTGTAACCTGTGAGGGCTGATGGATGACAGCTGAAGGTAATGTTTCTACTATTACTGCAGGAGGTCTGGTCGGTGAAGGTGCTGCAACTGGTTGAGAGGGATGATTGATAACTGCTGAAGGTAAATCTGCCACTATTACTGCCGGAGATGCTGGCTGAACTGTAGGTGAAGAATCTTTTAAGACCTGCAGAAGGTCTTCGTCTGTCACATTTTGTAAAGTATCCAACGCCCTGTTGATGTCATAGGTTGGGTAAGGGTGAGTCAAAAACGTACTTGGTAAAATATCTTCCTCCTCGGACGATTCATCCTCTGATGATGCGTAAATTTCTCGTAAAGCCTTTTCAATCTCATGATCTCGAATCTTTTTTCGTGGGTTCTGAAAAGATCAAAATAGTGTTATGAAAAGGAATTTTGTTTGGTTTCAATGGGTTAAATCATCGGTTTTACATGCAATGTATCTCGTGAGTGAGATCTTACCCTTAATAATTAGCTAAATAGTTAGAAAGACAGTGGCCGCATGGAGACCACATACATTTATTTAGACAGGCAGATGGCGTATGGGGACCACATACTTTGAGAGCAATTATTTCACAGAAAATCAAATACAACGATAAAGCGAACAAAAACACGGATAAATGAACATATAAACTATCAAAAAGTTACAATAAATAGCACATACCTTGTTTATTTTCGACATAATTGCATTTAAATTCAACACAGAACAGCAAAAGTAGCAGTTGAAACGCAGATTTGATTTTGACAATCGAAATGTCAAACAACTTGTTCGGATACACCAACTTTTTTATTTTTTTTTAATTAACCCATTCATAGACAATATTGTCATGACATATTGTGGCCAATATATAGGCATCTGCCCGTTAAAAAAAAATTATTGCTATGTGGTCACTATGTGCCCACAACCTGGCTAAGGGTTAATAGTGTTACCTGTTTTAAGATATTTTGTATACTGTTCTATGATTATGTTGTGTTTTGTACTGTGAACCAGAGAATAAAGTGTTTTCTATTCTATTCTATTCTACTTGGGAGGCACAAATACTTACCGTGTCAAATCGAATAAGGAGACTAATATATGTGTTCAAACAGTTGAGAGACAATATTGACACTAATCTGGTACTGCGAATATACAAGGCCCTTGCAGAATGTGTACTATCCTACTGTATTAGTTCATGGGGAGGTGCTGCTAAATCTTACCTCATAACTGTGGAGAGGGCCCAGCGGGCTCTTTTAAAAGTTATAAAACGATTTCCTTACAGAAATCCTACTGATGACTTGTATAAAACTTGTAAAGTCCTCACTATAAGGAAGTTATTTATTTTACAGGCCTTACAAAGATATCACCGTGTCACTATTCCTACAATACCTGATAGCAAAAAGAGACTGAATATTGTTCCAAAGCCTAAACGTAATAGCCAGTTTGCTGAACGACATTATGAATACAATGCGCCACTATTATACAATAAACTATTAATCAACAACGATAATGTTAAAGAGCTGAATAAATATGAGTTCAAAAAATATGTACTACAATGGTTAGATAATTATAATTATGACGGTATCTAAAATAGCTACTATGCACACAAGCACGCAGTTAAGATAACTATGAATACATGCACACACACACACACAATAATTATTTCTAAGAGGTAAAAAAAAAAACTGTAAATATTATGTTTGGTCGTCGAAATTGTGGGGCCTGGCGATCCGTCACACAGTTTATACTAGCTCGGACACCAGGCTCTCACACTCTTAAGTAACCACTGTTGTTAAAATACATAGTAGTTAAGTTCATGTTAAGAATGTGAGAGCAAATAAATACATTTTATTATTATTAATAGGAAAGCAGTGAAAAGCGATCTTTTTTATATATCAGGGGCCTATTTAAAAAAAGTGACAATGACAGTTCGACGTACATTGCATAGTTAACTTGCCGACAAGATACAAGGAAGGTTATCAGCTACGCAGTGTACATCGAATTGTCACTGTCAAATAGTCATTGTTTTATTAAACAGGCCCCAGGTGACAAAAAAATATCAAATTAATTCTGCTGAGATGAAAAAGTCAAGTGTTGCCATTGAATAAATACCGTCTCGGACTGTGTCATCAAGGGCGGCATTTTGGTCGGCGTCTGATCATCATGAAACAAATAAAACAATCGAACAATTTTCCAGGAATTAGGGATATTGTGCTAATAAAGGTTGTAAGGGCTTCATCCTGCAATCTGATAGGCTCAGTCAACGAAACTGAACAACTTTCAAAAAGAAAAAATTAGGAAATGAATTTTTTTTGGCTTCCTCATTCAAATGATAAGATTGAATTTTAGTATTGTTTCGTATTAGATAACTAGATAGATAGATTGTTGGTATTGTTTCTTCCCATTTCATTTCTGTAGGTCTACTGAAAGAAATTTCTTCTTTCTATCTATTTTATCCTTTGTATATTTTTGTGTACATACATACATATAATCACGCCTTTATCCCTAATGGGGTAGGCAGAGCGTAAACGACCTAAACAAAGGTCGTTCCGCCACGTCCGACAAAGTTTTAAGGGTTATTTAAGATAGATTTGTTGGTATATTGCTGTAGTGACAGGAAGACAGCCTATAACCTAAATTGCAATATACAGAAATCCTCGGATGCCTTAGCTGGTTTTTACAGCATGCCCGGGAGGAAATGCAACTGGCACATTCTATGTTTATCTCTCGCTCCCAGTCCAGCATGGAAATATGTAATATGTATGAACTTGCGCCATGGTATAATAGTTATATCCCTTCCGCTGGCAGCGCCATTTTGAAAAATTTGGAGCATATGGCATGTCTTGAGCCTGTCGCTCTGCCAGACAGGTTTTCAAATGCCTTGTTCCAACAAAATGCATTAGAATTCGTATTCTATTAGATTTCTATTTAATTTAATTTAATTGATCCATTTTGAAGTTACCTAACTGCTAGTATACAACAACATACTATGTCACGACACTAGAATCAGTTTAAAATACGCGTGAAATATGAAACCTCACCGCGGTCGGCAGCCGTTTGCCAGACGTCAAAAAAACGCGAAAGCCGGCAGCCGGCCTGTCTGTCAGTCTAAGGGATATTATTATATGCCATGGCTTGCGTAGCCACTTTCTGTCTTATCCTGCTGTCACAGGTGTGCTGTATGTAGTCTGTACTGTCGTAATAGTAAAGCAGTGAAAAGCGATCTTATTTATATATCAGGGGCCTATTTTAAAAAAGTGACAATGACAGTTCGACGTACATTGCATAGTTAACTTGCCGACATGATACAAGGTTATCAGCTCCGCAGTGTACATCGAATTGTCACTGTCAAATAGTCATTGTTTAATTAAACAGGCCCCAGGTGACGAAAAAATATCAAATTAATTCTGCTGAGATGAAAAAGTCAAGTGTTGCCATTGAATAAATACCGTCTCGGACTGTGTCTTCAAGGGCGGCATTTTGATCGGCGTCTGATCATCATGAAACAAATAAAACAATTGAACAATTTTCAGGGAATAAGGGATATTGTGATAATAAAGGTTGTAAGGGCTTCTTCCCGCAATCTGATAGGCTCAGTCAACAAAACTGAACAACTTTAGTTAACAGTTAACAACGTTAGAAAAAATTTAGGACATGAACTTTGTTGGCTTCCTCATTCAAATTATAAGATTGAATATTGGTATGATTGAGATTGTTGGTATTGTTTCTTGCCATTTCATTTCTGTAGGTCTACTGAAAGAAATTTATTCTTTCTATCTTTTTTATCCTTTGTATATTTCTGTGTACATACATACATATATCAATCAATCAATCAATAATTCTTTATTTGCATAAACATGGTATATAAAGATGTACATTTTTGAGTAGTGCTTACATGTTTAGCTGACTTATAATTAGCATGCAAATTGAAAATATTAAGAAGTTAACAAAATTACAAATATAATAATCATTATTTTATGTCACGTCATATCTATCATAAGAATATACCTGAGTCACTAAATTAATTATTTATCAATTCATTGATGTCATAGTAGCATTTTTCACTAAGCCATTCATATAATTTAATTCTAAATAATCTACTATTTAAACATTTGAAAGTGTTCGGTATTTTATTGAAGATCCTGACCTATGCAACTTTTGTCATATTTCATGACTCGTGGAGTATTTTGAAATGCAAGTAAATCAGGATGTCGTACAGCTCTGGGATTTCTATCGCATGACTTTTGAAATTCCGTTTCCATTCCGCGTCCTAACACAGTAGAGATAGCACGTACATACATTTTTTCTATAGTCGTTAATTATTGCTACCCCCAGTATGAGTACTAAGTGTTGTGTTTGCAAGAAGGCTGTGACGAAGAAATCTCCAGCACTCACGTGCAGCAAGTGTGATGCAATCGTCCACGAAAGAGCGGAGTGCAGTGGCCTTAATAGCAAGCAGCGAGCCGCTCTCCACGCCGCATCATCAACACTCGAGTGGGTGTGCAGTGCCTGTCATCACGCATCCAGCAGGAGAACGTCGTTCCTTAATAACGATGACGACGACGATGATGATGATGTCGAAACCGGGATTCAAAAAGGCATTGGAACTCTAATTGATAATCTCGAACTACACAGAAAAATCTCAACTGAAGTAGAAAAAATCGTAAAACGTGAACTTGCAGCGATTGTCACATCGGTTCAATATGCCAGTGATAAAATTGATGAATTTGAAAATGTGATTAAATCAAATACTGAGAAAATTAAGAATTTGGAACGAAAACATACCGCGCTCAAAAACGAGAATACCTACCCACCTAAATACAAAAATTGAAGCAACGCATGGAAGCAGTCGAGCAAGCATCTTTAGTAAACTACATCGAAATAGCAGGTATACCTGTCCAAGATAACGAAAATATAGAAAAGATTGTTCAAAATATAGGAATTGCCTTGCAGGTAATCGACCAAAACAACGTCAGTCTAATGGTGCTCGCGGCTAGACGCTTACCGGCCCGTAAAGGAAGATCTGGTCCAATCCTTGTGCAGTTACAGAATGAATGTAATAAGCTGAAATGGGTTAACGCGGGACGTAATGCAGGGCTGGACCTCGGCAGCGTGCTGTCGCAGCTCAAAGGAGTAGACGCGGGAGCTGAACTGATCTACATTCGCGAAGTCTTAACTGCCCGAACCAAATACCTACTTGCTAAAACAAAAGAGCAACTTAAAGACTTCAATAAATATAAGTATGTATGGTGTAAGTTTGGTAAAGTATTTGCCAGGCAATCCGAAAATTCTAAAATATTTTGGATCAGGAACGAGCGTGATATAAATGCACTAACTGACTGAGCGCCCTAACACTAACGTCTGTGTATTATCTTTCTTTCAATTATTTATTTATAGATAATATTTCTAATGAAGTAGTTGAAATCTATAATTGTACGGATATAAAGAAGTTTTTATCAACCACAAATAATCTTGTTTGTATTTATATTAACATAAATTCACTTTTAAAAAACTTTACTCGATTGGAGCAAATAGTGTATTCTTATGTAAATAATGCTATAGACATAATAGTGGTAACTGAGGCGAATATATCCAGTGAAATAAGTTGCTTGTTTGAGTTGCAGGGCTATAATATGAACACACAGCTACGACGAAATCGTAAAGGAGGGGGGGAGGGGTATTGTGATATACATTCATAAAAAAACATAAATTTGCCGTAGCAAAATCAACTACAGTACATTTTGAATGCCTCGTAGGTACTTTAACAACACCCTCCGACTACAAACTGGATCTGTGTGTCGTATATAGACCTCCAATAACGATCAAACACTCTTTCGTAACTGAACTTGAACGCACACTTAACTTCTCACGTAATAATGACCTAATTGTACTAGGAGATATGAATGTTAATCTTAAATCTTCCGATTCTGTAACAAAAGCATACATGAATGCAATGAGCGCGAACGGTCTTATAAGCGGTATAGCGGATTACACTAGAGTCGAAATTCGTAAAGACATTATAACAAAAACTTGTATAGATCACATTTTTGTTCGCTCCCGCTTGCAAGACACGTACTGTGGGGCGCTTTGCACTAAACTGGCCGATCACAGAATGACTGCGGTAGCGTTAACTGGATTAGTCCATATACAGGTTGCTCCAATTTACGTACAAAAGATAAATAATTAAACATTAAAACGTGAACTAGAGGCAATTGATTGGGATGCCCACAAAAGTCTGAATTGTCCTTTGGCTTTGCATCAGTTTATCAATAATAATATTTTGAAAAGCTATAAAAAGGCTACTCATACCCAAAGATTAAGCATTTCAAAACGTAATAAATTACCTTGGGTTTACGGACGAGTTGCAAGGGAATGTGAAAAAAGAGATTTATTATTTTTAGACTGGCTTAGATAAAAAGAAACGCAATAAAACGATTAGAATATAATAAACAACGGAATAAAACAAACAAAATCGTAGAAAAAAACAGAAATAACTTTTTAAAAGATAAAATTTTAAAGTATACTGGTGATATAAGAAAATTGTGGCAAATACTAAATCAAATGTCGGGCAAAATTGTAAAATCAATCGATGAGGCTATAGTTGAGGCGTTCCAATCAATTGGCTCAAACTCTCAAATTGCGGAAATGTTTGCCCATACCTTCCGGAAAGGCGTTCAAGATATAATACCTAAGTGTTCTACTAACTTACTTGACAGTAAAACGTACAAAATGGCGCTGGACAGAACAATGTTATTCAAAAAAGCTACAACTAAGAACATAAAAACTATTATTATTAAATTAATAATAAATATAATAAAGCACCCGGAATTGTCGGTATAAGAAGCGTTGACCTTAAAGGGATATCAGACAAAATCTCATCATCAATAACCAGACAAGTATCATCGATGATACTTGTCTGGTTATTGCCGATAGGGACCTCAAAACGGCTGAACAGAAATTGCAACACGACTTTAACAACATATGTCGGTGGTCACATGATGCTGGCTTAGTGCTCAATGCAGAAAAGACTAAATTAATACATGTTCGATCAACTCAGTGTAGAACCATCAGTGCAATAAAAGTTATTGGACATAATCACGGTTGCTTGCATTCTTTACAATTTTCTGCATGTAAATGTCCGCCGTTACAAGAGGTAAATGAACAAAAATACCTCTGTCTCTTATTGGACAATAACTTTAATTGGAATGCTCATGTGGATTTGGTCTGCGTCAAACTGCGAGCTATCTTGGCAAAATTTTATATTCTTCGTAACAGAATTCCTTTTTCAGTAATAATATCAATGTACACTGCTTTGGCACAGTGTCATATTGTAGGGGCTAAGTAGCTATGGTAGAACTTTTAAAACTTACTTAGACCAAATCTACAACCTCCAGTTAAGAATGCTTAAATTGATTTTTCCGCTAAATGTGAAGACGAAAGCCAAGGATGACCTTGAATTATTTGAATTTTGCAAGGTATTACCAGTTCATACTCTTTTTAAATTGCAGATTCTAAAAGAAAATTACTTTAGATCAGACCTACAACATCCCATTAGTCATTCTAAAATAACTACGCAGGTAACTAAAAAACTGTTAATTACACCAAAATTTCGCAATTTTTACGGTAAACGAACAACTGAGTATATAATACCTACTCTTTTAAATCTTATACCTAGAGAAACACGCGACAAAATTACTACGTCAAACATTTGCTACATTTTTAAAAAAGATTTGCCAATTTTGTTATCAAAAAACAAAATTTAAATAGTTTTACTCGTTTTATTTTATAAGAAGATTAGGAGCATCCTGTATAACTGAGTTAGCAAACCGGTTTTGGCCGGCGCGGTCGCCCGGTGCCACAGCCGATTATCTGCGTGTTTACGCTAATATACTTAGTTATTATCTTCATTGCAGGTACTTTTAATTATGACTCTATTAATTACAGGGTAACTGAATCCTCAACAGCCTAGTATTTTATCAATATAACCTAATCGTATGAAATTAAAAGAAAATTGTATGTTAATCTATGTTTTTCATATAGTATTACAAAAATTGTAGTTAAGTTTATTTTGTTTTAAATGTAAGCGGATAATGACATCGAGACAAACTTTATTAAGGTTTAGCGATGTCATTTAACTTGTTAAATTGTGTTAAGTAAATGATGATAATAATAAAAATAAAAAAAACACATGTTTTTTTATAAACATTCCCATTTCGAAAATGTAAAGCGAAGGAAGAGGCAATATACCAAGTGTTTTAAAAAATGGTTTACGGTTGCTCTTATGCATTTTTTTTTGGGCAATAAAGACTTTTTGTCGGTCTGTACTGTATCCCCAAATTATCAGACCGTAACGCAATACTGACTCTACATACGCGTGATATGCAATAATTGCAGTGTTTATGTTTGTCACTTTTCTAACGTGCTTTAGTGCATAAACAAATTTATTTATTCTGCTGGTCAATTTTCTACTTGTACTTTCTAATAAGTGCTCGTCCAGTATAACATCAAGGAATTTAGTTTGTGCTACTTCTTTTAACCTGGAAGAATCATAAGTTATGTCCAAAATAAAATTAAAAATAGGATTATAACATTTAATTAATTGTATATAATTCGTTTTAGAAAGATTAATTTTAAGATTATTAGTATCCAGCCAGTCAATAATTAAATTAATTGTATTATTTATTTCAGTCTCATGATACTTAACACTATTCTTTTTTTTATCTGTCGTTACTATTATGGCAATGACATCAGCGAATAACATACATTTGTGATTTATAATGTCAGTTATATTGTTTATGTAAAGTAGGAAGAGAATCAGCCCAAGGACGCTTCCTTGGGCTGATTCTATAAATATCTGTATCTGTTAAAATTGGGCTCCGATGCGTAGTTTTTTAGATCTCTATTTTCATCTATCCTTGTGATTGTAACATATTGTTTTCGGTTTTTCAGGTATGTAGAGATCCAATTTAAGGTAGGGCCTCTTATTCCAACTGAATCTAGTTTATTTAGTAAGAAGTCATGACAAACGAAATCAAAAGCTTTTGTCAAATCAATAAATATTCCTGTTACATATTTATTAGCATTCAAATTAGTCACAAAGGATTGCATCAGAGAAAACATTGCAAGAGTTGTCGATTTATTTTTTGAAATCCGTATTGGTCACGATTTATAACATTAAATTTATTTAGATATCCTGTAAGTCTAATAAGCATACATTTTTCAAATACCTTGGACCAGACTGGAATCAAGGTTATTGGCCTATAGTTAGCCATGTCACTCTTATTTCCTTTTTTATGCAGTGGTTTCACGATGGATAATTTAAGAGTTTCAGGAAAAGTTCCCGAAACAAAAGAAAGATTTATGAGATGAGTTAATATTGGCAAAATCACGTCAACACAGGATTTGATAATTATTGTATTTATTTCATCATAACCTTATTTATTTCATCATAACCTTCAGAATTTGTACTTTTTAAAGACATGACCGCTATTCTGACTTGCTTCAGACATGGGAATTAGAAACATAGTTTTTGTAACTCTACGAGTGTTTGAAATGTCATGGGGTATTTGATTAGGTTTAATATTAGTTGTGTTAATAAAATACTTGTTGAATGAGGTGGCAATGTCAATAGGATTCGATACGAGAATGTCATTAATTTTCATTTCTTTGATATTATCAATAAATAGTTTAGATGTATTAATTTCGTTATTTATAACTGTCCAAGAGGCAAGGCATTTATTTTTACTGTTAGATATATATTTAATATTTTCTTTTTTCCTGCATTTAAAAATAATTGATTTTAGGATTTTGGAATATGTCAAGAAGTTGGTTTTATTTACTGTTGACCTATTCGAATAGTACTGTAAGCGTAACATTCGTTTTGTTTTACAGCTCTTTTTGATCCCTTTGCTTGACCAGTACTGTTTTGTTTTACCAAAGTTTTTAACTTTTATTTTTATTTTTGGAAAGCACAATTTATAAAACAGAACAACAAATCATGAAAGTTAGAGAAGGCCGTATTTAGGTCATTTTCTTGGTAAATATCTAGCCAGGAAAAGCTTTCTAAGCAGTTACGAAATTTACTGATATTTTCTGCGCTATAGTCTCTTTTATAAATTATGTGTGACTCTGGTATCATTATTTTAAATTGTAGAGGAAACCTCAATATTTGTGCCGTGTCATGGTCTGACAGACCTAATGGCAAGACAGTGGCAGTAGCGTCCTCAATATTACTCAATATGTGGTCTATGCAGCCTTGTTGTCTAGTAGGGACATTTATATGAATTTTTAAGTTGTAATTTTGAGCTGAATTTTTTAAGTACAAAGCAATTTTACCTCCTTTCCGTGGATCAATATTAAAGTCACCTACTACAACTATCTTTGTTTTTACCCCATATAAATTATTAAGTTTATGTAGTAGCGCACTTAGGTTTCTTAAAAATATGTTGGGGTCTGAACTTGGTGTTCTATAAACACCTATCACAACTAATTTACAAGTTTGAATTTCAATGCCACATACCTCGAAAACTTTCTGCTTACTCAGACTTTTTATAAAGATTAATTCTTTGCAAGGTAAGCCGCTTTTTACCAGAATACAAACTCCACCTCGTTTTTTTCCTCTACAAAAGTAAGCTCTATTGACAAAACCATTCATTTTGAAGCACATTGTAGAGGCTTCTGTAAGAAAAGTCTCTGTCAAGCATATAACATCTGGAAAATTATTCTCTTTTTTTAATTCTTGTAGAGTTAGTTCCAATATTTCCTGCTTTGCCATTGCACTGGCCATATTTTGATGGAATATATTAAACACACAATTTTTTTCATGCTTTTTGTTTTTCACGAAAAAACTTTGTTTTATCAATGCGGTTAAAGTAAAAAGGAAAAGTTCCTTTTTTAGTTTCCATTTTAGAATCATTAGAATTTTCGGGGACCCTTGTTGCTCGATCATTATTTTTATGCATAAGAGAAAAATAGTAGGGTATTGTGCCCTTAGCGCAATTCTTACTTTTACTGACGTTCGTAGAATTGATTCCTTGACTTGGTATGTTGCGACTTATAAGTTTTTTTAGTTCTGCAAGTACTTATTTTCGTAGTCAATGCAATCAATTTTATAGTTAATTAAGTTACACATTAGTCTTAAATTATGTTTATAATGTATGAATGGGCAATTCGAAAACATGTTACAAACATTATTAATACTATTATTAAGCTTTTTTTCATTTAGGTAAGCATTTTGACATACACTTAGTACAAGCACGCTTTTTCCTCGCAATGTTTCCAATATGGTTTGTGGTGGTTAAATGCGATAATGCTGCCTGGGGGTTTCGATCATTTTCTCCAATGCACACGATAAGTTTATCATTTGTCTCAAGTTGAGTATTTTGACAAGTTTTCAATACATCTGAACAAAGTGCTTGAGGTTTGACATCCGCTAACACAGTGTATTTTTCGTATTTGGTGTCCTTTCTCGATTGTAACAAGGCCAACGCAAGTCCCAGACATTGTTGAGTGCTAAATATTAATATTCTCCGGGCTATTTTTGGATGTGATTTTGTGGTATGCTCGTTGTGCTCGTTAGCTTTAGGTGGTTCTATCATATTCTGCTGGGGAGATTGTTTTTGATTTGGAGAATTATCGAGATTCTCTTCGTCTACTAAATCTTCATAATTTTCAGGGCTTGGAGCAGGTTTTTGGATGTTTGATAAGATTTGTGATGTTTTAACCTCTTCTATAATAAAGTTGGGCATAGTTTTATTACTCTTATTTTTCGGTTTCTTCTTATGTATACCAGCTGACAGACAAATCTTTGTGAGATGCTCGAACTTATTTTTGTTATTTTTGTTCTTCCATGCTGGCCTGGGAGCGAGAGAAAAACATAGAATGTGCCAGCTGCATTTCCTCCCGGGTATGCTGTAAAAACCAGCTAAGGGATCCGAGGGCTTCAGTATATTGTAATTTAGGCGATGGGCTGACAACCTGTCACTACAGCAATATACTTACAAATCTATCTTAAATAACCCTCAAAACTTTGTCAGACGTGGCGGAACGACCTTCGTTTGGGTCGTTTACGCTCTGCCTACCCCATTAGGGATAAAGGCGTGATTATATGTATGTATGTATGTATTTTTGTACGCTGTTATTTCATCCTTTAAGTCGCAGTTTTCCGATAGTAACTCTTCTATTTGCTTATCTGCAGATAATAGTTGGCTTTGCATCGACGATACTTGTTCTCGAAGGTGTTCTAACTCAGTATGAATTTTCAAAGTTTTTAGTTCAGGACAGCTCCGCCGCGACGTTTCTTCTCCTCTGTTGGACTCGTCTTCGCTATTGCTGTCTGATTCCAAAGTGCTCATTAGCGAGTCAAATGAATTTTTAGTAGTAACGTTTGCTACAATCTTATTCTTTTTACGATGAGTGATGTGCTCTGATAATGAAGAGTTGTCGATTTTTGATTTTTGCTTATATTTATTGGGTTTTCAGGTGGAGAAAGTGCGTGCGATGAGTCATTTTGATTCTTTGTGGTTGTTATTTCCGAATCTAATCTTATGTCCTGTTGTACGCTTTGATTTATCGGAATATTAGTAATTAATTATAGATGTCAAGTTCTCAGTAGGTGTAGTGTTTCCTGAGGAAACCTTGTCTCTTGGCGTTGAAGCTTGTACCGCATATTTACGTCCTTAAGTTTGTTCAAACATATTTAGTGCGTTCAATTGAATACATTTCCGACATTTCCAGTCATATTTTTTTTTTATTAATTGAAACAAGGTAAAAGATACATTTCAGCAATTAATATGGTAATGGTTTTGGCAAGTCTTGCATAGAAGATATTGTCTTTTTGTAATTTTTAGGTTACATTTTGAGCAAGTAGTGGCTTTGGTGTCCATTTTAACAAGATAACACAGTACCAAGTTAAAACTCAAAGCGCCTTAAGTAAAGTTAGTAAGGAAGTGAGCTCCTCAGTGTTGTTGATGTGTATTTTGCTCTTATTAAACTCACAGGCGTTGCTTTGCGTAAAGCTACAGGCGCTTTACTGCGAAATTGCTCATAATCTATTCGAGGGTTTAAAGTCCAATTCCTTTGTTTATGTGATAAAAGTCGTTAGTGTCGTTACTGTGATTCAAGTGGGATTATTCAAAAATGTTACAGGCTCGTAGATGCACATTCGGTATATTCTGAAGTAAATCACTTAATGCCTCTAATGAGTTAACAATACATGTTACAATCTAAAATTGCCCTCAATTTTTGTCAGACGTGGCGAAAGCGCCTTTTAAGAGGCGTTTAACGCTCTGCCTACCCCGTAAGGGATAAAGGCGTGATTTACGTACGTACGTACGTACGAGTTAATAATAATAGCTTAAAAACACTTCGATAGTCAAATTACCGTGTCCGAAGTTTCACTTTATCACTTATTTACAGTATTATTTACCGTAGAAAAGCGTCACAAACACTAGTACGGGTGATTCATCGCGTCCCGTAATGAAATATAGCACCATATAATCACGCCTTTATCCCTAATGGGTTAGGCAGAGCGTAAACGACCTAAACAAAGGTCGTTTCGCCTCGTCCGACAAAGTTTTAAGGGTTATTTAAGATAGATTTGTAGGTATATTGCTGTAGTGACAGGAAGACAGCCTATCACCTAAATTGCAGTATACAGAAATCCAAGGGTGCCTTAGATGGTTTTTACAGCATGCCCGGGAGGAAATGCAACTGGCACATTCTATGTTTTTCTCTCGCTCCCAGACCAGCATGGAAATATGTAATATGTACGTAGCTAGCGCCATGGTATAATATTTATATCCCTTCCGCTGGCTTCGCCATTTTGAAAAATTTTGAGCATATGGCATGTCTTGAGCCTGTCGCTCTGCCAGCCAGGTTTTCAAATGACTTGTTCCAACAAAATGCATTAGAATTCGTATTCTATTAGATTTCTATTTAATTTAATTGATCCAATTTGAAGTTACCTACCTGCTGAAAAAGTCAAGTGTTGCCATTGAATAAATACCGTCTCGGACTGTGTCATCAAGGGCGGCATTTTTATCGTCGTCTGAACATCATGAAACAAATAAAACAATCGAAACAATTTTCAAGGAATTAGGGATATTGTGATAATAAAGGTTGTAAGGGCTTCTTCCCGCAATCTGATAGGCTCAGTCAACAAAACTGAACAACTTTCAAAAAGAAAAAAATAGGATTTTTTTTAAGCTTCCTCATTCAAATGATAAGATTGAATATTGGTATGTTTGAGATTGTTGGTATTGTTTCTTCCCATTTCATTTCTGTAGGTCTACTGAAAGAAATTTCTTCTTTCTATCTATTTTATCCTTTGTATATTTCTGTGTACATACATACATATAATCACGCCTTTATCCCTAATGGGGTAGGCAGAGCGTAAACGACCTAAACAAAGGTCGTTCCGCCACGGCCGACAAAGTTTTAAGGGTTATTTAAGATAGATTTGTAGGTATATTGCTGTACTGACAGAAAAACAGCCTATCACCTAAATTGCAATATACAGAAATCCTCGGATGCCTTAGCTGGTTTTTACAGCATGCCCGGGAGGAAATGCAACTGGCACATTCTATGTTTATCTCTCGCTCCCAGTCCAGCATCGAAATATGTAATATGTATGTAGCTAGCGTTATGGTATAATAGTTATATCCCTTCCGCTGGCAGCACCATTTTGAAAAAAATCGAGCATATGAGCATGTCTTGAGCCTGTCGGTCTGCCAGACAGGTTTTCAAATTATTATTATTTATTTTATTTTACTTCATATAAAAGATTCTACAGACATCAAATTCTTAGTACCAATAAACCTTAAAAAGGTTTGTCTTGGCACTGCACATTCCTCCTTAATCTAAAAAAAAAACAAAACAAAAAACTTAATTAACTTAAAAAACAACATAACATATTCATATTTTTTAAATACAGCACACTTTTTTTTTTAAATACGACACATACTTAAAATAATAAATAAAATTCAAATATTTTTGCGTAATAATAATAACAATAAAATATAATTTGAGTGGGAGAATAGTTCGCAAACGCAAGTAAATCTAATTGATGAACAACAACTTGTTTACTCCAAGTTCCTGCGCTGGTTAATCCCTTAACAAAGGAAACCGTGCGTCTCTCTTCCACTTGCATCCCATGCGCCCAGCCCACGCCGATAGATAACACAGAAAGAATTTGTATATATAGGATGGTATTTTTACAATAAGATTTGAAAATTATTTGTTTTGAAAAATTATTTTAAATTACGTTTAATATTTTTATGTGTTAAATTTTGTCTGAATTCTAGTGGAAGAGTATTTATTAAACGAGGCACAATGTAATCCGTGGTACGTTTTCCATAGAAATTACGTGCACCGATTGTGTTTACTTTTTTTTGTGTGATTTGCCGAGTCACTTTTAATGCCTTGTTCCAACAAAATGCATTAGAATTCGTATTCTATTAGTGATTCTATTTAATTTAACTGATCCGTTTTAAAGTTACCTAACTGCTAGTATACAAAAATATACTATGTCACGACACTAGAATCAGTTTAAAATACGCGTGAAATATGAAACCTCACCGCGGTCGGCAGCCGTTTGCCAGACGTCAAAAAAACGCAAAAGCCGGCCTGTTTGTCAGTCTAAGGGATATTATTATATGCCATGGCTTGCGTAGCCACTTTCTGTCTTATCCTGCTGTCACAGGTGTGCTGTATGTAGTCTGTACTGTCGTAATATCTATTATTCCCTATTCCCCCTATATCTATATCCCCCTATTCCCCTTCCCCTTGGACCTAGAAAGCGAGTTGACGTGCCGAATAATCTGTATCAGTTTTTAATATAAATAATATTACAAATCTTTATAAAATAAATCCAGTGAAAATAATAGAAGTGCATAACTAGTGAAGAGTATTCAACGCTTTGCGCCGTACCGCCAACAAGTGTCTTCGTGTGAGTGATAACCACAACGGCCCGTGTTGTGTGTGCCCGAACCGGTACGAGAAACTATCGTGTGTGCGTGCGTATACGCAGCTAGCTGATACATCGCAGGAGTAAGATTGACGTACTACTGGCTTATGTTATCCTGGTACTTTAAGAAGTCATTCATACAAGTTGTGTTGTTGTTTTGAGAGTGACGTTGCGCGTATTGCACATTGTGTGAACTACCAGTACAACTCACCTCTAACAACTTATACTATCCTAGTCCAACTCCTACAATTTAAAAGGAACTTATCTGATTCTACAGCTAAATCTAACTTGTGATATTTAAGAACAACAGCGCTTACGTATTTTCGGGATCCTAGTACTAAAAATAAAACTAACAGCCAAATAAACAGTTCTAATTAAATAACGCACTCCAACAAAGAATAAACCTACGAAGGCAAAGGACTCCTTAACGCTTTATAACCAAGGCGTGATGACTGACGGAGGCGGCTGTAGTACTCGTGATATCGCTAGTCATGATCTGTTTCCGAATCTCCATGATTGGATCATGGAGATTCGGAAACAGACCATGATCAGAGTGACATGTACGCGAATGTGACTAAGCGAACTAAGCAGAGAAACCACAAAAGACGTGCCCTTGGAACTCCACCATCAGATGATAGATCGACTAATATGACAGACTTATGTCTGAGATGCGCGGTCTATTTCAATCTGTATCTGATAGTCAAGAAAAACGGTTTGAGGAAATGAAATTTACAATAGAAAGTCAAAACGCGGAGTTGAAAAAGAGTATTGAATTTCTATCGGAAAAATATGATAATATAATTGCTGAAATTGAAGTATTAAAGAGGGATAAAAAGGAAGGCAAGGTTTATGTTAAGCAATTAGAAGATAAAATAGAACAATTGGAGCGACAAATTCGGTCATTCCATCTCCGGGGTACGAGACGCCGGTTGGGATTCCACCCTTATGTTGTCGACATTCCAAGTTTTCGCACAAAGCGGTACGCTTCTACATTTTTAATGCGAACGGCCAAAGTGTGGAACTCCCTGCCTGCGGATCTATTTCCGGAACGTTATAACCTGGGCCTTTTCAAGGCGAGAGTGAACAGGCATTTTCTAGGCAATCATGCTCCATCATAGTCTACATCATCACTTACCATTACGTGAGATGGCGGACAAATGATTGCCTATCAAATATAAAAAAAAAAAAAAAAAAAATCTACCACCCTAGAGATGACAAGTATTCCGATAAAAGAGGGCGAATCTAAAGAAGATTTAATGAAAATTGTTACCGATCTTGGTAGTACATTGAAAGTACCTATTCAAGCCACTGAAATAAAGGACATATTCCGAGTATATAGTAAAAAGTCTGGCAACCCTATCATAGCTGATTTTATGACCGTAACAGTCAAAGTAACCTTACAAACCGCTCTTAAAACGTACAATAAAGATCATAAGAATAACCTCACCACAGCTGACCTACATCTTAAAGATCCAGGAGTGCCGATTTACTTATCAGATAGTCTAACAACGAAAACAAGGAAATTATACTATCATCATCTCCCTAGCCTTATCCCGTATCTCACGGGGTCGGCTTCCTAATCTAGGGGATTGAACGAGGGTACTGGTTTTTACACAGAGCGACTGCCATCTGACCTCCGCAACCCAGAAGGGAAACCAGACCCAATCCTAGATTAGGTCAGAGTTTTCAAGCCGCCAATGCTTAGCACTGGCCTCTGATATGGCTTAACGACTAATATCTACGGTATTAAACGATATTAACCGGGACCAACGGCTTAACGTGCCTTCCGAAGCGAAATTATACTATCTAGCCCGTAATTTCAAGACCCAACACGGATTTAAATACTGCTGGACCGCACACGGCAAAGAATGTTCTTACGTCAAAGCGAGGGAACGCCGAAAATCCGCATCGATGAGGAAGACGATCTCATAAGTATTAAGAAGGATTGACTAAATATGCTTGATACCTGCAACACCCTTTGTTTAATATTTTTTATTATTTTTTATTTTTGTTTTTCTTTATGTTTTTTCTCATTTGTTTGCTATTTACAATAAGATATATTGTATTCCATACTCAACTAAAAACACACATTTCAAAGACATTATACAAACAAACACACGCATATACATCTTCATATCACCAAACATACGCAAAGACACCTGTGCTTTATATACCATACACACAAATATATTATTTACTTTACAAACATTATTACGACATAACTAGTGAGACCCTAACTTTCATAATCCAAAATGCAATCCAATAATATAGAAGAAATAGACAGCAAAATTGATAACTCTTGTACATTAGTAGCCGACTCTTCCGATTTTAAACCATTACTAATGAAAATGAAATTTGACAAACCATTATCCGTACTCACTCTTAATATTTGCAGTATCCACCGAAACCTAGACTAATTTTTAGTTTTCGTAGAAAGTCTGGAGATTCCAATTGACGTGCTGGACAAGCGAACTAAAGGAACCACCACCCATCACTAATTACAGGGTATTTTATACTAAAAGAACACTAAACCAGAATGATGGCGTAGTAGCCTACGTACGTAACGAATTAAAAGTTTCCGCATATGAAGAGCATACAGACGAAGGCAACTGTTTGGTTCTAGATATTAATGATAACTTTCATGTTGTATGTTCATACAGATCACCATGTTTCCATAACCCTGATAAATTTGTAGATTCCCTCAACAATGTTATTAGCAAAATCAATTCACCTAATATTCTACTTACTGGAGATTTAAATATCAATATTTTACCTGGACAAATTAACAGGAAATCCCTTAACTATTTATCGCAATTGGCATTTTATGGACTCCTTCCGGCAGTACACAAACCTACTAGAAAAGGAACATGTATTGATCATTTTATACTTAAGACACGCCAGCAATGGAAATCTGTAATTTTTAACAAAATAATATACCATTTACCCATACTTATATTTATAGACAAGACAAATACAGCTAAATATAATTCTAATACCTACACAAAAGTTAAAATAGACTATAGTGCATTACGGCAATCACTAGCTCTTGTAAATTGGAGTGAATATTGCTTGATTAACGATCCAAATCAGGCAGCTGATAGTTTAATTAATAAAATACAAACAACTATAAAAGCCCATACAATAACCTTAAAAATGTCATGCAGGAAAAAGCCCTGCAAACCGTGGATTACAGTCGGTGTTGTAAAATCTATTCGGACTAGAAATAAAATACACAAAAAAATAAGCAAACATCCTAATGACTCTATTCTTAAGGAACACTATAAAATATACCGTAATTTATGCAATAACCTTATTAAAACACTAAAAAAACAATATTATGACGCAAAGTTCAACTTATGTTCCGGTGATAACAAAGTAACGTGGGGTCTGACAAAAGAAATAGGCAATCTTGATATTAAAAAAGAACCAGCCGAACGTCTTCTTAGTATAAAACCAGAAGTTATAGAATCTCTTGATGAAGTGAACACGTTCTTTACTGGCGTGGGGTCGACTCTCGCGAACAAAATTCTTCATAAACTTAACACAACCCGATCAAAACTTGCTGACTTATCAAAATCAAATGAAACTCCTTGCAACTCATTCTATCTGACACCCGTTAGTTCAGCTGAAGTAATTAAAATTATTGGACAACTGAAACAAAGCAATGCAACTGGATGGGATAATATCACTACTAAAGTATTTAAAGATTGTAGATATATATTAGCAGAACCCATAACTCACCTCTGCAACTTGAGGTTTTCTTCGGGCATATTCCCTACAGTATTTAAATCAGCGATAGTTGTTCCAATTTATAAATCAGGGGATAAATCAGCCCCCTCGAACTATAGGCCCATTTCGCTCCTAACTATTTTGTCAAAAGTTTTGGAGAAATTAATGAACAAAAGACTTGTTGCCTACTTGGAATCAACGAATCTACTCTCGGATAACCAATATGGTTTTCGAAGTGGTAGATCTACTCATGACGCAGTTCTTAAAGTTACATCCAAAATAGTTAACTGTCTAGATAAGGGTCAGAGGTATTTGGGGGTCTTCTTAGACCTTCAAAAAGCTTTTGACACTGTTTCGGTTTCAATATTACTATCTCGCTTGGAGAACTGTGGCATTAGGGGAATAGCACTTTGTTGGTTCCAACATTATCTGACTGACCGAAACCAGAGGACGAAAATTGATATGCATATAAGTAACTCCAGCAAGTGCATATACGGCGTACCTCAAGGAAGCACCCTTGGTCCATCATTATTTCTGGTATATATTAACGATCTTTGCTCTAAAACTTTTGACAAAACTGATATAATGATGTTTGCTGATGATACAGTTCTTCTCTTTCGAGAAGACAGTCGGGATAAAGTATTTGAACTAGCAGAAAAGGAACTGAAAGAAATTACTACTTGGTTGAAATGTAGTCTTCTCTCTTTGAACACAGATAAAACGAAATACCTTACTTTTTGTAAAACTAATGCAACTTCACCAAACGATTCACTCAGTTTAAAAATACACACGTTTCCCTGCAATAGACAAAATATAAATCGAACCACGTGTAGTTGTTCCATACTGCAAAAAGTGGAAAGCATTAAATACTTGGGGGTTACATTGGATACTTGGATTGGATTGGGTTACATAGGCTTACTTTATTAGCACAGACATCCGCATTATGCTTTGCGATGCTCTGGTATTATCGAAATTAAATTACTGCATCACTGTTTACGGACCATGTCTCCTTGCCAGAACTCATAGTAACATTCAGCGAGTACAAAATGCATGTGCCAGATATAGTTTCAATATCCCACCCCGGACTCACGTAACACCATATTTACGGAATTCAAAGATGCTTAAAATGGCCGAGCGACAGAAACTTTTCTTGGCAACTCTCATGTTTGGAGTGATAAAAAACAAAGTACCTGATTACCTATACCAGAAACTAAGTTGGCGCTCCTCTCGTAATAACGACCGAATCCGGACCTGTGTCCCGCCACTGCTCATTCCCCGTCATCGAACTGCTGTTCTTCGCTCCAGTTTCAGATACAACGCTGCCAAGGTATGGAACAATATACCGCCACTAATAAGAAATATACCCACATTAAGTGCCTTTAAAAATAAATATAAAGCTTACCTTACTGATGGCGTTATAAGAAACGAGGCGTGTATCTGAGTCTGTAGTACGAGATTTTTTTTTATTTAATGCAGACCGTCCTGCCACCGACATTAAATACACTATTTATGTATTCTATAGGTAGGTACACATACATTGTTTTATATAACATTATCTAATTTATGTAAGTATATAATATGTACTATAGTATGTGAATATAACTATGATATTATTATTGTTTACTCATGATTATGTATGTAAATTTATATCCATCTACTCAAATTGTTATTTTATTACTATCTATGTATCTCCTCTAAGGTATTACGATATTAAAATATATTAGGTAGGTACATGATCACGTGACGTCATTCTCCGTAGCGATGCCGACCGGTTGTCACCACGTGGTGCTGGCAGAATACCAGCGTCGTGGCTTCTGCTGCGACTTATGCTTAGTCAGCTCCTTTTCTCTGGCGCAGTACATAGCATAACAGTTGTAGTAATGGTTATACGTTGTTTACATGTTTCAGACGTTGTTGTAATTAATAGTGTTACCTGTTTTAAGATATTTTGTATACTGTTCTATGATTATGTTGTGTTTTGTACTGTGAACCGGAGAATAAAGTGTTTTCTATTCTATTCTACTTGGGAGGCACAAATACTTACCGTGTCAAATCGAATAAGGAGACTAATATATGTGTTCAAACAGTTGAGAGACAATATTGACACTAATCTGGTACTGCGAATATACAAGGCCCTAGCAGAATGTATACTATCCTACTGTATTAGTTCATGGGGAGGTGCTGCTAAATCTTACCTCATAACTGTGGAGAGGGCCCAGCGGGCTCTTTTAAAAGTTATAAAACGACTTCCTTACAGACATCCTACTGATGACTTGTATAAAACTTGTAAAGTCCTCACTATAAGGAAGTTATATATTTTACAGGCCTTACAAAGATATCACCGTTTCACTATTCCTACAATACCTGATAGCAAAAAGAGACTGAATATTGTTCCAAAGCCTAAACGTAATAGCCAGTTTGCTGAACGACATTATGAATACAATGCGCCACTATTATACAATAAACTATTAATTAACAAAGATAATATTAAACAGCTGAATAAATATGAGTTCAAAAAATATGTACTACAATGGTTAGATAATTATAATTATGACGGTATCGAAAATAGCTACTATGCACACAAGCACGCAGTTAAGATAACTATGAATACATGCACACACACACACACAATAATTATTTCTAAGAGGTAAAAAAAAAAACTGTAAATATTATGTTTGGTCGTCGAAATTGTGGGGCCTGGCGATCCGTCACACAGTTTATACTAGCTCGGACACCAGGCTCTCACACTCTTAAGTAACCACTGTTGTTAAAATACATAGTAGTTAAGTTCATGTTAAGAATGTGAGAGCAAATAAATACATTTTATTATTATTAATAGGAAAGCAGTGAAAAGCGATCTTTTTTATATATCAGGGGCCTATTTAAAAAAAGTGACAATGACAGTTCGACGTACATTGCATAGTTAACTTGCCGATAAGATACAAGGAAGGTTATCAGCTACGCAGTGTACATCGAATTGTCACTGTCAAATAGTCATTGTTTTATTAAACAGGCCCCAGGTGACAAAAAAATATCAAATTAATTCTGCTGAGATGAAAAAGTCAAGTGTTGCCATTGAATAAATACCGTCTCGGACTGTGTCATCAAGGGCGGCATTTTGGTCGGCGTCTGATCATCATGAAACAAATAAAACAATCGAACAATTTTCCAGGAATTAGGGATATTGTGATAATAAAGGTTGTAAGGGCTTCATCCTGCAATCTGATAGGCTCAGTCAACAAAACTGAACAACTTTCAAAAAGAAAAAATTAGGAAATGATTTTTTTTTGGCTTCCTCATTCAAATGATAAGATTGAATTTTAGTATTGTTTCGTATTAGATAACTAGATAGATAGATTGTTGGTATTGTTTCTTGCCATTTCATTTCTGTAGATCTTCTGAAAGAAATTTCTTCTTTCTATATATTTTATCCTTTGTATATTTCTGTGTACATACATACATATAATCACGCCTTTATTCCTAATAGTGTAGGCAGAGCGTAAACGACCTAAACAAAGGTCGTTCCGCCACGTCCGACAAAGTTTTAAGGGTTATTTAAGATAGATTTGTAGGTATATTGCTGTAGTGACAGGAAGACAGCCTATCACCTAAATTGTATTATACAGAAATCCTCAGATGCCTTAGCTGGTTTTTACAGCATGCCCGGGAGGAAATGCAACTGGCACATTCTATGTTTATCTCTCGCTCCCAATCCAGCATGGAAATATGTAATATGTATGTAGCTTGCGCCATGGTATAATAGTTATATCCCTTCTGCTGGCAGCGCCATTTTGAAAAATTTCGAGCATATGGCATGTCTTGAGCCTGTCGCTCTGCCAGACAGGTTTTCAAATGCCTTGTTCCAACAAAATGCATTAGAATTCGTATTCTATTAGATTTCTATTTAATTTAATTTAATTTAATTGATCCATTTTGAAGTTACCTAACTGCTAGTTTACAACAACATACTATGTCACGACACTAGAATCAGTTTTAAATACGCGTAAATATGAAACCTCACCGCGGTCGGCAGCCGTTTGCCAGACGTCAAAAAAACGCGAAAGCCGGCAGCCGGCCTGTCTGTCAGTCTAAGGGATATTATTATATGCCATGGCTTGCGTAGCCACTTTCTGTCTTATCCTGCTGTCACAGGTGTGCTGTATGTAGTCTGTACTGTCTTAATAGTAAAGCAGTGAAAAGCGATCTTATTTATATATCAGGGGCCTATTTAAAAAAAAGTGACAATGACAGTTCGACGTACATTGCATAGTTTACTTGCCGACATGATACAAGGAAGGTTATCAGCTCCGCAGTGTACATCGAATTGTCACTGTCAAATAGTCATTGTTTTTATTAAACAGGCCGGTGACGAAAAAACATCATATTAATGCTGCTAAGATGAAAAAGTCAAGTGTTGCCATTGAATAAATACCGTCTCGGACTGTGTCATCAAGGGCGGCATTTTGATCGGCGTCTGAACATCATGAAACAAATAAAACAATCGAACAATTTTCAAGGAATTAGGGATATTGTGATAATAAAGGTTGTAAGAGCTTCTTCCCGCAATCTGATAGGCTCAGTCAACAAAACTGAACAACTTTCAAAAAGAAAAAAAATAGGAAATGAATTTTCTTTGGCTTCCTCATTCAAATGATAAGATTGAATATTGGTATGATTGAGATTGTTGGTATTGTTTCTTCCCATTTCATTTCTGTAGGTCTACTGAAAGAAATTTCTTCTTTCTATCTATTTTATCCTTTGTATATTTTTGTGTACATACATACATATAATCACGCCTTTATCCCTAATGGGGTAGGCAGAGCGTAAACGACCTAAACAAAGGTCGTTCCGCCACGTCCGACAAAGTTTTAAGGGTTATTTAAGATAGATTTGTTGGTATATTGCTGTAGTGACAGGAAGACAGCCTATAACCTAAATTGCAATATACAGAAATCCTCGGATGCCTTAGCTGGTTTTTACAGCATGCCCGGGAGGAAATGCAACTGGCACATTCTATGTTTATCTCTCGCTCCCAGTCCAGCATGGAAATATGTAATATGTATGAACTTGCGCCATGGTATAATAGTTATATCCCTTCCGCTGGCAGCGCCATTTTGAAAAATTTCGAGCATATGGCATGTCTTGAGCCTGTCGCTCTGCCAGCCAGGTTTTCAAATGCCTTGTTCCAACAAAATGCATTAGAATTCGTATTCTATTACATTTCTATTTAATTTAATTGATCCATTTTCAAAAAAACGCGAAAGCCGGCAGCCGGCCTGTCTGTCAGTCTAAGGGATATTATTATATGCCATGGCTTGCGTAGCCACTTTCTGTCTTATCCTGCTGTCACAGGTGTGCTGTATGTAGTCTGTACTGTCGTAATAGTAAAGAAGTGAAAAGCGATCTTATTTATATATCAGGGGCCTATTTTATAAAAGTGACAATGGCAGTTCGACGTACATTGCATAGTTTACTTGCCGACATGATACAAGGAAGGTTATCAGTTACGCAGTGTACATCGAATTGTCACTGTCAAATAGTCATTATTTTATTAAACAGGCCCCAGGTGACGAAAAAATATAAAATTAATTCTGCTGAGATGAAAAAGTCAAGTGTTGCCATTGAATAAATACCGTCTCGGACTGTGTCATCAAGGGCGGCATTTTGATCGGCGTCTGATCATCATGAAACAAATAAAACAATCGAATAATTTTCAAGAAATTAGGGATATTGTGATAATAAAGGTTGTAAGGGCTTCTTCCCGCAATCTGATAGGCTCAGTCAACAAAACTGAACAACTTCCAAAAAGAAAAAATTAGGTAATAATTTTTTTTTGGCTTCCTCATTCAAATGATAAGATTGAATATTGGTATGATTGAGATTGTTGGTATTGTTTCTTGCCATTTCATTTCTGTAGGTCTACTGAAAGAAATTTCTTCTTTCTATCTATTTTATCCTTTGTATATTTCTGTGTACATACATACATATAATCACGCCTTTATCCCTAATGGGGTAGGCAGAGCGTAAACGACCTAAACAAAGGTCGTTCCGCCACGTCTGACAAAGTTTTGAGGGATATTTAAGATATATTTGTAGGTATATTGCTGTAGTGACAGGTTGTCAGCCCATCGCTTAAATTACAATATACTGAAACCCTCGGATCCCTTAGCTGGTTTTTACAGCATGCCCGGGAGGAAATGCAGCCGGCACATTCTATGTTCTCTCGCTCCCAGGCCAGCATGGAAGATACAATACATTTTTAAATAAATGAGTTGGTTTTTGGGGAAGTCTATTTATTTTATATTACCTGTAGTATTTTATTTTGGTAAAAGTTGTTCAGCTTTGTTGACTCAGCAGAGCAATCCCTATCGGTTTGTAGAAAGCTGTCCCTTACACCCTTTATTTATAACGAAACATTTACCTTTTCAAATGGAATAGGAGACAAAGGCTTCTTGATGTTGTCAGGATGAGCTCTCTCCCACAGTTTTCTGAAAGTAAATTATTGTTTTTAAAAACAAGAATGGCAGAGCAAATATCACATAAAAATCGTACAATGTATTGCTGTAAAAATATTACAAAGAGGACATTTGGAAAAAACACATTTACGAAATTACATTAATTTCTTCCATGCTGGCCTCGGAGCGAGAGAAAAACATAGAATGTGCCAGCTGCATTTCCTGCAGGACATGCTGTAAAAGCCAGCTAAGAGATCCGAGTGTTTTAGTATATTATAATTTAGGCGATGGGCTGATAACTTGGACGAATAATCCTCTGGACACGTCACCAAACAAAAATATATGAGAACTCGTTCAACCAAAATTAGGGGGGAGGGAGGTATGACAGATAATACCCGAACATATTTAAAAAGTACGCGCCTCCTAAGATATTTGTTTATTTTTGACACTTTTTAAATATTCGGGTTGTATGGCTTTTTTGATCGTGTCATAGATAGTGTTGTACCCTAGTCGATAATCGATAAGGAATGAATGTTGAGTGAATGATGTTTCCTGAATCATAGAAATATGAACACGTGTTTTTATTAAATATTTTTTTAAATAAAAGTAAAGTAAAATTTTCAAATCGAATTATATTTGAATCGAATTATTATTATAATGATTTCTATTCATTGAATTTATACTATTATCTATCTATACACTAAGAAATCTCTAGAGCGGTCTTCTCTGTACTTTGAATATTTTCAAGAAAACATTATTGCAATAGGCATTATAGCGATACCACCAACGCCTATGCAGTAAATTTAAAATATTTATCTGTCTATCTGTCTGTATCCACATGACGCCAAAACTACTGAACCGATTTCGATGGGAGTCTTTTTATTCAACTAAGTGACATTGGACTCAACAAAGGATTCATATATCATACTGCCTTATTTAGGGGGTTGGCAGTTAATGGATTTTGGTTGTATTTCAACCGATTTTGATGCATCTTTTTTTTTTCTAAATATTTTGTAGACTCAAACACAGATTTCATCACGCTACACGTAGCTTAAGTTACGACTTGGGGAAATGAATAAATTGAATTTTGGGTTTTGACTTGGAACTAAATACACATATCTATTATACGTGGCTTCGATTTAAAAAATGTACCTATTCATTTGCATACCATAATAATTAGTCCTCCCACCGATTTTCGGTGATGGCGGCCAATCTCCCAGGGATCGGCCAACTGCACAGGATTCGTTTTTTAGTGCCTAAGTGTTTGCACTACACACAGGTGCACTCTCTGTTCCTTCAATCTCTTATTTTGATGGGACAGATTGACTGACACGACCAGAGATAAATCAGGCACAGGACCAACTATTTACATGCCCATCCGACAGCATGGATCATCTTACTTTTCGGACAATCAGGTGATAACCAAACTAACAACAACCCAAAGTCATTGTCCCCCGCCGGAAATCGAACCCGGGACCTCTGGGTCGAGAGCCCATGGCTCAGGCTGCTAGACCACTGAGGCAGGAGCTTTTTAAAAAAAGAACAGCATAACCAACATTGTTCATGACTACCACGCGTACTAAGTAGGCATAATTAGTTGTAAATGAAAGTAAAAAGTCACGCGACCACAGATGAAGCTTATACCAGTCAACAGATCACAAAATATTAGCGTTGTCCGTTCAAATGTTTATGTTTTTCTTAGACACACTGGTCCCAAAATAAAAAAAATTATACGTTAAGCATTGTCGGATCGACGGTTAACGGATCAGGCTGATTTTTTTTTTGTAGACAGCTGATGCAATTACAAAGCACTTTACAATAATTATTATTTTTTTGTATGAAAGAAATCATAATTTTGACATTTTCTTCCAAGATTAAAACGTATTCAAAATAAATCATAGCACAGCTTATAGAGGGACTCTTGTCGTATATTTTTGTCATAGACACTCAACTGCGCTTTTTGCGCCTTTAGGAGCTACAGGCACTTTATTTGTTTTGGTCAGCGGATGAGGCTGATTTGTTTTGTAGACAACTGATGCAATTACAAGTAACTTTTATGGATTTTGTTTTTTTCAAATATGCCTTATCTTCACAGTTTTTTTTTTATATGGATGAAATCATAAACTTGTCATTTTCTTGCAAGATTCAAACGTATTCAAAATAAATCATAGCACAGCTTATAGAGGGACTCTTGTCGTACATTTTTGTCATAGACACTCAACTGCGCTTTTTGCGCCTTTAGGAGCTACAGGCACTTTATTTTTTGTTGGTCAGCGGATGAGGCTGATTTTATTGTAGACAGCTGATGCAATTACAAGTAACTTTTATGGATTTCGTTTTTTTTCAAATATGCCTTATCAACACAGAAAAAAAAATGAATTATTTTTTGTATGGACGAAATCATAAACTTGTCATTTTCTTGCAAGATTCAAACGTATTCAAAATAAATCATAGCACAGCTTATAAAGGGAATCTTGTCGTACATTTTTGTCATAGACACTCTACTGCGCTTTTTGCGCCTTTAGGAGCTACAGGCACTTTATTTTTTTTGGTCAGCGGATGAGGCCGTTTTTTTTGTAGACAACTGATGCAATTACAAGTAACTTTCATGGATTTAATTTTTCCAAATATGCCTTATCTACACGAAAAAAATATGAATTATTTTTTGTATGGACAAAATCATAAACTTGTCATTTTCTTGCAAAATTCAAACGTATTCAAAATAAATCATAGCACAGCTTATAGATGGACTCTTGTCGTACATTTTTGTCATAGGCACTCAACTGCGCTTTTTGCGCCTTTAGGAGCTACAGGTACTTTAATTTCATATGTTTGGTATAATTCATTTTCAAGTATTTCATATGGATTTAAATAAATATTGTTAAGGATAGACAAATAATAATGTTTTCTTAACTGACAAGTAGAGTAAATCTTACTAATGTCTTATTCTTTTAAAAAAAACCTTTTTAAATTATATACATTACATTATATTTCTTCCATGCTGGACTGGGAGCTAGAGAAAAACATAGAATATGCGAGCTGCATATCCTCCCGGGCATGCTGTAAAAACCAGCTAAGGGATCTGAGGGTTTTAGTATATTGCAATTTAGGCGATGGACTAACAACCTGTCACTACAGCAATATACGTACAAATCCATCTTGAATAACCCTCAAAACTTTGTCAGACGTGGCGGAACGACCTTTGTTTAGGTCGTTTACGCTCTGCCTACCCCATTACGGATAAAGGCGTGATTATATGTATGTATGTATGTTAAATTATATACTTAATTAAAGCAGAAATCTTAAAACATGTACGTACAGGTAAATTATTTTATGACTCAACTTGTTTGCAAACATTGTTTGGTAATGACTCATTGTCTAATTACTCCATTACTTGGGATTTGGGATCTATTTGGTCATTTAGCGCTAGCGAATGCTTCGAAAACGCTAAATAAAAAAAAACATATAGATTGCAATTAAAATTTTCCCTTCGTACTTTTACGGACTTCGACAAGTCATATTCAAACTCAAATAAACTAAATATTGGTAATGTATTAACAATGGTGGAAATCTCTAAACCCCACGTGTTTGTACATGTAAATTAATGCGTGAGTACCTGTACGTACCTGTTTTGAGATTACTACTTTAATTTGTTTCATTAAATATAGGATTTTTCTAAATAAGACATAAGTAAGAGTTACTTTACTTGTCAATAAAGGAATCATTATTATGTGTCTATCCTAAACAATATTTATTTAAATCCATATGAAATACTTGAAAATGAATTATACCAAACATAAAAAATTAAAGTACCTGTAGCTCCCAAAGGCGCAAAAATCGCAGTTTAGTGTCTGACAAAAATTTACGACAAGAGTCTCTCTATTAGCTGTGCTATGATTTATGTTGAATACGTTTGAATCTTGAAAAAAAATATGACAAGTTTATGATATCTTCCCTAAAAAAAAAATCATATTTTTTGTGTGTAGATAAGGCATATTTGAAAAAAACAAAATCCATAAACGTTACTTGTAATTGCATCAGCTGTCTACAATAAAATCAGCCTCATCCGCTGACCAAAAAAAATAAAGTGCCTGTAGCTCCTAAAGGCGCAAAAAGCGGACTTGAGTGTCTATGACAAAAATATACGACAAGATTTCCTCTATAAGCTGTGCTATGATTTATTTTGAATACGTTTGAATCTTGCAAGAAAATGACAAGTTTATGATTTCATCCATATAAAAAAAAAACTGTGAAGATAAGGCATATTTGAAAAAATCAAAATCCATAAAAGTTACTTGTAATTGCATCAGTTGTCTACAAAAAAAATCAGCCTCATCCGCTGACCAAAAAAAATTAAGTGCCTGTAGCTCCTAAAGGCGCAAAAAGCGCAGTTGAGTGTCTATGACAAAAATATACGACAAGAGTCCCTCTATAAGCTGTGCTATGATTTATTTTGAATACGTTTGAATCTTGGAAGAAAATGACAAAATTATGATTTCTTTCATACAAAAAAATTATTATTATTTTTTATCTCTGTAGATTCGGCATATTTGGAAAAAACTAAATCTATAGAAGTGCTTTGTAATTGCATCAGCTGTCTACAAAAAAAAAATCTGCCTAATCCGTTGACCGTCGATCCGAAAATTCTAAATGTCCCATTTTTTTTTTTTGGGACCAGTGTGCGACGATACTGTAAATAATTCCTATCGATATCGTTCATCGATAGTGTTACGTCTCTAGATGAACAAAAATTAATGAACGAATGGGTAAAATACAATTATAATCCGACTCATTAGAGAATGACAACATACTGGTTTACATATATACATATATAAATTACGCCTTTATCCCTTACAGGGTAGGCAGAGCGTTTAACGCCTCGTAAAAGGCGCTTTCGCCACGTCTGACAAAAATTGAGGCCAATTTTAGATTGTAATATGTATTGCTATAGTGACAGGTTGTCAGCCCATCGCCTAAATTACAATACACTGTAATCCTCGAGTCCCTTTTGCTGACTTCAACAGCATGCCCGGGAGGAAGAGCAGCTGGAACATTCTATGTTTTTCTATCTCTCCCAGTCCAGCATGGAAGAAACTGGTTTACATGCATTCAGAATCCTGGATGTTTTATTGGGTCGTATTATTCACTCCTGTCATCGCACATTTTATTCATTTTAGAAGAAAATAACAAGAAATATTGATCTAAAATACAATTACAAATAAAACAAAATGCTGATTCGATTACAATAAGTTTTGCTAAACAAAACAGCATATTTCACCATTTTCAAAGGTATTTTTCCTCCGTGAAATTTGAAGTCACACTGACGTTGGTAGTTTGTTTACTGTGGTCAAAATGCCTACTGTCAGTCTAGAGGGGTAAAGAGTTAAATGTCATAATTGCACGTCCAGAGGTTGTTTCGGCCAAGGCTGATAACCTGTCACTACGTCAATATACCTACAAATCTATGTATGTATCCTGTAGTAAGTTAATTATCACCACAGTGAAACTCATAAAGCAGTGGCTGTAGATGAAATGCTAGTAGCTTGGACGAATAATCCTCTGGACGCGTCACCAAACAAAAATGTATGAGAACGCGTTCAACCAAAACTAGGGGGGAGGGAGGTATGACAGATAATACCCGAACAGATTTAAAAACTACGCGCTTCCTAACATATTTGTTTATTTTTGACACTTTTTAAATATTCGGGTTGTATGTCTTTTTTGATCGTGTCATAGATAGTGTTGTACCCTAGTCGATAATCGATAAAGAATGAATGTTGAGTGAATGATGTTTCCTGAATCATAGAAATATGAACACGTGTTTTTATTAAATTATTTTTGAAATAAAAGTAAAGTAAAATTTTCAAATCGATCACTATTCATTGAATTTATACCATTATCGATCTATACACTAAGAAATCTTTAGAGGGGTCTTGTCTGTACTTTGAATATTTTCATGGAAACATTATTGCAATAGGCATTATAGCGATACCACCAACGCCTATATAATAAATTTTAAATATTTATCTGTCTATCTGTCTGTATCAACATAACGCCAAAACTACTGAATCGACTTCGATGGGAGTCTTTTTATTCAACTAAGTGACATTTGACTCAACAAAGGATACATATATCATACTGCCTTATTTAGGGGGTTGGCAGTTAATTGAATTTTGGTTGTATTTCAACCGATTTTGATGCATCTTTTTTTTTTCATCTAAATATTTTGTAGACTCAAACATAGATTTCATCACGCTACACGTAGCTTAAGTTACGACTTGGGGAAATGAATAAATTGTATTTTGGGTTTTGACTTGGAACTAAATACACATATCTATTAAGCTACGTGGCTTCGATTTAAAAAATGTACTTATTCATTTACATACTATAATAATTAGTCCTCCCACCGATTTTCGGTGATGGCGGCCAATCTCCCAGGAATCGGCCAACTGCACAGGATCCGTTTTTTAGTGCCTAAGTGTTTGCACTACACACAGGTGCACTCTCTGTTCCTTCAATCTCTTATTCTGATGGGACAGATTGACTGACACGACCAGAGATAAATCAGGCACAGGACCAACTATCTACATGCCCATCCGACGGCATGGATCATCTTACTTTTCGGACAATCAGGTGATCAGCAATGCAATATCATAACCAAACTAACAACAATGCAAAGTCATTGTCCCCCGCCGGAAATCGAACCCGGGACCTCTGGGTCGAGAGCCCATGGCTCAGACTGCTAGACCACAGAGGCAGGAGCTTTTTAAATAAAGAACAGCATAACCAACATTGTTCATGACTACCACGCGTACTAAAAAGTAGGCATAATTAGTTGTAAATGAAAATAAAAAGTCACGCAACCACAGATGAAGCTTAAACCAGTCAACAGATCACAAAATATTAGCGTTGTCCGTTCAAATGTTTACGTTTTTCTTAGACCTACGACATGCCGGCAACGATACAGTAAATAATTCCTATCGATATCGTTCATCGATTGTGTCACGTCTCTAGATTAACAAAAACGAATGAACGAATGGAAAAAATACAATTATAATCCGACTCATTAGAGAATGACAACATACTGGTTTACATGCATTCAGAACCCTGGATGTTTTATTGGGTCGTATTATTCACTCCTGTCACCGCGCATTTTATTCATTTTAGAAGAAAATAACAAGAAATATTGATCTAAAATACAATTGCATATGAAAAAAAATATTGCTGATTCGATTACAATAAGTTTTGCTAAACAAAACAGCATATTTCACCATTTTCAAAGGTATTTTTCCTCCTCGAAATTTGAAGTCACACTGACGTTGGTAGTTTGTTTACTGTGTCCAAATTTCACACTATCGGTCTAGAGGGGAAAGGAGTAAAATGTCATAATTGCACGTCCAGAGGTTGTTTCGTCCAAGGCTAGTAGGCACTATTTTTTTTATTATATACATATATAAATAATATAATCACGCCTTTATCCCTAATGTGGTAGGCAGAGCATAAACGACCTAAACAATGGTCGTTCCGCCACGTGTGAGTACTTTTTAAGGGTTATATAAGATATATTTATAGGTATCTAGGTATATTGCTGTAGTAACAGGTTGTCAGGCCATCGCCTATATTTCAATATACAGAAACCCTTGGATCCCTTTGCTGCCTTTCCTGCCCGGGAGGAAATGCAGCTGGCATATTCTATGTTTTCATGCTCCTCCAGCATGGAAGAATTATTTTGTTATTCCTCCAGACTAAAATACTTACCGGTAATGCTCCTCGCCCCAAGCCCCGCCTAGGGCTCCGCAGACGGCCCACCACACGCCGACGCATAGGGCACAGACCAGGGCAAACGCTAGGATCCCTGACCCCATACCGGGTATGTAGTCCCAGATACGCTGGCAGATGTTACGGTTTGCTGAGAACCTTTGGTACCTGCAAATATAAAGTTTAGATCTTAGATAGATAGACATATTATTTAATGCGTAGAAAACAAAACAACATGAAATGAGAACAAATGAGACCAAAAGTACAATGAAGGCGCCCTTATTGCTATGGTAGCAATTTCTACCAGGCAATCTTGGGTAAAGGAAATTAAATGTAGATAATGCGGATGATCTCCTATGATAACGATAGGAATTATTCACAGCTTTCAAAATGAACACAAATACCCAAAATAAAACTGTTTATATTTACCTAGATAAACAAAATAGGTAATTTATTTGTAAACTGAACAACAAATATGACTGGTACACAACACAAACTTTGAAAACAAGTGAAGAAATGTTCTTATTTATATTACTTTTATTTATTTCAACAAATATATAGTCACATTACATTATGTATTTGTGACAATCTTATCGATGTGTGAATTAAAATTAAGACTACTATCAATAAAGACACCTAGATCCCGAACCATATCCACCTGTTTAATTAATTCATTTTTGATGTTGTAACGAACAGGACTAATATTTTTATTCCTTGTAAAATGTATGTGATAACATTTGTTAACATTGAGAGACATAAGATTACTATTACACCATTCAGCAAAAGCATTCAAATCGGATTGCAAAAGATATACATCATTAATACAACGTATATCCTTCATTATCTTAAGATCATTTGCGTATAGGAATATTTTTGAATGTCGAAATATAGGTGCAATGTCATTAATAAATATACCAAACAATAAAGGACCTAGATTATGTTGTTTAATCTAATAGCTAAAACTAATTTTAAAAACAAGATCTTTGATTAAAAGATATGAAACTTTTTACCTTTTTTCTAAAACCGAGTTGGAAATACTATAGTTATGCGAAGACACGGTACCTATATGCCACGGTGGTAATAGACTAGTCAACAAAGATATTTTTATAGGCCACCTAAGAATTAATTCTTTGCTTGAATTTACTTAAATTTTTATTACACTTCCCTGCCGATCAGGCCGAGGCGGGGCGTGGAGGGCGGGTGATATGATGAGAGCGGGTGGAGTGTAGGACGGCGGGTGATATGATGAGAGCGGGTGGAGTGTAGGACGGCGGGTGATATGATGAGAGCGGGTGGAGTGTAGGACGGGGGGTGATATGATGAGAGCGGGTGGAGTGTAGGACGGGGGGTGATATGATGAGAGCGGGTGGAGTGTAGGACGGCGGGTGATATGATGAGAGCGGGTGGAGTGTAGGACGGCGGGTGATATGATGAGAGCGGGTGGAGTGTAGGACGGCGGGTGATATGATGAGAGCGGGTGGAGTGTAGGACGGCGGGTGATATGATGAGAGCGGGTGGAGTGTAGGACGGCGGGTGATATGATGAGAGCGGGTGATATGATGAGAGCGGGTGGAGTGTAGGACGGGGGGTGATATGATGAGAGCAGGTGGAGTGTAGGACGGCGGGTGATATGATGAGAGCGGGTGGAGTGTAGGACGGCGGGTGATATGATGAGAGCGGGTGGAGTGTAGGACGGCGGGTGATATGATGAGAGCGGGTGGAGTGTAGGACGGCGGGTGATATGATGAGAGCGGGTGGAGTGTAGGACGGCGGGTGATATGATGAGAGCGGGTGGAGTGTAGGACGGCGGGTGATATGATGAGAGCGGGTGGAGTGTAGGACGGCGGGTGATATGATGAGAGCGGGTGATATGATGAGAGCGGGTGGAGTGTAGGACGGCGGGTGATATGATGAGAGCGGGTGATATGATGAGAGCGGGTGGAGTGTAGGACGGCGGGTGATATGATGAGAGCGGGTGGAGTGTAGGACGGCGGGTGATATGATGAGAGCGGGTGATATGATGAGAGCGGGTGGAGTGTAGGACGGCGGGTGATATGATGAGAGCGGGTGGAGTGTAGGACGGCGGGTGATATGATGAGAGCGGGTGATATGATGAGAGCGGGTGGAGTGTAGGACGGCGGATGATATGATGAGAGCGGGTGGAGTGTAGGACGGCGGGTGATATGATGAGAGCGGGTGGAGTGTAGGACGGCGGGTGATATGATGAGAGCGGGTGGAGTGTAGGACGGCGGGTGATATGATGAGAGCGGGTGGAGTGTAGGACGGCGGGTGATATGATGAGAGCGGGTGGAGTGTAGGACGGCGGGTGATATGATGAGAGCGGGTGGAGTGTAGGACGGCGGGTGATATGATGAGAGCGGGTGGAGTGTAGGACGGCGGGTGATATGATGAGAGCGGGTGGAGTGTAGGACGGGGGGTGATATGATGAGAGCAGGTGGAGTGTAGGACGGCGGGTGATATGATGAGAGCGGGTGGAGTGTAGGACGGCGGGTGATATGATGGACATCGGGTGATATGATAAGAGCGGGTGGAGTGTAGGACGGCGGGTGATATGATGAGAGCAGTTGGAGTGTAGGACGGCGGGTGATATGATGAGAGCGGGTGGAGTGTAGGACGGCGGGTGATATGATGAGAGCGGGTGATATGATGAGAGCGGGTGGAGTGTAGGACGGCGGGTGATATGATGAGAGCGGGTGGAGTGTAGGACGGCGGGTGATATGATGAGAGCGGGTGATATGATGAGAGCGGGTGGAGTGTAGGACGGCGGGTGATATGATGAGAGCGGGTGATATGATGAGAGCGGGTGGAGTGTAGGACGGCGGGTGATATGATGAGAGCGGGTGATATGATGAGAGCGGGTGGAGTGTAGGACGGCGGGTGATATGATGAGAGCGGGTGGAGTGTAGGACGGCGGGTGATATGATGAGAGCGGGTGATATGATGAGAGCGGGTGGAGTGTAGGACGGCGGATGATATGATGAGAGCGGGTGGAGTGTAGGACGGCGGGTGATATGATGAGAGCGGGTGGAGTGTAGGACGGCGGGTGATATGATGAGAGCGGGTGGAGTGTAGGACGGCGGGTGATATGATGAGAGCGGGTGGAGTGTAGGACGGCGGGTGATATGATGAGAGCGGGTGGAGTGTAGGACGGCGGGTGATATGATGAGAGCGGGTGGAGTGTAGGACGGCGGGTGATATGATGGACATCGGGTGATGTGTGACAATATGATACCTATTCGTTTTATGGATTAGTACTTAGGTAGTTATTTAATTTATTGTAGGTAGGTTTAAATAATACGAAAAATGAAGCTACATTTGCATTTTGTTTTTATATTCTCAGTTTTGGATGAAGGCTTACATTTCTTTTTACTTCATCCGTACTTTTAAAAATTTTGCAGTTATAATTTATTTGACTATGATTAATCGCTCCACAATATAATACAAATACAGACTGTTGCAACTTATATCCAACAATTTTTTCGCTTCACATTTGAAACAGTCAATTATTGTCTTAAAGAGGCGCGACTTTATGTATATATTACTTTATATTTTACGCGAGGTTTGATGCACAATGTTGACAAAGTGTAAATTGCAGCAATCAATAGCAATTTTTGTAAAGGAAATTAAATCATTGCTTGGCATTTTTAATTTTATGCTTTTATTTGCCCGGTAAGATTTGTTAAGAATTAGTAATTGAGAATCATCATCTAAGTCAACGTCTTTTATCAATTTTTCTGTGCATTTAGTACACTTATATTTTGTTAATTTCTATTATTTTTTTTGACAGTGAAAGTACGTATGTAAGTGTAATAATGGTTTAATAAGAAGTTACATACATACATATAATCACGCCTTTATCCCTAATGGGGTAAGCAGAGCGTAAACGACCTAAACAAAGGCCGTTCCACCGCGTCTGACAAAGTTTTGTGGGCCATTCAAGAAAGATTTGTACGTATATTGCTGTAGTGACAGGTTGTCAGCCCATCGCCTAAATTACAATATACTGAAACCCTCAGATCCCTTAGCTGGTTTTTACAGCATGCTCGGGAGGAAATGCAGCTGGCACATTCTATGTTTTTCTCTCACTCCCAGTCCAGCATGGAAGATAAATAAATAAGATTTGAGAAGTCGCTACCGCTCCCTAATAGATAGGCTGTCAAGTCCAACTTTGTATGAAAATCTATGAAAACCGCTGTCGCCAGTTGCACACATTCAAAGAAATACATTGTATTTTCAATACACAAAAATGCTCGATGCTATTCGTTGCAATCATTCAGTTGAATAATACATATATCTATTCCACATATTCTCAAGCGAAAGAAAAGATATAAAAACAAAGTTGCAAACAATAAAATATTTTGCATTTTTCGGGCAAATTTTGATTGAACTAAGTTCCTAATTTTGCCCAAAAAATATAAAGGTGCATTCACATCAGACCTACGTGACGTAAGTGACTTACTTATACTCATATTCATACGTATGCTGATGGCCAGAATCCTTGTTTAGATACTTGTCTTACATGACGTCGCTGATGCAACCAAATACAATTGCTTGATTTGCGTTATCTTGCATCGTCTGATCTAATATTGCGTCAGTCGACGTGGGCTGACGTTGGCGACGTCATCCATGTGGGTTAGATAGTCAGTGTGCGAGCGAGAAAGTATTCGACACCGCGCGCCGCGGCGTGCTCATGCGTTGTTAAGTATTACCTGCTACAGTAGGTAGTTTTAGGATTAGCCACCTAGTCGTGCATGCGAGTAGTCGTTAGTTTTCTGCAACTATCAGCACTTCGCGTACGGAAGTTTTCGGTTTTGTGGGGGTGCTTTAAGTGCTCCTAGGTACCCTCAATTTCCACCCTCACCACTCTGCCAACCCTCGGTCGTCGCGGGTGATTTCTGTTAGCACCCGACAACCCCGGCCTCCCACCAGCGGGTCTCACCGGGGGGGTGCGGCAGTTTTTGCCCGTCCGAGGGATAGGCTACGCTTCACGCGGACCAGGCCCCTACTGATTTTCATGGCGCCTTAGTAAGGATGCCAACCCCGAAGAAGGAGAGGACCGCTCGCAAGGTGCGAAACGCGAGCACCCGCGCCACCCTTCAGCGGATCCTACAGCTGCAGCCATGGCTGCCCACGCCACCGCACCCGGCAACACCACGCCACCCGGCGGGAGGGACGACCCCGGCCGTTCCCCGCCGCTTTTGCCATCGCCGCTACCACAGCGGCCCCCGTCTCAGCTCCAGCAACAGCTGGACTTTGCTAGCGCCCACCGCGCGGCTGCAAGGCAAGCAGCCCTCGACGCACTGAAGGAGAGTGCAGCTGACTTGCAGGACACGTCACAGAGTGACACGCGCCCACAAAAGCGCCCCCATTCGGCTGCATCGTCGCAGTCCCCGACGCACCGCAGAAGACTGGTCCGCGCCCAGTCCCAGCCCCTCGTATGACGCCATGCCATCTTGGGATGCTAATGCCATGGACACGACGACGTCACCGCAGCGGCGCGTCTCATACGCTGCCGCAGCCACGAACCCGTCGCCAGCGCCCCAGCAGCAGAGAGCGCAGCTCCCGAAGCCGCCAACGCTGCCGCCCCCTACAAATCTTTGTAGGGGAAAGAAGCTGCCACCCATCGTCGTGGACCACCTCCCTGATTGGCCAGTCCACCTGAAGACCCTGAAGCAGTCCCTGGGCCACGCGCCGAATGTGCGCCCGTACGGCAAGGGATTTCGCTTCATTGCGAAGACCGAACAGGAGTTTCGTGTGGTTCAGAGCTACTTCTGCGCTCTGGAAGGCACCGACACCGTAGTCTCCTGGTTCGCGTACGCTGCACCCGCCGACCGACCCCTCAAGGTCGCCATTCGAGGCCTGCCCGCCGACGCAGACAAGGAGAGCATCGCGGAGGAACTAGCCAGCCTGGGTTACCCAGTTGATTACATCCAACCAATCAACGCGCGTCGTGGACGCCCAGGCTGCATTTTCTTCGCCCAGCTTACCCGCACGCCAGCCCTCACCCCGGGTCTATACAGTGTCACGAAGCTGCTCTGTATTCCCGGCGTGAAGATTGAGGGATGGCGTGGAAAGAAGACCTCTGCCCAGTGCCACAGATGCCAGCAGTTTAGGCACAGCTCCAGGCACTGCCACAGGAAGCTGGCGTGCGTGAAGTGTGGCGAGTCCCACGCCGCCAAGGACTGCCTGAGACCGCGCACGGAGCCAGCCACGTGTGCCAACTGTGGCGGTTCCCACCCCGCCAACAGCCCCGATTGTCCCGTGCTACGCCGCGAAGTGCGGAACAAAAGAGCGGGAACTGCACCGCTCACGAAGCCCGTCGAGCCAAAGAGGAAGGAAGCGGCACCGCAGGGAGAGAACAACGCGGAAAGTTCTCTCATGGCGGCCGCCAAGAACCCCGCTGGCCCGACGAAGGCCAAGGCAAAGAGAGGAAAGCCGAGGAGACGCCGCAGAAAGGCAACTCCTCCAGTAAAGATAGAGCCACCCACGGGCTCGCTGAATGCGGTCGGCACCCCTCAGTTGAATACTCAGGGGGAGATTCCGAAGCGTCAGCGGGCTCCAAGACAACAGAGCCTAAGAGCAGCCGTCCCAGAAAGGGACCAGATCCTAATGAAGGCGATCAGGATCCTAACCGAAGTCCTGGTAGCGCTCCGCACTGGTGCGGACGCTACCAGTATTATCGAGAGGGGCCTCGACGACCTGAGGCTCCCCGAGGCAAGAACGCCGGATGCTCAGGGTGGCCTACCACAGAAAAAAAGCGAGAGGCTTTCCTAGCCCGCTTCTAAGCTGCCCACATCCACTACTCCCCGTCGAGTAGTTAGGATCGTGGGCACCAAACCCCATTGACTGACCCCAGGACGGAGAAGCCGCCGCGAGCTTGAGGTCGCTAGCTGGGCCTCCCCTCAAGGGGAATCCCCCGGCTGGCTCGATCTCGCCGCGGCGTGAAATCCTCCTGACGACCCGGACCAGACACTATGCTTCAAGCGCCCCAACGCCCCGCCTGTCGTCACAGGCGGCGACTTGAAACTACGCCCAGGAGGCCCTGCCTCGATGGCGTCTCCCCGCCGGCCGCGACGAGAAGAAATCCGAACGGAGGTAGTTTTAGTCAAATGCTGCCAGTCTGCTGGGCACCATGTCTCGCGGGGATGCACTGGATGAAAATTATAGTTAGTCTAACGGTTTATTTTCTTTTTGCCAGATTGTCATAATGCCACTATAATGTAACTGTACCTACTAGATTCAGCTATAATAATAATATAAATTTCTGTACAAAAACGTTATTAAATACGTTTCTATAGTCGACTTCGAAAAACATAGCAATAAAAAACATGTCAAGTGTCAACTCTGATTGGAGTATTATATATTAAGCTATTATTTTTCATCATAACTTTCTATCATATTCATAAAATTATAAAGTATTTTTTGATTTGTGGAAAACCATCATAATTACGGTCATTGATGCTCTGTCTTTTCTATATAATATAATATTCATCGTTATACTGTAAACATAATATCTGATTAAAAATATCATAATTTAGAAATTTATAAGGTTTTTTTTGGCTATCGCAAGTTTTCTCCTAAAACGCACCATTTTTGATATATCAGCGGAAAACGTAAAAGTGGGACATAATTGTCCCGATATTTAATTTTCCCCGAGGGTGCTAGTTTGGCATCACTCGGAATTAGGTTTAGCATATATAGTACTAGAATCAATCATAAAATGTGAAATGGACGCTTATTTAAGCTCCAAACCAATTCCTTAAGAAAGGCAAAACAACTAGCGGGCCTTCATACAATTTGTAGGAACACAATTGTCCGCCATCGCCACCGCAAGTGTGCGACAGACTTTAAAGCATTTTTCAAATGTTTTTCAATTGAATTTGACAATCGAGACCAACTTGATTTGCGGCTAGTAAATATTTTTTTCTTTGAAACTTGGCAGAGGTTCACATTTTGAAACAGCTGGTTATAACTTTGTTACAAACATATGGTTGTTGATTCTTAATTTGAATTTCTTTTAAGCTGTAAAGAAAAAAATGTTTTGGTATCGTTTAGCGAATTTCATTGGCAACCCAGCCCAGGGATGTGGTAAAATTCTGTAAGTTATTGATAAAAGTTGTTCGTCTTACGTACAGAAACGTTCAAAAGAATTTCATTAGACCTATATTTTTGGTGTTTAAAATTATTTTAGATGATTATTTTTGCATAGTTAGTTACTCGTAGATAGAGGTATAGTATTAAAAATAGGTTTAGCCAGCATCTAAAGCAAAACAACTCAACATAGAATGATTTCATCCAACACAAGATATCTTCATTCGCATAAGGAATTTTTTTTTATTCGCAGTTGGCATTTTGTTCAACATTCTGATTGTCTAAATATTTGATGTTAACATACATAACATACATACATACATAAATCACGCCTTTATGCCTTACGGGGTAGGCAGAGCGTTTAACGCCTCGTAAAAGGCGCTTTCGCCACGTCTGACAAAAATTGAGGGCAATTTTAGATTGTAATTTGTATTGCTATAGTGACAGGAACATTCTATGTTTTTCCTTCCTCTTGAATGGCTATATCCATTCAAGAAAACTGCATCAAAATCGGTTCCGTAGTTTTAAAGATTTCTTCTGTCGAGTGGGTATCGAGTCTATCGACCCCATGAACATTAGATTAAAGCATACAGACAGCGGGAATTGACTTTGTTTTATAATATTTAGTGGTTGGTGATTGGGATTAGTGATCATAAGTGAAGTGATATACTATAGCTGGGTTGTGGCTTTTAGAGAAACAATGACCACTTACAGAGCATGAGATATGTAAAATTGTGTTGTCTAGGAAAAATTTATTTTTTAGAAATAGTGCACTTTTCGCTTAATGAATGTAAGACTTCCCGCCGAATATCAATATCGACAAAATCAATAAAGTTATCATGGAACAACACTAGTGATGTATCAAAATTATTTTGTGTTTATTTGTACAATTTCTTGAAAAAGATAGTGTTAATGACTTTCCGATGGTAAAAAAATCAATACTCAATATATTTATTTGCTTTCTTGTTATACAAATAGGTCTTATGGCATAACATTCTTAGATCAACAAGAACCCTGATTAATATTTATTGGTTGGATTATTTAGCATATTTTTCAAGTAATTGTGTTTGATTTTATTTTTTTAGTGATAAGTAAATTATAATTTATTGTTTTCAATATTTTTAATTGTGCACGTCGTATCTGCCTCTCAGAATGCTATTTCACTAGCCTAGGTCTGCTGAAAGAGATTTCTTTTTAGAAATAAGCTGCGCCTGTTGTGTCTTTGTTTTATATGTATATGTTCATTGTATTTTATTGTGTACAATAAACTGTTAAATAAATAAATAACCCTGTTAGGGCACTGCAACATTATAGTAAATCTAATCACAGACTAGTCTTAATATCTCTCTTAAGCCGTGGCAAAGAGGGGAAGAGTTTCACGAACATTTCCCTTCCCCTCTCTGCCCAGTGGTGGTACATACATACATACATATAATCACGCCTTTATCCCTAATGGGGTAGGCAGAGCGTAAACGACCTAAACAAAGGTCGTGCCGCCAAGTCTGACAAAGTTTTGAGGGTTATTTTAGATAAAATTGTAGGTATATTGCTGTAGTGACAGGTTGTCAGCCCATCGCCTAAATAACAATATATAGAAACCCTCGAACCCCTTAGCTGGTTTCTACAGCATGCCCGGGAGGAAATGCAGCTGGCACATTTTATGTTATTCTCTCGCTCCCAGGCCAGCATAGAAGCAAAGTTGTTTTATGTGTGTTATCTTTGAAAACAGGAGTCACGGCTTCAGATTATTTCTTAGATTATCTGTGAAGGCTTAACATTAAACATATGACCAACTCACCTATGCTGTTCTCTAGAACCTGTAGACTCTCCTTCAGGTCTGGGCTTGGGTATAATACCACCAAACAGTGAGCCTTTTGGTGCCCTGCCATTATACCTTCCAAATGGTGCAAAGTTTCTCGAAGTTTTCTTTTTAAAAACTACAGTTTTCCCACCACTTAGAGAAGTTTCCGACTGGCAAGCGTCTTTGCTCGAAGATTCACCTTCGAAATTCAAAGCAAATCCCTTATCCCTTTCGTAACAAAGGCGATAATTAATGTTGTCATTCAAAGTCAACATATCGGTTTTGCTGCCGCCCGATTTGTCGCAGAAGTCCTCAAAAGACACGATCTCGTAGTCCTCATCATCGTCCTGATGTTTTTCAGGTTTATACGGGATCTTTGGCATTTTTCCGCTGGCTAAAAGCGTCGCATATTATCCATGGGCTAATTTTAGAATTCACTGACGCTGCACTTGCAAAGTCACTTTAAAAACTGTTTTTTGTATTCCGCTATCTTCTTATATTTATTAATTTAACATGGAATTAGAATAAATCATCCAAACCCAAATAGTTTTCTCAAATTCACCATTAATTCAAACGGTTTTTTTTTATTCAGAGAATGAGCGGTTTCAAATGTCAAACTATCGATTAATGCTGCGTTTTGTGTGATTTGCTTTTCGATTCGATATCGCGGATGTGGATTTGGCATAAAACTTATTATAATAATTGGGTTATATTTTTATTTCGTTTTTTATTTTATCTTTTAAAAACATTAATTTGAGACGACCAATAATATTTTTATTAATAAAATAATAGATCTCGTTATTTTTCAAACTCGCGGGATGAAGGAGAGGGTAGTTGCTAATTTTACGTTGCTGACTGCTCCACCTACTTTTTTTCCACATTTTTGATTCAGTATCGACATGGTGGACGAGTGACAATACATTTTTATTCTGATTTGTGACTAAAATACAATCATGGACTGGAAAAGTGTAAAGATGATCGTCGCATCCACCGCTGCAATAGTGGTCGCTTCACAAGTTGCGAAGAAATTCTACAATTATTTCACCGCACGCACTGATAGCACATCAAAATCTCAACTTGGGAGCAACGACGATACCTGCAGCGAGGTATTGAATTACAAAAATCGTGAAATAAACGATGTTATACTTTTCTCTGACGATATCGTCCGCCATACGATAAGAGTCCCACCGAACAAAGACATCACAATTTGTGAAAGTCGAGAACTTAACTGTTTCAAACTGATTAAGTACCTTAAATCAGCTCGTGAAACACTGGATGTCTGCATGTATTTGATAACGAGTAGCGACATCGCGGAACAAATAATTAGATTGGGTCAACGACACGTTTCGGTGAGGCTCATAGTTGACAGCGAAATGGCCAACGTGCCTAAGTCACAAATCAAGAAACTGAAGGAATACAGTAAGTATTGTAATACCTACAATAATATTTCTTGGATAATAGTTGGTGAGGCGTAGGTATATGTAGTCTTGTCCTATCAGGTTGACGAAGGCTCATATCTCCAATTTTCTAGGAACCGCTCCAATGAATCATTGTGGTAGCTAAGCATCTCCCTTTTTCCACTCCCATTGGTCAACTTTCGGTGGTCGATATTTATAAAGTAATCTCATTAAGGCATATCTTTCAAGGCAGCTCTTATCTTCCTCTTCTGCGAAGAACCAAGAGGTGATAACTTTATTGCTATTCAAATATAATACGTATATTCGAACTCAACTTTTACTTACAGGTTTCATCCAAGTACAAACAAACAAGAAGTCGATCCTCATGCATCACAAATTCTGCATCATCGATGGGCCAAAAGCCATTAAGCGAAAGAACACATTAAAAGCCTATGCAGAGCAGCTAAATGTTCATGCACAGTGTTCCAAAGGGAGTGTTAAATCACAGAAACCGAAACTAGTCAGAGGTTTTGTGATGTCTGGGTCTTTAAACTGGTCAACGCAGGCTATGATTTCCAATAATGACAGCGTAATAGTGACGACAAACACTAACATCGTCAGTAAGTTTGAAAAGGAATTCGAGTCTCTGTGGCTTGAGAATGAACCGGTAAGCATGGATGGATATAAATTTATTAATTTCATTTCCAAAGAGTGTAACATTTTTATATGGAGCCTGGCATACTATGAATGGTAACCCTTATTTTTTGTCATCAAACTATTCGATTCTACATGCAAATACAAAACTAACACATATGTATTTTTAAATTTTATCATTTTATTATTGATATTTTTTGTCTTAAGCGCCACATTACCGACATGTTTTAAATTAAAGATATCGGAGTTCCTAAAAATCAATCTTGCTTGCGATAAAAATATTTCAGTAATGTGATGCTTTAGATAAAAATCACCAAGTATATTTTTAAGTTTGTGTGTAGAATCGAATTGTTATATAGTTTAAGGTTTCATCTTAAGCACAAATATTTTTGTAAAATATAAGGGTCACTATTCACACTATGTCAATAATGTTACATCCCCTTTACTTCTCGCCTAATAGTTTCAAACGTGTAGTTTTGTTAAGTAGGATAGGACATATCATTAATACCGTTAATTTGTAAAAGGGGATGTACTGGCATAGTGTGAATTTATTCTACAAAAAATCTTTCGGCCCGCGATTAGACCTAAACTATTCGATTGTGTACGTAAATACAAATAAAATACACTCGGTGGTTTTTGTCGAAACCGTCACTTTACCCAAATATTTTTATTCCAAAATATATTTTTCGGTATTCCTATATCTTTAATTTAAAATATCTGGGTAATGTGACGCTTAAGTAAAAAAACTCAGGTATTTTTTATTTCTATTTGTGTAGAATTTAATAATTTAGGTTTGATTGAGCGCCGCAAAGCTTTTTAAATAATAAGGGTAACCATTCACAGTATATAAGGCTCCATACAAAAACGTTACATCCCCTTTACTTAGCAGAACTTGATACTTCGAGAACTGCCTAGTTTCTAAACGATTTAATTTATTTTTCAGTGTCTCCTGAATTTGAAAACCAATTCAGACTAAGTAAAAATCTTTCGGAATATATCAACTGCCAACATTTACGGTGAGTGAATTGAATTTATTTTAATTATTTCATTTAAAAAAAATCATAGCAGTTCTGCGCGCTGTCATAAACTTTTAACGCCATCTATTATAGTTTAGACGCATTGCATCGCAAACTATCGCAATCGCAAAATTGGTTTGAAAGGGGCTTTATCTATTTCATTCATTCAATTTGTAAAAGCATAGACAAGGTTTTTTCAAAACATCGATGGAATCAAATTGATTTTCCAATGGTTTTTATTTTATTTTAAACATTTTCATGACAAAAGTCTAGCCCACGTAAAGCCCAAGCCCACCATATAATCTAGTTATTTTATTTTGGGCCAGTTCTAGATTTTGAAAATAAACTCACCGTAGGCAGCGCCACCTTCAGACTTTTATTTGAATCTAAAATGACAGATGTTGATCATAGACAATCCCATCCATGTGCACTTCAATTTCGATCGATCATATGTTTTCTTTGTGTAGTTTTTTCAGCCGCTGTAATTCGAATTAGGTATAGAGATTACAGTAAACTCGCTTATTATAACAGTGTTTTAAGTAATCCTAGCGTAGATCAGCCTTCCATTGAAGTTCCGGCTGTTTTTCGGATAAAAATCATGCGATGCACTTGTATGCATTTATAAATGCACGTGCTTGCACTTTTCAGGCTATATTTATTAAAAACACGGTGTAAAGTGTCTGAAAAGTTATAAAGATTTTGACTAAAACCTGTATGTGCCGTTTGGTTAAGTATTTGTGTGTATTTTCGCGTTTTACCGGTAAAAAACGCGTGTTAAATAAGGTATTAGGTTGAGTGGAACTAGGGTGATTTGGTTATTTGTTTTCGTCGTGGTTTCGCGATGGATCACATATCTTGGATTGGAGGCTATTTGGATGAAGTGCCAGTGGTATGTATACAAAATATTTACGCATAAAAATTGTACAAGAGCCCATAAAAAATAAATATATTCGCCATACTTTCTAGAAGAGCAACTTGTTTACGAATGTTTTTTTAGGATATACTAGTGTTCCACTTATTTTAAACAGTAAATCTCTTAAATTATATATACTTCAGTTACATGTGAGTCAACTCAATTAATTTACAGCCCTTTAAATTGAACATTAACACATTTTAATTTAACCTCTTTACCACATTCACCATTCACCTTATACATACGGACCACGCCTCTAAAATACCTCTAAATATCCATATTCATAAAAATATATCAATATGATAGTGAAATGTAATATACTGTTAATAAAATAAATAAAAAGTCAACATTATTTAATGACAATTGTACATACTTGTTTAGCGTTACTGCAAATTAGCACATGGTGGTTTTTAAAATATTTAGTTAATCTATAAAGTTAATTAATTAAACTATCAATAATAGACAAAGAAATTGTCTTTTATTTTGTATAATTTATGTATAAATAAAATTACGTGTTTGCTCAAATGTGTGATTACCATTCTACGGCAAACTCTCTATTTTTACTTGCATTGTAAAAAAATACTTTCATGATTATTATTTTCATTTTATGGTTGATTACAAGTTTTATTCAATAAATTATATGTTTTGTTCTGGATTAAAAAATATTTTAAATTAGAAAATATAGAATATTTGTATTAAGTAATTATTCATGTTAAATTGCATCAATATGGTAGATAAGGTAAACAGTAATATTTTGTAAATTATTAACAGCAAATATAAGAACTTTACTGACATTATTGTAATATTTTAGAAAACAGTAATAAGAATAAAAGTGCTGCCGAGTCCAAAACACTTCAATATTGAATTTCATGGCATAGCGGATATGAAAATAAATAATATTTAGAAGTAAACATTGAAAAGCTATAATTAAATTTTTGATATTCTGTGTTTTTTGAACTCATTACATATTAAACCTACTTAGTTAATTAAAATAAAAACCATGTGTTCATCACATCACTATTTTCAGTATGAAAGTATCTCCTAATATATGAAGCAATTTTTTTACTGTTTAGAAACCTTATTTACATCATAATTAAATTCAAGTTTCTTTTGTTTCAGATTAAAGTGCTTAATTCACAAATGATGCTGAGCCATCAGTGTAAGTGTATTTGTGTTAAAAATAATAAAAAAGTGCAAAAGTGTGGGATAAAATGTGTAAAACAAAATAAACCGTGAATTTTCGTGATTGTTGGCATTTGAAAGAATGTAAATAAAAAATATCTGCCCTTTGGATGCAGTGTTTCGCTACAGATGGCGCTGTTAGGATTGTTGCTGAGCAAGCTACATAGTAGTTCCGCTATTCACCACTAGGAAGCGCTGGTAAGTGTTCAGTTGTAAAATTCTATGGTTCTCCTTTTCACTCGTCCGAACATTGTGTTGACGCCATCTAGCGTCGAGTAGCGATAAGTTGTGTTTCTTACTAGCAGTTTAGATGGCGCTAGTAGTCTCGTTCTCACCACAGTCGTATATAAAACTCGCATAAAACTTTTAAAATACTTCCTTTCCTTATTCATGCATATCATATAAAATAGCCAAATTTATTTTATACGAAATAGTAGTATGTATGAAATAGTTTATGTATGTATGTATGAAATAGTAGGAAACAATCATACGGGCCGCCTATTGTTAGGTGGGCACTCAACTGAAGACGTATTTATCACTATTGGGCCAGCATTTCTCACCACAAAAATTCCTAAGGTGGATTGTCTCATGTGCCAGTAATCTTTGTTTTTAATTTTACCCACTACTTTTAAAACGGTGCCTAAACTGCGTATATTTTTGCGTGCAAATAGGCATAGGGTTGGTGCTTCCCTAGGCGGACATTTCATAGCATAAATAAAACCCAAGAAACTTCTTACTTACAGTTGGTAACTGGCAGCTTGACCAACATTTTGATAGACGTATATTTTGAAGTGTTTTTATATTATATATTTTTTAGTTTTTTGTTTGGCATCGTCAGGGCCAGTTTCGTCTTTGTGATTTCGTGCATAAAATACATCGTAAAATGTTCAAAGTGGTTTGTATTTAAGTTATGAAGCACTAGGTATCGCATATAGTATTAAGACTTACAATAAGCTTGCGTTCGTTTTAAATCGTTTTACTTTTTCAGTCACTAAGAAGCTTTTTATCAAAAGCAATTACTAAATTCTAATTCCCATCAATTCAAAAGTAGACATGCAGCCTCATAAGATAAATTTTACGTTCCTATTAGTTTATCTATGCGTTTTACTTCATCTACTTATTAGTATGTAACACCCTTCACGAAAGTTCATTCTCAGCTAGTAAACCTTTATAAATCGTCCATATAAATGCAAACCACGTTAAAGGAATTAAAGAAACAAACAGAAGTTTGTCATTTATTCATAATGCAAGCCTAAAACTGTTACAACAGTAATCTATGATCTTGGACGGATTTTCGAGTTTCGGAAAGAATATAAATGACTCATGTATTTTCAATGCCTTTTTGTGAACGATATTTTTGTAGGGACAGGAAGTTGACAGTGTTTTGAATGGGATTTTAATGACTTTGGAATACGGGAATAACAGGAAATCAGGATTACATAATAACTGAGTTTTTTTTATAAACTTTTAATTTTACATGTTTTCGATGAATTTACCCTGAAAACTGGTCTAATCCAGATCTGTGGGCAGGGATTAGCTGTCCAATAAGACAAGCGCGAGGCTTTTTAAAATATCTACGAACCTGAAGACGGTCAAATACGGGTGTAAGGGACATCGTCCCACAAACTGTTAGGGGTTGCTTAGTCAACGAAACTGAACAACTATCAGCAAGTTCTTTTTTCAAGAAGCGAAAAAAAGGTAAATTTTTATTTTTATCTCTTTGAAGAACTTCTTGGAGAAAGTTGTTTAGTTTCGTTGACTGAGCAACCTTTAACAGTTTGCGGGATGCTCAGCCAATATATACTTACCACTGATCTGATTGTACGATTCTTTACGTACGAGACTATAGTATGTAGTAGTAGTTTTTTGCTACTAGGCGGTTTAAAACTCTGACACCAGGGTTCATCGGGTCGATAGACTCGATACCCACTCGAAAGAAGAAGAAGAAGTAGTTTATTTATGTTTAAGTCTGTTCTGTTTGAATGTTCTTTATAAATACATACATACTATCACGCCTTTATCCCTATGTGAGGTAGGCAGAGCGCAAACGACCCAAGAAAGGTCGCTCCGCCAAGTCTGACTTGAGGGTCATTCAAGATAGATTTGTAGGTACATTGCTGTAGTGACAGGTTGTCAGCCTATCGCCTAAATTACAGTATGCTGAAACCCTCGGATCCCCTAGCTGGTTTTTACAGCATGGCCGGGAGGAAATGCAGCTGGCACATTCTATGTTTTTCTCTAGCTCCCAGTCCAGCATAGAAGAAGTTCTTTGTAAATATTTTTTACTTACTTAGTTGGACATGTCAGGACCAAGACCCCTAGTTCAACTGTTCGAATAAGATAAATTCAAATGCATCAAGGGGAAATATGACTGGGATGACTGATTTGGAGTCTTATTAGATTTAATTGGATCAACCCACTTTTTTAGTGTGGGTTGAAAGATCTGGTGTGGAAGTTTTTCTCTATAGGTAACTCCATATTTGCTAACTACAAGTTCTGCAAAATGACAAAAAGATAAAAATGATTTAGGTTCTTCTATTCTGGACTGGAAGCGAGAGAAACACATATATTGTGACAGCTGCATTTTCTCCCGGGCATGCTTTAAAAACCAGCTAAGGGATCCAAGGGTTTAGTATATTGCAATTTAGGCGATGGGCTCACAACCTATCACTACAGCAATATACCTACAAAATCTATCTTAAATAACCCTCAAAACTTTGTCAGACGTGGCGGAACGACGTTTGTTTAGGTTGTTTACGCTCTGCCTACCCCCGTACCTATCCGGGATAAAATCGTGATAATATATATGTATGTATTTATTTAGTTTTTCTTACTTTCCTGTTTCCGCCATACCTTCATTCACCAATACCAATTAGCCGAAAAAGGCAGTCTTTTTTGTTATTCGAATCAGGGCTTTAGGCTGCATGCATAATGCATCGTTGGCTGCAGTGTGCATTAACCCTTATTGGGTCATTGACCGATTGATAACTTAGGAATGTGGTTTTTTGGTAGTAGGTAGTAATCGTGAACGTAAAGACAAACCGACGTAAGTTTGTTTATCATATCTTCTTATCAATTGGGTTTTTTATTCGACCATCGACCCTATGAACCCTGTTGTCAGAAGTTTTAAACCGATTATTAGTAAAAGCTGATATGTGTCTTACATTGATATATTATTATTCTTTATTTCATAAATTTCAATAGGTACATCGGTTAAATCTTAAAATTAAAGCAAAGGCGAGCTTATCTCTATAAGAAATATCTTCTAACCAACCTAGTGGGGATGAAAGATGGGACTTCACGAATGGATGGTAATATGTACTTATATTTTTAAGTTGATCTGTATATTTAAGTTTGAAAGCAATAAAGAATATAATAATATAATTTATCTGGGCCTTGGCGTACAATGCTGTAATGCTGAAAATTATGTTTAATCACTACATAGTATAAAACAAAGTCGCTTTCTCTGTCCATATATCCCTATGTATGCATAAATCTTTAAAACTACGCAACGGATTTTGATGCGGTTTCTTTTAATGGATAGAGGAAGGTTTATATGTATAATACATGCGTAATATAGTAGAGAAACACTGATAATTTCCGCGCGAAGCCGGGGCGGGTCACTAGTAAAAAATAAATACATGAATTGCGTAACGGCCACTATCAAACACAGTATCCGGGACAAATGACTTAAGGTGCCCTTATCATATTTCGTGGTGGCCCACGTTAGCTGAAATATGGATCTAGTATTTAATTATAATATTATTAAATAGATTTAGCAAACATAGAATATGCCAGCTGCATTTCCTCCCGGGCATGCTGTAAAAACAAGCCAAGGGATCCGAGGGTTTCAGAATATTGCAACTTAGGCGATGGGCTGACAACCTGTCACTACTGCAATATACCTATAATTCCATCTTAAATAACCCTCAAAACTTTGTCAGACGTGGTGGAACGACCTGTTTTTAGGTCGTTTACGCTCTGCCTACCCCATTAGGGATAAAGGCGTGATTATATGTATGTATGTATGTATTTAGCAAACAATCATCAGTGTTGCTGATTAGATGAAGATAGTAACAATTACAATTAGTATAAAGTTAAGATCAATGTTTTTAGATTATTAGAGTGCTCTAAACAAAAACATTGATCAAAACTTTATAGCAGTTAGGTTCAATCTTGCGTCTGTTAGAAATTTGATTATTAAAGTTTATACATAATCAAATCGGGGTCGATTACACCAGACAAATAAAAAGGAAGGAAGCCTTCGTAAAAAAACGTGTAACACATAAACTATGAACGGTAATCAATTCACGAAAGTTATTTCATCTATTTAGTTACTTTCAAATCAAATTTTGAAGGGTTTAGTTTATAAAAATCTGATACACAATCGTATCTTAGTTTATAAAAATCTGATACATAATCGTATCTGAAATGCTGTTTAAAATTAGTGTAATGGTGCGAATGCAGCCGTTGACACCTTTCTGGTTTTACTCCGTATCGGATATACATAAAACAGGAGTGATTTGATGTTCTTCTTCTATCGTGTCGATGACAAGACAACACCAAGTCTTTTTTTTCTTTAAATTTCCCTAGCCCATTTCATGTTTATAATTTGGGAACTTTGGAACTGATTATTGGTCTGATTATAGTTCCTGTGTATTGTTTAGTTAGAATATAATTTCAGCAGCATTATCTGAGAATTTATTTCGGTAGTTTTTCGATTTACCTAAATAATGCATATTTATATAACTTCTTGACAGTTTTGCTACCAAGCATGATAAGCACGCCAAAAATTTTGATGTTCAGCAATGTACTGTTGTAGCTTTATGTCTGACTATACCTTTACGATTATAGTGTTGCTAATAATGTAACCAGTTTACATTATTAGCATTGCCTTTCTTCATTAATTCTTACAACTCATTGTAACCATGTTAAAATGTCGTTATCGGACACCTTTTACTACTTTTTATTGCCATAAATATACCGCAAATATCCCAACCATCTTCGCATAGCTATAAAATAAACTACAAAGGACATACAAGTAATAAAATGCAGAAATTCAAATCGTTTCAAGTTTAAATACCTAGATAATGGCGTTCAGAGCACATTTTAAAAACCTTATTGATTGTGCACTACAAGTACACACTATAAAGTATGACATTTACTACCGGATAACACACCTATGTATAACTACAATGAAATACAATAGTTACACCAACGTCTTAGCGGTTTCCTATTATCATCACTTACAGCAAAATTTACGATCAATTTGTAAAAGTGCCCGTTCGTTTTATGGCTAAGAAAAACACCGCGCAGCTTGCATCTCGCCGTTGCTAGGCAGGATTAGAAACGCTCCAAATTCTTATTGTCAATAGCCGAATAATTGAATTTTTCGTTTTCTATAACAGTAACATCACCTGCATACACCCTGGAAGAAAAAAATAGAGCAGATCCCTAGCAATATTTGGCATCTCGTTACTCAATGTCTTCTGCTTTTGTGCGCAAGAGTGTATTGTCGCGACCGTGCCGATAGCGACCCTAGTTCCGTATTGAGCAATTATGCCTTTATTTATAGGGGGACAATGTTGATTTACGACCGCTCTGTTTTGGCGGTTACGGCAGTTTGAATTCAGGGCGGGCGGCGTCTTCCCGCCAGGTGTGCCCGGATTTTAAAATCTTTGTGCCAGTTTCACAATGGATGCAAGATTTGCACAAAAAAGGTTTTTAAAGGGGAGCTTAAGGGAAAAAAAGCTGTGCGCTTGGTAACGTCTGGTAAGCAGCCGGACGCGTGCCGAGGTATTTTGAATTTAATAGGTTTTTTAAAGCGTGGTCTGCCGTCGGCTCCCAGCGTGGAGCATTCGTCGCTCGCTTATAATTGTGTTTATAAACTAAGACTTAATTGTTTGAGAACCAAATTCGTTTGTCGTAATCCCTTTCAATAAACATTGCATTTAAACACCCTAATAAGGTGCAGCAGGTTATTTCCTCCAATTTAAGCTTAAATTTAAAACGGCCGCATATTTTTGTACAAAATTAGCTTCGATGTCTTGTGTTGTTTTAAAAGTTTTCGTTGTTGGACAGAATTCGACCGAAGTTTAAATACACCTTCACATCAACCTTAGTACATACATACATATAGTCACGCCTTCATCCCATACGGGGTAGGCAGAGCGTTAAACGCCTCGTAAAAGGCGCTTCCGCCACGTCTGACAAAAATTGAGGGCAATTTTAGATTGTAATTTGTGTTGCTATAGTGACAGGTTGTCAGCCCATCGCCTAAATTACAATACACTGTAACCCTCGAGTCCCTTTTGCTGACTTCTACAGCATGCCCGGGAGGAAGGGCAGCTGGAACATTCTATGTTTTTCTATCTCTCTCAGTCCAGCATGGAAGAATCAACCTTAGTTCTGTTACTTTAAAGAAATTGAAAAATTTGGTCGTGTGCTAGGTTTTGAAAGTCACAGATTCCCTAGATTTTTAATAGTTTTTTCCAAAGGATTGCGATAGAAAAGCTACATTATTTATAATAGCTTGCTTTCTCTGAACTCTTCATTACCGTAAGTTCAGCGATCTTCATCTCAGCGATTAGATGGGGAACAGACATTTTTACTATGACATTTTTGAGAATACCTAATATTTAAGGTGTTGTCACTATGCAAAGTAATATTTAAGTATCCATCATTTATCAATTTTGTTTGTTTAAATTACTGCATTTTATAAAATTCTCATTCAATCACGCGAATGAAAACCGTAAAATCGTTCAGTAACAAGTCAATATTTAACATGTGTGGGAGACAATATACAGTCATACAATAATAGCTGTCAATATGTCAATCAAACTGAGATTTTTTGCACAATGCTACGTGTCAATGAACGAATGAATGAACGGATGACTAGTGTAACGTATTAAGTTCGGATTCAGTTGATGTTTTTTTTAAATAGAGCGAATTAGAAAACTTTAGGAATCCCGCTGAGAACAGTGCGTAGAACAAGTTTCGTGAGAAATATAGAAGTACATACATATTTACTTATAGGTTACCGTATCAAACCATATGTTGACTGTTTGATCTATCTAGTCGAGACGGCAAATTTTGAACTGTTCCGTCATCATCTTTGTTTGAAAATGTTCACAACTTGTTATGAACATAATAATAATTTTCCATTTAAACTTTTATCCGCAACGTCTTATTCGCTGCTGACTTCCAAATTTCTACCCTGTTTACGTACTTATTTCTTTGGTTCTGCCGTCTTTTAGCTGACACAGCCAAATTACATACCAATCTTATTTAAATACGTTGCGTATTATCACTACATAGTATAAAACAAAGTCGTTTAATCTGTCCCGTTATCCCTATGTATGCATTAATCTCGTAAAACTACAAACGGATTTTAATGCGATTTCATTTAATGGATAGAGTGATTCAAGAGGAAGGTTTATATGTATAATACATGCATAATATAGTAGAGAAACACTGATAATTTCGGGTCGCTAGTCGTCTATATTTATACGTTTATCGTCTATAACGAAACCATATCACCAATAGTAACGGCATAGGAATTAAAACCATAAATGCCAGTTGGCAACATTCAATCGTTCACGTGCATTACTTGGTGTGTTTTCCTGTGAAATAGAATGTTCCAGCTGCTTCTGTTTCTGGGCATACTGTAGAAGTCAGTAAAGGGAAATGAGGGTTGAAGTGTAGCAATTTAGGCGATATAATCATAGCAGTAAGTTCTTACTTAAGTTACCCAAAACTTACGAGAAGTGGTGAAAACGCTCGTTTGAAAGTAGTTGGGGCACTGCCTGTACCGGAAGGTATAAATGCGTGACTATCATGTATGTATTTTTTTGAGGATTTTACCACTCACAATGCCATTATTATTATTATTTTCTTTCTTTCATATTATATCATGTATGTGTTGTCAACTTTTATTATCTAACATTTTCTTACTAGCCAAACTTATTCTTTTACGAAATCATACCACCACAAACTGTATCACTCTGATAACCAATAACTGTGTCAGAGGCCTGGTTGGCTGTTTATCGGGTCTTTCGTCGAATCGAAAAACCCACTCGATAATAGAATCTTCTTTTTAGCGATTCTCGATTCGAACAACAACCCGAAGAACCCTGGTGTTACAGTTTTCAAACCGCACTATTAGCACAGCTATTAGGTCTCTGACACCGTTTGAGTAACGACCACCATCAAAGACAGCGACCGGGACCGACGGCTTAACGTGCCCTCCGATGCGCGGAATCATTTTTCTTTTCGGACAACCAGGGTATTCAGCCCGCAATGTCCTGAGGAAACCAAACTGAGGAAAACCTATTTATATTTTGACAAATATCAACTTTGCCCCCCCCCCCCCCCCCCTGAATCGAACCCAGAACCTACGGAGGCAGTTAATAAAGTACATAATAGAATAAGATTACCATAGTAACGGCATAGGAATTAAAACCATAAATGCCAGTTGGAAACATGCAATCGTTCTCGAACATTACTTACCAAAGCAAATAAGTGTGTTTTTTGATTGCACAAGTTTTAACCGAGCGGTAACATCATAGTGATAAATCCACGTACGTTTTTTAATCGCATCTTCCATGTTGGTATGATTCGTCCGTTAAGTTTAAATCAGGGGCGGATTGAGGCATGATCTTTGGGGGCAATTCAATTATGAATACCCGACATTCTTCGGGTTCAAATTACCACTTTTCTTTTGTTTTATAATGGTTTATAATTAGATATTTCGGTGTCAAGCTAGTCACGCTATCTTTTTAGTGGTATCCCGTGCTCTTTAAAGGTTTTTTTTTTTGCATTAGATTGATTCTTATTAGTCTGCGAAGTTTAAGTGGGACTGAGTTTGCCCTCACTTTTAGAACAGGGAACGTGGCTGATACGATCTTCCTTTTACATCATCCGTCTGGTACTAGGTCTGATTTTCAGATCGCCAGTCTAAGCTACCAAGGCGCGCAAAATCGACTCCTGAAAACTGCTTTTTATCATATTTTACCGAAAGATTTAGTCAGCCCAATGCAACTTCGGCAAGGGGTCATTATCGCCTTAGTTCGTTCCCAGCGATTAATTCAAACTCGTGCTGTCAGAATATTTAAGTTCATCGGCGCACGCGCAGCACATCGCTACAACGAATTGTAATTTATACGATAGAAAAACTTGAATTGCAAACCATAGTCTTTAGCCTTTTTGCGCGGGATTATTTTTGTTTTCATTTCTGTTCTACGTCTTTCCTAGTAATAGAGATGATTGGTTGGTGGAAAAACGTTGGTTGTATTTTCTAGTAAAGTCAGGCTAGACTACTGCATATTATGATGTTTGGGAAAAGAATTATTCACTCAGATGTATGATGGGGTCAGACTAACTTATATTTACATTTTAGGCGGAATTTAAATTAGCTTTGTCACTTTCGGTTGAATAAAATTTAATTGTATTACAATCTATGATTATAGTCAGCTTTATGTATTCTGTCTGTTATCGTCTTAATTTAATAGGAAAAATGTTAAATGCGCAACATTTTTGAAACCACCATGAAACCATACATCATCTCCCTAGCCTTATCCCGTATCTCACGGGGTCGGCTACCTAATCTAGGTGATTGAACGAGGGTACTGGTTTTTACACAGAGCGACTACCATCTGGCCTCCCCAACCCAGAAGGGAAACCAGACCCAATCCTAGATAAGGTCAGAGTTTTCAAGCCGCCAATGCTTAGCACTGGCCTCTGACATGGCTTAACGACTAATATATACGGTGATGAACGATATTAACCGGGACCAACGGCTTAACGTGCCTTCCGAAGCACGGAAAAAGCGCCGAATAAACGTACATATAAAATTCGAAAACCGATAAACACATTGGTACATGGTGGGATTCGAACCACGACTTTCCCGCTCAGGAGGCAGCGGCCCTATCCACTACACCATCGGATTCTAGCATGAAACAAAAAAAAATATTCTGTCCGTAAAACAGTTATATTTATATCCTATAGTAAATGGTATACGCCAGCCTCTGTAAAACCTATTAATATTATAACAGTAGATAGAAAAATACCACCCTGATAGTGTAGTTAGTGTGGCGTTCTTATCAATTGATGTTCAGTATTTTTTTGGTGCACTGTAGATAAGGGATTTGAAAATTTTAGTCCATAATTTAATGTCACGAGGACACTAACCCCCATTTTTATTATTTTTACAGATAACACAAGTGTTTTTATGCTGTTCTTTACTGAATATAGTAGTTCTGAAACATTTTTAAGCTATCTTGTTGTGTTTTTTGTAGGGAGACGATAAAGTGTGGTTCAAAGGGAATTTTGTCCCTAAGTTAATGAGGGGCAGTCACCCTCTTTTTGTCTTTATTTATTTAAAGATATTAAGAGTCATTTAACGACGTCAAAGGAAAATAGTGAAAAAATAAAAATACTTATAAACATTTTACTTAACTTACTTACTTTAATCTTGGAATGAAAGCTGTAAAAGACAGAATATTGCAGCTGCCACTTTGCTCGCTTTTCGCTAATTAATAGGAGGGATTTAGTGGTTTGCAAGTTAGGCAATAGGCGATCATAAAATAATTTATGTTTAGTTACGATATGATAGTACAAAACCTATAGGATACAATCAAAATTATGTATAATTTACAGTATCCTTATTTTTTTCGCTCAGTGTACTTAACTTCTTCCATGCTGGATTAGGAGCGAGTGAAAAACATAGAATGCGCCAGCTGTATTTCCTCCCGAGCATGCCAACCAGGGATCTGAGGGTTTCAGTATATTGTAATTTAGGCGATGGGCTGACAACCTGTCACAACAGCAACATACCTACAAATCTATCTTTAAATAACCCTCAAAACTTTGTCAGACGTGGCGGAACGGCCTTTGTTCAGGTTGTTCACGCTCTGCCTACCCCATTAGGAATATAGGCGTGATTATATATATGTATGTATGTGTACTTAACTAACTTGTTAATTGGTAACTTACTTCGCGTGTCGCGGTGATACCTTGAACCATCAGACTTGAACCAGACGTTTATACAGGGTGTCACAGAAACAGATCGTCAATAATGAAGAATATTTTAATATGAAACATACATACATATAGTCACGCCTTTATCCCTAATAGGGTAGGCAAAGCAATCTAAACAAAGGTCGTTCCGCCACGTTTGACAATTTTTTGAGGGTTATTTAGCATATATTTGTAGGTATATTACTGTAGTGACAGGTTGTCAGCCCATCGCCTAAATTTAATATACTGAAACCCTTGGATCCCTTAGCTGGTTTTTACAGCATGCCAGGGAGTAAATGCAGCTGGCGCTTTATATGTTTTTCTTGCTCCCAGGCCAGCATGGAAGAAACTTTTCTGAAGATACTGGACTGGGAGCAAAAGAAAATCATAGAATGTGCCAGCTGCATTTCCTCCCAAGCATGTTGTTTAAAACCAACTAAGGGATTCGAGGGTTTTAGTATATTGCAATTTAGGTGATGGGCTGACAAGTTGTCACTACAGCAATATACCTACGAATCTATCTTAAATAACCCTCAAAACTTTGTCAGACGTGGCGAAACGGCCTTTGTTTAGGTTGTTCACGCTCTGACTACTCCATAAAGGCGTGATTATAGGTATATATGTATTACAAAAACAGACATTGAATATAGAATACGAAAAGTATGTTTTACAAGCATGAGTATAGGACATACTTCCATGCTGGACTGGGAGCGAGAGAAAAACATAGAATGCGCCAGCTGCATTTCCTTCCGGGCATGCTGTATAAACCAGCTAAGGGATCCGAGGGTTTCTGTATATTGCATTTTAGGCGACAGGCTGACAACCTGTCACTACAGCAATATACCTTCAAATCTATCTTAAACTACCCTTAAAACTTTGTCAGACGTGGCGGAACGACCTTTGTTTAGGTCGTGTACGCTCTGCCTACCCCATTCCCTAAAGGCGTGATTATATGTATGTATGTATGTATGAGTATAGGACTACATTATAGTTAAGTTACATACATGCCTAAAATTATGCGCATATTCTTTGTTTAATAAAAGCTGTTTTCGGTATGTTTGACAAATTTTAAGTGGTATTTCAAATAACAGTTCGTCTAAATTACAATAAACCTAAAAACTCGAATCTGTTTTCGCCTGGTTTTCAGCAGCGTTCCATGTTTTCATCAATTCCAGTACAGCCTCCGTGGTCTAGTGGTCAGAGCCATGGGCTTACGATCCGGAGGTCCTGGGTTCGATTCCTGAATGGAATCGAACCCAGGACCTCCGGATCTTGATATTTGTCAATTTAACACTTTGTGAGGTTTTCCTTGTTTGGTTAGGTCATTGCTGGCTGAATCACCTGATTGTCTGGAAAAAAAAGAATTCCTTGCTAAGGAGGGCACATAAAGCCGTCGATAACGGTCGCTGTCTTTGATAGAGGTCGTAACACAAACCACGTCAGAGTCCTAATACTAGGCGGTTTGAAAACTCTGACACCAATCGTCCGATTCGAGAATCCATTCGGTAAGAAGAAGATCAATTCCAGTCCAGCATGGTAACGTTTGCTTAACACCCTGTATGTTTATAATCCGGTTAATACAAACGCGTAAGCGCACGCGATTCGTCTAGACAGGAAGTGGAGACAGTGTTTTTTTTTATAGTCAGAGTTGACGGTCCGAGTAAAGTTTATAATCCTTGCGGGGTTAAATGGGCCGTAGATTTGTTAGCTTATGGTTTTTATAGAGTGTAGGTACTATGCTGGACTGGGAGCGAGAGGAAAACATAGAATGTGCCAGCTGCGATTCCTCCCGGGCATGCTGTAAAAACCAGCTGAGGGATCCGAGAGTTTCTGTATATTGCAATTTACATGTCACTACAGCAATATACCTACAAATCTATCTTAAATAACCCTCAAAACTTTGTCAGACGTGGTGGACCGACTTTTGTTTATGTCGTTTACGCTCTGCCTACCCCATTAGGGATAAAGGCGTGATTAGAGTGTCGATTGAACACAAGAGGTCAGATTCTTCTTCTGTCTTGTAGATAGCGAGTCAATCGACCCAACGAGCCCTGGTGACAGAGTTTTCAAACCGCCTCATAGCACAGCCAATAGGCCTCTGACATGGTTTGTGTAACGACCACTATCAAAGACAGTGACCGGGACCGACGTGCCACGACGTGTCGTGTAATCAGGTGATTCGGCCAGCATCGTCCTGCACCAAACTGGGGAAAATCCCATAAAGTGATCAATTGACAAATATCAACTTTCTGTTCCTCCCTTTGTGAACCCATGGTTCTGACCACTAGACCACGGAGGCAGGTAAGCACCATCCCTTATCTTCTCGCGGCTGTCGACAAAGTTGGCGATCTCACAAAATGTTTTTGTCTCCAATGTAGGAATCAAACCTACATATGACCTCCTGTAATTAGTATCTTATATAATTAAATAGTATTTCAGACACTGACTAGCTTAGCTTGATATACGAGGGTGGATTGAAAAATATTCGGCCTGACACAGAACCACTCAATTTTAAAAATCGAAACTACTCCATAATTCAGTTCAGTTCAAACTTGCGAACTGTGCGAAGTTTCAAATGTGTGCGATAATTACTTGTGATTAAATAAATTTATTTATCAAGCAATCCGACGTGATTTCGGAAAATGGAGAAAATTGAGCAGCGGGCTGTTGTTAAGTACCTCCATAAGAAGGGGTTATCACCGAAGGCCATCCATGAAGATATGGTCAGTACTTTAAGTGATTCCGCCTTGTCATATTCATCAGTTAAAAAATGGGTAGCTGAATTTAAGCGTGGTAGAGAGAGCGTGAAAGACGAACCCCGCTCTGGAAGGCCTTCAACCTCCACTACTGAGGAAAATATTGGAAAAGTACTGGATTTAATTATAGGAGACCGCAGATTAAAAATTAAGGAGATAGCTGAGATTATAGGCATCTCCTATGAACGAACACAAAACATCATAGTCAACGAATTGGGTTTCCACAAGGTTTCGGCGAGGTGGGTCCCACGGCTGCTTTCAATGGAACAAAAAAGAACGCGGTTGACTATTTCACGCGACTGTTTGGAATTATTTGAAGCTGATCCAGATGATTTTTTGAATTGTTTTGTTACTATGGACGAAACATGGGTGCATTACAGTACACCGGAAACAAAACAATAATCGAAGCAATGGAGAAGACCCGGTTCACCACCCCCTAAAAAGGCTAAGTCAATTTTGTCGGCAAGTAAGGTGATGGCTTCAGTGTTTTGGGACTCAAAGGGTATAATTATGATAGATTATCTTGAAAAGGGCCGTACTATAAACTCTGATTACTACTGCACCTTACTACGTCGTTTACGTGAGGAAATTAAAGAAAAACGCCCTGGAAAACTGAGGAAAAAAGTCCTGTTTCATCAGGATAATGCACGTGTTCACACATCGGTGCAATCAATGGCTGAAATTAGTAACAGTGGCTTTGATTTGTTACCGCACCCGCCTTATTCACCTGATTTGGCACCATCCGACTTTTTTTTGTTCCCTAACTTAAAAAAGCATTTGGGGGGTCAGAAATTCTCCACAAACGATGAAGTCAACGCAGCAGTAGACGCGTATTTTGACTCTATGAAAGAATCTTTTTTTTTAAAGGTCTAAACGCTTGGCAGGGGAGATGGCGTAAGTATATTGAACTTGATGGTGATTACGTAGAAAAATAAAAATATAATAAATTTTATTTGTGTTTATTTTCTTGGTCAGGCCGAATACATTTCAATCCACCCTCGTACATTTAAAGTTTAAAGGCCAGAATCGACGGCCAATATTAATGTTCTAAAAAAAATGTATTGCAAATCTTCCGTCTTTATTAAAAGCCGCTTTCATTAAATATGGCTTCTATAAGAAACTAATTACAGTGAGTTCATTAATAAACCGTCTAGACTGGCCAACAAATGAGTTTTTTTTAAACCTCGCGTGGCTTGAGGCCTTTAAGGCCATTTCACACATAGTCGGACGCCGAGCGTAAATCGAATTGCGGTCGTAATTGAAATTTATTTGTAAAATCTACTAAAATAATTTATTTTGTAGTTTTTTTTTTCTTCCATGCTGGACTGGGAGAGATAGAAAAACATAGAATGTTCCAGCTGCCCTTCCTCCCGGGCATGCTGTAGAAGTCAGCAAAAGGGACTCGAGGGTTACAGTGTATTGTAATTTAGGCGATGGGCTGACAACCTGTCACTATAGCAATACACATTACAATCTAAAATTGCCCTCAATTTTTGTCAGACGTGGCGAAAGCGCCTTTTACGAGGAGTTTGACGCTCTGCCTACCCCGTAAGGGATAAAGGCGTGATTTTATGTATGTATGTATATATGGTAGTTTTTTCTATCTTCGCTACTACTATATGGCAGCACTGTTACATGACAGTTCATTGTGTGTAATAAATAAGTAATCTGTTATATAAATAATTAGAAATGATGTAGTTAAAATCACTTCTACTTGTTGTTGAGAGAAAAACAATTACCAATTAGTTGTTTCACAGTATAGACACTGAATTTGTTTACTTTCGAATGTGGTTTAGAAAGAAAACGATTAAATTCAGCCGTAGTGCCAATGTGGTAGAAAAGGAGCTTTAACGCTCGTCACACATCCTATCTATAGTGTGGCTGAAGCTTTAAACTGATTATAATTTTATGTAACGATGCTGAGTATTCCGTTTTTCAGCGTCCGACTGTCCTCCACGGTTGAATTAGTTGCAACGGCTCAGATATAAGTTTACCGTCGATCCCACGCGCGACTCACGGTCGACACCCGTCCTACAGTGTGGCTGAAGCTTTAAACTGATTATAATTTTATGTAACGATGCTGAGTATTCCGTTTTTCAGCGTCTGACTGTCCTTCACGGTTGAATTATTTGCAAGGCTCAGATATAAGTTAAACGTTGATCCCACCCGCGACTAACGGTCGACACCCGTCCTACAGTGTGGGTGGAGCTTTAAACTGATTATAATTTTATGTAACGATGCTGAGTATTCCGTTTTTCAGCGTCCGACTGTCCTTCACGGTTGAATTAGTTGCAACGGCTCAGATATAAGTTAAACGTTGATCAGTTTAGATCGAATATAAAAAAAAGCTATCTTTTAACCCGAAAATAGTTGGCTCATTTATTTATTTAACTTGATGCACAAAAATGTTACAAGGGCGTACTTAACGCCAAAGGCATTATCTACCAGTTTACCATCGAGAACAGTGTGAATCTACCCATGAAACTGAACAACTTTCCTTAAGGAACATAGTTTGAAACGATAAAATGTTGACCTTCCATACAAAATGATCAGCTGATAGCGCATTTAGTATGGGCATACAAAATGATCAGCTGATAGCGCATTTAGTATGGGCAGTCGAATTTGTGTTTTCGTATTTCGACCTATGTTCCTTAGGGAAAGTTGTTCAGTTTCATGAGTAGATTCAAACATTTTACGATGCATATACCCTTTATGTTACTCGTTGTATAATTATAACCTACAGCTCATCTTGTATATTAAAATAAATATACATTTATCTTGTATATTAAAATAAATATACATTTACGTAATATTTAAATAAGTATCTTTAAGAGGATTTGCATGGTCTACGTACCCTACTTATATTTAAAACTTTCGTGCCAATAGTCGGACTATCCTATCTGCCTCTGTGATATAAAATCTAAAAGTGGTGGGTCTGACTTCTACGGGATATAGTTAATTATCACTGTGATGAATTTTGGAGCTCGTGTGTTTTAATAAAATGTGAAACATACATACATACACATAATCATAATCTAATGGGGTAGGCAGAGCGTAAACGACCTAAACAAAGTTGGTTCCGCCTCGTCTGACAAAGTTTTGAGGGTTATTTAAGATAGATTTGTAAGTATATTTCTGTAGTGACAGGTTGTCAGCCCAAATTGCAACATACTGAACCCGTCGGATCCCTTAGCTGGTTTTTACAGCATGCCCGGGAGGAAATGGAGTTGGCACATTCTATGTTTTTTTCTCTCGCTCCCAGCCCAGCAAGGAAGAACATGAAAGAGAAAATGCGAAACATCATAATTATTATCTTCGTGTGTTGAGATCAGGCAATGTTTTAATCCCTGAATGATCTTACTAACCCGCGATATTAATCACATGCCAAATTCCTTGGCGGCTTTCGGCGTCTCCTTTTGCGAAATCGCCCCTTCGGCTTCGCGCCTAAATTTGAAATAAGAACGCGCGTGAGAAAACGCTCACAGCCAGGCGAACCATTTTTAAATCGCTCGAGCAAACTTTCGAATATGGATTTTCTGCGATCATTTTTACTTTCCTTGATGCGTTGTTCAAAAGACGCGCATTGAGCATTGATAATTTTCTTTTACCGTTAGACAGATATGTTGACAACATTCACGCGATGCATTTTCTTATTTACACTGGAAAATAGAAATCTATAGTAACTGAACTAGCTGAGATGGTTTATAGTAAATATTTAAGTTTTAAAACGATGAAATCTATGCTTTTAAACAACATGCATTGATTTTAATTCTTTCACGCAAGATAGACATATTTTGATAATGTAGTATTGAAATTATGTATCATAAACTTAAGTTGGTGCCATCATAGTGTAGTGTTGGACATTAGGTTGCTGTTTTCGTGGAATGCCCCAAAACAAAATTATGTATGGCGCAATCTCCAAATTTGTATGGCCCAGTATTTCAATTACAAAATAGGCAAAACGAGAATACGGAAATATTTCCGCAAATGAGTTTTGAGATGTCATACAAAAAGTAATCAAAAATCGATCCCCAGCTCGAATTACGACGCCCGGGAATGTGAATGAACCGCTTTTTTGTTTTTTAAAAAGAAAAAGACAGCTTTTTTTGCTCGTTAAGAGTTTGCTCTGAAACTGCGTTGGCTTTTTGAGCTTTTTGGCTGATTCTGGTTGTTTGCATTATAATTTATTATGGTGGTTAGTTAAGATTTATTTAGTTTTTAAACTCCCCTAGTGGCGGTTGTAAAACCTTTGGGTGAGCTCGCACTATCGTCGATAAATAATAGAGTCATGAGAAAGCGCATCTCAGAAATTTATAATATTTTTTTATATATTTTTAAATTGTTAAGTGTGAACGTTAGACGTTCAAATAACAAATGGTGCCGAGAAACAACCTCTTTTAGTATGAAAAATATGATATTTTCTAGACATACATTTAAAATCCTTTCTGGCGATCAGCTACCTCTGCCCACGGATGCCGTAAAAGCCGGAGATAAATCCAGGAAATAAGCCGCTGCGTTCCCTACAAATACCGGGTGTAAGGGACAGCGTCCCGCAAACTGATAGGGGTTGCTTATTCAATGACACTGAACAACTTCCACTAGGAACTTTTATCAGGAAGGGAAAAAAAGGCTTTTCCATACAAATTGTCCGATCGAGGTAAACATTTTGTATGGAAAAGTCAATTTTTTTTTCACTTTCCGAAGAGAAAACCTGGTGGAAGTTGTTCAGTATCATTGACTGAGCCACCCCTATCAGTTTACGGGGGTTTCCCATACACCAGGTATATTATTATCCAAGGCGACATCTCTGTTGTCATTTGTAGCCCCCCAAATAGGGAAGGTGTGTACAACAGTGGACCTCCTTCTTCTTCTGTCGTGTGGGTGTCGAGTCGATGGACCCTGGTGGACCCTGGTTCTTTTTAAACCGCCTAATAGCACAGCTAATAGGGCTCAGGCATGGTTTTGTGTAACGACCACTATCAAAGACAGCGACCTGGACTGACAGCTTAACGTGCCCTCCGAAGCACAGAATCTTTTTTCTTCAAGACAGTCAGATGATTCACCTGCTTTGTCCTAACCAAACTGAGGAAAATCTCACAAAGTGATACATTGACAAATATCAACTTGTGTGTTACCTCCCTGGGAATCGAATCCTCCTGATCGTGAGCATGGGGCTCTGACCACTAGACCATGGAGGCAGTTGACCTCCTGCCTCTTGTGCTGCATCAAAACTGCGAAAAAATGTACGTTAAATATACCCTAAGTGGAGAAACCTATAGTGACCAATGACCATACATACATACATATAGTCACGCCTGTATCCCTGATGGGGTAGGCAGAGCGCAAACGACCCAAACAAAGGTCGCTCTGCCACGTCTGACAAAGTTTTGAGGGTTATTCAAGATAGAATTGTAGGTATATTGCTGTAGTGACAGGTTGTCAGCCCATCGCCTAAATTGCAATACACTGTAACCCTCAGATCCCTTAGCTGGTTTTTACAGCATGCCCGGGAGGAAATGCAGCTGGCACATTCTAAGTTTTTCTCTCGCTCCCAGGCCAGCATGGAAGATGAATGACCAATGACCAGTGGACTTTTATGGCTGATATAATGATGTTGAACCGGACACTGGTAAATATATATATGATATCTTTACCGTTTCCCTGCCTATGCCTACCGTGATGTAATTTGCTCATTGTCTTGTTAACATTTCTCATAGCGTAGGACTGCTGATCAATATTTAACTAAACTTCTTATAAGATTGGTAACAAATCTTCGATATTCAGACTAGAATGAACAACACTTAATAGATAATGTTCGATAATTAAATCTACAACCTTAACAATCACGAAAATTCAAATTCAAGCGACCTGATTTATCTCTGAATCTTAAACAAAACTGCACATGTTTTTAAAAAAAATGCTCGATCGTCTTATATATTCCCAGCAAACTCTTATCAGACCATTTAAGCTAATTACATACGGCAAAAGAAACTCCCAACAAAAACTCGTAGGTATAATTGTGAATCTGAATTTTCGATCCAGTATGCTGCACTACTGTTATGTTAATCACGGTATTTCGGCGCGGGCGCAGCTTTTAAAAAAATTGCCCTGGCATGGTAACCGAACCTGCGACCTGTCAATTTGCAGTGCCAGAAATCTTAGCGGCCCGACCGGTCTGCAGGTACAGTTCGATTCGAATTATTTTCGTTCTAGTTTTTGTACATGTCCTCCATTTTGAAGATTGACCCTCGTTATAATACATACATACATATAGTCACGCCCTTATCCCTATTGGGGTAGGCAGAGCGTAAACGACCTAACGACCTCGTTATATTGGCTTTTGATTATCCAAATAAGAGAATTGCCCGGACGTATTATGCAAAAAATAAGCATTCAAAAATTTGAATTCAAAAAGTAACTCTAGGCTGGCGTGCAAAGAAAAGTCTGTTATCCTTACCATACTTGTAGGTCTTATGATAATCTATATCTATCTATAGTCCCCATCCACCGATTATCGGAATCTCCCGGAGATCAGCCAACTGCGCAGGACTTGTTTTTAGTACCCAAGTGTTTGCGCTACACACAGGTGCACTCTCTATTCCTTCAATCTCTTATTCTGATGGGACAGATTGACTGACACGACCAGAAAGTAATCAGGCGCAGGACCGACTATTTACAAGCCCATCCGACAGCATGGATCAACTTACTTTTCGGATAATCAGGTGATCAGCCTGCAATGTCCTAACCAAACTAGAAACAACAGCACAAAGTCATTGTTCCCCGCCGGGAATCGAACCCGGGACCTCCCGGTCAAGAGCCCATGGCTCAGACCGCGGAGGCAGTTAAATATCTATCTATACTAATATTATAAAAAGGATAGATTTGTATTTTTGTGTGTGTGTATGTTTGTAACGAATAAACTCAAAAACTACTGGACTGATTTAAAAAATTCTTTCACCATTAGAAAGCTACGTTCACTCTGAGTGACATGGGGTACTTTTTAACGCGGGAAAGTACATTATTCCCACGGGAAAACTTATTTAGCAGCGGGTGACACCGCTGACAGACGGCTAGTTATACTTAAAAATATACCATCCGATCCCCATACATAATGTTTTCATCTATTACACTAAATTTACCATTTTGCCTGGAAAACAGTCAACATTATTTTATGGTAACAGTACAACCTGAATACCTTCATTAACTATTTGTCATCATAAGTAACTTTTTATCTACTGCCTGTACCTAACCAGTTCCCTGCCCGTCCAAAATTTTCCACGTCCTTTCGTATAACACTTTGCAGGCCAGTCAGAACACTGACTCGCGTTTAAATTAGATCAGTGATTGCTTTCAGATACATACATATATATAATCATGCCTTTATCCCTAGTGGGGTAGGCAGAGCGTAAACGACCTGAACGAAGGTCGTTCCGCCGCTCCTGATAAAGTTTTGAGGGTTATTTAAGATAGATTTGTAAGTAAATTGCTTTAGTGACAGGTTGTCAGCCCATCGCCTAAAAATACTTAAACCCTTAGCTGGTTTTTACAGCATGCCCGGGAGGAAATGCCACTGGTAAATTCTATGTTTTTCTCTCGCTCCCAGTCCAGCATGGAAGTCAAAAAGTGCTCTGTGAAAATTTAAAAACTAACCAGGGAATGACTTTTGATTCGACACGTCATCATCGTATTTCATCTGAGCGAGCTTACCCAGAAGATGCCTGTTACGAGGGGCGGCTGATATAAAATCTACTTTGTTAAAGAAAGTTTTGAAAATCGAACTGGCCATTGCAAAATCATATTCTATATTTATTCCTTTTTCAAAATTATGACGCTTATTTTTTTTCGTTTGCTTTTGTTTTTTTTGGCGCGGCTTTGATTTCACCATGTCGAAAGAAAATTGTAAAATGATGAAATTTGAGCATCGAGCAGTGACTAAATTCCTAAGTAAAGAAGGAAATACGCCTACGCAGATCAGAGAGCGCATGTTAAAGGTGTTTGGTGATTCAAGTCCTTCTGAATTCGTCATAAAGTTTTGGTCGAAGCAATTTAAACATGGCCGTGAGAGCCTGGAAGACGACACACGTAGTGGAAGGCCAATTTCTGCTGTTACCGCAGATAATGTTGAAAAGGTGAAGAACCTGATTCTTGCAGATCGGCGAATCAAGCAGTGGAGATAGCCAGAGATGTGGGCATTAGCAAGGAACGAGTTCATGAAATTATTCACGAACATTTGGGTATGTCCAAGGTGAGCGCGCGTAGGGTCCCTAGAATGTTGACCCCTTTTAACAAACAAAGGCGAGTAGAATGTTGTCAGGCATTTCTAGACCTGGTCAAAGGTAAAGAAGAAGAGACTATCTCTCGAATTGTGACCTGTGATGAAACTTGGATTCGCCAGTGGGATCCGGAAAGCAAACAAGAGTCAATGCAATGGAAATTTAAAGGAGAAAAGCCGCCAAGGAAGTTCAAGGTTCGGCCGTCGGCTGGAAAACTAAAGGCAACCGTATTTTGGGATGTCGAAGGGATTTTGATAATAGATTATTTGCCTAAAAATACAACAATGAATGCTGAATATTATGCAAACTTGCTTGACCAGCTTCGTGAACAAATGAAAGAAAAGCGGCGAGGCAAACTCAGCAAAGGTGTTCTGATTTTACAAGACAATGCTCCTGTACACACAGCCTTAACGGCGAGGTCAGCCCTGAGCAAAAACGGCTTCACAGAAATTAACCATCCACCATATAGTCCAGATCTGGCTCCCTGTGACTATTTCTTATTCAAAGATTTAAAGAAAAAATTGAGGGGTCGCAGATTTTCGACGGACGAAGAAATGAAAGAGTCTGTGTCTGACCATTTTGACGAGCAAAATAAAAATTACTATTATAACGGCATGATGTCACTTATTTGCAAATGTCATAAGTGTATTTCACTTGCAGAAGACTAAATAGAAAAATAAAAAATAAACTAGCCATCAAAGTCTTTTCTTTCATAGTTAGGTAGATTACTTATCAGCCACCCCTCGTATGGTACAAGCAATCTCACGCACCGACGGGACACAGCATGACCCCCTGGTCCGGGAAGCTTCCTATATTTATATGTCTGTCCAATTTGTTTACGATCAATTCTTACAGTAAAGGTTTCCCCTATACTTGCTCCTTGATTTACCTGGACATCCCTAAGGACCGAGCCTTCAAGAAGAATGGCATTGATACTTTCATTTATAGAACCCTTCCGCCCTAAGGGTCTAAGCCACTGGTTCCTAACATTTCCAATTGAGCCAGTTAATTTAACTCAGAATGGTCTTTAGTATGCTCGTTAAGAAACTGATTTTTCCCTAAACTGAAAGTTTCAAGCGAACATTCCCGGGTAGAGAATGTTGAAAGAGTTTTTTTGTAGGCCATGTTCCAAAAAATATTTTGATAGGAATGTCAACCAATAACACTGCAACTCTGTTACCCCCATAAAATTGCTGTTTTACCCCCGTTTGTAATTACCTCAAAGGAACCACTGGTCTAAACATTACAAGGGTCTGTACCAAAAGACCTCTAAATAAAGTTTTTGCAATGCCAACAGGTTGTTACGAGTTGCCAGTTATTGCTAAGTTTGTTTCAGAGGTTTCTCTTGCCCCTTACATTCGTTTAAGGTTCCGTAGAAGGGGTGCAAAAGCGTGGTTTATAATGCCTTGGAATCTTGATAAATAATTGTTTGCTTTATTCACTTGTAGATGGATGGATAGATAAAAAATGTTTTTAGTACCAGTAATAAGACATAAAAACTAAATAGCCTAACAATTATATATAATACCGAAAAGGTTACAAAGCTCCAGTCAAAGACTGAAGCGCTGGTTTTCAGTAGGAACCTTACTAAACTAACTTAACCTAAGCATAATATGTTGCTTAGCTAGTGCTTTGGGCGAAGGCATGCGTTTCTCAGGGGGTCGATAGCGCTTAAATAAAACTCTCTTTAGCCAGAAATCACCATTTCATGAGGTCGCCAGCTACTCGTATCTTTCCGGGGACAGACACGACAAAAGATTTAAAAGGTACTTGTGTACCAAATGCAGCAGTAGATATTTATTAGATGTCTTTGATTATAATATGTTCATCTCTGCTTAAACAACCCCTATCAGTTTGCGGGTCGCTGTCCCTTACACCCCGTGTACCTACCTGTAGCATTGACACATAGGAACTTGAATTTTTCAACGGTCAAGTAATTGCAGATGTTTGCATCGTCTATACAAATTATCAAATTTTGTACAGAACACCGAACTCGTAAAAATAAAAACATATAAATCGGAATATATGCAACCTTATAACAGCCTTAACAAAGTTTTTCTAAGGTTTCACTTCACCCTTGCTCCACTGAAAGAACAAGAACTTGTTTCAGAAACATTGAGAGTGAAGTAAAAGAAAGTAATTTTGTAATTGTTTAGTTAATTTTCAAGTAAAATATGAAATTAAATGAAATTTATTAATTGTGAATCATAGGTACAATGGTGTTAAATATTATAAAAATGTCTAACTATGTCCCGCCATATTGAATATACATTTTACTATAATCACGACTTTATCCCTAATGGGGTAGGCAGAGCATAAACGACCCAAACAAAGGTCGTTCCGCCACGTCTGACAAAGTTTTGAGGGTTATTTAAGATAGATTTGTAAGTATATTGCTGTAGTGACAGGTTGTCAGCCCATCGCCTAAATTACAATATACTGAAACCCTCGGATCCCTTAGCTGGTTTTTACAGCATACCCGGGAGGAAATGCAGCTGGCACATTCTATGTTTTTCTCTCGCTCCCAGGCCAGCATGGAAGACTAAATATACATTTTATAAATATTTTAATTAAATGAGACACCACAGGCTCATAAATAAATAAATTTTGATAAAAAATTCTAAGGTTGTTAGAAATAGAAAATCAATATCATCAATTTTCAAGCAACTTCACTTTGACTGCTTACTTTTACGTTTAAACATAATCCTGCATTAACCACTCCATTATTCATCAATTTCACGTTATTATATCCCTGTTCATTGCCTTCGGGACAAATTTATATTTTCAAGACTATTTATTCTATTCACCCCCGAATCTTAATATACCTCCTTGTAAACTGTTTGACACGAACCGTCTTCACAAATCAAGATAAGGCAGAGGATTATCTCCCTATACAGCCAACATATACAGCCGGCTGTCAGTGCATTGTTTTTTTTTCTTCTGAAATTGCGCTACGCTACGCAACACGTGCTGGCTCGAAATTACGGCTCTTTGTTGCTAGTTTGGATGTGATGTAGCGTCGGATGTGGGGTGACCGTGAATAAGAGGTTTTACGGGATAATGGATTATTGCACCAGGAATGCTGGACTTTCGTATGTCTACATACATACATACATATATTCACGCCTTTATCCCTAATGGGGTAAGCAGAGCGTAAGCGACCTGAACAAAGGTCGTTCCGCCACGTCTGACAAAGTTTTGAGGGTTATTCAAGATGGATTTCGTATTTCGTATGTCTGGTTGAATATAAAGCTTTTAAAGTTGATTTTGAAATATATTTTTTCGAGAAAACATTGTATTAAGTTCACTTTCTCATGACTCACTCCAAAAAGTCCTCTGCTAGATATAGACCTTCAAATGTTGGAAGATATTTGCATTAGGTATTCACCACGTTTGGTGGACAGGCGGATGCAGTGCAAGATGTTATACCTATACGTATTCATAGAGGCAGAGCTCTGGAGCTAAGCTCTGCTGAGCATAAACTTATTTTAAGTTTCTTTAGTGGAGTATATAGAAATTACTTCCATGCTGGCCCGGAAGTGAGAGAAAAACATAGAATGTGCCAGCTGCTTTTCCTCTCGGGCATGCTGTAAAAACCAGCTAAGGGATCCGAGGGTTTCAGTATACTGTAATTTAGGCGATTGGCTGACAACCTGTCACTACAGCAATATACCTAGAAATCTATCTTAAATAACACTGAAAACTTTGTCAGACGTGGCGGAACGACCTTTGGGTCGTTTACGCTCTGCCTACCCCATTAGGGATAAAGGCGTGATTATATGTATGTAGTATATAGAAAATTACTATTTTCTTATGTACGTACCTACATCTATTACTTAGGTTTATGACGTTATCTCTAACAGTCATCACCCGGGAAATTAATACCTGAGAGATTCGATTCGTATTAGTGCACGCCGTAAATGTAATCTTTTATCAAAAAGTCGAAACTAAACTAATGGGTCTAAATTGTTAAATGGCTTTAATTAGCTTAACTTCAGTCAAATTATTTTTATCTGTCTTATCTAAATAACGTCTTTTAACTCGAACCCTACGCATCCTATCTATAACGCAGTTGAAATTCAACTTCCATCGCGGCCATTACTTTAAATTTTTATTGTCGTCCCTAAAGCACTATCCTACGAAATTAGTAGTACTGTCCGAGGAAAGTCTCCGCGAAATGGGGCAATTTGGTCGCATTATACGTAAGTAAGTCGACGCCGGCTGCACCAGATACCTTGTACCGTGGTCCCTTTTCAATTGGCCATCTTATACTTTTTTGCCACCAAGTTGATTGTGATCGCTCCCATTGTATCTCCGTGCATTGTGAAATTCCGAAAACGTCCGTTTCTTAGGCAAATTGGAAATTTTCTATTGCAATTTCTCGGGAATCCACTGTGGGAATGGCTTGGGATTAGGGTGCCAACAATGAGGATTAATGATGGGTTTCTTTTGCAGGGTAAAAGTAATTATGTGCGTATAAGCAAGTGCAGCCCGCATGACTTGAAAGTTGGTTTTAATAATAGGTATATTAGCTTTACAATTTTCCTCTGTTATATTTTTTTTTTGTGATTATGTCATAATTTCCCCATTGGGATTTCTTTCGTAAAGCAACAGAACATATTATAAAAAAAACATGCAGACGAATTGAGAACCTCCTCCGTTTTGAAGTCTGCTAAAAACCTAGAACAATCAGGGAACATCTTTGACATACGTTCCACTACAAGACATTTTTATGACGCTGTTACTTAATCTACCAAATAGAAATTCTGAAATAGCAATATCTATAGACTTAACGTTCACGACTAACAAATAAGAAAGTTTATAGTGAAGGGTCTCATCAGACAGTTGCTCAGCGATCTACCATTTAATTGAATGCGATTCTGTAAGTGACTGATATTGGACCTCACACCTAGTGACTGATATTGGAGTAAGACAAAACGAAGGAGGGACCGCAAAATGCGAGTTTTTCATGCTTCTTCTTCATTGTGATATATTTTTTATTTTATTTTGTGACATAGATTTAATTTTCTTTGTTATATACTCGCTTGTGACTTTCTAATTGGAAATAAATAATTTGACTTTGACTTACGTACCGCCTTGTAGTGTGCTGAAATCTAAACATTATTATTGGGTAGAGTGACAACTGCCTGAAAAAAAATACATCTGCATTGTTGCATTTGTTTTTATTTCCGGTGATTTTTTTAGAATACTATGCTAACAAGTCATATTGTGCAAACATGGCAAGTAGGTAGAGCCTTTTTAGTTTTCTTCTCATAGTTCACTCGGTACTGAAACTTTGTTTTTACAAACGCACTATAACTCAGAACTACACACCACCTCCTATCTGTCGAGACCCTAACCCTGTGTATTGGGGGACATCACAGATGTTACCCGACACATTATCGCCTGGACGTGACCAGGGCCCGAATGAAGATGAGCAGGGGTTGAGGGTCCAAGGTGACATTGCTCAAGAATTGAAGGAATTGGAGCTATAAAGGAAGAAACGGCCGTTTTACAGGCGTTTTGCGTGAGAGGAAGTCATAAGGAAATGTTATTGGCTTCTTATAGGGTTTGAATTATATTTTTTTTATGAAGTTGCAACTGCCTTTCTAACTTACGTCAGTTTTACTAGCTTTCCCTAATGCGTAAGTATTCCTTTGAGCACTGGAAATTCTCCCGTGGTAAAAAGGGAGAATTTGTTCAATTTTACTTTTTCGTAGTTCCAGTAGTTTTTGAGTCGTTTTTGCATAATATCTAAAATAGATAAAAACTATTTAATTTATTGGTAAAAAGCACAATCAAAAAACAAATAAGTCCTTAACCTAAATTTACAATTCCAGCAGCGTTTTCTCTAAACTCATTTTGTTTCACATAACTAGATTTATCCTCGTTACTACAACGGCGTCTCTTCTACAATTAGGTTTATCGGACGTGTCCTAGGTTTAAAGCGATTGCCTAGAATCTAGCATGCATTAAAAATTATTAGCTGTGGAAAAGGGGTAGCTGAACGGTGCAAGGTATGAGTATTGGGTTATTTAAACTGCACACATTTGAGAGTTTCTTTTTTCTCGAAGGTTTTGGCCTCTACGTTTCAACCTTATACGAGTGTTTCTTTCAGAACAGAACCACACACAACCACCGCTCTTCAAGTGAAATCCATCTTCTTCTTCTTCTATCTTCCATGCTGGCCTGGGAGCGAGAGAAAAACATAGAATGTGCCAACTGCATTTCCTTCCGGGCATGTTGTAAAAACCAGCTAAGGGATCCGAGGGTTTCAGTATATTGTTATTTAGGCGATGGGCTGACAACCTGTCACTACAGCAATATACCTACAAATCTATCTTAAATAACCCTCAAAACTTTGTCAGACGTGGCGGAACGACCTTTGTTTAGGTCGTTTACACTCTGCCTGCCTGATTAGGGAAAATGGCGTGATTATATGTATGTATGTATGTATATTTATTCCATCCGACCAACGCATAGGCGTTCGAACCAACAACCTATTTATTATTATTATTATTATTTATGAGCCTGTGGTGTCCCACTGCAGGGCAAAGGCCTCTCTTCCTTCCTTCCATTTCTCTCGATCTAGTGCCAATTCTCTCCATTCCGTAATATATGTGTCCAGTTCGTCTCGCCACCTCTTTCGGGGTCGTCCAAGTCTTCTCCTAGCATTGGTGGGCTGCCATTCGGTAGTTCTTCTAGCCCATAGTTCGTTTGTCATACGAGTGACGAGGCCGGCCCAATCCCACTTTAAGTAGGCGGCCTTCTGAGCTACATCCACAATTTTTGTTTGGGAATGCAGCATTGAGTTCCGAACTCGATCGATCAGTTTGACTCTAAGTATCCTGTGTTTTATCAATCAATCAATCAAATATTTATTTGTAGAAACGGGTACAATATAAAGATGTTACATAAAATACAGTGCGCCGAGTTTTGCTTACAGTGAGCATACAAACAGTTAACATGCATATTCACAAAAACTTAAGGTCATATAGAATTACAAATAGAATAACAAATTGCATTAAAATAAAATAATATTAAATTAGTTGAAAACTCATAAAAAATAAATCTATGTCAGCATATACTTAATAACATATACAATTATAAATTAATCTACAGTAATAAGTTAATAACAAATTCAAAATGAGATAAAAATAATATATTGTCACGCAGTAATGTCAGCAAAATTTAATACATTAAATTACCTATATTTATCAATTTATAATGACGGATCTGTCAGAAAAGACTCCATATTGTAATAGCATTTATCTATTAAAAATGTTCGCATTTTGTTCTTAAATTCTAATGGATTAATTATGTTTTTCATGTCAATTGGTATTCTATTATATATTTTGCGAGCCATATCCAAAATACTATTTCGTTTAAAAGCTGTGTTACATTTTAGTAATTTTAGTTCTTGTGATTTTTGCGCTACTGCTGCTAGACGCCTTGACTTATAAATTTCTGGACTAAATAGATGTATATTTTTCTTGACAAAGGTTACAATCTCATAAATATAAATTCCGGTTAATGTCAATAGTTTAAGTGATCGAAAATAGTTCTCACAGCTATCAGTTTTCTGAATTTTACATATAGCACGAATGCATCTTTTTTGGGCGCTGAATACATTGATTATATCTGGAGCGTTCCCCCAGAAAATAATACCGTATCGTAGTGTTGAAGAAACAAACCCATGATACGCTGTTAATAGAGTCTCTTGATTAACTATTTTGGAGAGTTGATACAGAGCATATGAGTACGAGTTTATTTTTTTGATTAGCTCATCTTTGTGATATTGCCAATTAAGTTTGTTTGCAATATGAACCCAAAAATTTAGTGCACGTCGATTCTACAATAGATTCGTTTTGATATTGCACGTGTACAGATTGATTAGGTATTCTTAGGCTAAAATGAGTTATAGTTGTTTTAGTTAGGTTAATTTTTAGTTGATTTTTGTCGAGCCATGTTATAACATTTTGTAATGCTTAATTTATATTGTGCTCATACATTAGTCGATCCGTACATGGAACAATTACAGTGCTATCGTCAGCAAAAAGAGTCATAGGAAATAAAACATTCATTGGTAGGTCATTAATGTATAATAAAAATAGTAGCGGTCCTAAAACGCTACCTTGCGGAACGCCTCTTTTAATACGCAAAGCTTTGGAATAATATATTTTTTCAGTTCTTGAATTAAAACAAATTCTTCTAATTTCTGTTTGCTGATTTCTATCACTAGGGTAAGATTTTAATAAATTAAGTATATTTCCCCTTATGCCGTAATGTTCAAGCTTATATATGAGAATATTTTGCTCCACGTAATCAAATGCTTTAGATAAGTCCATATATAGAGCACATATAGCATTTCGATTGTCCATACTATCTACAATAATTTTTAAAAAGTCGTAAATAGCTCTATCCGTTCTCATATTGGATCTAAATCCCTTTTGTTCATTTACAAGTTAATATTTTTTTTCCAAAACGAATTCAGTGCTGAAAATATTACCTTTTCAAATATTTTTGACATGATTGAAATAAGAGCTTTAGGTCTATAACTACCCATATCCTCCTTAGTTCCCTTTTTCTTGTACAGCAGTTTTATGATAGAGTGTTTCAATTTATTTGGAAATACACCTGCGCTAATTGAAAGATTAGATTAGATTAGATTAGATTCATTTATTTCACATTATCAATTTCACAATTACATTGCAATAATAATAAAAATGTCAAAGAATAATATGATCGTCAAAAAATATAGATTACACAATAAAAATAAATCAAAAATGTCAAAACAAAAATTACAATTATACAAATGGATTCTAACAGATGTCTGAATAATTTAAAATAAGTCAATTTGTAAAATCAAATTTAAAAACTTATTTTTATCACGATGTCAAAACTAAAATATAAATATAAATCAGTATATTATGTGAATATGTCAGATCAGTAAAAATAAAATAAATGAATGAAAATGTCAATTTAAAATAAAATAATAAGTACATAAAGTACAAATCAAATGTCAATATAATTATTAATATTTATTTTATTCCACAAATTGATAATATTCACTTACAGTATAATATTCTTTATCTAATAAAAAGTTTTTCAGCTGGCAATAAAACGTGTCGTCATTTGGTTCGTTTTTTATATCAGTGGGTAGTTGTTCGTAATACGTGGGACCGATTACACGCGGGTTCTTAGTCGCTAACTCAAGTCTGCGCGGTACTGTCTCCAGTTTTCCCACGCTGCGCAAGTTATGTCCACCACCTGTTTTACGAGCAAAGGTATGCAAATTTTTGCGAACATATTTTATTATTTCGAATAGGTATAGTGAGCTCAATGTCATTATATTGTTCTTTTTGAATAGGGTTCTGCACGTTTCCCTCGTCTTGACTCCGGCAACTATCCTGAGTGCACGCTTCTGAAGAACAAATACTCGATGGTGGTCAGAAGAATTACCCCACAGCATAACACCGTATGACATCACAGAGTGGAAATAAGCGTAGTAAATTTGACGCAATACGACGTTGGATATCAACGGGCGTAGTTGTCGCAATGCATATGCAGCACTACTGAGTCTGCTACAAAGTAAATCAATATGTGACTTCCAATTTATATTGGAGTCTAAAGTGAACCCTAGGAAGCGGCACTCATTTTGTAATGGAACGGGACACCTCACAGAAGGTGGTGGTGTGATTTGTCGACCAGAGAACAGTAAAATATTTGATTTTGTTGAATTGAGTACCAGGCCGTTTGAAGTGAACCACTCATGTAGCTGTGTGTAGGCAACATTGATTTTTGTGCTAAGTTCTTCGTATGTTTCTGCACTAACTATGACAGTTGTGTCATCTGCAAACAAGACTACTAAACCTTGAGATACGTACTTAGACAAGTCATTGATAAAAGTCAAAAATAAGGAATTTCCCAAGGCTGAACCTTGAGGAATGCCGATAGTGAGGTCTCCGGGGCTAGATTTAATTTTACGTCCATCTATAGTTAGCTGCACGGTTTGTTTTCTGTCTGACAGGAAAGATTGTAACAGTTTGTGTGCTTTGTTTCGGATGCCATAAAAGGATAATTTATCTAATAGTAGTGTTAAAGATAGCGAGTATTGGGACTGTAATTGGGATTTATAAAGAGAAATACGACTTGGTTTTTGTTCAACAACTTGTGTACTGACAGAACCTTTCAAAGATACATTTTTAATAAAAAATACAATTTAATGGTAAAAAGAGGTTTCGCTGCAGCCAGTTGCCAACATCCTCCGCCCCAGTGCAAGCACTCAGTCGGAATTGGCTACTGGCTGAGGCTCACTTAGCAGCGGCACCAACTTCCTAGTCGGCCGACGAAGGACTCCACCCTTGGTAACAACGTCAGCCACTCGAACAACGCCGTCTTGGCCAGGATAAACTTTTGAAACCCTTCCCAATGGCCAGGTTCCCCTCGGAAGAGAGCCGTCCGCAATGAGTACGATGTCACCAATCTTCAATTTCGCCGTGGAGCTGCAGGTTGGGCGAGGTATCAGCGTGGGCAGGTATTCGCGCACCCATCGCGCCCAGAAGAAATCAGCGAGACGCAGAGTCCGCCTCCAGTCGCAGCGCTGAATCAGGTCACCGTCGTCCAGTTCGCCCGAGAGCCAAGCGTGGTTCGACGAAGTCCCAATGAGGAAATGAAAGGGTGTGATTGCCGTAGGGCTGTCGGGGTCCGCTAGTGAAACATATGTCAATGGTCTTGAGTTTACTATTGCTTCAGCTTCTGAGAGAAGTGTGATGAAAACTTCTTCTTTAGGCGCACGCTCTCGAAGCGTCGCATTTAAAGCGGTCTTTACGCAGCGCACGAGTCGTTCCCATGCACCACCCATGAACGGCGCGGCTGGAGGAATGAAGTTCCATTCGATCTTGTTTTTAGAAGCGAAATCAAAAAGCGGTGAAAGCAGGCCGTCAGCCCCTCTGAAGGCGGTAGCGTTGTCGGAGAATAATTTACGTGGGGACCCGCGGCGTGCGATGAAGCGACGTCAGCATAAGATTGCGGCATCCGCAGATAAATTGCTCACCATTTCTAGGTGCACAGCTCTGGTCACAAGGCACGTGAAGAGGCCGACATGTCTTTTTTCTTTTCTTCTTCCAATTGTGACGTTGAGGGGGCCGAAATAGTCCAAGCCCACGTTGGTGAAGGGGCGGGAGTGATGTTGCAGCCTTTCTAAAGGGATATCGCCTGTAAGAGGCACTTCGGGGCGCGCCCTCGCTCTCTTGCAGAATAGGCAGTCGCGCGTGATAGTTTTTAACGCGTTCCTGCAGCGAAGTATCCAGAACCTCTGCCGTAGCTCATTGAGTACCAGATTATAATTTGCGTGACCGGCTTTCACATGGTAGTCCCGGATTAGAAGGCGGACCGCTAGATGCTGACCATCCAGGACGATGGGTGATTTTGTCTCTTCCGAAATGTCAGGAGCGCGGGTTATTCGAGAGTCGATGAGTAGAAGTCCATCGTCGGCTCGTCGGAGTGAAAAAGACGCGAGACGGCTTTCCTTAGGAATAGGGGCCGCGGAACTTAGGCACGCAATCTCTGCGGCAAAGCTTTCAGCTTGAATTCGGATAAAAATATTCCGTTCTGCTTTTTCGATATCAGATGCTGTGAGGAAAGAATGGTCATGATTAATGGTGAAATTTGAATTTGGTAAACGGGTCCGAACTAGAGATCGAAACTTTCTGCCGGCTTGAATAATGCGGGCTGTAGCCCTTGTGAGGCGTGGCCAGCAGCTGAATCTTGCCACATTAGCCACAGGCGGCAACTGGTCTAACGAAATCGGTACGTAGTAAACAGCTGTGAACTCAGTGGGTTTCATTTCTTCAATACCGGGAACTGAATCGTCACTTGGCGGTTCAGAAGGCCACGCCTCAGGAGGACTCAGCAAGAAAGGCGGGCCAGCGAACCACCTGTCAGATGCGTCCACAGACATTGGCTTAGATCTCGTTGCATCATCGGCAACATTATGAGCACTAGGGAGCCAACGCCATTGGGCAATGTCCGTGGTTTCGCAAATCTCTCCCACCCTGTTGGCGACGAATGGCTTAAAATGCTTCGCGTCACTGCGAAGCCATTTCACAACCGTCATGGAATCGGTCCAGAAAAAGGTCAATTCGGGTTTGATCCGATGACTTTCCGTGATTTTTGACGCTAGACGCGCGGCAATAAGAGCAGCCTGGAGTTCTAAACGCGGGATTGAGACAGGAGCCAAAGGACTAACGCGAGCCTTACTACCAATTAGCGACAACTTAACGCCTCCATTTGGGTAAAGAAACCTCCAATACGCTACCGCCACGAATGCCTGTTCGCTAGCGTCAGCGAAGACGTGGAGTTGCGTTTCTAGCGGGTCAGATCTAATCAAATACCAACGAGGTATGCGTAGCTCAGCTATAGCCTCCAACTCCTTGCGCCACTGGAGCCAGAATGCCGCGTGTTTCGGCGGAATTTCATCATCCCACCCCAAACGTTCTCTCCACAACTGTTGGATAAAAATACGACCCTTTACAGATACGGGCGAGATTAAACCTAGCGGGTCATAGACACGCATGACTTCCGAGAGCACCGAACGCTTCGTAAACTTGATGCTGGTGCTGTCGTCGCGTGCGCCGATACGAAAACCTAAGGTATCAGCGCAGGGGTTCTACTTGATGCCTAAAGCGCTTACGTCCTTGTTTGGTGGAAGGTCAACGTCGGCTTCAGGTTCAGCCCACAGTTCCTTTGGAACTTGCGAAAGCGCTTTCTGATCATTGGAAATCCAAGCTCTCATCTCGAAGCAGTAAGCCTTGTGAACGGTGACGATCTCTGAGGCTATTCGAGCGGCATCTGAGACGTTAGAGACGCTCCCGATATAATCGTCCATGTAATGCTCGTGAACGATCGCGTGAACCGCGTCTGGATACAGGTGACGATGCTCCTCGGCATTTTTATTTTTAACAAACAGAGCGGTGCAGGGGCTCGTAGCGGCTCCAAAGGTCATTGAAGACATGCGGTACTCCTTTATGGCGGCGGTACTGTTGTCGCGCCATAGAAAACGCTGCGCGTCTTGATCTTCCTCGCGAATTTTAATTTGCGGAAACATCTCCCTTATGTCAGCAGTGAGTGCGACCTGCCCCTCCCGAAACCGATAGAGGATCCCTAAGAGGGAGCAGAGAAGGTCGGGTCCCACGAGGAGTAAACTATTAAGGCTGACTCCATCCGTTGCCGCGGCAGAGTCGTGAACCCCGCGCAACTTATTTTTCTGTGGATGATAAACACCGAAGTGTGGGAGGTACCACTTAAAACCATTTTTCATGTCGCCAAACCGATGGTAAGTCTCAGGAGCGCATTCTTCCGCGTACCCTTTATTTATGATGCCGTTAATAAAATCTTTATAAGCAGTCGCGAACTTGGGGTTTTTTGCCATCTGTTTCTCCAATGACAAGAATCTGTTTAAGGCTTGAGGGTAGCTATCAGGGAGCGACGTTTTATCGATATCGCGCCACGGGAGTCCCACTTCGAAGCGGCCTGAAGGGAGCCGTCGCGTCGTCGACTCGAGAATTTCCAGAGCTCTCTCTTCTTCTTTCGACAAATGCGGTTCACGTGCGGTTATTCTTAACACGTCTAGCTTATATTGCTCTTTAATAATTGATGTTAAATCTTCATTTTCATGCGGGGAATCGAAGCCCCGACAATTCGCATGATTAATAAATTCTACGGGTTTACATCGACTTGACATACCGCCGTGCAAACACCAGCCCAACAAACTTCGCGACGCTTTTGAGATTTTGTACCTTCACGATATTCTCTACTCCTTGACACGTACCAGTTTTTCGCGCCTATGAGAACCGTGGGTGTCACATTGACGTGAGTTAACTGACTCACTAAGCCATTCATGTGAGGGAGGTTCCTCAAATCACTCTCATAAATTGTTTGAGGAGATAAATCTAGTGACTTCATGGACTTAGCTTCTTTAATAAGATAATGTTCTTTTAGATTACGGCCTTTTATGTAAAAGTTTACGATTTTCACTTGTGTGTTTGTGGACATGCCGCCAATACCTTTTATCGACAAAGACTGCTCTGGGCCGGTAGCGCCGATACGCGAGGCGACGGCGTCGTCGATCAACGATGCCGTGCTGCCGTCGTCGAGCAGCGCGTACGTCTCGTATTCACCCGCCGGACCGGACACCACCACCGGCACCACTTTAAGCAGTACACGTTCGCTCACCGATTGGTCTGAAATGTTTTTATTGGAAGAATCAGTGGCGGCTGCGACATTAATAGTGTCGCCGTGAGAGGCGCTCTCTGTCGACAAGGATTCTCTGTCGGCTGTTGACTCAAGAACACCGGTGGAGTCCGTGTTGAGCGTAACTTCACGTGCTATTGGTTGCGGGCGCGTGAGTCCGTGAAGGAGTGAATGGTGGCGACCGCGGCAGCCCTGAATTCCACAGGCGCCGCGTCCAGAACACGTGCTCCATTGGTGGGGTTTATTTTTCAAGCATCTGTAACAATACTTCGCTTCACGGAGCCAGCGCCATCTGTCATCTACCGAGAGTGCTTTGAACTGCCCACAAGATTTTATGTTATGGCTATCTTTACAGTAAATGCATGCCGGGCTATGCTGAGTTGATAGATGCACAGTGTCGCGCCTAATTATTATTGGTGGTCTAACGAACCCGTGCGCTAACGCGTGCTGCCGTGGATGAGATGGCGGGGCGGGCGGCACAGCTTCCGATTCCGAGCAAAACTTGATTTGTGCATCCGCTTCACTCAATAAGAACTGTGCGAGAAGCTCTAGCTTTGAAATATTTTGGTCACTAATAGATTGGTGGCGCTCTTTAGCGTAGTCGCACCAGCGAGGTTTGAGTAAGGCGCTAAGTTTAGAGAGAACGCTTGAAAACAATTCGGGAGAGTCCAAATATTGCCTTTGTTTGAGCGATTTTATAGTCGCGACACTATTGCGAATTTTGCATGAGAATTTATTTAAATCTTTCGAGTCGTTACTTAACTTAGGCAGACTTCGCAACGTGGCGACCTCCTGCTGCACGATGAGTTCCGGACGCGCGAAATGGAGTTCGAGAGCAGTGACCAACTCGTCCGGCGACTCTGCAGAGAAGAGGTATGAGGAAAGCGTTTCACGAGCTTCACCACGTATCGCGTTGCGTAGCCGGGCCAAGTTCTCTAGGGGGGAATAAGATGGTTTAGTATCGTCGTAAGTACGTTTAAAAATCAACCATTCGTTTGGTTTTCCGCTAAATGGCGGCAGCTCTATACATCTGCCGCTGCGGTGGGTCATGGCTAATGCGTGCAAAGCCGTAGCTAATGAAGGATGATCCTGAGGGCACGCATGATCTACGTTCGGAGCGTTTTGCGCTCGAAGCGCGTGCCTTGTGGCGGCATCCTCGACCCACATCGCATGGTCTACATTCTGATCATTCTGGAGTTGTTGCGCGTGTCTCGCGGCGCAGTCCTCGACCCACTCTTGGGTGTCGGCGAGAGACTTGCTACAATTGCTACGGGGGCGGTGGAGGGATCTAGCTGAGCCACCTGCTTCGATGGCTGCTAGTCCCGCGAGCAGCTCTTTCTCCTCCACCACTCGTGCCTGCTCCGCTAGAACGCGCTCTCGTTCCAGCTGTTTCCGCTGGAATTCCGCCTCCAGAGCAAGCTTGCGAGCTTGTAAAGTCGCGGCGGAGACCGCTGTGCCGTTTGATCGACGGCCAGAAGCGCTTGAGCACGTAAGCATTGAACGATTCACGTGGGAGTGCGATCCGTTGGACGTACCATCGCGAGGGGGGCGAGGAGGTTGCTCCGGTCGTGGCAGTGCTTGCAAAGAAGCATCGCCACGGGGAGAGTGCGGAGCAAACTCCGACCGCGGTGGCACGTTCAATGGGTCAGGAGGACCAGAGGTCCCTGCCGCCGCAGAATCAGCACCGGGATGTGGTGCGGAAGCGTCGCCGGAGCCTGTAGGATGAGGGGCTTGCCCCGGTGGGCCCGAGACGCTTACCGATTCCCGAGGGTCGGCTGATTCGGCGGCGGCCAGTACACGGTTGTTTTCCGCCGTACTTCTCGTTAAAACCATTATTTAAGTATTCGAAGGACGAAAATGTTAAAGATAGCGAGTATTGGGACTGTAATTGGGATTTATAAAGAGAAATACGACTTGGTTTTTGTTCAACAACTTGTGTACTGACAGAACCTTTCAAAGATACATTTTTAATAAAAAATACAATTTAATGGTAAAAAGAGGTTTCGCTGCAGCCAGTTGCCAACAAGTAGATCCGCTTGTATAACATCAAAAGCTTTCGTAAGATCGCAAAATATACCAGCAGTTTTATATTTGCTATCCATGCTCGTTATGATTGAGTCTATAACTTGATGAGCTGCTGTATTTGTAGACTTGTTCTTCCGGTAGGCAAACTGCTTCTCAGATAACAAGTCATTTCGCTCTAGATGTTGCATTATACTACTCGATATTATAGAAAGATTAATTATATGGCTAAGATGTGGAGCTATTATTGGTCCAACTAATTTAATTACATTAGTACTTATGCCGTCATATCCTACACTTCTCGTGTTTTTTAGTTTTTTAATTATCTTAATTAGATCGCCCGATATGACGGGGTGCATAAAAAATGAAGAGGAAGAATTGTTAATTTTAAGATTATGGTCTCTTGTATCTGGATTTGGGCATGTTACGCAATTCAAATGGTTAACGTGATAATTATTAAACGAGCAAGCAATTTTTTCAGGATTGGTTTCATAGGTCTCCGATTCTGTTTTTATTATTGCTATATTATTACATGGTTGATTATATTTGCTTCTATTTATTATTTTCCACGATGCTTTTGATTTACAAGCTGAGGATTTAATCGTATGATCATTTTGAGCTCGTTGTGTTAATTTCGTTATTTTCTTTAATCTATGTGTGTAAACTTTTAATCGATTTTTAAGGTCGCTTTTTTCGCTGTTTAATTTAGTCTTTCTTAACTTCCATAATAGCATTCTTTTATTCGCAGAACACTTTTTGATTCCCTTTGTTATCCACTTAGCTCGTTTTTTACAATAAATAGTTCTTTTAACCCATGGAAAGCAGAGATCATATAAAAGCCGAAAAATTTATAAAAAATCATCGTAGCTTATATCTGGGTCATCTGTTTCGTACATTTCGGTAAAAGGAAAACTTTTTAGATAGGATTCAAATTTCTTTAAATTATCTTTACAATAGTCTCTGCACATAATACTCCAGGACGGTATATTGGTAAATGCTTTCACTGGGTATTTCAATAATTGAGCTGTATGATCAGAAAGTCCCAGATGAATCACGTCGCATTCACATTCACGTCGTGTTCCATATTCCGTTGACTAACCCCGAGTTTATACTTTTGAACGTCAGTCAAAGACCAGGTCTGGGCTCCGTAGGTAAGGGTGGGGAGAATGCACATATCCATTAGCTTGCGTTTAAGAGTCGGAGGCAACTCACCCTTCATCAAGTTTTTCATAGCGCAATAGCTCTTCCAGGCGTTTTCAGTCTGTCTTTCGACTTCCTTGTCTTGTCTCGCCTTGAAAGAGACTATTTGGCCTAAGTAAAGGTATTCTTGGACATATGCTATTAACCAACAACCACAGCACATATAATCACATTTTTCCGTTCCCTCTTATATTTTTAGTAATATGTCCTCCGACTATTAGGTTCCTTTTAACCCTCATATTTGGGGTCGATTTTCCTTTCCACCCTTCACACCAGTCATATGTACATCCACCCCCAGCCCTTAGGGAAAAGGCGAAAACTTCTAATGGTGAATTAATATTTCTCGAGACGCCCAAATTGTGCCATAAATCTTAGAAAATGTCTTAATTTGAATTCACCAGATGTCCATTTCGGGTTCAAAGGAAGTATCTAAAAAAATGTTTAAAAAGGAGCATCCGACTGCGTTTACATTAGGTTCATACGTATTTTAATTGTGGCACTGGTGTTTTCTTTTTTACTGTAAAGGGCTGTATGTCTGCTTTGTGGTAAAGGGTTATGCTGTCTTTAATTATATAATGGCAACCTTACTTTGATTGTATCGACTCTTGCTGACAGGTAGACTTTACTGCAGTATCTAAGATATTAATTATGTACTTAATAGATTACTGAGAAAATATCATTTTTCCACAGCCGCTTCTATTGACTAACCCTGTAGTTAAGCTACTTCAACATACGATTAAAATATGATACACTGAGACGATAAATAATAAATGTACATCATAATTACTTCTTTCTACGTGTAATGTAAAGATTGACTAAGGAGTAAAACCGAGGAAGTGACAGAACTGTTTTCTGTGTAATGCTTTCCTGCTTTCTCGCCAATCTTACAAAAGTTAAAATACCAAAACAAAATACCCTCTTCGCTTCGCTCAGTCGATCAAAACCTTCCTTTTTATATCGGATTCGGGCAATTAGCGGGCACTTTTTAGTATGTGGATTTGCATTCCGAGCACGTATGTGATAGTGGGGGCAGATTCGTTCGGTGACCGTCTGACTTTTTCGACCGATATGAGAATCAGACCCTTTGTAGACGCCGCAGATGCATTATCGTATCAAAATGTTGGTGGGAATGTTTAATTTTTATTGTGCATGCATGCAGCTTGCAGAATAACATTTTTGGACGAAAATACCGAGAGCTTCGTTCAAATCAAAACGGTTCTATAATGTAACAAAATGTAGTGTTTTTATTATTTTTATCGGCAAATTTTTAGTATAGGTCATTTTCCGAACTACTTATTTATGATTGATTAGATAGGATAGATCGATGAATAATTAACCAACAAATGTTAGAAATCAATCTGTTCAGGTGGGGTTGGGTGACTTTAACCAAATCATTCTATATTAACCTTTGGGTAGGTCGTTTACGCTCTGCCTACCCCATTAGGGATAAAGGCGTGATTATATGTATGTATATATTCTTTATTAAACTCCCTTTTTTTTTTTCTTCCATGCTGGACTGGGAGCGACAGAAAAACATTGAATGCGCCAGCTGCATGTTCTCCCGGGTATGCTGTTGAAACCAGCTAAGGGATCCGATGGTTTCTGTTTATTGCAATTTAGGCGATGGGCTGACAACCTGTCACTACAGCAATATTCCTACAAATCTCAAATAAGCCCTTAAAAACTTGTCAGACGTGGCGGACGACTTTTGTTTAGGTCGTTTACGCTCTGCCTACCACATTAGGGATAAATAATAATTAAGGCGTGATTATATGTATGTATGTAATATTTAATATCTTCCCAATCTATCCAAATTGATATTCATTCCACATCGAAAACAGCCATTATAGTATTTACTACCCCTTTTCATCGTTTCACACATGTCCTGGCTTTAATAGTTCTCCAGCTTTAATCTCGTAGGAATGCGCCGAGCTCATAATGACGCCATTTTGAATTATGGGCCAATAAACGCGCGGGATTTGAATATGGCGTCGCGACGCCGGCGCCGGGGCTTCTGGCGCTTTTCTTGACTGACTGAGACTGTTGTCTACTGTGGTTTCTTGAGCCAAGTTGGAGATTGAGTGGAGTGAGAGGTTAAACTCCGGGTTAGACATACTGAATTCTGGTTGCATGAATAGGGATCTTTGTCGAGTTGCTGTAAAAATCAGCTAAGGGAGCTGAGGGTTTCAGTATATTGCAATTTAGGCGATGGGCTGACAACCTGTCAATACAGCAATATACCTACAAATCCATCTTAAATAACACTCAAAATTTTGTCAGACGTTGTGGAAAGACCTTTGTTTAGGTCGTTTACGCTCTGCCTACCCCATTAGGGATAAAGGCGGGACTATATGTATGTATGTCGGGTTTATTGACCCCGTGAGCTATGGACTTTTGAAACGGCCTTTAGGCCTCTAACGTGGTGTCTGTTGTTCGTTAATAATTAATTAAATCATGATTCAATCCGGAGTGATTCGACCTGCACTGCTTTCACTTAACCTTACTGAGATTAACTTCACAAATCTGTGTGCGCCTTCAAATAAATTCGAGTAGGATTTTATATTTTGAAAATGAAGCCATTGTAAACCTCACCCCTAGGCGTTACACAATTTATACTTCATTTACAGAAAACATATTTAAACTGACTTTATGACTGCCAGTTGTTCAGTGCCATTTCTAACCTCGTAAATTTTATCCCCAAAAACGCCCTTATAAAAAAAAAGTAACGTAAAATTATCGCAAGAAATAAATTGCACAGATACAAGGTCCTCTGAATAGAACCTTGAAATTTATTGTTTGAAACCAAGCATTGATCGAAATGGTACGTTCCACAGAGTGTAACTATTGTTGTGGAGTGAGAACTACTTATGTGGAGTACCTATCTACTACAATTTAACAGTGTAGGTATTATGCCTTCTCCATTAGGGATAAAGGCGTGATTATATGTATGTATGTATTTTATAAAGTGGTGTAAAGGGACAGTTTAAGGTTTTCGGTCTTTTGAAATTGAGTACCGCCACGTCCAACAAAGTTTTGAGGGTTATTTGTGATAGATTTGTAGGTATATTGCTGTAAAGACAGATTGTCAGCCCATCGCCTAAATTACAATGTACTGAAACCCTCGTATCCCTTAGCTGGTTTTTACAGCATGCCCGGAAGGAAATGCAGCTGGCATATTCTATGTTTTTCTCTCGCTCCCAGTCCAGCATGGAAGTACACAAAATTATTGCCTCGAAATATCGACATTTCTCCGCCCTATTGCGAACACTCGTGAATACAAATAAATAACCTCATGATTGTGCGCATTCAAGTGGCATTATTGCAAAGAGACCTTGAGAGGATCGCTTTTTAAATATCGTTATAGGAGTTGCTGAGGGTAGTTTTAATTGAATTTATTGTGATATCTGCTTGAGTTTTTCGCGAAGATCCTTTTGTAGTGCTCAAGTTTTTATTACCAGAACTTCATCGCTTACGTTTTTGGTTTCCTGTTGGAGCAGCTTATCGTTTAAAAAAATATAAAAGACTACCAGCTGCTTCTCTTCCAGGGTGCACTGTAAAAAAACTGAATAATTTATATCGATGAGTATATTGCAATTTAGCCGACACACATCATTTTTGAAACCCCCCCATAGTTTTCTCAGACGTGGTGAAACGGCTGTTTACTACGCCTTAATGCAGAGGTAAAAGATACTCGTGATTTCATACATACATATAATCACGCCTTTATCCCTAATTGGGGCGGCAGAGCGTACATCACCTAAACAAAGGTCTGGCAAAGTTTTGAGGGTTGTTCAAGATAGATTTGTAGGTATAGTGCTGCAGTGACAGGTTGTCAGTATACTGAAACCGTCGGATCCCTTAGCTGGTTTTACAGCATGCCCGGGAGGATATGCAGCTGGCATATTTTATGATTTTTTTACTCGCTCCCAGTCCAGCATGAAAGAATGATTGATTTCATGCATTCGAATAAAATAATTTCAGTAGTTGACTCGTTCAAATGACCGACCGTCACGGGCAGTTACACTCAGGATTAACCATCTAAATCGAGAAGACTTTATTTCCCAATTATAACCTATCTAAATGCAAAACACGTGTGCAGACGTGCAAACATCCGAAAACGTTATGGTCGGTAAGTTTCGTGAGATAGGACATTGCAGTTTGACGGCGACAGGCGTAACAATTAGATCTTGCTTTTTTTTTAACTGGATTTTTAAGCCATGTTTTTGTGTGAGAAGAAAAAAAATCATGCCTGATCCAGTCTAAATTTGAGTTCAGTTTAGAAACCACCTAATAGGATTCTAATATGATTTCTTTAATGACGCTGAACGTGTCCTCTAAAGCACTGAAGCATCTCACTGTCAATGTCGTAAAAACAACCCTGGAAGCAATCTCAGCATGTGATACCTAATCTGCCATAGTTATTATTTTTGTTTACCTAATAGGAATCGAAACGATAATGCCCGGATCGATAGCCCTAGGCTTAGGCTACTAGACCATGGAGACTATTACAGTATGATAAGAAAAGTACATAATATTGGCAAGCGGACAACCAACTGACTTCCCTCAAGATCTCCCAAATGGAGTGACGACCTTATACAAAACCAGTATGATACTGACAAAGAGTGGCGATTGTTCTGGGAAGTATTTCAGCACCCCCAAAAAGACCTGATATCGGACCCCACAAAGAAGATTGCTGGTTTTGACAGTCTACGCTCTACGTGGACAAAGGTGAATCGTTTCGGTACAGGCCATGAGAGATGCAACTATCACCTAAGTAAATGGAGCTAAAAGAGTTTCGGGAATGCGACTGTGGGGCTGCAATTCAGACTTATGTCGCATATTGTTAACGAATGCCCTCTGCGTCGTTTCCCTAGCATGAGAGAGCTCCACGAGCTAACTCCAGCAGCAAAGGGCTAGCTTCAACAACTGGACATTAAAATTTAAGAGTATTCGCAGATAGCCATACGAAATGATGATGAGTACATAATATCACAGGGGTTGAAGTGGAACTCTAGAAAAACGAAACACATCAAATTCAGAATATTAACAAATTAATAGCATAATCATCAAGTCCCTTACGCATATTTAATATAATTAATGTAAGATAGTAAAATAAACGACTGTGCCAATATACTGACAATGTAAGCGAGGGGCGGTTTTACGATCACACAACTCTTATACAGCGTGTCTCATGTCTTAAAATCGCTCTTTTCAAATTGTTCCATTTATTCTGCAAGTAGCAACGTATTTGACATGCGATGTATTGCGACAAGCTTGTACATTATGATAATTGTGTCATGTGACGTTATAAATTGATAGTAAAAGTTTTAAAGGAAAATTTAATTTTGTCCTTTTTAGCGCATTTAAAATAAAAGCTTGTTTTAAAAAGTTTTTTTTGTTTACATAATGTATGTAACACAGTAAAATAAACTACTGTGCTAATGCCAATATACTGACAATGTAAGCGAGGAGCGGTTTTACGATCACACAAGTTTTATATAGCACGTCCCATGTCCAACAATCGCCCTTTTGAAATCGTTACTTACTTCGTTACTTATTCTGCAAGTACCATTTTTTTTATTGAATGGACCTATTTGTACAATAGCACAGCTCGGACACTCCTAACTATCATGTCATTTTGGTCACACATCGACAGACGGCATGTTGCACTTAGCATGCGTTTGTGTGCGTGTTATAAGGGTTGACAAATTTTGTTATACCGGTCATAATCATCACTTGATTAATGTGGTTCTTGATTAAACCAACGCTTTAAAGTAGTTCACTGTATCTGAATAGATAAGGTTGCATATTTTGTAAGAATTTACTTACCGTCTTTCATCACTGTGGAATCTAAAAAAGTTCCTGTCGGAGTCATATCTTGTGGTAGAATGACATCCGTACATGGAACAGTACCTAACCATCTTTGGAACACAAAACTTAATTATTTCCGTTACACTGGGAAACATGCGCGCGCCATACCCGCTAAGCGTACGCTCAATGTGGCCCACAATCCGGCGCGGAGTGTGACGTAGGTCGGACTTGGGAAGGGAGGTGAATGTTCATTCTGTATGTAGTACTATTATATATTCTGTGACAATAGTACAAATGTTGGAAATTCGGCAAGTACAAATGTCCGACGTATTTTATCGTTTCGTAATCTTTATTTTCCATGTCGTGTAAGAGTCGCTGTCTTCTTCTTGCTCTTCTTCTGTAAGTGGGCTTTCGAGTCGACCTCGAACCAAGAACCCTGGTGGTTGATAGTCACAGTCGTGATTTTTTTTGTGCTTATATTAAGGTTAAGCACTCGAAAAATCACATGTGGTGTTTATCATTCATTATTTGACACAGTTTGTCGATAACTATGCTTTTTACTAAGATTATATTATTTAGTTACTTCAGTTATTTTATTTTTCTTTAGTAGATGTGTAGGACACGCTGTATATATTTTATAGCGCAGTTATCAAATCATCGGGTGGATTGCATTGCGTGGTAATTTTGGCGTACAATGTTTTCACTAGAAACGTACGTAGAAACGGGTTTTATAAAATATTGTTTGAAACTGTTTCTTTCGTATTCAACGAATTTCATAAAATATTTTAGACCACCAGAATCACCAGACTGTATCCTCATAAAAGAGCGTGTTCTCCACGTCTAACAAGTTTTGAGAACTGCCTCCGTGATCTAGTGATCTGATTCATGGGCTCCGGATCCGGAGGCCCTGGGTTCAATTCCCAGGGGGAACACAAAGTTGATATTTGTCTATTTATCACTCTGTGGGGTTTTCCCCAGTTTGGTTAGGACATTGCAGGCTAAATCACCTAATTGTCCGAAAAGAAAAATGATTCTGTGTTTCGGGGGGCACGTTAAGCCGTCGGTCCCGGTCACTGTTTCTAATAGTAGTCGTTACAGGTCAATGTTGCTCCACGTCCGTAGGAACTAACGTGACCCCGGGCGGTGCTAAGAGTGCTGCCCACCTATATGTATAGATACCGGATGCTGCACTGTCCTTTGGACCTCGTTACGCCGTCGGTCCTGGTCGCTATCTTTGATAGTGGTCGTTACTCAAACTATGTAAAAACCTAATAGTTGTGCTCTTACACCAGGGTTCATCAAGTCGTTGTTCGATTGTTATTTTTTAGAGATCTCTTGCCATAGAGATAACTTATTTATTAGACTATAGCCTAATGTTCAAATAAAGGAACATAATATTCATAAAAATCGTACTCATTTCAGGGTGTAAAGATATGTACAAAACTTCGTCAAACGTAGTTCGGTCGGCCTGTGATTTAACACATTTTGTTAGTCAAAGAATGCGTTCAGTCAATATTTGTGTTTGCGGTTAGATAAACTATCGACCGCCGTGGAAGATCACGAATGATCAATGTTAGGGGATTATATACATCCTATAGTACGTTGTCTGTTGGTACGTGGTGTTTTGACCAGGAAGAAGATTTTAGAAAATCCAAGGTCTGTAAAAAACGGAAGCTATGTAAGACTCTAAATACGTCATAGTGAAGATGTCTTCAAAATTTAAGGCCCGTAACTAACATTTAACACCCAGACAAATCAATGAACTTATTATTGTAACTCAAACCATGTCAGAGGCCTAATAGCTGTGCTACTAGGCGGTTTGTAAACTATGACACCAGGGTTCTTCGAGTCATTGTTCAACTCGAGAATCTACTCGCTAAGAAGGAGGATTGTAACGTGCGAAAGAGTTCATACATCTAACCAATTATCCATAGCAAAGCAGAATGTTCCAAAAATGAGAAAAATATATAAAAAGAGGGTAAAAAAAACAAATAAGGGTAAGGATGTAGTTGATTCTGTATGGCTGTGGCCCAATCCCACAGCCATACAGTTGTAAACCCATTATCTTAAGGGTCTGCTAGAGTACTGAAATCCCATACAAACGTAGTTTCGCTTTTATTCTTAAACAGTAAAACAAAACTTCCATGCTGGACTGGGAGCGAAAGAAAAACATAGAATAAGCCAGCTGCATTTCCTCCCAGGCATATCACTACAGCAATATATCTACAAATATATCTTAATAAACCCTGAAACTTTGTCAGACGTGGCGGAACGACCTTTGAAATTACTACCATGTTTGATGCAAATAAAATTATTCTATTCTTTTTGTTTAGGTCGTTTACGCTCTGCCTACTCCATTAGGGATAAAGGCGTGATTATATGTATGTATGTAAAACAAAACTAAACTTCGTACACATGACCAAATGCATCATATCTACGCTGCTTATTAGGTTTGGTTTGAAAATATGAAGGATAAAAGTTTGGTTTTACTGTTTAGGAATAAAACCGGAACTACGTTTGTATGAGATTTCACTACTCCGGCAAACTTTTAATTGTAATATACCGACACTGTGGAATTTATTTTTCATTTTTATTTACAAAATACACAAAACACTTTCTGAAATGTGCTCTTACCTAACCACCATGTTAGGTTCAAAGTTATCATCATCTATCAAAATAACAATACATATTCCCGTATCATTATAAATTTACGGTCATTGTTGCTTAGAAGCCGGTTACACAAAACATGTGACTAATTAAAGGATTTAGGTTGTGAATTTAATTTGCACAAACAAAATAAATACTACGTACGCGGTGTAAGGGACAGAGTTCTGCAAACTGATAAGAGCTGCTCAGTCAATTAAACTGAACATCTTTTACCAGGAAATTCTTTCAGGAGATGAAAAAAAGAATGACCTTCCAATACAAAGTTGTTATACCCGAGAAACCTCGATCAGACAATTTGTATGGAAAATCAAATGTCTTTTTTCAGGTCCTGAAATTTCCTGTGGATAGTTTTTCAGTTTCGTTAACTGAGCAACCCCTATCAGTTTGCAAGACGCTGTCCCTTACACTCGGTATTATGTATTTATTAAAATCTGGATACAAGTGTTAATTACTCTCTGATTCACGATTAGGTGCACAATAAATAAATTAATATACAATAGTATAGCGTCAGTAAGTAAGTGCCGACGTCATTTCAGTCTATTCCATTAAAATTATGAATTGATGACGGACAAGAGTTTCCAAATTGTGTTAACAAGTAAATACAAATACTTCGTGGAAGCGTATAAATCTGTCATTGCACCAAAACAGTGGATTAACGTCGTTTGATTTAATAAACCGCTTGTTGAATTTAGCTAAAGCTTGGTGGAACCGGCCTGAGGGCGTGTTTATCTAATGAAATCTTTAATTAAGTAATTTTTCCGGTCGGTGGCCACGGCGGGCCTTTCATTGTGTTGATAGTTTCCCTAAACTCACTAATATTATAACACGAGACAAGGTATATTTTACCAATAATAGGTAGGTAGGACATAATTATGCTGTACAAATTTTGATGAATACTGTTGTTTTCAGGGCTGATTGATTTAAATCAAGTGACTTTTTATTTAAATCTGAATTAAATTTAAGAAATATTTTTGGAATTTTACTATTTACAAAAAAACAAATAAATTAAAAAAACAAGATGAAATATAAAAATGATGATTTGTATCAACCCTGGTTATTTTAGCACCATAACCTAACCTGGAGGCCTTTGCCCAGCCGTGGGACGATTTATAGGCTACAAAAAAACCTAACCTTACTATTACATACATACATACATAAAATCACGCCTTTATCCCTTACGGGGTAGGCAGAGCGATAAACGCCTCGTAAGAGGTGGTTTCGCCACGTCTGACAAAAATTGAGGGCAATTTTAGATTGAAAAGTGTATTGCTATAGTGACAGGTTGTCAGCCCATCGCCTAAATTACGATACACTGTAACCCTCGAGTCCCTTTTGCTGACTTCTACAGCATGCCCGGGAGGAAGGGTAGCTGGAACATTCTATGTTTTTCTGTCTCTCCCAGTCCAGCATGGAAGGAACCTTACTATTTAATTAACTAAAAATAATATTATGTTTTTATTGTTTGCAGGTAAGCATCTACGTCTGATTTATTTTATTAGAAAACCCGTAAGTGGTAACGTATTTCCTCAAACATTTATTTTGTTTAAACTTTTTAAAAAGTAAGCTCTACGAGTTTGCGTTTGAAACATTGAAATTTTCATTCATGTGTATATTATGCCCGTTTGGTATCTTCCATGCTGGCCTGGGAGCGAGAGAAAAACATAGAATGTGCCAGCTGCATTTCCTCCCGGGCATGCTGTATAAACCAGCTAAAGAATCCGAGGGTTTCAGTACATTGTAATTTGGGCGATAGGCTGACAATGTGGCACTACAGCACTATACCTACAAATCTTATCTTAAATAACCGTCAAAACTTTGTCAGACGTGGCGGAACGACCTTTGTTTAGATCGATTACGCTCTGCCTACCCCATTCCCTAAAGGGATAAAGGCGTGATTATATGTATGTACGTATGTTCAGCAGTGGATCGTTCTCGCTGATGTAGTAGGAACATAAATAATATACCGATTTATATCTAGTCGTAACAGTCCCCCGTCTTAAAGTTTATTGTCTACAATCAAATCTGCACTTACTTGCTAATGCAGTGAAAACAGAAAGCAGGGGAGATGATTATTATTAAGACTAGTGATGTGACACACCTTATTTTATTAGTATTTTCTGTTTTATGAACAGAATAATTATTTATTTATTTAACAGTTTATTGTACACAGAAATATATATACAAAAAGGACAGAATACATAGGAAAGATGGACACAACAGGCTCTTCCGTTATCACACCTTATTATGGCATCTCACTCGCTTCTAAAATGTATGTCACTTCTTACTTAGTCTAAAATAAATAGCATATACCTAAACGTTATGATAAATCCGTGCTTCGGAAGACACGTTAAGCCGTTGGTCCCGGTTAATATCGTTTAATACCGTAGATATTAGTCGTTAAGCCAAGTCAGAGGCCAGTGCTAAGCAGTGGCAGCTTGAAAACTCTGACCTAATCTAGGATTGGGTCTGGTTTTCCTTCTGGGTTGCGGAGGTTAGATGGCAGTCGCTCTGTGTGACCCCGAGAGATACGGGATAAGGCTAGGGAGATGATGACCTAAACGTAATAAAAAAGGCTAGTAAGACCCACTCAGCCTCTAGCTTATCGTCTTTGGGAAAAAAATTAAAATGAAAGATGTATTTCTTCTTCTAGTTGTTGTGTGGGTTTTGAATTGATCGATCCGATGAACCCTGGTGTCCGAGTTCTTTTTTATGAAAGATGTTAGAACTGCAAAAATATTTCTATATCAATTACATATACATACATATGGTCACGCCTTTATCTTTAATGGGGTAGGCAGAGCGTAAAAGACCTAAACAAAGGTCGTTCCGCCACGTCTGACAAAGTTTTGAGGGTTATATAAGATAGATTTGTAGGTATATTGCTCAGGTTGTCAGCCCATCGCCTAATTTTAATATACTGAAACCCTCGGATCCCTTAGCCGATTTTTACAGCAAGCCCGGAAGGAAATGCAGCTGGCACATTCTATGTTTTTCTCTCGCTCCCAGTCCAGCAGATATATGAATACATATCAATTACGTTTTTCATTTATATCAAGTGGTCACGACGTCACATCCCTAATTTATTTACTCAATCAAGATTTAAGACGTGTCGTTGTACAGTATTCTTGAGGCGGTAATGACTTGCATACACTTTACGATAGATACTTAAAACAGTGGCCTCGATTCTGACAGTCATGGTAACTTAATTTAATTTTGGTTAAGGATTTATTCATTGTGTCTGTAATAGATAATATATATTGTATTACACTGTATAATTTATTTGTTTAATTCACTTCGCTATTTTTTAAAGATAATTCTTCGCATTTTCTTATATATTAAATGGAACTGATATAGTATTACATGCTGCTTAATTGCCAAGTCACCATTGTGGTTTAACTGAAAATATAGAGACTACGGATATCAGTGTGTAAAATGACCGTCAAAGAGAACACAACTGACTTGGCTCACCATTAGATATCACTACTGAAAGATTGCGAGATCTTCAATCAGACATTTTGTATGGAAAAGCTATTTTTATACTTTTTTTTTTTAATTGCCTATAGGTCGTCCCACTGCTGGGCAAAGGCCTCCTCTTTATACTACCTGAAAGAATTTCCTGGTGGAAGTTTTTCAGTGTCGTTGTGGGACGCTGTTCCTTACACCCCGTAGAATGTAATTTTTCTTGAAGTATACCTCTAGCAGACACTGGGCACTGTTCTAATTGTAACGTTCATTCTAGTTAATGTTTCAAGCGGCTTTCTTTATTTTGTTGAAAGGACGCTTAGAGTGTGTCATCTTTGTGCTCCTCTTGCTTGATGAAGACTATGGTATACGGTCGAAACGTCGAAGTCACCTTTCAACAAAAACAAGTGAACCGCAACAAATATTCATAGTCATAGTTCTTTATTGCTTCATGTGAGTACATAAGATGATAAATATAATAATAGTTCTCTACACATGAGCCCGGTTAGGGCACTGCAACATGAGATAATAATAATATTAATTACAATAAACAATCTATAAATTAAAATCAAAAATCAATCAAATCAAATTAACAAATGTCTAAAATTATATAAAGTCTGTAAATCATGTCCGATAATAAGATGTATTTCGTTTAATATAACGTTTTTCCTGTGTATTAGCGATTTATTTATTTAACCATTGTGCACAGAAACATACATAGGACAAAATACACAAGGAACAAACACACAACAGGCTTATCTCTAAAAATAAATTTCTTACAGCATCCCAACAGAAGTGATAACGGCTAGAAAGAAAGAAACACAATACACCTACATACTTAAACAAAACATTAAATGGAATAAGTATAAATCAGAAGCTAAAGATGTAAACCAATAGTATTAATAAGACAACTGCTATGAGCAAATTAACATGGTACAAGTCCCTATAGAAAGCGAAGGTACACACCCTGGCGTAGTACTTGAAGAATCCCTGGAACTGGTCCGAGCAAGCTGTCTGCCACAGCTGTCTAGACTAGAATTACCACTTTTTGCCCCGTAGACCGGATTCTTTGCAACTTATTTTAAGAAACTGTATTACGGTGCCTTAGTACAAGCATTTATTCATTCTAAGGGAGACGCATTCACTCTTTAGACATCCTGTTATAAGTTCTTAAGGTAATTGAAATAAGAACTAAACATTAAGTGCTGTATGTGTATGGTCATCTTATTTCACTACATATTTATTTATGTGTCGTATGGATGTATGGATGTCTTTAGAAATTTACTCTTGTTCGGAACTCGCTCAAGGTTTTGGGATCACTGACCTTTGCCAATGCATACGTGCAACAGCTGTTCATTTCGCAACGAGGGTTTGAAATTTGAATTGAGAACCGAAACCGAATCCGCCGGAATTCGGAAATAACGGTCTTTTTATATCGTTGAGCGAATTCGACTTTTGAATGTTATGTTTTTATTCTTTTCTAGCTTATATGCCAGTAGCTATTCTCTGACCAATTTAAGAGACTCCTTGATGCCAAAAGTTTTATAGAAGCGTGCGTCATTGCCATTTGGTAGTATCACATGACGGTAGGCGCCCGTTTTCCGCATTCCGTTTGTTCTAAAAAGATCCTTTAAATTGTGTCGGGTTCATCCCACGTACTTTGGGAGTTAGGAGCTGAAATGAAGCAAGTCCAACTAATATTTATTCGTATAGTAGAATTTAATATGAATAAAATGTAACAAACCTCTTGTCCCTTATCAATTTTATTAAACGGAAAGTATAACGCCTAAAACCTGAATTCGGCAAGTCTTACGGCTGGACTAATGATGAACATGTCAAAGACCAACATTATGTCAAATGGCACGAAATACAGGGTGATGGTGGATAATGGGAGAATGGAATATGTCGATGAGTACTTATATCTGGGTCAAATAGTCTCTTTCCAGGCACAACGGAAGTTGCTAGACGCATTGAAAATGCCTGGAGGAGCTATTGGTCCATGAAGAGCGACCTACCACTCTCGCTTAAATGAAAACTCATGGACATAAGCATTCTCCCAATTCTCACATACAGTGCTCAGACTCGGTCTTTGACGGAAGTACAAAGGTCCAGTCTGAAGATTTGGCCTGAAGCTGATTGATAGGGTTACTAATACCATTATACGCTCCAAAACTCCAACTTCTGACGCATCCCAGGCAACAGCCAATCTCAAATCGAATTGGGCTGGTCACGTCTGCCTCATGCCGGAAGATCTGTGGGCAAAAACAAGTACCTTGTGGAAACTACCAACCACAAGACGACGCCGTGGTAGACCCCGTCGCAGATGGTGCGATAAGCTAGACTCTTTATCTAAAGATTGGCAACTTGAGGCTCAAGACAGTAAAGAATGGAGGAAGATGAGGGAGGCCTTTGCCCAGCAGTCGGATAATTCAGGTTAGACAAGAAAGTATAACGTGACTTCAACAAGAATTGCCTATATTTATTTATTTAAGTATTTCAACCATTCTGTCATTTCAGTAGATGGAGTTTAGTGAGACGACAAATTCCTGAACATTTTCCATAAGAAGGCGTAGGTATAATATAAAACAAGCGCCTTTCTACAGGATTTTGCGATATCTCTAGGTTTTTCGCGAAATCCCTGATAATCAACATTTTCCTGCTACATATAGACCGCAGCTAAATCGTTATAATTATAAAGCACTAATTGGTTTCTATTTATAATCCAGGGCTTACCAGACGACTAGATAAGTGGACCGGTTAATAATCTCGTATTATTAGATAGTCATAGATGCACCTGTTCAAAACATCCTGTATCACTACATAGTATAAAACAAAGTCGCTTTCTCTGTCCCTATATCCCTATGTAAGCATAAATCTTTAAAACTACGCAACGGATTTTGATGCGGTTTCTTTTAATGGATAGAGTGATTTAAGAGGAGGGTTATATGTATAATACATGTATAATATACTAGAGAAACACTGATAGTTTCTGTGCGAAACCAGGGCGGGTCGCTAGTATTTATATAAAACTAACCGTAACGTGCTCTTAACAAGATAAAATGTGAAAATAAAAAAGTGCAAATACAGATTTTTATATTGTAATATTGACTAAAACGGGATATTTTCCGTGGTTTTCCATTTTAAAGCGAGTGTCCGATATGTCGCTGTAGTTGAAACCACGGTAAATTCCCATGTTAATAACCGTGAGAGTTTTAAATATACTTACAAGAACTTACTGCGTTCTATTAGGTGTTAAAAAAATCTACTAAATAACTACGTTTAATGTGGGTGGTATATTCCCTAGCAACAATGAGGATTCGTGTATTGTGATTCAAAGCCAGAACACATTTTTGTTGAAATTTATACGATCTTATAAATCACACGTCATCTCTGTAGTTTAGGTTTGTTTCAAATATTTGTGTAACACAAATCTTTGCGGGTCTTTATTTAGGTAGCATACACCTTTACTTTATCGTGATACATACATGTAATCACGCCTTTATCCCTGATGGGGTAGGCAGAGCGTAAACGACCTAAACAATGGTCATTCCGCCACGTCTGACAAAGTTTTGAGGGTTATTTAATATAGATTTGTAGGTATATTGCTGTAGTGACAGGTTGTCAGCCCGTCGAATGAATAGCAATATACTAAAACCCCCGGATCCCTTAGCTGGTTTTTACAGCATGCCCGGGAGGAAATGCAGCTGGCACATTCTTTGTTTTTCTCTTGCTCCCAGTCCTGCATTTAGGTATTTAGGAGAACTGACCTCATATTATCTTAAAAATGTTATAAAGACCAGTGAAGAAGAAGAAACCAAATTGCATCGGTGCGAAAGGTAAAAATATATTTAGTTTTTTCTTAAATAGCTTCCGATGTTTCTCGATTCTAAACAAAATCTTATTTCTCTTAGAAAAATAGATGAATGAGGAAATCGTTGCATAAACGAGTAATCTTCTCATAAACACTTGTAAAAACATCGTCAACGTACGCTAAACGTTTCTGGCAAGCGGTCCCATCCGCTTTATTAAAATCTAGGTTTAATATAATCTAGGTAGCCTAACTACAGACCTAGATCCAGGCTATTAGTATCTGCTGACAGTTACTATTGCTCTGCAACAATGTATTTATATGTCAGGATGCCAGAGATGATTTTGAAGAGATAGTAGAGATAAATTTCCATGCTGGCGAGAGAAAACATAGAATGTGCCAGCTGCATTTCCTCCCGGGTATGCTGTTAAAACCAGCTAAGGGATCCGAGGGTTTCATTATAATGCCATTTAAGCGAAGGGCTGACAACCTGTCACTACAGTATACCTACAAATTTAACTTACCCTGTAACAAAATTACCCTCAAAATATTGTTAGACGTGGCGGAACGACCTTTGTTTAGGTCGTTTACGCTCTGCCTACCCCATTAGGGATAAAAGCTTGATTATGTGTATGTGTGTGTGTGTAGAATCCAGATCCCTTAGCTGGTTTATACGGTATGCCCGGGAAGAAATGCTGCTAGCACATTCAATATTTTTCTCTCGCTCCCAGTCCAGCATGGAAGGAAATCAAAAATACATAATCTAATATATTTTTTATGTAAGTTTGAAACGTTACTACTTAGCTACAAGTTTTTATCACCTTAAAACTAACCATACATCACGCCTTGCTATAAATCCTTACAGAATATTTATAAAACTTTTCTATTCTATCATAGTGTTCCGGTTCGATAATTCTATCAGCGTCTACAGAACACATTCGTTTTTTTAATTGGCCACTTTATTCTCTAACATGAATCACAAGTCACAAAGATTTTTATAACGCCTCGTTTTTTTATAAAATTAATGTCGATCTCGTGAATAGTGCGTAAATTTAGAAAATGGTGCCGGATTCTTGCTGATTTCAAGGTCTCTCTCAATGTGTTAGTAGGATTATTTTATCGAGTCTGAGATAGTTTCTACGTCGCCATTTATTTCTGGTGTTAAAGTAAAGCCAGCAAGGTAAGGTAAAAAGTAAAAACAAAATAAAATTACGACTAAATAAGTATTTTTTTTTTATAATTAATGTATCAATTTACGAATTCAGATTTATTTCTTTGCATAACAATACTATGTACATACATACATAAAGTCACGCCTTTATTCCTAATGGGGTAGGCAGAGCAACAAAGGACGTTCCGCCACGTCTGTAAGAATATGTAGGTATATTAGAGATTTGAGCTTTCCAATATTTGAAGGCATTTTTGTAAATTTTGCTAATTAGTACTTTACTAAAAGGTTACAAATGACATTAATCAATACGTTATGTTTTCGGATCGTTTACCGGTACTGTTAAACTTTTAGCGATAGTCGCAAATCAAAGTATTGCGTGAAGCGAACGGTACTTTCGATACGATTTTTTTCTGTCGTGACGCGGCTTAGTAACGGCCAGTGTGTTTATATATTTAATCTCTTCTGGCAGGCTTTACTATAGTTTTGATAGTGTCATTTGACATAATAAATGTGTATCTCGTGCCCGATTCTCGTGAATTTCAAGGTCTCCGCGAATGGGACAGTGGGTGTATTTGATAGTAAATCTGATCGTCTCTTTCTACGTAATTGTATGGACTATTTCTGTGTGTGGAATGATCAGATGTTGTAGTTAGAAACAGGAACATAGCGAACATAGAACGCACTAGTTTTGAAGAGGATAATAATCAGCTGGTTCATTATTTTTAACACTTCCAGTTTAGCATGGAAAATCTCCATAACAACATACGTACAAACTGTATTATTTGATAAATATATTAGTAATTCTGCCATGCTGGCCTGGGAGTGGAAGAAAACATAGAATGTGCCAGCTGTATTTCCTCCCGGGCATGCTGTAAAAACCAGCTAAGGGATCCGAGGGTTTCTGTATATTGAAATTAAGCGGATGGGCTGACAACCTCTCACTACAGCAATATACCTACAAATCTATCTTATATAATCCTCTAAACTTTGGCGGAACGACCTTTGTTTAGGTCGTTTACGCTCTGCCTACCCAATTAGGGATAAAGGCATGATTGTATGTATGTATGCATATAAGTAATAACTTGATATCCACTATGACGTGTATGAGTAAGGGAAATGCTAATTCGCCATTGAAGCTTCCACCTCGGTAGCACAGTTAGCAGAGGGATGGAACTGCATTCCGGATTGAAGATGCAATTCCTGGCCGAGACGAATTTTAATTTTTTCCTTGTCAAATAATTGGACTTCTTTCTTAGTCAGTTAAACAAAAAGTATCCTGGTTTGTTTATTTTCTTAGCGAGTGAATCCTCGACTCGAACAACCCGATGAACCCTGGTGTCAGAGTTTTCAAACCGCCTAGTAGTGCAGCTACTAGGTCTCTGACATGGTATGAGTAACGACCACTATCAAAGACAGCGACCGCGACCGACGGCTTAACGTGTCCCAGACAATCAGGTGATTCAGCCTGCAATGCCCTAACCAAACTGGAGAGAACTTCACAAAGTAATAAATTGACAAATATCAACTTTGTGTCCCCCCCTCCTGGGATTTGGACCCCTGGATCGTAAGCCCATGGCTCTGACTATTAGACCATGGAGGCAGTTGGATTGTTTATTATTTTACTATACCTACCGGAACTGTTGTTACGGAAACGAACCCACATCCTCTAAAGCGAGAACCCGAAGCTTAGACAAATGCAGTGGGTTTCTGAGTTATAGGTTGACAGGCGTGTTTATAAATCTACGATTACAAAAGAATTTAAACTCCCATAACATTATTCTGGTGTGTATAGATAACTAAATTAGAAATTGGGTTAACGGGCGCCATGACTTCATCGTGGTTAACTGCCTCCATGCTCTAGTGGTTAGTGGCTTACGATCCGGTCCTGGGTACGATTCCCAGGAGGGGAACACAAAGTTGATATTTGTTTTTAACTTTGTTAGGTTTTTCCATGATTGGTTAGGACATTGCAGGCTGAATCACCTGATTGTCCGAAAATATAAAAGATTCCGTGCTACGGAGGGCACGCTAAGCCGTCGGTCCCGGTCGCTATCTTTGATAGTGGTCGTTACTCAAACCATGTCAGAGGCATAATAGCTGTGCTACTAGGTGGTTTCAAATCTCTGACACCAGGGTTCATCAGGTTGTTCGACTTGAAAATCCACTCGCTAATAAGAAGATGGTGGTTAGTAACTGTACTTTTAATTCAGAGGCTGGATTGAAAAGTCTTGCCATCAGCGTTCTTCGGATTGTATCACGTTCACCTAACAGCACATTTTCACAGAAGAAGTAAGATGATCCATACTGGATCAACAGTCACTGCTGTACTATCTCGGGTCTTGTTAATCTAATGGTTCCTACGTTTGACCAGAGAGAGTGAATAGATAATTAGTCTTTACTAATCTTATACAGAGGAAAGATTTGTATTTTTTTTGTGTTTGTAGGTTTGTAACTAATAAATTCAAAAACTACTAAACTGATTTCAAAAATTCTTTCACCATTGGAAAGCTACTTTCATCATAAGTAACATGGGCTGTTTTTTACCGCTGCAAAGTATATAATTTCTTCATCATCAACACTTATTTAGCAGCGGGTGACACCGCTGACAGAAAGCTATCGCGTATCATTAAAAAAAAAACACTTCTGTAGGTCTGCTGTAAGAAATTTCTTTTTAGAAATAAGCATTGCCTTGTTTTATATGTCCTGTTTTTATGATGTTTTTGTGTACAGTAAATTGTTCAATAAATAAAGCTAGAATTTAATAATTACACTTCAATACTCGGGCACTGAAGAAAGTTCTGTGCAGATGTTTAGTTTTAATGAGACTGGCTTCTGTATCCGAAGACTGGGTAAAAATATTATTGTCTTTGTTCAAAAATATTGAGAAAACTAGAATATTACGCGGCCTAGACAATTACTATTTATATTCTAGATTCTACGCTCTAAATGTCATCTAGATACAACGGCTTTCAAGCCTTCAGGCGAGCCGGTTTCTAAGTACAGTTTAATAACTATATAGACAAGACTGGCTTTCTTAGTCTAGTGTTGTTGTAAATTGATAATTATAGTGGTGCGACTAGTATATCAAGCGTAACAAACAATTATTAGACTTTCTATGTTACTTTCGTAATTTTAAGTTAGTCTGTGTAAACCGCATATATTGTTGTATTGACAGGTTGTCAGCCCATTTCCGTATAAGCTTTTAGATAATTGGAAAGAGTAACCAAGAAAAAAAAACCGAAACCGCTGTTACCATTGGCTGGTTTTTTCAATGGATTCGATTTTCAATTGACTAATTATTTCCATGCTGGTCATAGAGCGATGAAACTGCAAGCATCTTCTCATCCCCTGGTCATATTGCATTAATCCAGTAAATCTGTGGTTTTCGATGTACGTATTTCAATCTACGTGATGTCTCTATAGCAATACGTTTCTATTTGACGGGAGACGTGGCAAAATAGCTTTTATGGAGCAGTCTATTTGTCTACCTACCTCACAAAGATGTAGCGTGATTGTATCTTGGTGACAGGTCAAGCCGCTATATTTACCGCGCAGGCGCCAGTGTAACGAAATGACACTGTTGCATATGCCAAGATTAGCTAGCTGATTCATGATACGGGAATTTCCGGGAAAGCTCGTGAAAAAAGATATAAAGAGCGCATTGGATCGTTCCGTAGTCTAGTTGTTTATTTTAGGCATACTATACCGGCCTGAATTCTTCACTTTTGGACGCAGACATCCCCCAATCGGAGGTATTTGCTATACCACGCTAGGCAGGAAAATAATGCAGTTGACATTTCATATTCGCAAAAGTACGTTGCTGCCTTTTCCTTAGATTTATCCCCTTGTCAACTTATAAAACTGCTCTTCCATGCTGAGCGAGAGAAAAATATAGAATGTGCCAGCTGCATTTCCTCCCGGGCATGTTGTAAAAACCAGCTAAGGGATCTGAGGGTTTTTGTATATTGCAATTTAGGCGATGGGCTAACAACCTGTCACTACAGCAATATACCTACAAATCTATCTTAATATATATATATTACTTAGGTGTGGCGGAACGCCCTTTTGTAGGTCGATTACGCTATGCCTACCGCATTAGGGATATAGGCGTGATTATATGTATGTGAACTCATATAATATAGGCGGAAGAATACTTGATAATTTGATGTACTAAGTCGCCACGCACGTGCCACCCAATGCTACCATGCCGGGTTTCTAATATACCTACGAGTTAAAAACTTATATCTTCCATGCTGGCTTCGAGAAAAACATAGAATGTGCCAGCTGCATTTCCTCTTGGGAATGCTGTAAAAACCAGCTAAGGGATCCGAGGCTTTCAGTATATTGTAATTTATTATGGGCTGACAAACTGTCACTATAGCAATATACCTACAAATCTATCTTAAATAATCACGTGGCAGCGGTGGTTTGTGCTTGTACATAACTTACGAGTAGCCCTACTTACACAAGCAGTTTCGTATATTTGTTAAAACATTGTTCAAACATCACGCATAATTTTTTTGTTATGAAAAGGTTTTGAGATCTAGGTTTCAACTCATCATTTCGCTCGAAATGTTGCAAACTGAGACACATACAAGATACGTAAATAACGGAATACCTGACCTAGCCAAGTCAAAAAGTAAGAAACGAGCGAAGAATCCATCAATATTTACACTATGAATCAATGAGCTATTTCAGTAGAACGTGACGCACTTCAAGGCCAAGGGCGCATCCAAGTAGTTACTTTTTATGTAAATCGTTATATTATATCAAATATCTGTGTTACCATTATTGAGCGAAAGAAAAACATAGAATGTGCCAGCTGCATTTCCTCGCGGACATGCTGTAAAACAGCTAAGAGATCCGAGGGTTTCAGTATATTGTAATTTACTCGATGGGATAACAACCTGTCACTACAGTAATATACCTACAAAATCTATCCTAAATAACCCTCAAAACTTTGTCAGACGTGGCGGAACGACCTTTGTTTAGGTCGTTTACGCTCTGCCTACCCCATTAGGGATAAAGACGTAATTATATGTATGATTTGACGTACCAACTAAAATAGCCCATATATTCATGTATTCTTCGTTTCCTCCATTTTGTTGGCGCACTTGGCTGTACCTTTGTTTTGACAGTATGGTAGTTTACCTGTGACATAACATAACACATCTTGGGACATTAAAGAATTGGCAGATATCATGACAAACTAATTAGCTTAGGAAAAACATAGAAAAACGAGCTGCTAATGTGTTCAAGTGCCCTTTAATTATAGTACCTACATAGGAAGACGTAGACAATATATATTCTTAGAAGACCTTGTCTATGATACTGGGCTATTCATGCCGTTTCATAGTGAAGAACCAAAATAAAAGGTCGACAAGCCTTCTTCGCCAAATCATGTTTTCTTCACCACGATTGACAAATATTCAGGCCAATATTAGATCTTCTTCTTTTCGTATGGAGTCGATCAACGACAGGTTGTCAACCCATCGCCAAAATTACAATACACCTAAAACTCACAAATCCCTTTGCTGCTTTTTACAGCATTATGCTCTGCCCAACCCGCCGGGCAAAAGGCGTTATCTTTATTTATGTATGTTTATTTACTAATAGAATATTAGCTCATAAAAGATAATTATTAGCATAACATAGGTAACTTCTGTTGTAATGTGTCCTAACGTATGAAAGGAAAACAATAGGTACTTTAGCCCCTCATTAGATTTGCAAATTTTAAATTGTTCACTTGAATGAAGGAATACAGAGTCTAACATGAGGTTTTTTGTAAAATTCTCTCAAAAATAAAAGACATTAGCACTTGATCAGCTGATATAGTATTCTGTCAGAAAAAATAATATGTAAGAGTTGAATGTGCTTAAAATTATTAAACCGAACACTAGTCCGTACTCAACTGAACAGTAATACATATAAAATGAGTTAAATTGTTTCTTTGTGACACAACGAATACACAATTTGTGACACAATCTTCTTCTACATAGTGTTTTCCCGGGAAAGTGCTGGAAGGTCTGGTTTCCGGCTTCGTCTACTTACTGTACTTTCCCTGGAACCGCATTTTTGAACCGGTCAAATCGAATTCGCATACGAAAGACCAAATAGTATGGAAATCGCATGCGAAAGTTAGTCTTTCGTATGCGCATTAGAGTTCGAGTAATTCAAAAATACGGCTCTGGTCTTCGGCATCCGCTGACGTAAAATAGTTTTCATCCATATCCGCTTTCACGACGTCCAGTAGCGTTTTTTAATCTGCCGTTGTGAATTAGGGACAAGTAGAACACAATTATATTAAAAAAAAAATGTTTCTTTTCTTAAGAGACCTGGTATCAGGTCTCCGTGAAGGCGCCTTCGTGCTGGCATGGATAATTATTTGGCGCCAATTGAAACAACATGGCCGCCGTGAGATGAGCCAGATTTGCCTAACGAGGATCCTAACACGTTATGTCTCCACTTCGGATCCTTTCGAAGCACGATCTCAGCAAAATAATTACATAGCATTTCAGTCTAAGTTAGGTACATTTATTTTGAGAAGTGGCGCCGCTATTATCAAGGTAAAAAGGCGGAAAATCTTTAGATGAATTGCGTATACCGCGGTCCAGGAAGCTATTTTTAATAGTGAGTAAAGCGTCTTGTAAAATAACTAGACGCTGCATCTAACATCATAATATTCGACTAATATTGTGCAGTTCTAATCTGCACCACAGTTAACATTAAGAAACCGTTGCTAGGAATCCCCCCTATTACGGGAAGAGAATCAACTTCTACATTATTTGTGTTTATCGCTTATGTAATATAGTTGAAAAACATAGAATGTGCCAGCTGCATTTCCTCCCATGCTGTAAGAAACAGCTAAGGGATCCGAGGGTTTCTGTATATTGCAATTTAGGCGATGGGCTGACAACCTCTCACTACAGCAATATACAAAACTATCATATATATGATCCCTCAATTTTTTTTCAGATGTGGCGGAACGACCTTTATTCAGGTCGTTTACGCTCTGCCTACCCCAATAGGGATAAGAGCGTGATTATATGTATGTATTGAAGTAATCTTTCTTACTTCTGCAGCGAATAACAACAACAATCACGCACCTAACACGAATATCTTATCTTGTGCAGTTCTAGCGAGCATTGAGGAAAACCCTGCCTCCTAGAAATCCCCTCTATAGCGACTCACGTGAGAACAGATTACGTCAGGCGCCGGCGTCAGCGCACCGCAGTCGGTCACTGTGCCAGCGAACACGTGGCTATAGTCACGAGGTCTATACTTAGATATGATTGTGTTGTATAGGGCGTACTGTTCGCGGAAATTGTAGGAAGAGCTTAGGATAATTTAGAATGCAATCTACCACACCAATTTAATCAAAGCATTCGGTCACTGTGCCATCGAATGTGGATACTATAGATAGGATATACCTACTAGTGTGTGTTTAGCTTTGGTATAGACAGCTAGCTTCGCTGAAGGAAAATGTAGCTTAGAACCTATTGGCAAACTTAATAAATAAATAAAATAAAATAGATTGCTTCCGAAAGGAAACCGCAGAGGAAAATTCACTGCACGAACGGGAATGCAATCGTTGCGTGCTACTGTAAAAAAATAATTACTGTCCTGCATACACACACACTATCACACCTGTAGCCATAATAGGGTAGGCAGAGCGTCAACGACCCAAACAAAATTAGTTTCGCCACGTCTGACAAGTTTTGAAGGTTGGTTAAGATAGATCTGTATATTGCTGTGGTGACAAGTTGTCAGACCATATAACAGGTAAATCCCTTAGCTGATAGAATGCGCGATTTATCGCAATAGCAAGCTATCCGTGGCCAGGTCTCTTCCTAAATTTATCCATGACCTACGATTTGTATCTGGGTTGGTACTAGTTTTATCCGCCAGTGGATGACACATGCTGATAATTTGAACGCTCCGTTAAACAAAATTGCACGATGCGTTGTTTTATTAATCCAAGTCATTTTAGACGGAGAAGATGGAACTCTGCCTATACTCCAGACCCTCGCTTTCTTCACTGACTGCCAAATTTCATCATACAAACCCCGCGAATTAAAATTCAGACAATACCTAATCTACGCACATGACGATAACGTTTCTAATAAAAACGACCACGAAGCGAACCGGTATTGTGCGCACACGCATTACCATCGCCATGGCAACACGACTATCACGTAAGTATATAAAACTCGCACGCCTACTATAATACTGATGTAACTATCAGCCGGTGTCCCGCCAGAATTAGCAGAATATACTTGTCTATTAGTGTCACTCATAAATATTCGTTGCGTTGTAGGCAGAGCTTTAGTGACGAAATCGTTTTTTTTTTTTTGTTTTTTTTATAGATCACCAATAGTGTAAGCAACAATACAGACATAGAGGATATAATTTTTTTTAAGCGTATTGCCTAAAATGTTCAGGTTTATTATAGAAAGTTTTGTGTATTGCTGAAATGACAAGTAGGCTATCGCCTTGATTGCAATACACCGCCATATTTTGTTCCTTTTACAGGCTTTTATGCGGTGAAAAGCTCCCAAATCTAATCTAGGATTGGGTCTCGTTTCCCTTCTAGGTTGTGGAGGTCTGATGGCAGTTGATCTGTGTGAAAACCAGTACCCTCGTTCAATCCCCCTAGATAAGATAGGCCCCGAGAGAGATAAGGTTAGGGAGATGATGATGTGATGAAAAGCTCCCAGCCCAGTTTCCAAAAATCTAGTATCTAACATTGGTTTATTACTTAGGCAACTACAACGGCTGCTCTCGGTAGCAGCTAACATATAACAAAAATAACTGTTCGGTCGATAAGGAGATGATCGGTTTAAACTGTGACCGTATGACTGTACGTATATGTGTATCTAATTAATTATGGCGTTGTAACCTGACAATGAGGCACCTGATAACACTAGTCATACTTTGCACGTGTTTCTTCAAATTCACCGCCGTTTTGGACAATAAAGATACGTCAAATATACCTCAAGAAATCCCAAATGCTTGAAACGACAACTTAAGATCGATTGAACATGGCACAGGAATAGAACATTACTCCGAAAAAAAAGCAATTCAAATGAGACCTCAAATTGCTATTTCCACTGAGAAAAATTAAGTATTTTTCACTTATTTTGCGAGGAAACGATAACAATACGCTTAAGAACAAACATCAAACTTGCGATTCCTCCCAAGATTCCTCCATAATATTTTGACACCTAAGATTTGCATGGCGCCTTTGACAGGCGCACATTCCATTTTGTAAAGTTAATAAGTTGTATGCGCATTCAGCCGTAAAATAATCAATAATATGTACTAAAAACACCTAAACCATACTAGTCTGTCCTTCGTGAAGCGGTCGTTAATTTCATTGTTGTCGTTTGGAGAAATTGCTGGTGTTTGCGAATATGAGGAGTGAAAAGAGTGAATGTAGGTTATGTTTTTTAAAATAATGAAGCTTTTTTTCCTAGCAAATAGGAGAAAAGTAAAGTTACTCGACTTAAAGTAACAGGATCAGCCCCTTTACCATGCACCCGCGACTTGATACATACATACATATAAAACATGCCTTTATCTCTAATGGGGTACGCCACGTCTGACAAAGTTTAGAGGACTATGTAAGATAGATTTGTAGGCATATTGCTGTAGTGACTGGTTGTCAGCATCTTGCCTAAACTTGCAATATACAGACAGAATCCCTTGGATCCCTTAGCTGTTTTTTACAGCATGCCCAGGAGGAAATGCAGCTGGCACATTCAATGTTTTTCTCTCGCTCCCAATCCATCATGGAAAATACACTTTATTATTAGAATTATGTATTTATCACAGATATATGTATATCTGTCAAATTATATGGTTTAATTAAATAAACAATCTTGTGTTTTAAAATGACATGACATGACTAATTGCAAAACAAATTTTATAATTAAGTTATAAGTACAATACATTATGTGACGTTTAAAATTATTATTTTATAAATAAAGTTTGAATTGAATTTGGTTTCGGGTTATGCTACGGGGACAGGGCAAGAAGAATAGTAATTTGTTATCTAGCAAGTAATTTATAAATTTCAAAAATACCAACCGCGTAGAATATAAAGTGAGCTTTAAAACTAAATATATCAACTATAACTATATATTGTATGTATGAAAACTCGAAATGATTTTCAAATACCTATTCAATGATACCCCATGGGCATAGTTCGTCGACTTATTTTTTCCATTTCCAAGAAATGGCCCCTAGTAGTCAAAATCATATCTTCAGTAACACCTAATACTCGTAACTAGAGCGCCACAGAGGATCAAACATCATATTTACATACATATACATAGATACGCTGATAAACACATTACCCTCCTTTGCGTTGCGCAGTCGGGTAAAAATGAGGCGCCACTGATAATGATATTCCTTTTACACGTGTTTCTTCAAGGCTCGAATCCGCGTCATCGCTAATTCGGACAATAATAAAAATACCTACTGTATTTACGTTACCACGTCAAGAACAAAGTATTCTGTGCAATTCTCGCTATTCATTGCGACAATGAGTCAAATGTGGACATAGGTGAATAAATTCACCAAATTTTGGCGACGCGACGTGTCTCTACGATGTTGCTTGTATAAGTATTATTTTGTTTGATGAGGTGTGGTTTATTTTAACGGTTTCATACAATAACAGTCCTCCCCCAATCTCCAGAGATGTTTGCGCTACACACAGGTGCACTCTCTATTCCTTCAATCTTTTATTCAGATGGGACAGATTGACTGCCACGACCATAGAAAAATCAGTTGCAAGACCGACTATTTACATGCGCATCCGACAGCATTTATCATCTTTCAGATCAGCCTGCAATGTCCTAACCAAACTAGAAACAACAACATAAAGTCATTGTCCCCCGCCTGGAATCGAACGCGGGACCTCCGGGTCGAGAGCCCATGGCTCAGACCGCTAGACCACGGAGGCAGTTAATAGGTATTTTATACAGGCTGTGGGTAGGTGTACTGAAAACTCGAAAGGATTTCTTAGTCAACGAAACGAATAAGTCGCATTTTTGAACCGCTCGAACTCCAATACGTATACGAAAGAGTAACTTTCGCATACGACTTTCATACAATTAGCCATGCGAATGTTAGACTTTCGTATGCGAATTCGATTCGACGGGTTCAAAAATACGGCTCCAGATCAAGTTCTACAAAGCAATTAATTTGGGAAAGAACAATTTTTTGACCCTTACAAAATTTCTGAGCGTAGCACAGATGGTGGATCAAATGATTCGTTTTAGTATTTGGAACACCACTCTTAAATTATAAATTACAATAAAATTGATCACATATTCTTTAAAATCACATTTCAAAAATACTGGATTTTCACTTTCTTAGGCTGCGAAAATATCATAGTTTATAAAATATCAAGTATAAAATACGAAATAGGTAATTGAGAGCACGCGTGATCAAAGCTGTTGAGAATGACCTAAATGAATAAATGAATGAGTCATTAATGGTCCATAAAGACCGTGGGAGTTGTGAGTCATTGTGAACCGGGGAAGCCTAATTTAGTCATAGTAAAACGAGTCTAACATAAACTCCGTTACTAACTTTAGTTCATTACACAATTATTATATTGTACTAGCTTTCCGCCCGCGGTTTCACATGCGTTTTGTCACTGTGTATTACATAACTTTATAATAAAACATCATACATATCACTACATAGTATAAAACAAAGTCACTTTCTCTGTCCCTATATCCATAAATCTTTAAAACTACACAACGGATTTTGATGCGGTTTCTTTTAATGGATAGAGTGATTCAATAGGAAGGTTTATATGTAAAATACATGCATAATATAGTAGAGAAACACTGATGATTTCCTTGCGAAGCCGGGGCGGGTCGCTAGTTAACTAATAAATCAGAGTCAAACATCATCTCGCACTCTCAATAGCTCCCGCCATAGAGCTATCACCCCGTCTCGTGGCTCATAACCTATGTCCTATTCCAAACCTAACCATATTTTGTGTGCTAAGTTTAACCCGTTCCTTTCAGTGGTTGAAGCGTGATGGAGTAACAAATATCTAAACTTTCGCATTTGTAATATTACTAGCGACCCGCCCCGGCTTCACACGGATATCATCAGTGTTTCTCTACTATATTATGCATGTATTATACAAATAAACCTTCTTCTTAAATCACTCTATCCATTAAAAGAAACCACATCAAAATCCGTTGCGTAGTTTTAAAGATTTATGCATACATAGGGATATAGGGACAGAGAAAGCGACTTTGTTTTATACTATGTAGTGATTACGATTACGTGCTGGACTGGAAGCGATAAAAACATATAATGTTTAAGGGACCTAAGCGTTAAGATGTTTTATATAATTATTTAGGCAAACCCGTTTCCATAAAAGATACTTACTATGACTATAATGTTAAATATTAAACGAAGCAATTTTGCTTGATAACCACTACCAAGTTTCTGATACGTAATTTCAATCAACAGAATAATTGATCTTAACATTAACTTTTTTGTCTCAATCATATTACTTGATGTGCTCGTATGTAAACAAGTTCCTTGATCAATTTGAATATTTATTTTTTAGTGAAGGAATGAATGAACTGCCTCCGTGGTCTAGTGGTTATGGGTTCGATTCCCAAGGGGGAAACACAAAGTTGATATTTGAGAATTTATCACTTTGTGAATTTTTCCCCAGTTTGGTTAGGACATTGCAGGCTGAATCACCGGATTGTCCGAAAAGAAAAAGATTTTCGTGCTTCGGAGGGCACGTTAAGCCGTCGGTTCCGGTCGCTGTCTTTGATAGTGGTCGTTACTCAAACCATGTCAGAGGCCTGATAGTTGTGCTACTAGGCGGTTTAAAAACTCTGACACCAGGGTTCATCGGGTCCATAGACTCGATACCCACTCGACAGAAGAAGAAGTGAAGGAATTTATACAGGCTTTTTTACATAGCTATAAAATGTAGATTGTGATGTACACGTTAAAATGTACTTATTTTCAGGCAAGAAAACTGTACAATTTCATCACAAAAATATACTTAGAGTTTGTTACGCTTAATAAGTACGTATTAAAAACATCTCGCGCGTACTTAACGAAATTAAGTAGGTTCGGTCACGTTTTAAGCACAGCTACTGAAATAAACTTTCGTTATGTCTGGAATATGAAAGTATTTTAGTAAAATGAATGAATGAATGAGTCATCTAAGGCGCCCTTAAAGGTCGTGGGAGTTGTGACTCACCATGAACTGGGAAAGCCTGATATAGTCATAGAATCGCAATCACAACCCTAGTTGTGAAGATGCCTAAATCTTGGAGGTGTGGTCTGACCCTTGGACTGTTATCCGATAGTATATAGTTCGATTCCCAGCGGAGTTAAAATACTTTTATGTTATTGTTTTTAATTCCAGGCATTGTAAGCTTTTATATGATTATCATACATACATATAATCACGTCTTTATCCCTAACGGGGTAGGCAGAGCGTAAACGATCTAAACGAAGGTCGTTCCGCCACTTCTGACAAAGTTTTGAGGGTTAATTAAGGTAGATTTGTAGGTATATTGCTGTAGTGTCAGGTTGTCAGCTTATCGACTAAATTGTAGTATACAGAAACCCTCGTATCCCTTAGCTGACTTGTACAGCTAATGGCTGGGAGGAAATGCAGCTGGCACATTCTATGTTTTTCTCTCGCTCCCGGTCCAGCATGGAAGTATGTGATTATCTGATAGTTTTAAACACGATAAATTTTCTCAAAAATCTAGTAAGAAATGAATTTTCTTTCTTAAATAAATATCACAATACTTCTAATAGACCCTTGAATGGAAAGTATAAGCCGCTCCTCACAAAAATATTTCAGCAATATTTTCTGCTACTTCTATCGTAATCCAAAGCAATTTATTGCCAGTGTTGCCAGATTATCGGACTCATATCTCGATATTTTCAACTCCTTGCTAACGACAGGCATTTGAAAAAGATTATCGATAACATCGCTATCCCGGGAAATCTCCCCTATAGTGCGTTGGAAAACTAGGAGAACATCACCCCACCTTTTGTCGGGATTCTCAAAAGTTACATACATACGTAAAATGACGCCTTTATCCCTACTGGGGTAGGCAGAGGATAACCTAAACTAAGGTCGTCCCGCCACGTCTGACACATTTGTGAGGGTTATTTAAGATAGATTTGTAGGTATATTACTATAGTGGTAGGTTGTCAGCCCGTCGCCTTAATTACAATGTACTGAAACCCTTGGATCACTTTGCTGGGATTTAGAGGCTTGCCCGGGAGGAAATGCAGCTGGAACATTCTATGTTTTTCTGTCGCTCCCAGGCCAGCATGGACGAAAAAAACCAACTGAAATAAAAAACCAGGAGAGAGATTTGGAAGTATTGGAAGCATTCCCTATGAATAATAGTTCTTAGCGCTTGCTAATTTTGAAGACTATGGTTTGGTATTTTCTCTCAGTTCACGATAATATGAATGACATTATTGATCACTTTTCGTGAGCTTTCAGGATCGTAGCTTTGTGACTTTCGGTGTGGGAATAAGATATTTTCAACTAATCAGAAAAGTTCTTCCATGCTGGCCTGGGAGCGAGAGAAATCATAGAATGGACCAGCTGCGCATCCTCCCGGGCATGCTGTAAAAACCAGCTAAGGGATCCGATGGTTTCAGTATATTGCAATTTAGGCGATGGGCTGACAACCTGTCACTACAGCAATATACCTACAAATCTATCTTAAAATAACCCTCACAAAGTTGTCAGACGTAGCGGAACGACATATTTACGCTCTGCCTATTGCCGTTTAGGGATAAAGGCGTGATTATATGTACGTATGTATGTAATCAGAAAACCGAAAGTGGACAAGGCTTTATTGTACTTTCTGATTTTGAAAGTCTTAGTAATCGATCTATTCAGTTTTCTTGTTGCATTCAAATGAATTCCTTACTTATATTAGTGTCTTCTTCTTCTGTCGAGTGGGTATCGAGTCTACGGACCCGATGAACCCTGGTGTCAGAGTTTTGAAAACCGCCTAGTAGCACAACTATCAGGCCTCTGACATGGTTTGAGTAACGACCACTATCAAAGACAGCGACCGGGGCCGACGGCTTAACGTGCCCTCCGAAGCACGAAATCTTTTTCTTTTTCGGACAATCAGGTGATTTAGCCTGCAATGTCCTAACCAAAACTGGGGAAAAATTCACAAAGTGATAAATTCTCAAATATCAACTTTGTGTTTCCCCCCCGGGAATCGAACCCAGGACCTCCGGATCGGGAATCCATGGCACTAGCCACTAGACCACGGAGGCAGTTATATTAGTGTAGAAGTAAACAACAAATAGTCCCTTTCGTACATTAAGCTAACGATTCCTTTCAGACGCCCTTGCCAGTTTCGGTAGTAATTGGTGACTAGGATTTAAATAAGACGATGTTTATCTTCTATGGCAGAAGTCGCAAACATTATGGAGTCACTAAATGTAAAAAAAAAACTGAATTATATTAGTGTAGAAGTAAACAACAAATAGTCCCTGTCTTACATTAAGCTAACAATTCCTTTCAGACGCCCTAGCCAGTTTCGGTAGTAATTGGTGACTAGGATTGAAATAAGACAATATTTATCTCCTATGGCAGAGGTGCTAAACGTGTGGCGGAATTTAACTGTTTGGGGATCAATTTCCTGTCGTGTGGGTTTCCTTCTCTTTCACACAATATAAGGCAAATTTTCTCCCACTTATTCCATTTGTATCTTATTTTTTGGTCTGAAAGCGATAAACGTAGCATGCGTTCGCTATTATCCTTCTCGGAAAGATCGTAAAATTCAGTAAAATAATTCATTTCGTTGTATAATATTATTTGGTGTTGCCCTGAAAAACTTTGACGATGACGACAGCTATACATCGCCCATCCGAAATACCTCCCTCTCAAAATTTCTCAAACGTGGCTCAAATCTGTCTGCATACCATACATACATACATACATGTAATCACGCCTTTATCCCTAATGGGGTAGGCAGAGCGTAAACGACCCAAACAAAGGTCGTTCCGCCACGTCTGACTAAGTTTTGAGGGTTATTTAAGATAGATTTGTAAGTATATTGCTGTAGTGACAGGTTGTCAGCCCATCGCCTAAATTACAATATACTGAAACCCTCGGATCTCTTAGCTGGTTTTTACAGCATACCCGGGAGGAAATGCAGCTGGCACATTCTATGTTTTTCTCTCGCTCCCAGGCCAGCATGGAAGAAATGCATACCTCCTACGGAATATAAGCGTAGTTCTATGAATATATTTCTTGGTTAAGTACTTGTTTTGAACTTTTTAGTAAAATACTTGACGTGACGAAAGTAGAATATGTTCACCACCCCTGCCTTAGAAACTCCCAGCTAAGTCTCAATTAGACCAGTCTGTCTCTTCTGTTCTGGCTTAGTTTAATTACAGCCGAGACTTTAATCGGCCTAATAGATCCAGGACAGCTTCCCAAGCAGCCTTGAAAATACATTCCTATTGTGTTTACAGAAAGGCTTCCGTAATTTTGTGATTTATTTGACGTTTTAAAATGCTATATATAATGTAGCATTCTGAAAGATTTTTTCTTCTTTTTAAATAAATAATTCCATATTTGCTTTTCATTAGAGCCACTTTTGAAGTGACTTAGACAAAGTCGTTGATGGGGCGAGCTTATCCAGATAAAAGCTGTTCACTTTTCTACATTAAAGGGATTTGGGTTACAATATTTCGGAAAATTATGTGTTCAAACAGAACCGGGGACGGATTTATTAAGAAGTCAATTAAGTACTAGTTGAAAAAAAGAATAAGAAAGAAATTTGCGCCCCATGAGTAACATGTCGTTCAGAAACATTTCAAAAAGAAAAACATCTCTTACAAAATGTTCTTTAACTTGTTTAGAGGGGTTGTTTCACCTTTATACGTACCCACTATATTCTGAAAACCATATAGAGGTACAAATACATATGCCTGTGTCCTCCAGTGCTCAAGTGGTAAACAATTAGACAATAAACTGCCCAGCAAATAATTTGTCTAACAGCATCCCGTCTAGACTGAACACTGGACACTGCTAAGTGCACTCTCTTGTTAACTTGGACATATCTTAATTGCGCCCCTAAACTTGGCCTTATAGTGTTGCTAGTAACTATATTTAGGAGACGACAAACAAACTGACCTCCGAACATTGTGTGTAATACACAGTGTTAATAAAATATTTTATCTACGTATCTAACTGCCTCCGTGGTCTAGTGGTCAGAGCCATGGGATTACGATCCGGAAGTCCTAGGTTCGATTCGATTCCCAGGGGGAACGCAAGGTTATATTTGTCAATTTATCACTTTGTGAGATTTTCCCCAGTTTGGTTAGGACATTGCAGGCTGAATCACCTGATTGTCTGAAGAGTAAAAGGATTCCGTGCTTCGGAGGGCACATTAAGACGTCGGTCCCGGAAAGTAACTACAGAGTTACTACAGATTAATAAGTAACTACATAGTTACTTTCGCGTTTATACGGGGTGAAAGGGACAGCGTCCCGCTAACTGATAGAGGTTGCTCAGTCAAGAAAACTGAATAATTATCACCAGGATTTTTTCTCAGGAAGTGAAAAAATATTTGGTTTTCCATACAAATTGTACACGTCTGATAAGATATGCCTCACTTATGTACTCTCTCTACCGTAAGTCAGTTGGAAGAAATTTCTTTTTAGAGTTATAAGCTGTACCTGTTGTGCTATTGTTTTTCATGTTTGTGCAATAAACTGTTAAATAAATGAATTGTCTGATCGAGCTGGACATTTTGTATGGACGGGTAATTTTTTTTTCATCTCCTAAAAGAATTTCCCTGTGAAAGTTGTTCAGTTTCGTTGACTCAGCAACCCCTACCAGTTAGCGGGACGCTGTCCTTACACTCGGTAATATTAGTAAGGATTACCTGTGGATCAGTCTACATACATACATAAATCACGCCTTTATCCCTTACGGGGTAGGCAGAGCGTTTAACGCCTCGTAAAAGGCGCTTTCGCCACGTCTGACAAAAATTAAGGGCAATTTTAGATTGTAATATGTATTGCTATAGTGACAGGTTGTCAGCCCATCGCCTAAATTACAATACACTAACCCTCGAGTCCCTTTTGCTGACTTCAACAGCATGCCCAGGAGGAAGGGCAGCTGGAACATTCTATGTTTTTCTATCTCTCCCAGTCCAGCATGGAAGTGGATCAGTCTGGCTGAACCAACTCACATGTGCAACACCGTCTAGCTTGCACACACATAAAGATGTCTGTTACTCTTTCACGCCTAAACGCCTTTAGATAAAATTTGGAAGAGACATTGGTGGGATCCTGGGAACGGGCGTAGACAAAGGCTACTTTTTACCGCGGGAAAACTCATTTAACGCGGGTGAGCCCGTGGGCGGAAAGATAGTTCTGTAATACCTTTGTCTAGAATAGACCACTACAATGTAGATCTTACCCATACATCATATAATCACCCCTGTATCCCTAATGGGGTCGGCAGAGCATAAACGACTAAAATAAAGCTCGTTTCGCCACGTCTGACAAAGTTTTCAGGGTTTTTTCAGATCGATTTGTAGGTATATTGCTGTAGTGGCAGGTTGTCAACCCATCGCCTAAATTGCAATATACTGAAATCCACACATCCCTTAGCTGGTTTTTACAGCACGCCCGGGAGGAAGCTCAGCTGGCACATTCTATGTTTTTCTCTTATACCCATACTATATAATTCCCTAACACCCTGCTTATCACAATCTTGCCCGAATTTCGGTACCTCAACTAACTGGAAACAAGGGTTTCACCCTTACTTATTGTCACGACATGCCTTCCACGTTTCGTACCTACAGCCCACCATAACGCATAATACATAACGTCACGCCTCTTTCCCGGAGGGGTAGGCAGAGATCACATCCCTCCGCGTCGATAGACTCGATACCCACTCGACAGAAGAAGACTTGCTATGGTCCTTGCAAACTTCTTTCGCTTCATCTACATTCATCAATCTTTTCATGCACGCTCGTCGGTTTAGGGTACTCCTGACCTTTCTCTAGAACGTCCCTGATTTGGTCGCGGTAAGATCGTCGAGGTCTTCCCCTTCCAACGTTCCCACTCACACTCGCCATATATATCTGTTTACATAATCTGCTTTTATCCATCCTCAAAATTACAACCCAGCACTGAATGAAAAAAATCTTGGATGAGCCCAATGGTGTAGTGGATAGGGCCGCTGCCTCCTGAGCGGGAGATCGTGGTTTGAATCCCACCACGTACCAATGTGTTTTTCGGTTTTCGAATTTCATATGTACGTTTATTTGGTGCTTTTTCCGTGCTTCGGAAGGCACGTTAAGCCGCTGGTCCCGGTTAATATCGTTTAAGCAAAGGCTAAGCATTGGCGGCTTGAAAACTCTGACCTAATCTAGGATTGGGTCTGGTTTCCCTTCTGGGTTGCGGAGGTCAGATGGCAGTCGCTCTGTGTAAAAACCAGTACCCTCGTTAAATCCCCTAGATTAAGAAGCCGACCCCGTGAGATACGGGATAAGGCTAGGGAGATGACTGAATGAAAAAAATCTTGGAATATAATATTTTAGTTCTTTTCCCTTCGGTAAAATATCTCATACCCATGGACAAGAACAATATAACTAGATTTAAGAAAAACATTTGCTGCATTTCCTCCAGGGCATGCTGTAAAAACCAGCTAAGGGATCCGAGGGTTTCAGTATATTGCAATTTAGGCGATGGGCTGACAACCTGTCACTACAGAAATATACCCTAAATCTAACTTAAATAACCCTCAAAATTTTGTCAATTCACGCCTTTATCCCTAATGGGGTAGGCAGAGCGTAAACAACCTAAACAAAGGTAGTTCCGCCACGTCTGACCAAGTTTTAAAGGGTTTTTTTAAGATAGATTTGTAGGTATATTGCTGTAGTTCCAGGTTGCCAGCCCATCGCCTAAATTACAATATGCTGAAATCCTCGGATTCCTTAGCTGGTTTTTACAGCATGCCCGGGAGGAAAAGCAGCTGGCACATTCTATGTTTTTCTCTCGCTCCCAGGCCAGCATGGAAGACATCTGCACGCCTATAATGCTTAATTTCGGGTTTCGGTGTTAACTTGATATTTCCTTGTCTGTAATGCAAGCACCCTCTTGGAGGCAACTTATAATTGAAATTCTTTGTCTACTCTGCGCCTTGTGCAGTGTCATTTGTTTTACGACCATTGTTCATAGACGCAAAGCTTTATTGAATAATGTAAGATGAAAGGAATGGGACTAAATATGAAGCATAAAAAGTGTGTTAGGGGAGGCTATGTTCACTTTGCACTAAGTACAACATACATACATACATATAATCACGCATTTATCCCTAATGGGGTAGGGAGAGCGTAAACGACCTAAACAAAGGTCGTACCGCAACGTCTAACAAAGTTTTGAGGGTAGTTTAAGATGGATTTGTCGGTACATTGTTGTAGTGACAGGTTGTCTGCCAATCGCCTAAATTGCAATATGCAGACACCCCCGTATCCCTTAGCTGATTTTTCATTATGCCCGGGAGGAAATGCAGCTGGCACATTCTGTGTTTTTCTCTCGATCCCAGGCCAGCATGGAAGAGTTCTAAACTTCGTTTAATGCAATTCACACTTATAAGATCTGTCTTCTTCTTCTTCAAATTATGCAGCGCTGTGTCTGAATTCTTTATGTATGATTGTGTATATTTACGTTGTATTTATATTTGTGTCAACAAATGGTTATATAATAAGGCGCAAGAGGGTATCTACCCGCAATAACAGTCAAATCAGCATCTTTTTTATATCATCATTCGCTTGCCCTTATCCCATTTACTTGGGGTCGGCGCAGTACGTTTTCTTCTTCCATTCATCCCTGTCAGCCGTCAATTCAACACTCACACCTGTTTTAGACATATCATCTTTCACGCAGTCCATCCATCTTTTCTTTTGGTCGTCCTCTCCCTCTCTCTCAGCATCTGTTTTATAAAAGGACTAAAACTTTATTATTAAGAAAATAACTGTGAAGAAAACAACCGCGACGCCATAATTTTATCCTATTCTTATTATTCTATTCCTCTTTCTGGGAACGATTGCGTAGCTCTGATAATAGCATCCTACAATTAGTGACACAAGACCTATCTAGTCCTTTAATTAGGCACTGGATTTCAATGCATAGGGACGGAAACAAGAAGTAATTATGAAAACTATTTAATTCAATTGCAATTTTGATTTTATAATTTTGATATGATGATTTTAATGTCATGATCTTAATTTTGTAATTTTAATTTCAGAATTGTAATTGTTTTATTCTACTTTTATTTTTATTATTCTTATACTTAATTTTATTTTAATTGATAGCTTAAGTACTATTGTACTTTGTACTGGGTTTTTTGCCTTTAGTAAAAACTTTATTATTATTTGTTGGTATACTTTTCAGTATCACGGGCCCACAGGGACCCGGTCCTTTGAGGCATACGTGGGGCCAAAGCCAACAACGCAGAGGCCTTTTTATACCAAATAATGTATTGTGATGTTATTATTATCATAGTAATTTATTTTCAGTACCTTGTTGAAAATCTTAATTTGTAACAGCAATAATAACAACACGTAATTTTTTTTTAACATTCTTATATTGATTTGCGAACAAGGTGAAACAAATATTTTATATTATCTGCACGTGTTGGGAGACCATGAACATTTACTGTAGCTAATATAAACAATACATAGACATGGCTACTTTACTTAACTGTTAAATATCAAGAGACCTCTACTCTTTGAATTATTTCATACAGACGCGGTTCTATTTGTATTGGTCATATTATAGGTATGAAATATTTTATTTTCATTGTTTCTACAATAAATTTGAAATAACCTATGTGTGTCTATTTGTTGCGCTTATGCTGGAGACGTAGTTAAACCAGTTATTTCCTGTTTTACAATATGTTAGGTGCGGTCTGAGCCATGGGCTCTCGACACGGAGGTCCCGGGTTAAATTCCCGGCGGGGGACAATGACTTCGTGTTGTTGTTTTAGTTTGATTAGGACATTGCAGGCTGATCACCTGATTGCCCCAAAAGTTAGATGATCCATGCTGTCGGATGGGCATGTAAATATAGTCGGTCCTGCGCCCGATTTCTCTCTGGTCGTGTCAGACAATCTGTCCCATCAGAATAAGAGATTGAAGGAATAAAAAGTGCACCTGTGTGTAGCGCAAACACTTGGGCACTAAAAACTAGTCGTGCGCAGTTGACCGATCCCTGGGAGATTGGACGCCATCACCGAAAATCGGTTGGAGGACAACGTAGGTGCTAGAAATTATGTTCATTTCCTTTTGGCTTAGCTTGTGGTGTTAGGGTAATAAAAGATTAGATAAAAGATTAATCTCTTTTTTTCAATTCGTCGGTTTTGTCTGGTCTAGACTAAGATCAAGAGCAGAACCAACTGATTCGAAAATATAAAGGAAGTATCTAGAAACCACCTAGAAACATTAAAAACTGCTGTTGCCCATAGCTGACACTTGGAAAACATATCCTATATCACCCTAAAGTAATTCAAAATGTTTCTTCCGAAACTTATTCAATAACCTTTACTGCCATTTTTAGCTACGCCACGCACGTAGTTATTACGGTTACCTAGTAGAAACAATATGAAGGTCGAATAGTTGTATGATTACTCGTACGTTTCAGTAACTACAACAAACAATAATTCTTAGTTATTCTTTTCTGACAAGTATTGCTTTTCCACAACCTAACAATGCTTTTAACGTTGTATGAGTTCTGATTTTATCTTGTAGTTAGCTTTTGCTCGTGACTTTGACTGCCAGGCGTAATTTCAAAAATGTGGAAATATGGAAACTGTATTTTTTTACTGAATGGGGTTGAGCTTTCTTCCATGCTGGACTGGGAGCGAGAGAAAAACGTGGAATGTGCCAGCTGCATTTCCTCCCAGGCGGGCATAAATATCAGCTAAGGGGTCCGAGGATTTCAGTACATTGCAATGTAGGCGATGGGCTGACAACCTGTCACTACACTAATATACCTACAAATATATCTTAAATTACCCTCAAAACTTTGTCAGTCGTGGCGGAACGACCTTTGTTTAGGGCGTTCACGCTCTGCCTACCCCATTAGGGATAAAGGCATGACTATATGTATGTATGTATGGGTTGAGCTCTCTACCGTACCGTGACATTCAGTATCCTAAATGTAACTTGGTTAGTTTTGCTAAAGCCACTCGACAGAAATTTGGAACTATGTTTGTGATCTAGACAATAGTTTCATCCAATTCGGTCTAGTAGTTTTTGCTAGACCGAAATTGATGGAACTTGATCCACAACTGCCCTTGAATATGCAGTCCTTGACATGATAATGATTGCGTGTTTTATTTATGTCTTTATTACCGTAACAAAAGGTACATTTTACAATGTACAATGACAGTAACGGCTCTGTAAAACTGTATGTCAAGTACAAATCATTCATAAAATGCGTTTGTTTGATTTAGAGCCATACTAGTGATGTGCCTATCGAGTATTGTACGAGTAAATAACTGTTCCGGATACCTCCTTAGGTACGGTCTGTGGTGTGATAAGCTTTTAGTTTAGCTATACAGTCTAATGAACGGTATAAATAAATGTTTTTTTGCCATGATCTTTGCACGATGACGTTCGAAACATTTGAAAACTAGATAAGGCCATGTTTTACGTTATAAAACATTTCGATCCCATGAGAAAATCCTTCTATTCGTGGATGGAATCACGGAAAGTACACGTCTAGTATTGGTAACTACAATACCTATAGGAATTTAGCTGGGAGTCCTTTAATAAACCTTATTAATACTGGTTTTTAATCAATCTAATAATGTTTCTATCTTCCAGTTCCATGCTGGACTGGGAGAGATAGGAAAACATAGAATGTTCCAGCTGCCCTTCCTCCCGGGCATGCTGTAGAAGTCAGCAAAAGGGATTCGAGGGTTACAGTGTATTGTAATTTAGGCGATGGGTTGACAACCTGTCACTACAGCAATACACATTACAATTTAAAATTTTCCTCAATTTTTGTCAGACGTGGCGAAAGCGCCTTTCACGAGGCGTTTTATGCTCTGCCTACCCCGTAAGGGATAAAGGCGTGATTTTATGTATGTATGTATGTATGTTCTAATCAATAAGACCTCTTCTCTAGACTATGTAATAGGTTACTTTGTCATTGATATATTATTATCACTGTTATCATAACAGTTGGTACTCATTATGACATTATTATGATCTCAATTCAAGGTTTTGATAAGAATGAAGCTATTTCATAAGTTATTTACCAATAACATTGATTGATTATTAAACCTTTATTGTATTTAACGGTCTATTTTTTCTAATTTTCTTATTATTATTAATTTATAAAATAAAACTTCTTTTTTTTTTTTCAGGTAAGTGCATCTGGAATTTTGATTTCAGGAACCTATATTTAGTAAGTACCTATATATTATTGTACTTCCATGCTGGACTGGGAGTGAGAGAAAAATATAGAATGTGCCAGCTGCATTTCCTCCTGGGAATGCTGTAAAAACCAGCTAAGGGATCTAAGGGTTTCTGTATATTGCAATTTAGGCTATAGGCTGACAACCTGTCGCTACAGCAATATACCTACAAATCTATCTTAAACAACCCTCAAAACTTTGTCAGACTTGGCGGAACGACCTTCGTTTACGCTCTGCCTACCCCATTAGGGATAAAGGCGTGGTTATATGTATGTATATATGTTATTTTACCAATTTGGGATATCCATCACTATGTTGTTTTAACGTTGCATTAGTGCGTTTCAAGGTATACTCTGAATACTCAGAATTTCCAGAAATATAGGTTAGACATACATACAAATTCCTTTCAGACGAACGAATAGGTATCCCTACTTTTATGATTTACGTTTTCCACCTACTGAAAAGATTAGTATAACAAGTAGGCGGTGTGCTACTGCAGACTAGGTTTCGTAAAATAATATGAAATCTGTAAATTCCTCCAAACTAAGAGAAGAATAAAATGAGATTGATGTTATGGGATGATTTTACTCAGCATTTTTCAGTCCCAAACTAAGCTAAACTTGTACTCTTAGCTGGTTTCTAGATAATATTTTACATAGAAAACACTCAACACATACATACATATAATCACGTCTTTATCCCTAACGGGGTAGGCAGAGCGTAAACTATCTAAATAAAGGTGATTCCGCCACGACTGACAAAGTTTTGAGGGTTATTTAAGATAGCTTTGTAGGTATATTGCTGTAGAGATAGGTTGTCAGCCCATCGCCTAAATTACAATGTACTGAAGTCGTCGGATCCCTTAGCTGGGTTACTAGTTTACAGCACGCCCGGGAGGAAATGAAGCTGGCACATTCTATGTTTTTCTCTCATTCTCAGTCCAGCATGAATGACTCAACTGGAGACTCAACACGATATAGATATAAAATATTTCTGTTGTACGGGAATCGAAGTCACGACCCTGGGCACTATCCACTGAACAGGCGGTAAAGTAAGTATTGTTATTCGATCAAGCCAATTAATTTTGTAACACAATAATTACGTAGGTATGTAACTCTAACCAATACTTCCTTATTAGATTGTTTTAATTACGCCAAAATATGGTGATAATGTTATCAACATTACGAGTACATAATATTTATTAGGTAGGTTAGGATTATTACTTTAACACGCTATAAAGTAATTTATTTCAATAGCTCGGCCATATTTTGTGGTTGTGTATACATACCTAGATGCCGGTTGCGTAAGGAAAAACTAACCTGCCTGCCCCCTTCGTACAACTGTCGGAAAATCTTAACATAACATAAAAATACTTTATTTCACGTAATAATACAACATACAACACAACAGATAACAGCAAGAAACAAGTACAACATAGGCGGCGTTATTGCTAAGGTAGCAATTTCTTAAAACAAGTACAACATAGGCGGCGTTATTGCTAAGGTAGCAATTTCTTCCAGGCAACCTTTGGGTGAAAGAAAAAAAGTGTAGCGGTAAGCGGGATAGTGCAAACCTTCCACCTGAACACAATCTGGCGAGGCCGACTTGGATGTTCTTAAATAGGTTCCGTACTCAAGTCGGCCGGAACAAAGATAATCGCTTCAGATGGGGATTCACACAAGATTCCGCCCTTCGATACAAATGCAGGGTAGACCCACAGACCATGTCCTATTTGATAGCTTGCTCCACATGCCCCCCTACTTGCTCACAAGAGCAGTTATTGCAGGCAACTGATAACGCAGTCAGGGTTGCGGACGACTGGGCTAGGGAAATTTAATAAACAAGTACCTAATTTGAAAAGCTCAAAAATCCAATTGCGTAGGAAATAAGAATGAATAAATTAATTAATTGGATTAATTAATTGGATTAATTAATTGGATTAATTAATTCTTCATTTGCTTTAAATGTGGTTCGAATATACATAGATGTCACAAATTATATAAATGTCACTATCACAATTTAACCAAATTATTTGCCATGCAAATATAGAGTCGCAAGACCATGTCAAAGTATACATCAATATATTTAAAACTTTAACTCGTTATAGATCCTAAACAGTTATTCAAAACGAAAAATGATGTAAGATACCTAAAATTTATTTGCAAATACCTATTCACTGATACCCCACTCGGCATAGTTAGTAGAATTTATTTATTTAATTTTCACGTAATGGCGTCTGACTGTCGCCATTTTAAATTTTGATCAAGATCATGTCTTTAGTGACACTCGCATAGTTGAGACGAATCGATTGACGTATAATTAAAATCGGCCCACGCGTTTGGTGTCTATATCGCCACACAGGTTCAAACATACATCCATAGGCTGATAAACACATTACCCTCCTTTGTGTTGCGCAGTCGTGTAAAAAAAGCCAATGTGTTGTCTTGTCATCGACAAGATAGAAGAAGAACCTATAGACGCGCCCTTGTGTGCGATGAAATTTATTTCTGCCACAGCAGTTGAATTGAAAACCAACAACTATTATTATCATCACACACGGTCCGTGACAGTCCTTCTGTCGGTGTCTTTAAAAAGAGAGTAAAAGAGCATTACCTTTCACTTTCCGTATAGTATTAGTATTATATATATTCATGTATATATTATTATTATGATTTTAAGTATTTATATAATTAGTTTTTTATGTAATTTATAATTTGCTAGTATATTATGCTTATTTGTGCACACCTAATTTGCCTCTCTATTTAAGTCTCACTTCTGTAGGTCAGCTGGAAAAAAAATCTTAGTAGAAATAAGCTGTACCTGTTGTGCCGTTATTCCTTGTGTATTGTCTTTCAAATGTTACTTGTGTTCAATAAACAGTAAATAAATAAATTATTGAGGATTGAGGGTAAACGGTGGACGACTCCGCAAGAGGTGTGACTCCAGGACAAACCAGACGCATACATGACCGAATGGCGAAAACTTTCACTAGATCGCGAAAAATAGAAGGAAGGGAGAGAGACCTTTGCCCTGCAGTGGGACACCACAGGCTCCTAAATTAAATTAATGAGGGTAAACTCAATGTAAAAGTAAAAAAGTATTTATTCAATTAAACAACTTTCAAATGAACAAAGCATTCTGATATGTGGTGACAATGCTTCTACAGCTTTAACAAAACATAAAGAACTAACTAGCCAATCCACTGAATTTCTCTTCTCTTACGACACTCTCTGGACGAGATGGGGTAGTGTTGTAGCAGATCTATATCTGTCGCAGGGAAATGACGGAATCAGGGATTTTGCGAAATCCCTAGGGATATCGCGAAATCTCGGAAGAAGGCGTAATCTATAGACCATTACGCCTTCTTACTGAAAATGTTTAGGGAGTTGTACATGTTGATTGATATTGATAAAATAAATGAGTCTAGTAAAGTCAAAAACCCCTAAACATTTTCGGTAAGAAGACGTAATGATCAATCAATTACAAACATACGTACATACATACATATAATCACGCATTTATCGTAGATTTCGCTAAATCCCTGGTTTCGTCATTTCCCTGCGACATATACATACTTACTGACTTCTAATAACTATCTATCTATCTATCTATATCAGCCTATATCTACCCACTGCTGAGTATACGCCTCTTCTTTTATACGCCATCTACACCGATCCTGTGCTTCCCGCATCCACTGTCTTCCCTCAATCGCTACTATATCATCAGTCCATCTGGCTGGTGGTCTGCCTACTGGTCGTTTTGATGATAACGGCAGCCACTCCGTTACCGCCTTGGTCCACCGTCCGTCATTCCGACGAGCCAAGTGTCCCGCCCACCCCCACTTCAGTTTCGTGATTCGTTTACCGACATCGACGACTCTGGTTCGGCGTCTTATCTCCTCGTTACGAATACGATCCTGAAGTCTGATGCCTAACCTAGAGCGCTCCATGGTTCTTTTTGCCACCTTGATTTTGTGCACGCTTTTCTTCGTGAGCGTCCATGTTTCGGCACCATATGTGAGCGTGGGCAAGACACATTTGACAAAAACTCTGGTCTTCAAGTTTTGCGGGATTTTAGACTTAGAGACGTCTTTAAGTTTTCCAAATGCGGCCCAACCCAGCTGAATACGCCTTTCAACCTCTTTGACCTGTGCTTTTTGACCAAAGGATAAATAATGTCCAAGATATACGTAGTTATCTACTGCCTTTATAGGGCTATTACCAACGATTATGTTTGGTACAGTTGAGTGACTCAACATAATTTTTGTTTTCTAATAACTACTGTAATGTAACTAGTATACATATGGCTGATTACATTACCCTCAATTACAAATAAATCACCGTGACATGGCCGACACACCCATACGCTTTAGTCATTTACTTCAAACGCAACCATAAAAAAACTTCATTCTTCCGTCTCCAGAATAGCTGACTCCATTTTTCATCTTCCGGCCGTTGACTTCCGTATATTCCCTTGTCATCATTAACTGAACCCTCTAAAGAAGATCATTAGTAACTAACTGTTACATTTTCAATGCGACAATAGGTCTTACATGTATTGTTAAGTTGTTGCTATGCGGTTAAAGGTATGGAAAACTATTAGTGTAATATACCGTCTTATTTGTTCAACCGTATGTATTTTAAGTTTGCTTAACGCAACATGCGGTTGAACCCAGGTAAAAATTATATCACAAAAAAAAAAAAAAAATCTACTTGGCTTAAAGGTTCAAGCAGTTTGCTAGATTACGTTGGATGTCAGATTTATGGGGTAGGCAGAGCTTCGTGGCTTAACAAAAGATATTTTTTACGGTTATTACAGAAAGGACTGTACATTACCAGTAACTTCAACAGTATGATGTCCAAGAAGATAAGTAGCTGGTACTTTATGTTTTTTATCGCTCTCAGACCTTCATTTTAGTTTAGTATCTTAACTACAAGTAACAATTCTAAATACGAAATGCTATGACGCAGACAATCCTCATTAAATTAAATAAATGTAAATTAAATAATTATTACAGAGTTAGAGGTCGCTCACCTGATTCAAATGAAAGCATTAAACAATTGATAAAAATCTTTATTACTGCTCAGAGCAATTTCAACCAATTTAAGCATAATTATCATGATTCGAGTTGCAGCCTGTATTAGTCAGTACCCTCATAATGTCGTCCAAAAAATGGCAACGATGGTATGTTTAACAAACTCTCGGGTTGATGCATAAAACATACCTACTTGTAAATAAAGTGTCAGAAAGTTTTAATGGGTCGCTTTTGACAACTTTCCAGCCCAGGCCAATGGGGACTGAGACAGATTCTAATGGAGGAAGCTCACCAAGAAGTTTTAAATGCACTGCTAAACAGAGACAGAACACAGCAACTTCACGCTGGATGTGGTAGGGTAACTGCCTACATGGTCTAGTGTTCAGAGTCATGGGCTTACGATCCGGGGGTCCCAGGTTCGATTCCAAGGGGGGACACAAAAGTTGATATTTGTAAATTGATTACTTTGTGTGATTTTCCCCAGTTTATTTGAGTCTGAATCACCTGTTTGTCCTAAAAGAAAAAGGATTACGTGCTTTGTAGGGCATGTTAAGCTGTCGGCCCCGGTCACTGTCTTTGATAGTGATCGTTACTCAATCTATGTCGGAGAACTAATAGCTACTAGGCGGTTTGAAAAATTTGTGACACCAGGATTTTCAGATCGTTCGACTCTAGAATCCACTCGCTAAGAAGAAGAAGATGGTATTGTATAAGTAGGATATAACAGCCCAGCCCATTGCTGAACATAGGTGTCTCCCTATGATAGTACTAACTGGCATTCTCGTTCGTAGATTACGAAAAGCAGTGCAAGATGTTTCATTCACACCACCCGCAAGAAATGGGTGATGCTATTCTAAACCGGTATCAAACGGGGTAATAGAATCGGCATAAGTTTGATAAAATAAACAAGGAAAACAAAGTGAATGTAAATGGTAGCTGTCGCCACAACAATACTAATTTTGAATGGGCTCATTAAATGTAATGTGGGCAATACTGGGCCTGTAATTTGCTAACGTATCATTATGCCTTATAGGGGAGACTTGACGGGGTTGCTCTATAGCGCTACAAAGCAATTGTTCTGTGATATTGAGATCTTTCAATTTTTAGGGTCCCGTACCTTCAAAGAAAAAATATATTAAAGGATCACTCGGTTGTCTGTCAAGGGCCTTTCTTAAGTTACTATTCTACATCATGGCTTACTCTAGTTTAAAGAGGCAAGAGGTGACCAAGAAAACGACAAGGAGCTTTCCTAGAAACTTAAAATATACTGATATTTCCTTTTCAAAAACGATGAAACACAGTACGGCAACCTGTTTGAGGTTGACCTGGGGGTAATAATAATAAATTTTCGAAATCGGTAAATACTTTTCCCGTGTCAACTTGAATTTTATTGTCTAAATGAGGTAATTCTTCTCTCGTAAAACGAAAAAGAAGTAGTTTCTGCTTTTACAATTTCTATACCCAAAGGTTGCCTGGTAAAAATTGCTGCTTTAGCAATAACGCCTTCCGCCTATATTGTACTGTCATGTTTGCTCCTTTTTATTTCTGTTGTATGTGTTTCTTTGTGCAATAAAGAATGTTGTATTGTAAGTAACATTATTTTATAATCTCTTAGGCCTAACTGCCTCCGTGGTCTAGTGGTCAGAGCCATGGGCTTACGATCTGGAGGTCCTGGGTTCGATTTCCAGGGGGGGAACACAAAGTTGATATTTATTTATTTATTTATCACTTTGTGACGTTTTCACCAGTTTCATTAGGACATTGCAGGCAGAATCACCTGATTGTCCGAAAAGAAAAAGGATTCCGTGCTTCAGAGGGCACGTTAAGCCGTCGGCCCCGGTCGCTGTCTGTGATAGTGGTCATTACTCAAAATCATTTCAGAGGCCTAATAGCTGTGCTACTAGGCGGTTTGAAAACTCTGACGCTTGGGTTCATCTGGTCGTTGTTCGACTTGTGAATCCACTCGCTAAGAAGAAGTATTTCTTGGATTCCAAGACTTGGAGCAAATTGGAATAACCCACTTGGTGTTAGGGTGCGATATGGTGAACCGCAATTTCGGTAACAATCGGCTACAAAAACACGTCTGGCCGAGTTCCTAACCGCCAATTTATGCTAATTGATGCGCAAAAAACGATATAATAAGTTGGGTTTAGACTAACTGTGTACTTTTTAATAGCTTCGAGCTCGTATCATGGGTTTGAACTACACTTTGTTTACACTTTTGAGTAGGTATCAAAATCTTGGACACTAAATTCTTCTACTTAATCGAATCTACCCATGCTTTTTAAGGGGGGGGCAACAAATGCTATGCAATGACTGGCCAATTGCTATGAAGTTATTATTGTTCCTGATCATACTTTTTTGTCGTTGAGTAGTGCGTGTACTGTTCAAATTCAGTTTTATAAGAAAACAAAAATTGATTAGATTGGCCAAGCTAACCATACAAAATTGTATCGTATGCTACCCAGGGGGAAGAATGGAAGATGACTCCTGTGTGAACAGGGGGGCGACAAATGCTATGCAATGACTGGCCAATTGCTATTAAGTCATTATTGTACCCGATCATATTTTTTTGTAGTTGAGTAGTGCGCGTACTGTTGGGAACATTATATTTTAGTGAACTTTTGTTTGTTTAGTACAAATTAAAAAATAACTAACGAATATGATATTTTACATCTGCTTATCTCAGAGGCCTAATAGCTGTGCTACTAGGCGGTTTGAAAACTCTGACACTAGGGTTCTTCGGGTCGTTGTTCGACTCGAGAATCCACTCGTTAAGAAGATCTGCTACGCAATAACAGAAACCACGTAGTTTGTAAAAAATCTTTTTTTTTTAGTCCTGCTCTTTATTCTTTTTTATTGTTTAGACTCCTTAGGAATGTATACGTTTTTTATCGCTACTTAGTATAAACTCTATATAATTCATTGCATAACTTTTATTTAACTTTTTTTGTTTGGTTATCCTGTTATTAAAAATTATATACGCTTGTGTTGATCATTGTACATTTATTGCATGGTCCTAATATCCTAAACTACCCGCATGCTATGCACGCACCACACGCGCCGCCGGACCATTATGCAACCGGACCCCATATTTGTTAGGTTTTTTTATTTATTTTCACAATTTAAGGGGCTAGACACGCGCGGGTAATGGCAGCTTATTGATTTAGATTTTCATAGTATGTTCTGGGTTTTGGATTTGTAGGAGATGAACGTTTTGTATGGAACCTGTTTGGTGCTTTAGTTAGATCTGCAGTATTGGTAGGGGAAGCTTAAGAGCTAACTTCAAGGCTAAAAGTAGATAATTTAGTTGTGACATACGGATAAATATACCAAAATTGTGTTTAGAATAATAGCAATATTTTATACAAACCTCGGGTCGATAGACTCGATACCCACTCGACAGAAGAAGAAGATACAAACCTGGAAATTAAGCAATTGTAGGACAAGTTTTATTAGCCAGTTAAATGCTACTTCTTCCATGCTGGACTGGAAACGAAAGAAAAACATAGAATGTGCCAGCTGCATTTCCTCACTGGCATGCTGTAAAAATCAGCTAAAGGAGCCGAGGGCTTCAGTATATTGCAATTTAGGCGATGGGCTGACAACCTGTCACTATAGCAATACACCTACAATTCTATCTTAAATAACCCTCAAAACTGTCAGATGTTGCTGAACGACCTTTATTTAAGTTGTTTACGCTTTGTCTACCCCGTTAAGGATAAAGTATGTATGTATGTAAATGCTACTTTCTCTAGTCTTACACAGAGCTTCTATCTAGAAAAAAATCTAATTTGTCACTTCACTACTCGGTTCCTCATGGCTAAAGCTTAAAAAGTAATCTAGTGTAACAAAGTGTTGGCTAGCTCACAGCTTGTTACAATGTATTTTAGCTGTTACGTGCGAGTTATACGGGATGAATTGTATAACTTTTAGTACTCGTATCTATAAAATGTCAAACAAAATTTGAGCAGTAAAGCTCGACCAATGATGGATCGACAATGTTGAGCAAAGAAGAAATAACTCACATTTTATATTGTTCTCTTTGCAAACAGTAAAGCTTTATTAGAATTGTTTCTTTTGTCCGTAATGACGTACATGTTTTGGGTATAAAAGTAAAAGTACCTAAATTTTACATTTACACACAACAGCTAAAATATAGCCTTGGTCTTTTTCTCGACACAATTAGGTAATGAATGCAAATAGCCAACATTGACTATCATTGTGGTTGTCACACAAACTAGATACGTCTATTAGGACTCTGACACCAGGGTTTATCGAGTCATTCATTGACTGTATCTGTATCTCTAGTAGCCAACATTGACTATCATTGTGGTTGTCACACAAACTAGATACGTCTATTAGGACTCTGACACCAGGGTTTATCGAGTCATTCATTGACTGTATCTGTATCTCTAGTAGCCAACATTGACTATCATTGTGGTTGTCACACAAACTATATACGTCTATTAGGACTCTGACACCAGGGTTTATCGAGTCATTAATTGACTGTATCTGTATCTCTAGTAGCCAACATTGACTAGCATTTTGGTTGTCACACAAACTAGATACGTCTATTAGGACTCTGACACCAGGGTTTATCGAGTCATTCATTGACTGTATCTGTATCTCTAGTAGCCAACATTGACTATCATTGTGGTTGTCACACAAACTATATACGTCTATTAGGACTCTGACACCAGGGTTTATCGAGTCATTCATTGACTGTATCTGTATCTCTAGTAGCCAACATTGACTATCATTTTGGTTGTCACACAAACTATATACGTCTATTAGGACTCTGACACCAGGGTTTATCGAGTCATTCATTGACTGTATCTGTATCTCTAGTAGCCAACATTGACTATCATTTTGGTTGTCACACAAACTATATACGTCTATTAGGACTCTGACACCAGGTTTTATCGAGTCAATAAATGACTCGATTTGCAAGCTGCCAAACGGCCCCTGCATAAATACATATAATCACGCCTTTATCCCTAATGGGGTAGGCAGAGCGTGAACGACCTAATCAAGGTTGTTCCGCCACGACTGACTGACTGAGTTTTGAGGGTAATTTAAGATAGGTTTGTACGTATATTGCTGTAGTGACAGGTTGTCAGCCCAACGCCTAAATTGCAATATACAGAAACCCTCGAATCCCTTAGCTGGTTTTTACAGCATGCCCGGGTGGAAACGCAGCTGGCGCGTTCTATGTTTTTCTCTCGCTCCCAGTCCAACATGGAAGCCAAACCCTGACTTGACATAAAGGAGACAAAGGATATCAAAACAAAGCCACAGTTTTTTTTTTTTTCAGACAATCGTTATTTGCTTTGAAAGATTATGCCGCTGCAGTCTATAAAAGCTTTAAAAATCGCTAAAAACGAGCTAATTTCGGTTTCTCAGAAGGATAGTGTTGACATTGGCACAATTTCCGGTGTGGGATTTCTAGGGATCCATTAGCGAAAGGGTTCAGACACTAAACTTTGGAGAAAACGTTTTCCATGTTGGTTTGGGAGAGATAATTATAGTTTCTTCTACTCTTTAAACTATGGTGAACAGCCAGTAGAGGTTTCCGTATATTCTCTTAGACAAGCCATCTTCTGAAGTAGGTAGGTACTCTTCGAACACGGCTTGAACGGTGTTTATAGGTCGTTGACGCTCTGTCTACCGCGTAATAAATTTTTGACGTGTTTTTAATTGCATATTGTGTGCTTAAAGCCTAAATCCGGCGCCAAATAGACAGAATAGAATAGCAAACCAACCGATTTTAAATAAACAGTTCTAAGTCTCGTGTCTGGGCATGTACAGAACCCATTCCTACCACCAGATATTACCCCTTGCTGTGATATTTACCGCAATCTCTGGTTTGTTTACTTTACTCTTCGGTTTGTGACGTGGAATGTTTTGGCACGGGACCGAGGTTCGATTCCCACCGGGACGATATGTCCACAACATGGAAATATAACGATAAGGCATGGGCGTGACTACGTCAATAGATAAGTAAGATTCCATCGTGGGCTGATATGCATTTGGAAAGAGGATAGACACAAATAAATAAACAAAAATAGATTTGATAATAGCAATCAGAGATGGTAATAATCCAAAACACTCGGGAAAAATTGATTGCCCTAATTTTGGGCCTTTTTATCTTATGAAAATTCGCACCCATTCCAGATCGTCTTTTAACGTAGACCTGTTGATTTATTAAGTTATCCAAAGTTTTTTCTACTTCAATAATGTAATAATAAATAAGGAGACAGACCAAAGTCAAACTCGAAAAGGTGGCGACAATCTAGTTAGGGAAATGTCTAGAATTTGCGATTCCTTTGCTATTTAGTAAATTTTTCGTAACTTTAGCATAAATAAATCATACTTACTTTTGAAACATATTATCACACGGGAATAATCAGAGTATACTTTGGCTTCAATATTTTAAAACATAAATATTTTTTGAGAATATTAAGATTTCTTTGTCTAAAAGTATTTTTTTGATCAATGACCTCTAGGGTTGTTGAATCGTTGTAATCTACGAAGGGGCTAAGCTAAGTTTGTTTTTTTTTTATTATAAGAAGGGGTGCTCCCTGCTATTTAGGTACTTGACCTTTCAATGCCTTAAATAAGATACAAATTGCTCAGTGAAAAGATAATCCTAGAGTTTTTGATCATCATATTTTGTACGAGCCACAACTGGTGCTAAAGGTGGTAAAATGGCTCTCTCAAAATGTGCCTCAACATTTTTTTCGTAAAACATTTTTATGGCCTATATTGTCAAAAAACATTATCAAGCCTTACATTTTTAATTTCTGAAGAATAAAAATATAAGACTTGTTTGTAAGTTGAACCCCTAAATTATGATTAACAAATAGATGTATCTGTTAAGATTTTGTAATCAGAATAAATTGTCAAGATATATTGAATCTCAGCGGAATACGCCAGCCAGATTGTAAAGGTCCCTGTTGTGGAATTACTGCGATGTCAGGAGGTGGCTTTAAATCTGGCAGGATAACAGACAAGGACGACAGACAATGTCACTTCTATTCGACTTTGTAGAGGGTAAACAAACCGATAGGTTGTATCCTCACTGGATTTCTAAACTACCTCTGTGGTCTGGTGGTCAGAACCATGCTTACGATCACGGGGGGAACACGAAGTTGATATTTGTCAATTTATCACTTTGTGAGGTTTTCCCCAGTTTTGGTAGGACATTGCAGGCAGAATCACCTGATTGTCCGAAAAGAAGAAGGATTCCGTACTTCGGAGGGCACGTTAAGCCGTCGGTCCCGGTCGCTGCCTTTGACAGTGGTCGTTACTCAAAACCATCTCAGAGGCCTAATAGCTGTGTTACTAGGCGGTTTGAAAACTCTGACACCAGGGTTTATCGGGTCGTTGTTCCACTCCAGTCGCTAAGAAGAAATAGACTAGATTTCTTACAACACTTCTCGAATTCCACACATCTTTATCAATTGTGAGGGTTGTCAGGGCAACCTGAGGGTTGGGTCTCTGCCGTGGTTCATTCTAAGACTGATTAACCTATATTCCGAAACACGGAAACATCCGCTTCGATTCGACAAACACTCAGGTTATTCAGCCTGCATTGTCCTTATAGAACTCGGAACAACTTCATAAAATTGATAGAGGTTGCTTTGTCCTACAGTGGAAATCGAACCATTTATCTCCATACAGCCCTAAGCTAAGCTCATAGATCAGTATACTAGACCAAATACATACATACATATAATCACACCTTTATCCCTAATGGGGTAGGCAGACCACAGAGATAACAAAATTAACATTTGGGATTCCCAAACTACAAATATATCCCGGGAGTTAAAAAACCCTCCCATAAAAAAATTACGCAAGCCGCTGACACCATTTTGTATGGGAGGGCCAATATTTTATTTCACATGTCGATCTATGTTCCTTGCGCAAAGTTGTTCAGTTTCATGCGTAGAATCACACCCTTAAATATGGTCAGAATTTTTTTACTCTCGTATTTGTATCATAAATTCTGACTCTCTTTAGCCCTGACCCCAAGTGCACTCTGTACCAAAACATTGAATGACATTGACCTCAGAAACTGCGTTTCAGACTCATGACTCGATCGGGTCTCGCTCCCAGACGAAATTATTCTGCATATCTGCATACCGTTGACCTTAAACTCATCCTGTTATTTGATCCGCACTTAATACATACATAAATATGATAAAAATAAAAACGTTTATTTGCCATAAAGATTTACAAAAACACAATGTTTCCTTAGAACTCCGCACTAGGTCAAGCCTGTATCGCGGCAGTCCACACGACCATTACCAGTTACACAAGGTTACATACAATTTTGGTAAATTAGTTAAAATTAGAACGTATTAAAAGCAAAATATGTGCTTGGACATGACACTCCTTTATTCCTAATGGGGTAGGCAGTCAAAGATCCAGACAAAGGTCTTTCCGCCACGTTTGTCAAGTTTTGAGGGTTTTTTAAGATACATCTGTGTATTGCTGTAGTGACAGGTTGTCAGCCCATCGCCTAAATTACAATATACTGAAACCTTCGAATCCCTTAGCTTGTTTTTAGAGCATGCCCGGGAGGAAATGCAGCTGATACATCATATGTTTTTCTCCCAGTCCAGCATGGAAGCATAGATTAGAACCAAGAGCAAATGTGTATTTTCTTTCTTCTTTTAATTCTTTCTCCCAATAACAAATACCTACAGTTCTGAAAATTGCCCCTGCCTGGGGCGGGATCCGAACCAGTTAGACTGAAACTCAATTCGTGAGGTCAATGTCGCGTCGTGTTTGGGTTCGCAGTGCAATCCGGGGTCAAGGTGAAACGTAGATGAAAGTTCAACGAGCTTGAAGCCTTGAAAAGACACAAAGAGATTAGGTTCACGTATTTACAACAAAAAAATCCTATATTAATATGTACACACACTCACATAATCACGCCTTTATCCCTAATAGGGTAGGAAGAGCGTAAACGAACGAAGCGTGGCGGAACGACCTTTATTTATGTCGTTTACGCTCTGCCTACCCCATTAGGGATAAAGGCGTGATTATTTGTATGTATGTCTAATCACAAATAATATGTATGATCACAGCAGACTGATGTTTGTCTTTAGTTGTATCGCTTAAGTTGGACCATTCAGCCTTCTTCCATGCTGGCCTGGGAGCGAGAGAAAACATAGAATCTGCCAACTGCATTTCCACCCGGGCATGCTGTAAAAACCAGCTAAGGGATCCGAGGGTTTCTGTATATTGAAATTTAGGCGAGAGGCTAACAACCTGTCACTACAGCAATATACCTACAAATCTATCTTACCCTCAAAACTTTGTCAGACGTGGCGGAACAGCCTTTTTTATGCCGTTTACGCTCTGCCTACCCCATTAGGGATAGAGGCGTGATTATATGTATGTATTCAGCCAGTCTATTTCTTAGGGGTCCACTCCAAGAAAAGGCATTACAGGTCTGCTTGTATAAGTTCGGCTGGAAGATCCCCCAACCTAGGTATTTGGGAATGCCAGTGGCTTCTAAACTTCAGGGTTAGCTCGCTTCATTGTCGAATAGAGTACTTACTGTGTAAAATAATTCTGACGTTGAGACTCAACTAGTCTTACTTATATACGTACATGGACTATACCTACCTACATACCTTCATACATACATACATACATACATACAGTCACGCCTTTATCACTAATGGTAGACAGAGCGGTAAAAAAGGGTCGTTTCGCCACGTCTGACACTGTTTTGAGGGTTATTTAAGAAAGATTTGTAGGTATATTGCTGAAGTTATATAACCCTATTGCCTAAATTGCAATTTACTGAAACCCTCGGATCCCTTAGCTGATTTTTACAGCATACCCGGGAGGAAATGCAGATGGCACATAGTATGTTTTTTCTCTCGCTCCCAGTCCAGCATGAAACATATGGCAAAAAACACATACATACCTTCATTCGTAGAAAACAAACGATTATTAACCTTGTACCGATTTTGAGATTTAGGATGTGAATGGCCAATAATGTAATGGTTTTTATTCCACCAGCGATGCCGTACCATCGATATTTTATTCTGTGCGTCAATTGCTGAATACATAACAATATGTAACGATGTGGGCAATCCAATGACCCCCAAATTAAAATATAGACTTTAGTATTTTCAACTCGGTTTTAAAAAAATAAATAAACAAAATTTCATGTATTTTAATGTAAAAAAGAGTACAGGATACCATTAAAAAGATAGCATGACTATAGTATTTTCAACTCAGTCTTAGAATAAAGGTAAACAAAGTTTTATGTCTTGAATCGAAGATCTTGTTTCTAAAATAAGTTTTAGCTATTAGATATAACAGTATAATGAAATAGTGGTTTTAGTAACATAACTAATTTGCCAACACGTATCATTTATTTTTAAATGTGTTTTTGAATAAAAGGACATGAAACTTAGTTTATCTTTATCCTAAATCCGATTTGGAAATACTATAGTTGGGCTTGTTTGTGACTAAAATATATATAAACACTAAACATAATTACTAACACTACGATACTTTAACTGTGAAAACGTTTAGCGTTTATAAAGAAAAATAACTCGGTGATCACTCGAAATTATAGGGTACGTTAATCGCAGGTTCTAAATTAAGTTTCTTGGAACTGAAAATAAATGTTTATCTTTCAAATGGTTATTTTAGGGTAATGATATGAGGGGGAATTCGATGACTAAGTAAAGTAGTTGTGTGTTTATGTTGAGGCAATAAGTGAATTTCTGATGTATTTTACGACATACATACATACAATCACGCCTTTATCCGTAATGGGATAGGCAGAGCATAAACGACGTAAACAATGGTCGTTCCGCCACGTCTGACAAAGTTTGAAGTGTTATTTAAGATAGATTGTAGGTATATAGATGTAGTGAGAGGTAATCAGCCCCTCGCTTAAATTACAGTATACTGAAACCCTCGGATCCCTTAGCTGGTTTTTACAGTATGCCCAGGAGGAAATGCAGCTAGCACATTCTATGTTTTTCTTTCGCTCCCAGTCCAGCAGGGAAATATTTTTCTAAACCGTAATTAAGGTTTATCTAATCTTGAAATGCTGTTTATTTTTGGTAGTAGTGGTACTGTAAGGCGTACCGCTAAAATTAAATCTCTTTCAAATATGATAGGTATATTTTCGCTTTAATTATTTAAATAAAGTTTTTTAACGAAATTTCAAATGTTGTGAAAAATATTTAAATCCCGACTAATTCCCACCTGTCCACAGCTGACAGACAAATTGGACACAAATTTTCGTCAATGTCTCACAAAATTTTCAGCAAAATGCTAATTTGGCAAACAGTGGTTGCCAAAATTTTAGTCTAGTCCAGCGGTGTTCAAAGAAAGCGCCATTGGGCCCGCAAACTTTTAAAGATATTAGATGATTTGAGACAAAGATACATATACTGGTATTGTTTACAGGAATGAGTTCAAGATTCAATAGATAACCATTTTAAAAATAAAATTCCAGGTAAGTACAGTATTTGCCTGCGTCGTGAGTTATGACAGCATCACCTCATAGGTACATAACTTCCTTCATCTCCCTAGCCTTATCCAGGGGTCGGCTAACTAAACTAGGGGATTGAACCAGGGTACTGGTTTTTACACAGAGCGATATCTGACCTCCGCCTCCATAAGGAAAACCAGGCTCAATCCTAGATTCGGTCATAGTTTTCAAGCCGCCAATGCTTAGTACTGGCCCCTGACATGGCTTAACGACTAATATCTACGGTATTAAACGATTTTAACAGAGACCATCGGCTTAACGTGCCTACCGATGCACGAAAAAAGCGCCGAATAAACGTACATATGAAATTCGAAAACCGAAAAACACATAGGTACGTGGTAGGATTCGAACCACAACCTCCCGCTCAGGTGGCAGCGGCCCTATCCACTACACCATCGGGCTCTGCATACATAAGTTCCTGCGGATATCGAAAAAGGCTACTATATTATAAATCCAGGATATAAACTGCAGTATTCCTTGTAAGAAAAAACTACTGGCTTGATATTTGCCTGCGAAGTGTTGCTGCTCACTCCCCAATAGTTATTTTTCCGTAAATGTTTGAGCACTACTGGTCTGATGTTAGTTGTTCTTCTTGGTGCGTCCCCTCGAATAAGATTTTTTAACTCGCGTGTACCTATTAGTGTAGTTTTACTTACAATCGGGGTTTTTTTAAAACGCGATAATTTGGCCACAGATTGAAAAAGTTTGAGCACCACTTTTCTAGTGTTAGTTGTTCCCAGAACTCAAGTTCAGCGCACTCTCCTAGGTGCGTCGTCCCGAATAAGATTTTTCAACTCGTGTGTACCTATAAGTTGCGTTTACTTTCTTTTACATGCTACGAAATGTGCGGTTTGCGTTTACTTAATTTCGGCCGCATTCGAATAAGTTTGAGCACCACTGTTCTAGTGTTAGTTGTTCCCAGAACTCAAGTTCAGTGCACTCTCCTTGGAGCGTCCTCCCGAATAAGATTTTTCAACTCGCGTGTACCTATTAGTTGCGTTTACTTTCTTTTACGTTTACGTGCCACCAAATGTGCGGTTTGGGGTTACTTCTCGCTTCGGTGTGGTTTCTGAATTCTGATTAATCAGAGTTGTGTTTTATTATGCCGAAAGAAATGTTCGTTTAAAATTTTTGTGATGGGTTTGTTTCTGACTTAATAAAAATAACATGCAATAGAAAGAAGATAACACGCAAACAAAGCAATGCATAAGGTAATGCGACGACATAATTGACATTGGCGTAAATTTTAGCCTTACTCTAGAGGAGTACCAGAGAAATCTCTTCAATCCGTGTAAAAATATATATGTATATACTTTATTGCATAAACACAAAAGAAATGTAATTTACAAACATAGTGTGCAAGGGCAAACTTATCTCTATGAAGAGATCTCTTCCAGCCAACCCAATGGTAGAAAGAGAAAGTAAATAAATAATAAGTAAATTATGGATCTATCATTTCGCTAAAACTGTTAAAAAGTACGAAGAAATATCTGACAGAGAAACCTACCTGCTTACTACATGTTAAAACCCTAGAAACTCACTAAAACGAGAATGAGAGAGAATGACAATCATTTATTTGCCATAAACAGGGTTACATTAAGGTGTTACAAATATGCATTAAATCATGCCTGCTTAGCTAATACATACATACATACAATCACGCCTTTATCCCTAATGGGGTAGGCAGAGCGTGAACGACCCAAACAAAGGTCACTCCGCCACGACTGACAAAGTTTTGAGGGTTATATAAGATAGATTTTTAGGTATATTGCTGTAGTGACAGGTTGTCAGCCCATCGCCTAAATTGCAATATATTGAAACCCTCGGATCCCTTAGCCGGATTTTACAGCATGCCCGGGAGGAAATGCAGCTGGCACATTCTATGTTTTTCTCTCGCTCCCAGTCCAGCATGGAAGCTTAGCTAATATTGATAACACATTACAACGCCACTGATGTCGCATTGCGTTTGGCAGAGTACTGGTCGAAATTAATTTAAGCCCTTACGATCGATACGATAAGAAGAAGAATAGCATGCAAAATTAAAAAATTACAAAAAAATAATAATTATACACGCACGAGGCATGATGTAAGTGTACCGTGGCCTTAAGAGACGCCCGAACCTACAAAATACCATAGAAATGTAGTTACGTTCTAATTTTGAAACGGTAAAGGTGAACTTCACCAAACTTGGAATACATCATCAAATCCAACTTATTTTTGTTTATAATTAGGTTACGTTGGAAAATATTGACCACAAAATAATGTTAGAAATACGATTGTGCGTGAAAATGAGCTAAAAAATTTACTCTCTTATTTTGTATTGGGTTACTATTTTGATACTAAAACCAATTATAAACTCAGATATGTTGCATTTGATTAGGTATGTGTATAAAGTTTGGTCTAACAAATAAATAATAAAACCGTTTCTATGGGATTAGATTTTCGTGGTGACGATGCTAGCAAAGCGGCGCCCCCATTAGTAAGAAAAAACATAATTCTCTAAAAACGCAGTTTAGAACCTTAATCATTAGCCATTCGTGCTAAGAAGCTCATTGGAGACTCAGCACTGGTTGAGGCAAAACTACAGAACCTTGAGCACCGTCGCAGAGTGGCGTGCATGTCGGTATTTTACAGGATACATTTCGGGGAGTGCGCGTTAGCACTTCATGACCTTATACCCCCCTCCCCTTTCCATCTCCGGAGCACGAGGCGTGGACAGGGGTTCCACCCTTATGTCGTGGATATACCACAAATTCGCACGAAGCGGTTCGCTTCCACATGCTTAATGCGAACGGCTAAGGAGTGGAACTCCCTGCCGGCGGATCTGTTTCCGGAACAATATAACCTGGGCCTTTTCAAGGCGAGAGTGAATAGGCACTACATAGGTGAGTATGCTTCAACATAGTCCGCATCGTCACTTTCCACCAGGTGAGATGGCGGACAAATGCTCGCCTATATATATTTAAAAAAAAAAAAAATCATAGCTCGGTGTAGTAACAGGAAGAAAAATTGGTGGCCGTTATTCGCATTTTTTTCCTGTTACCACAACGAACTATGTATCGCTAATTTATAAGGGTCTAAATTATCTTCATTAGTACAACTTGATTCTGTTGGACCGTTTTTTCGATTTACTGCGTTTTTAGTGAATTATGTTTTTTTTTCTTCCATGCTGGACTGGGAGAGATAGAAAAACATAGAATGTTCCAGCTGCCCTTCCTCCCGGGCATGCTGTTGAAGTCAGCAAAATGGACTCGAGGGTTACAGTGTATTGTAATTTAGGCGATGGGTTGACAACCTGTCACTAAAGCAATACATATTACAATCTAAAATTGCTCTCAATTTTTGTCAGACGTGGCGAAAGCGCCTTTTACGAGGCGTTAAACGCTCTGCCTACCCCGTAAGGGATAAAGGCGTGATTTATGTATGTATGTATGTTTTTTTTTACTAATGGGGGCGCCACTTGGCTAGACCTTCACCTTAACACTAGAAATACTTCTCCTCTCACCAAGTAAACGAACAATCAAATCAGTCAGGCGAGCACCTCTACAACTCCAACTCCAAAACGCAACGCTCCAGTTCCCAATTATAGTTTTAATTAACGTCAAAACTGTTGGCCTGTCAACATTAACGTGTCTCATTACGTCACGATGACGTCACACGCACGCCCGCCATGTTGGTGTAAGTTTCCAATTTAGTGGATGTAATTTTTTTGTATTGTAATGCCCAGCAGTGGGACGACCTATAGGCTAAAAAAAATAACCGTATCGGAATAAGTTTAGAAAATCATGTATCCCTAACTAACGGGTAAGCAGATCGTCGAAAGGTTTAGTAAAAGATAATCAAATAATGTGCACTGCCTCCGTGATCTAGTGGTGAGAGCCATGGGCTCACGATCCGGAGGCCCTGCGTTCGATTCCCAAAGTTGATATTTGTATTTTTTCACTTTGTGAGGATTTTCCCCAGTTTAGTCAAGACAATGCAGGCTGAATCACCTGATTGTCTGGAAGAAAAAAGATTCCGTGCTTCGGAGGGCACGTAAACCCGTCGGTCCCGGTCGCTGTCTTTGATAGTTGTCGTTACACTGAAACCAGGTTTCATCGGGTCGTTAGACTCGATTTCTACTCGACAGAAGAAGAATGTGTACTGTCTTAGTGAAGTGGAATGTTCTCAGCCCATTCCTTTTCCATATATTTATTCTTTATTGTACACACAGATATTCTTAAAATGATTAGTCTTAGAAAAGTTAAGCTCGCTACTTAACTCAAAATATTTGAGTTGTCTTCCAGCTTACCGTGTGAGAGGAAAAAAATATATATAGATAACAGCAGGCAAGAGTGTACGCAAAGACTATAATAAGCTACATATAAATATCCTTACATTACACTGGACTTTCTCTGTACAAAGTATTATTTACAGTTGCCCGGAAGATACGTTCTTTATTATTGCTATCAGAGCAGCATAGTAACATTACCATATCAAAAATGAGTACAAAAATTAAATAAGTACTCGAAATTTATCAATACATAATCGCGTATCGTTCAAAAGAGCAGAGTAATTCTTATCGCTTTCAAAATATCGCATTATCCTAAACACGGTGAGGTGAACGGACTATCTTCTTCTTAGCGAGTGGATTCTCGAGTCGAACGACCCGATGAACCATGGTGTCAAAATTTTCAAACCGCCTAGTAGAACAGCCATCAGGCGTGACAGACGTGGTTTAGTAACGACCACTATCAAAGACAGCGACCGAGACCGACGGCTTAACGTACCTTCCGATGCTCGGAATCATTTATCTTTTCAGACAATCAGGTCATTCAACCTGCAATGTCCTAACCAAAATGGGGAAAACTTCATAAAGTGATAAATTGACAAATATTAACTTTGTTGGAATCGAACCCAGGACCTCCGGATCGTAATCCCATGGCTCTGACCACTAGACTGCGGTGAGGTGAACGTACTATGATTGGCCTCTACTAAGTTGCACCCAAATTCACTCGCATGCGGCGCCCTGAGCGACGGCCATTCGCACGCGAAACAAAAACGCATCGCGTTTCTGCCAAAAACGGTTATGGGGGTGAGAATGCATGGTTGTGGAGGTAGCATTGAACGTTTTTTTTTGTTATTGCTGACTTTAGGCTAGAGGTGAGAGCGATTTCGCCCTATGGACCGCGAAAGACAAACTGATGGAACAGATCAAACTGCTTGGATCTAGACAACAGTAGAAGAGTTCTTTTTCATTCACATTAAAACCATAGCCTTCTTCGACCAGTCACCGGCATTCGCCTGGTGCTCTTGCACCTCTTTTCCTTTTCCCTCCAAAATCCGTTTTCACTACGTCAGCAAAACCATACATAATTATAAAAATGAAATAAAACTAAATAATTGTAAGGCTACATCGCATAAGCTCACCGACCCCTCTGCAATCGGTATTGTGGTTGGTTTTCGTCAAGCGGGTGATATAATTTGCATTTTACCGGGAAGCATAAACTGCAATCTCTCTCTCACCTGCATAGTGCTATATAGTCTGTTGTATTGCTAATTGCGGGCTTTGTAACACTAAGCTTGATCTCATTAGCCTCACCACCCCTCTACAATCGGTATTGCGGTTGGTTTTAGTCAAGCGAGTAGTGATATAATTTGCGTTGTACCGGGGAGCATAAACTGCAATTTCACTGCGCTCTCTCGCCTGCATTGTGCTATATAGCCTGTTGTATTACTGCATTGCAGACTTTGAAACACTAAGATAGATCTCATAAGGCTCACCATCCCTCTACAATCGGTATTGTACTTGGTTCTCGTCAAGCGGGTGATGTAATTTGCGTTGTACTGGGGAGCATAAACTGCAATTTCACTGCGCTCTCTCGTCTGCAAAGTGCTATAATATAGTCTGTTGTATTGCTGCATTCAGGACTTTGTAACACTAAGCTAGATCTCATAAGCCTCACCACTCCTTTACAGTTGGTATTGTGGTTGGTTTTCGTCAAGCGGGTGATATAATTTGCGTTGTACTGGGGAGCATAAACTGCGATTTCACTGCGCTCTCTCGTCTGCAAAGTGCTATAATATAGTCTGTTGTATTGCTGCATTGCGGGCTTTGTAACACTATGCTAGATCTCATAAGCCTCACCACTTCTTTACAGTTGGTATTGTGGTTGGTTTTCGTCAAGCGGGTATATAATTTGCGTTGTACTGGGGAGCATAAACTGCGATTTCACTGTGCTCTCTCGTCTGCAAAGTGCTATAATATAGTCTGTTATATTGCTGCATTGCGGACTTTGTAACACTAAGCTAGATCTCATAAGCCTCACCACTCCTTTACAGTTGGTATTGTGGTTGGTTTTAGTCAAGCGAGTAGTGATATAATTTGCGTTGTACCGGGGAGCATAAACTGCAATTTCATGCGGCCTTCTCTCGCCTGCATAGTGCTATTTAGCCGGTTGTATTGCTGCATTACAGACTTTGTAACACTAAGCTAGATCTCATAAGCCTGACCACTCCTCTACAGTCGGTATTGTGGTTGGTTTTCGTCTAGCGGGTGATATAATTTGCGTTGTACTGGGGAGCATAAACTGCGATTTCACTGCGCTCTCTCGTCTGCACAGTGCTATAATATAGTCTGTTATATTGCTGCATTGCGGGCTTTGTAACACTAAGCTAGATCTCATAAGCCTCACCACTCCTTTACAGTTGGTATTGTGGTTGGTTTTCGTCTAGCGGGTGATATAATTTGCGTTGTACTGGGGAGCATAAACTGCGATTTCACTGCACTCTCTCGTCTTTAAAGTGCTATAATATAGTCTGTTGTATTGCTGCATTGCGGACGTTGTGACACTTCAAATAGAAAACATTGAATCCAGAATTATCACAACAGTGAGACTTGTTTGATATTTAGATTGATTCGTATGCAAGGCGAAAAAAGTAACTTAAAATGTTTTTACTCAGATTCCTATGCAGATAAGCGGCTATTTAGTTTGCTTGTGAACGATGACATTAAATATTTGAGTAACGTATCGGTCGACGAACTCATTTTTTTATTCATATCAAACCGATTTCGGTGCCAGATATATATTTGTAAATGATAGGAAAATAACAAAATTATACTCTGGCCGTGTAGCAATTAGGTATAATGCTGTAGCTGATATGTGCTTTCAAGCTGTATTGGGAATGATATACTAAAACATATAATGTACTAGCTGTTCCTTTTCGGGAGCCGATATACTAACTTACTTGGTGAAAAATGGTTTTGGTTCATTTCATAAAACATACCATAAAAATACTTTATTGCACGTAAGAAAACAAATCATAAAACACAACAGATAACAACAAAAGACAAGTACAACATAGGCGGCCTTATTGCTAAGGCATTCATTTCATGTCTTTGTTGCGTATTGCTGAACAAAGCGACGGGTTGTCAGACATCGCTATTACCCTGAAATCCTGTTCACCCTCTAGATAGATGATAGAGTAGATACGTGTTTTTACAGGATCCCCAATAAAAGTATTAGTTGGTATAAGTATTTACCGATAGGTAGATTAAAATTACTAGCAATACCTAAAAACCAGACTGAAAGTTCGTTGACTTTTTCTTTGTCTACAAGATTACCTTCCAAAATTCAGACATAGTAAAGATATAATTTTAATAATGTTCCGTCTTGTTACAGATTTGGGGTTCAGTAGCCGATAAACTTTCCGGTACGATAACGTAAGTACTTTTTTTTTATCTAGACACATTGCAGTGTCAAGCCAAGTATTGAAAACTGAAAGAAATTACTTCATTAGAAACAAGAGCCATTCGATTTAAATAAAAAAGAAACGCAATCAGCTATATCCAAGTTAAGTATAATTAACTTACTTTACTTCCATGCTGGACTGGGAGAGATAGAAAAACATAGAATGTTCCAGCTGCCCTTCCTCCCGGGCATGCTGTAGAAGACAGCAAAAGGGACTCGAGGGTTACAGTGTATTGTAATTTAGGCGATGGGCTGACAACCTGTCACTATGGCAATACACATTACAATCTAAAATTACCCTCAATTATTGTCAGACGCGGCGAAAGCGCCTTTTACGAGGCGTTTAACGCTCTGCCTACCCCGTAAGGGATAAAGGCGTGATTTTATGTATGTATGTATGTATGTATAATTAAAACATAAAAAATGGGAACCAAAAAAGACACGGCCCTTGCCACAACTCTCTCCAATTCAGGTATCGTGTTTTTAATCATTATCTATCCGGATTTTTACAAACTACTAGTTTTTGATTAAAAAAACTCGATGTCTCAGGATTTCGACAAAATCCTAGACTTTTCTCTGGATTATGTAAGACCAGTATTTCGTCAAAGTCCGGGTTTTGATTAAAATCCTACATTTTTGATTAAAAAAACCGATAACATCCTGAATTCATCCTGCAACATACATTATACATACAGACATACATATAATCACGCCTTTATCCCTAATGGGGTAGGCAGAGCGTAAACAACCTAAACAAAGGTCGTTCCGCCACGCTTGACAAAGTTTCGAGGGTCACTTTAAGATAGATTTGTAGGTATATTGCTGTAGTGACAGGTTGTCAGCCCCCAGCGATACTGCAACCCTCGGATCCCTTAGGTGGTTTTTACAGCCTGCCCGGGAGGAATTGCAGCTGGCACATTCTATGATTTTCTTTCGCTCGCAGGCCAGCATGGAAGGAACATACATTATACCCCCTATATATATACCTTTTCTATTTCACGTTGCAGAATAAACTTTTGACATACCAACTTAACACACTTTTGGGTTGTATATTTTCAATCCTAATTTACCAAATCTCCCATAGAACTTGGCGTATATTTAACAAATTTGCCTTTTAAGCACTATGTTTTGGAAGCGATAACTTTTGGTGACAGAAAGTATGATTAAACTGGTCACTAGGCAATTTCATATCGCAAATTTGTTGCTATCAGGAATATTTATAGGTACCTAAATTTACCGAGTCTGGTCTGGTTACTGTGCGGATTGAATTATCTCACTAATATTATACCTAAATGCGAAAGTTAAGATATTTGAAGTTTTTTTTTTTTAATAATAGATAGGCAATCATTTTGTCTGCCATCTCATTTGATGTGAAATGATGATGCAAATTATGATGGAGCATGATTGCCTAGATAATGCCTGTTCACTCTCGCCTTGCAAAGACCCAGGTTATAGCGTTCCAGAAACTGATCCACAGTTAGGGAGTTCCACTCTTTAGCCGTCCGGATTAAAAATGTTGATGAGTAGCCCTTTGTGAGAAAACTTGGGTTGTTTTCGCTTACGACTGGAAATATCGGGATGAAGCCTAGCAAACATATGGGCTAGTTAGGTACTGGTACAGGACATAGGACAGTTTTACATGCATACATATAATGGGGTAGCCACAGCGAAAACGACCTAAACAGAGGTAGTTTTGCCACGTCTGTCAAAGTTGTGAGGGTTATTTATGATAGATATGTGGGTATGGCAGAAGAAGCACGAAAGCAGAATAAATGCAGTAGAAATGAGAGCGTTAAGAAGTATGATTGGAGTCAAACTGAGTGACAGGATACGAAATAGTGTGATTAGGGAACGTTGTGGTGTGAAAGAAGATATAGTGACAGGTATTGACAAGGGAATGCTTAAATGGTTTGGACATATTGAGAGAATGAGTGACAGCAGGTTGACCAAACAGATATATATGGCGAGTGTGGATGGGAATGTTGGGAGGGGAAGGCCTCGACGCACGTACTTAGATCAAATCGGGGACGTCCTAAAGAAAGGTCGGGTCAAGAGAACCCTAAACCGACGAGCATGTACGAAAAGATTAATGATGTGGATGAAGCGAAAGAAGTATGTAAGGATCGTAGCAAGTGGAAAGATGTGGTCTCTGCCTACCCCTCCGGGAAAGAGGCGTGATTATATGTATGTATGTAGGTATTTTGCTGTGGTGCTGTCACCACAGGCGATACCTGTGTTGTCAGCCTATCGCCTAAATAACAATATTCAAAAACCCTCGGATCCCTTAGCTGGTTTTTACAGCATGCCCGGGAGGAAATACGGCTGGCACAATCTATGTTTTTCTCTTGCTTCCAGGCCAGCATGGAAGACATAGCACAGTTTTATTGTGGGAAATTATCTCATTCTCACGGGAAAACGCATTTAGCCGCGGGCCGGAAAGCAAGTTCTATAAAAAGTGTTCTTATTTGGTGCTTACCTAGTACCTAGTTATGGTTTAGTAGTTACATTAGCCCCTGATTAATCTCAAACAATGTATTTACCTAAATATCAGATACTTTGTGTAAGATGTTCAAAACACTGACGACAGAGTAAGACTGACGACCTACCCACATACATACATATAATCACACCTTTATCCTTAATTGGGTAGGCAGATCGTAAACGACCTAAATAATGGTCGTTCCGCCACGTCGGACAATTTTTTTTAGGGTTATCTAAGATAGATTTGTAGGTATTTGCATCGCCTAAATTACAATATACTAAAACCCTCGGATCCCTTAGCTGGTTTTTACAGCATGCCCGGGAGAAAATGCAGCTGGCACATTCTATGTTTTTCTTTCGCTCGGATGTCCAGCATGGAAGACGACCTGACTGACAACCTCTTTTGTTAAATTTCAAAAACTTCAAAGCTTCGGAAGAGAAACTGAATCGTTTAAAAAACAATTAATTTCGTATCGATTTCGATTCTTAAATGCTGGACTGGGAGCGAGAGAAAAACATAGAATGTGAATGTGCCAGCTGCCGGGCATGCTGTAAAAACCAGCTAAGGGATCCGAGGGTTTCTGTATATTGCAATTTAGGCGATGGGCTGACAACCTGTCACTACAGTAATATACCTACAAAAAGAACGACGTTTTTTTAGATCTTTTACGCTCTGTCTACCCCGTTAGATCCCTAAAGGCGTGATTATATGTATGTATGTATTTTGATCTTTAAAATTGCCATCTGTTACAGAACATAAGGTGTGTTAAATAAATGGTGGGTAGACCGTAAAATTGCTCACTTGGCAAAATAGCTTAATTATTATTAGACGTTAGTATTTTTTTTTATCGAGACTTTATTTCACGTTATCGATAGCCGTTATCGAAGGTATATTCCTGCTTTCACCTTTCTAGTGGGTTTAATGCATTGTTTACCCGTAGTTGAAAAGAAAAAAAACGAATCCGTTAGGGATTAATAAGGGTAATGGTATTGCTTCCATGTTGGCCTGGGAGCGAGAAAAATACATAGAATGTGCCAGCTACATTTCGTCCCGGGCATGCTGTAAAAACCAAATAAGGGATCCGAGGGTTTCTGTATATTGTTATTTAGGCAATGGGCTGACAATCTGTCACTACAGCAAAATACCTACAAATCTATCTGAATTAACCCTTAAAACTTTATCAGACGTGCAGACGACCTTTCTGCCTACCCCATTAGGGATAAAGGCATGATTATATATATGTATGTATGCAGAACAAGTTGGTATCGATAACGCAACGTTAAAAACACGGAGATTACCTAGACTGTAGACTGACTACGACAAATACTTGAGTAGCGACTTCGAAGTCAGATCAGTTGGAAATAGTTTAAGAATTCCAAATGCAGATTTGACGTAAAATAAGGTCCAATTAGGAATACTCCGAAACGCATATTGTATCTGTAATAAATCAGGGCGCCTGCAAATTTGAGTTGTTCCGCGAACAAAAAAAAATGTGCCCATTGTTCGAACATGATGGATGGGAGAGGGGCAAACCCAGGGCAAGAACCCTGTAGGGCTTTTTGCCGCCAAAACTTCCATAACGGATGAACATTTTCGAGAAAATTCGAGATTCATCGTTGATAAATACCAGCGACTTTTATGTTTAGTTTTAGCAAAGTCGTGTTTAGGCAAACTCCATTCAGATGAGAATAATAATTGCCAAGGAGAGAGAGTTTTTACCAAAGTTTAGTCTCAGGACATACTGCCTCCGTGGTCTAGTGGTTAGAGCCTCGAGCTGACGACTCGGATGTTCGATTCCCAGGGGGGAAACACACAGTTGATATTTGTTAATTTATCACTTTGTGAGGTTTTTACCAGTTTGGTTAGGACATTGCGGGCTGATTCACCTGATTGTCCGAAAAGAAAAAAAACCGTGCTTCGGAGGGCACGTTAAGCCGTCTGTCGCGGTTTCTGTCTTTGATAGTGGTCGTTACTCAAACAATGTCAGAGGCCTATTAGCTGTGCTACTATGCCGTTTAAAAACTCTGACACCAGGGCTCACCTGGTCATTTGACTCGAGAATCCACTCGCTAAGAAGAAGAAGTACATAACAAAGAATAAATCCAAAGCGGACTATAATCGTTTATTTATAAATTGCAAAATGTTGCCGGCCCAGGAGAAAGTATTGTTTCTGTTAGCACTAGAGCATTATAACTGTGATCAATTTAAAGTCCCGGTGACTTATTCGCGTATACTTAGGAATACAGAGGAAGGCAGATTATGTGTACCTAAAACTGTTAACTATGATGGTGAGCGCACCACTAAATATCTTGTTCCTACAGTGTTCAATAACATACCAAATGAGATAACAAAGTGTGAAAGTAAACTGGTATTTAAGAAAAAGGTTAGAGAGCATTTATTAACACAATTTAATAATAATATTATTTCCAACTTCTAACTTTAAATATATGTACTATACATGTTTCTTAAATTTGAAAAACAACAGTATGTAATACATTTTATTTAATGTAGAAAAAACAGTTTGTATTGTTATGGGGAGCCACTTCTGCCAACAAACTATTGTATAGTTTGGCAGATTTTGTTTAAGTTGTAAAACTGTACTGCCAAAATGAATAAACGATTTTATTTATATATTTTTTATTTATACATATAATTAGGCCTTTATCCCTAATAGGGTAGGTAGAGAGTAAACAACCTAAACAATGAGCGTTCCGCCACGTTTAACAAAGTTTGAAGGGGTTATTTAAGATAGATTTGTAGGTATATTGCTGTAGTGACAGATTGTCAGCCCTTCGCCTAAATTACAATATACTGAAACCCTCAGATCCCTTAGCTGGTTTTTAGATCATGTGCCAGCTGCATTACCTACGGCATGCTGTAAAAACCAGCTAAGGGAAAGCTGACAACCTGTCACTATAGCAATGTACCTATAAATATATTTTAAATAACCCTCAAATCTTTGTCAGACGTGGCGGAACGACCTTTATTTAGGACGTTTACGCTCTGCCTACGCCGTTAGGGATAAAGGAGTGATTATATAGGTATATGTATGTATGTGTAGGCGTTACAAGGACAAGTTATGATCTTCCCCTAATTTATAGCGTCTCTTTGACTAATATCAACTATTGTATTGTTCACTCTACAGCGGAACTCCGCTTGAAAATATTCAATGGCATTGATCGCTACATTTTAAAAAGCGCAAATTGTGTACAAAGAACTACCCAAAACACTTTCCCAATACACACTTTTAAAAGTCAGTTCATTTTAGCCAATCTTTTCTGTGCTTCTCGGAATATGAACGAATGCTACAGAAAAAGAATGAATGCAATTTTTTCTCGTTTCTGTTGCAAGCTACGGCGCCGTTTCTTAGAAACTTATGCGTCACTTGCCCTGACTTGCCACCAAAGTTGTCATATGTTGATGGATTTATCTATGAGAGTTATACAGTTATCACCATTGATGAATATATATCTTTGTTATCTCACTAACCTCGGGAGAAAAATGACTTCGAAACCCAGATTTAAGGTGACGATACTAGCCACGTGGTGCCCCCATCTAGTGCAAAATTATCTTAACTACTATAACTTGATTCTGTTGGACCGGTTTTTTAGGGAGTTGCAGTTAACTTTAAGAGGTGAGAATAGCCTGTAAGTATTTAATTGTGCATATATCCAGTTACAATCTGTACGTTATTTTTATGTGAGTAATTTTTTTTTTAAACAAAACAAAATAACTCCTTTAGGGAAAAATGCGTGAAATGATATGTATATAAATAAACCAATCCATGCGTCGACCCGATACAATAAAATAATTACATACATACATACATAAATCACGCCTTTATCCCTTACGGGGTAGGCAGAGCGTTTAACGCCTAGTAAAAGGCGCTTTCGCCACGTCTGTCAAAAATTGAGGGCAATTTTAGATTGTAATATATATTGCTTTAGTGACAGGTTGTCAGCCCATCGCCTAAATTACAATACAGTATAACCCTCGAGGCCCTTTTGCTGACTTCAACAGCATGCCCGGGAGGAAGGGCAGCTGGAACATTCTATGTTTTTCTATCTCTCCCAGTCCAGCATGGAAGAAAGAAAATAAAATAATTATTTGCAGGTATAGCATGACCAACAAACATAAGTAAATATTTTCTTTTAGTAATACCTCATAGAAAATTTGATTGCACAGCCTTATTCTTCAATCTAGATCAAGCAAAGAACCGTTAAAGTTCGTTGAGTATTCTTTCACCCCACAGTAAACTATGCTCTCAAAATATCAGGTTTCATTCCGTCTGTTGACTCGGAGATAAGAGGGGCAATGTTGACACAGCTATTGATACGCATAATCACGCCTGTATCGCACAGGGGATAGACAGATCTGCTGCTGCCACTTTTAACAATTGCTAATTTGATTTTGGATAGGAACGTGAATCGTTGTAGCGACAGGCTAGGGCTGAAACACATCCGGTGGTCGCACCGCGACTCAAAATTCAACGTCATTACGTCATGTTTGTTGACAATGTTTAAGGAGCCCACGGACATTGCAGTTAATTTATACCTAGATTAAAAACAATTGCCGGCTAAACTTTTGGGTGAGAACCTACCCATGAAAATGAACTACTTTCCTCAAGACAGGTCGAAATTGGAGAAAAGTACTCGCCATCGGATCAGTATCTTCTTTGTCGTATTTTAAAACAGAGTAACGTCTCTTTAAAAAATAAGCAATTAATTTCTTACGACGTCCCATGGCAGAGATACGTCTGTTCACAATAAAATAAATACGAGGAGCTGGTTACCCTGCACAACGCACTTTTTCACGGCGCCGCAACACAAACTTCCGATTTTAGCGTTGCGTCCGCAACTCGCTTATGTGTTTTAGTCCACGTTTATCGCGAATACACTGAAACAATCGACTCCCTTAAGTGATGTCCACAGTATGGCCGGGTTGCAAAGCAGCTGAAACTTTCTACATTCTTTTATCGCTCCCAGATTAGCATGGAAGTATGTACGTATTACCTAAGTAAATACCGTAAAAAAATATGTACTAACTAATAAAAACATTAATAATTCGATCCTGAAAACAACATACCAAACAAAATTTAATTTCAAACAAACAAAACAAAATTATGGACTCAGTGGTAATGAAGGGAGCTAATAATATTTGAATAAATGAATAGTAAATTTCGCGGTGGGTCGTAGGTTCGATGCCGTGCAAACAAAAAGGGAGCTTTTGATTTATTTCGCTAACAACCTATGTTTTACAAGTTTTTAGAGTTCTGTTATCCATAGTGCCTGGGCTGAGTCCTTTTTGAGGCTGGAAAAATGATTTTTGGATGTTATGCTACTTGGACATTAGGCGGTTCTGATATTATAAACTTGCACTTTTCAAGATTTGGACTTTTTGCTACCGCTGGACATTTTGAACCTGAATGCGTTATCAAGGTTTTTATACTACACTGCTTACTTCTACACCATTTTACTTGCATTGTTTCAGTAACTAACTAACTTCGGATACATATTCTTTATAAAAAAGCAGAGCCTTAAACCGTCGGTCCCGGGCGCTATCTAAGGTAGTGGTCGTTACACCAACCATTACAGAGGCCTATTCCATACTGTTTAAAACTCACTGTACCTAATGAAACAGACTGTGATGTAACCTACGCTAAATATTAAGAACGTAAAATATCACATAATACACATAAAACATCTTTGATTGAATTTAAAGCCAAATTGTAATCATAAAACTATCTCAATTTGTAATTCTAATTTATAATACGTGTATAAATAAATCATATAATAATTAATAGTAATATTAATATTTATCTTGAGCCCGATGGTGTAGTGGATAGGGCCGCTGCCTCCTGAGCGGGAGGTCGTGGTTCGAATCCCACCAGGTACCAAGGTGTTTTTCGGTTTTCGAATTTTATATGTACGTTTATTCGGTGTTTTTTCCGTGCTTCGGAAGGCACCTTAAGCCGTTGGTCCGGTTATTATCGTTTAATACCGTAGATATTACTCGTTAAGCCATATCAGAGGCCAGTGCTAAGCATTGGCGGCTTGAAAACTCTCACCTAATCTAGGATTGGGTCTGGTTTCCCTTCTGGGTTGCGGAGGCCAGATGGCAGTCGCTCTGTGTAAAAACCAGTACCCTCGTTCAATCCCCTAGATTAGGAAGCCGACCCCGTGAGATACGGGGTAAGGCTAGGGAGATGATGATTAATATTTATCTTTCAACAATTCAAATTTATTCATATCGTGTGTTTAGTCAATGTGTATTTTTATGTCTAATTTTTGAATTTGATTATATCATTCCACTTATTACATTTACTGTACTATTAATTGTATACATTGGCACTGTTTAGTTGTAAGTTGCCATCGGATTAATGAATGTTTTGTTGTCATTTTATTATTTCTAATCTTAGTCTGTTGCCTGTAATTGCACCTATTTAAATAAAATAAATAAATAACGTCTACGGGACCCATCTTTTTATCACCGTATCTCTGTCTTGTCTCGGCTTGTCGGCAAGCCTCCCTTTTTAAAGCTAATTTACAGCTGCCTTAGTTTGAATTAACAGAGGGTGATTTCTTTGATTAATTAGGTTTTTGACTGTAGATAATGGCTGTGACATTTTGCTCCCTGTTTGATGACATCGCTGCATATACTGGACATGGATTTAAATGAACGTTGCAAAAAAAAAAAAACTCTTAAAAAGATGACTACTCAAGGAAATTAAGGGGACTTATTTTAATATGGCCACAATAAAGGGAGCCAGAGAAAAACATAGAATGTGCCAGCTGCATTTCGTCTCGGGCATGCTGTAAAAACCAGCTATATGGGATCCGAGGGTATCAGTATATTGTAATTTGGGTGATGGACTAAAAACCTGTCACTTCAGCAATATACCTATAAATCTATCTTGAATAAACCTCAAAACTTTGTCAGACGTGGCGGATCGACCTTTGTTTAGGTCATTTACGTTCTGCCTACCCTATTAGGGATAAAAGCGTGATTATATGTATGCCACTGTAGCGCCCCGCCCATACGTATACCTTCGTAATTTCATTGCACTTAAAAAGAATGCATACATTTTTTAGTGTTAGGGCAGAGGCACGGTACGTTAAAGGTTCGAATACCTCCTGCGCAAATAATGGTTTCTAAATTTACATATTTTCAGTGTTCATTGATTACATACAATCCAACAATTCTTACCTTTTTAGAGCAGGTTTTTAAAAGAAACAATTATTCAACTTTATAGCTTGAGTACTTGAAGGTAATTGCTCTCTTCCGATTCCAATAGTTTTTATTATACAAAAGCGCCTCAATTGACAAAAAGGGGCATTAATCAAAAAAATTACAGACCAAAGAATAAATACGATTGATAAAAAATCAATTTGACCCTTAACAATGACCACCCATCACTTCGATATTATCTTACTTTGAGGCCAATTAAATAATATAAACTGCCTGATAATAGGTACGTTAAAGTACTTTTTGAATGTGCTACGTATGAGCTGACTTGGTTAGGTGACTAAGTTTACAAGAAATAATTATGTTTTATGATTGAAAGTATCGGTCTTCTGTTTAGAATAGAAAACTTAAATTCCTTTGCATTTTTCAAAAATGAGGGGAACCTGGCAAGGGACGATTTAACTTAATATAATCATAATAATAATAGTTGAATTTTGGACCTTTGATTCGAAGAAGAAGAAGAAGGGGAACCCACATTTTAGGTATATTTCTTTTATTATGTGTTTGTTGGTTCCAAGCAGACAAAATAAAATACTGAGACCCTCACCTTTTACTCTCAAACCGAACGAAAGTGATTGTTATTTAATGTTTTTGTTTTAAGTGTGTGAGTAATAAAGATATTTTGAAGTTGAAAACTGTGTTATGTCAACAACCAAACACATGTGGAAGGAGGTTTAGGCAAAAGGGTAACCTACATGGTATGCTATCAGATTAGAGAAATATCTAATATGGTGAACTATACCCTCAAATGTATAATTTTGTCAGACCGTATGTAGCGTTCCAGACACGCGCTTAAAGAAACTGACCTACGATCAAAACGGACAATAGAAAATGCACCTGTAATTGAAACCTGTCATTTACGTTCTACACAATAAAACTTAAAATGCAACAAACGGGTGACTCTGCCACTAAATATAAAACTACTGTCACAATTAAATATAACATACAATTTTCTATCAAAAGGTGTTTCTTTGTCAGTAATTTTGTGCAATTCATATAATTTTCGACATTATGTTCAATTTATGAGGGATACAATGTTAGATTTAAACACGAATTAACACGATAAATATAGGGACACTGTAATGACATGAATAAAAGTTTACAAACTGTAATTTTCTGTAATTTGGGTGCTTGTATACTTTTAAACCTTTAATTGCAATGTGTAATTGTTAAGTTCAGCGTACGATAAAATTTAATTTTCAACTATTTGTTTTGTATGATTTCGAGAAAGTTTTTAATCGTTCGTTGGCGTCTTCGTTTTGTTGGGGCTAGGAAGAGTAAATTACAGTGTAATATTATGGTTGTTTTGTTTCGTCACAGATAGTTTCAAGTTATTGGGATAGGTAAGTAATGTGGTGTGTGTTGTTTTGTCTTTTTTGTTGTTGATCTTTTTAATTAAGTTGATCTACAACCTGTAGATATACTGTACCTTATGGAAATAACACTGAAAGGTCGTCTGTGTACTCATCCATATTTGATCGGAATCCAATACGTATCAGGAAAAAAACCATAATATGAAACGTAAATGTATGTGTGTGTGCACAAGCTGTCATACAATTTAAGTACTATGAAATGAAATGAAAAATGAAATGATCAGGTACGACTTATTACTATAAATGAATCTCTTTCAGCAGACCTACAGTAGTAATAATGCATTTTCATAAATTTCATTTCATGTTGCGAGGGTCGCCATTGATTATTAAAACAATTTGAATGATTCTTATCTCAAAATAATAGCCATTCTCTCCAACTCTCCGACTACTTTGATCCCTAGGTTGATAATCTGCTTATGGACAAATTTTACGATCTATTAATGTTAACTGGTGACATTTTATGGCTTTTGGAAAATCTTTTTTACTATCAGTTCTAAAATGAAGGACGCAGCACGATAAACCTTATTACGAATATTTTAGTTTTACGACTCAGTAGCAGGAGGTTTGTCAATGATGTTTAGGTGAGTAATAATAGGAGATACTTCCTATTCCTGTTAGCATACACCTGGTGTAAGGGACAGCGTCCCCCAAACTGATAGGATTTGCTCGATCAACGAAACTGAACAATATTTACCAGGAAATCCTTTCAGGAGATGAAAAATAAAATTGACCTTCTATACACAATGACCACCTCGATCAGAAAATTTATATCGTAAAGCAAAATTTATTTTTCACTTTCTGAAAAAAATATAATCCTGCTGATAGTTGTTCAGTTTTGTTGACTGAGCAACCCCTATCAGTTTGCGGGACGCTGTCCCTTACACGGTGTATGTATTAATGCTTCTTGGTTGTTATTTTTTATAAATCTTGCCAAATAACATGATCCAAACTTAGTGCTTATCTATATATCGGTTTCTTTTAATAGATATTTAATTACACTTACTTTCTTCTCTTACTTCCATGCTGGACTGGGAGCGAGAGAAAAACATAGAATGTGCCAGCTGCATTTCTTCCCGGGCATGCTGTAAAAATCAGCTAAGGGATCCGAGGGTTTTTCTTTATTGCAATTTAGGCGATAGGCTGACAACCTGTCACTATAGCAATATACCTACAAATTTATCTTAAATAACCCTCAAAACTTTGTCGGACGTGGCGGAGTGACCTTTGTTTAGGTCGTTTACGCTCTAGCTACCCCATTAGGGATAAAGGCGTGATTATGTGTATATGTACTTTCTTCTCTTCAAATTTAAGAGCAGGTCTCTTGTCTGTGAAGTAATCGCCATTCGGATCGATTTTGTGTAAGTTTCTTGACATCCTGGTACGACACGACCTCAGCTTTTTCTTTTATTTGGTCCATGTAAGTACGTTTCGGTCTTCCTCGTCCTCTCTTTCCCTCCAAGATTACTTTCTTAAGGATGATAAATCTGCTTTTATATATGTTTCTGTATACATATGTTTTTATTATTATTTTCCTACTATGGTTTTAAACTTAGACAGACTAATATTTTTAATACAAAACGGGAATGTCCCACCTGAGCAAAAAGTGATAGCTAAAAAAGTTTACTACCTTTTGATGGGATATTAAAAAGACATCTCAAGGTCATTATCAGATGTCTTGGGGCCTCATTACGGGACTTGCTTAATTTACGAGTAAGGGTCGCCACCTGTCTCGTGATAGTAAAAAAAGTTTATTGGCGTCCATGATCCATCTATGTTTTCTTGGGGAGACGTATTTTACTAGGTATAAATCTTTTACTGTTATTCAAAATAACGTTTGCTGCTGTAGAACGTAATTAGGTACTTCGTCCTAATAGTATGGTCATAGTAAGATTGGCTAAATTATTAGAAGTCTTAGTATTTAATATTATTATTAGAATTGGGTTTGCTCTTGACAGGGACGACCCCAGATTCGACAATCGAAGAAGATGCCTCTTCTAGCATTGGCATTCTGGCACCGACGGAACACAGCAAGCTGTTTAGCGCCGAGACGCCGCGCCGGCGAGATTGCCTTGCGGTGTCTACCACCGCTTTGTTGGGATCGTTCAGCTAGACTTATACAGAGGCAAGCCTGTGTAGCCGTTGCCCGGGCGGGGTGGACCACTAGGACGTATATCCCATCTCGAACCAGTTATGACAAGAAACAGCCATTTCGGCCATAAAAAGAAACTTGGTTTCAGTTTTAATTTTTTTATGACGTAAAGGAATCAAACCCACGGTCTCCACTACTTCGACAGGTGATACACCCTCTGACCCATAGGCGTAATCGACACTCCAATGTTTTTATTTCCAAGGCCACTCTGTCCTTCGAACTCGACAAGCGATTTGTAACAAGGAAGGCAGGTGTGGCCATTACAAAGCATGGACTACAGATGTTGAAACAAAGGGCCTAGCACCTTTCTTACATCTGCCTGTTAAAAAAAATGAGTGCCGTAAATGACACTATGGAGTTTGTTTTTGTGATGGTCAGTGCGGTTCTTAAACTGGGATTTTAGTGATTAGTAGTGTTTGGTTTGTAACAGATGATCGAAATCCTAGGATCAAGCATGTTCATTTTTATCTATACTAAATAATACTTATCATGATTAATGATTATGATTTTAGGGATCCGAGGGTTTCAGTATATTGTAATTTAGGCGATGGGCTGACAACCTGTCACTACAGCAATATACCTTCATATCTATCTTAAATAACATTCAAAAGATTTTCAGACGTGGCAAAACGACCTTTGTTTAGGTTGTTTACGCTCTGCCTACCCCATTAGGGATAAAGGCGTGATTATATGTATGTATGTCTAGCTCGGAAACTACAAAATTATATCTCGTTGCAAAGTTTTGTTTGTTATGAGCTCAAAAACTACTCGACTTGTAAAAAAAAAAAACTTTACATGGCTCATTCAGATAAAATACATACATAGAATATAGATGATGAATGTTACATATTACTGTGGTAGATTATCTGATTCCTAAATGAAAACTCTTGTTAAACTGCGCGCAGAACCGCGCTTAAACCAACCAAATAACCCGGTTAGTCGTAAAACTTTGGGACCCGCTGACCTATACAATACCCCGAAATGTTATTATTTCATAATAGATAAAAATAACGCCACCATAGACGCTAACAGGCTGTTCCCAACATAAAGGCCCTTTGACAAAGGCTTTTTGTTCTCCCTTTACTGGCTGAAGAAAAGTTACCCCAAAAATTGCTGCCTTGTTGATGAATAAATTTTTATTATTTACCTTGGGCAAACAATACCGGCGAAACCTTTGAGATATAAAAAAATGTGGCTTGCCTTAGTTGCTTTGATTGTTTTCCTGAGTGCTTGCACCTTTAGAATAGCTGGCCTTTCTTGGAAAGAATTCATTGACTGTCCCGTAGTTTTGGGCTTTCCCAAACAAAAGATTTCATTAAGTTTTTTTTATTCTTTGACTGTTTACTTTCTGACAGCCGTTGATGATCTGTTGATTAATTGGATCTATTTATTCACAGGTTGTCTAATTGTTTTTTGAAGTGCGTATTGTTAAATAACTGTTAGTTTGGTGGATTTGTTTTTCTTTTGTAAAATGGGAGGCAAAAGAGCAGAATGGTCATTTCACGATCACTTACTACATGCAGTTAGCATAGAAAACTAGCCATCGGATAACAAGCGCTTTTTCTCCGCATAATCCGTTTCTCATTGATAAATTGCTATACCACTAGCAATTTCGGTCAGCCATCTTAGACTTTTCCAAGGACGCAAAAAGAATTATTCACATTGAACATCTTTGACCACAGACCTCTATGGCTTTAACAATGCATGCAGTTAGCATAGAAAACTAGGCATCGGTCACCCATCCATAAAATTCACGCAGGTATAAATCTCAACAAGCACTTTTTCTCCGCATAATAGTCGACTAACCAAGAGCCAAGTTTCTCATTAATAAATTGCTATACCTCCAGCAATTTCCGTCAGCCATCTTAGACTTTTCTAAGGACGCAGAAAGAAGTATACACATCGAACATTTTAGACCACGAATCAGATGGCTTTTACAATGCATGCAGTTAGCATAGCAAACTAGCCATCAGATATTTATCCCAACAAGCGCATTTTCTCCGCATAATCCGCAATAGTCGACTAACCAAGAGCCAGTTTCTCATTAATAAATTACTATACCTTTAGCAATTTCCGTCAGCCATCTTAGACTATTCGAAAGACGCAGAAAAAAGTATACACATCGAACATCTTTGATCACCGATCTCCATGCCTTTGACAATGCATGCAGTTAGCATAGCAAACTAGCCATCGGTCACCCATCCATAAAATCCACGCAAATATCAATCCCAACAAGCGCTTTTTCGCATAATAGTCTGGTATAAACTAACAAAGAGCCGGTTTCTTATCGACAAATTGCTATACCGCCGGCAATTTCGGTGCATCGGTTCGTGAAACCGTTTGTCGGTGTCGGCGCAGGTTTACCACTTTTTTCATTCACTCTTTATGCCACAGACTGTGTAGCTAGAGATTAATCTAAACAAAGATTGCATGAATGATAAAAACGGGAAATGCGTGGTTTTTCATTTTGGCATGAGTGTCCGATGTTTTTGCTAATTTTAGTTATTCTAATGTTGATAACCGTGAGAACTCTAAAAAGACTAAATACTGAATGGTTATTTCGACGAAACAAACATACAATTAATGCTAATTTAGAACTACTAAATCAACACTTTACTGGGAAGTAACAATGCTATCAGTAATTTACTTAAAAAGCGCCAGCTTATGTCGTTAATATAAACATACATACATAAAATCACGCCTTTATCCAATACGGGGTAGGCAGAGCGTAAAACGCCTAGTAACAGGCGCGTTGATATAAAGATTATTGAAAATGTCATTAAATACTTTAAGTCGGTTCTATTACAAGAATCCGAAATATCTGAGCACTGATAAACAGTTATCATGGGAAGAACCTGATTATAATACAGTTTACTCTTAAGTACAGGAAATTAAATGATAATGAGGCAAAGAGCCTCGTATTTCTAAATAAATAGTTTGTCTATAATTGTGACTGTTGAGTCCTCTTCTTCAATAGTATCTGTGGTTGATTCTGGGAACGGCGGCGGCTTTTTGGCGCCTCTAAAAACTCAACCTTTTTCTTTCTTTCTTCTTTTTTTCATCGACGAAAAATTTAGCGCTGCGTAGATTAAAGGTAAGGCTTGTGATATCAGTTTTAGAAATACCCAGAATTTTGTTAAGCGTTTGACAATAGTCCGTAGCAAAAGAAGCCTGTGTAGGAGAAACCATATTTCCTACTTTGAAGATTTTTGTAAAATATTTTCATTAAACTAAAATTATAGTAATATACGTAAGTACAGTGGCCAGCAGAGAGAGTTGCCTGGCCTGGTCAATCTCCAAGGAAATCTCTTCACTGGGATTCGGGGAAACAGAAGCAGTTATTGCTAGACGATAGCAGAGTGATATTAAATGTAGAATAGAGCTTCGATTTAGTATCTGACAAGTATGTTTTACATCACTCTTAATTTTAAAGGGTGACTTATGGACGAACTTAAGAGGTTGTATGTCCCTCCCACATGGGATGTATACGCATACTTAGGTCATAATAACATGTCAAAAACATAAAACACTTGTCAGATTGCCTCAAGTCTCATTCATGCCAAAATATTAATGATTGCATCCACAAAAAGGTCTCAAAGCCCCGACATGCGAGTGTTTGATCGAAAATTGATGGCTAAATAATTACTGGGTGCAGGTTCGGTGCCCATTTGAAGCCATTTCACATACTTTTTGGCAACCTATATATACACTTCGCGATCATTCATCCAATCAGAAATATGCATTTGTAAATATGTTTCTCTTAATGTACTTCTTTTTTTGTTTTGATTTAGGAAGTTATTAAGAAATGCGGAAGTTACAAAAACTGAGATTCGAGATTGGCTTAAAATTATGGGATTGTATTAATTTTGTAATATCGAGGCACCTGCTGACTGCACTCGTGTTGATGAAGAATTAATCTGTTAAAACTTTCATTAATTAAAGTTTTTAAGGGAAAGCCCAGGCTAACCTGTCTTTTCTTGGAGGTGATATAAAATTATTATTATGATATATATCATAGATAGATAGATATAATAAATGTATAATATGTATAAGGTATTATAAATGTGATAGCTTAGTTAGTCAACTCAATACTGTTATACTCTAGTTATCGATATTTTTGTTATTTATTTATTTAGTTGCAAAATTTATCAGTAAATTCAAAATCGTATTAACCGCGCTTAGCCCTACTTTACGCCTTCGCCATTTCAAAAACCCTTTTCGCGAAAGTCATGGCAGTACCCCTTTCCTACACCCTTCTTATTTTTTTATACAAGCCCCTTTCGGAACAATAAGGTGATTACTGGTAACAGCCGCCCGCCCCTTTAAATTGTTTTAATTGTTTCCAAGAAGTTTGCAATCCAACCATAATTGTTTGGCTGGATAACCCTTCCATTTAAACCTCGTTTTTTTTAATTTGACTGTTGCTGTCACGTGTCTACCACGCCTTAAAAAAAATGGTGTTTGTTTTTGTTTTATTTTAAACTCCACAATTATTTCCTGTAGTGCCTAGGTTGCCTGTAAGAAATTGCTACTTACCAATAAGGCTGCCTGCATGTACACTAAATGTTCTTTGTTTTTTTTTAAAGAATAGAATAGAAAAACATTTATTTTTCAGACGTCACAAACACAATACATTTAAACAAAATAAGATCAAACGAAAGTAAAAACAAATGCAGATATAAATAAACAGTTAATGCTACCGGAATGTGCGTGTCGCGTAGTCACAATAAAAGGACCCAGCTTAGAACGCGACACTGGTATTCTGTGGGCCCTGGTATTGTGTGGGCCCTGGTATTGTGTGGGTTTTTAGTCTAGACCAGATTGACCGAGTCAAGAGTTGACGATAAAGCCAGGTCTTCTAGAAATCTCAAAAGCACTGTCATTTTGACGGAACAAATCAAGTAGTAGGGCAGTTCCAGCTTGTTATCTGGACCCCCTGTCAGAAAAGCACCAAGTTTTTCCTGAACAAGTTTAGTAGCTTTAGGTTCCTATCAAAAATGGCTGTATTTTTTTCGAAATAAGTTCCTTCTAATTTTTAAGTTAGACTAATAATTCAAAAATTATGAACACGTGTATCAGCGTTTTTGATAATTTCTCCCCCAAAGGGGTGAAAAGGGGGATTAATTTTTTAAATCTCGTTTTTTTTTTAAGTTAGGAACTATGTAATTTTGTATTTAGGTTAATGATTAAAAAATAATGGACATACAAAAGAATCCACCCGCAAAGGAGAAAGAAATTTATTGTATAGGAAAATGTATGAAAAATTAAAAAAGTTGGTCCAATCGGGATAAAATTTTGCATGTGGTTTGTTATGTACCCAGCTAAAACCTGAAAAAAAAAATGGAGCCTTTCTAAAGCGCATCACCAAAAAACCTATTTGTCCGGACTAAAGCTATTCGACCGGTAAAGGGTTCAACGAGTCGTTCCTCGGCTCCAAAACCACGCGACAGAAGAAATGATTGGCGCTAGATTCCGTTTTTTTCTTGAATTTATTTGAAGCATTTACCCTTTCGTTTATTTAACGTTGAGTTATCGATATCAACGTGTTTTGCGCCCCATAAACAGGTTTTTCTTTGGAACTTAGCAGAGGTTCAAATTTAGGAACCGCAGACACCGATAACCTTGTTACAAACATATGTTTTGCGGTTCACATACTTTGAAGTTGTAAAAAAAAAGCAGTTAAAAGGCTGCAAAACAAGTTGGTATCGATAACTCAACGCTAAATAAACAAAGTATAGATCAGAGCTTCCATGCTGGCCTGGGAGTGAGAGAAAAACATAGAATGTGCCAGCTGCATTTCCTCCCGAGCATGCTGTAAAAACCAGCTACGGGATCTGAGGGTTTTAGAATATTGTAATTTAGGCGATGGGCTGACAATCTATCACTACAGCATTATACGTATAAATCTATCTTAAAAATCCCTTAAAACTTTGTCAGACGTGGCGAAACGACCTTTCTTTAGGTCGTTTACGCTCTGCCTACCCCATTAGGGATAAAGGCGTGATTATATGTATGTATGTAGATCAGATTAGTCCCTTATATATTATAATCTTTTCCTACGAGTACGGAAATAGTTTTCTCTAGTCATAACATTTTATACCTTACTAAGCATTTTCGCCTTCTTGTTTATTTGTCCTACATGTCTCCCCTTTATTGACTTCTTCTTCTGTCGAGTGGGTATCGAGTCAGTCGACCCGATGAACCTTGGTGTCAAGAGTTTTTAAACCGCCTAAAATCACAGCTAATAGGCCTTTGTGTAACGACTACTATCACAGACAGCGACCGGAACGGACGGCTTAATGAGCCCTCCGAAGCACGGAATCTTTTTTCTTCCAGATAATCAGGTAATTCGGCCTATATTTTCCTAACTAAACTGGAAAAAAACTCACAAAGTGATAAATTAACAAATATCAACTTTGTGTTTCCGCCTGGGAATCGAACCCAGGTCCTCCGGAACGGGGGCCCATGGCTCTGAACACTAGACCACTGAGACACTTTATTGACAAAACACATACATATTACGCTATTTGATTCGTGTTATCTCATCTTGTAGGGTCAAGGCGGGGCCTTTTATCTAAATCACTTGACTTTAGTACCGACCAAACTAATTAGCAAAATGGGGCCAGCATTTTGGATAAATTTTTCCTTTTTGGGACGAAATAATACTGATAATATCTGCAAAGGACACCCCGGACGTTGCAAGTGATATGGAATTCTAAATTTAAATGTCTGCAGTCCAATATAAATAAATTAAAAATTTAAATTCGATGAAGTTCGTTTAATCTGCATTCTTGAGGAAACATGTTGATGCCACCTGGATAGTGGGACTTAAATAAGAACATGTTTTGGTACTTGTCTTGGAAAGTTTGTTACTAAATAAGATAAATTACTATCCGGAATTTTTCTTAAACAATCATCATATCATATAATCACGCCTTTATCCCTAATGGGGTAGGCAGAGCGTAGACGATTTAATCAAACGTTCCACCATGTGTGACAATGTTTTGAGGGTAATTTTAGATAGATATTGCTGTAGTGACAGGTTGTCAGTCCATCGCCTAAATTGCAATACACTAAAATGTATGTATTTATACTCGTCCTAATTTGGCCAATTCATTCTTCTTTTCTTCATAGTAGGTTATTAGGTCTTATAGTTTTATAAGCCACTATAAACTGATTAGGTCATCATAATTACAAGCCTATGTTTATTCTTCCATGCTGGACTGGGAGCGAGATAAAAACTTAGAATGTGCCAGCTGCATTTCTTCCCGGGCATACTGAAAAAAACCAGCGAAGGGATCCGAGGGTTTTGCTATCTTGCACATTAGGCGATGGGCTGACAACCTGTCACTACAGCAATATACCTATAAATCTGTATTATAAAACCGTCAACTTGTCAGACGTGGCGGAGAGACCTTTGTTTAGGTAGTTTACGCTCTGCCTAACCCATTAGGGACAAAGGCGTGATTATATGTATGTATGTAAGATTATACATACATACATATTGATTTCTTCCATGCTGGACTGGGAGAGATAGAAAAACATAGAATGTTCCAGCTGCCCTTCCTTCCGGGCATGCTGTTGAAGTCAGCAAAAGGGACTCGAGGGTTACAGTGTATTGTAATTTAGGCGATGGGCTGACAACCTGTCACTATAGCAATACATATTATAATCTAAAATAGCCCTCAATTTTTGTCAGACGTGGCGAAAGCGCCATTTACGAGGCGTTAAACGCTCTGCCTACCCCGTAAGGGATAAAGGCGTGATTTATGTATGTATGTATGATTATAAAATAGACGAATACAATCTCAAAGACCTGCCCAAGGCCACTAAACAATTTGCACCTTAACAAATTAGTATTCTATGAAACCCTCAGGAAATGTCATCCTGTCACTGTCACCCTTATCAGCTGATCAGGATCGTTTATGATAGTTTCTTATCTTCCATCTTTGCCAAATGGGTACATATCTACTATCTTCGCGAAAGGGTTGGCAGTAGGGCCATCTGTCATAATAACTATAGGGTTGCTACTGAAATAAGAAACATGAAAAGTTAGGGGAGAAAGTTAAGGTTATTTTTTTCATTTTTAAGGATTGGAGTCCTGTCAGAAACAAATTTATTATTTTCTTTCTTTCATATTATATGAGTTTATACATATTTAACTGCGGGATATTTGCGCTTACAGAATTTGTTGACTTTAACAGAATAAAATAAATTTCTGGGAGCGTGTCTTATTTTAAAATTGTAAGGTTTCTTTCTTATCTTTGTAGAATATAATAGAATAGAAACCTTTTATTCGGTACCTGTATACAGACAAAGATCTTAAAATTACAAACTAAACGTTACACTCGATACCGAAAAGGTGTTTGTAAACTATGTAGTTTTCTTCTCAATCATCAATTGTTTATCAATCATAAATCAAATCAACGTGTTGGTGCCCATATCATCAGGATGACTGTACAAAATATATTGCCCTTTAACTTATACCATAATCGTTTACGGTATCTTGTGAAAATGCATAATCTTTGTTCTGTCAAAGGTAGTGCTGTCGGGTGGACATAATTTACCGAATATTTTGTTATTTTTTTACTTCTATGCTGGACAAAAATAAAGAATTTACCAGCTGCATTTCCTCCCGGGCATGCTGTAAAAACCAGCTAAGGGATCCTAGGGTTTTAGTATATTACAATTGACTCGATAAGCTGACAACCTGTCACTACAGCAATACACTTCAAATCTAACTTAAATAACCCTCAAAACTTTGTCAGACGTGGCGGAACGACTTTTGTTTAGCTCGTTTACGATATATGCGTGATTATATGTATGTATGTATTTTGGTAAAATTTCACTATCCCACTGCCAGTTATCCTCCAGTTGTCTGTCATCCAGGGTCGTAGACTCCTTAGCTTATATCAGATATCAGCACCATTGTTGGTTACGTAACAGGAAGGCGGTGCACAAGGATGGGCCGGATTTAGCTCGCGGACGCGGTTCGGATTTAGACATCGCCCGGACAAAAAGTATATGTAAGCGGCGCGCCTAAACGACTGGCCCGGCTCACTGTCACACCGACACGATTAGGAGATTAGGAAATAAGTATTTAAATGAGGTACTGATTTATTTATTTATACATACATATAATCACGCCTTTATCCCTAATGGGGTAGGCAGAGCATTAACGACCTAAACAAAGGTCGATCCACCACGTCTGTTTTTGAGAGTTATACAAGATAGATTTGTAGGTATATTGCTGTAGTAACAGGTTATCAGCCCATCGCCTTAATTGCAATATACAGAAACCCTCGGATCCCTTTGCTGGATTTTACAGCAAGCCCGGGAGGAAATGCAGCTGGTACATTCTATGTTTTTCTCTCGCTCCCAGTTCAGTATGGAAGTTTTTTTTTGTTTGATTGGCACCGCAAATACAGTTAACTTAGGAGTTTTCCGAGAAATCCACACCTGACCATGTTATCTTTGCTTCTGCCGTTCTAAAACCGATAGACTTCCAGATCGGCCACGTCAGTTCATGCCTAGGGGGCGGGACAATTGGGGCAGACAGAGATGCTTATTCCCGCCAAAGGCTGCACCTGGCTTCGATGGCAAGCGGAGTGTCGCATTTAAAAAAGTTACGGCGGCTCTAACTTTTGTGGCACAGGATTGTAGATGTCGTTGGCAACGGTCTGCGTTGGCCATTTCGATGGAACTAGCCACAGCCCTGCGGAAATCTGGCTTCATCATCAGATCATATACTTACATCCCCAATAAAAGGCCGCAAGAGCCTACTCTAAAATAGGGCAATCAGGAGTTAGTACGGATTGGTCTACTTCACACTCCAGGATAGACGAAAAACATTTTAAATGAACCAGCGGAAAATTGTGACCTGTTGCAATCACATTTTGAAGAGACTCACAGTTGAAATTTTATCATAATTCGATATATAAAGCATAGCTGGTAACTTTTACTCCTAGTTTCTGGGTGAGCTCGCTCCATCGTCGACTCCGTCTCAGTCGCTCCCGACATAGACTGGAGTCAAAAGTAAATCCATTCCAAAAAAAAAAAAACCTGCTACTCACATAGCTCCTAATACTAAGAGAACCTAGTATCATATGAAAAGTATACTAAATTGTAGCTGTAAGTTCTATAACTGGATATTATGTCTTCTGGTGTGAATGCAGCCAGCGTTAAACACCAAGATATTTCTGGAGACAGTCGACACCAAACGCTGAACCGTAATAGACACCCACTGACGCGACACTTGACTTATATGGTGCGGAAATGTTATGTCATTTGGTTAAAAATATAAGTTATCCTGCCTGAGTAAAACATACATACATATAGTCACGCCTTTAACCCTAATGGGGTAGGCAAAGCGTAAACGACCTAAACAAAAGTCGTTCTGCCACGTCTGACAAAGTTTTGAGGGTAATTTAAGATAGATTTGTAGGTATATTGCTGTAGTGACTAGACTAGTGGTTGTCCATCGCCTAAATTACAATATACTGAAACCGTCGGATCCCTTAGCTGGTTTTGTACAGCATGCCCGGGTGGAGATGCAGCTGGCACATTCTATGTTTTTCTCTCGCTTCCAGGCAAGCATGGAAGGAACCAACATGGTGCCTGACTAATGCAATAAGAAAACTCCCTTTGTGTTTGTTTGAGTAACTTCTATTTATTACCTAGAGTCTTTGATACCGTTGACGACTCGATACTTGACTTATATCTTATTATGTCTGGGATCAAAGGCTTAACGTGCCTTCTGAAGCACGGAAAAAGCGCCGAATAAACGTACATATGAAATTCGAAAACCGAAAAACACATTGATACGTTGTGGGATCCGAACCACGACCTCCCGCTCCAGGAGGCAGCGGCCCTATCCATAACACCATTGGGCTCTCTATGTATAATCTACATGTATGTTCATACATACAGATTATACATCTGGTACTCGCCGCCAGAACTGGCCTACGCATTCCATCTAGTACATGGCGCGTGTGTGCCGGTTGCGTGACCGTGAAGTCCCGGGTTCAGCTCCCGGGTCGACACCCTCACAATGCTGTTTTAGACTGTGACAGTAGATTTTTGTATTGGAAAATATTATTTCCGTTGTTTATTTTGAAATTCGTTCCAAATTATTCTTCTCAGTCATCATAGTCCAGCTACGAAATGACAGAGACAGAGCTGACGGAGTAGCAAATTATGTACATACATATAATTACGCCTTTATCCCGAATTAATGTACCCGGTTTAAAGCAAATAAAGCAATTTTGATTTTCAATGGAGTAGGCAGAACGTAAACGACCAAAAAAGGTCTTTCCGCCACGTCTAACAAGTTTTGAAGGCAAGTTTAGGATGAAATGTGTATCGCTATAGTGAGAGGTTGTCAGTTCATCGCTTCAAATTGCAATACACCGAAACCCTCGAATCTCCTTGCTGGGTTTAACAGCATGCCCGGGAGGACACACATTCTGTTTTTCTCTCACTCCCAGTCTAGCATGGAAGTGTAGCAAACTACTCCCAAAATAAGCCTGTTCAGTCTCGTTCTTGAAACACACTGCAAGTTCTTCTGTTTTGCTATGAGTCAGTCAACCTTTAGTCGATCAAAATTATACATGCATGCGATGCATTAATTCATTGTATTAGTCACTTTACTTTGGACTTAATATAAACAATATCCTATCAAACATTATGCAATGCATTAATGCACACATTCATTGAAAAGTTCATTAATTTTGATGGAAGTGTTGCCAAACCTTTGCAACGAGATATATTTTTTTAGTTTCCGAGCTAGACTGGGAGAAAAATTTTGCGGATGCCTTAAAAATTGCTTTGTTACGGACCAGTAAGAGAGAAAATAGATTAGGACCAGTGGTCAGTCCAATTTCTCTCTTATTCTTTTTCCTCTGCCTAGCGTTTTCCCAACCTGATGCTGGGGTCCGCTTTCCGGCTTTTTCTTCTCCACTTTGTCCGGTCTTCGGCATCCGCTGGTTTGAAATTGTTCTCTTCCATGTCCGCTTTTACGACGTTTAGTACGCGCTTCTTTGGTCTGCCGCGTGATCCTGGGCCTTTCTCCTACTTTCTCTGTTATTACAAAAAAATATGCCTGAAAGTGAGAGTGCAATGTTGGCAACACTGATTGATGGTATCCACCGGTCGGTCACTACCCGTCTGCAGGTCAAGGGGAACAGCATGTGTAATTAACTTCGAGGAACCAGGCCTCTTCATTAGGATGCCCAGACGATTTGGTAATGCACCTGTATCTCTTACGGATAGGCAGACCTTCAACGACAACATTATCACCACGTCTGAGAAGTTTTGAGGGTTATTTTAAAAAGAACGAGCTGTGAGGCAGCTGGGACATTCCATGTTTTTCTATCGCCACTCATTCCAGCATGGAAGACTGATTACTGTTCGGTCATTATACCCGTCTCCAGTCGAGCAATACAAGCATGTGTAATTAATTAACTTCGAGGAACCAGGCGTCTTCATTAGGATGTCCAGACGATTTGGTAATGCCGATTCATTGACTGATCTTTGTCATTGCAATCATCAAACATGAAAAAAAGACACCTTCCTTGAACCGGACTGGAAGCGAGAGAAAAGAATAGAATGTTCTAGCTGCTTTTCTCTAGGAATCAGTTGTCTGTTTTTCAAAATTCTTTATTGACTAAAAAATAACGTACAGATTGTAACTGGATATATGCACAATTAAATCCTTAAATTAAGATTACAATACTTACAGGCTATTCTCGCCTGTTAAAGTTAACTGCATGACATATTTTACAGAACACTGTTTTGCAAATTTGTAACATTTTTTAAAGCGTATTACACTTTACACTGTCGCTGACACGTAAAACAATATTAAAGTTTTACTGAAATTTATTTTACCTAGTAATAAAATCTTTAGTTTTACAAAATTTATATTTTTTTTTATTTAATAAGAATGTACTTTGCTATATTTAATTATGAACGAAAGTAGAATTTGCAACTAAGTGCTTGTAGAATCAACCAGAATGTGTGTGCAAGCCGCTCCACCCTGCCCCCCGCTAGCACGCGGCAGAAGGATCGCAAGGGGCAGCGCCTCGGCACCGGTGGGTCCACTTGCCTGGTCATCAGCCAGAGTAGATTTGTCGTCACTCGGAAACAATACGTAGTGATGCGGTAGTCTGTTAGTTCCGTATTTGTCGATATATGCCAACTGATTCGCTTTAATTTGTCCAATTTTAGATATGAGCGGGTTAACGTGATTTTTATTAGCTTTGTTGAATGTTAAAATACCAGCTAAGGGATCCGTGGGTTGCAGTATATTGTAATTTAGGCGATGGGCTGACAACCTGTCACTACAGCAATATTACCAACAAATCTATCTTAAAATAACCCTCAAAACGTTGTCAGACGTGGCGAAAGGAGTCTATAATAAGGTAGTTGAAGCTCTGCCTACCCTGTGAAGGATACATGCGTGTTGACAGACGGTACATGTGAAGGGGAGCAGCATGTGTAATTAACTTCGATGACCCAAGCGTCTTCATTAGGATGTCCAGACGATTCGGTAATGCCGATTCCTTGACTGATTGAGAGTTGGAAGTTGGCATTATTAGTTTGACCTGAATTTTCTTGGGGCATCCCAAGCCGTTTATATTGATGAAGTTCTCTTCTCATCAGAAACGCGAAGTGCTCATTAAGATTTGTTATTGTTAGTTAGTAGGTATTAGCGAAAGAGGCAATATCCAACTTCTCATAGATCTTCTTTCTTTGGTTTGCTCTCAACTTAAAGTCTAGGCCGGGCCAGAAGAGGCCGTGACAAAGGTGACGATGGAATTTGCTCACAGTAGCAAGTAACAAGTAAGTACTTAGATCATTAAAGATGGTCAATAGCTTCTTCCATACTGGCCTGGCAGCTAGAGAATAACATAGAATGTGCCAACTGCATTTCCTCCTGGCATGCTGTGAGAACCAGCTAAGGGATCCGAGGATTTCAGTATATTATAATTTAGGCGACAACCTGTCACTACAGCAATATACCTACAAATCTATCTTAAATAACCTTAAAATCTATCTTAAATAACCTTCAAACTTTCGTCCAATCTCGCGGAACGACCTTCGTTTTGGTCGTTTACGCTCTGCCTACCCTATTAGGGATAAAGGCGTGATTAAAGGCGTATGTATAAATGTTCTTTACCCCTTTTTGGTACCCCTGACGAAAATGCTACCTTAGCAATAATTGGTTCTCAAACTAAAATTATTTTAAAACCTCTTTTTGCATAATGTTTTTCTCTTACTAATAGATGTATTTCTTGATTTTCAGATTTCTGCGGCCAATTAAATTTCATCATTTTCTGTGAGTATTAACTGAAAATTTAAATATGTTGAAATATGTTATTAGTTGTACCTAAAAAGAAATCGAGGTAAGACTGGAGGAAAGATTCATGTTCTACGTGGCTTTAATGTCTACAGCAATATACCTACAAATCTATCTTAAATAACCCTCAAAACATTGTCAGACATGGCGGAACGACCTTTGTTTAGGTCCTTTACGCACTGTATATCCCCAATGGGATAAAGGTGTGATTATATGTACCTATGTATGTATGGTACTAGCTTAAAGGCGCAAATATTAACATCACATTGAGAATTCGCTTTGATATAATACCTATTCATATTTTCGTGACGATATATTTGGAACCTATGACACTGTCAATCACAAATATACACAAACGAACGACCATGACTCTAAATTCAAAAAAATAAACACAGACAGACGGACAGTTGACAAAAAATATCTATTAGCGTCATTACAAAACGCCCAATTAATCTCAAACTAGATACAGAGGAAGATCAAAGCGAAATTTGTAGCGGATTTAGTCTTCGATGGAATAGATCTAGCATTTGTGATTTGGCAGATGTATAGAGTCTGCCATTGCCAAGGATTTTCTCTGGCACTGGTCAGGTTTATTCACCTTTGCTTGGGCGGGTTTATCGCCCTTAGGAACTATGAAATTGTAAAGATTTTGGTAACTGGTTACTGGTTGGTGAGAAACGTTAAGCGTGATTTCACCTTGGGTACGACAGAAGGTCCTTCAAGAGAGGCGCAAATTAGTCAACGTATTAGGATCTGATACTGCACGCACATACAATTTTCGGTCGACGCTGTAATTTTTGCATTATAATTCATTAAAAGTGGTAACAGGGGTCGTTACTTTAACCACGTCAGAGGCCTAATAGCTGTGCTACTAGGTGGTTTGAAAACTCAGACACCAGGATTCATCGGGTCGTTCGACTCGAGAATCCACTCGCTAAGAAGAAGAAGTGGTAACAAAGAGATCCAAAACACAGCAGTGGGGCAAACCAGGCTAAAAAAGAACAGTTAATGTTGAACACACTTGACGTAATAGACGTTTTCAAAACTGGACCTTATTTTGGACCTTTGATTCGAAGAAGAAGTAGACATACATACATACATATAATCACGCCTTTATCCCTAATGGGGTAGGCAGAGCGTAAACGACCTAAACAAAGGTCGTTTCTCCACGTCTGACAAGCTCTTGAGGGTTATTTATGATATATTTGTAGGTATATTGCCATAGTGACAGGTTGTCAGCCTATCGCCTAAATTGCAATATGCTGAAACCCTCGGATCCCTTAGCTGGTTTTTACAGCATGCCCGGGATTAAATGCAGCTGGCACATTCTATGTTTTTCTCTCGCTCCCAGGCCAGCATGGAAGTAGACGCCTACAGAAATATCACGTGAACTGTGAACCATATCACTCACCGCATTCCTAGAAATATGCGCTTGAGCAAGCGCTCAACCACATCTTATCGCGCACCCTTTTGGATTCACTGTCCCTATTCTCTGAACCTTGTTTTTAACTTATCTGACTTCCATTGATGCTTTTATGAGATATGTATATCGCACGTACTAAATGCTATGCAGCAATGTAAATAAATGTACAAGTAAATAAAGAGCCCATTTCAGCCTGCCTTACGTAGATCTTTTAATCTAAAACTTTGAAGTTGATGACTTAATATAAATGACTACATGAAATAGCTTTTAGAATAACATTGCTATTAGTAACTTGTTTTTGTTCAAAAAATATATTATAATGTGCTTTTTATTTGATAAATATTAGAGTGTCTTAATTTAGAACATGACATATGTGAATGATTTCTTACAAGTCAAATTGGAAGCGATATAGCAAAAAAAATATTTTGCTAAACCATAAGGTTTGACGATGGCATAAGCTTACCCCAAAGAAAAACATTCTGTAACATTTGCTACTTGAAAGCTTTCTTTAGATCTACAGACCCTACTGCCCTTTTGTTTTGTTGAAGATAGTTATTCCAGCTGTCCCATACCCATCAGGTGTCATGTCAGATCTTGAGGTGAAAAGATGACAGGCACTGACACCAGGGAAAAAGTTACTTGGCCATTGAATTCTTGACAGGTAGGTAAATATGAACAATAATTTATCTTGGGGTAGCTTTCTGTAACTTTTGTTACTTTTGACTTTTTTTGTAGCTGTACCACACTGGACTGAACAGAGTATGATATTTTGTACATAAGGTAGAAAAGTTTCATTGCTACCTTTCGCAAATACAAATTAAAAGAAGATAATAAGCAAAAACAAAAGGATTTCTTCTTGAGTGGACTGAAAAAGCTATTATAGGGAGCTGGGGAGTGCAGTGTGTTGCATGTAGTCATATTTTCGACCTTAGTAGTTGTTAATAGTCACCAGCACATTACTGAAATTACAGCTTATGTAAATTTGGCGATTTTTGCTCACAGTGCTATTTTATTTCATAAACTAGCGACCCACCCCGGCTTCGCACGGAAATTATCAGTGTTTCTCTACTATATTATGCATGTATATTATACATATAAACCTTCCTCTTGAATCACACTATGCATTAAAGGAAACCGCATCAAAATCCGTTGCGTTGTTTTAAAGATTTATGCATACATAGGGATATAGGGACAGAGAAAACGACTTTGTTTTATACTATGTAGTGATATAAGAAGTAGGTTTGACCTTAAAACCTTTGGAATGCCGTTTCATCGTTCTGCCAACTGAGCTACCGAGGCGGTAGTCAGAGTGGCGAATTTAATCCTTAGCTACTACTTTTTATGACGCATAGTGGACGGCCTTATGTATATTTGTTATGCTGTGAAATTCTCCACGATCCTATAATTGACCACATCCGGGAGTAGTAACCCAGTAACGGACCGGTTATCTATTGGCCAAATAAGCCATCTCGCTATCTGTCTGCCGATTTGTCTGACCGATCAAAGCCGTTAGTACCGCTCGGTTCAGATTGGGACAGTGGACGGTCAAGTTGTTACCTTTCACTGTCTTAATGCAAATATGTGGGTAGTGGGTACGTACCTCATACGCAGTGTTTATTACACCGCCTTTACAACGCCACTGATGTCGCAGTGCGTTTGGCAAAGCATTGGTCGAAATTAATTTAAGCCATTACGTTCGATACGATAAGAAGAAATACACTATGATGTTTCGATGGTAAAAAATACACTATTTGTGAATAGTTCTGTATTTGTTTATATTTTTTTGGAAGGAATTTGCATCAATAGCGGTATTAAGATAAAATCTTTATTCCTTGTTACTGACCATTCAGGAACATAATCTGGATTTATGTTTCCTAAGTCATACTTAGATGGACAAACTTTCAAATTCTGCTTTATTTTATCACTTCCATCCTACAGGTGAAGTTGATCAACCTTCCAAATTTGAAATCACCCAAGGTTATAAGTTGCCAGCTCTAGCTTACTGCGCAGTTTGTATACTGATGTCGGTTTTTAGTCTGTCGAACATTGATGTAATTTAGTACTGGCAGTGTGAGAGGCTGACGACCTTTGCAGAAAAAAAAAACAAAACAAAAATACTAACTGATGCTTTTTGTATGGCAGTTCAGTTCATTGATCGAAGCATCTTACGAATAGGTTTTGTCTATTGTTCTACATACTTTTTCAGCTTCTATGTCCTTGTACACTTATCGTTTTCACTGATTCAAAACTCTTATTGGCTGTATGTTTCTTGAAATTGCTTTTCATTTTTGTCTAGCATTGTTTCATTACAAGATAGAAGTATGATATGATAGAAATAAAATAATAAATTCGTTTCTGGCAGGATTCGAACCTGCGTCTCTGGAATACCGGTCCATCTCTACTATTTTATTATTTTCTTTCTTTCATATTATATGAAATAAAAATTTTGAGTTCTAAAAATCAACAAAATATGTAAGATAGAAGTAGGTGTAAATAATAACATAGTTGGTGGATGGAAGTGTATTTACCTATTTATATTTAACTTAGGTACTTTCGGCACTTGGATCTTATTACTGGAAAGTTCAGTCGGATCTATTTTATGGCAGCGTCTTTCTGGCTGAGGTCACTCCATCGTCTACTCTGTCTTAGTTATCCCCAGCTGATGTGATTAGTATTGAACCCCACGCAAAAAGTCTTATTTTTTTTACGTGGAATTGTGTACTTAGTACCAATCCCAAAGTTTTTAAACTCCCACCACTATATTAGCATACTGACAGCCTTACTGTAACTGCTCAGTGGCACCAAACCGAATTTAATTATGATGTACAAAAACTTCACATGGACACTTCACATATCGCGCTCCACATCATCCGTTGCTGGTTTCCTTAGCTTATAAATTAGACTTCTCCTTGATAATCGGCAGTGGATGATGCCTTCGTCTGAACATCTTGGATCTTGTCAAATAGCGCGTAAGTGCCATCGACCCTCGATTGGTTGGGAGACCTCGAACAGAAAGAAATATGCCTTGTCAGCGTTACAGGGCTGCCTCAGTATGGGTTGCATGTGAATAACCGTACAATACAAATATACTTTATTGCACATAAGACAGGACATTACGAAGAAATCAAATATTCAAAACGGTACAATTTAACGACCTTTTGCCATAGTAGAAATTTCTGCCAGGCAACCTTTGGTTACTCGTCGAGTAGAAGCGGAATAGTGCAGTAACTACTAAAATAAAGACATTACAATACCAAAACTATTACATACTATTACTATATAAATAAGTAGTACCGTACTAGAGCCCGATGGTGTAGTGGATAGGGCCGCTGCCTCCTAAGCGGGAGGACGTGGTTCGAATCCCACCACGTACCAATGTGTTTTTCGGTTGTACGTTTATTCGGCGCTTTTCCCGTGCTTCGGAAGGCACGTTAAGCCGTGGGTCCCGGTTAATATCGCTTAATGCCGTAGATATTAGTCATTAGCCGTATCAGAGGCCAGTGCTAAGCATTGGCGGCTTGAAAACTCTCACCTAATCTAGGATTGGGTCTGGTTTCCCTTCTGGGTTGCGGAGGCCAGATGACAGTCGCTCTGTGTACAAAACCAGTAGCCTCCTTCAATCACCTAGATTACGTAGCCGACCCTGTGAAATACGGGATAAGGCTAGGGAGATGGTGAACCGTACTAATAAGTATAGGGGAGATTAAGTGTGCATTGATTTTTAGGTATTTTATTTTTAATCTTAGAATACAGACCTTTATTGTTGAGGTATATTTCTTACTATTAATTTACCATGCTGTACTGGGAGAGATAGAAAAACATAGAATGTTCCAGCTGCCCTTCTTCCCGGGCATGCTGTAGAAGTCAGGGACTCGAGGGTTAGTGTATTGTCATTTATTTAGGCGATGGGCTGACAATCTGTCACTATAGCAATACACATTACAATCTAATAGTGCCCTCAATTTATGTGACGTGATGTGTATATGACGTGGCGAAAGCGCCTTTTACGAGGCGTTTAACGTTCTGCCTACCCCGTAAGGGATAAAGGCGTGATTTTATGTATGTATGTATGATTTACCACATGTTTTGGCAGAAGAGAGGCCCAATAACACGTTAACTGTAACAAGTCCAATTTAGTCTTAAAACGAAATTATTTGAAATTATTTGGAACATATTGGGACAACCCTAGTAACGGTCGATGCACTTAACTACGACGAAAACCTGGTACATACAGTCACACCGACAGGTGTTGAAATAGTTAATTGAAGCTACTAATGTAAGTCTGATTGTCTGTCTGTTTCCTCTTAAGGTGACGATACTAGCCAAGTGGCGCCACCATTATTAGGTAAAACATAACTCACTAGAGTCGTTATTTGCAATATTTCTTCTTGTTACAACGAACTCGGTAATTTATCAAGGTCTACATTATCTTAACTACTATCATTGATTCAGTTGGACCGATTTTTCGATTCACTGCATTTTTAGTGAATAATATTTTTTGACTAATGGGGGCGCCACTTGGCTAGTATCGTCAAGTTAAGGGATTCACTTGGATAAAAAAACATAGATTTGTAAGATTTTTAAGTATTTTTCCTCATCAATAAGGACTCATTGAGTAACCACAAAAACACTAATATCCCAACATATCATTGGAAAATATAAAAAAAAAGTTATTTTAATGCCATTGATGCTCTTCCTAGCCCTTAAGACAAAGCGCAGACACAATTACGCAATCCAGACGTCTATTACCTAACAATAATTTCGGAAGTATATTTCCGTTGGCAGACCAAGCGAGAATCCTAATAGGTATACCATTATGGTCACCAAGGCTCCATATATGGTTGTATGTGGGTGGATGACATTATTTAGCGAGTCAAGGTTTTGGGCCAGTCCGGACAAACCATACATTGTCAAGGTCGCGTCTTTGACCGCCAATTTTTAGGATTTTTTTCTTGTCTTAAATAACCCTCAAAACTTTGTCAGACGTGGCGGGACGACCTTTGTTTGGGTCGTTTGCGCTCTGCCTACCCCATTAGGGATAAAGGGGTGATTATATGTATGTAGACTGTCGCAGTTTTATCTCGAGATATATGTGGGAGGCTGATTCAGTTACTTCCATGCTGGACTGGGAGCGAGAGAAAAACATAGAATGTGCCAGCTGCATTTCCTCCCAGGCATGCTGTAAAAACCAGCTAAAGGATCCGAGGGTTTCAGTATATTGCAGTTTAGGCGATGGGCTGACAACCTGTCACTACAGCAATGTACGTATAAATCTATCTTAAATGACCCTCAAAACTTTGTCAGACGTGGCGGGACGACCTTTGTTTAGGTCGTTTACGCTCTGCCTACCCCATTAGGGATAAAGGCGTGATTATATGTATGTATGCATGTATGATTCATTATAAGTTGATTTATTTGTCGCGAAATTGTTTGACTTCTGGCCGGATGGGCGAGACTTTCATTAATTGTGGGAATTAGGAATCGTTTTTAAAAGAATGAGTGGGTTTGGCAAATACTTCGTAGCAAAGACTGAGTCACCTAATGTATTCCAAGCTGAAATATACATACATACATATAATCACCTTTATCCCTAATGGGGTAGGCAGAGCGTAAACGCGCATGCTGGAAGAGAGCTCTAAAAGAATTTACAATGCATTAGTTGAGTATATTTCCGAGCAAACCCTGAAATCTAGTAGAGGGCCCTATACCAGGCCACTCAGAAAGTATTGCGATAAATAGTTTTTATATATGGCAGACTGGCCGGTTAGAATCTTTTTTGAAAATATGATTACTTGTAAGTAAAAATATGTGTGTTCCATTTTCAAAATTTCCCTCCACATTTTTTGCGAGTCAATTCAAAGTATCGTGTCTTACTGAAAACTGACCACTGCTCCACCACGACAATGCGCCTGCACACACCGCGCTCAAAACGAGGGACTTCCTGGACAGCACACCAGTCAAACTCCTGGGTCACCCTCCTTACAGCCCTGATCTAGCACCGTGTGACTTCTTTTTATTTCCAAAAATAAAAAATCAGCTCAAGGGGATACAATTTTCGTCGCCGGAAGATGCGCTGGCTGCGTTCGAGCAGGCTGTAAACGAGGTGTCTACGGCGGACTGGAAAAAGTGTTTTGAAAATTGGTTCAGACGCATGAATCTTTGTATAGAGGCTGGTGGAGAGTACTTTGAAAAGATTTAATAAAAATATATGTACCTGTAGAACAATTTTTTTTAGTGTCGCAAATCTTTCTGAGTGTCCCACGTACATACATAGGGCCCTCTACTAGTCTTCCATGCTGGACTGGGAGTGAGAGAAAAACATAGAATGTGCCAGCTGCATTTCCTCCCGGGCATGCTGTAAAAACTAGCTAAAGGATCCGAGGGTTTCTGTATATTGCAATTTAGGCGATGGGCTGACAACCTATCTATCTTAAACAACCCTCAAAACTTTGTCAGACGTGGCGAAAGCGCCTTTTACGAGGCGTTTGACGCTCTACCTACCCCGTAAGGGATGAATGCGTGATTGTATGTATGTATGTATATATACATACAAAGATCTACGACTAATAAAAACAATTGCTAGTTTTAAACAATATGTCGTGTTCACATTAGAACTGTCTTCAATACAACAGTATTATTACAGAGATCACAAGCAGATTTCACTTCCACATGTTACATTGTAAGGTAATTGGAAACCAAAGACCTATCATTCACAGACTGGCTTTTAATATAGAGGCTTTACAATAAGTTCTGGTCACTGGTAGATAGAAACTATTGAAACTGTAAAAGTCGGACGAAGTAAATATTGTGTAGTGATTTGTCGATACGATTAAGAATAAGAAAGTCGCGTTTTAAATGGTATTTTTATTTAGGTACAAACTTCCATGCTGGACTGGGAGCGAAAGAAAAAGATACAATGTGCCAGCTGCATCTCCTCCCGGGCATGCTGTAAAAATCAGATAAGAAATCCTAGGGTTTCAATATTGTAATTGAGGCGATGGGCTGACAACCTGTCACTACAGCAATATACATCTATATCTTCCGAGAGCCCGATGGTGTTGTGGATAGGGCCGCTGCCTCCTGAGCGGGGGGTCGTGGTTCGAATCCCACCACGTACCAATGTGTTTTTCGGTTTTCGAATTTCATATATACGTTTATTCGGAGCTTTTTCCGTGCTTCGGAAGGCACGTCAAGCCGTTGGTCCCGGTTAATATGGTTTAATACTGTAGATATTAGTCGTTAAGCCATGACAGAGGCCAGTGCCAAGCATTGGCGGCTTGAAAACTCTGACCTAATCTAGGATTGGGTCTGGTTTCCCTTCTAGGTTGCAGAGGTCAGATGGCAGTCGCTCCGTGTAAAAACCAGTATCCTCGTTCGTGCAATCATCTTGATTAGGTAGCCGACCCCGAGAGATACGGGAAAAGGCTAGGAGGATGATGATCTTATACAACGCTCAAAACTTGTCAGACGTGGCGGAACGACCTTTGTTTGGGTCGTTGACGCTTTGCCTACTCCATCAGGCATACAGGCGTTATAGTATATATGTTCAAACAAATTGCACTCATTTGAAGCGACAAATCGATATGACCCTTTTTTAATCACTACATAGTATAAAACGAAGTCGTCTCTGTCCCTATATCCCTGTGTATACTTAGATCTTTAAAACTACGCAACAGATTTTGATGCGGTTTATTTTAATGGACAGAGTGATTCAAGAGGAAGGTTTGTATAATATATGCATAATGTAGTAGAGAAACACTGATGATTTCCGTGCGAAGCCGGGGCGGGTCGCTAGTATTGAATAAACCGCGTCTTTTGATTTACAGGTCTTTGTATACGTAGGGCGATTACGATCTCATAATATGACGAAGTAATTTCTGAAGCCCTTGATATTACTAATTGCTGGTTTCTATTGTCATTGTACCGTACTGTGGAGTTATATGGACTTGTAATTATTGCATTATTGTCCATGTTTACTAGCTTTCCTGTGGTTTCATCTTTAGTTAAGTAATTTAGTTTTTAGGTAGGAATGAGGTAGATATTTTTCCCAAAGTAAAATGTGTGTTTCTCCGATGATAGAATATATGCTTCTGCATACATGGTGGTATTCTCTCAACTGCCAGTGCTGGAGCTGGAAGAGATCTCTTCATTGAGATAAGTTCGCCCTTGCATACCTTTCTGTAAACTTCATTTCTTGTATTTTAATGCAATAAAGAATATATATAGAATTCCTTCCTACTTATCTGTTCAGAGGTTTGAGCTTGAAAAAGAAAACGAAAGTTACATTATTTATACAAACTCTCACAATAATGTTAATATGTCATATAATATGAAAGAATGAAAATAATAAATTTGTTTCTGTCAGGACTCGAACCTGCGTCTCTGGAATGCCAGTCCATTACTCTACCAACTGAGCTACAGAAACGGTATAGGGAGTAACGAATTTATCATAATCTTTCTTACGATTACGTCATGGCGTATAAACAATTATCTTTTGTTTTCTTTTTATTTGTTAAGGTTATTTCTATTTCTTTTTGTCAAATTTTATGGTATATTTTGTAGTTTGTGTTCTTCTACCTACATCGTGAGGAGCAACATTATAATTATATTGGAAGGATAGCTTTTTATTTGTGACTGGAACTAGGGTACTTGGATCTGTTTATAGACTGGGCGGGAAATCACCTTATTTCCTTACTTATTTACCTACGTATTCTAATACCTAAAGGTTACCTAGTAGAAATTGCTTCTTTAGCAACAAGACCGCCTATATGCTTTGTTACTTTTCTGTAGTATGTGTTTGTGTTGCTATATGCAATAAAGTATCTTGTATTGTATTTAAGGGGGAACGCTAGTTTAAAAATAAATCTAGGAACGCGTAAACTTGAATCGATAGAGTATCTAATTCTGTACCGTAAACTTCGTGCAACTAAACAGCCTAAACCTTGGTAATGAAAGCATAAATTCAATAGTAGTTACGTCACCCGATCGATAGGTCGTCGGTTCAAGGCCGGCCGCGTCCTTTTGTCATCTATAATGGCCCTTTCGAGGGAAGCTTCAATGTCAGGGAAACCTTTTATGTTGGAGATAGTGTAGGTGTTGGTTTGTTTGTATGTGCAATGGGTTAGTTTTTCCATGCTGGCCTGGGAGCGAGAGAAAAACATAGAATGTGCCAGCTGCTTTTCCTCCCAGTCAGAGCGTTAATGACCTAAACAAAGGTCGTTCCGCCACGTCTGGCAAAGTTTTGAGGGTTATTTATGATAGCTTTGTAGGTATATTGCTGTAGTAATATAAAAGTTGTCAGCCCATCGCCTAAATGGCAATATACTGAAACCCTCGGATCCCTTAACTGGTTTTTAAAGCCCGGGCACGTGGGGAAATGCAGCCGCAACGTCTGACTAGGTTTGGAAGGTTATTCAAGATAGATTTGTAGGTATACTTCTGAAGTGACAGGTTGTCAGCTCATCGCCTAAATTGCAATATACATACTGAAACCCTTGGATCCCTTAGCAAAATTTTTACAGCATGCCTGGGAGGAAATGCAGCTGGCACATTCTATGTTTTTCTATCGCTCCCAGTCCAGCATAGAAGAAATTAAATTAGTTTTCCAGGGGAATATGATATTTTCCCGCGTAATAAAGTTTTGGATCACTCTTGTCTTTCCAACCCACCTTAGTTGAAAGTATTCAGTCGGCAACTAAAATAATATTTTGGACAATTCCTCACAAAACAATTCATCAAGTTGCGCAACCTTCCGGATATTTCATCAGAACTCTTGCGGTCTTCGTCTAAATATACATAGACGATGTATTGACCCCTGCGGTGGTACAGTGCCAAAAATGTACGCGATAGCACGCTAACGCCACGTCAGCAAACTAAAGGCAGCTAAAATGTTGCTTCCTTATGAAAAAAGAATTAAAAAAAACGTCTATCTAGTCCCGTACACGAAACCAAAAACAAAGATAAGACGTAAATACATACAGTTTAGCTTTTATCCCTGATGGGGTAGGCAGAGCATAGCATAAACAATGGTCGTTCCAATACTTTTAATAGGTTTTGAGGGTTAACAAAGATAAAATTTCGACAATTATACTACAGATGGTGAATTATACTACAGTGGAGACGACCTGACCAGATTGAGATACAGGTCACCAGATCAACTTCCTTCTTCCTACGCAATAGAATAGCACGACTGTTGTCAGAACGTGAATATATATCACATTACGTTTTTATATTCCAGCATTTTTCATGTATCATAGTTGCAAGCTACTGTTTAAAAACCTATCTGAACATAAGCCTCTCTCAAGGCGCGCCACTCGGTCTTCAGGTGTTCTCATCTCAATCAATCCCTGCCCGCTTTGTTACGAACATCATCGCCCCACCAAGTTATAGAGAACATGACTAAAACTATAGAATCCAAAAAAATCAAAGCAATTTCTTAAAATGCTCAACAAGATGGAAAGCGTCATCTTATCTGCTTAGCGTTGGCGTGGCAGAGTTGAAGGCCGTTCGCGTCATAGCCGAAGTTAATAAATATTTAGGGTTTTTAATAAAAGTGTACTGTATCCTACTGTTACATATTATGGGGAGAATCTGCGCCATATCGTGCCTTCCTGGAGTATCTCTGAAAAGCGGTAACCTGCATCTTTTTGGGGTGTTCTGTATCTCTGCTTGCTCCGCAAGGTACAAAGGTTTGACTTTATGTATGAAAATACTAACAAAGAGGGAAAGCGTAATCTTATTCTATTACATATTATTGTCTAATTATGGGAGGAAAAGGCAAAGGCTGAAAATCTATGTCGACATTGCTGTCCCCGGCAGCATGTTGACAATAACTTGAGTCCCTTGCCTTTTGCCATAACTTTTGATTTAAAATGTGTCAAGTTTAATCATATTATGGCAATACACAAATTCTTATTCTTATCCGCTCAGAGTTGCGTACCAGAGTTGAAGGCCATTCGCGTCATAGCCGAAGTAAATAAATATTTAGGGTTTCCAATAAAAGTGTGCTGTATCGGCTATGGATATGGAGAAGCCTCTGGCTTAACGTCCTTGGCCGTGTCTCCAAATAAGGCATTCAATACTGAAATTGATTTTATCTTGAGATCCGCTTTCATGACATTTATAATTCACGTTTCGTAAAATGAACATCACACTTACATACTTTCCTTTTAAGCATTATCATGACTTCCGTTATTATTTTACCATGAACATCACAGGAACCTAGTCTGGTGACGACCTTTGTAAACTCTCAGTGGTAATGTGTGGTTACTGAAAATCATGTTCATCTCCCTATCCTTATCCCGTATCTCTCGGCGTCGGCTACCTAATCTAGGAGATTGAATGAGGTTGCTGGTTTTTACATAGAGCGACTGACATCTGACCTCCGCAACCCAGAAGGGAAACCAGACCCAATCTTAGATTAGGTCAGAGTTTTCAAGCCGCCAATGCTTAGCACTGACCTCTGACATGGCTTAACGACTAATATCAACGGTATTAAACGATATTAACCGGGACCAACGGCTTAACGTGCCTTCAGAAGCACGGAGAAAGCGTCGAATAAACGTATATATGAAATTCGAAAACCGAAAAACACATTGGTACGTGGTAGGATTCAAACCACGACTTCCCCGCTCAGGAGGCAGCGGCGCAATCCACTTCATCACCGGGCTTTCAGTAACCATTTTGACAGTCACAAATTGATGTACTCTTAAAAAACAGCTGAAAACTGTTCGGCAAATCTTACTACTATAATAATATGGTACATAGCAACAAAACGCTTTCAGTTTTATTGGTATTGTAAACATGCGACTCATAATATAATTTTATATTATAATTCATTCAAATCGTGCTGTAACCCTTGTTATTTACGATGTGGACAGCCTTGAACTGAAACACTGGGAAAACTGAATACAGTGTAGGCAGAGCATCAAGAGTCTAATGCAAATAAATATTTTTGTTCGTCTGATAGATTTGCCATGCTGGAATGGGAGCGAAAGAAAAACGGAATATACCGGCTTCATTTCCTCCCGAAAGGAGCCGAGGGTTTCAGTATATTACAATTTAGGCGATGGGCTGACAACTTATCACTACAGCTATATACCTACAAATCTATCTTAAATAGCCCTCGAAACTTTGGCGGAAGTGGCGGAACGACTTTTATTTAGGTCTTTTACGATCTGCCTACCCCATTAGGGATAAAGGCGTGATTATATATATGAATGTATGATAGATTTTGACTCACTTCAGGAAAGAATGTGTAGTTTAACTAGAAGATAGACTTCATCGCTTCAATTGCTGTTACTCTTGGCTATCTAGAGAAGACCTTGGTCGCTCGACTATGAAGCGAGCTCAGTTAAAGCCTAAAATGCACTGGCATTCCCTTACACCGAGACGGAACACTATCAACAACTTATCGCAACGTACCTACTTTTATTGGAGGTTGCTTATTGGCCACCCTTACTTTAACTAAGCTAAGCTGTTTGCCAACCCTACGTAAAATAGCTTAGGTATAATGCCAAGGCTAGCCAACGAACCTTGTTAAACCAATTACGGGTTGGTAACCCTAACACACACCCCATAATAGCGTTACATGACATGATGACTTGACCGATTAGTAGCTAGTTGGTACACATTGGAACTAGCTTGGCCTTCCTTCTATTCAAGGTAACATCGTTTTTACGAAGACTTCAGGTATTTACAGTGTCATAACAGCCTCCGTGGTCTAGTGGCTAGTGCCATGGGCTCCCGATCCGTAGGTCCTGGGTTCGATTCCCAGGGGGTAAAACACAAAGTTGATATTTGAGAATTTATCACTTTGTGAATTTTTCCCCAGTTTGGGTAGGACATTGCAGGCTGAATCACCTGATTGTTCGAAAAGAAAAAGATTTCGTGCTTCGGAGGGCACGTTAAGCCGTCGGTCCCGGTCGCTGTCTTTGATAGTGGTCGTTACACAAAACCATGTCAGAGGCCTAATAGTTGTGCTACTAGGCGGTTTAAAAACTCTGACACCAGGGTTCATCGGGTCCATAGACTCGATACCCACTCGACAGAAGAAGAAGAAGTGTCATAAAAATTATTAGTATTTTTTTCCAATTTTATTAGCCTGTATTTTTGATACACTTGTAACAGAAATTCGCATACAAAACAGTAGCATTCGCATGCTATTCCCATGTCATGGGAATGTTGCTCTTTCATATACTCATTTCGAATCAAGCGATTTTAAAATACGGCTTCTGTTCATTTTTATCTGAATGCAGATGCAGAATTTTTTGTTCCTAATACTTACAATTTTAGCCTGTTTAATCTTACTACTGGTCAAAAGCCTTAGGCGGCGTCTGTGGCACTAGACTGTAAAAAATACGTTCAAAGACTAATGGTGTTCTTAATTACAGAACTTACCCTTTCCTGGCTCTGTCAACTTGTCAAACCTTTTTTTTCATCATGGTTACGTAACTAGTAACAACTGGTATCTGTCACCAGCTGATTACTTACTACTATACTGGTTTCTTCCATGCTGGACTAGGAGAGATAGAAAAACATAGAATGTTCCAGCTGCCCTTCCTCCCGGGCATTCTGTTGAAGTCAGCAAAAGGGACTCGAGGGTTACAGTGTATTGTAATTTAGGCGATGGGCTGACAACCTGTCACTATAGCAATACATATTACAATCTAAAATTGCCCTCAATTTTTGTCAGACGTGGCGAAAGCGCCTTTAACGAGGCGTTAAACGCTCTGCCTACCCCGTTAGGGATAAAGGCGTGATTTATGTATGTATGTATACTGGATATATCCCAAATGGCGCTGCTCAAGCCTACGCTACGCCCTGAGTTGACTCGCTTTCTTTTCCGGTCGTCGGTCTGACCGGGTTCGTCGCTCCATCCTACACTAAACTAGTGGGAGCTATTGGGTACGATGACAGTAGGATAGATGAATTATCTGTTTGGTGCGAAAGAGAGTGTGTTTCATACATCATGCTGTCGCCTGATCTGGCCCCCATGTTGTGTGGGTTCTACACGCGCGTTTTAACTGCCTCCGTGGTCTAGTGGTCAGAGCCATGGGCTTCCGATCCGGAAGTTCTGGGTTCGATACCCAGGGATAACACAAAATTTGAGAATTGACAATTTATCACTTTGTGAGGTTTTCCACAGTTTGGTTAGGACATTGCAGGCTGAATCATCTGATTGACTGAAATAAAAAGGATTCCGTGCTTTGGAGGGCACGTTAAGCCGTTGGTCCCGGTCTCTGCCTTTGATAGTGGTCGATACTCAAACCACGTCAGAGGCCTAATAGCTGTGCTACTAGGCGGTTTGAAAACTCTGACACCAGGGTCCATTCGACCTGTCGTTTGACTCGAGAGTCCACTCGCAAAGAAGAAGAAGCAAATCATCTTTACTCGGCATTCAACCAGGTGATCCGCTTGCATTGTTCTTCCCATTCTGGGAACGATCTTCCAAAGGGGTTATATCAACTTTGTGTGCCCCTAGCAGAACCCACGATCTCTAAGATCTCCGTGGGTACAAAGCTCAGACGTTTAGGTCACAGCCACACTGAATTTACATATATATATACTTTATTGCATAAACACAAAAGAAATGTAATTTACAAATATAGTGTGCAAGGGCGAACTTATCTCTATGAAGAGATCTCTTCCAGCCAACCCAATGGTAGTAAGAGAAAGTGAATAATTTTGAGGGGACAAGAAAATGCACCATTAACAGAGACTAGTAAAACAAAAAAATAAAATAAAGAAAATTAATTACATACCTATACATAGAATAAATACCTACCGTATATTACTATCTTAAATAAACATACATATATACTAAACAATATATTGATACATACATTTACGAATAAACTACATAAATACATACATCAAAATTGTTTAGATAAGAAGTGCTCTTTTAATCTTTTCTTAAAGACATTCACTGAGGGACTTTCTTGAATTGTCTTAGGCAGTTTATTCCACAGTTGTGCAGCTTTTACAGAAAAGGAGTTGAAAAAGAACTTGGTATTCGCACTAGGCAACTCCAGCACCTTAGTGATGCAGGCGCGCCTAGGGCGGGGATCTGGAGGAAGGTGTTGGAAACGGGAGCGGAGATAGTCAGGAGTGGCAGGATTGTGAAGGATGTTGTAAAGAGTGGTCAGGATGTGCACATCACGCCGAAGTAGAATTGGAAGCCATTTAAGCTGAGCACGAAATTCAGAGACATGATCGTACTTACGAAGTCCGAAAATAAATCTAATTGCCAGGTTTTGTACTAGAAAGAGTAAAAGTGTAAGCAAATCACGCAAACCGGCGCCCGCCAAGGTCGCAGTATTCAGTATCACCATAATTTGTCTCCAAAGTAAACAACGGATCGACCAGAAACACAGCCAGTGTTGCCAGTGTCCGATATTCAAAGTTACTTAAAACACGCAAAAAAAATATTATTAGGATGTGGAACAAGTAGTGGTGAGATCAGCAAAACTCACTTACCTTGCGCGTTGCAGCCACCCCATCCTTAAATCAGACTCCAATGCTAAGCAATTTGCTTGCTGTTTTCTTTAAGTGTGTGAGACTTGAGAATAGAAAGTGCCTTTGAGTTAGAGGGCACCGAATGAAGACCATTAATTTGGTTACGCGGCTAATATTTACAAAAAAAAACAGCCGGTAAATTAACTTAGCCGAACATACATATAAACACGCCTTTGTCCGTAATGGGGTAGGCAGAGCGTAAAAAGGTCGTTTCGCCACATCTAGTTTTGAGGGTTGTTTAAGATACATATAATATCATCAATTCTTCCATGCTGGCCTCGGAGCAAGAGAAAAACATAAAATTTGCCAGATGCATTTTGTCTCGAGCATGCTGAAAAACCAGCTAAGGGATCCGAGGGTTTCGGTATATTGTGACTTAGGCGATGGGCTGACAACCTGTCACTACAGCAATATACCTACAAATCTATCTTAAATAACCCTCAAAACTTTGTCAGACGTGGCGGATCGACCTTAGTTTAGGTCGTTTGCCCTCTTCCTACCCCATTAGGGATAAAGGCGTGATTATATGTATGTATGTATCATCAACTCTGTCTCGGTCACCAATGAAATCGAAAATATATTTATATAAGTATTGGTGATGTTATTCTGATTCGCTATCACACGAGGTATTGTAATGTGTTTCACCCAGATATATTTATTCTTTATTGTGAACTTAAATTTAGTTCTCTAAGGTGAGCTTATCTGTTTAGAAATATCTCTTCCAGCCAACCTGTAAAACTGAATATGAGATAACAGTATATACGGGGACAAGACTGTATACGCAATAAACTTCTACATATACATATAACCTAGAGCATACATAAACATTCATAAATATTACTTAAATAAAATACATACATGTAATAATACATATACCTACACATATAAATACTAATTTTGTTGCGAAAGGAAGTGCTCGTTCACCCTTTTTTTGAAAGAGTATATAGATGGACAGTCTTGAACTGTCTGTCTTGATATAGTTGAGTGATATGGTGGACTGTTTAGGAACCTTACCTACTAGCTATATCTTACAGATGGAGATAAAAAATTGATAGGCCCATGCCAAAGCAACACAAAATGTACTGTCATTCTGGCAAGTCCACTCATAGTTGGCAGCATCCACGTGCCCGAGGTTCAAGGGCATTCTCACCGGTCGTTAAACTTCACTTTTTTTACGCAATTGCTGCGCAGACGCAGAGCGATACATGACTAATGTTTAAACATGACATAGCGCTTTATGCCGGCTATCTTGGCACTAGAGGTTGATAAAAAACTGAGTAAATCGGGATCGGTTTCTAAACAAAGATACAGATATAGAAGCGTTGGGTTCCTTCAAGGATAGACTGTAAGTGGTTAGTCTGTCTGAACTTGCACTCAAAAATGTTTTTTCCTTTTAGATTGATGTATGTTGGAGTGTATTTGGAGGTATGCTTTGGAAGAGAAGATAATAGAACAAGCCCCTAGGTTAAAGGACAGGGCATAATGTTGAAATTAAATTGTACTCGTTTAAAATTGGATTGCATCCAGTTACAATAGAGACATCAAAATTAAACTAGCCAAACAAAAAAGACAAAAAGTAACATGTTTCTATTTCTGTTTTTAAATTGTTCGTTCACTCACTCTTCCAAAACAATTAATCTCTTCTTCCGTAACGCCTTTAGATCTCTTCTGTAACTATTTTGGAACTATCTTCCAATGACAAATTTATAAAAATAGCGCCGTCCGAAGTCGCTGGCTATGTCTACTAGACTTTGTTTATTTTGGAAACAAACTTTTAGTTACAACATCAGTGATATCAAGACGGTCACGAGACACTGAACAGCATAGAAAAACAATAGAAAAAGTAAAGAAAAAGTTTAAGTACCACATATAATAATAGACCATATTGCTTATGAATGGCCAAAGGGGTTTTAAAAGCATCATCCCCGTGCTAGAAACTTCCACTACCGGTCACCCATCTACGTAAGCACTCGGTTGAAATAACGTCAACAAAATAAATGTGGCATAATTTTAACGACTCTGTTTTTGGGAACATGATAACCTGGTCATTTTTAAGGCGAGAGTGAATAAGCACTATTAAGGCAGGCATATGAACCAACACCGTTTGTATATTTACTTACTGTCAAATGGGATTGTGTATCAACAGTAGTTTTAGTGGCGTATAGCAACAGACATAGGTACACTCGTAGAAATATAATGTCAAGATATAGAGTCCTCTCACAGGCTCATAGAATATTTGTTTCCAAACAAATAATGGTCGAGGCGTGTTTGGAATACTTAGACGCATTTGGAAGGCCCCAAAGATGTGACTGACCAGTGCTAAGATCAAGGCCGTCGTAGATATAAGCAGTTCTGAATAATGATAAATGAGGCCCGGAGACTTTGAGATCTCTAGGTAGCTACGGAAGTCGACATCACTCAACCACCTCCTTGTTAAAGCCTCGGTTCCCTAGTGGTCTGATCGTTGGGCTTTCGATTCGCTTGTTGTGGGTTCAACGCATTTAGAAGGCCCCAATGATGTGACTGACCAGTACTAAGATCAAGGCCGTCGTTGATATAAGCAGTTCTGAATAATGATGTATGAGGCCCGGAGAATTTGAGATCTCTAGGTAGCTATGGAAGGTGCCTTTACCAAACCACTTTATCGAAGGCTGCTTGTTTCTTAATGGTCTGATCCTTGGGCTCTCAATTCGCAGGTCGTGGGTTAGATGCTTTTAGAAGGCCCCAATGATGTGACTGACCAGTGCTAAGATCAAGGCCGTCATAGAACGGAAGGCGCCATTACTCAACCACATTGGCATAGAATGCCTCTGGTGTCTAGTGATCTGGGCCCTAGGCGCTCTAGATCCAGAAGAGGAGGGTTCGATTCCCACGAGGCTCAAACAAACTCAGTGTTATATTCACTAAAATTTATAAATTTGTAGCAGTTTGTAATTTTAAGCGAATTATGTTTTTTTTCTAATGGGGGCGCCACTTGGCTAGTATTGTCACCTTAAATAACCCTCAAAACTTTTTCAGACGTGGCGGAACGACCTTTGTTTAGGTCGTTTACGCTCTGCCTACCCCATTAAGGATAAAGGCGTGATTATATGTATGTATGTAACCAGTTTGGATAGGTCATCATTATCATGAAAATGTAGGCTGAACCACCTGATTTTCTAACGACTAAGATGATTGCGTTATTAAGGGAATGTCTTTAATATCTGAAGCCCTCTAGTGAATCCTACCACAGAAAATAAAATAAAGCTGCTAAATGTTTGTCGACAGCTTCAAAAAGAAATAATGACGAAAAAAATATGTGAGATATCACTACATAGTATAAAAAAAGTCGCTTTCTCTGTCCCTATATCCCTATGTATGCATAAATCTTTAAAACTACGCAACGGATTTTGATGCGGTTTCTTTTAATGGATAGAGTGATTCAATAGAAAAGTTTATGTGTATAATACATACATAACATAGTAAAGAAACACTGATCATTTCCGTGCGAAGCCGGGGTGGGTCGCTAGTTATATATATGTCCGTATTTACCAAAATCACCAAAACATGAATCTCATACATACTACTTTTCAGCGTAGTAATATTCTTTAGTAATTTTTTTAACGTTCAAAGACCTCTTCCTCCATTCATATTCATTCATTATTGTTATGCCTAGTGCCTACACGAGCTTAAACTTTTTTACAAGACTAGTAACCACCAGTCTGTACAGAAACCTGGCTACTTGAACATTAATATGAAACCGGGGATCTAGCTTAGTTGGTTAAGTGTAGGATTATTTATTTATAGCAATGCTGTGTAACTCAGTTTAACGAGGATTTTCTATAATTGCGTGCTATGGTTTTTCTCGGGTTTACAGTGTTTTTCAAATAATACGCTCACAATAGGTGTAGAACTGTCACTTTTAAAAGCGAAGATATTCAAATAAAAATCAATTTTCGCTTCTCATACTCTGAAAGTGCTATTTTGTGCAGGCAGTAGGCTAGCTGAAGAGAAAAACGTGTCTACTCGTAAATTCATCTCCTCTAAAGCTTAGAAAATTAGGCCATACAGCCAAACTTAATAAGAAGTTCATAGATAGAACTTGAAATTTTATAACATTTACCTTATATTATTTGCCATTTGTGTTTTTTTATGACAAAAATAGAAATTCAAATACGATTCTTTATTGAATTTATTATTACAAAATTAATTTAATAGTAGGCTGTATAAGTCCGAGCCCAAGCCAAATATTTAATGTCGAAGGATTTAAAAAGATAAATGGCGGGAATTAATTGTTTAATTTATTTTTTCGCAATTGAAGTGAAAGCAGAGTTTATGCAGGCTCGGACAGCTAAAAATCTGGGAGAAAAAGGCGTTTTTTGTGCACTTGTCGTAAAATCTACTATTTGTCGCGTGGAAATAAAGATAAGAGTCAGCTGATTCATTAAATTACTTGTGATCACTTTCTTATTGAAGCCCGGTGCCAAATAGCTTGATGTGTTCCATCAATGTATGATAATGCAAGGGAGTTCGTGAGCTCGCTTCACAGTCGACTCTACATCATCGACTACAGAGGCAAGCATAGCATTTTTAAATAAGTTTGTGAAAATTTACGGCTTATACCTAACCAGCGACCCGCCCCGGCTTCGCACGGAAATGATCAGTGTTTCTTTACTATATTATGCATGTATTATACATATAAACCTTCCTCTTGAATCACTCTATCCATTAAAAGAAACGGCATCAAAATCCGTTGCGTAGTTTTAAAGATTTATGCATAGTTAGGGATATAGGGACAGAGAAAGCGACTTTGTTTTATACTATGTTGTGAAGTAACATAGCTTGACGTAACACCCGTACGTATACGCGAAAATGCACCTTAGACCGTAGCACCGTAGTACGTAACGTAGCATAAACATCCACGCAGGTTCGCACGACACTTGCCTTGTACTTTTGCACCCGCACCCAAAGCATTACCTAATCTGTGATTAAGTTCTGCTCAAGGTCTAGTGGTAGTATGTCAAATATACAACGTTTCTTTTGAGGATTGTTCAAGCGTTGAAATCGGCGTCTGTGCAGACTATTGCTAGGCGTTACGCTATTGATACTCCGTGAATCGGAACGTATTTCGATTTATGTTAATCTGTGGTGTCTTATTTTTGTTGTGACGATCGCGTGTTTGGTGTTGGATCGTCATGGTCACACCCTTTATGTTGTCAAATAGAAGTCAGTGGAATAAAATGTATTTGGTATAAAACAAAATACAATAACAAATCTACCACAGGTAAGTATCTAAACTGTATCTAAAGAATTACCTACACTGCTGAGCTGATTTTAATTTTTTTTTTATTAAAAATGGGTTTGCTCTTGACTCCAGTCTAGGTCGGGAACGACTGAGACGGAGTCGACGATGGTGCGAGCTCACCCAGAAGATGCCTGTTCACTCTAAATTTGAAATGTTGGGGGTTGAAGGCGTTCGGAAACACAGACGCAGGTAGTGAGTTCCACACTTTTGCCGTTCGCATTATAAAAGAGTTTTGGAAGCGCTTAGTACGTATTGGTGGTATATCAACCAGGTATGGATGGTATCCTGCGGTGCGTCTAGATGTCCGATGGTAGAAGGGAGCTGGCGGGATAAGGTCGTGGAGCTCTTGAGCACAATCACCGAAGTACAGCCTGTAGAAGACCGACAAGCTGGCAACCTTACGGCGATGTTCCAGGCTATAAAACTTGGCTTTCATTTGCCAAGCGTGGCAAGTTTTGCTAATATCAAAAAGTGGCCAGAAATTAGAACAGTCCACATTAATATATATACATAAATTCACGCCTTTATCCCTTATAGGCAGAGTGTAAAACGCTTAATGAAAGCTTTTACTCCACGTCTGTCAAATATTGAGGGCAATTTTAGATTGTAATGTGTATCGCTATAGTGACAGATTGTCAGCCCAACGCCTAAATTACAATACACTGCGAAACTCGAATCCGTATTGCTGACTTCTACAGCATGCCTGAGAGGAAGGGCAGCTAGAACATTCTATATTTTTCTATCGCTCCCAGTCCAGCATGGAAGTAACATTCACACAAAGAGCATACGAAATTGATCATCAATTTGTGCGATTCTGCTGCAGTTTTATATTGGGGCCTTGATAATACCATTAAACAGTTCAAAAAGTTCGAAAACAGCTTTGAACCTCGCGTAACTCTTATGAAAAAGGGATTTCATTCAATAGACCTTCGAGGCTCATTTTTAATACAAAGTAAACAGATTTGATCCATTTGTTTACTCGTCCCATATGCCAAGTGGCGCGGAAGCCCCGCTGGCCCACTCAGAAAAGCCCAGTATTTATTATTTATTTGGGAACGGATCATCTAATTGACCCTTTCATGTTACGAATTTATAAAGTGCACAGGATGCCTGGTGGGTTTACGTTGGGTTCTGGGTTGGATAATAGCGAAAGTCCAGAAATTAGGTCTTTTCTTCTGTCGAGTGGGTATCGAGTCTATCAACCCGATGAACCCTGGTGTCAGAGTTTTTTAAAACCGCCTAGTAGCACAACTATCAGGCCTCTGACATGGTTTGAGTAACGACCACTATCAAAGACAGCGACCGGGACCGATGGCTTAACGTGCCCTCCGAAGCACGAAATCTTTTTCTTTTCGGACAATCAGGTGATTCAGCCTGTAATGTCCTAACCAAACTGGGGAAAAATTCACAAAGTGATAAATTCTCAATTATCAACTTTGTGTTTCCCCCCTGGGAATCGAACCCGGGACCTCCGGATCGGGAGTCCATGGCACTAGCCACTAGACCACGGAGGCAGTTAGAAATTAGGTAATACATTCATACATATAATCACGCCTTTATCCCTTATGGTGTAGTCAGAGCGTAAACTACCTAAACGAAGGTCGTTCCGCCACGTGTGACAAAATTTTGAGGGTTATTTAATATAGATTTGTAGGTCTATTGCTGTAGTGACAGATTATCAACCCATTGCCTAACTTACACTATGCTGAAACCCTCGAATCCCTTAGCTTGTTTTTACAGCACGCCCGGGAAGAGATGCAGCTGGCACATTCTATGTTTTTCTATCGCTCCCAGTCCAGCATGGTAAAAATAAAGCAATTAAGTAGTCTGTAGTAGAATTTTATTATTGGCATTTTCTAAGGCCAAACCTTAGAAAATTCCAATAATAAAATCTAAGGCCAAACCTTAGAAAATGCCAATAATGTGGTAAATGATTTAAATAAGTTTCCCTTTTTTATCGGATAAAAGTAGACATTTATTTTAAATTTCCCTACGTTCTGGACCCTTTCCAGGAGCCGTGGCTGTGGGGGTCTAAAGGTATAAGTTTCCTCTTTACATGGTCAGTAAGCCTCTTTTAATTCAGCAAAAACTGCTAGATATAGTCCATATCGTAAATGGGTCATCTTAGAGAGAGATATTAAAAAAATCAGCGAATAACAGAATTATCAGATGTTTATATACTTAAAATATCTTCGACTTTTCACTCGATGGTAGGTGGTTATTACTTATTTTGTGCTGTGATAAGTACAAGGGGACATTGTTCTTGTCTGGTCTGATTCATCGAGTAAAGTCCCTGAACATCTCAAGGTCGTCTGACTGCGCCATATTTTTATGGTCTCTTTGACTCTCAGATGGAGTAAGTCTGACGAATTCAGAGTACCTAAGAGTGACGAATCGTCTGAATCGTTGCTTGTTTTTGGAGACTCAGCACATGTAGACAGTGTTTTCATTTGTGAGCCTTTATCCCTTACAGGGTAGGCGCCTATAAAAAGGCGTTCATTTGTGTAGAAGTAATAAAACTATACGCCCTATTAAAAATAGGTATAATTATTATGGAAATATAATCTTCTATATATATAGAAATGAATCCCTATTTCCCATGGTCACGGCATCACGCCTGAACGGCTGGACCGATTTCGCTAATTCTTTTTTTGTTCTGTTCGTTATTATCAGGAGAAGGTTTTTTTTCTATATATAAGAAAAAAAAAATGTAAAATCTGCTCATTTATGGCGTCTAAGGCGGAACAAAGTTCGCTGGGTCAGCTAGTATTTTATAATTCGATAAGTCTCTAGTACATTATAGTCTTTTCCAAATTGTCGCGGTTATAACATTATACATACATACTTATAATCACGCCTTAGCCCTGTGGGCTAGTTAGCCCAATGGGGTAGGCAGAGCGTAAACGACCAAAACAAAGGTCGTTCCGCCACGTCTGACAAGGTTTTGAGTGTTATATCAAGATAGATTTGCGGGTATAACATTATAATGATTAAAAACGAGAAATTGACCGTGGATTTCCATTTTTTGTATGAGTGTCACAAATTAGTACATTATAACCTACGCCTTGTGAGACGAGAAAAATTATACCTAATCTAGGCGACCATGCCCTATTATCGTCTGCATCGTAACGTAGCAGACTTTTGGTAGCCTTTGGTAAAAAAAACATGAAATAAGTATCTTTACACAAATCGACATTGAATACCAATAATACCTTCAAATACGTATTGTGCCAAAGTACTTTAATTCCAAAGTCGTGAGGCATTTAAGAGGTTTCCTAACACGATACCAAATAACATATTCACAAAAACGCGGAATGTGAATAAAATATTAAACGTTAGAATTCGTTTATTCAAAGGGAGGTGCGTTGTTCGAATTATTTCACGCACGAGTATGAGACGAAACCAAATGGGTGTGTCTCGTGAATTTAAACAATTGTAGGCTTTTACACACATACATATAATCAGGCCTTCTTCCCTGATGGGGTAGGCAGAGCGTACACGAGCTAAACAAAGGTCGTTCCGCCACCCCACAAAGTTTTGAGGGTTGGAAGTCAGAGGTGGCGGAACGACCTTTTGTTTAGGTATTTCGCTCTGCCTACCCCATTAGGGAAAAAGCGTGATTGTATATATGTTTGTATACATACATATAGTGAAACCCTCGGATCGCCCTTAAGTGGTTTTTACAGCATGTTAATAAGTTCATAAAAATAAAACTGCCATTGCCCCTGCTACATCGTTACAACATACATACATATAATCACGCCTTTATCCCGAATGAGGTAGGCAGAGCGTAACGACCTATATTTTTGATTTTGTTTTTTAATTTAATTTTATTGTTTTTTATGTCCTTGTGATTTGTATTCGTGCTAAATAAATGTTTTATCTATCTATCTACCTATGCAAAGGTCGTTCCGCCACGTCTGACATATTTTAAGGATTATTTAAGATTTGTAGGTATATTGTTGTAGTGACAGGTTGTCAGCCCATCGCCTAAATTACAATATACTAATGCCCTCGGATCCCTTAGCTGGTTTTTACAGCATGTTATAAATTCATAAAAATAAAACTGCCATTGCCACTGTTAGGTATATCGTTACAACCGCCGCCTAAATTCGCGGATGACACCACGCGGTGTAATTTGGTCGGTCACTTGGTGTGATTAATTTATGGGCCATAAAACAATTGTTAAGGGCTACGATCATCCCACGTGAATCTAAAGTAGCACCTACAGCGTGCCTACGTAGTAGGAATGATGTCATCTTGGTACAACTTATTGCGGAACATAAATACTGTCGTAGACGCAATTACTACCTTCTGTTCTAAGTTTATTTATTTATTTAACAATTTATTGTACACAAAACCATCATAAAAACAGGACATACAAAACAAAGACACAACAGGCACTGCTTATTTCTAAAAAGAAATTTCTTACAGCAGACCTACAGAAGTGAAATTTTTAATGATACGCGGATAAAACGTGCACAAAAAAGTTATACCTTCTAATAAAATAATTCTACTGTAAAAATCTTATATAATTTAAATGTATTACATAAATATAAACAAGATATTAATAAATACCTGCATTTATATACATGATCAAAAATAAATAAATACGTATAGCTATTTATATATATGTATCCATGCATAATTATATACCCTAAACACAGATTACTTTGCGAACGGTTTTTTTTAATATGTAATCTTGGAATAAAATAAAATTACTTTTATTTATTGGTTTTTCAGAAATTGACAAAAACAGTTGTTTATAAAACACCGGTTATGTTCCTCATGCCCAAATCTATCTTAAATAACTCTCAAAACTTGTCAGACGTGGCGGAACGACTTTTGTTTAGGTTGTTTACGCTCTACCCCATTAGGAATAAAGACGTGATTATATGTATGTATACATACATGTATGTTTGCGAATTTACCCAGCGACCTGGGTAAGTTTCTCACAGCCACACCCCGTATTTCTGTAAATAAGTACAATACAATACACTGTATTGTTGGTATTGCTCAGTGGAATTGTGAGTCAGTTGGTATGCCGCCGGCGTTCCTGGGCTTCCGTTCGTGGAACTTGGGCTAGACGTCCGTCGCCAGGGCTGGCACTTACGAGATTTATCTATAAAACATAGACGAAAAAAAATGCCTGATTTCTAGGACAGTGAGACAGGAACAGATTCAAGAATCGATTTGACAAGCCCAGAAGACTCAAAAGAACTAGCATTCCCACACACTGATATAATACACAAGCAATTTTAGCGACTAACTTCGTAATCGGATGGTCACAAACCAGATAGCCTCTCCGGGGCCTATCGATGTTTATATAATTTTATTTTACTAACCGTACTTACACACAAGCAGCCGCCGTTCCCGTTTTAGATACGTAGATAGATAGGCATCATATGCTAGAAGCTATGTCATCTAGCTTCTTCGTAATACAATTTTAAATAACATGTTTTATTTTCTTCCATGCTGGACTGGGAGAGATAGAAAAACATAGAATGTTCCAGCTGCCCTTCCTCCCGGGCATGCTGTAGAAGTCAGCAAAAGGGACTCGAGGGTTACAGTGTATTGTAATTTAGGCGATGGGCTGACAACCTGTCACTATAGCAATACACATTACAATCTAAAATTGCCCTTAATTTTTGTCAGACGTGGCGAAAGCGCCTTTTACGAGGAGTTTGACGCTCTGCCTACCCCGTAAGGGATAAAGGCGTGATTTTATGTATGTATGTATGTTTAATTTTTTTATAAGCAGTGCCTGTTGTGTCTTTGTTTATTATGTCCTGTTTTTTATGATGTTTTTGTGTACAATACATTGTTATTTTTTTTTGTGGCAGCCCTAACGTGTAGTAGTTTCGACATCCGTCTCCCGCGCCGGTTGACGCCTGCGCTAACGCGTCATAGTTCATAGGTCAGTCTCATAGTAGTAACTCTATACTGTTACTGAACTTAGCAATAAACGCCCACGGTTTGACCATAAGCGGCTATTACACTACGTGCTAATTAGCATCCGATTTTATATACATTGTTTCCTAGTCTACGTTGACTTGAAATTAACCATATAGGCTAAGCAGCAATGTATATCAAATCAAATGCTAATTAGCAAGTAGTGTAATATATGCTATACGTCTATCAGCTGGCAATTGAGTTCAGAATTAGGTTCACATACATGACATTCATAAACGAACATTAGTCTCAGGTTAAAAAGATTACGAGTAAGTACTGTCTTTCGATGTAGGTCAGTGACAATAGCTTACTTAAACCACGGAAGATATGGGGCAAACTGATAGGCGTTGCTCAGTAAGAACAACTATCACCAGGATTTCTTTTTCAGGAAGTCAAAACAGAAATTGGGTTTTCCATACAAATTGTCTAATCGAGGTAGCCAGTTTGTATGGGAAGGTAATTTTTTTTTCTCCTGAAAGAATTTCCCGGTTCAGTTTCGTTGACTGATTAACCTCTACCAGTTTGCGGGACACTGTCCCTTACACCCGGTATATATAACGACGAGAAACAGTAGATAATAAAACGTTCCTGGAATTAGTATTAGCCCTATCCACTTGAATTCGGCGGGAACGGAATAGCGTCACAGTTCATAGGTCGTAGAACAGAGTCACTGTACTTCTAACCTACTGTAGAACTAAGGAAGACAGATCACAGCGAACGTATAAACGAAGCCAATACCTAAATCTCTATAACTGCAAACATAAACGCGCTGACAGAGATATACCTACATACATACATACATATAATCACGCCTTTATCCCTAATGGGGTAGGCAGAGCGTAAACGACCTAAACCAAGGTCGTTGCGCCACGTCTGACAAAGTTTTGAGGGTTATTTAATATAGATTTGTAGGTATATTGCTGTAGTGACAGGTTGTCAGCCCATCGCCTAAATTACAATATACTGAGACCCTCAGATCCCTTAGCTGGTTTTTACAGCATGCCCGGGAGGAAATGCAGCTGGCACATTCTATGTTTTCCTCTTGCTCCCAGGCCAGCATGGAAGGAGAGAGATATACCTGAAACGCACAAATACTGTGTGAAGTTGGTTGGAAGGTATTATCAAAATGTTTGCAAAGGGTTTGTCTACCTATGATGTTTGTACTATGAATACATACATACATACATACATTAGTCACGCCTTTATCCCTTACGGGGTAGGCAGAGCGTTTAACACCTCGTAAAAGGCGCTTTCGCCACGTCTGACAAAAATTAAGTGGACTATTTTAGATTGTAATATGTATTGCTTTAGTGACAGGTTGTCAGCCCATCGCCTAAATTACAATACAATGCAACCCTCGAGTCCCTTTTGCTGACTTTAACAGCATGCCCGGGTGGAAGGGCAGCTGGAACATTCTATGCTTTTCTATCTCTCCCAGTCCAGCATGGAAGAATTGTACTATGAATACGAGTGTGAACTTGAGTATTTTACTAGTTAACAGTAGCTGAGATTGAGGGACATGCTGGACTGGGAGCGAGAGATAAACATAGAATATGCCAGCTGCATTTTTACCCGGGCATGCTATAAAAACCAACTAAGGGATCCAAGGGTTTCTGTACATTGCAATATAGGCGATGGGGTGACAACCTGTTACTACAGCAACATAGGTATGTTTAAGGTTATTTAAGATATATATGTAGGTACAAATTTATCTTAAATAACCCTCAAAACTTTGTCAGATATGGCGGAACGACCTACGTTTAGGTCGTGTACGCTCTGCCTTCACCATTAGGGATAAAGGCGAGATTTATATGCATGTATTTATGAGATTGAGGCTTTTATTTGTTTGTTCGGATTACTCTGTCTTCCTTATTGTGAACTAAATTTAAAATTGTTTATTTATTGTAATTTTTTTGTACGCAATAAAGAATATATATATTCTTTGGTCTATGTAATGTAGACGCCCATAATTAGTCATTATTGCTCTGCTAGAACTATAAAACAGCAAGATCAAATTACACATACATTCATAAAATCACGCCTTTATCCCTTACAGGGTAGGCACAGCGTAAAACTGTTACGAAGGTTAAAGGCGGTTTCGCCACGTCATGACAAAAGAACTAAGGGCAATTTTAGATTGTATTGTGTATTGCTGTAGTGACAGGTTGTCAGCCCATCGCCTAAATAACAATAAATTGTAACCCTCGAATCCCTTTTGCTGACTTCTACAGCATGCCCGGGAGGAAGGGCAGCTTGAACATTCTATGTTTTTGTATCTTTCCCAGTCCAGCATGGAAGAAATCAAATTACACGTTGCGAAATATGATGAAACTCTCGATTTCTATTAGACATTTGGCAAGTACCTACATCTTTGTCGTGTACTATTATGAAAACGGTGTTTCTGAGCCAAGTCACAGCACATACTGATGCAATTTGCATATAATTTTCGTTGCAAATACAAATATAACTAATTGCACAAAAACTACAGAAATTACAAAAAGAAAAAGACAGTACAATTAGCGGCCTTATTGCTAAGTTGGCAACATCCCCTAGGCAGTAGTAACTAAGTTACTAGTCATACTACAATTAGCGGCCTTATTGCTAAGTTGGCAACATCCCCCAGGCAGTAGTAACTAAGTTACTAGTCATACTACAATTAGCGGCCTTATTGCTAAGTTGGCAACATCCCCCAGGCAGTAGTAACTAAGTTACTAGTCATACTACAATTAGCGGCCTTATTGCTAAGTTGGCAACATCTTCCAGGCAGTAGGAACTAAGTTACTATCTGTGGTTTCACGGTTTGAACTTTGGATTCTCGCTGATGTGATTTTCCTTCCTACTAAACATTGACATTGACATTCTTAATCTGACGTAAGGCGCTTTAAAGCATGCTCCTATGGTCACTTAAGCAATCTTATGTCAGATTAGCATTGTCAAAGTCATACATTTATTTGCTATCCTGTTCTTATTTCAAAGTTAAGAAAATGACAGAGCAAGAACTAAAATTAGAATTATGTCGCGAGAATCGATGCCAATGGAACATTGACTGAACATAAGACCATTTTTTGTCATGGAAAAATTGCTTACTTCCAAGTATTTTTTACGAAAGCTAGTATTTTTATAAATCTGAACCAATCCGGCATCGATCGTCCATTTCTCGCGAACGTTCATTTCACTCGAGCGGCCACTTCCATGAAAGGCCATTTCACCGAACGGCCAACAGCTAACAGCTAACTAAACCATCTGGCTTGTAATGATATCGCAGTGTTGTTTTTTTATTTCCCTCGTACATGACCGCAGGCCAAACGCTGTGGTCAGTTAATTGGATGTCAATAAACTACTGCTCACATATATCACACTATTTGAAAAGTACTTCCTTGCTGGCCTGGGAGCGAAAGAAAAACATACAATGTGCCAGCAGCATTTCCTCCCGGGCATGCTGTAGAAACCAGCTGAGGGATCCGAAAGTTTCTGTATATTGCAATTTAGTCGATGGGATCACAACCTGTCACTACAGCAATATACCTTCAAATCTATCTTAAATCACCTTCAAATCTTGTCGTGCCGGAACGACCTTTGTTTAGGTCGTTTACACTCTGCCTACCCCATTAGGGCTAAAGGCGTGATTATATGTATGTATGTACAGACCAAACGCTGTGGTCAGTTAATTGGATGTCAATGGAAACTCAAAAGTAAAAGTGAGAGAAGTATTGAAACTGCAAAGTTATATTTTGTAACATCTGATGTAAAAGAATTTCTACTCAAGAGATCCCGATGGTGTAGTGGATAGGGCCGCTGCCTCCTGAGCGAGAGGTTGTGGTTCGAATCCCACCAAGTACCAATGTGTTTTTCGGTTTTCGAATTTCGTATGTATCGGCGCTTTTTCCATGCTTCGGAAGGCATGTTAAACTGTTGGACCCTCATTAAACGTTATATACCCTGAAACCCTCAGATCCTGCTTTTTACAGCATGCCCGAGAGGAAATGCAACTGGCACATTCTGTTTTTCACTCGCTCCCAGGCCAGCATGAAAAAAATTTTGATGAATCCTAGTGTCCGAATTTTACGACCAAATAGCACATCTAATTTGTGTAAGAAATTATATCCCAAGATTGCAACCGGAACAGACAGCTTAACGTGCCCTCCGAAACACAGAATCCGTTTTCTTACAGACAATCAGGTGCTTCAGCCTACCAGCTACTGTTCTTCGGGTAGCAACTTACTGAAACATCTTTATAGACCAGGGTCAAAACGTTAAAAAGACAAATTCAAAAGCAGGGTCAAAACAATTCGAATATGTACAATGGTAAAGAGGACGATTAGAAAAAAACGGAAGGAATTTTCCATATTTAGAAGTGGAAACTTGCATATTATTATCCATCTAATACTTCGTAATATGAATAATGAATAACAAATCGGAGACGGAATAGTAATGAGTAGGAAGAATGGTGATTTTTATGCCTACTTAATATGTCTACTGTTTTTATGAACAACGTTTTTGAATCACGGTTTCTCTTTATTAAACAAATAAAGAAATATAATAAATAATAATAATACTACATACATACATACATATAATCACGCCTTTATCCCTAATGGGGTAGGCAGAGCGTAAACGACCTAAACAAAGGTCGTCCCGCCACGTCTGACAAAGTTTTGAGGGTTATTTAAGATAGAATTCTAGGTATATTGCTGTAGTGACAGGTTGTCAGCCCATCGCCTAAATTACAATATACTGAAACCCTCGGATCCCTTAGCTGAATTTTACAGCATGCCCGGGAGGAAATGCAGCTGGCACATTCTATGTTTTTCTCTCGCTCCCAGACCAGCATGGAAGAATAATAATACTCAGGGTGAACATAGCTTTCTAATGAGAAAATAATAATTTTAATCGCTCCAGTCGTTTTTGAATTTATTCGTCACAAATATACACACGCACACATACACACAAAAAATATTAGTATAGTATACATTTCTACGTTAGTCCTCAGAGTAACGATCGCTAGTCTTCCTTGCTTTAGGTCTCCAAAATCTTTTTTAAGTGGGTAGGCCACCTGCCTTCTTCTTGGTCAATCTTCACTTACATACAAACGTATGTATGTATACATACTATCACGCCTGTATCCCTAATGGGGTAGGCAGAGCGTGAACAACCCAAACAAAGGTCGTTCCGCCTCGTCTGACAAGTTTTGAGGGTTGTTTCATATAGAACTGGATATTGCTGTAGTGACAGGTTGTCAGCCCTTCGCCTAAATTACAATACACCCTCGAATCCCTTAGCTGGTTTTTACAGCATACCCGGGAGGAGATTCAGCTGGCACATTCTAGGTTCTTCTGTCGCTCCCAGTCCAGCATGGAATCTCCACTTTACCCCTCCAATGTTACGTGCTTATAAAATGCCACACAAAATATAGCTCTACTGTTTTCTTCTATTTTATTCAAAGTAGGAGAAGTACACTAAGTAATATATGACTTGGGTATTTATCGTGAACATAGAATGTGCCAGCTGCATTTCCTCCCGGGCATGCTGTAAAAACCAGCTAAGGGATCCGAGGGATTAAGTGTATTGCAATTTAGGCAATGGGCTGACAACCTGTCACTACAGCAATATACCTACGAATATATCTTAAATAACCCTCAAAACTTTGTCAGACGTGGCGGAACGACCTTTGTTTTGGTCGTTCACGCTCTGCCTACCCCATTAGGGATAAAGGCGTGATTATATGTATGTATTTATCGTGAAGTCATTCACCTAAAAACGGATTGAAAAATTCCAATACAAATCAAAAAAAGAACACCAAAATGTCTAGACACAAAAATAGTTTCTCACGCACGCGGCTAAATACAGCCAGCAATTAACTAGTTATTCAATCAAAATAATTGCTAGACCGAGAGTTAGCGGTTATTTAACAAACTAGACCAATTTGTAGCTAGATTACTAGATGGCGTATTTCTGTTTAATTTTTCGGTGTTTTTTATAAGACTGGTTAATTTAATAAGTGAAGGAAAACATCGCGAGAAAACCTGCTCACACATATAATACATACATATAATCACTCCATTATGTCTAATGTGGTAGGCAGAGCGTAAAAGACCTAAAGAAGCTCGTTCCAACATGTCTAACAAAGGGTTTTAGGCTTCAAGCTATTTAAACTTAAGTGAGACATTCTAAATAAAGATTTTAATAACGGGCACTCACTTTGGAGTACGCGACTTATTTTCCAAAGTGAGTGCCCGTTATTAAAATCTTTTTTTTTAGGCTTATTTAAGATGGAATTGTACGTATATTGCAGTAGAGACAGGTTGTCAGCCCATCGCCTAAATTGCAATATACTGAAACCCTAGGAGCCCTTAGCTGGTTTTTATAGCACGCTCAGGAGGAAATGCAGCTGGCACATTCGTTATTTTCTCTCACTCCCTGTCCAGCATGGAAGTACTGTTCACACCTACGAAAACAATCAAAGGTTGTGTGCGAAGTCGACCAATCCATACTGGGCCCACGTGCTCGACTAAAGCCCGATCACTCTAATTCAGGGTAGGCTTGTGCCTCTCGGTGGAGACGTATATGAGCTGATGATGGGTAAATCATTGGCGAAACTGACCTATGCATTTTCCAAAGGTCCAGTAGTAGTAGACCAATTTGTTGCAAAATTACTAGATGGCGTATTTCTGTTTATTTTTACGGTGTATAATTTAATAAGATTGGCGAATTTAATCTTAAAGGAAAACAGAAATTCAATTGTTGTTTGTTTGTGAAGTCGACCAATCCGTACTGGGCCCTCGTGTTAGACTAAGTACCGATCGTCCTATATGAGCTGATCATGGGGTAATCATTGGCGAGTCTAACGTACGTATTTTTCAAAGTTTCGAAGTTATCTGACTTGAGGTAGGACCTTCTAATAAAGTCATGCCGCAGGGTCCTAATTATGGCAACTGTAATAGAAAAAAGAGCTGAGCAGAGAACTGCATCTGTAGTCTAGCGGTCTGAGCCATGAGCTCTCGACCCGGAGGTCCTGGGTTCGATTTTCTAGTTTGGTTAGGACATTGGAGGCTGATCACCTGATTGTCCGAAAAGTAAGATGACCCATGCTGTCGGATGGGCATGTAAATAGTCGGTCCTGCGCCTGATTTGTCTCCGGTCGTGTCAGTCAATCTGTCCCATCAGAATTAGAGATTGAAGAAATAGAGAGTGCACCTGTGTGTAGCGCAAACACTTGGGCACTAACACTAGTTCTGCACAGTTGGCCAATCTCTGGTAGATTGGCCGCCATCACCAAAAATCGGTGGGAGGACTATTATTATTAGAAAAATATAATTGCCATCTTAAAAAAAAGGTTTAAAAGGTCCAGGATGGAAGAATTGATTATCATGATTGTGCCTAATCTAGTTAAGATCAGACTAATAACAATACTTACAGTCGATAAACTGGTTGTACATAAAAAAAAGAATTAAAGAGGACATTGCTCTGCTACTTAATATTATTATGCAAGAGAGAATGAGGCGTTGAGGACGCTTGTTAGAATGTTTGACGTCACTGAAGTTGAGGTGTGGTACGTGGTTACTGAACTTACTGGTAATGTAGCTATTACAAAAAAATAATAAGCTTATATTATGAATCTTCTTCTTCTTTCGAGTGGGTATCGAGTCTATCGACCCGATGAACCCTGGTGTCAGAGTTTTTAAACCGCCTAGTAGCACAACTATCAGGCCTCTGACTTGGTTTGAGTAACGACCACTATCAAACACAGCAACCGGGACCGACGGCTTAACGTGCCCTCCGAAACACGAAAACTTTTTTCTTTTCGGACTATCAGGTGATTCAGCTTGCAATGTCCTATCCAAACTGGGAAAAAATTCACAAAGTGATAAATTCTCAAATATCAACTTAATGTTTCCCCCCTGGGAATCGAACTCAGGGTCTCCGGATCGGGAGTCCATGGCACTAGCCACAAGACCACGGAGGCAGTTATTAATATGAATGTACCTATAGTATTTCCAACTGAGATGTAGAATAAAGGTAAACAAAGTTTCATGTCTTTTATTCGAAGATTTTATTTCTAAAATAAGGTTTAGCTATTAGAAATGAAATAGCAGTTTTAGTAATTTATCTAATTTGCCAACACGTATCATTTATTTTTGAAATGTGTGTTTGAATAAAAAGACATGAAACTTTGTTAACCTTTATAAAACTGGAAGGAAATACTATACCTACATAGTAAAGATGTTTAATAGGTAGGTAGATAAGGTGTACCTAAGTAAAACGAGTATTCGAAAGTTACGTCATCTTCATACATAACATAATAAATACATAAAATCACGCCTTTATCCCTTACGGGGTAGGCAGAGCGTTAAACGCCTCGTAAAAGGCGCTTTCGCCGCGTCTGACAAAAATTGAGGGCAGTTTTAGATTGTAATGTGTATTGCTAATGTGTAGCACGTGATAGGTTGTCAGCCCATCGCCTAAATTACAATACACTGTAACCCTCGAGTCCCTTTTGCTGTCTTCTACAGCATGCCCGGGAAGAAGGGCAGCTGGAACATTCTATGTTTTTCTATCTCTCCCAGTCCAGCATGGAAGAAAACCTTTATAAAACTGGAAAGAAATGCTATACCTACATAGTAAAGATGTTTAATAGGTAGGTAGATAAGGTGTACCTAAGTAAAACGAGTATTCGAAAGTTACGTCATCTTCATAAATGATCAAATTCCTGGAACCTATACAACGGAGTGTACATTCACAGACAGGAAACCAAAAACCCAGACTTCAGACGTGGCGTCATAAATGCGACGACAATATTTTAAACACTAGCTCTCATTCATATCTGTAAATTATTTCAATTTTCGTATTTTTAGAATACTGAGTCACGGATTATATATATTATATTCCTTCCATGCTGGACTGGGAGAGATAGAAAAACATAGAATGTTCCAGCTGCCCTTCCTCTTGGGCATGCTGTAGAAGTCAGCAAAAGGGACTCGAGGGTTACAGTGTATCGTAATTTAGGCGATGGGCTGACAACCTGTCACTATAGCAATACACATTTCAATCTAAAATTGCCCTCAATATTTGTCAGACGTGGCGAAACCGCCTTTTACGAGGCGTTTGTCGCTCTGCCTACCCCGTAAGGGATAAAGGCGTGATTTTATGTATGTATGTATGTATGAGTCACGGATATTATGAGAACTAAAGAATATTAGATATGTGAGAACAACATGCTGGCCTGGGAGCGAAAGAAAAACATAGAATGTGCCAGCTGCATATCCTCCCGGGCATGCTGTAAAAACCAGCTAAGGGATCCGAGGGTTTCAGTATATTGTAATTTAGGCGATGGGCTGACAACCTGTCACTACAGCAGTATACTTACAAATCTATCTTAAATAACCCTCAAAACTTTGTCAGACGTGGCGAAACGACCTTTGTTTGGGTCGTTTACGCTCTGCCTACCCCATTAAGGATAAAGGCGTGATTATATGTATGTATGTATGTATGAGAACAACGGCTTGATTGATCGATTTGGCATGGTGAGAGTAGGTATTACCATTATTTTTAAATTCCATGCTGGCGTGGGAGCGAGAGAAAACATAGAATATGCCAGCTGCATTTTTCCTGGGTATGCTGTTAAAACAAGCTTCAGTAATAATAAGTCAGGCGATGGGCCCACAATACAGCAAAATATCTACAAATGTATCTTAAGTAACCTTCAAATCTTTTGTCAGACGTGGCGGAACGTGGCTGAACCTTTGTTTAGGTGGTTAACGCTCTGCCTACCCCACTAGGGATAAAGGCGTGATTACGTGGATGTGTGTATAATTTTGTGTCTTGGGTCCAATATTAAACTGTATGTATTTTGTGATTATCTGTACTACCTTATGGGCTAGATTTAGTTTTGTAACCAATCATCATCATCATCATCATTCGCTTGCCCTTATTCCATTTACTTGGGGTCGGCGCAGTACATTTTCTTCTTCCATTCATCCCTGTCAGCCGTCAATTCAACACTCACACCTGTTTTAGACATATCAGCTTTCACGCAGTCCATCCATCTTTTCTTTGGTCGTCCTCTCCCAACATATCCATCCACATTCAAATTCATTACCCTTTTGCCTATATGACTTTCATCCCTCCGCATAACATGGCCATACCACGCAAGGCGATTTGCTCTTACTTTGTTGGTAATTGGTGCAACTTTCAGACTTCCTCTTATATATTCCTTATCTTATCCATTCTTGTTACTCCACACATCCATCTCAGCATTCGCATTTCCGCAGCGTGAAGTTTTATGTATATGTCCATCAAATTAATTGTATCCAATTTTTTTAATTTAATTTAAATGTTTAATTAGATGTGTAGGTAAGTTTTGTTTTATTAGAGATACCAAAGTTTTATAAACCCAATGACGTCAAAGAAAGGCAAACACACATCAGCACTTCTATTTATACTTTCTTATCTTATACTAATAGGTTTAGTTACGGATAGGTTTAATATTAGTTAAGATAGAGATACCTACAAAAAGTGTGTTGACCCCTATATGCTCAAATGCTATATGTAGGAAATGCGTGAACGACCTAAATGAAGGTCGTTCCGCCACGCCTGACAAAGTTTTAAGGATTTTTCTAGATAGATTTGTAGGTATATTGCTGTAATGACAGGTTGTCAGTTCAAAATAACAATATTATACTTCTTCTTCTTGTCGAGTCAATGGCAATCAAATATTATACTGAAACCCTCGGATCCCTTAGCTGGTTTTTACAGCATACCCGGGAGAAGATGCAGCTGGCATATTCTATGTTTTTCTCTCGCTCCCTGGTCAGCATGGAAGAACGTAACAAACATCTTAATATCCAAACAAACATTTATACTCACTTTTACATTTATAAATTTTACATACATACATATAATCACGCCTTTATCCCTAATGGGGTAGGCAGAGCGTAAACGACCTAAACAAAGGTCGTCCCGCCACGTCTGACAAAGTTTTGAGGGTTATTTAAGATAGAATTCTAGGTATATTGCTGAAGTGACAGGTTGTCAGCCCATCGCCTATATTACAATATACTGAAACCCTCGGATCCCTTAGCTGGATTTTACAGCATGCCCGGGAGGAAATGCAGCTGGCACATTCTATGTTTTTCTCTCGCTCCCAGACCAGCATGGAAGTTTATAAATTTTTGGTATCAATTAACTTTGTTAACCTTTATTAACGAATTTAAAATTGCATTTTATCGATAACTGTTAATTTTTATGGCAAACAGATTCCACATAACAAATGTATTTTCGTAGAGCAAGTTCCGAGTATTAGGATTAGCATGTTTGAGTCACGACCATACAAATGCGATATGAATGACTAATTGGTATCGGATTCCATATCAGTTATGAGGAAAATTCATCATAGGGAAAAACAGATTGTGTTTTACTATATAATTATAGTTAATCTTCAGTGTTTATTGCACTTTGAGACGGGTTTCAAATTCTTTACTGCAGGCGTTTTTTTCTTCCATACTGGGAGCGAGATTTTTCTCTCTCATAGAACGTGCCAGCTGCATTTCGTCTCGGGTCCTTTGATTAGGTCTATATAATCACGCCTTTATCCCTAATGGGGTAGGCAGAGCATAAACGACGTAACAAAGGTCGTTCCGCTACGTCTGACAAATTTGGAGGGTTATTTAAGATAGATTTGTAGGTATATTGCTGTAGTGACAGATTGTCAGCCCATCTCCTAAATTACAATATACTGAAACCCTCGGACCCCTTAGCTGGTTTTTACAGCACGCCGGGAGGAGATGCAGCTGGCACATTCTATGTTTTTCTCCCGCTCCCAGGCCAGCATGGAAGTAAAGATTCATGTTCTACGTGTCTTTAATGTTATCAATGTATTTCAAGAATACTGTCTTCACTCCAGTATTCAATACACGTAGTATACCCATAAATATAAGTAACCCCGTCCATAAAAAATACAGTTACACCAAATTTTACGATATTAGCGGACAATAAACGATTTTCTCCTTTCGGCGGGACTTGTCTGTATTTTTACCGTGCGGTCGTAAGTTTTTGCGTCACCCCGACAGTTTTATACTCCGAAGAAAGCAGCTTTTGAGCCGCTGACGTCTTTATATCGACATCACGACTTGAATTGGAATTGTATTCAATTGATACGTAAACGGACTTGGCGCCTTTTCACTGGGTCAGTTTTCCTGTTGTTTATGTGAGTAAGAATGTTGGTATTTGTGGTTTGTTATCCGGCTAGGCGTAAGTACCTGTATGTCCTAGTATTGCTAGTTATTTATTAATTTTACATACTTACATAAAATGGAGCCCGATGGTGTAGTGGATAGGGCCGCTGCCTCCTGAGCGGAGAGGTCGTGGTTCGAATCCCACCCCGTACCAATGTGTTTTTCGGTTTTCGAATTTCATATGTACGTTTATTCGGCGCTTTTTCCGTGCTTTGGATGGCACGTTAAGCCGTTGGTTCCGGTTAATATCGTTCAATACCGTAGATATTAGTCGTTAAGCCATGTCAGAGGCCAGTGCTAAGCATTGGCGGCTCTGACCTAATCTAGGATTGGGTCTGGTTTCCCTTCTGGGTTGCGGAGGTCAGAGGGCAGTCGCTCTGTGTAAAAACCAGTACCCTCGTTCAATCCCCTAGATTAGGTAGCCGACCCCGTAACATACGGGATAAGGCTAGGGCGATGATGACTTACATAAAATGGAGTCCTTTCTGCCAGCAGCTCAACAGATTAATATAAACTGTCATACTTCGGGACCCGTCCCTTTGCGGGGTACTACTGTATACCAGATGTAAGGAACAGTGGCATAGTTGTTCAGTGTCGTTGACTGAGCAACCCCTATCAGTTTGCGGGACGCTGTCCCTTACACCTGGTATTGCTTTGTAGTGATATGTTGTTAACCGCCTCCAATTCTGTACTCGTACACTGATACCCTCGAGTCTTTCTGCTGGCTTTTTCAGTATGTCTGGACAGACTTCCATTAAAGTTAAGAATAGCTTAATTTATTTCAAATAATAAAATACAGACACTTTTTAACTTGTGTCGATTTAAAATAAAAAAATTAAAAGAGAACCGCGGGAAATGAGTTCTTAGAAAAGTGTTATCTTATAAAAAGGTCACGATATTTCATTACGATAATGTTATCGTTAAAAACAAATTTGTATGTTAGTTTATTAATTGTGGGGTCGACACTCGCCACGCCACCCGCCAATGATCTGTTAAAGGTTTTTTTTATAATGGGTGTCATTTAGGTACTGGCAAGTCCAAAAGTCCTGATTATCCGAAAATAAAAAGGTTTCCGTGCTTCGGACGGCATGTTAAGCCGTCGGTCGCTGTCTTTAATAGTGGTCGTTACTCAAAACCAAGTCAGAGGCCTAATAGGTGTACTACTAGGCGGTTTTAAAACTCTGACACCAGGGTTCATCGGGTCGTTCGACTCGAGAATCCACTCGCTAAGAAGAAGACTGGATAGTGCTTAAAATGTGTGTTGTATATTACTGTCTTTTAGATATTGATATGATACAGAGAAGTAAGGAAATTAGTTTTTTATGGAAATCCAAAAAGATGCCACTAAATCACTGATTCTAAGTGTAGGCTGAAAGTGACCGAAACAAGAGTTAACGATAGAGCTATAGCCCCAAAACGTCTGTTTTGTGGCTATAGGTCACCCAGAATAATTAATAAATATATTAAGGGATTCGAGGGTTACAGTGTATTGTAATTTAGGCGATGGGCTGACAACCTGTCACTACAGCAATACACATTACAATCTAAAATTGCCCTCAATTTATGTCAGACGTGGCGAAAGCGCCTTTTAGGAGGCGTTTTACGCTCTGCCTACCCCGTAAGGGATAAAGGCGTGATTTTATGTATGTATGTATGTATATTAAGGTGTCTTAAATCTCACAGATTTACGTAAGTACTTGTAAGATTTGTAGTTGCTTGTAACGTGCTTGTAATTTCATTAGCAAGAAGCGCTATAATGTTTGAATCTGTTTCTAGTTAGTAAGTAATATTCTTGCGTGACACGATTCAATTTCCCTATTAGATGACCGTCCTATGATTGTTATTGTACTTGTCATTCACTCATTCATTCACAAAGTCGACCTCAAACAGTGCATCTAATCGCTAGGGTTATCTAGGGTTGTCCGCGGAAGCGAGGCGTGGACTATCGATAAACTATCGACATTCGACGATAGATTGGGGTCCGGACTATTTTCGAGCTGGGTCATGGACGATATACGAGTTGACAACTAAGTTGGCTTTACGTAGTTTCGTTCGTTTTATATTTATTTTCTTCTTTGCTGGAAAAACATAGAATGTGCCAGCTGCATTTCCTCCCCGGGCATGCTGTAAAAACCAGCTAAGGGATCCGAGGGTTTTAGTATATTGTAATTTAGGCGATGGGCTGACAACCTGTCATTACAGCAATATACCTACAAAATTATCTTAAATAACCCTCAAAACTTTGTCAGAAGTGGCGGAACGACCTTTGTTTAAGTCATTCACGCTCTGCCTACCCCTTTAGGGATAAAGGCGTGATTATATGTATGTATATTAATTTTGGTAATTATTATGTTATGTTGGTGGTGGTTGTTCTTTTATAGTTGTTGGTTAGTTGTTTTGATGAGTGCGATGGTGTAGTGGATAAGGCCGCTGCCTCCTAAACGGGAGATCGTGCGGCGGCTTGAAAACTCTGTCCTAATCTAGGATTAGGTTTGGTTTCCCTTCTGGGTTGCGGAGGTCGGATGTCAGTCGCTCTGTGTAAAAACCAGTACCGTCGTTCAATCACCTAGATTAGGTTGCCGACCCCGAGAGATACAGGATAAGGGAGATGATAATGGAGATGATGGTTTGTTGTTTTTATGAAACTGGAGAAAAGGGACCAAATTTTCTTTTTTATAAGTCCGGTCAGGTGCTCCGACTGAGGAAGACTTGAATTGACAGGATGAAAAGTTCATTTAGGCTCATATTTATGAAGCGATCTCAAACTTGAGAGCAATATTAAGTATGGATTTTTCAGGCCAGTTTGTACTGAAATTACATTTCTGATACGAACTCAAACTCGCTATCACTCATGAGAGCTGATTTGAAATACGGCCATTTATGTAGTAGAATGGTTTATAAATTAGCATAAAATTATCATCATCATCATCATCAGCCTGTATCAGTCCACTGCTGGACATAGGCCTCTCCCATGGCACGCCACGCATAAAATTATGCATTAGTTAATATTATTATTAGTATTATAAATATATATTAGTTAATTTTAGTTATGTATTTGTTTAGTAGTATTTATGTTGTTTAAGTATTAAGATGTCCTTAGTAAGCACTATCCCGCTTTCTACTATCCTAATTCCTAAAGGTTGCATTCATACATAAAATCTCGCCTTAATCCCTTACGGGGTAGGCAGAGCGTAAAACGCCTCGTAAAGGCCGCCTATGTTGTACTGTTTTGTTCCTTACTTTTCTGCTGTAGGTATTTGTGTTTATTTGTGCAATAAAGAAAGTATCTTGTATTCTTTATAGCTAGACTCTGGTGGTTGGGTAATCACATGCTGAGCTGCCCATTGTGGAAACTTCTGAAATAGGAATGTTTATCTCAACGAAGCCAGTGATATAAACAAAAAAACACTTCTAATTTGATGTTCTAGGCCATCTGCTAACATACCTATTAATTTAAATTAAAGAATTATTTCCACCAGTTTTAACCCATCACCCTTGACAGATTTCCTCTATTTTAGGAACGGGTTCTAGTTTTTTGTCTCCTTTAAAGATACCGCTATCATTTCTTTCTTTTTTACGTCATTAGCTCGTGCCTGTGTCAAGGCATCGTATCCGAAATAAATTAAAAAGACATCAGAAACGGTTTTTTTCTGCTTTCGGAAAGCATCCGTGGATAGTTAATAATAGGATAGGGTCTGGTGTCAGTATTACAAGTTAACTGCCTCCGTGGTCTAGTGGTTAGGGCTATGGGCTTACGATCCGGAGGTCCTGGGTTCGATTCCCAGGGGGGGGGGGAGGAACAGAAGTTGATATTTGTCAATTCATCACTATGTGAGATTTTTCCCAGTTTGGTTAGGACAATGTAGGCTGAATCCACCTGATTATCTGGAAGAAAACGGATTCCGTGCTTCGGAGGGCACGTTCAGCCGTCGGTCCCGGTCACTGTTTCTAATAGTGGTCGTTAAAGGTTGATGTTGCTCCGCGTACCTTAAAAACCCTACACGTTACCCCGGGTGGTGCTAAAGGTGCAACAAAACAAGCCGCTGCATTGTCCTTTGGACCTTGCAGCAAATACCATACGATAAATAAATAATTACAATCCTTCTACTTACCAGATGTTACATCACACATCACATCATACGGTTTTTTATAATGAAAACTGATCGGCTTACTTGTTTGTATTGAAAGGAGGGTTAGCCCTCGACGTTTCGATCTTATACGAGAATCTTCATCAATACAAGCAAGTAAGCCGATCAGTTTTAATTATGAATATGACTTGTTTATCGTTAAGTTTTTTTTTATTTACTCACTAGCATAGAATAATAAAAAGTATCTAAAGGTATCTGTTTAGGTTGGGGGCTATCAATACATAGAATATGGTATTGGTATGCATTGAAGTATAAGACGATGGAGAGTGTTTCTATCTATTTAGCCTATATAAGCCCATTTCTTCCATGCTGGACTGGGAGAGATAGAAAAACATAGAATGTTCCAGCTGCCCTTCCTCCCGGGCATGCTGTTGAAGTCAGCAAAAGGGACTCGAGGGTTACAGTGTATTGTAATTTAGGCGATGGGCTGACAACCTGTCACTAAAGAAATACATATTACAATCTAAAATTGCTCTCAATTTTTGTCAGACGTGGCGAAAGCGCCTTTTACGAGGCGTTAAACGCTCTGCCTACCCCGTAAGGGATAAAGGCGTGATTTATGTATGTATGTATGTATAAGCCCACTGCTGAGCATAGGCCTCTTGTTTTATGCGCCATTCTTTCCGATCCTGTGCTATGGAGATGTTTAGTCATAAGTAATGGCACTGGCATATCCACATACCGATTCGACAATAAGCAATATTTTCCGTAACTATGCTTTGTTTTGTTCCACGCTGGACTGGGAGCAGAGAAAAACATAGAATGTTCCAGCTGCATTTCCTCCCGGGCATGCTGTAAGAGCCAGCTGAGAGATCATAGAGTTTCAGTATATTGGAATTTAATCGATGGGCTGACAACCTGTCTCTACAGCAATATACTCGTACCTACAAATCTATCTTAAATAACCCTCGAAACTTTGTCAAACGTGGTGGAACGACCTTTGTTTAGGTCGATTACGCTCTGCCTACCCCATTAGGGATAAAGGCGTGATTATATGTATGCATATCCACATAACTATTCGACAACGAGTAATATTTTCCCCAACTAAGCTTTGTTTTCTCCAATATAAAGCATATTTGGTCTAATTTTGGGCCCGATAAGTTCCACATGTGAACGGAAGTGAGTCACCCAGGGTTATCAAGTTGATTTCCTCTGACGTCATCGAACTTCGTCACCCCAAAAGCTTCGATACGTGGTACCCAATATGACCCATAAGCTGACTAAAAGTACTTTTATTTAGAAGTATGACTCATCTCATCTGATAGGTAGTAATTGCAAAAACTTGTCGTATATTTTTTTTAATTATACATACATATAATCACACCTTTATCCCTAATAGGGTAGGCAGAGTAAACGACTTAAAGAAAGGTCGTTTCGCCACGTCTGACAAAGATTTGAGGGTTATTTGAGTTCAATGTGTAGGTATATTGCTGTAGTGACAGGTTGTCAGCCCATCGCCTAAAATGAAATATACTGGGTCTCACCCTTGGATCCCTTAGCTGGCTTTAACAGCATGTCCGGGAGGAAATGCAGCTGGCACATTCTATGTTTTTCTCTCTCTCCCAGTCCAGCATGCATTTTTTTAATAATATTTTAAATACTTACATACATTTTACGCATTATGTTACGGGGTGGACACGGCCTGCCACTAAAGAAATACAAAATGCTTTCTAAAAATTTCACTTCAAATTCCTCGCATAAAAAACACATTTTGTTAGGCATTTTTTAGGTTTCGGTTTTTTTTTTTTTAATGCTTTGATAAAACTATTTTAACTTAAGTGAGATATTCTAAACAAAATTTAATAACGGGCACTCACTTCCGCAACCGCACCTACGCACTCAGCCCGATGAAGGGAGTCCGAATGTCGTGAATTGCGCGACTTATATTCCGAAATGAGTGCCCCTTTATAAAATTTGTTTAATAAGCATTAATTTTAATTCGATGGTTACTCGTTAAATATTTTTTTCATTTTTGTTTTTGTTTTGACTTTGTGCAATGGTAACCATACTAAACCATGTCAGAGGCCTAAATAGGCGGTTTGAAAACTCTGACACCAGGGTTCATCGGGTTTATCGACTAGGAATACATACATATAATCACGCCTTTATACCTTATGGGGTAGGCAGAGCGTTAACGAACTAGTATTGCAAGTTTTCTTTCATGCTGGACTGGGAGAGATAGAAAAACATAGAATGTTCCAGCTGCCCTTCCTCCCGGGCATGCTGTAGAAGACAGCAAAAGGGACTCGAGGGTTACAGTGTATTGTAATTTAGGCGATGGGCTGACAACCTGTCACTATAGCAATACATATTATAATCTAAAATTGCCCTCAATTTTTGTCAGACGTGGCGAAAGCGCCTTTTACAAGGCGTTAAACGCTCTGCCTACCCCGTAAGGGATAAAGGCGTGATTTAAGTATGTATGTATGTTTAAATAAATTCCTACAAGAATTTCACTCTGACCACTTTAGCATCATCTGCGGTTTGACATTTACTTTCAACAGTTATTACACTTATTACATCCAGTTATTATTATAACCATGATTAAAGACCGTAAAGCAACGCTCAGCAAAAAATAAGATATACAGGGTGTTCGGCGGAATGTTGAACATACTAAAATTGCAGATAGGTGGGGTCGTCTGCTATTTACCCAGCCCAAATTATGTGACCTAGGCCCCATAGTTTTCTTCACTACATAGTAAACAAAGTCGCTTTCTCTGCCCCTATATCCCTATAAATCTTTAAAACTATTCAACGGATTTTGATGCGGTTTCTTTTAATGGATAGAGTGATTCAAGAGGAAGGTTTATATGTATAATACACGCATAATATAGTAGAGAAACACTGATAATTTCCGTGCGAAGACGGGGCGGGTCGCTAGTTTTTAATAACTTTGAAGTCCTATAACTTTATGTAGGATATACGAAACTGGCAATTGTTTTTTTTTGTCCCGACTGTTGGTAGATTCCTCTAAAATTATTGTACGCTGCTGATAACAGCTAAACAAAAAGTTATGAGCCGGTTCGGTTATACTTATTATATACTAGCGACCCGACCCTGCTTCGCACGGAAATTAACAGTGGTTCTCTACTGTATTATGCATGTATTATACATATAAACCTTCCTCTTGAATCACTCTATCCATTAAAATACGTCGTCAGAATACGTTGCGTAGTTTTAAAGATTTATGCATACATAGGGATATAGGGACAGAGAAGGCGACTTTGTTTTATACTTGTAGTGATTTATGAGCCTGTGGTGTCCTACTGTAGGGCAAAGGTTCGTTAATTTAAAAAATATACAACTATGGGGCCTAGCGCAAATAATTCGGGTTCAGGATATAGCAGATAACTCCACCTATCTGCCATTTTGGTATGTTCAACATTCTGCTGAACACCCTGTATTATAGCATGTTTTATGACAAGGAGAGCTAGGGCCTTAAAGTTGCGAAAGGTAAAGTTACACAGCGGAATAAACTAGAATGAAGTCGTAAAATAAAAGTACACTCGACCGCACGATAATGATGATATTAATTTAAAAATATTATTCGTTCCATGTTAGCCTGGGAGCGAGAGAAGAACTTAGAATGTGCCAACTGCATTTCCTCCCGGGTATGCTGTGAAAACCAGCTAAGGGATTCGAGGGTTTCAGTATGTTGCAATTTAGGCGATGGGCTGACAACCTGTCACTTAAGCAATATACCTACAAATCTATCTTAAATAACCCTCAAATCTTTGTCAGACGTAGCGGAACGACCTCGTTTACGCTCTGCCTACCCCATTAGGGATAAAGGCGTGCGTGTATGTATGTATTATTGGTTCCAGCTTTCCTATTGCATAATGTGTTGAATTGTAGGGAAGCTTTCCGATTTACTTTAATCATTTATTAGATTAATAAATCATCACTTGGCATATTAGGGTATATGTCATGTTCTGTCATGCTCTATGTTAGGAGGCAGGATAGGGCAGAGGACGCCATGTCTTGCTCTCCAAATCAACTCCTAATCCTTTCTGTTTCTTAAGGTGGCGATATGACATAAGTGGCGCCCCCATCAGTAAAAAGATCATGACTGACTAGAAACGCAGTAAATCGAAAAACCCGGTCCAACAGACTAAAGTCATAGTAATTAAGATAACTTAGAACCAATGGCACAGAACCGGACCCAGTGGAGAAGATTGACATACAGTCACGATCCTCAGCATTGAGGGAACGACCAGAAAGAAGAACGAATATAAATTACCGATTCATTCGTTGTAGTAACAGGTAGAAAAATAGTGAATAACGGCCACCAACGGAAATTTTTGTTCCTGTTACTACAACAAACTATGAATCTCTAATTTAAGGGTTGTAAATTATAATTTATAACTATTACTTGAGTCTGTTGGGCCGAATTTTGGATTCATTGTGTTTTTATTGAGTTATGTTTTTTTTACTGATGGGGGCGCCACTTAGCTTTTAAAGAACATTATCAATCTACTAAATAAAAGTGTAGTTAAATTTGCGCAGTGATCTGTACCTATTGTAAGTAGGTACATACTTTTATTAATCACGCCATAAAATTTCTGATGAAAATATGAAAGAAATTGCATATTTAGAAAACCTTAAAAACAAGTTAATTAATAATTCCTTGACACGGTTATGAAACCTTTCGACACTATTAAACTTAAAAATCAGCGGCAAAAAACTAACTGGTTTAACAAGCTCCCGTGGGATTTGAATATTTTCTTGTACGTAAAAAACACTTTTGGATAGGTAGTGTAATCTGTATATTTCCAAATGATTAAAATAAGAATTATTAGCAACAATATTTATTATCAAAAACTTATTATCAAGAACTGAACGATTATTTTAATAATTGTCAAAAATACATACACATAATCACGCCTTTATCCCTAATGGGGTAGGCAGAGCGTGAACGACCTAAACAGTGTTCGTTCCGCCAAGTCTGACAAAGTTTTAAGGGTTATTTAAGATAGATTTGTACTTATATTGCTGTAGTGGTTGTCAGCCTATCGCCTAATTTGCCATATACAGAAACCCTCGGATCCCTAAGCTGGTTTTAAAAAAAATCTATGTTTTCCTTTCGTTCCAGCATAGAAGATTTGTCAAAAATAATAACTATAATAAAATAATACCCACTCATTTAGCTTCTTTAGATGCGTGGCTACCAAAAGCCAGATTATTTGCACTCCTAAAAACAAAACCTTATAATCTTTTGTTTTGAACACACCGACATTCCTCGAAGTCTAACAGGTTTTGGGTTCCAGGTATTGTGATCAGCTTGGACCGATTTTAATGACGTCTGAGTTGAGGTAGGATTAAACAGACTTGAACGTAGTATTTGAAGTTTTTTCCTTATAAGCAGGTAAGCGTTTGGCGGCACTCGATGTTGCAAAAAAGTCTAGTGACGGTTATTTGTCAAATTAGGCTTAGATTGTGGGAAAACTTTATTTGTTATCCTCATTAAGTCAGTCGGCGACCTCTGGCCTAGACTCAAGAGTAAATACACTGCATATTGCCACCGCCAAACTAGATTATTTGCTGTGCCACCGCTAGTAAACTCAATGTATTTATACATTGCATTTCTTTCATGCTGGACTGGGAGTGAGAGAAAAACATAGATTATGCCAGCTGCATTTCCTCCCGGGCATGATGTAAAAACCAGCTAAGGGATCCGAGGGTTACTGTATATTGCAATTTAGGCGATAGGCTGACAACCTGTCACTACAGCAATATACCCACTAATCTATCTTAACTAACCCTCAAAACTTTGTCAGCCGTGGCGGAACGACCATTCTTTAGGTCTTTTACGCTCTGCCTATCGCATTAGGAATAAAGGCTTGATTCTATGTATGTATGTGTGTATTTATGCATTGAATGAATATGCAGTTAAAGTAATTCAATTACCCTGAAACATGCATTGAATGAAATATGTCTTCTTACAAATAACATGCATAATTTACGACATCTTCTTAACGACATTTCCGCGGGAAAAATCGCATCTGCGCGAGCGCATCTAAAAGTTGCACGACATATGCTCCCGCGCCGGACGGGGTGACCCGGTTCACACGCCGGCCAATCAAAGATGAGCAATAAAACATACACAGTCATTTCAATTTTAGCGGCCCAGAAGGGTAACTTTTGGTTTTGTAATTTCTTATTTGGTTTCTACATGTTTATAAACATAAATGACTCCCTTCTATAAGTACCAAAATTTTATGTGAACCTGCCATTTTCCAAAAAGCAAATCTTAATTTCGTCTACTTAATCGGTAAAACCAACAACACATTTTCTTGGAAAGTCCACATAAATCACCGGCTCAGAAATCTAATTTCCAGAACAAAATAAGAATACATCCTCCCAAAACTCCCAATCGCTTCGCAGCATGATTCCCAGAAATTTTCGCTTCTATAACGAGATTTGTGCAAATTTTTTCCATCTCGTTCTCGAAACCCCATTCATGGCGGTTATTCATAAACATTGTTCGAATTTCAAAAAGATTTAAGAGACAATCTTGAAGCACAGTTGGATGCGTCGAAACTAGTTTGAACGTGTCTCCTTTGTGTGATAGAAAGGCGATTTTCTCCGGTGCATATTGGTATCTGGTGTTTGTTCATGTCTATAAATCATGGAAACAGTCTGCCTTTTCACCATACCGCTTGGTGCTACTTGGTCATAGTGCTTTTATGTCACTCTTTTTAGGTACCTATGCGTGCGGTTACGTCTCGGGAATAAAGGTTTATTGCATGTGCATAATTCATTAAATCCTTTAAAAGTAATTGTTGGCGTATTGATTATAGTTTTTTTTTTTTTTATTAAAGAAGGAATTATTTAAGAAAACAACAGTTTATAAATAATTTAAAATTCACCCCCTCGTCAATTTATAATTCACCGTAATATTAGTACTTACTAAGCAACACGTCTCGTGTGAAATAAAATGACAATACATGTTTGAATTAATTATATTTTGTAAAAATATAGGTCGAAGATACACGTAGGTGTGTCGCAGTCGTCACGGATAACATCCATAGCATAATTCAAGACCATTTTTATTACCTTGGTAAACTATAGGTGAACACCTGGTAGAATAATAATTCTGAAATCTATCGTAAATTACACTTTTTGTTTTGGAAGTAGGTATTTTTACCTACTGACCGACATATCGACGCCTTTCAGAAACGAGCTTGTGTGACGAAATATGAGTATTTTTTGCAGCCACAAACACCTATATAGTAAATTTTAAATCCATGACAATTACAGATTTAAAATATTGTTTTTTTGGAAGTATTGTTGGGTATAGTATAAGAACTTAATGAAGAACAAATTGGCGATTTACAAATTTGGGCATGTGTACGTCAATATAAGCACTTTTTTGCAACCATAAACACCTGTATAATATAATGATTTAAAATTCATATTTGGAGGCATTGTTCTTTTACCTACACGTGCATAAGAACCTACATACGAATACTTACTTTTTGCAATTTAAATGCCAAATTTGGGAACGTGTGTCGAAATAGGATCTTTTACTTGTGACCAAATGGAACTCGCCCCGCAGGTGGTACGTCATCTTGTTATCCGCAGACGGCATTGTCTGTCTTTTCATTCACCTGCTTGACCAACCCGTGTTATCCTTCCGATTGAAACCACCCAGCCACTGCTTTACATCCTTACTTATACATCTACTATTATTCCTGGCCGGTTTATATCTCGGTGTGTTAGCAAGTATAGTTGATTTATCTCACGACTGCTGCGTCTCGGTACTTGTGTGGGTAAATGAACCTACACCCATATTGCTTTAGTGTGCGTGAGTTCGCCATAATAAACCTGTAGTTACGCACCCAAAGGCGCGTGTCTGTACGCACAACCACAAGCATGGCCGAGCGGCAGTCCTGAGCTAAAAATACGTGATGAATGCCAGTGACAGTAAGGTTGATTTTGAAGTGGTCTTCTAGATCTTTGTCACCGGATGGGAAGCTGAGACGGTGTAATTTGGTCGTACAATACCGTGCAATAATAATCGAGTCTGTAATTGCGACGGCATCCGTTCCAGGGTTGTGCGGTACATGTGCGTCCGTGTGAAAGTTCGGAAAGCGGTGTTGCCATACGTACATTTTGATTATCCCTGGAACGGTTATAATTTTTTTTCTAAAATGTTGACTTGTTTATGTTACGTTCAATCCCCTAATTCGCCGATTAGCCGAAAGAAGGCACAATTCGCGGACTGTGCATTGCACAACGCACGAAATGGTATCGGTCGGTATGGTATTGCCAGATCAAGAAATAAGCAACCAAACCCTGAAGTCATATATTTTCTCACAGTATATGTACTTGTACCCCGTGATAGTTTTTTTCCCAGGAAATCTTGAAAATCTTGTTACCCGAACAAATCGCCTAAATTATTTTGTCTCCTTAAAGCTTCTTTTTGAAAAAAAAAACCCGAAAATTGGGACGACGCCGGTTGCGCCCGCGCATTCGGTTGCGTGTTATCAAAACCGGTCCGTATGCACTTTAGCTGTGGACGTATCTGTGGTGATGTAGGTGGGAGAGTAAAGCCATTTGTTAATCATTCTTTCTACATGCCAAAGCTCTTTAGTTCAGTAATGTCTCTTTGAGAAATTAGCCCGTCGGCCGTCGATCCTGTAACCGTAGCGTAAGCGATAAAGCTGGTTCTCATCCAGGGCATACTGTTTTAACTAGTAGAGTACTGCCAATAAGGCGATGGACTGACCCTTTTAATAAAGCAAACCAGTCCTATCCGAAATGCTCCTCAAAAGTTTGCCATTCACGTGGCGAAAATCGCGAATAAGCTCACAGCTTATATACATATAATCACGCCTTTATCCCTAATGGGGTAGGCAGAGCGTAAACGACCTAAACATAGGTCTTTCCACCACGGCTGACAAAGTTTTGAGGGTTATTTAAGATAGATTTATCGTTATATTGCTGTAGTGACAGGTTGTCAGCCCATCGTCTAAATTGCAATATACTAAAACCCTAGGATCCCTTGGCTGATTTTAACAGCATGCCCGGGAGGAAATGCAGCTGGCACATTCTATGTTTTTCTTTCGCTCCCAGGCCTGCATGGAAGAACAGCTTACCATAAACATTTCTGCCTCGCTAGTATGGAATAAGGTTCTATTACCAAAAAGAAAAGTTTATGTTCCGTAGCTTTTATTACTTTTTAATCTGATAAATTCTATCTTAAACATGTTTTGATTCTCTAACCACAGCGACAGAATTTATAGGATTTCACACCTAATATTTTACTTTGACAAAGAGGCGTTTAAAGCGGTGGAACATATGGCTACTTTGTTAGATAATAGCTTGTTCCAAGAACTTTTTTTGACACTCTGTTATTTTTCTTTTTTCAACCGGAAGGAAGCGTCAGTGTGGCGGCTCGTGTGGCCAGTTCGTTGATTTGTGTGTTTTGACAATCGGCATTAGATAAACGGCCACACAAATGATTTTCTGGTTATATCCGGCTTATTGAAACTCAATTTTGGACGGACATTTTGGCGAAAGGACGCCATTTTTGTGCAAGGTCCAGGTAGAAATACAAACTTACCTGTTAAGAAAGATCTTTGAAAAAAATGTATAGAATCTTAATCGGATGGTACTTTCCGATCCCGCCTTCGGAAACGTTTACAAAACGTTCGATTTTGTCATATCGATTGTCACAACATAAAAGTATTTTTTTGCCTTTTTATATCGACTTATGTGGGCGTGAGATTTTGTTAAAAAACCGGATATCCTCCGAATTTGTATCAACCTTAATATGAAAATTGTGGACTAAAAAAAGGTACTTTACCCTTTTTTGAGGCACCGATTCAAGTGTATACGATACTTTAATAATACGGTTTAGTATAATTTAATTCTATGGATCCGCTGCTTCCGTTAAAGTTGTAGGTTGTTAGATTATACGATTTGAAGATGATTCTTTCCTTTTTGTGAGTTAAGTAGTTTCCGTTGCATGCAACATTGAGATGCAACGCAAAATGTTGCGCGGAAACATCTCAAACTAAACTTAGTTTTTTTATGTGCCAAATAAAACCAATAAAAAAGTTTACACGAGCAGAATTTTAACCCATCCAGGACCCCGCTGCTCTAACCAACTGACCTACATACATATAATCACGCCTTTATCCCTAATGGTGTAGGCCCAATATAACGGACCTAAACAAAGGTCGATGCGCCAAGTCTGATCAAGTTTCGAGGATTATCTAAGGACAGTTTGTCAGCCCATCACCTAAATTACAATATAATGAAACTCTCGAACCCCTTAGCTGGTCGTTACAGCATGCCAGGGAGGAAAGCAGCTGGCACATTCTATGTTTTTCTCTCGCCCCAGGCCAGCATGGAAGAACCAACTGACCTATCGTGTCTTAAATCACTCGGCAAAATTGTTGACCTCTTTAAATGTTAATATGTCACTTAAAAGTTTAGGTCGTTTACACTCTGCCTACCCCATTAGGGATAAAGGCGTGATTATATGTATGTATGTGTGTAAAAGTTTTTTTTATGCCTTCGTGGTCTTGCCGTTCGAACCTTGACTCTTGATTGTATATTTGTGGTTTTGAGCTGTTGTTATTTGTTTGGTTAAGACATTGCATGCCGGTTAAGCCGTCGTTCCCGGTCGCTGTCTGATAGTGGTCGTTACTTAAAACCAAGTCTGAGGCCTAGTAGCTGTGCTACGAGGCGGTTTGAAAACTCTGACACCAGCGTTCATCGGGCCGTTGTTCGACTCGAGAATCCATTCTCTAAGGAGAAGAAGATTGCATGCCGATCACTGAATCTCGAATGCTCTTGTAATCGTCGATCCAGCATTCGATATTACATACATACATATAATCACGCCATTATCCCTAATGGAGCAGGTAGAGCGTAAACGGCCTAAACAAAGGTCATTCCGACATATCTGGCAAAGTTTTAAGGGTTATTTAAGATGGATTTGTAGGTATATAACTGTAGTGACAGGTTGTCAGCCCATCACCTAAATTACAATACACTGAAACCCTTGGATCCCTTAGCTGGTTTTTACAGCTGCCCGGGAGGAAATACCAGGCCAACATGGAGGAAATAAAATTCGATATTAAGCATCTTTAAAACAAAAAAATGAGCCGATTAATGTACATATCTATCAGCAAATCTGTCTGTTCGTCCGAAGATTCAATCACGAGTTCCGAGAACTTGTTTTTGTCCACTGCCCGCGTTCGGGGTCCCACGCGTGGGGTCGACGGGTAACAAGGCGCGTGCCGGGTTGGTAGGACATATTTTTTGTAGTACCTATTTCGTTTGAAGTATTTATTAATTATTTATTAAGTCAGAAGTCGCACTTGACGCTCGGAGGAGTCTGACTTTCTTGTCTCCTGAAGAAGATCAACGTATAGGGTCGAAACGGCGAGGTGAATACATCTATCAAACAAGTGAGTTGCCGAATATTTTATAAATTATTTATTCTTCTTCTTCTTATCGTGTCGATGGAACACGTAACTATCACAAAGTGGCGGCCCAGAACGTTGCCACTTGAATTGCGGATCGGCTGGCGTTCATTAGATCCGCTTGCGTGCAGGTATTAGGGCACGCAGATGTCAGATGTGCCATTGTTTGAATTGCACCGCAAACACAGTCTACCTCGGAGTTTAGATAATTATTTATTCATCGTAGCAAAATCACAGGTTTGCCTGTGACCTGTAGAAGCTCAGCTGAACGATCCCTCATAAGCGGTGCTAAAATCCGTGAGGGGTAGCCTAATTTGCGAACATCCTCTGTCCGGAGTCCGGCTCCAAACAGTGTGCTGTGTTATTACATACAGACATACATATAATCACCCCTTTATCCCTAATGGGGTAGGCAGAGCGTAAACGACCTAAACAAAGGCCGTTCCACCACGTCTGACAAAGTTATGAGGGTTATTTAAGATAACTTGTAGGTACATTGCTGTAGGGACAGGTTGTCAGTCCATCGCCTAAATTACAATATACTGAAACCCTCGGATCTCTTAGCTGGTTTTTACAGCATGCCCGAGAAGAAAAGCAGCTGGCAAATTCTATGTTTTTCTCTCGCTCCCAGGCCAGCAGTGAAGCAGCTGTGTTATTTCATAGGGCTTTTAAAGCTTGTGAGTATTTGAGCTCGGTACGATCGTCAATTCTGTCATTCGATTCTTTCATTCTCAGCAAATCATTCATTTTCAGCAGTCAGCAGGCAGTAGACTAAAGTACTTTTACTAATTTACAAAAATCTCCAATTAATCATACTTTAGTGATGAATCACTCCATTAATTGGTGAAAACTGTATGTAAATGCAATCGACTGATTTTGAGTCTATCGCGTTTAGACTATATTTTTGATATTATAATGATTAAAAACTGGAGATTTACTGTGGTTTTTCATTTATGTATTCCGATATTTTAGCGCAGTTTCATGCGTTATGATCACGGAGCGACTAAGGAACATGCGATCGATGTAGTGGCTAAGGGCAGACATATCGGTCTACCCTCTTTTGGTTGCGAAACCACGGTAAATTTCTCGTTTTTAATCATTATAATGTTGATAACCATGAGAGTTTGAAAAAGACATTTTTTTTTGATGTTTGATAAAGTAATTATAAAAGTGTGTACTGAACTCCTAAACCTAAATTAAAACTCATTCGCATCTTATTATTTTTTTCTAAACTACCTAATCGCTTGGGAGTCGTGAGATGCGTTTTTTATGCTGTTTCCATACACCGTTACTGACCCGCACCTTACACTCTTCCATACAAAAAATACTTTAAGAACATTTGTTACTTATACATTGAAGGTTTGTGGCAAAAGATTTCCAAGAAGCGATTTTTTAGATCAGGTTTGCTATGCAAGAATTTTTCCGCTGCTATGGTTGTGTGGTAGCAGATCCAATTCTTCGTCGTTTCACCAAAACTGTTTGAAGTCCTATCAAGGTCCAAAGCCCAGTGCCATCAGAGTTCGCACAATTGTATTGTGTATTTAATTAGGTAGACGGAGCTTCGTGCCAAATAGTGACTTAATTTATAAGGGAGGCAATGCTGCCCAACAACCTAACGAAGACAAAACAATCAGAGGAACTACTTATGTTGTCCTTAGAAGACCAGAGTAGAATATAAAGCAATTATAAGACTTGTGTGAGCCCGCTTCATCGTCGACTCTATCTTGTTTACCACTGGACATTAATTAAGAAAGAATAAAAAAGAAAAACTAGAACACTCCCTCGTCAAATCAAAATAAAAATCTCCATGCAGCAATGTATGGTTAAACAACTAAATGCTTCTCAAACTTAGTTCCGGGTAGCAACTAGATCAGTCACTTTAATTTTACCAGCTCGTGAAGTGTTAACTGGGCCTTTTTTGCCAGAGTCAGGGTTGCCAGCTTACCTCCTTCATATTTCTGTTTTTAAGTAACTTTGAATAGTTGTTAGTTATTCTTCTTCTATATATTGAGTCGCTAAGTCGACGAACTCTAGTGACAAAGTTTTTAAACCGCCGAATAGGCCCCTGATGTGGTTTATGTAAAGCCCATATCATTCCTTCTCATGCGGTTTGAAAAACAGAATCATCTATTTTTAACAAGAAGGAAGTGTGTTTCGACCAACATAATCCTACCAAAACTGAGGGAAATATTACAATGTGGTATATTAAAATCAACATGTTCTAAGTCTGCTGCTTCTTCTTCTTAGCATGTCGATTGAACACAAGTAAGTGTGGTTTGCACTGTACCTCAAACGTAGTCCACATCGGAGCTAGCCGAAAATCCCCACCTGACTATGTTCTCCTTACTTCTGCCAACGTGAGTCCGAAGCCTGTTTACGGACTTCATGATCGGCTATCGGATATATCTGAAACGCTCTTAAATGTTGCTCAACATTTAAATATAATGTCACTAACCAGTGCTACAGAACCACCGTAAGCAAGATTTGGTACGGCCTGGCAACCTGGCAACCCAACTGGACAGATTTATCTTCGATACGCCTTGCCTAGACGGTGTGATGATTAGTTGTTTTGCTTTTTATGGTTTTTGCAAATATACCTGTTTAACCTTTGACCGAAGAGCCAATGAACGTTGAGCAAGAAACATGCAAAAAAAGCGAATCGTTTGATCTGTAGCGTGATGAGGTGAGATAAGTTTAGTGGACAGCCTTTAGTTACAGTTTGTTAGCAGAAGATCAAACCATTTCAACTATACAGAAAACGCATTTTAGGAATTTTGCTGAGGGATCCGCCAAGGAATAGGTTCAGCTTCAGTGGTCTGGGTTCGATTCCCAGGGAGGAGCATGAATTTGATATTTGTTAATTTATCACTTTGTGGGATTTTCCCCAGTTTTGTTAGGACATTGCAGGCTGAATCACCCGATTGTCCGAAAAGAAAAAGTATTCCGTGCTTCGGCGGGCACGTTAAACCTGATGGCTTAACCCGGTCGTTGTGTTTGGTAGTGATCGTTACACAAATAATGTCAGAAGGCATATTAGCTGTACTATTAGGCGGTTTAAAAACTGATAAAATTGTTCATTGGGTCGATCAACTCGAAACCACGACATAAGAAAAAGAAGAAGAAGGTTCAGCGCGCCGCATATAAAGTCAGAATAGTATAGCCGCACGGTGCCTTGCCCGATGTGGACCTTGAGGAGATAGAAATATTCTGACCAATTTCCTCCCATTGTAGTTATAGGTGGTTATAGGCGACAACATGACCGGTTGTCAAACGTAAGGCGAAAGTTGATTTCAGGATTATTTGAAAGTAACAAGTTATCAGTCCATTGCCTAAATTGTAATACACTTATACCTCCAATTTCTTTTACTGACTGACAGAAATCCTGGGGTGAGTGAGAGCATCCCTCAGTCCAGTAAGGGATTAATGAATAAACAAATTCAATTGAGTGACGTAAACATTTTAAATTAGTAAAAATTCTGTAAAGGATATTTCAGTGCTCCTCCATAAGACATCTATCTGGTGACGGTAGAGCTGGCAGCTTTCTCGCCGAGCGTGATACCTGGCTCTACAAAGGGGGAATGTTGCCAGCATGTTGGGAACCATGTCTGGTGGAGACGCATTGGAATATATATGTGAGACCGATGTTGTAGTGGATTAGGGCCGCTGCCTCCTGAGCAGGGAGGTCGTGGTTCGAATCCCACCACGTACCAATGTGTTTTTCGGTTTTCGAATTTCATATGTACGATTATTCGGCGCTTTTTCCGTTCTTCGGAAGGCACGTTAAGCCGTTGGTCCCGGTTAATATCGTTTAATACCGTAGATATTAGTCGTTAAGCCATGACAGAGGCCAGTGCTAAGCATTGGCGGCTTGAAAACTCTGACCTAATCTAGGATTGGATCTGGTTTCCTTTCTGGGTTGCGGAGGTCAGATGGCAGTCGCTCTGTGTAAAAACCAGTACCCTCGTTCAATCCCCTAGATTAGGTAGCCGACCCCGTGAGATACGGGATAAGGCTAGGGAGATGATGATGACTTTTATTTTCGGATAAGATTAGTTTAAGTTTTAATACATAAAGAAATTTAAAAGTACATAATATTAAAAAAAAAACTGCTTCCTTAGCCCAGGTATTTCCCCTCCATATACAAGAACTGCACTCCACGTCAATGACTTACTGTTTATTACCGGTAACTGTTATTTACACTATTATTATATCACGTAACGCAATCACAATACTCGTTATCTATGACGTAACATAAGTGCTTCCCCATATCTCTGTTAATATTGTTTTACCGTTTGATAGCTCTTCAGAATGATAAATACTTCAGTTAGTTCCAAGGATGTGAAAGTAGACTCTTTTGCAGGAAAACAGTAATTTTGTCATTAATGAGTACATAATTTATTTGTAGTACGGTTTAAGATAAGATTAGCTAGGGTTGGGTTAGAATAACATAACATCTTCCCGCGGGTGTTGTAATAGACAAACTTAGGGATACATCCAAGGAATGGGCCACAGCGTTCCCTGTAATACATAGTATTTTTTTTTTTTTTTATATATATAGGCGAGCATTTGTCCGCCATCTCACCTGGTGGAAAGTGACGATGCGGACTATGTTGAAACATACTCACCTATGTAGTGCCTATTCACTCTCGCTTTGAAAAGGCCCAGGTTATATTGTTCCGGAAACAGATCCGCCGGCAGGGAGTTCCACTCCTTAGCCGTTCGCATTAAGAATGTGGAAGCGAACCGCTTCGTGCGAATTTGTGGTATATCCACGACATAAGGGTGGAACCCCTGTCCACGCCTCGTGCTCCGGAGAAAATATAAAACAAAGTCGCTTTCTCTGTCCCTATATCCCTATGTATGCATAAATCTTTAAAACTACGCAACGGATTTTGATGCGGTTTCTTTTAATTAATAGAGTGATTCACTACTTGCCTAGTATGGGCATAGTAGTGTAAGCGGATTGCAATTTGAGACTGACTGGTTTTGGAATCTTGGGCTTGGTCTATCCTACGCTATGTACTGTATACCCCATTAGTTTTTAAGAAACAATTTTCACCATACAAAAACGACGTGTTTGTAGGCCAAAAGTTTGTAAATGCTAATGGGGGGTCAGCTAGTGTTATCTGTGGTCTTTCTGTGACTACAAAGAACATACATACATATAGACACGCCTGTATCCCTAATGGGGTAGGCAGAGCGTAAAAGACCTTAACAAAGGTCGTTCCGCCACGTCTGACAAAGTTTTGAGGGTTGTTTAAGATATATTTGTAGGTATATTGCTGTACTGATAGGTTGACAGCCTATCGCTTAAATTACAATACATATACTGAAACCCTCCGATCCCTTAGCTGGTTTCTACAGCATGCCCGGGAGGAAATGCAGCTGACACATACTATGTTTTTCTCTCGCTCCCAGGCCAGCATGGAAGGGACTACAAAGAAATAGTGTGTAAACAATAATAAGAGAACGCGTCACGTCACTCTGTATGTGGCCCAGGCGCCGGCTGTTTAGTTAGACGCTGCGTTTACGGCGTCACGGTGCGCGCGCCGGCAAATGCGTGTGCACACCTACTAGTGTTGCCAGCTTATTATATTCTAGGTATTTCCATTATTATTTGCGATAGGTTAGCTCTCAAATCTAGTCTAGACTAATGGGGGATCCGCTAGTGTATCTGTAGTCTTACTGCGACTACAAACAAATAGTAAGTAAACAATAATAAGAGAACTCGTCACGTCACACTGTGGCCCAGGCTGTTTAGTTAGACGCTGCGTTTACGTCGTCACGGTGCGCGCGCAGGTAAATGCGTGTGCACACCTACTAGTGTTGCCAGCATATTTTATTCTATTTAAAATTAACTGCCTCCGATTGTCCGAAAAGTAAGATGATCCATGCTGTCGGATGTATTTGTGATTTCTTTCTGGTTGTGTCTGTCAATTTGTCACAACAGAATAGGGATTGAAGCAATAGAAAGTGCAACTGTGTGTAGCGCAAACACTTAGGCACTAAAAACTAGTCCTGCTCATTCGGCCGATCTCTATGAGATTGCCCGCCATCACCAAAAATATTGGTGGGAGAACTATTACTATTCTATTTTCATTATTATACGTTAGCTCTCAAATCTAGTCTAGACCAGTGGCGATCGGTACAGAGTTGACGATGAAGGGAGCTAACCCAGAAACCAATAGCACTGGTATTCCTACATACACACCGACGGAACACAGTAGGCTGAATGGCGCCGGACTCCCATTTAGGGCGGTCGCGAAACCTACCTTCGTTCAATTTAAAATGTATGCTGGACTTAGAGCAATAAATATGTAGCCGACAGATGGCGCCACATCACGAAACACTAGTTCTGAAACGCGGTATCGAAGTTTTTTCAGCGATCTGCAGATAACAAGCTCCAAACTTGTCCGGTTGGACAGAGGATTAGCCGCCTAGTCGTGCATGCGAGTAGTCGTTAGTTCTCTGCAACTACCCGCACTTCGCGTACGGAAGTTTTCGGTTTTGTGGGGGTGCTTTAGGTGCTCCTAAGTACCCTCAATTTCCACGCTCACCACTCTGCCTACCCTCGGTCGTCGCGGGTTATTTCTGTTAGCACCCGACAACCCCGGCCAGCGGGTCTCACCGGGGGGGTGCGGCAGTTTTTGCCCGTCCCGGGGAATAGGCTACGCTTCACGCGGACCAGGCCCCTACTGACTTTCATGGCGCTTTAGTAAGGATGCCAACCCCGAAGAAGGAGAGGACCGCTCGCAAGGTGCGGAAAACGGGAGCGCCGCCATCCGCGAGCACCCGCGCCACCCTTCAGCGGATCCTCCAGCTGCAGCCATGGCTGCCCACGCCACCGCACCCGGCAACACCATTGCCACCCGGCGGAGGGGACGACCCCGGCCGTTCCCCACCGCTTCTGCCATCGCCGCTTCCGCCGCTACCACAGCGGCCCCCATCTCAACGCCAGCAACAGCTGGACTTTGCCAGCGCCCACCGCGCGGCTGCAAGGCAGGCAGCCCTCGACGCACTGAGGGAGAGTGCAGCTGCCTTGCAGGACACGTCACAGAGTGACACGCGCCCACAAAAGCGCCCCCATTCGACTGCATCGTCGCAGTCCCCGACGCCACCGCAGAAGACTGGTCCGCGCCCAGTCCCAGCCCCTCGTATGACGCCGCCGGCCCTATCCATGCCATCTTTGGATGCCGATGCCATGGACACGACGACGTCACCGCAGCGACGCGTCTCATACGCAGCCGCAGCCACGAGCCCGTCGCCACCGCCCCAGCAGCAGAGAGCGCAGCTCCCGAAGCCGCCAACGCTGCCGCCCCCTACAAATCTTTGTAGGGGAAAGAAGCTGCCACCTATAGTCGTGGACCACCTCCCTGATTGGCCGGTCCACCTCAAGACCCTGAAGCAGTCCCTGGGCCACGCGCCGAATGTGCGCCTGTACGGCAAGGGATTCCGCTTCATTGCAAAGACCGAACAGGAGTTTCGTGTGGTTCAGAGCTACTTCTGCGCTCTGGAAGGCACCGACACCGAAGTCTACTGGTTCGCGTACGCTGCACCCGCCGACCGATCCCTGAAGGTCGCTATTCGAGGCCTGCCCGCCGACGCAGATAAGGAGAGCATCGCGGAGGAACTAGCCAGCCTGGGTTACCCAGTTGATTACATCCGACCAATCAACGCGCGTCGTGGACGCCCAGGCTGCATTTTCTTCGCCCAGCTGACCCGCACGCCAGCCCTCACCCCGGGTCTATACAGTGTCACGGAGCTGCTGTGTATTCCCGGCGTGAAGATTGAGGGATGGCGGGGAAAGAAGACCTCTGCCCAGTGCCACAGATGCCAGCAGTTCAGGCATAGCTCCAGGCACTGCCACAGGAAGCTGGCGTGCGTGAAGTGTGGCGAGTCCCACGCCGCCAAGGACTGCCTGAGACCGCGCACGGAGCCAGCCACTTGTGCCAACTGTGGCGGCTCCCATCCCGCCAACAGCCCTGATTGTCCCGTGCTGCGCCGCGAAGTGCGGAACAAAAGAGCGGGAACTGCACCGCTCACGAAGCCCGTCGAGCCAAAGAGGAAGGAAGCGGCACCGCAGGGAGAGAACAACGCGGAAGGTTCTCTCATGGCGGCCGCCAACAACCCCGCTGGCCCGACGACGAAGGCAAAGAGAGGAAAACCGAGGAGACGCCGCAGAAAGGCAACTCCTCCGGTAGAGATAGAGCCACCCACGGGCTCGCTGAATGCGGTCGGCACCCCTCAGTTGAATACTCAGGGGGAGATTCCGAAGCGTCAGCGGGCTCCAAGACAACAGAGCCTAAGAGCAGCCGTCCCAGAAAGGGACCAGATCCTGATGAAGGCGATCAGGATCCCAACCGAAGTCCTGGTAGCGCTCCGCACCGGACCAAGTGGCTAGCTACCCTTTTCCCATCCATCATCACTAAGCCAATTGGCTCCTCACCTCTAACTCCTTATAAATATGCCTGATGTGCTATGTTCTATCAGCGTATTAAATTTGAATTCCAGAGGCTTCTAGATTAATTCACTTTGTCCCATTACCTAACCGTTACAAACAAAAAATAAAACTAGGAGCAAATACCTGGCAACACTGACGATGCGCGTAAGCATATATTACACGCAAACACTTCCTGGAAGGCGCTAGGACGTTAGCGATGTCTTTGTAATAAAGGACGTCGAAGAGGTGTCATTAGCAACAATGTAGTTTGTGGATGTGAAAAGAAATGAAATATTAAAGTTGGGTAGGTACTTACTATACTTCCAAGCTGGACTGGAAGCGAGAGAAAAACATAGAATGTGCCAGCTGCATTTCCTACCGGGCATGCTGTAAAAACCAGCTAAGGGATCCGAGGGTTTCGGTATATTGCAATTTAGGCGACAGACTGACAACCTGTCACTACAGCAATACCCCTACAAATCTATCTTGAACAACCCTCAAAACTTTGTCAGACGTGGCGGAACGACCTTTGTTTAGGTCGTTTACGATCTGCCTACCCCAGGGATAAAGGCATGATTATATGTATGTATGTAGGTACTTACTAAAAACGAAACGTAGGAGCCTGATGATATTTACTTTTGTAAATCATTTGTTATGTTTGATTCTACCCATTAAAAAATAAAATCCCCAAGTAAAAATTTGCCCTGCAGTGGGACATCACAGACTACTAAAAAAAAAAAAAAATTAAACACAACTTTTTTTTTTATATTAAAAAAAAACCAGTTTATTACATTAAATTATAATATAATTGTAATATTGTGTAACATTAAGGGTGCTTAATCTAAACAAAGAAGATTATGTGCGTCCAGTGATCCGCTTGCAGTGCGGTAGCTTATTGAGTACGTAATTAAATCTATTAAATTAAATTAACAGGTTGACGCGGAATTAAATCAAATTAGCTGATATTCGCTGGTATATTGAAATTTAGGCAATGGGCTGACAACATGTCACAACAGCAATATCCTAAATACCCCTTAAAACTTTGTCAGACGTGGCGGAAGGACTTTTGTTGAGGTCGTTTACGCTCTGCCTACCCCATTGGGGATAAAGGCGTGATTATATGTATGTATGTAAATTAGCTGATGAGTCGTTTTATCCAATTATTGTATCCCTCGGTCTTCTTCTGTCGAGTGGGTATCGAGTCTATCAACCCGATGAACCCTGGTGTCAGAGTTTTTAAACCGCCTAGTAGCACAACTAACAGGCCTCTGACATGGTTTTGAGTAACGACCACTATCAAAGACAGCGACCGGGACCGACGGCTTAACGTGCCCTCCGAAGCTCGAAATCTTTTCCTTTTTCAGACAATCAGGTGATTCTGCCTGCAATGTCCAAACCAAACTGGGGAAAAATTCACAAAGCGATAAATTCTCAAATATTAACTTTGGGAAATACATCCCCCCTGGGAATCGAACCCAGGACCTCCGGATCGGGAGTCCATGGCACTAGCCACTAGACCACGGAGGCAGTTAATATATCCCTCGGTGTGCAGCTGAGATGGAAGCTATACAGCATTGGATCGCATTGCGCTAAATTTGGCGCAATACGCCTGACTGGAAGCGGTAAAGAATCGCCGCAGGATCCAGACTAAAGTGCTTGCATAATATATGAGCAGCCGAAACCGACGCATTTACACACCTGTACCTGAAATCATATATCATATTAGCAGTAACTTCCATGCTGGACTGGGAGCGAAAGAAAAACATAGAAAGTGCCAGCTGCATTTCCTCCTGGGCATGCTGTAAAAACCAGCTAGGTATCATTTATGCGATGGGCTGACAACCAGTCTAAGCAGTATACCTACAAATCTATCTTAAATAACCCTCAAAAGTTTCGTCAGACGTGGCGGAACGACCTTTGTTTAGGTCGTTTAAGCTCTGCCTACCCCATTACGGATAAGGGCGTGATTATATGTATGTATGTAATTTAGGCGATGGGCGACAGGAGCAGATCCAAACGTGACTGACGAGGCAGAACAAGAACAAACTTTGTTTCGGTCTTTGTCCCTCTACCTATAACCCGTTAGGCATAAAGGCGTGTGATTACATACATATAATCACGCTGTTATCCCTTACGGGGTAGGGAGGCCTAAATTACAATATACCAAAACCCTCTAAACCCAAGCATGGAACAACGTAATACTTAATATTTACTTATTTGTATGCATGTTGCTGAGTTGAGTTTAAGTACCTACCTCAATAATCTCTTAGCAGTGCTGCTTTTTTAGGAAACTCAAAAAGAATATACCTAGTTAGCTAGCCTATAGTATTTTCAACTCAGGTTTAGAATAAAGGTAAACAAAGTTTCATGCCTTTTAATCGACGATTTTGTTCCTAAAATAAGTTTAGCTATTAGATATAAAAAAAATATGAAATATTAGATTTAGCAATTTAACTTACTTGCACGTATCATCTATTTTGGAAAAGTGTTTTTGAATAAAATTTTGTTTACCTTTATTCTAAAACTGAGTTGGAAATACTATATTGGTAGCTTTATAATGTGATAAGTAGCAAGCACGTAGTGTCTCTGCTTTTAGGTGTGAAGTAATGTAGGCACTCTATTTAATAAGATTATTTAGTCTAAGAGCTGCAGATACTAGTACTGAGAATTTTAACGCATAATTTTCTTGAACGATATTTTAAACTATACCAGCGAGCCGCCTCGGCTTCGCACGGAAATCATCAGTGTTTCTCTACTATATTATGCATGTATTATACATATAAACCTTCCTCTTGAATCACTCTATCCATTAAAAGAAACCGCATCAAAATTCGTTGTGTAGTTTTAAACATATAAGCATACATAGGGATATAGGGACAGAGAAAGCGACTTTGTTTTATACTATGTAGTGATAAGGCATTATTATCCACCTTTCTTATAATAAAATTCATTTAATTTGGCTGAAATGTTGATGTAACCGATCGACCCTTTGAAGAAAGAGAATGTGGCATACCAGGTGTAAGGGACAGCTTCCCGCGAACTGCATTTCAGTCAACGACACTGAACAATTATCGGCAGGTTTTTTTTTCATGAAGTGAATTATAAAAATGGTTTTTCTATACAAAATGTTTAAAGCAATTTTTTTTTTTACTTCCTGTTAAAAATCATGCTGATGATTGTTCAGTGTCGGTGACTAAGCAACCCCTTTCAGTTTGCGGGACGCTGTCCCTTACACCCGGTATAATAGGTATAAGCTTTTACATTTTGCCATTTTTATAGCCAATTTGACTGTTACTACTATTATCAAACTTCTTGGAAATAAAACATATTATATCCCTGGAGGTGAAAATAATATCCTGTTAAGTACTTTAGGCTATCTTTGTATCAAAACTTGCAACCTAAAAAAATAACTCCCATGCTGTTCTGGGAGCGAGAAAAAAACAGAATGTTCCAGCTGCATTTCCTCCTGGGCATGCTGTAAAAACCAGCTAAGGGATCCAAGGTTTTCAGTATATTGTAATTTAGGCGATAGGCTGACAACCTGTCACAACAATAATGTGCCTACAAATCTATCTTAAATAACCCCCAAAACGTTGTCAGACGTGGCGGAACGACCTTTGTTTAGGTCGTTTACGCTCTGCCTACCCCATTAGGGATAAAAGCGTAATTATATGTATGTATGTATGTAAAAATAAACGGTGTTTAAGAATATGCATAGTTATATTGGAAGCAATGTATGTACGTACATTGCTACAGTAACATGTGACAGTACAGCTTGCAAGAACCCTGTAAATAGTGGGTCCACTATCTCCGCCTTATCATTAGCGGCGCCTGCGCAAGTTGACGCAACGTCGTAGGTAACTAGGACGGCTCTATAAGACCGATTGAAGAAAATGTAGAAGAAGCTCAGCTTTACTCTACATACATATAGTCTGTACTGCCTGTGGGGTAGGCAGAGGATCGACGGCCTCATCATAAGGTCGTTTTCGTGGCGTCTTACAAGTTATGAGGGTCATTTAAGAAAGTTGGAGCTATGTATTGCTTGCCTAATCTAATCGCCAAAATTGCAAAACAATAAAACCGTCACCTCCTGCTATGATATCTACAGTTTTCCTGTGGGAAGGGAAGCAACTGGAAAATTCTATCGTTCCCAGTCTAGCTTGGAACTTCACTATCTTATCATTACCGGCGCCTGCGCTGGTTGACGCAACGTTGTAACTAGGACGGGTCTATAAGACAGATTGCTGTCCTGGCACACATATTGTAACCTAGATACAGTTTACAGCTGATATTAATGATAGTGATAGTTGCCTATTACACGTGCAAGGTTTTCAGGAAGTCATGTTTTGTTTCAAGTCATGTTTTTTTTATTCAGGCAGGTTTTAAACCTGCGTTCCTGGAAAAAAAATAACTGAAGTACCGCATGTCCTTATCCCACATGGTCAAATTTTCTGGTCTTGTCTTTTGACGCCATCAGTGACGCTTTTTCGTATACTATGTTCTAGATTCGCTCTTGACTCTAGGCCAGAGTTGACGGTGGCGCGAGCTCACTCAAAATCCCAAAATGAAAAGATAGGTCAACTCTTCGACTGAGCAGCTGATATCCGAATTGTAAGAAATCTATTTCCAACCGACATTTACGTAGACATCACAACAACAAACTTACATCAAAACACATCGAACAAAACAATCGCAGCTTCATATTTCAAACAATAGAGGCTTACCGTCTAAATACATTGCCAACAAGAATAACCGAGTTACGCGAACAATCCCAACTCAACACAACTCGATACTTCGACTGCATTAGCTGCAGCTAAAGTTAATCGCAACGTTATCTCTATAAATAGACACGTCTGACTTTGCAGACGTCGCTACTCTATGACGAAACATCTTATCTCCCACCCTTACAACCGATTCCGAACTCTATTCCTCTTAAATACGCTACAGTTTAAAAAAACTGGCGCTGAAGCGTCGCGTTCGAAATTTGAATTCAATTGCGACTTTAGCCATAGAGTATAGAGTTGAGTGTCGCAGAGCGGCAGTTTGAGACTGCGCGCGGAAAATGAACAGCCATTTATAGTACTCACGTTGTACTATCATAGTACTATGTAGCGCGGTGAATGGTATACTGCAGCCTATGTGTAGGTATAGTTTATGAATGGCGCGGTGCAGTCGGAGGTTGTAGCTTTATTGATTTCTCTCTTAGCTCGTTTTTTCTTTAGATTGATGCGACGCGATTCCAGCATTGTCTTGATAACTAGATTACGTCATCGCTTAGCTAACTACTGTTTCTTTGAAAATTGTTTCTGTGTCTTTGAATTCCTTTTATTATCTTTAAAGTTAAAGCTATTTATTTTGATTATTTGTTTCTCACCCTTTTATAATAATTTAGTATTTGGTTTTATCATTAATTAATTACGATTATTTTATAATTTATTATTACAATTCAATAATTTAATGCAAAAACACGTTTTGACATTCACATATTTATTTATTTCCTGTTGTAGGTAGTTTGTTGTCTTTATAAGTGTATGATACACATTTTATTACACACTTTTCCTATTTTTTTTTTCTATTTTTTTTTCATTCCTTTGGGTGAGATCTGAAAATCTGTGTTGCTCTTTTTGGGCTATAATACACTGACCTTTGAACCTCTGCATCACTTCAGCACACATTTAACAGAATGTAGGCACCAGTTAGTCTCTATTCTGTCTGTGTTTATTTTTTGTTTTATTGATGATGTTTTTATGCAATAAACTTTTTAACTATCTATTAACCATTCCAGAACTCTATTTTCTGTACGAATTCGTTTAAAATGCTTTTCATCATAGTTTTGTCGTCAGAATATCACAAACCTTTTAATACCTATTCAATCTAAATAAAAAAAACGATTTGTGTGACAAATTCAGTGCTTATTGAATGAAGACATTACAAAGTAAATTAAAGCACTTGATATTATTATAATTTTAATATTTTATTAAAATAAATGTAAATTTAAAGTTTTAAAATCATGTTTCTTTTTCAGGTAACCATCGTCAGCGCGGCCATCTTTACTGCTTACAGCAATGGTAATTATCACTTATTGTCAGATTTCGTTACTAAATAGTTTTTATTAGATATAAGTTAATTTACTTAGACTAAACATGGTAATTATCGTCCAAGTAATTAAAAAACCGGTGATATACTTAATTACCTAGTAAAAATTAAATGCTAACTGCTGTTTTAAATCCTCATATACATATAATCACGCCTTTATCCCTAATGGGGTAGGTAAAGAAAGGTCGATCCGCCACATTTGACAAAGTTTTGCGGGTTATTATTATTACAGATTTGTAGGTATATTGCTGTAGTGACAGGTTGTAAATGTGATGTAAATTGCGATATATAGAAACCCTCGGATCCCTTAGCTGTTTTTTACAGCATGCCCGGGGGGGAATCTAGCTGTCACATTCTATGTTTTTCTCTTGCTCTCAGTCCAGCATGGAAGACTCTCGCTCCCAGTCCAGCATGGAAGAAATTTTAATCCTCATTCGCTATACATAAAACTTTTATCTAAATACGAAAAAAGAAACTTTTACCGTTTTATTAAACTTAGCAGAAACTTTTGTTAATGCGTTGACGATGTCCTAACCCGTACGGGATATGAGCGTGATTTTACGTACGTAATACGTACGTATTCTAAATGTAAAAAAAAAAACTTAAATTGTATTGTGTCGTTTTGCAACACATCGTGTGTTAACAAAAGAAACACAATTTGTTCAGCTGTTACTATACAGACTTGTAATAAAACAATAGGTATTAAATACTGAGTATATTGGTCACGAGGACATCTCTAGTTTCTCTATTTATCGATATATTTATTGGACGTCTTTAATTATCGACTGGCGAATAGTGTTATTAGGCGTTCCTGAATCATTTGTTAGTAAATTGAAATTTCGTACATGTTTTAGCACTCTGTTAATTTCCGCTGTGAGTAGTCTGAGCCATGGGCTCTCGACTCGGAGGTCCCGGGTTCAATTCTCGGCGGGAGACAATGACTTCGTGTTGTTGTTTCTAGTTTGTTAGGACATTACAACCGGATCACCTGACTGTCCGAAAAGTAAGATAATCCATGATGTCGGATGGGCATGTATATAGTCCTGCACCTGATTTCTCTCTGGTCGTGTCAGTCAATCTGTCCCATTAAAATAAGAGATCGAAGAAATAAAGAGTGCATCTGTGTGTAGCGCAAACACTTGGGCGCTAAAAACTAGTCCTGCGCAGTTGGCTGATCTCTGGGAATTGGTCGCTATCACCGAAAATCGGTGGCAGGACTATTGTTATGGGTTAGCTTTGGGATCTCTATTTGGTGGTCATGGGTTAAATTTCCATGGAAGACACAGATAGCAGATATTGTCTGGTAGTGAGTCTTCTCCATTTGGTTAAGACAATGCAGGCTGGGTCTCCTGATTGTCAGACAAGTGAGATGTTTCCGTTTTTTTGTAGCTATCTCTGGTACCAATATTACTAGCTATGATACCTAATAAAAGCAACCACGATCATAATTTTCGTTATTTCGAGTGGGGCAAATTTTATAAATAGGGCCCTAGCAATAGAATTTAAAATCCCTATTAACAGTTCCGAATCGGAGCAGACAACTATTAATACGAATAAATGACCACCATAATCAGGAAAAGGGTTATTCTTGGCAATTCTTCAACACCTATCCAAATACACAAAACCCCTATTTACTTACAATATTTCTACAATCACGTCTCTTTCGAAAGTGGTCTCTTTAACCGACTTTCATAGACCTGCCTTCAAATACAAGTTGCACATCGAAATGGGTCGCAGTAAACTGGTGGCGGGCGATAGGATTAAGGAATGGGGTAAATCGTATAAAAGATTAACCGTGGGTGTGGACGGATCGAGGCCATGACGAAACTGTGATTGATAACGGCCACTGTGATAGCCGGGGTTGCCAGATAGATATTACTGTTATTTTTTATTAGACCTACCTATTTGATTTTTTACCACAATGATGGCTTAACTTTTGGCCTGGAAGAGAATATTTGTGGCTAGATAGAAATAAAATGAAAAATAGAATTAATTCTAACGAATATCATGCTGCAATCAAAACCCATGCAGGAGATGTCGCCGTTGAATTTGTATACCTACCTACTTTTATATATATTTTTAGATATGCCTATAAATAGTCCCAAAATTTTTTCATTTAATTTTCACCTAGTCTGAATTAAAAACTTTCATTTTCATCAAGATTATGAGGAATTATTTCGTTTTTACCATGCTGGATTTGGAGCGAAGGAAAAACATATAATGTGACAGCTTCATTTCCTCCCGGGCATGCTGTAAAAACCAGCTAAGGGATCTGTGGGTTTCGGTATGTTGCAATCTTATATTACCCTCAAAACTTTGTCAGAAGTGGCGAAACGACCTTTATTTAAGTCGTTTACGCTCTGCCTACCGCATTAGGGATAAAGTCGTGATTATATGTATGTGATTTTGTATTAGGACTGTTTCTTTTTGACTACAATAACTAGTTAAAGGCTTGATTGACCAGAAGAAAATCTTTGTGTCAAACAAGTAATTAAATTAACACTATGTGATATTTTATAACCTCAAAATTTAGTTTTGCCGATTTATTACTACTACAGTTTTTTATTATGAAACATTAACAAATTAAACAGTCAGTGGGGTCGATTCTAGCGACTACCGGCTAAAACTAAATTTAAAATCCATCTGTCACCTTCAAAATAATAAAATCTAAAAATAATCATATCGGCTATCATTCAGAAAGCCATTGCCGATAAAAGCCATTGAATTTGTACACTTACATAACACAACACATATATAAATATAAATTTAAGCCTATATTCATTAAGGACAGTTTAGGCTAATATAATAATAATAATAAAAAAAAAACATTAAGGAGAAAGCAGAGGGTCAATGAACGACTAAAATCCATTTTCGCCATGTGTGACAGATTTTGAGGGGTTATTCGGATAGGATAGTGAGTGTATTTCAGAAGTGGCAGATGTCAGCTCATCGGTTAAAATACAAACCTTTGAGTCTCTTTCCTTGCTTTTACAGTAGGCAAACCCATCTGTAACATTCAGGCATTAATGGAATCCCTGGTGCAAGCCAACGCCCTCAGCAGTTAAAAAAACATTACTCACTGAAAACGTAATTAATCCAAAATCCGGTAGATCAGATTGAAGTATAGGCACTGAAGTTTATTTTAAGCATTATAAATTAATAATTCAGTATTCACTGCAGTTACAGATAGCAAAAGTGCTAAAAGTGGCTGTTTTTCGCAAATTTTCTATCTATAACTACAACGAACTATAAGTTGCAACTTTATGAAGTTCTAAATGACCTTCATTGCTCAATCTGATCTTCCGGATTTTCTTTTTGATTGGGTTTTCAGTGAATTATGTTTTTTTTAACTGATGAGGTTGATGTAGCCCAGGCTAGTCCCTTAAAATAATATTTCTTTTTTATATAGTGTAGAAAAAAAAAATTATGAACATTATACATCTGGTAACACCATTGATAGGCATCGTTGTTGCCATGTGAAACACAATAGATATATCATAGACCTTATTGCTTTTGCATACATATAATCACGCCTTTAGTCCTAATGGGGTAGGCAGAGCGTAAACGACCTAAACAAAGATCGTTCCGCCACGTCTGACAAAGTTTTGAGGGTTATTTAAGATAGATTTGTAGGTATATTGCTGTAGTGACAGGTTGTCAGCCCATCGCCTAAATTGCAATATACTGAAACCCTCAGATCCCTTAGCTGGTTTTTACAGCATGCCCGGGAGGAAATGCAGCTGGCACATTCTATGTTTTTCTCTCGCTCCCAGTCCAGCATTTAAGAATAGACCTTATTGCTTTTGTTGTCTAATAATAACAGCATTGACGATATACGCGATAACAGCTGATAGGTCTAGAGATAGAGAGATAGAGATAAATTTATTAATAATTGTAAATTACAAGTCAAAAATTATAAGCACTTAAGTATACATACATACATACATAAAATCACGCCTTTATCCCTTACAGGGTAGGGTACAGAGCGTCAAACTCCTCGTAAAAGGCGCTTTCGCCACGTCTGACAAAAATTGAGGGCAATTTTAGATTGTAATGTGTATTGCTATAGTGACAGGTTGTCAGCCCATCGCCTAAATTACAATACACTGTAACCCTCGAGTCCCTTTTGCTGACTTCTACAGCATGCCCGGGAGGAAGGGCAGCTGGAACATTCTATGTTTTTCTATCTCTCCAAGTCCAGCATAGAAGAAAGCTTAAGTATATCACATTAATAATCATTTAAATTTTATTTCTTTCATTATAATTAAAATTAATAAAATCATTATAACTATAGAATAATAATAAATAATAATAACATCATTTATTTTTCTCCACAACAGAAGTTTTACATACTGTAAAGTAGGAACATCTTATAAGTAATTTATCCTTAAAACTTGAGTTATGGGAGACTGATGCCTGAAATAAGCCCAAAGACCTGCAGTACAGGTCATCAGGTTCCCACCCCTCGAACCTCAGAGTAGTTGCGCTTCGTGATTCCTTATTTGGGAATTAAACATACAGTACCTAATATTAATCTATAAGAAGTGAAAGAAATATGATGATTCTTCCATGCTGGACTAGGAGAGATAGAAAAACATAGAATGTTCCAGCTGCCCTTCCTCCCGGGCATGCTGTTGAAGTCAGCAAAAGGGACTCGAGGGTTACAGTGTATTGTAATTTAGGCGATGGGTTGACAACCTGTCACTTAAGCAATACATATTACAATCTAAAATTGCTCTCAATTTTTGTCAGACGTGGCGAAAGCGCCTTTTACGAGGCGTTAAACGCTCTGCCTACCCCGTAAGGGATAAAGGCGTGATTTATGTATGTATGTATGTAATATGATGATAAGAATGCCAGTTCGACAAACCAACTCTAGAATATCTATCTATCTATCTATATATATCTATCGAATGTTAAGACGCCTCCGTGGTCTAGTGGCTAGTGCCATGGACTCCCGATCCGGAGGTCCTGGGTTCGATTCCCAGGGGGGAACACACAAAAGCTGATATTTGAGAATTTAGCACTTTGTGAATTTTTCCCTAGTTTGGTTAGGACATTGCAGGCTGAATAACCTGATTGTCCGAAAAGAAAAAGATTTTCGTGCTTCGGAGGGCACGTTAAGCCGTCGGTCCCGGTCGCTGTCTTTGGTAGTGGTCGTTACTCAAACCATGTCAGAGGCCTGGTAGTTGTGCTACTAGGCGGTTTAAAAAACTCTGACACTGTACAAGTTACGACGTACTTTGGGCGCCACAGGTTGATTGACCTATTTAAGGTATCCAAATATACTGGTACTGAATAGATTACCAGTATAAATAGGCACGTAAATAGATAAATATATCTATTGGGCACTGTAAATAATCTATATTTGATAAAAAGACTTATAATGATTAGAAATATACAAGTTCCTTTTAATGTTTATTTACGTAATTTTCGTTGCCGTAGGTTAGGTATTCTATAGGTTTTCAAATCTTTATATAGTTTAGTCAGCACGTAAAACTGAATTTGTGTCAGGACAATTGTGCAAAGAATTCATAAAATAAAAACATTCATTTTGATCCGAATATGTAAAAATCATGAAATCCTAACCAATTCAGATATTGTGACTTCTTTCTTTTTTCCATGCTAGCCTGGGAGTGAAAGAAAAACATAGAATGTGTCAGCTGCGGTTTCCTCCCGGCCATGGTGTAAAAATCAGCTAAGGGATCCGGGGGTTTCTGTATATTGCAATTTAGGCGATGGGCTGACAACCTGTCACTATAGCAAAATACGTACAAATTTATCCTTAATAACCCTCAAAACTTTGACAGACGTGGCGGAACGACCTTTGTTTGGGTCTTTCGCGCTCCGCCTACCCCATTAGGGATAAAGGCGTGATTATATGTATGTATGTGACTTCTTTGAAATGTCTGACTTTGCTTTCGGATTTAAGATTGCCAAGTAAAAGGGTTAACTTAGATTTACATTAACAATCCCCATTGGCCATATAACCCGCCAAAGACCAAAATGCGTCGTCACCCACCGTCGATCTATCTTGCCACTCCCCTTCCTAATTCGCCACACTACTCTTAAAATAGACCGATGCACTATTCTTGACATCACAGTCGCTTTTGACAATATCTTAAGGTGGAAACAGAGCATGGGTGGCGCCCTCTATAGTAATAAACTAATTGTATCTAAAATACAAACATTTTCATTGATATTTTACGTTTAGCGGAAATCGCAAGTAATTCTCATATTACAAATCACTTTATTTCCACAAAATACATTACAAAAAATAAAAACACACAATCAAGAATAACATAACAAACAGAACAGGTAGGCATATAGATATTTATTACAGAATTAATAAAAGGTGTGGTTTGTTTATGAGCAATACTAAATATTGAAGTAATTTTAAATTATGATATTAAGGGTTATAAAATGGAGAATTACTTACGATTTCCGCTAAACGTTAAATATACATGTTTTTTTTTTGTATTTAAGACACAATTTATTTAAAATTGGTGTCGCCACCGTCGCGCCACAGTTCGCCCCTTAACTTGGACTTTCTGCCCCGTCATCTTAAGCTACAATTATGATAGATGTTGAGTTCGCTATTCCACTTAATTCTATCTGCAATTGTGTATAACTGTCGTCGGTTAAGTAATGTACTTCAAAATAAATACGATGTCATCATATTTTTGTAGTTAAAAGTTTTTGACTGTGATTTGCGTTTTTCTTTTTGTATGCCTTTTTGTTGCATTGCAGATGTTTTTGCTCAGTCGACTGTACTTGGGATTTAAAGACTTCATTAACTTTTGTGTAGCTGCCGATATTATTATAGATGTGTAGATTTATGACAGTCATGACTTTGTTGTAGGTACTGGCAAGGTAAAAAATAATATTCCATTCAAGTTTTGAATTCTTTGTACTTCTTCAATTCACACATTATTTAAGATTTTATTCCATTTGTAGTTTGTGCTACTTGTGAATTGAGAGTGGATTATTTTTCGTTCTTAGAAAATCTATATTTTTAAACTAAGGAATACATTCGTCTTTCGCTATTTTAGAATAGCATCACCCCATATATCTTTGCGGATGTTAAATAAAAAAATAATAGAATTTAAAAAAAAACAACGACGGTATAATTCAGGCAATGAACGGCAACCGTTTCCTGTTACTTTTTGCTAGTTCAGTCATGAGCAAAAATATTTACCTAGAAACACGTGTCTAAAAACAATTCTTATTATCATTAGCCTTATCACCGTAAACAATCTACTTAAGTCTACGTTTTGACCTTAAATAGTCGTGCGTTTATCTTTTTAACCTAGACTTTTTTTGTTACAGATCTTACAATCCCGTCTGATGCAGAATAGTTATATAATTCGATCTAAGTCCACCATTTTATTATATAAGTTTTATGTTACATTAAGATTCATAAAAAAAAAACTGATTGTATCTTAAATCCTATAATTCAAAGAGCAAAATGAAATGTGCAGTCAACATTTATTACTGAATCTACTTAACCTCAATTTTTTAAAACTATCGATTATACAGTTAAACCATTTTACCTATTGATGAACTAATCAGGTACTTATCACGTATTTTTCAACTATATAATGCCATGTTCAATGGGGAAAAATGGTCTTTGCCACTTTAAATTGAGGTCTCTTTTCGATCGTCGTCTACACGTTGTGATAGTGTTGCACTGTAGTTTCATTTGGTCTTAGGACAGTCTTTTTGTAACATAAAACTATTATTTATTTAATTCATAAGTTGTTAAAACTGTTGTTACATAAGATCAAGATGGAAATTGAAAAATTGCTCCTTTAGTTATAAGCTTCATGACTCCAAATAATGTGATCTTTTTAACGATTTTTCGATTTCTTTCCTGATGCTGACACGTTCGCGATATAATATATAAATGTATTTTGTGAGTTTTACATGTTAAGAGATGTTTCGTCCATTTTAGAAATATTTTGACTAACATACACTAAAAGTTCTAACGCATGACTGTTTTTTTATTTTTATTTTACCATACAACTCGCGAGTGTGCATGACATGGATTTTTAAACTCACTAAGTTGTTAAATATAAGACTTATGTTGTTATATTGACATGCTTTAGATATTATTGTTGATTATTGTATATTAATAATTATGAAATGTTTACTTCAACAATTGATATTTTGTATAAAGTACCATTCAAAATCTGCCAATTACAATCAAAATTATTAAAAAGAGATTTTTTTAAATAAAAATTGTCGTTCGCCTTGCTTTTAAAACTTGATTTTAGAATATAAAATGTCAAAACTAAATTCGAGTTTTAGTTTTTGCATGGCAATTCCCCGGGGTTGCATTTTAACTTTTTTGTATGAAAAATTTGATTATGCAATCTTATGAAATTGAATCAGATATAAATGGATTATGATGTAACTATTTTTAAGAAGATTATCGTTTTTAAACTGTTTGATTATTTTTATTAAACATTTCGGCATGAATACTCGTGTTTTATTCTCTTGGCCTTTCAAAAACTCTACGTTTTATTAAACAAATACATTTTATGATAACTAAATTAAATAAAACTTTATTCAAAGTCTTTTAATAATTTAAATTCCTCTGGTATAAAGAAATTTAAAATTCTTTGCGTGTAAAATTAAACAAAACCTTCAACATAACTTGCCATACTTAAGTAAATGTAATAAAATACAATTACATTAAAATGCTAAGTAAATATGTATGTATAATGGTGCCAATAAATTTCCTGAGATGTTCCCACAGCTGCTAGCTATATGTATGTCCGTATGTATGGCTGTTTGTATATGTATGAATGACAACGAGGTCAAGCAAAGTCATTTTTCAATTAGCCCAATGTCAGTAGGACGTCTCAGTGGCAATAATGGTCGGGAGGTGCGCGATTTTCGGCAGATCAAAGAGAGGCCGCGAAAGGCTTTGGTCACCGTGTAAAATACACTGATCACCAAGCTAGACTTTATGCGCCAAGAGTAAGGAGAATCTGTCCAGCTGTTACCAAAGGAAGCCGCGTTGATAAGTGTAAGGGCCGCGAAGATCAGATCAGCAATTTGATAAAAGCAAAGCACTTCAACTCGTTAAAATGCTGGCATTAGCAAAAGGTATGCAAAACTAGAACTGTCGAGCGAGAAACCTATACCAGGTGTAAGGGACAGCGTCCCGCTAACTTATAGGTTGCACAGTCATCGGCACTGAACAACTGCCAGCAAGATTTTTTTAGGAAGTGAAAAAAAAAATTGGCTTTTCGATACAAATTGTCTGATCGAGGTGAACATTTTGTATTGAAATGACAATTATTATTTTCACTTCCTGTAAAAAATCCTGCTGATAGTTGTTCAGTGTCATTGACTGAGCAACCCTTATCAGTTTGCGGGACGCTGTCCCTTACACCCGATACAGGACGTACCAAAAATAGACTAGACACAATAAATTAAAACTTGTAGCTCTTTTTGACATTGCAAGTCTGCGTCTCGGTCAATAACGTCTCAAAGTCATTTAATTGGTTCTCTTAATATTTATTATTTTGGATAAAATATACAAACTCAATTCAATGGTACAACTGTTACTACGCGGTATTTTGCACGGGAGTTCTAGCAATTTATTTTCCCTTACTGGACGTAGTACCTACAAGAATTACGTCGTCTGTGTTAAAAAATGTACCCTTTATATATAAGGTCATTTTAAATTAATTTATTTTACTCCTCTGTTTCCTATTGCCTGGTTGCCTGGAAGATATTGCTACATTAGCAATAAGGCCGCCAATTGTACTACTTTTCTTTTTAGCAATTTGTAATTTCTGTGTTTTTGTGCAATAAAGTATATTGCATTGTATCAAGTGCAAATGTTAAAACGTGTAAATCTACCTATGAAACTGAACAACTTTTCCTAAGGAACATAGGTTAGGAATAAAAAAATTGGACCTTCCATACAAAATGCACCAGCTGCTGATAGCGCACTTAGTATGAGAAGTAATTTTTTGTTTTTCGTATTTCGACCTATGTTCCTTAGGGAAAGTTATTCAGTTTCATGGGCAGATTTTAATATTTGCACTTGATTTAAAATGACCTTATACATCTAGTCTTAATGACAATAGGAAGAATGTGGTCAAGAGCATCGATTTGAGGCACTTTCTGCACGAATCCAGGAATAGTCGGAGAAGGCCTTGAAGAGTCGATTGAAACTGCAAAAAACTAGTTTAGACTAGTTCTTTAGCAGGGCAAACCCATTTCTACGCAGATTTATTATCGACCACCTGCGTGCGCGCAAACGAAATATACAGGATCTTACGGAAAAAGAAGTCGTTCAAAAAGTGAGTATTGGTTTTTGAGAACTAAAAAAAAGTTAGTTATGCAGCAATCTTTGTATATCAAAGACCTTATTTGACTTCGGTCGCAGCCGTCGTCACTTCAGAAGAATTTTTCTTTTGGACCTTATCCACTGTCTCTCTGATGACTGATGATGATAATAATATTTCACGGGGTAAAGCTCTGTGAAGTATTACCATACCTACCTGGTTCTTCTTGCGTTCTTGAATCCAATCGTAAATCTGTCAATTTTTTCTCAAACATCCTTATTCAGGGTCAAGATCTCCTGATCTACCCCTATTTGTTAAGTTCCCGGACTATTTTGAGTAAGTATCTTTTCATAACCACTCTTCCTTTCTTTTGTTCGCCCTGTGAGTTATAGTTAGAGTAGTTTACAATTTAAATGTCCGGATCAGCTGTTGCTGTGCCCTACTGACCCGTACTAAAATACAACGAACCATTTGCCTATAAATATTTCCGTAAGTTTTGAGTGACAATGTAAGTATAGTGAACCCAACAAACATACATAAACATAAAATACATACATAAATCACGCCTTTATCCCTTACGGAGTAGGCAGAGCGTTTAACGCCTCGTAAAAGGCGCTTTCGCCACGTCTGACAAAAATTGAGGGCAATTTTAGATTGTAATATGTATTGCAATAGTGACAGGTTGTCAGCCCATCGCCTAAATTACAATACACTGTAGCCCTCGAGTCCCTTTTGCTGACTTCAACAGCATGCCCGGGAGGAAGGGCAGCTGGAACATTCTATGTTTTTCTATCTCTCCCAGTCCAGCATGGAAGAAAACATTAAAAAAAAAAAAAAAAAACATAAAATCATGCCTTTATTTGGGGTAGGCAGAGCGAAAACGACCTAAACGAAGGTCGTTCCGCCACGTCTGACAAGTTTTGAGGGTTATTATTATAGATGATTATGATGTACATTGCTAGTGGCAGGTTGTCAGCCCATCTCCTAAAATTGCAATACACTATAACCCTCGAACCCCTTAGCTGGTTTTTACAGCATGCCCGGGAAGAAATGCAGCTAGCACATTCTATGTTTGTCTATCAATCCCAGTCCAGCTCAAACTTTTGTTAAACGATTAAATTTTTATATATGTACACTAGCGACCCGCCCCGGCTTCGCACGGAAATTATCAGTGTTTCTCTACTATATTATGCATGTATTATACATATAAACCTTCCTCTTGAATCATTCTATCCATTAAAAGTAACCGCATCAAAATCCGTTGCGTAGTTTTAAAGATTTATGCATACATAGGGATATAGGGACAGAGAAAGCGACTTTGTTTTATACTATGTAGTGATTGTTCTTGTTAGCGAGTGGATTCTCCAGTCGAACAACGACCTAGTAGTACATTCAATTAGCCTGCATACGGGGTGTAAGGGACAGCGACCCGCAAACTTTTAGGGGTTGGTCAGTCAGCGAAACTGACCAACTAACAGCAGTTTTTTTGATCAGGAAGTGAAAAATGTATTTGATTTTCCATATAAATTGTCTGATCAAGGAGGTCATTTGTATGGGAAGGTAATTTTTCTTTCATCTCCTGAAAGAAATCACTGGTGAATGTTGTTCAGTTTCATTTACTGAGCAACCCCTATCAGTTTGCAGGACGCTGTCCCTTACACCCGTTTCATTGACTGAGCAACCCCTATCAGTTTGCGGGACACTATCCCTTACACCCGGTATAATTAATTACCGAAATATTTAAACGAAGTGGCAGTACAAAAAGCTAATCATAATCAGTGATCTATGTAATGTAAGAATCTGTCTGATCGTTTGTATCATATCTGATACGATCATGTCACGGCTGTTCACCCATGTACAGTCCGCGCAATACTCATATTAAACTACATACCATCTCCCAACAGATTTTCGGTGATGGCGGCCAATCTCACAGAGATCAGCCAACTGCGCGGGACTAGATTTTAGTGCCCAAGTGTACTCTCTATTCCTTTAATCTTGTATTCTGATGGGACAGATTCAGTCACAGGACCATTTACATGCCCATCCGACAGTATGGATCATCTTACTTTTCAGATAATCAGGTGATCAGCCAGCATTGTCCTAACCAAACTGGGTGAATACCCAGGACCTCCGGATCGTGAGCACATGTCTCAGACCATTAGACCGCGGAGGCAGTAAGACATACATACCTCTAGTTTGATTATACATAAACAATTTCAATTTCTTGCTTCGTGCTGTCGGTTAATAAGGCAAGATAATTTGTCGCTGTCTGTACCATTTATTGAAAATGCGATGACCACAGATAGTCAAATAATTTGTATGACACGTAATTTTACGGTGACTAGTTTAAGTTAAATTATTAGAATCATCCAACCGAGAGCTATATTATGGTAGGCTTAAAACTACATTATTTTATTACCTTTTGAAAAAATACATACATATACTGACATAAGATAGGGCAATCCTACCCTTAATTCAGATAACTTCCATACTGGACTGGGAGAGAAAGAAAAACATAGAATGTTCCAGTTGCCCTTCCTCCCGGGCATGCTGTATAAGTCAGCAAAAGGGATTCGAGGGTTACAGTGTATTGTAATTTAGGCGATGGGCTGATAACCTGTCACTACAGCAATACACATTACAATCTAAAATTGCCCCCAATTTATGTCAGACGTGGCGAAAGCGCCTTTTAGGAGGCGTTTTACGCTCTGCCTACCCCGTAAGGGATAAAGGCGTGATTTTATGTATGTAATTCAGATAAATAAACTACCGAAGTACCTAGTACGGTACTGTATACCTAGCGTTAGTCTACGATTTACCGCTTTTAAACCGCCGTCGTCGGGTCCCTTTAATTTAACAGTATACCCGGACAGTCTCTGGTAAATTCTATTCTTTTATGGCACTCAGTTCCACGATGATGTTTTATCGCTCCCATCTAGTTTGCAACAAACAAATAAGTATGCAAAATAATATGACATGTTTTGTTAGAATTTAGGGTGGTCATTTCCTGTGCAGAATGAGTTAAACAAATTATCAATCTTAATCTTTTCAAACAAGGGTTTATTTATCATTACAATCCCATCTTACGGTCAGTTTTGTCAAAACTCATCGAATTTGCACTCAATCAAGAGGTTATTAGGGCTCCGCATAATGCTTTTACAAAAACCTTTATTTGTTATTAATATCAACTTGAATAATATGAAATTTCTTCCATGCTGGACTGGGAGAGATAGGAAAACATAGAATGTTCCAGCTGCCCTTCCTCCCGGGCATGCTGTAGAAGTCAGCAAAAGGGATTCGAGGGTTACAATATATTGTAATTTAGGCGATGGGCTGACAACCTGTCACTACAACAATACACATTACAATCTAAAATTTTCCTCAATTTTTGTCAGACGTGGCGAAAGCGCCTTTCACGAGGCGTTTTATGCTCTGACTACCCCGTAAGGGATAAAGGCGTGATTTTATGTATGTATGTATGTATAATATGAAATAACTAATCAATTTAATCAGCAAGTGCTCTTGTGAGCCTAGCTTGTTTAGATCGGAACGGCATCCACCTCTTTTGGAGCAGCCGTTAAGCATGATCTCCGCAGAGTGGTCCTCCTCGCAAGACGTGTATCCCTGTCGAGATAATGCAACGTTTAGTAATTTGGACAATTCCGCATCTGATGAGGCGAAATTAAGACGAAACTATGGTCTACAAATGACGAACCGATGCGTTTCGTTTTCTCTCACAGTCATCATAAAGGCCGAAGTGGCTTTACACCAATCAAATTTATTTGGTGTGTTATTTTATATCATTTTTTAAAATATAATTGTACTTTTTAAAGATATTAAATACCTCTATATGATTCAAATTTCAAATTTTTCAAATTCAAATTTCATTCAAATTCAAATTCATTTATTATTATTCAGATTACATGATTCATTGTTAGTATGTTCTTAGTTGTAGGTTAGATACATAGTATAAGTTAGTAGGTAGGTTAGGTAGAATCACAGAATACGATACAATTTATGCAATAGTAAGTACGTTACGCATTTGATTATAAAACTGTATGCTCGTTAATTATCTAAATAATTATTATATTAAGTTTAATATACTAAACCAAGCCTAAACTAAGTACTTATGTAAAGTAAGTACTTGTATCTTAGGAACTTAAATTGCTGGGAAAATATATTCTAATGCTAAGGAATAAGATAATTAATTAAATAACAAACGGTGACTAATTTAGTATTAGCTATACTAACAGTATAGTCATCAAAATCTGATTGCGCCTGATTAGTTGATTATGTAATCTTTAGTTTTTAGCCAATTTATTGCAATTTTCTTACATTCTGAACTACGTTTATCATATATGCATAATTCAGTATTTATCTTATTATAAAGATGAGGGCCGAGAAAGCAGAAAAATCTTCCTGTATTTTCAAAATGGAACACCTGGTCTCGAACACAGACAAAACCCCTACGATTATTTGCTTTATCTGGGTCATAAGGAGTCATAAGGTGCTGTTTGATAATGGTTTGTAAAATAAAAAGTTGTCGGACTGAGAGTACGTCAAATTCAGCTAGGAGCTGGGTCGTTGGGTAGCGGAATGGGCGGAATGTGCTGACTTTTAGAACTGATGACTCAGACCTGGTCTTTGACTGACGTTCAAAAGTATAAACTCGGGGTTTGTCAACGGAATATGGAACGCAGCATGCTTAGAGTCAAACTGATCGGTCGAGTGCGGAACTCAGTGCTGCGTTCCCAAACAAAAATTGTTGATGTAACTCAGAAGGCCGCCTACTTAAAGTGGGATTGGGCCGGCCACGTCACTCGTATGCCAAACGAACTATGGGCTAGAAGAACTACCGAATGGCAGCCCACCAATGCTAGGAGAAGACTTGGACGACCCCGAAAGAGGTGGCGAGACGAACTGGACTCATATATTACGGAATGGAGAGAATTGGCACTAGATCGAGAGAAATGGAAGGAAGGGAGAGAAGCCTTTGCCCTGCAGTGGGACACCACAGGCTCATAAATAAATAATAAAAAAGGTGTGATAACTGTTTGTTGAATGACCAATCCACCACAACAGTGTATATCATCTTTACTTTCAGGAGCATCATGGTGAATCCTCATCAAGGAGACCAGGGATAGTGAAAACCCGAGAGTCAACCCACGTGACCACGGGCCAATTAAAAATACTTACTGAACCTTAATGGGCTTCTTGACTCACACTTGACCGTATAATATTTACATTAGTGCGTTTTCTCGGAAACGCATAACTGCTGGTTATTTCTCAAACAGGCGCCCAATCAGAACAAGATAGGACATTATCAGCCAATCTCATCAATGGATAATCACTGAAGCATCAAATCACAACTTTATGCTCTGAGAGGTAGATAGAGCATCAACGGTAAGTAATTTTTGCCGCGTATAATTTTGAGGGGTTGGTAACTTCTATGTTTTGTCGTTCCAGTCCAGCATGGAGCTGATAACATACCTACAGAACCACATCAGGTACTCAACTCACACTTCACCGTATAATATTTACATTAGTGCGTTTTCTCGGAAGCGTATAAGCGCTGGTTATTTCTCAAACAGGCGCCCAATCAGAACAGGACATTATCAGCCAATCTCATCAGAACCGACAATGGGCAACCAGTGAGGCTTGAAACCGGTATTCAAAATATAGGTATACCTAAAAACACACCTTTAACCCTAAATATATACATATAATCACGCCTTTATCCCTAATAGGGTAGCAAAGCGTAAACGACCTAAACAAAAGGTCGTTCCGCCACGTCTGACAAAGTTTTGAAGGTTATTTAAGATAGATTTGTAGGTATATTGCTGTAGTGACAGGTTGTGAGCCCATCGCCTAAATTGCAATATACTAAAATCCTGGGATCCCTTCGCTGGTTTTTACAGCATTTCCGGGAGGAAATGCATCTGGCACATTCTATGTTTTTCTCTCGTTCCCAGTCCAGCATGGAAATCGTTTAACCCTAAATAACGAACGAAAAACGGGAAATATTGGGAAAGATACTATTTTTGCAAATGATTTTTACATAAACCGGGTGTAGCAGCGTCTCACAAACTGATCGGCGTTGCTCAGTCAACGACACTGAACAACTTTCACCAGGTTTTTGTCTAATCGAGGTGGACATTTTGTATAGAAAAGCCAAAAAAACATTTCACTACCTGAAAGACTTTCCTGGTGAAAGTCGTTGACTTAGCAATGTTTGTGGGACGCTGTCCCTTACACCACGTATAAAATTTATTACAATACAAAAAAATGCACACAGTGCTAGCTCATGATATTTGAGTTATTTTTGTTATTTAAGTTCTTGCGGAAAAATTACGAAAATCACAAAACTTTTTAAATATTTTCAGTTTTTTTGTGCTTCAGCTGTTTTCACGTAATATTTCATAGTTTTCATTGCATATATACATACATATAATCACGCCTTTATCCCTAATGGGGTAGGCAGAGCGTAAACAACCTAAATTAAGGTCGTTTCGCCACGTCTAACAACGTCTTGAGGGTTATTTTAAGATCAATTTGTAGGTATATTGCTGTAGTGACAGGTTGACAGCCAATCGCCTAAATTACAATATACTGTAACCCTCGGATCCCTTAGCTGGTTTTTACAGCATGCCCGGGAGGATATGCAGCTGGCCCATTCTATGATTTTCTCTCGCTCCCAGTCTAGCGTGGAAGTTGCAAGTGCGAAATATACCTCAAACGTTAGTTTATCAGTTAAAGTCACCGGAAATATCGTGTCGACAGATAATTTAATACTAAAATGACGCCATTTTAGATATTTAGTAACGAGCCTCAGAAATTGATCGGGAGATATGAAATACTTTGCATTTTATGGTGCATAGTTTACGACGAAGGGATATTTTTAACGATTTTTTAAAATACGTTTGGAAGTCAGTGTTTATTTAACTTTCACTTTTGAAGTTCGTTCACCGAGCACACACAAAACTATATGTATTGCTACTATTGCTATTTTCATTTTACACGTTTTAAGCGGTTTGCACCCAGCGTTGACTCCATGAACTAGTATATTTTTAAATTTTGCAATTATTGAAGACTATGAACTAATTCCTTAGATGTATATTTTTTTATTTGTTCATTAATTCATTCAGGTCGATGGTGTAGTGGATAGGGCCGCTGCCTCCTGAGCGGGAGGTCGTGGTTCGAACCCCACCACGTACCAATGTGTTTTTCGATTTTCGAATTTCATATGTACGTTTATTCGGCGCTTTTTCCGTGCTTCGGAAGGCACGTTAAGCCGTTGGTCCCGGTTAATATCGTTTAATACCGTAGATATTAGTCGTTAAGCTCTATCAGAGGCCAGTGCTAAGCTTTGGCGGCTTGAAAACTCTGACCTAATCTAGGATTGGGTCTGGTTTCCCTTCTGGGTTGCGGAGGTCAGATGGCAGTCGCTCTGTGTAAAAACCAGTACCCTCGTTCAATCACCTAGATTAGGTAGCCGACCCGAGAAATACGGGATAAGGCTAGGATGATGATGATGTTCATTAATTCATTTAGGAGGAATATGATCTCAAAATGTTCTTCCATGCTGGACTGGGAGCGAGATAAAAACATAGAATGTGCTAGCTGCATTTCCTCCCGGGCATGCTGTAAAAATCAGCTTAGGGATTCAGTATATTGCAATTTAGGCGATGGGCTGACAACCTGTTGTCACTACAGTAATATACCACTCACAAATCTATCCTTAATATCTTTCTTTGAAGCGATAAGGTGGCTTTTGCGCACAATGTTATTTTTGAGTTTTACCAAACTGTATGATTTATGCGCAATAAAGAGTTATATCTATCTATCTATCTTAATAACACTTAAACTTTTGTCAGACGTGGATGTGGGTAAGCGAGTAACGAAATTAAGGTGGAGATGGGCGGGACACTTGGCTAGACGGGATGACGGACGGTGGACCAAAGCAGTCCCAGAGTGGTGGCCATTCGGAGTGACAAGGTTAGTGGGCAGACCTCCAGCCCGATAGTCCGATGACGAGTCAAACTGATAGGAAAGAACTGGATGAAACTGTCACAGGACCGTGAAGATTGGCGTAATAGAGAAGCAGAGGGTGGACCTTTGTTTAGGTCGTTTACGCTCTGCCTACCCCATTAAAGATAAAGGCTCGACTATATGTATGTGTGTATGTATAATCTCAAAAAAGACTATATATATTCTTTAGGGTGGTTCATAAAGTACTTTTTTAAATTTTCGCATTAGCCACCCTCCTATTTTGTTAATTATATCCATATTATTATTATTGTAAAATATCGGCTTCCTAAACTAAAGGCAAGAGGCTGCTCATATTTATAATTTTTCACAAAACACTCACTCAAGTTTACTAACATTACTGCCTAAAAATAGGGATATGAGTAGGTCTCTGAAGTAAAATATAAAAAAATACATGTTTAACGTAGTCCAAGGCAACTTTTAGGTGTTGTAAGTGCATTTAAGTATAGTGTAGAAATTTAGAGATATTCCTTAAAATTTGATTGAAAATAACTTCGATTTCTAGGCGAAAAAACATTTTTTTACGGAATGTTTTTCCATAATTCAAACCTTTGTCACATTTGTGAATCAGCTTCCTACACTAAAAAAATAAATTTTGCTTATTTTATTTTTCATCTTTTCAAACAAATCCAAATATTTCTCTTACGATGAGCACCCCTTTCCATTAAAGATATCTTTATGAAATTTTGCATACCACATTTTTTTAATACGTGTAACAATATGAGAGGCTGGCCAAATCTCTAGCATGAGTTTTATTTTTTTCCATACTAGCTTGAACCACGCTAATATTCTTTATTGCATTAAAATACAAGAAATGAAGTTTACAGAAAGGTATGCAAGGGCGAACTTATCTCTATGAAGAGATCTCTTCCAGCTAATCCACTGGCAGTTGAGAGAATGATAAACATTTTAAGGGCAAGACAAATACAATGCAATGTAAATTAAAAATTACTCTACAATACATGAAGACTATTTGCCGTATGGAATCCCCTTAATAGGTAATGGGTTAGTCTTCATTGAGAAGTAAAAAATCTTTTTATATTTTCTGCTCTACATTATTTTGGAAAGTCGATTCATTTCATCGACAACTTTCATCGTCAGAATGACAAATCCTAATGCAACTTTTAGAAATTACTTATTATCTAAAATCTCGCCCACACTAAGTCACAGGCTCGTATTTATAAAGCGACCTCAAGATTGAGAGCAATATTAAGTATGGGTTTGACAGATTGTACTGAAATGACGTTTCTGATATGGACTTAAACTAGCTGTCAGTCTCAAGTGCTTTTAACAATACGGGCTTAAGGGCCGTATTTATAATCAGTTATCAAGAGTGACAGCGAGTTTGAGTTCGTATAAGAAATGTCATTCCTGTCAAATCCATACTTAATATTGGTTTCAAGCTTGAGATCGATTCATAAGTACGATACTATGTCTACTATTATAACTATGTCTATTGTCGCTTTCTCTTATTAATACCACTTTAGCCAGTCTAGTCTAGGCTGTTTGGATCTAGACTTACAATTAGTATTTAAGCCTCAAACCAGTCTTTACAGTTGTATGTTAGACAATAAATGTCGAAGATCTTAGTCTAGATTTAAAATGCCAAGCTCACTAATAATAAATCTAATCTTAAAATATTAGGAAGTTGATAATTTGAATGTTTGTCATCAATAAGTAAAAAACAACTACATCGATTAAGGAGCTGCCTCCGTGGTCTAGTGGTCAGAGCCATGGCTTTGTCTTGTGGCTAACGATCCGGTGGTCCTGGGTTCGATTCCCTGGGGGGAGGGACACTAACTTGATATTTGTCAATTTATCACTTTTTGCGGTTTTCTCTAGTTTGGCTAGGACATTGCAGGCTGCATCACCTGATTGTCCGAAAAGAAAAAGGATTCCGTGTTTCGGAGGGCACGTTAAGCCGTCGGTCCCGGTCGCTGTCTTTGATTGTGGTCGTTACTTAAACCATGTCAGACGCCTAATAGCTATGCTACTAGGTTACGGTTTGAAAACTCTGACACCAGGGTTCATCAAGTCTACCGACTCGAGAATCCACTCGCTAAGAAGAAGAACAGAAACTAATGAGCGCAAAAGGCAACCTCGCTTCCGGATCGGAACCCCATGGCTCAGAGCACTACACCACGGAGGCATTTCTGTCTTAGTTTCTGTAATCTCTATATTTTCTCTATTTTCTTCAATGCTGGCCTGGGAGCTAGAGAAAAACATAGAATGTGCCAGCTGGCACATTCTATGTTTTTTCAGCTGCATTTCCTAACGGGCATGCTGTAAAAACCAACTAAGGGATCCGAGGGTTTCTGTATATTGCAATTTAGGCGATGGGCTGACAACCTGTCACTATAGCAATATACTTACAAATCAATCGTAAAATAAACCTCAAAACTTTGTCAGACGTGGCGAAACGACATTTGTTCAGGTCGTTTACGCTCTGCCTACCCCATTAGAGATAAAGGCGTGATTATATGTATGTATGTATAAGGTGATTAACAGTTTTTACTTACTTATTTACTCCCATCATCGATTGGGTAGTTATCACGAAATTTCCTTATACGACCGCAAGTCGTATAGCAGGTACTATTCGACATAATTAAAAGCTACATGCTCATATTAAAGTGTAATGTGGTCGTGACGTCTCGTTAAAGGATTCCGAGCCTATAATTACGTGATAAATCATTTGAGACCCTTTATTTATTGTTTGGGTGCTTGATGGTGTTGCTAGGGTGGACATCATTTCGATTTATTATAGAAATGAGTGCGTATACTATTATTTTACATACATACATACATACTAATCACGCCTTTATCCCCAATGGGGTAGGCAGAGCGTAAACGACCTAAACAACGGTCGTTCTTCCACGTCTGACGTTTTGAGGGTTATTTTAAGATAGATTTGTAGGTATATTGCTGCAGTGACAGGTTGTCAGCCCATCGCCTAAATTGCAATATATAGAAACCCTCGGATCCCTTAGCTGGTTTTTACAGCATGCCCGGGAGGAAATGCAGCTGGCACATTCTATGTTTTTCTCTCGCTCCTAGTCCAGCTTGTAAGTAACTTCTATTATTTTAACTGCTAATATTCCAGTATTGATGCAACAGAATACTTCCGCATTTAGAGGGTATTTAACACTACGTTCATCAGGCGAATTGACGAGCCCGGAACAAGATGGTGAACTGAACTTAACTGCTTTTTAACTGCTTCCGTGGTTTAGTGACTAGTGCCCTGGACTCCCGATCCGGAGGTACTGGTTTCGATTCCCAGGGGGGAAACACAAGGTTGATATTTAAAAATTTATCACTTTATGATTTTTTCCCCAGTTTGGTTAGGACATTGCAGGCTGAATCACCTGATTGTCCGAAAAGAAAGGTCCTGTTCGCTGTCTTTGATAGTGGTCGTTACTCAAACCATGTCAGAGGCCTGATAGTTGTGCTACTAGGCGGTTTAAAGACTCTGACACCAGGGTTTATCGGGTCGATAGACTCGATACCCACTGGACAGAAGAAGAAGAACTGAACTGAACTTAAAGTGCTGTTACATCGGTATGAGATGCAGTAAATGGTCTTCACCATATGGATCTTTCATTGGTTAGCAAGTAAGTAGTAATTATAAAGTAATTAAGCAGTAATTAGAATGAAATTCTGTCTGTCTCTCTGTTCAATTGTGGCTTTTTCACGCCTAAAGAGCTTCACTGATTACTATGAAATTTAGTAGGATGACGGATGGTTTCTGGACATTGACATATGCTATTTTTGACGGACGTAAAACTCAAACCCTCGAGGAAACTTACGGCAATTTCACTGGTGAAACCCTAGGGCGGATAGCTAGTAAGAAATAAACAATGGATTTTGAAAGGGCTCTGATATTATGGTCACCCTTATTACAACCTTCCATAAGTACAATTAGACTGCTGTTTCCGCATTTATTTCGTTTCACGATAAAAAAAATGAGCCAACGATTGTGAAAGTAGTCGTAAAGGGATCACTTAAACCGAAAACTGCCGTTTATGTGTTTTTTATTGACATTTTTGAGTTGATGTTTGAATTAAATTATGGAAATATCTGCAACGGTATCAACATACAAGCAGACGTAAATAATGGGCTTGAAAGTTAGTGTTCGAGGTGAAGATAATTGTTTTTATTATTAACTAGCGACCCGCCCCGGCTTCGCACGGAAATCATCAGTGTTTCTCTACTAAATTATGCATGTCTTTATTATATATATTAACCTTCCTCTTGAATCACTCTATCTATTAAAATAAACCGCATCAAAATCCGTTGCGTAGTTTTAAAGATCTAAGCATACATAGGGATATAGGGACAGAGAAAGCGACTTTGTTTTATACTATGTAGTGACATAAAACACAGTTATAATTTTGTTACAGAATCGAATCGAAGCATGTGTAATGACTGTATACACTTTTAAAAAGGCTGTTACAGATATCCTCAAATAGACTCCACCAAATGTAAAATACCATCCAATTGTAAAATATTTACTTTTTAAATATGATTTAACCAAAACTATTATTCTTTTACCTATAATTTTGTTTTGTAAAAACTGTTTATTGTAACAACTTTAATATCATGCTGTGTAAACACGCTTAGGGTATCAATCTAGTTAAGTTAAAAATGTATAGTTATCTCATTCATGTATCGATTGTTACCTGTTGTGTTTTCCAAATAAACTAAAATAAATAAAAATAAAATATATTTGCTGAAATAAATAAATAATTTGTTAATATTGATTTAGAATGGGACCACGCATGACCATAGCCACTCTTGTCAAAATATCGGATAAAGTATATATCTCTACTATTTGCTTAACTAAAAAAAATCTAGCCTGCTTTCAGAATTATTTTTATCACGCCTTTATCCCTATTGGGCTAGGCAGAGCGTAAACGACATAAACAAAGGTCGTTCCGCCACGTCTGACAAAGCTTTGAGGGTTATTTATGATAGATTTGTAGGTATATTAACGTAGTGACAAGTTGTCAGCCTACCGCCTAAATTGCAATATTAAGTATATTGCAAACCCTCGGATTCCTTAGCTAGTTCTTACAGCATGCCCGATAGGAAATGCAGCTGGTACATTCTATGTTTTTCTCTCGCTCCTAGGCCAGCATGGAAGTTTTTTTTAACGTGGGAATAAACCATATAACCCGAGTCACAGAGAAACTACAAAAACTAAACTATTATTGACAAAAATCTGTAGTTCACGGACTTTATTAGCATCATCTACATAGTAAACCTACCCAAAGTCTAGTCTAGTGCATAAATCATTGACCTAGGCCACAGAATATATAATCTAGGCATATATTTAGAGCCAGGAAGTATTTCAACACGTTTGTTTTTAGTATTTATGATAGCTAGTTTTTGTTTGCAATATTTAGCAACGTTACTACTTGTCTATAAGTTATAATTTATCAGACATAAAGGTTAGATCTAACTAGCGGTTAGACGCCAAAGTTGAATTCAAGGATAGTTTGAGACTAGAATAAAAAAGATATGGGACTAAATGAAGCCGTCAAAAGAATACAAAGTATTGTATTACTATTATTTGTTTGTGTCTTAAATTTAAAGGATTATTAATGTGATATACATAAGTGCTTATAATTTTTAGTTGTAATTTACAAGTATTAATAAATTTATCGCTTTCTCTATCTCTTCTATATTTACGACGAAAATATGGCAGTGGGTCGAATACTATTAAGGAACACTGTCACTGATTCGGTAGTTTTAAAAATCTCGATCATTGAGTCGTTTGTCCTAATAACCTAAACTACATTAGAAGTAACAGTATCGTGACGAGTTATTAAAGAAGATTTTTGAAGGAAAGATAGAAGTAAGGAGAGGAAAGGGAAGGCCAAGACTAAATTACATCGATCAAGTGAAAGAAAAGATTAAGGTCAAGTCGTACCAGGAAGTACTTCCATGCTGGCCCGGAAGTGAGAGAAAAACATAGAATGTGCCAGCTGCTTTTCCTCCCGGGCATGCTGTAAAAACCAGCTAGGGGATCCAAAGGGTTTCAGTATACTGTAATTTAGGCGATGGGCTGACAACCTGTCACTACAGCAGTATACTTAGAAATCTATCTTAAATAACCCTGAAAATTTTGTCAGACGTGGCGGAACGACCTTTGGGTCGTTTACGCTCTGCCTACCCCATTAGAGATAAAAGCGTGATTATATGTATGTATGTATGTACGTACCAGGAAGTAAAGGAGAAGGCGGAATGCAGGGAGAGTTGGCGTTCACTTTATTGTTCTCAATCGACAAGAGTTCTTAAATAAATGATGATGAAGATAAAAATCCTACATCTAGTCGAATGCGACCCGAGCCAGGAAAAAAATAATTTGGAAGCCAAGTCTTTGACCTGCAGTGGGACCTGTGGGACATTTCAGGCTGCTGTCTTCGAAGCTGCTGGCTGTTGCATTAAAAATAACAATACTGTTTGACTGATCTATCTTTTTATTTAATCTAAAGATCCAGGTTATATTGGCAATGGTCTGACCTTGAAGTCTCTAGGGCCTAGACTTCTAAGAACCACCTAGGTAGTATTTCAGATATTTTGAAATGTCAGAAAGGCCCAATTTGCCAGACAGCCTCGGTCTAGACTTTAGCTAGGGTAGTAATTTAGTTTTCATTGTTGTGATGTTTACTGACAGCAAAATAAATTAGAATTTGTTTACGGTAAAAAAAATGGTTTCACTTTCGGAGTTAGTGAAGCACATAATTAACTATAAACAAAGTGACAGCATAAACTCCATATTGATTAAGATGGATATGAATCACAGACTAATTACAGTTTTGAACCAGACAAGAGGAGCCAGAAGTACTATAAAAATGTTATTGCATATGGTGTTAAATATTCGCTGAACATTCGGTATGAGTTACAGAAAATTAAATTAATAAATGTTACCTGGCGTTATATGCGAACAAAGCAAATGAGGGGCTACCTTTCGTTAGTTTAAATCAGTTTTAGTTTGAATTTGATAACTACCGCCGGATTTAAACTAAATTAAATTAAATTTTAACTAACCCAACTTTGTTTTAGTTGATCTGACAAAAGACTATGAGTGAAGAGCTAGAAGTATTGACATTTGTTGATACGAAATGTATTGGAATCTTCAAATAATTGTTCACCAATATATAATCGACTTAAATTAATTTCATAAATGCTTCCACCCAACCGCAAACATTCATTCACTTTGCCGATCGCGTAAAACAACGAACAGTAATAAAATAATGTCCCGTGTGAAATATGGACAAGATAAGGCCATAAAATGCCCGTTTATGGGGGTTTCTTCGAAGTGTGGCCAGAAGATTAGCAATTTGTGAATGTTTCACGGATCTCAAGAGTGCTAAAAATATGTTCATATTGCGCGCATAGCTCGCACGAACGTCACGGCGGAGAGCTGGGTTGGACATGACCTCAGCTATAGGCTTTCAGGAATATCTTAATTATCCGAAGTGCTATGAAACACAACGTATAAGACTAGACTGATGGTTAGTCTTAGAGTCTATCTGTCTTATAGATTCATAAAATCTCTGTTATACGAGTTATAATTATACCAGGCGTAAGGGACAGCGTCCCGCTAAGTGATTGCGATTGCTCAGTCAACGACACTGAACAACTTCCACCAGGATTTTTTTCTGGAGATAATATTTTTTTGAACTTCCCATATAATGACTACCTTAATCAGACAATTTGTATGGAAAAGCCATTATTTTCACTTCCTGAAAAAAAGCTTATAGTTGGTAAGTGTCGTTGACTGAGCAACCCCTATCAGTTTGCGGGACGCTGTCCCTTACACCTGGTATAAAGTTAGCGTTTTCAGAAAACACTTTTTGTTATACTGAGCGTTCGTCATCGCTGTTTTCGTGGCCACATCCTAACAATATCGTTAAGTTATTAAATGCAATAACGAAACGAGGTTTTATTTACCCGAACCTGCATACTTTTTGTGGCAATAAAACCAGTGTTACTTATGTTTAATTTATCTTTAAGCTTTTTTTATTACTTGGTGTGCTAATTTTAATTTAATTTTCGAACTTACTGAGTTTTATGGAAAACCTGCATAAAATATTGCAAATTCCAACAATGAATAATGACACATTACAAATAGGTATATATAAAAAAAGATTAAGCTAATAATTTTTTTATAAAACATTCAATTCAATTCATTTATTAAATACGAAACATATGGCTTACAGTTTAAAAACCAGGCGCACACAATGTTGAGTCAATGAGAAATTACAGTACAGACTTATAATATTAACATTAACACGTTAAGTGTCAACTTTTCCAAAAATGTTTAAGATTTAAATACAAAACTATAATAAATTCTATGCTAAATATTAATACTGACAAAATCGTTATTCCGTTGTTATTTCAAAGGATTCTTTCAATCCGTTCAAAACCCATCAACCTTTTAATTTGTAGTTAAAAATTTGAAGTAATCAATCTATAATAGTCAAGGGTGAATGACCCTACCTGACCCCTTCCTAGCGAGGTAAGTGTGACATTTCTCCTCACGATCCCGAGAAACGAAAATAGTATTTATTTTTCTTAGTATTTTCACCGAAATATACAACATTGGTATTTTGTTTGTTTGGAAAGTTCTAGAGTAACAATGACAGGTGTGACCGCTTAGGTATCTTGGCATCTCAAAAGAAAGAACTGTGTGGGTATGATACCCGGTATAGTTGGACTGGAAGAATTGGTCATCGAATGTTACTAGACTACTTCAATAATTAATGATTGGTGAGTCAATCACACAATAACCTCAGCAGCAGAACACTGGCTCCAACGATTGGGCATAAACATTTAAAAGTAAAAATGCCATACGAAATGATGATGAACTAATTTTATTGAATGTTTTAAAAAAAAATCCTGAACAAGTTTCTATTCTGTACTGCTGCCATCTTCCCAAACACTGCTTATAACCGTTTAATAAGAGATCTTTCATACATACATATAATCACGCCTTTAACCTCAATGGGGTAGGCAGGGCGTAAACGACCTAAACAAAGGTCGTTCCGCCACGTCTGACAAAGTTTTGAGGGTTATTTAAGATAGATTTGTAGGTATATTACTGTAGTGACAGGTTGTCAGCCCATCGCCTAAATTGCAATAAACTGAAACCATCGGATCCCTAAGCTGGTTTTTATAGCATGCCCGGGAGGAAATGCAGCTAGCACATTCTGTTTCTCGTTCGTTTCTAGTTCAGCTAAAGTCTTAAAGTAACAAAAACACGATACTTATAGATAAGTGGATAAAGAAACTATGCGGATGCGATACATCCAGTGACAGCCAAGATCGTCGATCTCGATCACAAAAATATTCTAACCAATGATCCCATTACTTGCCTCTATAATTACATGCACAACTTTTTGTTGCACACCTAGTTAAGGTATGAATTGAATGGAAAAAGTGGCATTGTAGAGCCCACTCAATGAAAGAGTTCGATGGAAGCCTGATTCACTGCCATCGATCAACATCTGATTCATATTAACCGGTTTTCTAGTGCTATTTGGACGAGGATATAGAGAATTGCGTAGGAACTTTTATTTACTTTCATGAGATTATGGTCTTGGGAAAAGCTTTCGACACTGTAACTTTACGTTTTGTCTAAGAACTGTTAAAGTTTGAAGGTAAAATACTAGTTTTAGAAAGCAATTTGCTACTTATTAACCCTATATTTACAAAAAAAAAATACTTGCATTATGTTTTTGCTTGCATAAATAGTAGTGAAATTCCTCAAGGTTACAATCTAGGTCCATTACTCTTCCTTTGTGTTTAAAAATGTTCTTGTTTATTTTGGCACTTCTAGATAACTACTTGCGTATGTAGAACATTGGGCTAATCTGTAGTATGTATCTTGTATTATAATTGGACCGTTCTAGATGGATGTGTGTCCAAAACAATGAGCTTCTAGGCTGGTGGTTTGACAAGATACACCTTCAAAGAAAGATTCCATTCTCAGTATTTTTATATACCGGATGTAATTTTTTATGTCTGATGATTAAATTGCTGACCAAACTTTAATGTGTGGTATGAACTTACCCATGAAACTGAACAAGTATCGTATCCCCAAGAAACATAGGTCGAAATATGAAAAATAATTGGCCCAAAATTGGTCGAGCTGCTAACACCATAATTTGTATGAGGATTCAAATTTATTTCGACCTATGTTCCTTGGGAAAAGTTGTTCAGTTTTTTGGGAGCACACCACAAAGTTTGGTCAAAGTTTTTTACACCCGGTATTCTATGGTTCAACTCGTGTCTTGATTCTGTTTCCGGGTTAATACGGTATTTTACGGTTCTCCGGGGAATGTGATGTGACTGACAGACAGATTTACCAGCAATTGGTTGAGGATTAAGATTTTCGTTGATTTAAACGAGTGACTCAAGAAAAGCTTAGTGATTAAGTAATTTGTTGTAACGGGCCAAATAACACTAAAAAAGATTTTAAACGACAGTACGCTGTATAGAAACAGTTTTTTCCCTTTTTTTTTACTAACAATCTTATCTTAAATAAAAAATTTGTCAGACATGGCGAAATGACCCTTGTTTAGGTTGTTTACGCTCTGCCTACCCCATTAGGGATAAAGTGATTATATGTATGTATGTACAAACAAGAAGCCGAAACTTTCATAACAAGGTGAAATTTTCATGTAAAAGCCACGAATTATTGATTCTAGGACCATACCTACTATCACACTTTTTCTTGGGAACGGCTACCTAATCTAAGGATTGAATGAGAATACTGGTTTTACACAGAGTGACTGCTTTCTGACCTCCGCAACCCAGAGGGGAAACCAGACCCAATCCTAGATTAGGCTTTTGCCACGTGTGGGCAACCCAGCTGTCAAGAATTTTCAAACCGCCGAGGACTGGTTGTTTGATTCATTTTAATAAAATGCGTGTACTTATTTACAGTTATCATAAACAATGCAGGCGGGAGAGAGTAGATCGCCTACGTGTTGATGTTGATGTAAAATATTTCACTTTCGTCGTACCTACCAGTTGTGGAGGCGGCAAGTAACGGCGATCATACTAAATATATTAAACAAGCAAGATAGATGGTAAACCTCTTGTAAATACATACAATGACACCAAGGTATAAAGGTAATTAAATGCAAAAAATACAGCTTACAAATACACTAAACTATAAATAATAAATAACATCCAGAGCTTCCCCATGGGGCGTGGACCATGCCGCATGTTGGCAAGGACGCTGGCAGCGTTGCCCCTCTGGATAGCGAGGCTAAGTCTAGACGTAGGCAGAAGCCGATAGTCGTTACGTCGTACAAGTATTGAGAGAGAATTCGAATAATTCAGGTATTTCCGGACAGCTACAAAATGACATTCATCAAGAAACCTTCCGAGGTTTGCTGATTTGAATGGGTGGCAGTGATACTTACCATCAGATGATCCGTCTGCTGGGTCTTGTTTCCCTTCTAGGTTGCGGAGGTCAGATGGCAGTCGTTCTGTGTAAAAGCCAGTAGCCTCGTTCAATCACCTAGATTAGGTAGTCAACTCCGAGAGATACTGGCTAAGGCTAGGGCGATGAGTTGATTCGTCTGCTCTTCTATATCCTTCTATCATAGAAAATAAATAAGTTAATTGATTGAGCATTGCTGTAATGACGGGTCAGTAAATGAAAAACCTTGTGCCAAATTTGGAAAATATTTCTCAATTTAAGGTGGTCCAAAAAGGGACTTTTGTGTCTGACGTATATTATGATTTACAAACAATTCATTATGTGGTTTAACAAAGTGGAAACACCCGTTTAAAAATAAATTAAGATAAACGCAATTAAAAGCAGTAGTGCATTATATTTGGGTTTGGCAACTTAATGTTTGTAAAATCAACAGTGCAATGCACCCATAACACCTGATCATAAGAATTCACCAAGTTTTTATGAAGCCAAGGATTACACTATAATAAACTGCATGACTGGTGTGTTTGTTCAATAAAATTGGCATTTAGATATCTAGAGTTACAAAATGGCATATTTTTAGTCGCTTTTCCATCACCATTACTTGCATCTTCCATGCTGGCCTGGGAGCGAGAGAAAAACATGGAATGTGTCAGCTCCATTTCCTCCCGGGCATGCTGTAAAAATCAACTAAGGGATCTGAGGGTTTCTGTATATTGTAATTTTGGCGATGGGCTGACAACCTATCAGTACAGCAATATACCTACAAGTCTATCTTAAATAACCCTCAAAACTTTGTCAGACGTGGCGGAACGACCTTTCGCTTAGGTCGTTTACGCGCTGCCATCAGGGATAAAGGCGTGTGTATGCATGCAATACTTGCATCTTGTACCGATTTTCGCTGGAGATGGGACACTATCGTAAAAATACTTTCTGCCAAATTCACCGACGACCTTTGGTTGGTGGCTTTCAGGAACTGGATGCGATGAGCTAATCGCCAAGCGCAGTGGCACGCCTTAGGTAAAGCAATCTTAGCTAAAGCAATCTTAGGTAAAGCTATATTTAGCAGTGGATGGCGACAGACTGATTTTGCTGATGTTAATGATAGATTGCGTTTTTTTCTTAATCGGGCAAGCATAGTCATACGTAAAAACTAGTGTAATAAACGCTCTGGTTACCAACGCGTTGTTCACAAATGTGAAGCGTAGGTGCGCCCGCACATGCGTAGATTCTACTAACTGTTACCATAGGTCAATTTTAATCTTTCTATACATCTAAGAGCCTTGCTGTGTTTCCTCGGAAAACTAGGATGGCTCTTCATCATCTCCCTATCATCTACCTAATTTAGGTGATCGTGGGTACTGGTTTCTACACAGAGCGACTGCCATCTGATCTCCGCAATCCAGAAGGGAGATCCAGACCAAATTCTGAACTAGGATGGCTCGTGTCGACTTAAAATAGCTATAAAATGTCGAGTTGCGGAAAAAAGCCCTTTATATTAATACCAATACAAAATTGGGAGCAATAAAATTCCTACAAAACTATCTTAAATAACCCTAAAACCTTTGTCACACGTGGCGGAACGACCTTTTTTTAAGGTTGTTTACGCTTTGCCTACCCTATCAGAGATATAGGCGTGATTATATGCATATGCATAAAATAAACATAACCGAGAGGGTTTTCTAGGTTAGACCAGCGGGGCTATGATTCGCACTGTAGACTTCGTTTTGTCTACACATTAGCTCTTTCGTTGCGCACTTCACAACGGAAAAGGACAGACATTAATCATAGTGAAGTATAGTATATATATATATATACACCCAGGCCGATTTCGGCTACGGTGACTGCAATTAATCCGTAACAGAGAGACCATGGTGTTTTGCCCTATCACGTGTGCCAATTTTATTGGTAAACGTGCGCAAACACTGGCGACACGTAAGGACACCGTCTACAAAATGGTAAAGGATGGCCGCCGGTGGTCTGGCCTTAAGAACATCACGTTTCGCGTCAAGTTTCAGTCGCCTTTGATGTATGCAGCATGTGAAGACAAATCAAAGTCTACAGTGCGCATCATAGCCCTGCAGTAGTGTTCGTTCGACACAGAGTCGATGATGGATGGAGTTCACCAAGGAGGAAACGTGAAGATACTGGAATTTTCACACACCAGAAAGTTATTGGTTCTGGATTCCGGTGGTCCTTTGCGGAGCCTACCAATAACGTAGGAACGTTCAGCCGGACCTCAGGAAAGCGCGTGAAATCATGATCTGGGCTGCTCCCCATAAATATTATACATACATACATATAATCACTCCTTTCGCCTTTACCCCTAATGGGGTAGGCAGAGCAAAGGTCGTTCTGCCACGTTTGACAAAGTTTTGAGGGTTATTTACGATAGATTTGTAGGTATATTGCTGTAGAGGTTGTCAGCTCATCGCCTAAATTGCAATATACAGAAACTCTCGGATCCCTTAGCTGGTTTTTACAGCATACCTGGGAGGAAATGCAGCTGACACATTCTATGTTTTTCTCGCGGTCCCAGTCCAGCATGGAAGATTATACAAAATATGTTTTATTAGAATCGGTCCCAAAGCCGCTGAAATCTTTAATGTGGTCTTGATCAGTGGGTGTGAGGGAGCGTGATTGACGGTTTTTTTACACCGCGTGAGGTCAACGAACTCGGTCTTAGCATTTGGCAAAGAGTGAAAAGCTATTCTTGGATTGCTTTAGAACTGTTGTTACAATTCGTTTAGTTTCCTTGTTATTTATTTTATTTATTATTGTAGTCACGTTTCTTCCATGCCGGCCTGGGAGCAAGAGAAAAACATAGAATGTGCCAACTGCATTTCCTCCCGAGCATGCTGTAAAAACCAGCTAAGGGATCCGAGGGTTTTGGTATATTGTGATTTAGGCGATGGGCTGACAACCTGACACTACAGCAATATACCTACAAATCTATCTTAAATAGCCCTTAAAACTTTGTCAGACTTAGCGGAATGACCTTTGTTTTGGTAGTTTGCGCTGTTCCTACCCTATTAGGGATAAAGGCGTGATTATATGTATGTATGTATTATTGTACCCAAGAAAATGATGTCTCCAAAACAGCCAAAGAAGAATCGTAGAATTTTTCGTACTTCCGCGATACTATGAATCTGCAGGGATAACCTTCTTCCATGCTGGCCTGGAAGCGAGAGAAAAACATAAAATGCGCTGCATTTCCTCCCGGTCATGCTGTAAAAACCAGCTAAGGGATCCGAGGGTTTCTGTATATTGCAATTTTCGCGATAGGCTGACAACCTGTCTCTACAGCAATATACCTACAAATACATCTTAAACAACCCTCAAAACTTTGTCAGACGTTGCAAAACGACCTTTGTTTAGGTTGTTAACGCTCTGCCTACGCCATTAGGGATAAAGGCGTGATTATATGTATGTATGTATGTAACCTGGGTATTGTAATTTTATGTATGTAACTGTTTTTGTGATGTTATGTAATGTGGGCACCGTGACTTATTTTACCAGGAAGTAAAAATACATGCTGACCATATTTTAGGGTCTGATTCTACCCATGAAACTGAACAACTTTCCCCAAAGAACATTGGTCGAAAAACGTAAAAAAACAAAATCAGTGCAAATTAAGTCGAGCCGCTGACACCCTTTGCATGGGATGGCCAAATATTTTAGGGAAAGTTGTTCAGTTTTATAGAAAGAATCACACCCTAAAATATAGTCAACAATTTTTTTTACTGACTGTATACCGAGTGGAAAGGCCAGCGTTCCAGAAACTTTATAGGGGTTGCTCAATCAACGAAACTGAACAACTTGTAAATTGTTAAACAAAATAAAACTTTTACCAGGTTTTCGTTTAGGAAATAAAAAAAATGATTTGTCATACAAATTGTCTGATCGCGGGGGTAATTTTGTATGGGAAAGTAATTTCTTTTTTATTTCCAGAAAGAATGTTCTAGTGAACGTTGTTCAGTTTCATTGACTGAGTAACCTCTATCAGTTTCTGGTACGATGTCCCTTACACCCCGTATCAGGAGCATATAAATTGGTTAATGTGTAGCGAAAAGTAAAAAGATCTGTTGGTCCTCTATAAAACCGTGCAAATCTATTTAATTTATATGCCTACTGTGCTTTGCTTTCACCTTTCCGCTTACTTATCTATAGATTTTCTCAAACATGCAGGGATATAGTCGTTTAGCATACGAAACAACAATACGCAAAGTTTGTCATTGACGGATTCTGAAATGAAACAGAATAAACTCTCCAGCAATGTTGTACTAGATTTCATTGATGTCGTCTTTTTTAAATTTCGAACACGAGAACACCAAGCTCTTTTTTTAGCCATGTGCGTTTTGTTGTTTTTTTTTTGTATGGACCAACCACTAGGCAGTGGCTGTGCCGTCGTAGTTACCATTGCCTAACAAAATCGGTAAACTAAAAAAAAAAAGGATCATTGGTGGGTAATTGCGTATTGAATAACTGAGTAGGAGTGGAAATGAGAAAAAACGCATATATATATTTATATACACTGAAAAAAATGTTGTTTAAATACGATCACATAAAGTAATGTGTTTTATGACAATAACGTTAAAAATTAATTGAATCAAGTTACTTGACTACCAATTTCTCAATAATTTCAATCAACAGAATAATTGATCTTACCATTAACTTTCTTGTCTCAATCATATTACTTGATGTGCTCGTATGTAAACAAGTTCCTTGATCAATTTAACCAAGTTTTTTTCAGTGTAGAATCACTACGTAGTATAAAAGAAAGTCGCTTTCTCTGTCCCTATATCCCTATGTATGCTTAGATATTAAAAACTACGCAACGGATTTTGATGCGGTTTCTTTTAATGGAAAGAGTGATTCAAGGGGAAGGTTTATATGTATAATACATGCATAATATAGTAGAGAAACATTGATGATTTCCGTGCGAAGCCGGGGCGGGTCGCTAGTATTTATTAATTTCCATGCATTTTCGTGAGAATAGCACTATGTATGCCTCGGCGGAAAAAGCATTTGCCTGACTCGTATTTTTAAAGTCGCCTTGCTTCTCGGACAATCTTTACTCTCGTCCGTTAGAATAAAACTAGTTTTCCATGCCGTTTTTTTTTTTTAAATATATATAGGCGAGCATTTGTCCACCATCTCACCTGGTGGAAAGTGACGATGCGGACTATGTTGAAGCATACTCACCTATGTAGTGCCTATTCACTCTCGCCTTGAAAAGGCCCAGGTTATATTGTTCCGGAAACAGATCCGCCGGCAGGGAGTTCCACTCCTTAGCCGTTCGCATTAAGAATGTGGAAGCGAACCGCTTCGTGCGAATTTGTGGTATATCCACGACATAATGGTGGAACCCCTGTCCACGCCTCGTGCTCCGGAGATGGAAAGGGGAGGGGGGTATAAGGTCATGAAGTGCTAACGCGCACTCCCCGAAATGTATCCTGTAAAATACCGACATTCAGCGACGGTGCTCAAGACAGAATGTACTATAGTGGAAAAATACTTAAGAATCTATTAACATATCACATTTCTTTCTAAACTAGGAGATAAGGTTCAGCAACCTTTGCTCAAAATCTGAACTTTATCTTCCTTTGGAGCAATTACTCATAGCGGGAGACAGCTTATTTTTAGAGCAAGATAACATCGAAATATGCCGGTAAAACATACACTACTTTATTCACTTTCATTCGATAAGTTACCATGTCTCCTGGAGCAGTTTTTTTATTGTTTTTTTTTTTATTATTGGTGTTATCTTAAAGTAAACAAATTGAATAAAAGCAAATTAAATAAATGCATTTTACGAGGCATTTTACACTCTGCCTACCCCTTAAGGGATAAGGCGTGACTTTAATTATGTGTGTAATTTAAATAAGCTCTAGTTCCTAACTAGCATACAACTGATGAGCGCATTTTTCTAAACACAATTTAAAAGATATATTGTTGATTAGATTAAATTTACATACTAACCCTATGTTTCAAACACATGAAATAAATTAATTGAATTATACATACTTACATATAATCACGCCTTAACCCGTAATGGGGTAGGCAGAGCGCAAACTACCAAAAGAAAGGTCGTTCCGCCACGTCTGATAAAGTTTTGAGGGTTATTTAAGATAGATTTGTAGGTATATTACTGTGGTGACAGGTTGTCAGCCCATCGCATAAATTGCAATATACAGAAACCCTCAGATCCCTTAGCTGGATTTTACAGCATGCTCGGGAGGAAATGCAGATGGCACATTCTATGCTTTTCACTCGCTCCCAGTCGAGCATGGAAGATTGAATTATGTTCTTTTTTAAATATTATTCACATTTTCTTACCATCAGTAACGATTTAAGTACCTACGTACTTATCAGATATCAAATTATACATTAGGTTAGGTTTACTTATCTTAAGTTGACTATTTATTAGATTCGATTCTAGATTTGCCGGCTAAAACTAAAATTAAAATCCATTTGTCAATTTCAGACTAAAAACATTGGAAAAGGACAGGAGATCTATTCCCTCCGGTTTTTGATTTATAGTCGGTGGGTTGATTCGTTATCTGTCATTTTTATCCGCCATAATATGATATGGCGGACAAAATTACATACATACATACATACATAAATCACGCCTTTATCCCTTACGGGGTAGGCAGAGCGTTTAACGCCTCGTAAAAGGCGCTTTCGCCACGTCTGACAAAAATTGACGGCAATTTTAGATTGTAATATGTATTGCTTTAGTGACAGGTTGTCAGCCCATCGCCTAAATTACAATACACTGTAACCCTCGAGTCCCTTTTGCTGACTTTAACAGCATGCCCGGGAGGAAGGGCAGCTGGAACATTCTATGTTTTTCTATCTCTCCCAGTCCAGCACGGAAGAAAATTGACAGAAATAATGGAGAAACGTGCAAAAGCTCGTCAAAATCTAGCTGACAAAGTGTTTTTCTTATTTTATTTTTTATTTGATCGTAAAGGTACATACATAAACATACACAAATATCTCGCTAAACTGAAACAGTTTGTTGGCGAGGAGAGCGCTCTCTTAAGTACTAATCATGCACCTATCATTAACAATTTTTAAGAATGCCTATACTGGTAGTACTACACACACACACTCACACACGCACGCGTAAAATTACTACTTTTTCAAATATATATTTAATATTTATCTGTTTATAGTTACTCTAATAGTAATAATAATTTAAGTTTGTTTTTTAAGATGGTCTTAGTGACTTTGTTATCGTCTAAGAGCCACGGTGTTTCATTGTACATTCTAGGAACGAGATAACTATTTTGTCTTCTACCATAATAAATATTAAAACCATAGAGTATATATAATCGCCTGTCCTTTTTCAATTTCATTATTTTGAAAGTGACAGATAGATTATAATTTTAGTTTTAGCCGGTGGTATCTAGACTCAAGCCCATTATCTTCGTCATTTGTAGTCAAAATTACTAGACCATTTTATTACTCACAATGGTTTTGTTTTTCGGTTATGATGTAATTATATTACAGACATAGACTGATCTGTCTAGTTTGTTGACCTAGGTACTAAAATTATGAAGTACTTGATGCTAAGATAATTATTTAATTAAGCACTGTTTTTTCCTTTCATTGCCTACTTAGAATAAATGTGTGTACTATGATTTACTTCCATACTGGCCAGGGAGCGGGAGAAAAACATAGAATTTGCCCGTTACATTTCCCCCCGGGCATGCTGTAAAAACCAGCTAAAGGATCCGAGGGTTTCAGTATATTGTAATTTAGGTGATGGGCTGGCAACCTGTCACTACAGCGATATACCTACAAATCTATCTTAAATAACCCTCAAAACTTTGTCAGACATGGCGGAATGACCTTTGTTTAGGTCGTTTACGCTCTGCCGACCCATTAGAGATAAAGGCGTGTTTATATGTATGTATGACACGATTTGTGAGGGGTAACCCATCACCTGAATCGCAATATACTAATTAGGTACCCATAACCAGAAGACATACATACATACATACATATAATCACGCCTTTATCCCTAATGGGGTAGGCAGAGCATAAACCACCTAAACAAAGGTCATTCCGCCACGTTTGACAAAGTTTGGAGGGATGTTTAAGATAGTTATGTTGGTATATTGCTATAGTGACAGGTTGTCAGCCGATCGCCTAAATTGCAATATTCTGAAACCCTTGGATCCCTTAGCTGATGTTTATAGCATGCCCGGGAGGAAATGCAGCTGGCACATTCTATGTTTTTTTCTCGCTCCCAGTCTAGCATGGAAGAAACAGAAGACATTTCCTGATAAAAAGAACTTTGTAAAAGTTTTAAATTTCATTGACTGAGCAAAGCAACCCAGTTTTCGGAAAACTGTTCCTTGCACCTGTATAACATACAATTAATTGCTAAATACATTATTAAAATGCATAAGTACATAACCCTCCTTCTTGGGTAGTCGGGTAAAAAGGCACTTGCGAACGACCGTCAAGCTAATTGACCATCCCTCACACAATCAACTACCAACCGTACGAAACGAGCCACGGATTCCCAGAAACCGCTCTCGTTACTCCCGTTTTGTTTTTCTTGCATCCGAAATATGGTTCGCTTAATTAAGGAGCAATTCGACAATAAGTACTTATGGGGCGTTTTTCCACTAGACATCACGGCAACGGCACGATAACGATGTCGTCACGATACTTTATTGTTCCTGCACAGACACGTGTATGCTACGGACGTATCCAAAACACATGCAGGCAGGCCGTCGATGATACCGGTGGGAATCAAGTCGTGCCCTGGCCGTGTTGTAGCCATGCTGGCAAATGGAAAAGCGTTCCACATAATTTCATTGATTTTCAGACTCTTATCTCTTCTTATATGCTGGACTGGGAGTGAGAGAAAAACATAGAATGTGCCAGCTGCATTTCCTCCCGGGCGTGCTGTAAAAACCAGCTAAGGGATCTGAGGGTTTCAGTATATTGTAATTTAGGCGATGGGCTGACAACCTGTCACTACAGCAATATACGTACAAATCTTTCTTGAATGGCTCTCAAGACTTTGTCAGACGTGGCGGAACGGCCTTTGTTTAGGTCGTTTACGCTCTGCCTACCCCATTAGGGATATAGGCGTGATTATATGTATGTATGTATGTATCTCTTCAAGGACATCGTCGGCAATACCGCGCCGTTGCCGTTGCCGTGGACGTACCGTCTAGTGGAAAAACGCTCATACTCCGAAGTTCGGGGGGTTTTTTGGTGGTAATAATGAGTGTGAGAAAGACTGGGACCTGGCTGGACCCTGCTGGCTGATGTGAACGAGATTGCGGCTGACATGTCTTGAGGATGATGGCTGTGCGGTGAAATGTGGTGCGACTTTCGTAATACGCTGTTTGCCTACTAGACAAATCATCAACTTTTTATGAAAAATTAAAAACGTTTTTTTTTATGAAAATACTGGGTCATGACGTCACCCGCCAGTAAATATTGACTACTCAAATCAATAACTTCTATATTTTTAACTCGATTATTAAATCTAAATGTGTATTTTTTTTTTAATAATGAATTAGATCTACATTATTTTTGGACACCAGTTTTAAGTTTAAAAGTATTGATTTTTTTAACCATCCAGCCAACATGCCTGTTAGGATTTCGCATTCGATAAGTGGCGCACTATATTACTAGCCTTTTATTCCGCCGCAGTTTCACCCGCGGCTTACTAAATGAGTTTTCCCGTGGGAATCAGATACTTTCCCGCGGTAAAAAGAAGCCTATGTTACTCAAAGTAAACGTAGCTTTCTAATGGTGTAGGAATTTTAGAAATTGGTCCAGTAGTCTGAGTTTATTCGTTACAAACATACACGCACACAAAAATACACATCTTTCCTCTTTTATAATATTAGTATAGATTGTGTAGTAGATAGATAACGCCGGTTTCCAATACGTATTGAAATTTTCCCAGCATTAGCCATTTGAACGTCCCATTTAAAACGTAGGTGGATGAATGGGCATAGTACGAACGAATGACTGAAAGTTAAGCCGAACTTTACCTGCGCTATACTCAAACTTGACTGAAAGCGAACAAATACTAACTTTTTTTAGTTTCTTTAGGATGTACGTACATACATACATAACATACATCATCATCTTCCTAGCCTTATCCCGTATCTCGGTGTCGGCTAACTAATCTAGGTGTTTGAACGAGGGTACTGGTTTTTACACAGGGCGACTGCCATTTGACCTCCGCAACCCAGAAGGGAAACCAGACCCAATTCTAGATTAGGTCAGAGTTTTTAAGCCGCCAATGCTTAGGCTTCTGACATGGCTTAACGACTAATATCTACGGTATTAAACGATATTAACCGGGACCAACGGCTTAACGTGCCTTCCGAAGCACGGAAAAAGCGCCGAATAAACGTATGTATGAAATTCGAAAACCGATAAACACATTGGTACGTGTACATACATAACATACATCACGCCTTTATCCCTGATGGGACAGGCAGAGCGTCAACGACCTCAACAAAGGTCGTTCCGCAACGTCTGACATGTTTTGAAGGTAGTTTAAGATAGATCTGCATAGGTACATCTGTATTGACAGGTTATTAAAATCCAATTGCCAAAATTTGAAAAAAATATTGTGGTTACGTCAATTTATAGTATTTTGTATATTTAATAAATATGTTCCCAAGGCCAAGGGCCACACCGCCGCACCTTAACCTACTACTACTTCTTTTGTGCCAGTAAAGTTATGCAAAAGTCATTAATGTCATTATTCTATAGTAAATTAGAATTTAAAAATTATGCCACCTAAATGTCACCCTAAAAATATTGCTTGGATTTTGCTATAAAGAATTCACCACACTTCATTTCATCGCTCAGGCTTTATCTTCTGAGCCTGTGATACCTGCAGGCTACGCGTGTGCTTATAGTCTTATATCTTCACTTATAGTTGTATATCTGCTCCGAAAAATGCGCTCTGGTTATTGAACTCCGCCATTTTTTTTGGACCTGTCAGGACTCGGACACGGCAAATAAAAGATGGCGGATGTCGATGAAATAATGAGATTGGTAATGTGCTCGTTGGTTCGGTGGGTTTGTTCTTAGCGATAACGAATGTTGAGCAGTCATGGCTGCTGCTTGGATGGGTGACCGACTTTGATTACAGTACAGGATAAATAGAACAAATGTAAATAGGTATCGGAGGTTTGCTTGGTCTAGACACTTTCTTATTATTTAAGTGTAATTTAATTATGGACAAATTCAAAAAGTAACGAATACAATATATAGCTGGTGTAAGGGACAGCGTCCTGAAACTGTGTCCTGAAAAAAAATCCTTCTGATAGTTGTTTAGTGTCGTTGACTGAGCAACCCCTATCAGTTTGCGGGACGCTGTCCCTTACACCTGGTATAATAACGATATATATCATATCCGATAAACAGTGGTACAGGTCAATCTATTTTAAATAGTTTAGCCTACGTGGCCAAACCCAAACCACCAATCATCAAACAAGTTACGTAAAATAAAACAATAGACTTAAGAAATATTCATTAATTTATTATTTTGTCCTTTGCGGTTTTCCTCGACCTTGTAATTAGTAGGAAAATACCAATAATATTTCATTGTTTGCTTCTAATCTGTGGTTTAATTAATGTATCGAATATTGACCTTTAACCTTGACTCTGAATAACATTTATATTTTTTCTGAAAAATGTAATATATTTGACATAGTAACAAGTTATTGGTTGTAGTTTAGTCATGCATAATATTTAATTATAAGTACATACATACATACATCACGCCTTTATCCCTAATGAGGTAGGCGGAGCGTCAACGACCTAAACTAAACAAAGGTCATTTTGCCACGTCTGACAAGTTTTGAGGGTAGTTTAAAATCTGTGATCTGTATATTGCTGTAGTGACAGATTAATTATACGTATACTCGTAAGTAGGTACAGCATAAGGATGATCCTAACTTTTGTCAATTTTTCAGGGATGTGTAGAATGCATTGTATAAACAGAAGAGATTAATTGCCAACAAAGCGGTGGTGGGCCCGCCTGGCTCGCGACCATCCTCTCACTGGAGTCCGGCGCCAAACAGCTTGCTGTGTTCCGTCGGTGCGTGAGACTGCCAGTATCATAACAGGCATCTCATGGGTGAGCTGGCTCCATCATCGACTCTGTCTCGGTTATCCCTGCCCATTGTGTCTACAGCCAAGAGCAAACCCATTACAAGTAAAAAAGAATTGAAAGGAAATTACTGTAGATGGTAAAATAACATTGTGGGTACATATATTTAGTATGAAACAATACAGATTCTATAAGAATAGCTCAGCAAGCTGCCCGAAAGCCCAAAGGCACTAGTGCAAAAACTTCAATTCAATCCCTCATTCAAATATAAGCCTGACCGGGAATCGAACGAACCTGCCTAATTTAACAAAGAACCACCGATGACCGAGTATTTTACAACAGTATAGCAGCTGGGCAGAAATAGAGTGAAGGATGAGATCACTTCTGTCGGTTGTAATATTTCTGTTCTGGTTCCTTCACCCGGCCGTGGGTGGTGGTTAGACTACTAAAACCAGCGACATGGGTAAAAGATATGAAAAACTATTGTTATTATTGGCCTAATGATGCCGGGCTGCAGTAGAACTACCCCATCTTTCCCCGTAGGTGTTGTGTAAGTGTATAAACAGTTAAGGTGATTGCAGGACATAGGTGGAGCCCTGAATAGTAATACATTAATTGTGTCTAAAATACAAACAGTTTCATGAATATTTACTAATTCACTTGTTCATCGTTTAGTGATAAAATAGTTTGATGAATATTTTACGATTGGCGACAATCGCAACTAATTCTCTATTTTATAATCCATTATCATCATCTCCTTAGCCTTATCCCGTATCTCACGGGGTCGGCTTCCTAATCTAGGGGATTGAACGAGGGTACTGATTTTTACACAGAGCGACTGCCATCTGACCTCCGCAACCCAGAAGGGAAACCAGACCCAATCCTAGATTAGGTCAGAGTTTTCAAGCCGCCAATGCTTAGCACTGGCCTCTGATATGGCTTAACGACTAATATCTACGGTATTAAACGATATTAACCGGGACCAACGGCTTAACGTGCCTTCCGAAGCACGGAAAAAGCGCCGAATAAACGTACATATGAAATTCGAAAACCGAAAAACACATTGGTACGTGGTGGGATTCGAACCACGACCTCCCGCTCAGGAGGCAGCGGCCCTATCCACTACACCATCGGGCTCTTTATAATCCATTATATTATGTTATAATTCACACTAAGCGTAAAAGCTATGTATTGTAAATGTATGTTTAATGGATCATAAAATGGAGTATTAGTTGCGATTGTCGCCAATCTTAAAATGTTACTTCCAAGCTGGACTGGGAGCGAGAGAAAAACATAGAATGTGTCAGCTGCATTATCTCCCGGGCATGCTGTAAAAACCAGCTAAGGGATCCGAGGGTTTCTATATATTGCAATTTAGGCGATGGGCTGACAACCTGTCACTATAGCTATATACATTCAAATCTATCTTAAATAACCCTCAAAACTTTGTCAAACGTGGCGGAGCGACCTTTGTTTAGGTCGTTTACGCTCTGCCTACCCCATTAGGGATAATGGCGTGATTATATGTATGTATGTACGTAAAATTTTCATGAAAATGTTTGTATTTCAAGCACACCCTCCCGGGCATGCTGTAAAAACCAGCTAAGGGATCCGAGGGTTTCTGTATATTGCATTTTAGGCGACAGGCTGACAACCTGTCACTACAGCAATATACCTACAAATCTATCTTAAACAACCCTCAAAACTATGTCAGACGTGGCGGAACGACCTTTGTTTAGGTCGTGTACGCTCTGCCTACCCCATTAGGGATAAAGGCGTGATTATATGTATGTATGTAATATTATAAATGCGAAAGAAACAGACTCTATCCGTCTCTCTATCTGTGTGTTAGTTACTTTTTCACGCCTAAACGGCTGAACCAATTGTGATGAAAATTTGCAGGACGATAGCTCGTAACCTGGAGACAAACTTTTGCTACTTTTTACCGCGGTAAATATCTAATTCCCACGGGAATATTTTTAAACGGTATTTCGAGGACGAAATTTGATATACAAAATGATTGACTGGGAATAGCAATAGGAAATCATTTATAAAATATATGATTCCCAGGGGAAATCACAAAAAGCCGCGGGTGAAACCGCGGGAAGCTAGTCACTACATAGTATAAAACAAATTTGATTCGGTCCCTATAGCCCTATGTATGCTTAGATCTTTAAAACAACGCAACGTATTCTGATGCGGTTTCTTTTATTGGATAGAGTGATTCAATAGGAAGGTTTATTTGTATAATACATGCATAATGTAGTAGAGAAACACTGATGATTTCCGTGCGGGGCTAGTATTTTATAAAATAAAGCTAAACTCACAGCTCGACTCTAAATACGAGCCAAGGGTAAAAGTAACTGGTAATTTTATCATCTTTGCTACCATACATACATACATCACGCCTTTATCTCTAATGGGGTACGCAGAGCGTGAATGACCTAAATAAAGGTCGTCCTGCCACGTATAACAAGTTAAGGGTCATTCCAGATAGATCTGTACATTGCTATAGTGACAGGTTGTCAGCCCATCGTCTATTGTTTATATTATATTCAGTCAATACTGAAACCCTTGAATCCCTTTGCTGATTTTAACAGCATACCTATGCAGCGGGCACATTCTACGTTTTTTCTTTAACTCCCAGTCCAGTTCCCGTGTTTTGCCCTTCTTTCATCCCCACTAGGTTGGGTGGAAGAGATCTCTTATAGAGATAAGCTCGCCTGTTGTGTCTTAGTTTTAAGTTCAACTGTATGTGTAAATTTTTAATACTAATAAAGAATATATATATATATATATATAAAGTCGTCAAAATGCCATTAAAACAATGAATTCTACTCAACCCTAATATTTTTTTCACAAATGGTTTGTAGCGTCTTTTATAGGCCGTTGACACTCTACAAACCCAGCTAAGGGTTACAGACGCGACTAAGTCTACGGGTAGTATGTAGAATTTTGTGGTGTGTGGTGTAAAGTTTTTATTTTTCATTAGAGTTAGACCCTGTGATATATTCTGCCTACCCTGTAACTACAGACGTGAGTGTCTACGGGAAGTATGCACTGGCCACTGCCCAGACAGTGGGTAGTGTCAGCAGATTAGAGTTAAAACCTGTGATACATTCTACCTACCCCGTAGCTTGAGACGTGACTGTGTCTACGGGAAGTATGTAGAATGATTGCGAGTATCAGCGAGCCGCGCTTTGCTCCACTGGCCACTGTCCAGACAGTGGGTAGCGTTAGCAGAATTATAAGAGTTAAACCAGAGAACTGTGTAGGGATAGTCATAATCATATTTTGGAATACAAAATGACCATCAACAATTTGTATGGAAATGCATTTCTTTTTAAGAAAAAAAAAATTGGACAGTTGTTCAGATTCCTAGACTGAGCAACCCCTATCGATTTGCGGGACGCTGTCCCTTATGCCCCGTAGAGTCAGCTCATATCATAGAGAAGATTTATAGACTGTGAGACTATGATGATATTGCAATCCCAATCCCAAACAAAAAGTACTGTTTCTTTTAAAAATCACTAAAACCCGTTTCCAATAATACATATATAAATATAATAACGCCTAATGAGGTAGGCAGAGCGTAAACGACCTAAGCAAAGGTCGTTCCGCCACGTCTGGCAAAGTTTTGAGGGCTATTCAAGAGAGATTCGCCCATCGCCTAAATTACAATTTACAGATCCTCGGATCCCTTAGCTGGCTTTTACAGCATGCCAGTGCGGAAATGCAGCTGGCACATTCTATGTTTTTCTCTCGCTCCCAAGCCAGTATGGAACAAATCATACCAAAATTAAGAAACGCCATAATGTACCTGTCGTTTGCTGCTGTCCGTACGCCGTCGGCACGTCTCACAAGCCGGCGTAATGAATATATTTTTTGTTTGTTTTTTGTTTGTTTGTCTACCGAGTGAGCTTTTTATCACCGCGCACCGCCACGGTGCCACGCAAGCTTTCAAACTAGGGTTATTGCCAAGTTCTACATACATACATACATAATACATACATTAAGCTTTTATCCCTAATAGGGTAGGCAGAGCGTCAACGACCTAAACTAAGGTCGTTTTGCCACGTTTGACAAGATTTGAGGGTGGTTTAAGATAGATCTGCTGTAGTGACAAGTTGTCAGCCCATTGTCTAAATTACATTAAACTGAAACCCTCGAATCCCTTAGCAGATTTTTACAGCACGCCCGGTAGGAAATGCAGCTGGAATTCGGGAACATTCTAATTTTCTATTTCTCCCAGACCAGCATGGTAGGAATCCAAGTGCTTACTTATTTTAAAGAAAATAAAACAATTAATATAGTTGGATCGTGCCGTAAAAGAGCTTATGTGGAAAAGCGAAACCCTTTTAGTCAAGCGCCCCTGAAATGGCTAGACCGATCAAGTCAACTGAAAAACACAGATCTTCAATAATCGATTGGCGAGCCACGGTTAAAGAGAAAAATGCTAATACTATGACGGTGACTTCTGGGTAGGAGCTACGTTTTTTCTTCAGATAATATGCTCGGCCATGGATCAGTAGGCGAAGTTCTAGTTTGTTACAAACAAAGGGAAAGCAGCTTATCTCTTGGCGTGGATTGTCGAAAAACGAGTTTAGCCTTTTTAAACAGCCTGATAGACTACAGTCATAGTTTTAAGTAGGAGAAATTGGTGTGACGTTTAACTGATCTACGACCACACTTTCATTCAAAATCGTGCTAGCATATGAAATTTTTGTGTTGCAAATGAAGAAATTAAAGCAAAGTTGCAACTGAGAACAACCCTCACCTACTACAGTACGCCACTTGAAGCGAGCTCACAAACTGGTATTTTTATAGGTTTTTGAAGGACTTTCTTTTTCATATTGCCTCATGGTCCACGGCTCCGTTTGCCTGGCTTGTTGCTAAGCTGAGCTAATTGTATTTCCATAGTCATTTAACTGCCATGCTGGTCTGGGAGCTAGAGAAAAACATAGAATGTGCCAGCTGCATTTCCTCCCGGGCATGCTGTAAAATTCAGCTCATGGATCAGAGGGTTTCAGTATATTGTAATTTAGGCGATGGGCTGACAACCTGTCACTACAGCAATATACCTAAAATTCTATCTTAAATAACCCTCAAAACTTTGTCAGACGTGGCGGGACGACCTTTGTTTAGGTCGTTTACGCTCTGCCTACCCCATTAGGGATAAAGGCGTGATTATATGTGTGTATGTATTTAACTGCCTCCGTGCTCTAGTGGTCTAAGCCTTGGGTGTAGAAACGGAGAACCCGAGGTCTATTCCAAGGCAAATCACATAGTTGATATTTCTCAATACCTGAATTTGTGACATTTTCCCCAGTTTGTTTGGAACAATGAAGGCTGAATCACCTGATTATTTGTAAGAAAAAGGATCCCGCGCTTCAAAGGGCACGTAAAGATGTCGCGGTCTCGATTACTGTAGGTATTTTTTTGTTGTCGTTAAACCAGAGGCTTATTGGCTGTGGTAATATTAAAGAACTCTAACACTAGTTTTCATCGTGATAAAAAGAAGAATGAGACCCATTATTCCTTAAAAACACAGTTCTCCAAACAAACGCATACCGACGCAAGCGCAGGGCGCTTACCGCAGAAATTCCACCTCGCCCGTCACCATAGCAACCACGCCGTCGTCACCATGGCAACCGCTGATAATTGGACCCCCGCGATATGGCGATTTAATTCGCTCCAGTTTTTTCTCTCATACATTATTTTACAGGTATTGCTGTCAGGTTGGTGAGAGATAAGATTCGGTCTTCAAGTAGTACTTAAAATAACCGGTAAGTCTGTACTTACCAATGGTATGTTGTACTTATCAGTTATTAACAGAGACCAATGGTTGTTCGGTTTTTAACCGACTTCAGAATAGAAGATTTTTCTTTAAAATGAAATTTAATGTAATTTTACCTATATTATAATTGTACACGCCTTATCTGCCTCACTTATGCACTCTCACTACCGTAGGTCAGCTGGAAGAGATTTCATTTTAAAGATAAGCTGTACCTGTTGTGCTATTGTTTTTTTATATATTTTTAGTCCTCTGTATGATTATGTGTGCAATAAATTGTTACATAATAATAATAATAAGATGGTTCCATGTTTGACTCTGTGTATCTTTGTTGTGTAAGTATGTTCACCGACTTTTCTGCGAATCCTAAAATTTTCATAAATTCTATGTTTCAAAATACCAAGTGTCAAAATTGGTTTACTTTACTTGTTCACGTTATGGAAGCCTCAAAGCCACACACTAAAAATACAAATACAAAAATATTTATTACCAAAAAACACGCTTGACAAAGTATACAGTGTGGCAATGGACCCCGCACTAGGCGAACCTGTATCGCGGGAAACCGAATAGTTTATTCCAAATATGGTTAACAATTTAACACGCAAGAGAAGTTGTACATTGGTAACAAATTTAAAGTAAAGATTATTCTACAAAGAAAAGAAAAAGGAGGGAGATTCTAATTAAAAAACAAAAAAATAAAAAACTGAAAAGGCACTAAAAATTATAAATAATAGGATTAACGTTCGATAATAACTTTATAATAGTGGATAAGGTAAGTAAAGGTACATAAATATATACAGTAAATACATATACATTATATGAAAAATGAATAGATAGATAAGTAAATAAATTTATAAAATAAATAAATAAGTTTACTCGAGTATTGCTAGTAAGTCTTCTGTGTTTTTATAATTTAAAGTGAGCAGGTATTCTTTAGTACGTGATTTTACCTCGTATACGCTTAAATCTGATATTTGGCATTTTTGGTTTATTTTTAAGTATAGGAATGGAAATAAGAAGGGGCTGAATACACAAACACACTGGCGGACCCACAAGCTTTTAGCAAACTTTGTTTTATTCTTTAGACACACTAATTTCTTTAAGGCCCGTAATATAATCAGCACTTGAGAATGACAGCTAGTTTGAGTTTGAATCAGAAATGTCATTTCAGTACAAAATTACCTGTCAAATCCATACTCAATATTGCTCTCAATCTTGAGATAGCTTTGTACGGCCCTTAGGTACTTATATTAACTGCCTCCGTGGTCTAGCGGTCTGAGCCATGGGCTCTCGACCCGGAGGTCCCGGGTTCGAAATCCCGGCGGGGGACAATGACTTTGTGTTGTTGTTTCTAGTTTGGTTAGGACATTGCAGGCTGATCACCTGATTGTCCGAAAAGTAACTTGATCCATGCTCTCGGATGGGCATGTAAATAGTCGGTCCTGCGCCTGATTTCTCTCTGGTCGTGTCAGTCAATGTGTCCCATCAGAATAAGAGATTGAAGGAATAGAGAGTGCACCTGTGTGTAGCGCAAACACTTGGGCACTAAAAACAAGTCCTGCGCAGTTGGGTGATCTCCGGGAGATTGGCCGCCATCACCGAAATTCGGTGGGAGGACTATTAGATTAGGTACTTATAGACAAATCTTTTTTTCTACAATAGCACACGTCACGTTCCGCGATGTCACTCATACTAATTAAACCCGGCTGTGTATGTGGCACAGACTGACAAGCCGATTTTTATCTACCCTCATCTCATCTTATAGGTATTAACGGTAGAAAAAGTGTACAAGTACTTTCGTACTTGGTTTCCCAAGTGACTTTTTAAGACATAGAATCTACATGCTTTCTCCCATGCTGGACTGGGAGCGAGAGAAAAACATAGAATGTGCCAGCTGCATTTCCTCCCGGGCATGCTGTAAAAATCACTAAGGGATCCGCGGGTTTCAGTATATTGCAATGTAGGCGATGGGCTGACAACCTGTCACTACAGCAATATACCTACAAATCTATCTTAAATAACCCTCAAAACTTTGTCAGACGTAGCGGAACGACCTTTGTTTAGGTCGTTTACGCTCTGCCTACCCCATTAGGGATAAAGGCGTGATATGTATGTATGTATGTAGAATCTACATGCTTATTTGAAAATAGTCACGCCTATGACCCTTGCTTACGGGATAGGCAGAACGTCAATCGCTTAGTAAAAGTTTTCGCCACATTAAGAACGACAGACTTTTGAAACATTTTATTATCATCGACATTATATCTGATATCAAGCTCCATCAGGTCTCACTACTTCACATAGAAAAACAAGAGAATTGTTTCCTTTGGTGAAATGATAAATCTAATGGCGTCACGTAAAGCCGTAATATCTTCTTTAAAAGTAACCACAGACCTGTAATTTGTAGACTGATCTTTCTTTATTCTTTCATGCTGGACTGGGAGCGAAAGAAAAACATAGAATGTGCTAGCTACATCTCCTCTCGCGCATCCTGTAAAAACCAGCCAAGGAATCTGAAGGTTTCAGTATATTGCAATTTAGGCGATGAGCTGACAACCTAACGTGTAGATCTTCCATGCTGGACTGGGAGCGATAGAAAAACATAGAATATGCCAGCTGCATCTCCTCCCGTGCCTACTGTAAAAACTGGCTAAGGAATTCGAGGGTTTCAGTGTATAGTCATTTAGGCGATGGGCTGAAAACCTGCCACTACAGCAATATCCAAATCTATCTAAAACAACTCTCAAAACTTGTCAGAACGCCCTTCATTTAGGTCGTTGACGCTCTGCCTATCCTCATTAGGGATTAAGACATGATTATATGGTATGTATGTATGTACTCATGATAATGATAAAAGAACAACCTCGAAAAAAAACCTAGGTTGGAATAAGTCCAGTCTAAAGACTTATAGGTCCGTGAATGCAACAATGTAACTTGATTCGCTCGAACGATCAAATAAAATATTCATTTGCCAGTACAGTATTAACAACTTTTTACTATTTTGTATACAAAAAAAATAGTCTTTACCGGAAGGCGATAGAGAAATTTTAATTAGAAAACCGATGAAGCGATTTTTCAGTTTCCTGCGGAGTTTTGTCTTCTTTGGTCAATTGATTTAATAAATAGGTTGTAATGAGAGCGATACTTAAGTATACATAAGTATATTGCAGAGAGCCCGATGGTGTAGTGGATAGGACCGCTGCCTCCTGAGGTCGTGGTTCGAATCCCATCACGTATCAATGTGTTTTTCGGTTTTCGAATTTTATATGTACGTTTATTTGGCGCTTTTTCCGTGCTTCGGGACGCACCTTAAGCCGTTGGTCCCGGTTAATAATGTTTAACACCGTAGATATTAGTAGTTAAGCCATATCAGAGGCCAGTGATTGGGTCTGGTTTACCTTCTGGGTTGCGGAGGTCAGATGGCAGTCGCTCTGTGTAATAACCAGTACTTCGTTTAATCCCCTACATAATGTAGCCGACCCTGAGAGATACGGGATAAGGCTAGGGAGATGATGTATAAGATAGATCTGTATATTGCTGTAGTGACAGGTTGTCAGCCCATCGCCTAAATTACAATACATTGAAACCCTCGAATCCCATAGCTGGTTTTTACAGCATGCCTGAGAGGAGATGCAGCTGGCACGTTCTACGTTTTTCTCTCGCTTCCAGACCAGCATCCAGCATGAAAGAACGCAGCAGTCGATACGCTGACAATATATCACTATAGTATTACACAATCATAGGATTGTCTGAAAATATCCCTCATTTGTTGGTTTGAAATGGCTTTTATTGAACCGTCAATGCTCTGCCTTCCTCGCAACGGATACATGCGTGATTATTACATTATGTAGGTACAACATACACCACTGAACGAACGGACCATACATCATGTCAGAGTTTTTGCGAGCGACCACGCGATTATCAGCCTGGCTGTATGTGGCTGAATGGTTTTTTGCCTTTGCCTCTATCGAGATGGCATTGTCGTTGCGTGCTTGAAATGTGTATAGCATTATTGATGGGATATGCGAGAGGTCCTAGTATTTTTTTATTTGTACGACATACTTTGTACTACGTCTGGGGGGTTTAAAAATACATACATGTACATATAATAACGCTTAATAAGCCCGATGGTGTAGTGGATAGGGCCGCTGCCTCCTGAGCGGGAGGTCGTGGTTCGAATCCCACCACGTACCAATGTGTTTTTCGGTTTTCGAATTTCATATGTACGTTTATTCGGTGCTTTTTTCCGTGCTTCGGAAGGCACGTTAAGCCGTTGGTCCCGGTTAATATCGTTTAATACCGTAGATATTAGTCGTTAAGCCATATCAGAGGCCAGTGCTAAGCATTGGCGGCTTGAAAACTCTGACCTAATCTAGGATTGGGTCTGGTTTCCCTTCTAGGTTGCAGAGGTCAGATGGCAGTCGCTCTGTGTAAAAACCAGTACCCTCGTTCAATCCCCTAGATTAGGAAGCCGACCCCGTGAGATACGGGATAAGGCTAGGGAGATGATGAGATGTAATAACGCTTAACAGGATCTTCTTCTTCTTCTTCTTTGCGTGTCGTGGCGAATCAAATTTTCTCAGCCTAAAAACCCACAAATAGCTGTTGGAGTGGCTGCCCAGAGATCTTCTAGCGTGCAGGTGTCGGGGCAGTTCAGGAGGTCAGTCTTACTCTGTGGTACAGCACTACAAAGGCACTGTTCTGAATTACTGTAGCCCCACCGACACCGATTGTCCTTGTAGCGACCAACCTGCGTGCGACGCCTAAATTGTAATATACTGAAACCCTATGATCCTGCAGCTAGTTTTACAATATGGCCGGGAGGAAATGCAGCTGGCATATTCTTTATTTTTATCTTGCTCCTAGTCCAGCGTGGAAGCTTTAATAAGTAAAGAAGTAACCAGATAAGAGCCCGATGGTGTAGTGGATAGAGCCGTTGCCTCCTGAGCTGGAGGTCGTGGTCCGAATCCCACACTAATATATATTAGTCGTTAATCCATGTCGTCAGTGCTAGGCATTGACGGCTTGACACCTCTGACCTTATCTAGGATTTGGTCTGGTTACTTTTCTGGGTTGCGGAGGTCAGATGGCAGTCGCTTTGTGTAAAAATCAGTACCCTCGTTCAATCACCTAGATTAGGTAGCCAACCCCGTAAGAAACGGGATAAAGCTAGGAAGATGATGATGCTGTAAATACTGTCATATCTGAAATAGACTCATAATAGACTCGGCCTGAACATGAATATCTGCCTACCTGATAGATGTGTGTACAGTTTTTCTCTGCAAATAAATATCAACATACATACATACATACATAAATTACGCCTTTATCCCTTACGGGGTAGGCCTCTGCCTAGAGCGTTATACGCCTCGTAAAAGGCGCTTTCGCCACGTCTGACAAAAATTGAGGGCAATTTTGGATTGTAATATGTACTGCTTTAGTGACAGGTTGTCAGCCCATCGCCTAAATTACAATACACTGTAACCCTCGAGTCCCTTTTGCTGTCTTCTACAGCATGCCCGGGAGGAAGGGCAGCTGGAACATTCTATGTTTTTCTATCTCTCCCAGTCCAGCATGGAAGAATATCTCTCCCAGTCCAGCATGGAAGAAATAAATATATATATCAAGTATATTCTTAAACGTTTTCCCGTATTACTTCATCGGCTAGCTATGTGGTAAGGAAGGATACGAAAATCCATATTTTATAAGTACTTAAGCTGTGGTCATTGAGGAAAAAATAAACTATTCACACAAAAGAATAATGTATAAAAATAACCAAAGATGGCGAAGTGGCAAAATACACTGTAGCCGACAGATGGCGCCACATCAAGAAACACAAGTTCTGAAACGCAGTATCGAAAATTTCTCAGCGATCTGCAGATATACAAGTTCCAAACTTGTCCGGTTGGACTTCGGTCCCCTGCGCACGACTCCCGACCAGGCGGGTAGCTACCCTTTTCCCATCCATCATCACTAAGCCAATTGGCTTCAACAATTACTTCTAAAACACGATCATAGCAACCACTAGGATTTCCTGTATCAGGGAGAAATTACTCAGACCTAGAAACAGACATGTAAAGCTTTCGGTTTTATCGGTCAGGTCACCTGTTAAATGTATATTTAGTTCATAGCTTATCTATCACTGTTCTCAAATGTATCTAAATACTTACATATAATTACGCCTTTGTCCCTAATGGGGTAGGCAGAGCGTAAACGACCTAAACAATGGTCGTTTCGCCACGTCTGACAAAGTTATGATAGTTATTTAAGATAGATTTGTAGGTATATTGCTGTAGTGACAGGTTGTCAGCTCATCGCCTTAATTGAAATATACTGAAATCCTCGGATCCCTTAGCTGGTTTTCACAGCATGCAATTTATCTCGATTCCAGTCTAGCATGGAAGTAATCTAAACAGTGCTGTTTACTGTTTATTTCAAATATACCTAGTAGTTACTAGTTTAAGACTTCAACTTACCAACCTGCCAAACCTACTTGTCAGTGTTACGATAACATATGTGGTCTAGATAATACAACCACATACCAGATCGCGGGTTCGAATCCGTGCGGCTCCTTTCACTAACTTGACTTGTCTCTATGGATTGATGAAATTCTAGGTTCACTTTTTATATGACCTGATACTGATTGATCAGCGGACAATGACGTAGCATGCTGTGCAGAAGGCGAAGGTATTAAATGCCTACACACACAACATATTTGATGTCAAAGTTGTAGTATGTTGAAAATATTATGACATCCATTATGACGTTCCATGCTGGCCTGGGAGCGAGAGAAACACATAGAATGTGCCAGCTGCATTTCCTCCCGGGCATGCTGTAAAAATCAGCTAAGAGATCCGAGGGATTCATTATAATGCAATTAAGGCGATGGGCTGACAACCTGTCACTACAGCAATATACCTACAAATCTATCTTAAATAACCCTCAAAACTTTGTCAGACTTAGCGTAACGACCTTTGTTTAGGTTGTTTACGCTTTGCATACCCCATTAGGTACAAAGGCGTGATTATATGTATGTATGTATGTCAAATACGAGCTCGAATTTTCGAGTCAAATTCTAATTCGATTTTGGGAAAAATTGAACAGTTTAATAGCCGAAATCCCACTTCAGCTTTAAAACGAAATAATTTCAGCATGTAATGCGAAGCCATTCATAAACACATGATTTGAAGAACCCAATATCTTTAATACTCCGTCTTGTATCGTGAAAATGTATATGCCTGGAAATATGTGCGTGTACTTACATGTCTTCGAGCAACAGTGCATAAATTACATATATTTATAAGTTTCATAATCAAACTGATATTTTTTTAGACCTCAGAGCACCTTTTCACAAAAGTACAATTTACAAGAATAATTCGATACATACTACGGAGCCGGTAAGCCTTTATGATATTGAAGAGTTTACGGCCGAGGCAATGTACATCGAATCTCACTTGGAATTTGTGAATTGTAATTTAATCTTCTTCTGTCGAGAGGGTATCGAGTCTATGGACCCGATGAACCCTGCTGTCAGAGTTTTTAAACCGCCTAGTAGCACAACTATCAGGCCTCTGACATGGTTTTGTGTAACGACCACTATCAAAGACAGCGACCGGGACCGACGGCTTAACGTGCCCTCCGAAGCACGAAATCTTTTCGGACAATCAGGTGATACAGCCTGCAATGTCCTACCCAAACTGGGCAAAAATTCACAAAGTGATAAATTCTCAAATATCAATTTTGTGTTTTACCCCCTGGGAATCGAACCCAGGACCTCCGGATCAGGAGCCCATGGCACTAGCCACTAGACCACGGAGGCAGTAATGTAATTTAATGAAACGAGCTCAAGAAATCAAAATTTGGAGCACGTTTTTTCCGAAAATTCCTCACGTCGTCGCGATTGACTGATACTCCATTAAGGCCATGTACCTGCACATTTAAATTAGCTCACATTTTTTTATCTTGTTCTGTACATTTACGAAGTTGGTGAGCGAATTAATGGGTAGTTTACACAGTATGAAATTATTGGAGATTTAATGATATGACTGGAATTGAGTAGCTGATTTTGTTCGCTTGTATGAAGCCCAACCGCTTGTTGTGTTCCGTCGGTGCGTGAGACTGCCAGTGTCATAACAGGCATCTTCTGGGTTTCCTCGCTCCATCGTCGACTCTGTCACGATCATGCCTGACCTTTGTGTGTACAGTCAAGAGCAAACCCATAAAAAAAAAAAAACTCTGTACTGTTTCTTGCGCCAATCTGCCTTACGGAGGATTTTTTGTCCTTGTCAAACGCTTTTGTCAAAGCTTTCAAAACGGCAATAAGACAATGTTCTAGCATAACCTAGCTTGATAATAACTGGACATAAAAAAAACACTCAATTTTTCAATACTGAACTGGGAGCGAACGAAAAGCATAGAATTTGTCAGCCTGGGCATGCTGTAAAAACCAGCTAAGAGATTCGAGGTTTTCAGTGTATTGTAATTTAGGCGATGGGCTGACAACCTGCCACTAGAGCAATATACAGCTATATTTTAAACAACCCTCACAACTTGTCAGACGTGGCGGAACGATGACGTGACGATGTTTGGGTCGTTGACGCTCTGCCTACCCCATTAGGGATAAAGGCGTGATCATATGTATATATGTTACATGGTAGCACCCATTATTGCTACATGAGGCTCCTCTACCCACTGCAAATAAAATAGAATTTAACAGTGTAAAGGCACTTTGGCCTTTGTGATGACTGTGAGAGAAAACGAAACGCATCGGTTCGTCGTTTGTTGACCACAGTTTCGTATTAATTCGACTCATTAGATGCGGAGGTGTCCCAAAGGCCAAAGTGCCTTTACACTAGACATTGCATTATCTCGACAGGCATACACGTGGGAAAGGGGGCCCTTTGCGGAGAGGACCACTTTGCAGAGATCATGCTTAACGGCTGCTCCAAAAGAGTCCGATCCATACTAGCTAAGCTCACAATAGCCAAGCACTTAACAAGAGTTTAACAGCTTAACTTATATCAGTCAGCTGGTTATACATACCTACAGACAAGGCAGTAATGATGTTCCGAAGAATGAACCGCAAGGAGGTCGACCCTTTACCACCCCAACACATATAAAACCTTAGGATGCTGACATTTTATTTCGCGTATTTCTTCTCAAATGTGTATCCTTATTAATTTGTATACGTTATTTATTTAGCTCTTAAAGATTTACAAGCTATAAACGACACATGACGAGAGGATGAAAATGTCAGTAAGATTTATCTTTATGTTTAGGCATTAAAGAAAGGCTAACAGTATTTTAAAAGCCGCTATTATATGTAAATCTGTAGAGTTCTCTTGAGAATTCATACATACATACATATAATCACGCCTTTATCCCTAATGGGGTAGGCAGAGCGTAAACGATCTAAACAAACGTTGTTCCGCCACGTCTGACAAAGTTTTAATGGTTATTTAAGATAGATTTATAGGTATATTGCTGTAGTGACAGGTTGTCAGCCCATCGCCTAAATTACAATATACTGAAACCCTCGGATTCCTAATATACGGAACCATCTTGAGAATTCACTTTGAATTAATATAAAGTGAAACATTAAGATGAATGGAACAGCGTCCCGCAAACTGATAGGGGTTGCTCAGTCAACGAAACTGAACAACTTCCACCAGTTATTTTTCCAGGAAGTGAAATAAAATTGGCTTTTCCATACAAAATGTCCACCTCGATCAGACAATTTGTATGGAAAAATTTTTTTTTTTACTTCCTGAAAGAATTTCCTGGTGGAAGTTGTTTAGTGTTGTTGAATGAACAACCCCTATAAGTTTTCCGGACGCTGTCCCCTTACACCCGGTATATAATTATATCCCGAGAGTTTAGATTTGGTACAGAAAATCGTTCCTTATTATTGTTTCTACTTATTTCCAGAAGTAAACACCTCAACGTAAAAATTTCGGATGTTTTCCAATGACTGTGTAAAAAAACACTTCAATTAGTTTCCGTATTTTTCTTGGCAGTCAAAGTTCTTTGATAGAAGTAGCAGTGTCAGCCTAGATCTACCCACTGCTGAGTATAGGCCTCTTCTTTTGTTACTACGAAGAAAATACATATATTATAATTAAACGTATAAGTTTTTAATTATATTTGTTTACTTATTTACCTACTCTTTAACACCCCAGCGATGCTTTTTTTTTAATGGACCTATTTGCACTATACTACAAAGTGTTTATAATGCGTCACCGGCTCAGTGTGACCATATGTGGCAGGATCCTGCCTTTTTGGCAGTTTTAGTCCTTTATTTTACTCTCTGGCACTTTAGTTTGACGTTTTAGAAATCTGGCAGTATTTGGCAGGATATAGCAATATAAGCTGGCAGATTTGGCAGTACAGCCGCTAAAGACTATAAAAAGAGTAGGGGGCAGTATCGAGAAAGGAAGAAATAGTCAGTAAGTAGGAATTTTAAAATGCCTATGGCAACACTAACGCAAAGACCTTTGGTTCGGGGATTTCCCGTAACATATCTAGTTGGATTTCTAGTTCATTCCATTGTAAACCTTAAAGTGCTGAGCAAAATGTTTATAATATAATATCATTGTGTGTCAGTTGTTTTTGTTTTGTTTTTCTAATTAGTCGGACTAGAAAAACTGTCGGAGTCACAATTTCGTTTCTGAATTTCGTGCGGTTTGAATGTTTTCCATTCCTGATTTATCATGAAACGTAAATATGAACGATTATATCGTGTAGAGTGGGAGCAGGATCCATTACTTTCGTCCTGGATAACAAAAGCGAAAGATGAAGATGTTGCATGGTGTAAAGCATGTAGCACTAAGTTGGTGCCTAGATTGTCTATCATAAAAGAACATGCAACCACTACTAAGCACAAGAAGAACATGATCGGATACAGTGGGCAGTCATCGGTGAGTACCTATACATTTTTACATTTAACAGGAAAATTGTAGGGATTATTAGTAAGTTAGTTTAAAATTTCTTTATAATTTCAGGTGCAATCGTTTTTCAAAACGTCTTCACTAGAAGATCAGGTGAAAAAAGCAGAGCTCAACATGTGTGCTCTGTTGGTAGAACATAATTTACCGTTTTATTAATAAACATGTCGCCGCTATTTTACATGTTAAACAGGGCATCAGTGAACATGGTGACTGCGTTTCATTCCAGCCAACTAAAGAAATGATAAAACAAATGACAAAAGCGATGTATAAAGAAAGTGATGAACAAGAATACCGTACTAATACGAACGTATAATTTAATTTAATTAACTTTTTGACTTTAACATCAATTATTTTAAATAAAACTTCAAAAAATTATGTGTCTATTTATTTTAAATTTTTAAAATATATTGGCATTATTTCGGCATTTTTTGCTTTAGAGTTTGGCAGGATTTGTCAGTTTTCTTGCCTAAAGTGGGGCAGGATCTCTAATTTAAAGTTGGTCACACTGCACCGGCTCCCAGCGCCTCAGCGATGCATAAGCACCTCTGCAAATTTATATATAACCCTCCAAAGTTAAATATACGCCATAACTTATAATTCGGCCACACTTCAAGCCACCACTGAAATTTGGCAGGAACAAATACCAGGGCTATACTACTAAGTTGTGGTGGTCACTGATAATACACCTGACGTGTTATTCGATGCAGTCTCCTGATTTATTCGCGTTGTAAAATTGGAAATGGAGTTTTTGGAGATCTTTACCAAATCAGATTCTGCAATGCTGCCATAGGATAGCAAAACAAATGTTACAAAAAATCTCCGTATAAAATATATGAATTAACATAGAATGTACCAGCTACTTCTCTTTCCGAGCATACTGTAGGTAAAAGGACAGCAAAGATACATTTGCTGACAGCCCCCACAACAGCAGCACATAGTGCATTCTGAAATCACCCTCAAAACTTGTTAGTCGAGACAAAAACCCTTTTATAACGCCGTTGTCATTCTGCCTACCAAGTAAAGAAAAAGGCATGGCTATACGTATCTAGGACATGTTTTGCATTCCTCAATCAGCCTTTAAAATGCACCTGCAGAACCCTCTCCCATCCCAACTCGCACTTACCACTTTCTTAACGATCGACATCGGCGGACCTGTGATCCAATTAATAACAATAATGCGGCGAGCAAAAACAAAGTACGCGCCATTTTTGGAGCGAAATGGGTCCAAATTCCTGGCCCACGGCTACTGCCGGTCAACGCACCCAAAACTGGTTCAGGCCCAAAATTGAGGGCCAAAAAAGGCTTACGGCACGCTAAGGGTCTCAGTAAACAGAAAGGAGTCAGGCGTTCAGAGTTTTTTGAGTTTGGTTAAAGTAGGAATTGACAGAGATAGAGTCATTATTTTTATTTTTTTTTATTTTATTTCAATACATTTACACAACAATGACAGGAAATCCCAAAGCAATTGCATAAGAAATATTAAACACTTATAAACTGCTTAAAACTAAACAATAAACTGAGATCAAAGAATATACTTTGCACACCAGTTCGGAAAACAAAGTAAAACACAGTTCTGAACGAATTAAATTACTACTTCTAAATAACACATTCTCATAATATCTTAAACACTCACTATTTAGGACCATATTTATAATTCAGCTCTCAAGAGTGACAGCGAGTTTGAGTTCAGATCAGAAATGTCATTGCAGTACAAAGTGGCCTGTCAAATCCATACTCAATATTGCTCTCAACTTTAAGATCGCTTCAAAATACGAACCTGCCCGTAATTATAAACAGCACTTGAGACTAACTGCTAGTTTGAGTCCGTATCAGAAATGTCATTTCAGTACACAAGGACCTGCCAAAGCCATACTTACTAGCAGGACAGAACAGGGGCTTCTTCATAAGTCGTCGTGTGTCGGTAAAACAGAAAGGGTAATGTTTTCATAAATGGCATTGCTGACAGGTCATATTGATCTGTACGATAATCAGTCGATTGGTCGATAATTTACGACTTTCACTGAATTACGTAAAAACTTGTGTGTAAGATGATGGTGGTTGGAAATGTCAGGTCAGTTGGAAGGTATATCGCGCAGTAAATATTCTTAGCCGGGTCGACAAAAGCCAGCGGAATATGGTTGAGGTTATTATTAGATTTCCTTTTAGCAGGATTCCTAAGAATTGATTTTCGAAGTACAGCCATCCAGAATTTTAAGATCGGTTTGTTTTGAGGGGGCTTTCCATCAAATCCTGGTGATATCCCACTTTAATTTACTTGGTGTGGTACCTATCTTTTTCATAAATAAAACGCAGTAAGTACTAGTAAATACCTACAAATCTATCTTAAGTAACCCTCAAAACTTTGTCAGATAGAGGCGTGATTATATGTATCTATGTATGTAAGTACTAGTAACCGCATTTTAAACCAGGTTTTGGCGGATGTTATTAAATTTAAATTATCTTTTCCAAAAGAAATTCAATCTTCTATTTATGCATAGAACTGCATTTTACTTTCATATGCTGTGTTTTTTTTTCAGAAGTGTTGCCTTAAAACTGTGAAAAAAAACCACAATAATTTATCTATCTTTATTGTTAAGACCACCTAAGTAGTATCCAGGGGGATATTAAAAAGATAACGTATCTAATTATGCAAATTAAATAAGTTAAATTAACATGCATCTACTCGAAATGCATTTATTCAGATGCCCTGGGGCTTTTTGTTATAGGAATAAGACATAACATTATGTAACTTATTGCTTTTCTTCTGTTTCCTCTATCGTAAAGGTAGCACTTTATGCGAATATGAGGTAAATATGTGATAGGAAAAAGGATGTACATGTCATACATACATACATATAATCACGCCTTTATCCCTAATGGGGTAGGCAGAGCGGAAACTACATGTCATCAGAGAACTGTTATTTTTCATGTAGGTCTATTCTTCTATGAAAACTTTGACGACAGGGCTAGATAGAGATCTAACAAGACGTAAATAGTCTTTTTGTACCGAAGAAACGTCACTATAGCGTCGTAGTTTATAAAAGCCTGCAATCATCAAAATACTTCCATGCTGGTCTGGGAGCCTGAGAAAAGCATAGAATGTGCCAGCTGCATTTCCTCCCGGGCATGCTGTAAGATCCAGCTAAGGGGTCTGAGGGTTACAGTATATTGTAATATAGGCGATGGGCTGACAACCTGTCACTACAGCAATATACCTAGAATTCTATCTTAAATAACCCTCAAAACTTTGTCAGACGTGGCGGAACGACTTTTGTTTAGGTCGTTTACGCTCTGCCTACCCCATTAGGGATAAAGGCGTGATTATATGTATGTATCATCAAAATCTTCAATATTAGTGCAGCAACACACAGACGTCACCTTACGCTCTACGCGCGCGTACTGACAGAGGAATACGCCGAGGTAGAGTTCATCGCTATGAGCGCATAGCGCTTAAGGTGGCGCATGTGTGTTGTAGGCAGTGCAAAAAGCATTGACAGCACATACATACATACATATAGTCACGCCTTTATCCCTAATGGGGTAGGCAGAGCGTAAACAACCTAAACAAAGTTCGTTTCGCCACGTCTGACAAAGCTTTGAGGGTTATTTAAGATAGATTTTAAGGTATATTGGTTAGTGACAGGTTGTCAGCCCATCGCCTAAATTACAATACACTGAAACCCTCGGATCCCTTAGCTGATTTTTACAGCATACCCGGGAGGAAATGCAGCTGGCACATTCTATGTTTTTCTCACGCTCCCAGGCCAGCATGGAAGAAAGCATTGACAGCATGTTGAGCAGAACCTTGCGCGCAGTGAGTGACGCCTGTGTATTGTTGTCCTTAGAGCCATCACCTGCACGGTGCGTTGTGGACCCTTCAGATACTATTCACTAGTTCAACTTTTTATTTTCCTGTACCCTAAGGTTACCTGGAATAAATTGCTGCTTAGCAATAAGGCCGCCTATTTGTACTACTATTTATTTCATTTAATTTTATTTTTTCTTGTGTCTTTTCTGTGCAATAAAGTATATTCTTATCTTAACTGCCTCCGTGGTCTAGTGGCTAGTGCCATGGGATCCCGATCCGGAGGTCCTGGGTTCGATTCCCAGGGGGTAAAACACAAAGTTGATATTTGAGAATTTATCACTTTGTGAATTTTTCCCCAGTTTGGGTAGGACATTGCAGGCTGAATCACCTGATTGTCCGAAAAGAAAAAGATTTCGTGCTTCGGAGGGCACGTTAAGCCGTCGGTCCCGGTCGCTGTCTTTGATAGTGGTCGTTACACAAAACCATATCAGAGTCATGATAGCTGTGCTACTAGGCGGTTTAAAAACTCTGACACCAGGGTTCATCGGGTCCATAGACGCGATACCCACTCGACAGAAGAAGAAGATCTTATTTTATCTTATTCACTGCCTTTTTGAAGACACCTATGTTGATCCTAGTTCTTCGAGACAGAGTTCACTCCATCATCTAAGCGTTCGCGATAGGAAGGACTTCTGAAACCGAACAGTAAACGACAATTTAGACTCCACCCTAGGTGGCCAGCATTGCAGTAGGTCTCAGAAAATTACTATTACTGCATTTCGTTCCCTTTTCCGGAAAACGGAATGCGACAGAAGGAGCGACGTTTCAACTAATTTGGAACTTTCTCAAATTATACGTGATTAAATTTGTCGGCAAATATGCGAGAAAATAAAACAAGAAAGGTATTAAAATTTCACCTGTCCGAGCCATGTCGAAAAGCGAGATAATAACGATACGAAACCGCGGTCGAAATCGGTCCAAAATACAGGTTTGGTAGTGTTGGACTATATGTGAGTACATCGATGAAAATATCAATATACATACATACATACATACTATCACGCCTGTATCCGTAATAAGGTAGGCAGAGCGTGAACAAACCAAACAAAGGTCGTTCCGCCACGTCTGACAAGTTTTGAGGGTTGTTTAAGATAGAACTGGATATTGCTGTAGTGACAGGTTGTCAGCCCATCTTACAATATCGCCTAAATTACAATATACCCTCGAATCCCCTAGCTGGTTCCTACAGCATGCCAGGGAGGAGATGCAGCTGGCACATTCTACGTTCTTCTGTCGCTCCCAGTCCAGCATGGAAGCTAATATCAATATATCTTTTCACAAATGATTAAATATCAATATATCTTTTCACAAATGATTAATCACAAGCGTGAAGTTTATTTACTTGTATCGTTTCGCACGACATAACTAATCTTTACGACAGCCGCAAGAAGACAATATGATATGGATGATACTCTTGTGTAATTGTATAAATTTATTAAGAAGAAATAAATGATTGCTACAAAACTCTGTTGTGAGAGAAAATAAATTTATATATATTTTTAAAGTCTGGTTGGAATTGACCCTTTTTTGCGGGAGTTGTTGTAAAAGCCGCCTTGGACACAGCGGTTGAGGTCTTCAAATCCATAAGATTTATGAATTAAATAAGTCCACATAAATGTGGACTATTTAATAGCTAATCTATGTTGATGTTTTTTCAAACAAAAACGATTTTATCATTATCGATACTTTCCCATCACTACCAAATTTTGCATCAATGGCGCTCCCTGGGCGGCTTGGGTGCTTCGCCCTCGAGAATTCGCCCTGCTTTAAACACATCATTAAAACCCAATCTCTGCGCGGGCGCAGCCCCGCTTATTACAGGAACTGGAATCTGGAATAACAGGTACTTATATGTAACAAGTACTTTGAGGTACATGCATAAATCACGCCTTTCTTCCAAGCAAGGTAGGTAGACTGTCAAAGATCTATATGAGAATTCAGATCGTAACTTAATTTTCTCTTTTCTCTTATTTTTCTCTCTCTTTCTTATTTTATTTGTAATCTTATTTTACAGTATTTTTATTACATTAATAATTATTATCTGCACTAATGTTATTTTTTCATACACATAACCGAACTTTTAAATTAAGATATTAAAAGTTTTGCGACCTTGAGAAAATATTAAAAATCTTGCTGGAAGAGCTTGTGCAGAGTGTGGCTCGACTAATATTGGCAGCATTAAACGCAAGGGTAATTTGGTCATCGCCGTCGGTAAGGACATGCCTAGGTCTTCGTTTGTAACAAGTCGCAGGTTGGGGAACGTAGTTAGAGGCGCTAACTACAAGAGGGTTAGGGTGGTGAGGGGCTTTGTCGAAGAAGCGTATGGCCGCTTGCTTCATGAACTCTTTGAGAGACGGAACATCGAGATCGATGTGAATGTCAGAATTGCGGAGGTACCGGTTGCCCTCCGCAAGAAGCTGTTTTGAACTACCTGGAGGGTGTTCAGATAAGTGGGTTAGGTGTGGCTGAACGCCACACTGGCGTAGGTCATTATGGGTCGAACGCATGTAGTGTAAAGCCTCACCTTATTTCTAAGGGAGAGTTTACTGCGTTTGCGTATGATTGGGGTGAGCCGGCCCATGACAAATTTGGCACGGTTTCGGACTCTCCTGATGTGCTTCGCAAAGTTAAGCTGGGAGTCAAGAGTAACCCCCAAGTACTTGGCGTCTTTGGACCATGGGATGGGTCGACCGTACAGCTTTACAGCTGGGAGGGTGCGACGTAATCTGGCACGAGTAAAGTGCACGGCGGTGCTCTTCTCGGGATTGACTTCGAACCTCCATTTGCGGAACCAGCTCCCGACGGAGTCTAGGGCGCGCTGGAGGTATCTGCCAAGTAATTGGGGTCTGCGACAGGAGGCATAGATCGCAGTGTCGTCTGCGAACAGAGCGAGCTGCGTCTGGGGCGTACTGGGAAGGTCGCTGGTATAGAGGGTGAAGAGGAGAGGGGATAGCACAGAGCCCTGAGGGACTCCGGCTCTAATGGGGCGAGGGGTATTAAAAATCCGGATATATCAGGTATATAAGGTATACCCGGTGTAAGGGACAGCGTCCCGCAAACTGCTATCAGTCAACGAAACTATACAACTTTCACCAGAAAATGCTTTCGGGTAATAAAAAAAAAAATACCTCTCCGTACAAAATGACCACATCGTTTAGACAATTTGTATGAAAAAGCTTTTTTTTTACTTCCTGAAATAAAAATCCTATTGATAGTTGTTCAGGTTCGTTGACTGAGCAGCCCCTATCAGTTTGCGGGACGCTGTTACTTACACCCCCTTTAACTTGCCAACCCCGCAATTAAGGCCATGGACTGACAACCTGTCACTACCGCAATATACCTACAAATCTATCTTAAATAACCCTCAAAACTTTGTCAGACGTGGCGGAACGACCTTTATTTAGGTCGTTTACGCTCTGCCAACCCCATTAAGGATAAAGGCGTGATTATATGTATGCATGTCTGTATTTACCAATATGTTACGGCGTACGTTAAAGCCTAAATTATTTAAATATTATACTTTTTTACATTAATAAATGTTTCCTTAAAACATTTTGGGGAAAGTTTAAACTCCAGGCATTGAAGGGGTACGATTCAGTTAACTTCTTCATATTTTTCAGAACTATTCTGTGGTATTTTCTTCCATGCTGGCCTGGGAGCGAGAGAAAAACATAGAATGTGCCAGCTGCATTTCCTCCCGGGCATGCTGTAAAAACCAGCTAAGGGATCCGAGGGTTTCAGTATATTGTAATTAAGGCAATGGGCTGACGACCTGTCACTACAGCAATATACCTACAAATTTATCCGAAATAACCCTCAAAACTTTGTCAAACGTGGCTGAACGACCTTTGTTTAGGTCGTTTACGCTCTGCCTACTCCCAACGAAGTAATCTACATAGATATTCCAAATAAGAGTTTATAACATTTCTAAAGTACCTACACTCTTCTCCCTAGCTTTATCCGGGGTCGGCTACCTAATCTAGGGGATTGAACGAGGTTACTGGTTTTTACATAGCGACTGCCATCTTAACTCCGCAACCCAGAAACCAGACCCAATCCTAGATTAGGTCAGAGTTTTTCAACCCGCCAATGCTTAGCACTGGCCTCTTACATGGCTTAACGACTAACATCTACGGTATTAAACGATATTAACCGGCACCAATGGCCTAACGTGCCTTCCGAAGCGTAAACGTACATACGAAATTCGAAAACCGAAAAACGCATTCGTACACCGGCCCTATCCACTACACCATCGACCAATAAGACAAAATACCTCGTTTAAAGTGCATTAAACCTGGAATTAGTAGAATAACTCTCAAGCCCGATACACGATTGCCCCCTGGCGTGTAATTATTGTCATGTTGATACTGTTTGAATTAAGTGCTTACATTCATCAATTATAGGCTTCATCGCCGACCGTTTTGCAGGTTTTTGGCAAGGAGGCTAAGATGTTTAGTGATTAAATGGGCTCGATTCTAGATACCACCGGCTAAAACTAAAATTAAAATCTGACTGTCACTTTCAATATAATAAAATTGAAAAAGGACAGGTGATTTATCTCTAAGCTTTTACACTTTGTCCGCTAGATTTTGACGCGCTTTTGCACGTTTCCCAAGTATTTCCAGTATATTATATGACAGCGGATAAAAAAATACAGATAACGCATAAAACCACCGACTATAAATCAAAAACTCTAGAGAATAGATCTTCTGTTCTTTTCCAATGATTTAAGTCTGAAAGTGACGAATAGATTTAAATTTTAGGTTTAGCCGGCGAATCTAGAATCAAGCCCAATGCCTGTGTTATGATTTTTTTACACGGCAGAGAGGCGGCGGCCCAAACGGCGAAAGCCTATCCGTAGAGGTTCTAAAATAAGGGATTATAATTATAAGAAATGATAAATTTCGCCATGGAACTCAACTTGACGCTCACTACGACGTTATAAAATACCGGCCGGCCTATTGCAAGTTTGAGCTATACAAGACGGAGGTTTAATTATAATAAAATGCAAATACAAGGCCCGTATGTATAAAGCGATCTCAAGATTGAGAGCAGTATTAAGTATGGATTTGACAGTTCACAATGTACTGAAATGACATTTCTGATACGAACTCAAACTCGCTGTCAGTCTTAAGTGCTAATTACAAATACGGGCTTAAGTGTAAATTAATATTATACATCACTACATACATAGTATAAAACAAAGTCGCTTTCTCTGTCCCTATATCCCTATGTATGCTTAGATCTTTAAAACTACGCCACGGATTTTGATGCGGTTTCTTTTAGTGGATAGAGTAATTCCAGAGAAAGGTTTATATGTATGCATAATAAAGTAGAGAAACACTGACAATTTCCGTGCGAAGCCAGGGCGGGTCGCTAGTAATATATATTTATGAAAGTGGATGCATTTTGAAAAGATCAAAATTGCCGATAATCTCCTTTAAAAACGATTGGTCGAAATTGAAACGGACACGAACACGTTTTCCCGCGTCATTTGCCACTTTCCGAAACAAAATTGAACGTTTTTCGGGTAATTGTTTGGAATGGCTTGTATTCCATGAATATATCTTTGTTTCAAATCTTAAATGTTCAGGTGTGGTCTTAATTGTTCATAGTTTATTATGTTGCGTCTGGTTATGAAGAAACATAAAATGCATGCTGTCCTGGGAGCGAGAGAAAAACATAGAAGGTGTAAGCTGCATTTCCTCCCGGGCATGCTGTAAAAACCAGCTAAGGCATCCGAGGGTTTCAGTAAATTGTAATTAAGGCGATGAGCTGACCTACAAATCTATCTGAAATAACCCTCAAAACTTTGTCAAATGTCGCTGAATGACCTTTGTTTAGGTCGTTTACGCTCTGCCTACTCCGTTAGGGAAAAAGGCGTGATTATATGTATGTATGTTTGCATGAAAATGCATCTATCTAGCAACCCAGCGCTTGCTAAAGCGCCGGCCAAGCGTGGCTAGTACGACAATCGCCCATCAGTTGGTGAATTGTTGCAAATATATAGTCACGTCAATACATACATATAATCACACCTTCAACCCTAGTTGGGTAGGCAGAGCGTAAACGACCTACACAATGGTCGTTGCGCCACGTATGACAAGTATTGATAGTTATTTTAGATAGATCTGTGTATTGCTGTAGTGACAGGTTTTCAGCCCATCGTCTAAATTCTAATACACTGAAACCTTCCAATCCCTTAGCTTCATGCCCGCGAGGAGATGCAGCTGGTACATTCTACGTTTTTCTCTCACTCCCATTCCAGCATGGAAGAATTGTTGCAAATGATAGAGAGAAAGCCTCTTAATTCGTTGTTCTGCCAATATAAAGTGTAATTCACTTAATAAGGACTAATTTCAACCCAATAAGAAATAATTTATGTGTTAAATGACCAACAATCAGTGGCAATAAAAAGTCGGGAATCAGAGAAATTCAATGATATTGCACATCAAATCGTTCGATCTCAAGTGATACAAAATATGAGATATTTGGGTGTTTTATGATCGCTAATTTCAGTTTTGGAATATCTTTGACGTGCTTTGAAAAAATCAAATTTAAGTACACTTTCCCATAAATATTTATGATTTCGAATGTTAATTCTTTATTTGCAAAACGGGATTTCATGTTGTTTTTTTTTCAGAAATCAGAATCTATTTACACTAATTGCTTTCTACTAGCGCTGCCCTAAGTAGGGACGTATTTTCCATACTCACCACACTTGACCTTAGTCAATACTGTTGCCCATTCATAAGATTTACAGATACATATAATCACGCCTTTACCCTGAGTTAGGCAGAGCGTAAACGACATAAACAAAAGCCGTTCCGCCACGACTGACAAAGTTTTGAGGGTTGTTTAAGATGGACTTGTGCGTATATTGCTCTAGTGACAGGTTGTCAGCCCATCGCCTAAATTGCAATATACTGAAACCCTCGGAACCCTAAGCTGGTTTTTACAGTATACCCGGGAAGAAACGCAGCTGGCACATTCTATGATTTTTCTCACTCCTAGTCCAGCATGGAACATGAAGCCTGCTCATTTTGATTTATTGGGTTTCAGCGACTCATCATCACTATCCATCTTTTCATCGCCCTCCGTTGTAAAAAAAAGACCACCTCAAAAGTTAAAATATAACCGATCCATTTGAGAAGAGAACATCCGGATGAGAAGAGTGATGCGTTCTATTTTTGAAAACAATGGCCACGATTCGGCGAAAACACGATCTAACTAAAATAAGACCATACCTGTCATTTTCTGTCATGACAGAAAATATAGAGCTCATTTTAATCCTCTCAAATCAAGAATCTATGAAAGAAATAAGTATTGTGTGGGTGTCAACCAAAATCCCTTGTAATCTTAGACAGGATTTAAATTTATTCGTCTATACTGCCGTCCCTTTCTGTTATCTCAACAGAAAATGACATATATGGTCTCATATTAGTTAGGTCGTGTTTTCGCCGAATCGCCACCAGTGTTGTCACCGTTTTTAACTAGAAGCCAGTGACATTAGTCTAGTGTGGGTTCAATGTACGAAGGAAAATAGTTGAGAAAAAATGGGCATGTTTGTGTTGAGTGAATTTAAAAATAGGTTCCGTAGTTGCTACAGGAATATAAGTTGACTCGCTAAGGATTTATGTGGAGGATAGTTATTTTACAATAATATAGAGACCTACTTTAAACACATACATACAAAAAATCACGCCTTTATCCCTATTGGGGTAGGCAGTGCTTCAACGACCTTAACAAAGGTCGTTCCGCCATGTCTGACAAAGTTATGAGGGTTATTTAAGATAGATTTATTTTAAGTATATTGCTGTAGTGACAGGTTGTAAGCCCATCACCTAAATTGCAATATACTAAAACCGATGCCTTAGCTGGTTTTTACAGCTGCCCAGGAGGAATTACAGATGGTACATTCTATGTTTTTCTCTTGCTCCCAGACCAACATCGAAGAAACAAACAACAAAACACCTAAACAACTAAATGCACCAGTAGCTTTAAGTTAAGTGTGCCTCAATTTATAAAGAGTTCCCTTGACCTTTCCAGGATCTTAAATCCTAACAGATCCAGGTCTGAAAATTTTTATACGTCGTAAAATAATTTCCCGGTGAAAGTTGTCCAGTTTCGTTGACCGAGCAACCCCTATCAGTTTGTGGGACGCTGATCTAAGGGCTTACACCCGATATTTATCAAATTGATCCATGCGTCTTTGTAATCTGTATGATACATACATAAAATCACGCCTTTATGCCTTACGAGGTAGGCAGAGCATAAAATGCTTCGTGAAAAGCGCTTTCACCACGGCAGCCAAAAATTGAGGAAATTTTTAGATTGTAATGTGTATTGCTGTAGTGACAGGTTGTCAGCCCATCGCCTAAATTACAATATACTGTAACCCTCGAATCCCTTTTGCTGACTTCTACAGCATGCCCGGGAGGAAGGGCAGCTGGAACATTCTATGTTTTCCTATCTCTCCCAGTCCAGCATGGAGGAAATCTGTATGATTAGCTAACGGAACCCTAAAAAGTGAAATATTTGGCATTCGTTTCTTTTGAGTCCCTTTTAATGTTTGTAGGACAGACGGACAAGTGATTCGGAGAGTAGCTCACATTATAATTTAACTTGGCACAGGGCCATTTATTATACAAAATGATTCAAATTCCTATAAAATATAGGGTGTAAAGGGCTGCTTCTCCATGCTGTACTTGGAGATAGAGAAAAACATAGAATGTGTCAACTGCATTTCCTCCCGGGCATGCTGTAAAACCCAGCTAAGGGATCCGAGTGTTTCAGTATATTGCACTTTAGGCGATAGGCTGACAACCTGTCACTATAGCAATATACGTACATGAAAAATCCATCGTAAATAACCCTCAAAACCTTGTCAGACGTGGCGGAACAACCTTTGTTTAGGTTGTTTACACTCTGCCTCCCCCGTTAGGGATAAAAGCGTGATTATATGTACGATGTACGTAAAAGGCCTTCCGTTTAAAAACGTGCAGCTTAGCATTCGCTGTGTACCTTTGTAAAATCTAAGCCAATTTGGTAGATGGTGTAAGGTATATTCCTGAAACCTGAAAGAGGGGATGTGCAACGAAACTGAACAACTTTAGTGGTGAAATTCTTACCGGAAATTTAAAAAAAACTGTATTTTTCTGATCGTGGTGAGATTTTATGACGAAGTCAATATCCTTTTCCATTACCTGGGAGAAATTCTTTGTTAAAATTGATTGTTCTGTTGTTGACTGAGCAACCCCTATATGAGCTGTTAGATTCTTAGTTATCTATAGCTCCCAGTCCAGCATGAAATTGATTACAAGCTTTTAAATTTAAGCGGTCTTAATGTCTCGACGTTGTAGTTAAAAATAAACAGAGACACGATTTTATGTTCCCTTTATTAACTCATCACCCGAAAAGGTCTAAAAATATCTTCTTTGAGAACTGTGATTTCGTGGACTAATTATTACTTTTATACATCTGCAAATGTAATAGTCCTCCCACCGATTTTCGGTGATGGCGGTCAATCTCCCAGAGATCAGACAAATTCGAAGGACTAGTTTTTAGTGCCCAAGTGTTTGCGCTACATACAAGTGCACTCTCTATTCCTTCAATCTCTTATTCTGAAGGGGCAGATTGACTGACACGATCAGAGAGACATCAGTCGCAGTATTTACATGCCCATCCGACAGTGTAGATCATCCTACTTTTCGGATAATCAGCCTGCAATGTCCTAACCAAACTAGAAACAACAACACAAAGTTATTGTCCCCCGCCGGGAATCGAACCGAGCCCATGGCTCAGACCGCTAGACTACGGAGGCAGATATCTGCAAAGGTAAACTACAACTCTACATGTTTAAAAAAACTGACCTTTCAAGATGTAAACCAACTACGAGTAATAAAACTGAACAGCTTTCCTCATGGAACATGGGATGGATCAGTTAGGCACCATTTGTATGGGAGACTTATTACTCTTTTTTAATTCGACCTATGTACGCTTCCACATTCTTAATGTGAACGGCTAAGGAGTGGAACTCCCTGCCGGCGGATCTGTTTCCGGAACAATATAACCTGGGCCTTTTCAAGGCGAGAGTGAATAGGCACTACATAGGTGAGTATGCTTCAACATAGTCCGCATCGTCACTTTCCACCAGGTGAGATGGCGGACAAATGCTCGCCTATATATAAAAAAAAAAAAAATGTTATCTGGGTTTCTTTTTTAGTTTCAATTATACATTTAATCACGCCTTTATCCCATATGAGGTAGGTAGAGCGTAAACGACTTAACCAAAAGTTCGTTTCCTGACAAAGTTTAAGGGTTAGTTTAGATAGATTTATAGGTATAGTGACAGGTTGTCAGCCCATCGCCTAAATTACAATATACTGAAACCCTCGGATCCCTTAGCTGGTTTTTACAGCATACCCGGGAGGAAATGCAGCTGGCACATTCTATGTTTTTCTCTCGATTCCAGTCCAGCATGTTTTTTAGTTTCATGGGTACATTCATTATGCTAACGTTTGATTAGCAAATTATTTCCATATTGTAGTTCGAATTATCGAGGAAGAAGAAGGGGGAGTCCTTTTCCCAGCAGTGGGACGTTTCAGGCTAGACAAGACAAGACAAGTTCGATATATGAAACAAAAAGTAATAAAAACCGCGTGCAGTAACTAACATCAAGTGTAAAGTTACACCGGATACGTGAATTGCATAATAAGTGTGCACGATGCATTTGCACTGCGCTTGCACATGACATTGTGACGGAAATATGCGCTTTGAAACATTTGAAACTCATTGCGTCGTCATTAAATTAATTGCATTTGCTTAAACAGCAATCAAGTTGGTCATATTTCAAAGCTGTGTGACCGGAAGAAATAAATGCACGTCTTTCCACCAGCCTTATTTTTTAGATTAAAATGGCTTCTTCTTCTTCGTCTTCTTCTCGAGTCAATGGCTTTAAATCCTTGACGCCCAGAAAGTTCGTCCATGCTGGACTGGGAGAGATAGAAAAACATAGAATGTTCCAGCTGCCCTTCCTCCCGGGCATGCTGTTGAAGTCAGCAAAAGGGACTTGAGGGTTACAGTGTATTGTAATTTAGGCGATGGGCTGACAACCTGTCACTATAGCAATACATATTACAATCTAAAATTGCCCTCAATTTTTGTCAGACGTGGCGAAAGCGCCTTTTACGAGGCGTTAAACGCTCTGCCTACCCCGTAAGGGATAAAGGCGTGATTGATGTATGTATGTATGTATGTACGCCCAGAAAGTGGCCACATCAACAGCCCTTTGGTTGGCGTCAAACAGTTCCTCCTGCGTGCAGATGGCAGGAGAAATGGAGCACGACTATAAGTGTGACATAGATTGTATTGATTGAAATGGCTAAACAGACCATTATCATCTCCCTAGCCTTATCCCGTATCTCACGGGGTCGGCTACCTAATCTAGGGGATTGAACGACGGTACTGGTTTTTACACAGAGCGACTGCCATCTGACCTCCGCAACCCAGAAGGGAAACCAGATCCAATCCTAGATTAGGTCAGAGATTTCAAGCCTCTGACGTGACTAACTAGAGCATTAATGGATTGGAAACCTGTCAGCCTAGTTTCCGTCAGTTTTGGATGTCGTTAAATAAGCATGTTAACCATGTTCAAATTGTTCACACTCCTATACAGGCGATGAGACAAATGGGAAGAGAATCAGCTAGTACCTTCTTACATACATACATATAATCACGCCTTTATCCCTAATGGGGTAGGCAGAGCGTAAACGACCTAAATAATAGTCGTTCCGCCACGTCTGACAAACTTTTGAGAGTTATTTAAGATTGATTTGTAGGTATTTTGCTGTTGTGACAATTTGTCAGCCCATCGCCTAAATTGCAATATACTAAAACCCTCGGATCACATACATACATATAATTACGCCTTTATCCCTAATGGGGTAGGCAGAGCGTAAACGACATAAGCAAAGGTCGTTCCGCCACGTCTGACAAAGTTTTGAGGGTTATTTAAGGTAGATTTATAGTTACATTGCTAAAGTGACAGGTTGTCAGCCGATCGCCTAAATTGCAATATACAGTAACCGTCGGATCACTTAGCTGGTTTTACTGAATACCCGGGAGGAAATGCAGCTGGCACATTCATTTTTTTTCTTTCGCTCCCAGTCCAGCATGGAAGAAGCTACCTACTAAGGTGCATTCAATTTCACTTAAATGCACTTGACACGAAAATTAGGAGGTCGTCAATGTACACCTAATTAGTCTTAGCGCATACCGCCGCTGTCCCGCGTCGAACAGCGCATATGCGTGTGCGCACTAAATTAACGATGACGCCTGCGAGTTTTCCCACACCGACGCTTCTGACTGTACTAACTGCAACATCGTTTAAGATGTCCTATCGTAAGTTAAAGATGCCCCATTATTGGAACCTCCGTCTGATTCGGGGGTGTAATAGATCCAACTCAAACTAACTTAAAAAGATCCAAATCCAGCTAAATTAAAAATGGAAACTTCCATGCTTGACTGGGAGTGATGAAAAAACGTAGAATGTGCCAACTACCAGTCAACCAGTCAACCAGTCCCTATAGTAATAATATACATAATCATTGATAATAACCCTCCAAACTTGTCAAACGTGGTAACGGAACGAAATGGTTGTCGTTTTCGCTCTGCCTACCCCATTAGGGATAAAGGCATGATTTTGTGTATACACGGAAATTAAAGATTCTGATGGTACTGCGCTCGCCAATCTGCTTGCCAGGTAGGCTGGCGTATGTGAATTACCTGTTGCGGCTCTTACGACTGAGGAATAAAAGTTGTGTCGACTAACTTCAGGGAATAATGCGTGAAATAGGCAAAAGTATTATGTATTGAAAGTGTTACTCAACCAATTCAACTACCAAGTTGCCTCCTGTACGTTTGTTTTCATTTTATTTATCTCTCTTGTCTCTTCTTTCCCACTTCCCTCCCAGAGGTTGTCTAGTAGCGATCTTTTCCAGAGAAGATTTGTGTTCTGTCCTTACTCGACAGGATGTTACTCTCTCAACGAAACTCGCAAATAAAAGTAAATGTCTAGCTCTGTAACATGCCTTACGAATAAAGAGCCCTTCCGAGAGAAGCGACAAAGGTTTTTAAGCAAAATCAAAGTGCGATACTTCAAACGATTTCGGCTTCGGATCCCACATCTATTATTAGTCAGTTTGGCTATGATAGATAAGAGATGATTTTAGTCCTTTTAAACTAGCGGTCAGCTAATTGACTAAATGTGGGAAAAATCAAGTAATATTCGTATTACCTTGAATAAACATCGATCGGTCCAGGGCTTGGTTCCCGACCGGTCGAGCAGATTTATAAGTGATCAATTTTGCGTTTCTCACTGTCTATCCAACAATCAACATCAGCCACAACAGTCCACTGCTGGACATGGGCCTCCCCAAAATTGGGGGTATATGCCATACGCACCACGCTTGGCAGGCGGGTTGGTGAGCGCAGTACAAGTTTTCCATTCACAGGGAACGCTGCTGCCCATTCCCTGGATTTAGCCCTTAGTCGCCTTTTACGACACCCACAGGAAGTTATGGGGTGATGCTATTCTAACCCGGCACCACACTGTCTATCCATTTGTTATTATTACTGTGTATGACGATATTTTCCATGGCACCTACATACAGTGAATCTTAGTGGGTGACGTCTGTCCAACGTATATGTTCGCTTTGATGTGTTCAAAACTATTTGTTGCAGATCGCGGAATACCACCTTAACGTGTAATGCTGTAAGGCGGTCTTTGCACTTGCCACTTGTTTCAGACACTTTGTTGTCCATTTGTAAAGATCATGGCGGTTTTGTTAAGGAATTCCTATGTCGTGTTTGTTTTAAAATCGTTTGCGTTTGTCTGTTACAATGTTAAAGACCCGTATGGTGTAGTTGGTAGTATGGGTACCTGACTTGTACAAGGGGTTCCGGGTTTGCCTCGCGGTTGGTAAGAAATTACTTTTGTTTTTTAGCATGATTCGATATGCCTCGTTTAAAGTTATGTGTGATTATTTATTTATACCTAATATTATTTAAAACAAAACATTTTTAGGGGAAAACAGTGGACGTGGGAGGCACAGAATCGGTGTAGATGACAATGTACAAAAGAAGAGGCATATACTGAGCTGTGGGTAGATGCAGGCTGGTATACATAGATAGAATCTAATTTATTATTTATTTACGTATATGAATTTAGGAGTATTGAAATACATACATGTTGACATACATACATACATATAATCACGCCTTTAAACAACCTAATCAAAGGTCGTTCTGCCACGTCCGACAAAGTTTTGAGGGTTATTTAAGATAGATTTTGTAGGTATATTGCTGTAGTGACAGGTTGTCAGCCCATCGCCTAAATTGCAATATACTGAAACCCTCGGATCCCTTAGCTGGTTTTTACAGCATGCACGGAAGGAAATGCAGCTGGCACATTCTATGTTTTTATTTCGCTCCCAGTCCAGCATGGAAGGAATACATACATACATACATAAATTCACGCCTTTATCCCTTACGGGGTAGGCAGAACGTAAAACGCTTAGTGAAAGCTTGTACGCCACGTCTGACAAATATTGAGGGCAATTTTAGATTTTAATGTGTATAAATTACAATACACTGCGACTTTGGAATCCGTATTGCTTACTTCTACAGCATTCCTGAGAGGAAGGGCAGCTAGATTAGAATAGATTAGACTGGGAGCGATAGCAAACATTCTATGTTTTCTATCGCTCCCAGTCCAGCATGGAAGCATTGAAATCATAAAGTCAATATTTTTTTATTTTGACACTCAAGTGACTCCCCCTTTTGTTTACGAATGAATGTACGTATGTACTTGACGTAGTAGTAACGCATAAATGTAAATACGTAGAAAGTTATCAAATATCTATGAGATAATGCACAACTACGAGTAAACAACAAGTGAATAGGTATTAGTAGTATTAAGTACTACTCGAAAACAATGACTATTATACTAAAGTATAAGTTGTAGCAAAACAATGTTTCAATTTCATAACATAACACACTGACTTACTTCTGAATGTTCAAAATTATCTTTTATCATTTTCAGTTTATCAAACGCCTTATCAACTTGATGTGATTACCCACTTTGGCCTACAAAACGTTTGTTTCGTAATGCCTGTTGGTATGAAAAAAATTAAACATTAAAATAAGGAAACTAAAAACTTAGCTCTGGGTTTTATGGTTAACGACCACCAAAAACACTTATTTACAAAAATAGAAATTCAGAAACACGTAGTTACTTATTTATTAATTGTATTTAGGGGTGGTCAGAGCGCCAACGATCTTTCAAAAGTAAGTATTGTGCCATTTACCACCATGAACTAAGCGCCAGTCAGTCACTATCCACAATGGCAAAAGCAACAAAGTAGTGCTTACTGCATCTTTCTTTCCGAAAGACAACCCTTCAACCCTCCAAAATGAGAGTGAACAGGCTTCTGATGAGAGAGATTGCTCCACACTAAAATCATCTGTAGCGTTGATGAATATTCCTCACAGTGTTAGAACACAGCAACTTGACCCTTTCTGGTTGCAAGCAAAGTAGACCCTCATTGACCCAATTATTTAACTTCTGATTATAACTTCTTCCATGCTGGACTGGGAGCGAGAGCAAAATATAGAGTGTGCCAGCTGCATTTCCTCCCGGGCATGCTGTAAAAACCAGCTAAGCGATCTGAGGGTTTCAGTATATTGCAATTTAGGCGATAGGCTGACAACCTGTTACTACAGCAATATACCTACAAATCTATCTTAAATAATCCTCAAATTTGTCAGACGTGGTGGAACTACCTTCGTTTAGGTCGTTTATGCTCTGCCTATCCCATTAGGGATAAAGGGATTATATGTATGTATGTAAAACACGAAACCAGTATAATCTGGAATAAAAATAATTGCTATTTATATTTATGTTAGGTAACCGTCGATATCTTTTCGCTGGTACGTAGCAACTAGCAACCATCTACGCCGAAATTGCAGATAGTGCGGTATCTCCGCATTTACTGCCACTAATGTGTCTCCAAGGCTATTGGGTTCAAAACCGAGCGTTATCTATACTAATATTATTAAGAAGTTGCTTGTATGTTTGTTTTTAATATTTGTAATCATTAAAACTCCGTCTAATCCGAGAAACGGTGACAGATGGTTAAAATTGCGAAAAACTCTTACATGAATTCAGCGTTTGAGTTCTTAGAGGAATATCTTTTGAACCATTATTAGACCGATTCAGAGATATCTCTTATGAAACGAGTGCTTGCTTAGCCCTCGGTAGTACAGGGTGAATTTTACCACGGGAAATCACCTTATTCCGACTGGAATCTTCTACACCAGGAACAGTCGCGTGTTCATAAGCAAGTTACAAGTAAATACTTATTTATTTATTGATGGATCAACAGGATTAAATGGCGGAATTTTTCCTTATCTCGCGTGGCGCCCGTCGCGCCCTCGTATCTTGATTTCCTAGATATATGCGCAGGCGACGATCTTAGAACATAGATAATAGAAGTGGCATGCCGAATGTTTCCTGTGTGGCGCCATATCAAGTATAGTAAGATTATTTTAATATATATTAGGTCCAAGCACGGTTTGTTTTATTATTGATATTAAGAGAGGTCGCGCTACAACGATCGTGGTCGTAACTTGATTAAATTGATCGTGCTTCGACCCGATAAATTAAAATAATGTGTATAAATCGCGAAATTCTTAGACAACAAGTAGTAACATCCCATCTCTTGAAGGGTAGATATATGAATGTGGTCAAATCAAACAAATTTCTTTCGCTTCTAAAGCAGCAATTAAAAATCTGCTGCTTCTCTTCCAGGGCATACTGTAAAAGACTCTAGAACAAGACGAAGATACATATATTCATATAATCACGCCTTTATCTCTTATGGGGTAGACCGAGAAAAGACCTAAACAAAGGTCGTTCCACCTAGTCTGACAAAGTTTTGAGGGTTAGTTAAATAAATTTGTAGGTATTTAGATAGATTTGTAGGTATTTTGTTGTAGTGACAGGTTGTCACCCTATCGCCGAAAATACAGAAACCCTTGGATCCCTTAGCTGGTTTTTACAGCATGCCCGGGAGGAAATGCAGCTGGCACATTCTATGTTATTCTCTCGCTCCCAGTCCAGCATGGAAGGAGACGAAGACGAGACGAAGATTATGATACAAATTAGTCGATGGATTGACAACCTGTAAGAAAGCGCTATGGGAGTCAATCATAACTGTCTTGGTTATCATAAACGCCATACGATGATGATAAACACAAATAAAATATTAGATCTACGTGGCTAATGATATTTTTTGGCGAACTTATCTTCGATGTATTTAAAACATATTTATTTAAAAGTAAATAAAATAAATGTCACTTCTATTCATTACACTTCTGGTGTCAATTTGAGACACACACTCACACAGTTCACGATATAGTAAGTTTTATAAATATTACTCGGAGTTATCACTATCACGAATGATAAGAAGAAGGAAGTATGCCACTTTGGTATTATTTACTTATTTACATTATCACGGACATCGGAGGTTTTTATGTTCTACAAATATTGCGTTTCTCAAGAAATATACTTCCACGCTGGACTGGGAGAGATAGAAAAACATAGAATGTTCCAGCTGCCCTTCCTTCCGGGCATGCTGTTGAAGTCAGCAAAAGGGACTCGAGGGTTACAGTGTATTGTAATTTAGGCGATGGGCTGACAACCTGTCACTATAGCAATACATATTACAATCTAAAATTGCCCTCAATTTTTGTCAGACGTGGCGAAAGCGCCTTTTACGAGGCGTTAAACGGTCTGCCTACCCCGTAAGGGATAAAGGCGTGATTTATGTATGTATGTCAAGAAATATTAACTTTTTTATGTTTTATACTTCTACGGTAAACTGTAAAATGTACATTTGGAAATGTTTCTCTTTCATGGCATGGTTCAAGTTTGTGTAAGGATCTGTGGTTTTTTAATTATATACATACATATAATCACGCCTTTATCCCTAATGGGGTAGATAGAGCGTAAACGACCGTTCCGCCACGTCTGACAAAGTTTTGAGGGTTATTTAAGATAGATTTGTAGGTGTATATTGCTGTAGTGACAGGTTGTCAGCTCATCGCTTAATTGCAATATACTGAAACACTCGGTTCCCTTAGCTGGTTTTTACAGCATGCCCGGGAGGAAATGCAGCTGGCACATTCTATGTTTTTCGCTCCCTCCCAGGCCAGCATGGAAGAATGTCCCTTACACCCGGTATATTATTAATTGTGGTCTATTTACCAGTATTGATATAAGGCCGTGAAATCCTCTTTATAAATTCATTCATTTGAGACTTTGCACCCGCGATACAGGCCCAGTCTAGTGCGAGGTGTATTGTAAAAATAATAATAATTTGGCCGCACCCTCTGTTTTTCGGTTTTAATACATACATACATACATAAATCACGCCTTTATCTCTTACGGGGTAGGCAGAGCGTTTAACGCCTCGTAAAAAGCGCTTTCGCCACGTCTGACAAAAATTAAGGGCAATTTTAGATTGTAATATGTATTGCTATAGTGACAGGTTGTCAGCCCATCGCCTAAATTACAATACACTGTAACCCTCGAGTCCCTTTTGCTGACTTCAACAGTATGCCCGGGAGGAAGGGCAGCTGGAACATTCTATGTTTTTCTATCTCTCCCAGTCCAGCATGGAAGTAAGTTTTTCGGTTTTAATTATTTATATATTTGTGAAAAATGTAGCCTAAGATAAGATGTTGAATGAATAAATTTATTAACACGCACACACACACACACACATAATCACGCCTATATCCCTTATGGGGTAGGCAGAGCGTATTTAACTTAAACAGAGGTCGCTCCGCCACACCTGACAAAGTGTAAAGGGTTATTTAAGATAGATTTGTAGGTTGTATATTGCTGTAGCGATAGGTTGTCAGCCCATCACCTAAATTACAATATACTGAAACCCTCGGAACCCTTAGCTGTTTTTTACAGCTTGCCCGGGAGGAAATGCAGCTGGCACATTCTATGTTTTTCTCTCGCTCCTAGGCCAGCATAGGAGAAAAATTAAATAAAAAATAAATTAATTTATTATTATCATTTGTTATGACAGTATAAGTGCGTCTTCCTGCTTTCCGAAACACAAAAACCGCTACTTTGTAAAGATACAGTTATAAATCAGAAAATAATGGAATTCCATTCAAATTTTTGCAAAGTGGTAATAACATTTGTTGGAAATCCAATTGCATTTTTAGTCATTTACCTTACGGATCATGCTTTTTTCCTTGCAGATAACACAATTTATTTGTCTTTTTTAAGTGGTAAGCTAGGGTTGACACAAAATTACACTGGATATAGGTGCTACCATGCTGGACTGGGAGCGAGAGAAAAACATAGAATGTGCCAGCTGCATTTCCTCCCGGGCATGCTGTAAAAACCAGCGTAGGGATCTGAGGGTTTCAGTATATTGCAATTTAGGCGATGGGCTGACAACCTGTCACTACAGCAATATACGTACAAATCCATCTTGAATAACCCTCAAAACTTTGTCAGACGTGGCGGAACGACCTTTGTTTAGGTCGTTTACGCTCTGCCTACCCCATTAGGGATAAAGGCATGATTATATGTATGTATGTAAGTATTTAGAGATAAATACCTTGTTTATTTGCCGAACGTTTCAATCGCATTTCAGCATTAAAATAATGTGTACATAGCGCGAACGTCTTAAACCAACATAACAAGTTCATTCGTAACCATGACGCATGTAACTGCCTTGAAATATAGGTAACAATAAACATAATTGTGGGAATAAATTCGTTCAAAATAATAATCTAATTTTCTGTTCTTCTCACTACATTTTCACGAATATCCCTTGATTTATTTTACCGTTTTCTACCAACCCTCTTTTGAGTTACAGTTATCTTATCACTCTGTTATCATAATTATTTATCTACACACCAAAATGCCAAAAAAACTGCAAAACCAGTAGTTTTTATTGCATAGTAACTGTTAACCCTATGTAAAAGTAAATGCCGTTAAGTCGTGTTTATCAAATGCAAATATTGATAATTGAGATACATACATACGTACATATAATCACGCCTTTATACTTAATGGGGTAGGCTGAGCGTAAACGACCTAAACAAAGTTCCGCCACGTCTGACAAAGATTTGAGGGTTATTTAAGATAGATTTGTAGGTAAATTGCTGTAGTGACAGGTTGTCAGCTCATCGCCTAAATTGCAATATACTGAAACCCTCGGATCCCTTAGCTGGTTTTCACAGCATGCCTGGGAGGAAATGCAGCTGGCACATTCTATGTTTTTCTTTCGCTTCCAGTCGAGCATGGAAGCAAGCATGTTGACTGGGTGTCAAAAAAAATTTCAATACCTTTATACTTAAAACTTAGGGCTAAGTACTATGGATCTCATTCATTATAAAAAAATGCAACTTAACATTTAATAATTGAGTTAAAAATATAGAAGTTTTTGATTTGAGTAGTCAATATTTATCTAATTCTTCCATGCTGGCCTGGGAGCTAGAGAAAAACATAGAATGTGCCAGCTGCATTTCCTCCCCGGCATGCTGTAAAAACCAGCTAAGGGATCCGAGGGTTTCAGTATATTGTAATTTAGGCGATGGGCTGACAACCTGTCACTAAGCATATACCTACAAATCTATCGTAAAATAACCCTCAAAACTTTGTCAGACGTGGCGGAACGACCTTTGTTTAGGTCGTTTACGCTCTGCCTACCCCATTAGGGATAAAGGCGTGATTATATGTATGTATGTATATTTACTGGCGAGTGACTTCATAACCCACTACTTTCATATAAAAAAGCGTTTTTGACGTGTCATAATAAGTTACTGATTTGACTAGTAGGAAAATAGCGTATTGCAAATTACGAAAATAGTCGTATTCTACTGAAGCCCGATGGTGTAGTGGATAGGGCCGCTGCCTCCTGAGCTGGAGGTCGTGGTTCGAATCCCTCGCATTGGCGGCTCGAAAACGCTGACCTAATCTAGGATTTTGTCTGGTTTCCCTTCTGGGTTACGGAGGTCAGATGGCAGTCGCTCTGTGTAAATACCAGTACCCTCGTTCAATCCTCTAGATTAGGTAGCCGACCCCGTGATATACGGGATAAGGCTAGGAAGATGATGAGTTGTTCAGTGTCATTGACTAAGCAACCCCTATCAGTTTGTGGGAAGCTGTCCCTTACACCTGGTATCGCAGTTGTACATACATACATATACATAAAATCACGCCTTCATCCCTTACGGGGTAGGCAGAGCGTTAAACGCCTCGTCAAAGGCGCTTTCACCGCGTCTGACAAAAAATGAGGGCAATTTTAGATTGTAATCTGTATTGCTAATGTGTAGTGACAGGTTGTCAGCCCATCGCCTAAATTACAATACACTGTAACCCTCGAGTCCCTTTTGCTGTCTTCTACAGCATGCCCGGGAGGAAGGGCAGCTGGAACATTCTATGTTTATCTATCTCTCTCAGTCCAGCATGGAAGAATGCAGAAGCAGAATGCAGCAGTTGTACAAAGACTGTTGTTAAACCTCACTGAAGTGCCAAGTGCAATATTACAAGTTTTGAGACTTTCGCTTTTTTTTTAACTTCCATGCTGGCCTGGGAGCGAGAGAAAAACATAGAATGTGCCAGCTGCATTTCCTCCCGGGCGTGCTGTAAAATCCAGCTAAGGGATCCGAGGGTTTCAGTATATTGAAATTTAGGCGATGGGCTGACAACCTGTCAGTACAGCAATATACCTAGAATTCTATTATTTATTTAACAGTTTATTGTACACAGAAACATACACAGAACAATTACATAGGAATTCTATCTTAAATAACCCTCAAAACTTTGTCAGACGTGGCGGGACACCTTTGTTTAGGTCGTTTACGCTCTGCCTACCCCATTAGGGATACAGGCGTGAATATGTGTATGTATGAGACTTTCGCGGTTTTTCATTACAAGTTCGTTATTTTAATGTCTCGGGTCGAAGCACTGTTTCACTAGGGAGACGAGTCGTATTCTACTAACTGTTTCAGCACATTCTTTTCCCTGTCGTATTCTAACGAAGTCTTGGTACCTATTTGTAGTTGCAATAATCTCGGCTTAACTAATTCTGATCTTCCATGCTGGCCTGGGAGCGAGAGAAAAGCATAGAGTGTGCCAGCTGCATTTCCCCCCCGGGCATGCTGTAAACACCAGCTAAAGGATCTAAGGGTTTCTGTATATTGCAATTTAGGCGATAGGCTGACAACCAGTCACTACATCAATATACAAATCAATCTTAAATAACCCTTTAAAACTTTGTCAGATGTGGCGGAACGACCTTTGTTTGGGTCGTTTACGCTTTGCCTACCCCATTAGGGATAAAGGCGTGATTATATGTATGTATGTATGTAACTAATTTAAGTCTATACTTGTCAATTCAATTCAATTCATTTATTCATGCCAACATGTACAAGCTTAAAGTAATAATAATGTTATAATAGCAGATATGTACATGCACCCCGTCAGGGCACTGCAAGATGAAACATGCATACGGAATTATTATCGTCAACAAAAACATTAAATTTCATTAATTTGAATTAAGAATTCATGTTAAAAATAAAATTAAAGCTAAAAATTACATAATCATTACAAGTCAAATCATTGTTCCTATATAAAATATGTGATAAAAATAAATTCAAAACGAGCTCAACTACTTAAAATTGTTGTCAATAAGAAAATAATTAAAACGTAAATAATAATATCGTCATAATGAATACATGTCAAAATTGTTGTCAATAAACAGGAAATCATTCAATTAAATTATTAAAATATTATATAAAAATTGTACACAAACCGGAATATAAATTAATAATACATTATAAATTAAATTTGATTATTATATTAGATTGGATTGTGAAAAAAATCATTTACAGTGTAATAACACTTATTCAATAAAAATATTTTAACTGCATTATAAAAAGGTTTGTCTTTGGTTTCAGTTTTAATTTCTTGTGGTAATTTGTTGTAGATTTGTACTGCTTTGTAGTGGGGTCCATTTTTGACCAGTTCCATTTTTGCTTTCGGTAGTTCTAGTATTTTGTTTCGTCTGGCGCTTTTGCAGAAATTAAACATGTTTAAATTTTTCTTAATAAATATGGCGGCTTCAAGGATAAATATACACGGTAAGGGCAAAATTTTTTCCTTTATAAAATACGGCCTACAACTATCTTGTGGTTTTATATTAAACAAAATACGAATGCACCTCTTTTGCAATACGAAAATGTCATGTGCATGGACACTATCTCCCCACAACAACACTCCATACCGCAGCCATGCATAGGCATAAGCGTAGTATGCAGCTAGGGACGCTTCTTGGTGGGTGTTTGTTTTAAGGGTAGACAGTGCATAGGTGAATTGACATAATTTGGATTTAACTTTTTGGATATGCTTTTCCCAGGTAATATGTGTGTCTATTGTAATACCTAATAAATTATATTCACTAGCTTGTTCTATGTTAAGTTTGTTTGCAACTATTGTCATGTCTAATTCCGTTTTTTGTCTAGGTCTGAGTTGAATTGATTTAGTCTTTTTGAGATTAATTTCTAAATTGTGGTTTGATAACCAATTTCTAACATCTATAAAACTTTTTATCACATTGTTACGGCTGTCATCATCGTCTTTGCATTTAAATAATAAAGAGAGTCATCTTCTATCATGATACAACGGCAAGGAACGGCTAGAAGTTTAGTCAAGATTTAGTTAAGTTGTGCCCTCCACGAATCGATAGCAAGCAATATTTATTTTTTGCACTAAATAAGATGTTACTGACCGCTGTCGCGTTTCCTCTAAATAGTAGGTTCAAAATTAATTTATTGATTAGAAAGCCCGATGGTGTAGTGGATAGGGCCGCTGCACCCGGTCGTGGTTCGAATCCCACCACGTACCAATGTGTTTTTCGGTTTTCGAATTTCATATGTACGTTTATTCGGCGCTTTTTCCTCGCTTCGGAAGGCACGTTACGCCGTTAGTCCCGGTTAATAACGTTTAATACCGTAGATATTAGTCGATAAGCCATATCAGACGCCAGTGCCAAGCATTGGCGGCTTGCAAACTCTGACCTGATCTAGGATTGGGTCTGGTTTCCCTTCTGGGTTGCGGAGGTCAGATGGCAGTCGCTCTATATAAAAACCAGTACCCTCGTTCAATCCCCTGGATTAGGTAGCCGACCCCGTAAGATACGGGATAAGGCTAGAGAGATGATGAGTAGGTTCAAAATTAAATAAAAACATAAGTCCAATCCATTGAAAAAGAAATATTTTTAGCATGGAAATACCTGTGCACTAACTGCTCCCGCTTTATTTTTAATTCATGACCACACCCAGTGCATCTGAGTGATCGAAAAAAAATAACCGTTTCCGGACGATAAACAAATTTTTGCGACCAGAACGTGATGGGAATGAAAAAAGAGGCTCGTATTATGAATTTAGGAGCTAGGGCATTGCCCTCCATCGATTCGGCTCTGAATGTCAGCCAAAGGGCAAAAGCACAGGCAGAAGTATGGGCAAGGTTAAGGGTATGGGATTGCCAAGTGTAACAAAACACCACACTTTAAATATTTTAATCTCAACTAGCTATCAGAGTCTCATCATGATTGAATTTTATTTATTTATTTAACAGTTTATTGTACACAGAAACATACACAGAACAGTTACATAGGAATCAAGTAAGAATTATAAATATATATAATTTCTGCCATGCTGGACTGGGAGCGAAAGAAAAACATGCATTGTGCCAGCTGCATTTCCTCCCGGGTATGCTGTAAGAACCAGCTAAGGGATTTCTGTACATTGCAATTTAGGCGATAGGCTGACAACCTGTCACTACGGCAATATACCTAAAAAACTATCTAAAATAACCCTCAAAACTTTGTCAGACCTGGCGGAGCGACCTTGGTTTAGGTTGTTTACGCTCTGCCTACCCCATTAGGGATAAAGGCGTAATTATATATATGTATGTATGTAAGAATTACCTAGATGTACCTACTACCATGATTAACAAAGAGCTTTATGTTAGCAGATTTTTTTTACTAGAGTCATAACTCTCTACTAGTTATTTTATCCGTTTATTTGATATCTCTATTCTGTATTTTTTTTAAATGACAGACAAAAGTAACTGAAAATAAAACTAGTTTCTTAACCAACTTGTAACTTATAGTTTACTAGCGACCCGCCCCGGCTTCGCACGGAAATCATCAGTGTTTCTCTACTATATTATGCATGTATTATACATATAAACCTTTCTCTTGAATCACTCTATCCATTAAAAGAAACCGCATCAACATCCGTTGCGTAGTTTTAAAGATCTAAGCATACATAGGGATATAGGGACAGAGAAAGCGACTTTGTTTTATATTATGTAGTGATTAACCGACGTGTAATTTATACTAAGCCAGGATTGGCACCATTTATATTTTATAGAACTTTTTCATCATGTTCTCTTTAAATGACATAAATCTATTACTACATTATCTTTAACTCGATATTTGGCAACACTGACCATGGTATGCCATGGCATATGGCCCACACAACGTTAGGATTGTTTAGTTTAAACTTTTTATATTTATTTTTATGTCTTGTGATCCTGGAAACTGGATTATGAATGAAGTTGATATTAAGATCATAAACCTGATGCCGAATCGTATGGAAAGCCCTGCAAACAAGGGTATAAAAAAGGTTTTCAATATTGACAGCTATTTATGATATCAAATATTAAAATAAGGATCTAAGTGTTGACTGACTGACTGGGTTTTCAAACAAGCATAAAGTCAGTAAATCGAAGATTTGGTGTCTTGAAATATATTAAGCGAAAGCCCGTGGCAAAAGCTTACCCACTTATCGGTCACTGGAAGAAATTATAGGTCAGCTGGAAGAGATTTATTTTTAGAGATAAGCTGTACCTGTTGTGCTATTGTTTTTTTTATGTTTGTGTCCTCTGTATGATTATGTGTGCAATAAGGTGTTCAATAAAATAATAATACGACTGGGATACGTACGATACAACCCGATGAAACCTAGTGGTAGCAATTCGTAGTTTCACAAATCAAAAAGTTTATACCGTTGTCCTTTTCTATCATGAGAGAATAGAAACTTAAACTTCCTAATAGTGCAGCTAATAGGCCTCTGACAAGGTTTTGATTATATTACTGAAAAAAAAAATATAGATGTGACGACAATGTTCAATGGGTTACTGATGCTTGCACAAAATGAACATTAGATATATACATACATACATATAATCACGCCTTTATCCCAAATGGGGTAGGTAGAGCGTAAACAACCTAAATAGAGGTTGTCCGCCACGTCTTACAAAGTTTTGAGGGTTATCTAAGATAGATTTGTATATTACTTCAGTGACAGGTTGTCAACCCATCATCTTAGTTACATAAGGTCATTTTAAACCAAGTGCAAATATTAAAACATGTAAATCTCCCCATGAAACTGAATAACTTTCTCTAAGGAACATAGGTCGAAAAACGAAGAAAAAATACCTTCCATACAAAAAAATGTGCTGAGCGCACTTAGTATGGGAAGTAAATTTTTGTTTTTCATATTTCAAGCTTTGTTTCTTAGGGAAAGTTGTTCAGTTTCATGGGTAGATTCACACGTTTCAAAATTTGCACTTGATGACAAGTGAGAGAGAGACACTTGGTGATTTTATGTATGTATGTATGTATGATGACCTTATATAGTATTTCCAACTCAGTTTGAGAATAAAGGTAAACAAAGTTTCTTGTCTTTTAATCGAAGATCTTGTTACAAAAATAAGTTTTAGCTGTAAGATATGACAACATAATTAAATAGTAGTTTAAAAACAAAAAAAAATGCCAACACGTATCATTTAATTTTGATATGTGTTTTCGAATAAAAAGACATGAAACTTTGTTTACCTTTATTCTAAAACTGAATTGGAAAATCTATTGATACCTACCTATCGCTAAGTATTATGTATGTCACCTTACTCCTTACCTTGTAAGCGAGAATTACAATACAATGCGTGTGTATCGCATATTCTCTTCGGTTTGCCGGATTTCCTCCCGGTCTGCGTATGCGCACGTGAGACGTACATACATACATATAATCACGCCTTTATCCCGAATGGGGTAGGCAGAGAGTAAACTACCTAAACAAAGATCGTTCCGCCACTACTGACAAAGTTTTGAGGGTTATTTAAGATAGATTTGTAGGTATATTGCTGTAGTGACAGGTTGTCAGCCCATCGCCTAAATTACAATATACTTCTTCTTCTTTTCGTGTCGATGGAAAAAATTAATACAGCTTAACTTTTTTGGACCAGTGGTCAGCCACGCGTACAATATACTAAAACCCTCGGATCCCTTAGCTGGTTTTTACAGAATGCCCGGGGGAAAATGCAGCTGTCACATTCTATGTTTTTCTCTCGCTCCCAGGACAGCGTGAGACGTACACACTAAATAATCATAAAAGCTGTAATGTGTAGGTTTGGTTACAAGTGGTCTTCCTTTTCTTCAACGTTGGAGTGAACGGGCATCTTCTGTGTGAAAGAGAAATCAAGAAGAAATCTCTGCCCATCACCAATAAAATATTGCGAAGGATTCTCGTTTTGAATAGTATTTCACAAGTGCAAGTGACCGATACAATGTTTCTTTCGTGAGACTGGTCTGAATGCGTAAAATTAAAATAAACCAGCTGGTCGAGTATTCGTTTTATTACATACATACATACATATAATCACGCCTTTATCCCTAATGGGGTAGGCAGAGCGTAAACGACCTAATCAAAGGGCGCTCCGCCACGTCTGACAAAGTTTTGAGGGTTATTCAAGATGGATTTGTACGTATATTGGTGTAGTGACAGGTTGTCAGCCCATCGCCTAAATTGCAATATACTGAAACCCTCAGATCCCTTAGCTGGTTTTTACAGCATGCCCGGGAGGAAATGCAGCTGGCACATTCTATGCTTTTCTTTCGCTCCCAGTCCAGCATGGAAGTCCTATCCGTCCGTTTTATTATTAGATCTTTTATTAGCAGTGGAAACAATGATTTTTATATTCGCTCTTTTTATATCCAGGTACCTACTTATGCAAGACATAAACCACCAAACGCAGTAATGAGACACTGCAATGACTGCAAATAAGACAGACGCCAATCTTTTATGCATTACGAGTGATACTTGACGCGTCAAACACAATTTTTGTCACGTCAATGTCAAACTTGGGCATTAATGGCATTATTTTTTTTTATTTTTTTTTAATATATATAGGCGAGCATTTGTCCGCCATCTCACCTGGTGGAAAGTGACGATGCGGACTATGTTGAAGCATACTCACCTATGTAGTGCCTATTCACTATCGCCTTGAAAAGGCCCAGGTTATATTGTTCCGGAAACAGATCCGCCGGCAGGGAGTTCCACTCCTTAGCCGTTCGCATTAAGAATGTGGAAGCGAACCGCTTCGTGCTAATTTGTGGTATATCCACGACATAAGGGTGGAACCCCTGTCCACGCCTCGTGCTCCGGAGATGGAAAGGGGATGGGGGTATAAGGTCATGAAGTGCTAACACGCACTCCCCGAAATGTATCCTGTAAAATACCGACATGCACGCCACTCTGCGACGGTGCTCAAGGTTCTGTAGTTTTGCCTCAACCAGTGCTGAGTCTCCAATGAGCATCTTAGCACGTTTCTCGATTGAGTCTAAGGCAGCCAGCTGGTATTTAGCTGAACCGTCCCAAAGGTGGCAGCAGTACTCCATACACGATCGGACTTGAGCTGTGTACAACTGCAATAGCTGTCCCGGTGTGAAGTATCGCCTCACCTTCGAGAGGATACCAAGTTTTTTGGCAGCTGTTGTGGCCAGAGACTCAATGTAACGTCAAAAGTTCAAGTCGGACGTAAGGCTCATACCAAGAAGCTCAAGATGGTCAGAAATCGGTACGGATACATCCCGGAAAGTTGGAGCCAGGTTAAAAGGACTCCGTTTTGTCAAGAATAGGCACGCCTGGGCTTTGGATGCGTTGAACTTGACGAGATTGGCATCGCCCCACTCGGATATCACCCTTAGCGATGAGTTCAGACGATCCACTATGGACTCCCGACAAGACTGGATTGTTTCACTGTTGGCCCTTGCACTGGACAGATATCTGTCAACAACCGTGCTGTCATCAGCGTACCCAAAGGTATCGGGTGTCAACATGTCGTTGATATGCAGCAGGAATAAGGTTGCAGACAGGACAGAACCTTGAGGAACTCCGGCATCAATAGCCTGTTGTCCGGAGGAGCAGCCTTCTAAGACCACTTGTATGGATCGTTCACTCAAGTAGTCCGAAATCTAGTTGCAAAGAACAGTAGGTAACCCGTAGGCGGGAAGCTTGCCAGTAAGGCTAGCGTGCCAGACCCTGTCAAAGGCCTTGGAGATATCCAGAGACACGGCAAGTGCTTCACCATGTCTCTCGATAGCCTCGCTCCATAAGTGAGTGGCATGCACGAGGAGGTCCCCCGTCGATCGCCCTCGGCGGAAGCCGTATTGGTGATCGTTAAGGAGATCATTATCCTCACGGTATGCCAGGAGCCGATTATTCAGTACACGCTCCATAATCTTGCAGAGTATAGAGGTTACCGATATGGGTCTATAGTTGATTATACTTATCTAATGGGCTTAATTCTAGATTCACAGGCTAAATCTGAAATTAAAATCTATCTATCACTTTAGAAGCGGCTCAAGACAGGGAGAAATGGAAGAAGGAGGCCTTTACCCTGCAGTGGGACACCTCAGGCTGTTAATAAAAAAATAATAAATATCACTTTTAGATTAAAAACATTGAAAAGGGAAAGGTGATCTAATCTACCCGGTTATTTATTTATAATCGGTGGTTTTATGCGTTATCTGTCATTTTTATCCGCTGTCATATGTTATGGCGTTAAAATTGACAGAAATTCTGGGGAAACGTGCAAATGCGCGTCAAAATCTAGCCGACAAAGTGTTAAACTATCACTACATAGTATTAAACAAAGTCGCATTCTCTGTCCCTATATCCCTATGTATGCATAAATCTTTACAACTTCGTAACGGATTTTGATGCGGTTTCTTTACTGAATAGAGTGATTCAAGAGGAAGTTTTATATGTATAATACATGCATAATATATTAGAGAAACACTGATAATTTCCGTGCGAAGCTGGGGCGGGTCGCTAGTAGACTATAAATCGCCTGTACTTTTTCAATTATATTATTTAGAAAGTAACAGATTTTTAATTTTAGTTTTTGCCAGTGGTGTCTAGAATTGAGCCCATTATTTAACTATATCTGTCTTGAAAATAGTGAGGGTTAAAGTTTAACTCAGGTGGCATTTGAACTCACATCCTTCGGCGTACCGTGTCGACGCTCTAACCAACTGAGTCGACTTTGTATTGTAGTGATTTGATCTGAGCGGTTCAAAAACTCTAACACCAGAGTTCATTGGGTTGTTTTTCGACTTGAATTTATAGAAGAGGATGTAAAAAACAATTTAACACGCTATAGCTCGCTTAATTAAGGTTAGGGCACTGATCATCTTAGTCATAGTTAGAGTCTTGCTTTTGTATCGGTAAGTTTTTTTTTTGTTTCTGTGGGAATTTCTTGTGGGTGGCCAATTTTAGAAACACGGATCAGCTTTCAATAAATAGTTTCGAGTGTTCAACCAACAAGCTTCACTAGCCCCATACATGCCTACATATTACTGAATGTTCATTAAATACCCGAGTATGACTTATAACTACTTATTTCGAAGAAAAACTTTAAATAAAAGCATAAAAGTATGCGCATACCTTGCTCCTTTTAAGGTGGGTTTCCGTTGGACGTAGCGTAGGGTAAAGTGGCCAGTTGTTGCCCTTTGACTTCAGAGGGTGAATTAATGAGATAACTCATGCAACCTTTACCTAAGCTATTTTTTATAAACGGCTTAGCGAAAAGCTTGCACGTTATGCACTTGGCCACATATAATATTTGCTTAATGGCGAAAAAATGAAAAAAGTTGTTTGTTCTGATTTACTTATTGAGGACTTTTATGGTTGTCTTTCTTTATTATCGTTTATTATTACAGCCCCACAAAGTTCTTACACTGTAAAGTAGATACAGCCTCTTGGCGAGTATTTATCTCAGAATGTTATTCCCTATTTTCAGGCATAAAGTTAATAATTCTCAGAGAATGCTGTGACGATTATTCCCTCATTCCCTGGCTGCAATTATTACTCTTTATATTTTTTGCCAATTACTTATACTTTTTTTTTTTATCTCTGTGATGTTAAGGTGGTTCGAGAGCTGCGAGAGTGGCGCGCCATCAGTTTTAAATGAATTGTGCCTGAAAGACAAACATTTTTATGAATATTTTACGATTGGCGACAATTCCAACTAATTCTCCATTTTATTTTATAATCCATGATTCACACTATGCATAAAAGCTATGTACTGTACATAGACATACGCTAAAAGTGGCCATTAAAATATTCATGAAAATGTTTGTATTTTAAACATTTGTGTCCAAAATACAAATATTTTCATTAATACTTTACGTTTAGCGGAATCCATTTTATAAACGTAGTTTGAAATATTAAATTTCAAACTACGCGTGTAATACAAAGTTTAGATATTAATTGTGTGTTATCAAATGGAGAATTATTTGCGATTTCCGCTAAACGTAAAATATCACTACATAGTATAACACAAAGTCGCTTTCTCCGTCCCTATATCCCTATGTATGCATAAATCTTTAAAACTACGCAACGGATTTTGATGCGGTTTTAATGGATAGAGTGATTCAAGAGGAAGATTTATATGTATAATACATGCATAATATAGTAGAAAAACACTGATAATTTCCGTGCAAAGCCGGGGCGGATCGCTAGTTTAAATATATGTTTGTATTTACGACACAATTCATTTAGAATTGATGTCGCCACCGTCGCGCCACAGTTCGCCCCTTAATGTATTTCGTGTGAATTTTATCATTAACGAATCATTCATCATCATCACAAAATCATTAATAAATAGTAAATACCGAACAATCCCACTACTGTCTCTTTACCCTATACATACAATCACGCCGTTATCCCTAATGGGGTAGGCAGAGTGTAAACGACCTAAACAAAGGTCGTCCCGCCACGTCTGACAAAGTTTTGAGGGTTATTTCAGATAGAATTCTAGGTATATTGCTGTAGTGACAGGTTGTCGGTTGAAACCCTCGGATCCCTTAGCTGAATTTTACAGCATGCCCGGGAGGGAATGCAGCCGGCACATTCTATGTTTTTCTCTCGCTCCCAGACCAGCATGGAAGTAAGTTACCCTATACTACTTCAGTTATTTGTTTTAAATTGTATCCTCCACTCAAAACGGTTGTGCGAATTTTTAAAACAATCTTTTCATTCTGCTTACTTCATTGCAAATAACGATAAGAAAACAGCCATGTTGTTTTAAAAAGTTATCGCATTCAAATATGGAATAACATCGATGAATGCACAATTCCGTTTTCAAAAGGTCTTGTTTATTTTCTTGCATACAAATGTGATACACAATTTTCAACATACATAATATCGCGTTTGTCTGACGAAGCGAAATCGGTTTTCATTTAGTAAGTTACAAAATAAAATAACATCACGACTCTACTAGGCAGTTAATTAACAAAGTGACACTAGATCACTAGGTTCATCATTAGGCCTAATTCTAGATTTAACGGCTAAATTTAAAATTAAAGTCTATCTGTCACTTTCAGACTAAAAACATTGGAAAATGACAGGAGATCTATTCTGTCCGGTTTTTGATTTGTGTTCGGTGGTTTTATGCGTTATCTGTCATTTTTATCCGCCGGCATATGATATGGCGGATAAAATTGACAGAAATACTGGAGAAACAAAATCTAGCAAACAAAGTGTAAAACCATAGAGTATAAATCGCCCGTCCTTTTTCAATTTTATTATTTTGAAAGTGACAGATATATATTAATTTTAGTTTTAGCCGGGGTACCTAGAATCGAGCCCATTGGCTTGTTTGAACCTAATCGAAAGAACAAGAGTGTAATCTAATTTCAGTCTGCATTTTTTGTCATGCCCTTCCTCCCGGGCATGCTGTTGAAGTCAGCAAAAGGGACTCGAGGGTTACAGTGTATTGTAATTTAGGCGATGGGCTGACAACCTGTCACTATAGCAATACATATTACAATCTAAAATTGCCCTCAATTTTTGTCAGACGTGGCGAAAGCGCCTTTTACGAGGCGTTAAACGCTCTGCCTACTCCGTAAGGGATAAAGGCGTGATTTATGTATGTATGTATGTAGTCTGCATTTTCCTTAGGAATCTAGGAACAATCTAAAAATTTGATCCACTGATAAAACCACTATGAGTATAGTATGAATGATTAGATATATATAGATTCAGCCCGATGGTGTAGTGGATAGGGCCGCTGCCTCCTAAACGTGGTTCGAACCCCACCACGTACCAATGTGTTTTTCGGTTATCGAATTTCATATGTACGTTTAAACGGTGCTTCGAAAGGCACGTTAAGCCGTTGTTTCCGGTGAATATCGTTTAATACCGTAGATATTAGTCGTTAAGCCAAATCAGAGGCCAGTGCTAAGCATTGGCGGCTTGAAAACTCTGACCTAATCTAGGATTGGGTCTGGTTTCCCTTCTGGGTTGCGGAGGTCAGATGGCAGTCGCTCTGTGTAAAAACCAGTACCGCCGTTCAATCACCTAGATAAGGTAGCCGACCTTGCAAGATACGGGATAACGCTAGGGAGATGATGAGAATAGTATGAGTGATTCCATAGGAATCGAACCCGCGACCTCTAAATCTAGTATCGAAGGATCGGAACAAAAGACAGTTATTCTTACGACTGGACTCACGTCAATGTTCGTACTTTGGAATACACTCAAACCTTGTCAGACGTAGTGAAAACGCCTTTTTGCCTAATCCTGTAAAAAGGCGTGAGTATACCTATAATATGTATGTATGGACTATGGACCCACGTGACTTATACGTACTTACGCAATATTTGCATTAAAATGTCACGTTTTTAAACCAGTGACTGAAATTTGGGGATATTTGCTCAGTCCTCATCATTAACAAAAGATTGTTTCAAAGCGGTTGGCACAGCTGCTCCTGCGCAGATCTATGGCATTAATTTGACGAAACGCGTCAATTGTGACCTCCTCTTGAGAAATAGTCAAATACTGAAAAGGAGAAGATTCTAATAACATAGTCCATTGCTTGATTAGTTGGCAAAAGTTTACTACCTCTGTGGACCAATCAAGCAGAAAACATAAAGTTGATACTATCAATTTATCGCGCTTTAACAGATTTTCCCCAGTTGGTTTAGAACAATGAAGGTTTATCAAGAAAGAAGATTCCTTACTTCAGAGGGCACGTTCAGCTTCCAAAGGCTTTGTCTCTGTAAGTGGCCGTTTCATAGACCTTGTCAGGGGCCTCATAATTAATAAAAGATTGTTTCAAAGCAAAAGTTTGTCAGACGTGGCGGAACGACCTTTGTTCAGGTAGTTTACGCTTTGCCTACCCCATTAGGGATAAAGGCGTGATTATATGTGTGTATGTTTCAAAGCAGTTGGCACAGGTGCTCCCGCGCAGATCTATGCCATGCGTCAATTGTGGCCTCGCTGCTCTGTGAGTACATTGCTTGTTTTTATTGGGAAGATGATTCCATTCTGACCGGTGTCTCTTGTCGAAGATTAACTAGAAAAGTGCATCTTTGTATACGTACATTGCTGCAATTTAGCAATGACATTCTAACGGTATTGAGTGCCGTATTGGATGTTAAAATAAAGGAAATCTAAAAGCTTGTCCAAAACTTCGCAGCCAAGAATGTACCTCTAAAGTAACAGATGTTTTATTTATTTGTTTTATGAGACAAAAGATATAGGTAGTTTAATCGAATGTGACCCAATACATCAGTATCACACTAATACAAATACTGCCTCCGTGGTGAAGCGGTCTGAGCCATGGGCTCTCGACCCGGAGGTCCCGGGTTCGATTCCCGGCGGGGGACAATGACTTTGTGTTGTTGTTTCTAATATGGTTAGGAGATTGCAGGCTGATCACCTGATTGTCCGAAAAGTAAGATGATCCATGCTGTCGGATGGGCATGTAAACAGTCGGTCCTGCGCCTGATTTCTCTCTGGTAGTGTCAGTCAATCTCTCCCATCAGATTAAGAGATTGAAGGAATAGAGAGTGCAACTGTGTGTGGCGCAAACACTTGGGCACTAAAAACAAGTCCTGCGCAGTTGGCTGATCTCCACGAGGTTGGCCACCTTCACCGAAAATCGGTGGGAGGACTATTATTAATACAAACACAAAAGTAAATGCGAGTACATTTTTGTTACTTTGTCTCACTTAAACTATTACACGGAATTTAATATTTTTTAATACATGTAGGGTAGGTAGGTTGATAAGACTTTGAGAATCATTTTCGAAAGAACGAACTGGTTATTAGTATAGTGATAGGTTGTCAGCCAGATGTCTAATTGTAGACCACTGCAACCCTTGTTTCCCTCTACTGAGTTCTACTTCTACGTTATACCCGGAAAAAGAAACAGCTGGACCATTCTATGTTTTACTACGCTCCCAGTCTAGCATAAAAGAAATCATACATACATACATAAAATCACGCCTTTATCCCTTACGGGGTAGGCAGAGCGTCAAACTCCTCGTAAAAGGCGCTTTCGCCACGTCTGACAAAAATTGAGGGCAATTTTAGATTGTAATGTGTATTGCTATAGTGACAGGTTGTCAGCCCATCGCCTAAATTACAATACACTGTAACCCTCGAGTCCCTTTTGCTGACTTCTACAGCATGCCCGGGAGGAAGGGCAGCTGGAACATTCTATGTTTTTCTATCTCTCCCAGTCCAGCATGGAAGAAACAAATCATCATCCTATTTGCATATTGTATTTGTTTTTCTGTTATTTACACGTTTCTTTGTATTTAACTTCTATGCTGGCCTGGGAGCGATAGAAAAACATAGAATATGCCAGCTGCATCTCCTCCCGGGCATGCTGTAAAAACCTGGTAAGGGATTCGAGGGTTTCAGCATATTGTAAGTTAGGCGATGGGCTGACAACCTGTCACCACCAATATAGGTACATAATCATCTGTAATAAAATAACCCTCAAAACATATCAGACGTGGCGGAACGACCTTTGTTTAGGTCGTTTTTGCTCTTCCTACCCCATTAGGGATAAAGGCGTGATTTTTAGTATGTATGTATGGTCTTTGTATTGATTTACGCCTAAAATAAATAACGTATCTCTATTCTATTCTGAATGACAAATTCCACCTCTACTTAGGCCAGGGTCATGACCTGAACCTAATACTCAAGTACAAAATGTTCCAATTTAGCAACTATGTACGTCAAGCTAAGCCTATAGGCATTTTAATTATAGATGCAGAATTCAGAATTCGTAATGTGCTACCAGCAGAGTTCATTCGAAATAGGTCGCGCTTGTTTCATTGGCAATAGAGAACGTCCATATAACATATTTTCAGTTCCTGAACCTATTGTTTAAAAACATCTTAAATTATGAAAAGAACAGTGAAAACAGAAATAAAATTGATCAAAAAATTACCGAGATATACCATTATAAAGATACACTAACTCTCTCTCTTCGAAACGACAATTTATATGGAATTAGTATGGCGCTCCTGTCTTATGACGTCACATGACAGTTCGGACCTCTCTTTTTAACTAACCACTTTAAGGCATTATAACTCTTAAACTAATGAATATTTTGCGAAAATTCCTTCACATCCGTTCATCTATGGTGACAATAATTCCTACTAACAGTTTTAAAAAAATCATGAGTATTCCCTATTCAAACTGTTACTAGGTCTAAAAAGATTCCATACTTCGGAGGGCACGTAAAGCCATCGGTCCCGGTCGCTGACTTTGATAGTGATCGTTACACAAAACCATGTCAGAGGCCTATTCACTGTGCTATTAGGCGGCTTAAAAACTCTGACACCTAGATTCATCCGGTTGATTGACTTGAAAGAAAAAGATGTTCTGGTTCAGATTAACATGTTTAAAATTGTAAATGGGAATAAGAAGAGAACATTTCGCACGTACAGGATATGAACCTACGACCCTGCTAGCGATCCATGCCGCTACTCTAACCAACAGAGCTAAAGCATATTATGATTTTTGAGATATTAAGGAAATCGTAAAATAATAATAATTCCTTCCATGCTGGACTGGGAGCGAGAGAAAAACATAGAACGTGCCAAGCTGCATTTCCTCCCGGGCATGCTGTAAAAACCAGCTAAGGGATCTGAGGGTTTCTATACATTGCAATTTAGGCGATAGGCTGACAACTTGTCACTATATCAATAAACGTAAAAATCTATCTTAAATAATCCTCAAAACGTTGTTAGACGTGGCGGAACGACCTTTGCTTAGGTCGCACACGCTCTGCCTACCCCATTAGGCATAAAGGCGTGATTATATGTTTATGTTTATTATATGTAAATTAATAATTAGTTCAAAAACACGGGCTAAACTAGCCCACGAATGGTTTCCACGTATCTACCAAGACCCTGAATGAGGGAAACTAAAATTATCTGCCTCTTTTTAAAAGTAACCTTAGCCGTACAAAATATTGGTCAAGAGTGTATAATAGAAATGTAAAACATCGGGGTGTGAGTTACATCAGACCTCGACCTTAGCCCATTGGCCAACAAATACTATGTCACCAAGTGAGTCCCAACAGAAATAAGATAATACGGCCAATAGAAGTGGCGCTAAGCAGAATTGAATGTTTGAACGCAGACTCAGAACCGGAACCACAAACGGAGACAAAAAGAAATATATATATAAATGAAAATTTAAAAGTTATGCTCAAAACCCGGATTCGATTATTGTAAATTTTGAAGAACCGTGCACCGCAAAGTTCCTGGTTGGTTCTTGTAAAAGCAACAATCGCTAAAAACGTAAAAGTTTTTCGACGAGAAATAAATTTAGTTTTTATGGTTCCACCATATTTAGACACTGGCCCACCCACCAATGACGTATATGCCGATAACTTGATAAGTTAGTCTTAGCGACTGGATTCTCGAGTGGAACAACGACCCGATGAACCCTGGTGTCAGAGTTCTCAAACCACCTAGTAGCACAGCTATTAGGCCTCTGACATGGTTTGAGTAACGATTACTATCAATGACAGCGACCGGGACCGACGACTTAACGTACTCTCCGAAGCTCGGAATCCTTTTTCTTATCGGAAAGTCAGGTGATTCAACCTACAATGTCCTAACCAAACTGGGGAAAACCTCATAAAGTGATAAATTGACAAATATCAACTTTGTGTTCCCCCTGGGAATCGAACCCAGGGCTCGGAGATCGTAACTCCATGGCTCTGACCACTAGACCACGGAGGCAGTTAATTAGTAGCCAATTATTAGCCGACAAGTTTTCTTTTCATTTCACTTCTTCCAATAACACTTCTGTTGCCTTATCCTTCATGTAAGGGCCGTGCGACCATGTTGCCTGGGAATCTTCCAAACTATTGTTTTATGACAAAAAAAATTACGACTATTTGTCTGCTAAACGTTATTGTTGAATGAGCCCATACAAAAACGATATTTCACGATATGGCAGCCTGAGAGTTTCAGTAAATCCCATAAGAAGAATTTGTATTTACTTTTCCTTGTTGTGAAAGTGAATAGTATTTATAATATTTTCTTGTTAATGTATTCGAGTGATTTTCTCCTTTCTTGTGGGTTTCCGATTGACCCTGGTGACAGAGTTTTTAAACTGCCTTATATACTTCTGGCATGACCCTTAACAGGTAAAGCACAGCGTCTTAGATCGATGACTTAACGTGCCCTTCAAAGCACGGAACCATATTATATCAAAGAAAAGATTTTTTTTCTTAGAGAAAAGAAAGTTCTTCTTAGAGAATAATAAGTAGTTATATATCCTATCTCGCATTAGCATAATATGTATTAGTTTATAATGAATATGTATTAATTTAGTAGTATTTATATTGTTTGAGTATTAAAAAGAACTTAGTATGCACTATCCCGTTATCTGCTATGTACTATCCTAATACCCAAAGGTAGCCTGGTAGAAATTGCTGCTTTAGCAATAAGGCCGCCTATATTGTACTGTTTTGTTCCTTACTTTTCTGTTGTATGTATTTCTGTTTCTTTGTGCAATAAAGTATCTTGTATTGTATTGTATTGTATATCATCTGGTGCACTGTCTTGTCTTGACCAAACTTGAAACAAACCAAGTGATAATATCAAGCTAGTGTCTTCTCTATGCTGGACTAGGAGTGAGAGAAAACATAGAATGTGCCACATTTCCTCCCGAGCACGCTGTAAAAACCAGCTAAGGGATCTGAGTGTTTCAGTACGTTGTAATTTAGGCGATGGCCTGACTACCTGTCACTACAGCAATATACGTACAAATATATTTTAAACTAGCTGTGCCCGCGACGTTTCTTCCATGCTGGACTGGGAGCGAGAGAAAAACATAGAATGTGCCAGCTGCATTTCCTCCCGGGCATGCTGTAAAAACCAGCTAAGGGATCTGAGGGTTTCAGTATATTGCAATTTAGGCGATGGGCTGACAACCTGTCACTACAGCAATATACGTACAAAATACAAATCCATCTTGAATAACCCTCAAAACTTTGTCAGACGTGGCGGAACGACCTTTGTTTAGGTCGTTTACGCTCTGCCTACCCCATAAGGGATAAAGGCGTGATTATATGTATGTATGTATGTGCCCGCGACGAACGCCCGGTTTGTATGGAAAACACGCAGTGTCGAACATACTGAAAACGCTTCTCCGCGCGTAGGAGCGGGATCTGCTAACCCGCGCGCGGAAGCGTGTTTCGCGTTACTGATACTTACTCAATATTAGAATTGTTTTCGTCATTATTTCTAACCTAGGATGGACACCGGGTAATTAAAAAAACTCAGTCAAATAAAAAGTCCCTTTAAGATCGGTTAAAAACGATCAGAGTTCAATTTCCTACCTGCCCCCTAAGTCAGATGGCGTAATTATTTGTATTACGTAGCTTTGAGTTTAAGTAATGCTCAGTCAAACAAAAAAGTTTCATCGAAATCGGTTAAAAACTACCGAAATTTAATTTCCTACCTACCTCATAAGTCATAAAGCGTGATTATTTGTATCGTAATTTTGGTTTTAAATAATGCTCAGTCGAATTAAAAACGTTCCATAAAAATCGGGTAGAAACAGCCAAATTTCAAATTCCTGCCTGGGGGTAGGCAAAGGTAATTTAGATAGCGTGATTTTAAGTATCCTAAGTTGCAACCCGGGTACTACACAGTTTAATTAAAAAAGTCTCATCGAAATCGGTTCAGTGGTTTTGGCGTGATGTGGTAACATACAGACAGACAGACAAAATAAAATAAAAAAAATGCTTTGATCTTTATATCGTTAATAATGCCTGCTGCAATTATTTTTTTGTAAATATATTTAATGTACTGACACGACCCTTCTAGAGATTTATTATATGTATAAATAACTCTCAAAACTTTTTCAAACGTGGCGGAACGACCTTTGTTTAGGTCGTTTACACTCTGCCTACCCCATTAGGGATAAAGGCGTTATTATATGTTTGTATGTATGTCTTGTCCATGGGAATCGAACCCATCACCTTCAAATCAAAAACCTAAGTCTCAGACCACTAGACCATAAAGTCAGCTATAAACTCTCCTAATATAGAAGATTCATATTACCAAGGTTGGCTGCTATGTAGACAATATTTGTACATAATTAACACCTTTATTATATAAGTAGGTATAACCACAAGGTTTTAGGGCCTACATATTTGGTAACTTATCATGATCAAAAACAGCTGTTAAGAAGGTATTTGTCAATATATACGTTGAGTCCCGTCTTACAGGCTTACGGGGGAGGCAGATCTTCAACAGCCTATTATAACGGAATTAAAGATATTTTCAGTAAAACCGGTGACGATGAATTTCCGAAATATTATAAAGCATGGTTGGAAATAAGAAAAATACCTCATCGACAAAATAGTTAAGCCATTATACCGTAAAAGGTAGGTAGAGCAACAACGGTCAATTAAATTTTGAACATTTTGCCAGGCCCACCACCAACCCAAAGCCAAACTACATTACATTATATAGTATTTAAAATATTGTTTCAGTAGGTAAATTCTATGGAAAATTTACAGTTTACGATAAAGGGGCCATGGTATGTTTAAACAGTTGGAATTAAAGATAGATCTAAGTAATCGAATAATTATGTGTTACTGTTAGCTTAAATATCAATATTCTGAAACGTGTATAAAACACGATAAAAAAATATTCTATCTGAATTCGAAAAAGACAAACTTTAAATTTCACCTTTTGAAAGGTCTTTATGTGGATGATTATTAATTAGTTATTTTTTTTTTACATATTCTTCCAATATATAAAGCACGCCATCTGTAAACTGGTGTTGGCTAAAAATCATTGTTGAGCCAAAACCAATTTAAAAGTAACTGTTAAGTTTTGTATTGTGTATATGTAATTAATTATGGTTTGTATTTATTTTTATTTCATTGTTTTGTCTGCCTGTGTGTATTTTGTTTGCTTACTTTCTATGAATAAACATTTATATTCCATTATATTCTATTCTACTGTATTTATCAAAATGGCTACCCATCAAAATCGATAAATAGTTAAGTGTTTGGTAAATTGGTATTTTCATCATTATAATCGTAAATAATAATGAAAATACCAAAATACATACATACATAAATCACGCCTTTATCCCTTACGGGGTAGGCAGAGCGTTTAACGCCTCGTAAAAGGCGCTTTCGCCTCGTCTGACAAAAATTGAGGGCAATTTTAGATTGTAATATGTATTGCTTTAGTGACAGGTTGTCAGCCCATCGCCTACATTACAATACACTGTAACCCTCGAGTCCCTTTTGCTGACTTCAACAGCATGCCCGGGAGGAAGGGCAGCTGGAACATTCTATGTTTTTCTATCTCTCCCAGTCCAGCATGGAAGTATATAAATATATATGAAATACCAATATAGTTTAAAAAAATCAAATAACAAAGATGTTAAAGAGCCTATTCAAAAAATTCTTACCAGACATCTTTACAGGGAAGTACTTGTGACGTCATACCTTACTTGCTTACATGTCTCATCCGTACGTGAATACATCACATACAAAGTATCCTTGCATAGTTATGCATTTCCAGTCAAAAAGAGTTTATTGACTGCGCCGGAGTCGACGGAAACAAGAGATGTGCGAAGAATACACTCAAATACTAGGGTGACCAACGATAGTAGGTCTTCTAACAAGGATGTAACTCTTTTCATCTAAGGGGTGTAGGGACGGGTTGCTCAGACAACGACACTGAACAACTTCCACCAGGTTTTTTTAAAGGAATTCAAATAGAAAAATGGCTTTTCCATACATTATGTTCACCTAGATCAGACAATTGGTATGGAAAACCCATTTTTTCCCTTACTGAAAAAAATTAAAATTGGAAGTGAAAAAAAATGGCTTTTCCATAGACAATGTTCACCTAGATCAGACAATTTATAAGGAAAAGATTTTTTCACTTTCTCAAAAAATATCTGGTGGAAGTTGTTCAGTGTCGTTGACTGAGCAACCTCTATCAGATTTCGGGACGCAGTCCCTTACAACTGGTATAGTACTTACTTATAATATTATAAGGAGAAAAATATTTATTTTTTGGATTTCTGTATGTTTTTAACGAATAAACTCAAACACTACTAGACTAATTTTTAAAAAATCTTTCACCGTTAGAAAGCTACGTTTACCTTGAGTAAAGTAGACTACTTTTTTCGCCGGAAAGAAGAGCATTCCCACGGGAAATCTTATTTACCGGCTGGTGACACCGCTGACAGGAAACTGATATGTAAGGAAACATCTCCATGGTTTTAACGGTATTTTTAGGGCTCAATATTTCTATAAATCATGTTTTTTTTACCGATACAAAACTGATGATCGAATTTTTCAAATAGGTAATAGACGCATCAGTCTAATCTTGTTATTTCTTCTCTGGATAAGTTCTTCAGCAAAGTGCTAAGATATGGGGCCCTGAGCAAACAAACTGACGGAGTCCTTAAAGTTGTTATAAAATGGTCACAATACTTTAGCAGACATAGTCCAGACTGCTACAAACACCATTTTTATGGTGGTGCTGGTGGGCCAGGGTTGTGAAATTATACTCAATTTTGTACATACAATTTAGATTCTAGCAGAGATTCTGGTGTAAACAAAGAAGTTGAGATAATTTATTGTGTTGATAAGGAATCAATCCTTGATTCCCAAAAATATTTGCTTTTCGAACTTTTTGATATGAATAAATAAATTAAATATTGAATACGTTTTCTATTTTTTTTTAGTACAAAGAGTTAATTTTTATTACTACAAAATATATAACAAAATCAATCAAATACAAATAATAAGTCAACTTAAAAACTAAACGAAAAGCCCGCCCTGGGTCATTCCCGGTGCAAAGCTGCTAATTTGATCCAATAAAATATCCTAATAAAAGTAATCTGACATCTTTTTTGTAAAAAATATATCATTAAGTTACTGCAGACTGCGTTTGCGCACTCATCCATATCGTACCCAATTGGATAATCGTAATCGAACAAAATTGACGGTTAACACAACCGTCAAATTCGTTTGCGGATTACGTCAAAGAGGACAAAAATGGTAGGGCGCCTAAAATCACTTAAAATTGGAAGCAACTCTTTAAAGGGACAGCGTCCCACAAGTGATAGGGGTTGCTCACTTAACCAAAGTGAACAACTATCACCAGGATTTTTTTTCAATAAGTGAAAAAAAATCCTGGTGTTAGTTGATGATGTTTTCCATACAAATTGTCTGATCGGGGTGGTCATGTTGCATGTTTTCATCACCTGAAAAAAAAATACCGGTGATAGTTGTTCAGTTTCGTTGACTAAGGAACCTCTATCAATTTGCGGGACGCTGTCCCTTACACCCGATATAGCGGCTAGACGGTTTCATAAAAAAAAACTAATGTTTGTGTCCGATTCTACGCCAATATTGTGCCAATATATTTCGCAGCCCTACATCAACAATGTTAGTCATCGCTACGTCATTCACTCCATTCATTGCTGTTTCCTCTTGTATCTACTATCGGCCTCATGCGACATCTCCGATGGTGCGGACATGTGGCTCGAATGGCAGAGGAGCAAGTGGCAAAGCGCATCTTCTATGCTGAACTTGAGGAGGGCAAGCAAAAACATGGCGGCCATCTCCTCAGGCATAAAGATGTGCTTAAGCGGCACATGAAAAAGTGTAACATAGAACAATCACAATGGGAGCAACAGGCCGCCAAGCGACCTGAGTGGAGATCCATGGTTAAAACCAGGATTTTTGAATTTGATGATAAACGGCGCTCAGACCTAGACGCCAAGCGTGATGAATTGAAAGCCCGACCACCAAGGGCTATCAATTACAATTATATCAATGGTGTGCTTACATGCCCGCAGTGCAATCTTTTGGGGTCATTTGTCTTTGTGCCGTATACCACAACGGTGGGTAGCGACGCATTGCTGGACAATTAATGGCCTCACTATAACCTTATTATTAGTAAAAAAAATGTAGAGAGAGCTTGTATATATATATGTCTTTGCGCGTCTGTCGTGTTTCGGTCCGTTATGCCGCAAGGCGGGTAGGACTATGGGTGGTTGGTGGGACTATGCCCGCAGTGTGCGAGGACATTTACAAAAAAGATTGGTTACATAGCCACATGCGAGCACACGAACGCCAACAACGGAGTTGGAGCAGTCGCCGTGACCGAAATCGGTCGGAGGACATATAGCTATCGACACTATTGCTGCGGCTAGATCTTACACTTAGATTGCGAAGTATGCTAAACACGTAGATCTATGCCTTTATACCAATATTGGGAAGAAAAGTTTTGATTGTAGTCGATACCGCTTGGGGAAGTACCGACATGTATGATTCGGTCTGAAACCGTGGTTCGAAAAGCTATGCTGTTGTTGTCAAATTGGTTGCTCAGACAACGAAACTGAACAACTTTATTTGCTATAATTGCCACGTTAATCAGGGAATTGGAAAGTTTAGTGGAATATATTATAGGCTCGTATTTATAAAACGATCTCATAATTAGAGCAATATTAAGTTTGGATTTGATAGGTCGTTTTGTACTGAAATTATATTTTTGATACAAACTCGCTGTCACTCTTGAGAGTAGATTATAAATACGGCCATTTATTCCAGAGAACGCTGCAGCCTATTGCCTAGATCCCTTACGGCACCCGCGACACGATACAGGGTACAACTTTTCGAGTTTTTTTTTAATAGTAGATTGGCAATCATTTGTCCGCCCTCTCACCTGATGGGAAGTGATTGATGATGGAGAATAATGCATTATGATGGAGCGTGATTGCCTTGCTAATCCCTGTTTGTTCACTCTCACCTTGAAAAGGCCCAGGTTATAGCGTTCCGGAAACAGATCCGAAGGCAGGGTCCCACTCTTTAGCTGTTCGTATTAAAAATGAAAAATAGTTTTCATCATAAACTCAATTAAAAATTATTTTCCATCGGTATGCCACGTCTGCTGGCCTGGAATTTATATGTCAACTCTTGTTGAAGGCCAAGCGAACAAAAGCATTAATGATTTACTCTCTCAACGTAGTTTGAACAAGTGGTGCTGTGTAAATAAGCACAGAACAAACTATATCCTATTCCAAATATCCGATGTAAAGGATGTTACTTTTTTAAAACGTTACCACGTAGCGACAAGTCAATGTTTTGGCGTCTTTGTTCTGATAGGTAGTCCGTGATGGTGTAGTGGATAGGGCCGCTGCCTCCTGAGCGGGGAGATTGTGGTTCGAATCCCACCACGTACCAATGTGTTTTTCGGTTTTCGAATTTCATATGTACGTTTGGCAATTTTTCGTGCTTCGGAAGGCACGTTAAGCCGTAGGTCCCGATTAATATTGTTCAATACCGTTAATATTAGTCCTTAAGTCATGTCACAGGCCAGTGCAAAGCAATGACGGCTTGAAAACTCTGACTTAATCTAGGATTGGGTCTGGTTTTCCTTCTGGGTTGCAGAGGTCAAATGACAGTCGCTCTGTGTGAAAACTAGAACCCTCGTTCAATCCCCTAGATAAGGTAGCCAACCCCGTAAGATACGGAATAAGGTTAGGGAGATGATGATGTTCCTTGATACTGTCTTCGTTGATTCAAACCATATCGCCAATAAGCCTAGGGTTCATCGGTTAGTTCGACCCGGCAACTGACACGGCAGAATAAGTTCTCTTATGATACATCCAAATAATCACGTCTTTATCCCTAATGGGGTAGGCAGAGCGAAAACGACCTATATACAAAGGTCGTTCCGCCACGTCTGACAAAGTATTGAGGCTTAATTAAGATAGATTTTGACGTATATTGCTGTAGTGACAGGTTGTCAGCGTATCGCCTAAATTGCAATACACAGAATCCCTCGGATCCCTTAGCTGGTTACTGCTGGTACAGCATGCCCAGGAGGAAATGAAGCTGGCTCTTTCTATGTTTTTCTCTCGCTCCCAGTCCAGCATGGAAGTCTCTTATGGTGAGACACTTTAATGCCTACATACTATTTACAATGTCGATTCAGAATCAAATATGTACTTATTTATTATTATTTATTTTTAATTCACCTAGGCCGTATTTGTAACGTACAAACTTGCCTGTCAAATCCATACATAATAGTGCTCTTAAGTTTGATATCGCTTCATAAATACAACCCCTAGGTTTTTGTTCAACACGCTGTAAATGAAAATTAACATGATACAACTTAACACGAGGTATAAATTTGTGACACGTTGACATCATTCATTTACTATAGTTTTTGTAATGTGTGTAATGCCTTTATTTACTTACTTTGTGGCGTCATACTATTTCTCATGTGCCGTGTGTTATTGTTAGCAGTGGACTGTTTTGACTGATATTGGAATCGGTACTCCTTAACAAAATCTTGACTAAATATTAGTCGCCCCTTTCTGTTCTCTCATGATAGAAAATGACAGGTAATCATTTTAGCCAAGATTATGGCTCGTATTTATAAAGCGATCTCAAGATTGAGACTAATATTAAGTATGGATTTGACAGCCCAAATGTAATGTACATTTCTAATGCGAGCTCAAACTAGCTGTCAGTCTCAAGTGTTGTTTATCAAAACGGGTCTTAGTGACTTTGTGCCCATACGAATTATTAACCCCCCCCTTGATAAGCTACTTACATAGTATAGGTACTTATTCCATATCCTCGCTATCATATCAGTTGCGTCTGAATGGTCTGAATTGACTCCGTGGATTAGTGATCTGAGCTTTGAGGCTCTCGATCCGAGGTTTGTGGGATTGAATCCCTCGAAGAATTTATTAATCTCAGTAGATACAAATGCTTAATTGTCAAATTCAAGATGATTTCGTTCTTCAGAGAGCACGGTTGACCATCCCAGTCGCCAAACCAGAGTTCAACGGAGTTCATCGGTACGCCTTTCATAAGGATGTTGACATTCTGTTTACCCTCTACGGAGCGATGTAATTTATGAACGTTATGTACCTACACGAAACTCTAGGCTCATAAAAGCTCGTTAGAATAATGAAAAAGTCGTCTGAAATTATGAATTCAGTATGTGAGGTAAATCGCACAGTGGGTGTCGGAACGAGAATAAATTTCAAATAACGAACTTGTTCCAAAGGGCGGTTCTAGACGTCCGATATAACAATATCGCGTGCGCAAGCGCATCGTCGCAGTAAAGCTGGGGTTGTAGTAGGAGATTACAAAAGGTACAAACACAGACTAAACTGACTGAGATACTTAAAGTTAGGTCGACCAATGATAGAGCGATCTCTACATGTCTAAAAGAACTATCGTGTGAGATGGTGAGGAAAGTTTGCAGTTTGTGAATGTAACACGTAAAATCTCTCCTGTCAGGTTTTAGGGTTACAATCTCAGCGAAATAAAAGAGACTCATTTTAATAGGGAAATAGTGAAAACTTGCTTGGAGTTTTAACTGCGTGGGAAAAATCAACTTGACCGGATGGGGAGAATCACTCAAGTATGACCATCGGTACCGCGGTCGCCGTTTCTTATCAATATTCGGAACACAAACCTTGTAAAAAGCCTACAACGCAAATTATAAAACATTATTTTTCTTCTTCTTCGAGTCGAAAAGTTTGGCCCAGTATTTTGCAACGGCAATTGCTTTTTCGTTTGCCTCCTGCAGATCCTGGAGTCAGCATGAGCTTTTGGGGCAGGACAAGGAGATGAGCCAATGTTTGCATTCAAAAGAATAAAACACTTTGAATAAGTCATTTTGCTTTCCTACCTATGTTTGACTTACAATATAATCTCCCAGTGTGCACCAAACTTTACCCCCGGCGCCACTCTATGAAAAACCAACGAGGCAGCAAAGCGGCGTGCACAAGTTGCTATTACTCGCATTAATACACCGTGACCGGCTAATTAAGATTATAAGGATTGTGCAGACCACAGAACGACGCCAAGTGGATTCCGCAAAGGTCGGCAAAAACACGTCAAAATATATAACAGCTGGTTGAGGAGGTAACTTCGCGAGGGGTCGCGGCAGACGATTGCACAGCCTGTTGTTCAGCCCGTCTTTTCCTTGGATTTGGGCAATACTACTATTCACTACATAGTATAAAACAAAGTCGCTTTCTCTGTCCCTATATCCCTATGTATGCTTAGATCTTTAAAACTACGCAACGGATTTTGATGCGGTTTATTTTAATGAATAGAGTGATTCAAGAGGAAGGTTTATATGTATAATACATGCACAATATAGTAGAGAAACACTGATGATTTCCGTGCGTAGCCGGGGCGGGTCGCTAGTATTATATATTCTGTGGTAATACTGTGATGTCGTCTTCCAGAGTTGGCGTGGAAAAGTACCTACTAGATTCCACACCATGCCAGTAAATCTTTGGGTATTCCCTGTGAGCTAGAGTAAAGACTTTTTTGCCACGTCTGTGGAATGCATCTAGTCAGCCAGATTTTCCAAAATTAATACTACGGAATACGGATAAGACAGAGGAAGGTCCAGAAAGAGGTAGCGAAAAAAAAAACTGGAGCAAAAACAGTAGCATTGAAGAAGAGAGCCCTTCGTCCAACTAGGAGACAAATCAGGGTAGGAAAATTATATTAAATACGTGGTCTACATTATTTCAGATCTCTGGCGCGGATGCTACTTAAACTTACTACGTTGCTTTAATTGTTAACTTATTTGCTTAAGCTTGTTACAAATTAATTGTCCTTATCATAGTGGACTTTTTTCTTTTCTGTGTAACCATTTATAAAATATCTAGGAAATTATTGTAGTTTATTTGCTAGTTTGTAGACAAACCTGAAAGTTAGAGATAGACTGCACGTAAATTCTTTCCAACCATAGTGCGTATTAAAAATAATCGATCAGCCAGTTTTATAAACAGAAAGGTATACCCACAAATTACCCTAATCATGGAGTAGGAATACAATTTCCTATATCGCATAGTCAATTCCAAGTAATTGTATGCAAAAAAGCGAAACCATGAATAAAAAGCTCGATTTTTCCAATCATAGTGACCAAACGGTGTAACGGCTTCAACGGAATGCAAAATGGCTGTTTTCTATTGGCTATTTTGAAAAAAGAACTTCGATATTGCCAGCATTATTTAAAAAAAGAAATAACTCGATATTGCCAGGCTTATTTTGCTTAATTAACAAATGATTTCCTGTACATTGTAGATTGTAGCATGCATTTCCGTGCAGTCGTAGGAACGGTGCGTATACAGCTGGTGATTGTATCCTGTATGCAAACTGTATTTACCTAATCTAAAGGTAACTAATGAAGCATGGAGTCACGACTGAAAATTAATTAAGTAGTTAGACTTAGGTATCTACATGGTTTCAGTATTTTGTAATTTAGGCGAAGGGCTGACAACTTGTCACTACAGCAATATACGTACAAATCTATCTTAAATATCCCTCAAAACTTTCTTAGACTAGGCGAAACGAGCTTTTTTTTTAAGTCGTTTACGCTCTGCCTACCCCATTAGAGATAAAGGTGTGATTATATGTATGTATGTATCTACATCAATCGGCAATGTCTGGCAGTTTTCGAATTAAATTAAATTAAATTCCGCACGCATTAACGTGTGTTGTAGCGTAGTTACATTGTTTTTGGCTCGATATAAGCTAAAAATCATCCTGTAGTTGTATCCGAATAATTCTCAAGAAACCACAGAAAAAAAAAACAAAGTGTTAATACCTGCCCGAAAGCTAAAATGACATTTTTACAAAATAACATTAAACAATCATTTAAATGACAATATCTACTTAATATAATGTTTGATATTAGCCGATCGATACCAGGCCACTCAGAAAGTATTGCGATAAATAGTTTTTATATATGGCAGACTGGCCGGTTAGAATCTTTTTTGAAAATATGATTACTTGTAAGTAAAAATATGTGTGTTCCATTTTCAAAATTTCCCTCCACATTTTTTGCGAGCCAATTCAAAGTATCGTGTCTTACTGAAAATGGATCTGCGCCGGGAACATTTTAGAGCTATGATTTTTTACGATTTCAAGTGTCGCCTGAAACCGGATGAATCGTTCGATAGACTTCAAATGGCATTTATGGATGAAAGCCCCTCCAAGGCAACCGTGTATCGTTGGTATAACGAATTTAGGCACGGTCGACCAACCTTGGGGGATGAAGAAAGAAGCGGTCGCCCTTTGACGGCTATTACGGAAGAAAACGTGCTAGCAGTGAAAAATTTAATCCAAGATAATAGGCGAATTACATATCAGGAGATTCAGCACATATTAAAGATTGGATCGGAAAGCGTTCACGAGATTCTACATGGGCATCTTCGCGTGAGGAGGATAGTATCGCGCTGGGTGCCGCACTACCTCACCGACGCTCAGAAGCAGGCCCGGATGGAATGGTGCCGTGATATGCTGAACAAATTTGAAGCAGGCTCGTCTCGGCGTGTTTACGACATCGTAACAGGTGATGAGTCGTGGATTTATCAATACGATCCAGAAAACAAGCGCCAGTCGACAGTTTGGGTGTTTCAAAATGAACCAACGCCTACCAAAGTGAAGCGATCTCGAAGCGGGGGGAAGATTTTGATCGCCAGCTTTTTTAATTTGACTGGCCACTTGGCCTCAATTGCCTTACGAGATCAAAGAAGCATTAACGCCGAATGGTATACTACCAAATGTTTACCAGAAGTTTTTTCTGTTGTGAGCAACAAGCGACCAAACACAGGGCTCCGCGGACTACTGCTCCACCACGACAATGCGCCTGCACACACCGCGCTCAAAACGAGGGACTTCCTGGACAGCACACCAGTCAAACTCCTGGGTCACCCTCCTTACAGCCCTGATCTAGCACCGTGTGACTTCTTTTTATTTCCAAAAATAAAAAATCAGCTCAAGGGGATACAATTTTCGTCGCCGGAAGATGCGCTGGCTGCGTTCGAGCAGGCTGTAAACGAGGCGTCTACGGCGGACTGGAAAAAGTGTTTTGAAAACTGGTTCAGACGCATGAATCTTTGTATAGAGGCTGGTGGAGAGTACTTTGAAAAGATTTAATAAAAAGATATGTACCTGTAGAACAATTTTTTTTAGTGTCGCAAATCCTTCTGAGTGACCCACGTATTTATGAATTGCATCAATGAATTAATTTAAAAAAACAAGAAGAGAGAAAAAGAAAAAAAAAACCCAAAACAACAAGACTGGCAGAGCGACAGGCTTCCGGCTCCGACAATGTGCGGAAAATTTGCAAAATGGCCGTGCTAGCGGAAGGGATAGCAGGGGTTGACTCAAGGAGTAACTACTCCTTCTAAACTACCTGCCTTCTAACTACCTTCTACTACGAGAGAAAAACATAGAATGTGCCAGCTGCATTTCCTCCCAGGCATGATGTAAAACCCAGCTAAGGGATCTGAGGGTTTCAGTATATTGTAATTTAGGCGATGGGCTGACAACCTGTCTCTACAGCAATATACTTACAAATCTATCTTAAATCATGAACTCCATATGGAAGTCCATATGAGTCGAACTTATTCCAATTTCAGTAGCTTGTATCACATACATACATATAATCATGCCTTTATCCCTAATGGGCTAGGCAGATCGTAAACAACCTAAACAAAAGGTCGTTTAGCCACGTCGGACAAAGATTTGCGGGTTATTTAAGATAGATTTGTAAGTATATTGCTGTAGAGACAGGTTGTCAGCCCATCGCCTAAATTACAATATACTGAAACCCTCAGATCCCTTAGCTGGGTTTTACATCATGCCTGGGAGGAAATGCAGCTGGCACATTCTATGTTTTTCTCTCGTTCCCAGTCCAGCATGGAAGAAAGAATCACACATACAGAATAAATACAGAAGACGTTTCACTGTTATTTAATTCTTAGCAAGGGCAGTAGATAGAGCTTTCATCTGCATATTTAGGTATCAGCCAACCATTTACACTAATCGGCTCATATCATGTCTACTTTGTTGCAAAAGAAACAACTTCCTCGCATATTTCGTGTTCAGATTTCTCGGCTTCCTCGCAACAAAGATGTGGCTTATTACGAAACAATTAGTCGTCTGCCCCATTTCCCCTGGAGATGCAGGGAAATGTTGAACGGTGTTGCACAACCAGACAGACACAACAATACTGCGGCTATATTTAGAAAAAAAATACGGGAATTTCTTGGCACTACTATCGCTGGGTGATTGTACATTGACGACTTAATTTTCCAACTAGCAAAAATTTTACCTAACGAGCTTACAATTTGCTGTAACATATGTCGTATATGTATGCTATCTGCTATGTAGTATCCTACTACCCAAAGGTTGCCTGGTAGAAATTGCTGCTTTAGCAATAAGGCCGCCTATATTGTAGTGTTTTGTTCCTTACTTTTCTGCTGTATGTATTTGTGTTTCTTTGTGCAATAAAGTATCTTGTATTGTATTGTATGCTATAAATGTTTATTCACGTGTAAAAGGACGCCACAAAAATTTCAAGAATAAATTAATTTTACGTTTTAGCAATTTTGTTGGTATTTTTAAAAAGTTTGAGGGTTCCAGACCATTGTTTTATTAATTACCTACTTCTTTAAACCCCAATGAAAATTACACCCAGCGATAATATCGTTTCAAATACCCTGGTAGAGGGTTTTGGAGACATTTTAACCTAGTTGGCACGTTGTCCCAACCCACACACTCGGAAATCAACGAAATGTACGTTTGTATCACCAAGCAGTTTCGCTAATAAAAAATTAACTTTGTCTGTCTGTAGGTTTACTATGAAGTGAGGTATTTTCGATAGCTGAGTGGACTCTGACCGGGTTGGTTGTGTCTAGGATGGATGTTTTTGTTTGTGAAATCTTAGTTTTATTTATTTTTGTTTTCGACAGTCAAGTTTTTTGTTTACAACATATCTGGGACGATTTTATGATTATAGTACTTCATTGGTGTCCAATCATTGACGTGGCAGTGGCTCTTTTCTATTAAAAATTGGCCATGCCTGTGTTTTTCAGACTTCTGGATGAGCTCGCCTCCTCTCTAAATCAGTCTCAGTCATCTCTGGCCTAGACTATAATCATCAATAAAGTCATCACAAATTAAAAATGCTTTAGCTTATAAAGTTGTACGTGATTAAAACCTGCAAACGAATACACAGAATATGCTTAGTCTCGGGTCTTTTCGCTAGCGTAGAGTATGCAGACATTGCAGACTGACTGAAAGCTATATTTTTTTACATTTTACTGGCCTTTGCAACATTTAGTTTTCCGGCAAGACAATTTAACGCAGTCATTTTAATACTAAGTGGAAAAGTGGTAATTGTGAATGAATTCGTACATCGTAGAGATTAAATGTTTTGTAGATTTTTGATTAAGTGGAGACTGGAAATTAAATGGCTTCACAATCGATCGATGAAACCATCTCAGAAACCTAATAGCTGTGCTACTAGGCGATTTGAAGAAATGACAATCGATCGACTTGAAACAAAATGATTGGTTAAAATATATATTTTACAACCAACTTCCCAGAAAATAATATTTAGTTAAATACATACCTAACATAAATCAATTATTTACCTTTTGCTGGGTATGCAAACTTAATCAAATATATTTTGTAAAATAAAACAGAACAATACTTTTCTAATTGTTTCCATTCTCTGATGAACCAATAAACTCAACAAAACATATCGTTTGTCTTCCAAAGCAAGGAAGTACCTATGCACATAACCTAGTTTGCCTAAGCTGGTGTGTACAACTGAACTAACAGAATTCTTCTTTTATAAAGACCTGCGATTGTTCGTAATAAAGTGTATCGTGACGAGGCCTGTAGGCCTGATAAAGATATAACTGATAATGATATTAAGGGTCTTACAGAAGGGTGGACTGGGAGTGAAAGAAAAATATTGAGCTGCATTTCCTCCCGGGCATGCTGTAAAAACCAGCTAAGGGATCCGAGGGTTACAGTATATTGCAATTTAGGCGATGGGCTGACCTGTCACTACAGATATACCTACAAATCTATCTTAAATAACCCTGAAAACTATGTCAGACGTGGCGAAACGACCTTTATTTAGGTCGTTAACGCTCTGCCTACCCCATTAGGGATAAAGGCGTGATTATATGTATGTATGTAGGATGATAATGACACTACCGGCAGAGGTTCAGAGGTTTAGCCGTCCAACTTTGCAGGACAAAAAAAAACAAAAAAAAAACAAACGAAGAAGTATTAAAATTAATTTTAAAAAAGAGGAATATATTGAATGTCACCGAGAGCAGAAGCGGAAAGATGCTAGAACACTTGTTAAGACATGATTTACTACTGAAGACTATATTAGAAGGAAAGATTGAAAGGACAGAGGAAGAGGCCGACCTAGAACAACCTTTATGGAGCAAATCAAAGAAAAGATTGAGGTCACGTCGTATAGAGAAGTTAAGGAGAAGGTTGAATCCAGAGAAAGTTGGCGATTACTCCACCGACAAGAGCAAAGCTCTTAAATTTATGATGATAATAACTTTACAGGGTACTGACATGACTTGGCTATCAACCGCTGTCAGAAAAATCGACTGCTATCTAACGACAAAATGTTCTCTGAAGCAAGGAATCATTCTTATCATGCCAATGTAACTAAAGATCTTGGTTTATGATTTCTCCTTACCCAGCCAGCATGGTTATCTTTGACCTGCTGCTGGGAGCATAGATAGCGCTACACCATAGAATAATATTCTATTATAATAGTACTAGGGTAGCCACACTAAGAAACAAGAGTCCTGAAACGCGGTATCGAAGTTTTCTCAGCGATCTGCATATACGGGGTTAGGTAGGGATTGCTCAATCAACGACACTGAACAACTCCCACCAGGAAATTATTTAAGGAAGTGGAAAAAAATGGCTTTTCCATACAAATTGTCTGATCGAGGTGGACATTTTGTATGGAAAAGCCATTTTTTTTCCTCTTCCTGAAATAATTTCCTGGTGGAAGTTGTTCATTGCCGTTGACTGAGCAATCCCTATCAGTTTGCGGGACGCTGTCCCTTACACCCTGTATAATAGTACAAGGGTAGCTGCACCAAGAAAAAAGAGTCCTGAAACGCGGTATCGAAGTTTTCTCAGCGATCTGCATATAAACAACTTCCAAACTAGTCTACCTGGACTCCGGTCCCCTGGTCACAACACCCGACCAGGCGGGTAATTTAATTACCCTTTTCCCATCCGTCAACCGGCCAACTGGAGGAAATGAACTCAAGGAGATGTTCCTAAACAATATTTTCAAAAATTCTATTTGAATAACATATGTTATTAATCTTGATGATTATGCATTTTTATCACGTAATCTATATTATACCTCACTTATCAAATCTAACCCAGTTACCTATACATACATACATACATATAATCACGCCTTTATCCCTAATGGGGTAGGCAGAGCGTAAACGACCCAAACAAAGGTCGTTCCGCCACGTCTGACAAAGTTTTGAGGGTTATTAAGATAGATTTGTAAGTATATTGCTGTAGTGACAGGTTGTTCGCCCATCGCCTAAATTACAATATACTGAAACCCTCGGATCCCTTAGCTGGTTTTTACAGCATGCCCGGGAGGAAATGCAGCTGGCACATTCTATGTTTTTCTCTCACTCCCAGGCCAGCATGGAAGCTATATAATATCATTGCCTATAAATTACAAATAAATTATTTGTTATCGTATTATGTTACCGTTAGAGTGTAGAATACATTGATGTGCAAATGAACTGTACTACTTCCAAATCAGATTTAGAATAAAAGAACAAAGTTTCATGTCTTTTTATTCAAAGCATTTTAGCTTAAACTTATTTTAGAAACAAGATCTTCGATTAAAAGACATAAAACTTTGGTTACCTTTATTCTAAATCTGATTTGGAAATACTACAGGTAATCTGCAGATTTTCAGATACAATCCGTTGAAGTGTGAAATTTTAATTAAAAAAGATTATATTTGCACTTTACCTAATTAGTTTGCATATTAACGAATAATACATCGTTAAATTGCGGAAGACAGTAAAATCGTATTACAATTACTTGTAATGATTACTCAAAGTAATGTCATACATACATACATATAATCACGCCTTTATCCCTAATGGGGTAGGCAGAGCGTAAACGACCGAAACAAAGGTCATCCCACCACGTCTGACAAAGTTTTGAGGGTTATTTAAGATAGAATTCTAGGTATATTGCTGTAGTGACAGGTTGTCAGCCCATCGCCTAAATTACAATATACTGAAACCCTCGGATCCCTTAGCTGGATTTTACAGCATGCCCGGGAGGAAATGCAGCTGGCACATTCTATGTTTTTCTCTCGCTCCCAGACCACCATGGAAGTAATGTCATAATTACAAGTAATTGTAAACTGCAATCATTAATCTAATTACTCGATTACTTTTCAATCGATAGGTCAGCTAAAAGCCTAAAGCTTTGGAGGCACGTGGAATACGTGGGCGCTGTGGGTGACAGATTTTGCAGATTTGACAGGACTTGTCTGACTTGACAGGACTTGACAGATATTTATTATATCTATAGATTTATAGATTATATTTCTTCCATGCTGGACTGGGAGCGAGAGAAAAACATAGAATGTGGCAGCTGCATTACCTCACGGGCATGCCGTGAAAATCAGCTAAGGGATCCGAGGGTTTCAATATAATATTGCAATTTAGGTGATACCTATCACTACAGCAATATACCTACAAATCTATCTTAAATAACCCTCAAAACCTTGTCAGTCGTGGCGGAACGACCTTTGTTTAGGTCGTTTACGGCTTCCCCGTTTGGGATAAAGGCGTGACTATATGAGTGTATATATTTATAAAACTAAAAATTTAATCAACGGTAATTCTGATCGCAGGTAATAGATACCTTCTGCAGAATGAAATAATTGAATTGGGTGCACTCGAATTTGCAAATAACACATACCTACACAGACACGCCCTAAAAACCATTTTTAACGTTCTGCCCCGTATCGGAAAAAGGCGTGACTGTAAATATTATACTCGTTTAATTTACCTACTTGCGTAGCTATATGGCACATACCTACAGGTGATTAATAAATACTACAACATAAATGATTGCATAGTTTTTTTTTATCTATAGTAAATTGGTGCTTTAATTTGTTTAGTTTAGACAAACTACGCCCCTTTTTTATGACGACGAAAGCTACCTTAGAATATTTTTACTACACCATACATACATACATATAATCACGCCTTTATCCCAAATGGGGTAGGCAGAGCGCTTTACTGCACCAGCTGCTTTATAAAACTATTTCTCATGTTGTCTAGTGGTGGACGATGATGGGTACGTTTACAACAGCGCAAGTTTGATTCCCATCGAAGCACCATACAAAGTTAGATTTCATACATACATATAATCACGCCTTTATCCCTAATGGGGTAGGCAGAGCGTAAACGACCTAAACAAAGGTCGTTTCGCCACGTCTGACAAAGTTTTAAGGGTTTTTAAGATAGATTTATACGTATATTGCTGTAGTGATAGGTTGTCAGCCCATCGCCTAAATTACAATATACTAAAACCCTCAGATCCCGTAGCTGGTTTTTACAGCATGCTCGGGAGGAAATGCAGCTGGCACATTCTATGTTTTTCTCTCACTCCCAGGCCAGCATGGAAGCTAGATTTCATACTTTGTGAAATTGTTCTCAGTTCGTTAGGATAACGCTGGATGGTGTGGTGTTATGTCACGTGTTTTCAATTGTTTAAAATATAAAAAAAAACAAAAGAGAGGATTAGCAGATAAGATACAAATGCTATTCTCCATTTCTGACAAAAGATTTTAGGACAAACTTTCTATTCATAAAACGCACAAAAGAGATAATAGTTCTAGGAAAAATATGTATTTAAACAAAAAGCTGTCAAGTAAGCCGCTAGCCCCTTTACTAGAAAAGGTCTTTTCAAGACCAAACTGCTAGAATAGAGTATGATTATAAGAAATCACGCTTTATTATGCGGGTTAGGCAGACAGTCAAGATATAACAAAAGGAAGTAACAATACAGATTGTAACCAGTTATCTATTATTCTTCTTCTTAACGAGTGGATTCTCGAGTCTTTATTTAATCTATCGGATCTATTAAATTTTCAATATGAAGTAAATACTATATGTTCTTAGGTTAGTCATATCGTACAAATAAAAAGGCTGAAATAGAAATAATAGATAATTGCGGTAAACTTGATCTCATATTCAGCAATAACCTTATATGTTGGTCGAAAATTAGACTTTTCCTACATTTTGGGGAAAATACAGAACATTTTGAACCCTGTATCGTGTGACCTATTAGACCTACACAATTGAATTAGGACTCAAACTGTCTGGAATTTTATACCCTTCAAATAATAATAGTGACCTTAGTTTTCCAATGTTGATTATTTAACACAAAACTAAAACAAAATAAAAAATCTCAACGCGCGAGTATTTCAGACTGCTGCCGATAAGATAGGAAAAATTCTATCCAGGTGGATCCAAACAACATATCAAAAGAGCAAGTTTACCGCAATTATTTATATTTCGAATGTAAAATAAAAATATAATGGCCTACCTATGGTATTCTGTGTAATAATATCAAAGGCGCCAATGTTCGATAAGAAATATTTTAATAGTTATCAGTGTACGTGTAAATTTTATTATCAATGCAACCATATTTATATTATCATTTTAGAATGATTATATTATCAATTTCAAGAAAAAGGCCCGTCGGCGGCTATAACCCGATCATAAAAAAGTTTTGGAAATAAAAGATAAAAGAAAGCATAAAAACAACCATTTGCCGTTAGGAATCACAAATAAATAGTGGTGCTGATTCTGTTGACACAACTTAGCTTAGTTAAAATTATAAATAATTTATAAGAGTATGTTATATTATGCAACTCATTCGTGCCTCGCATAAACCTGTAGGGATTTTCTGAGGGACGTCACATCTTTAACCATGTAAAAATGAGTTATTTTTATTTAGAATAAAATTAAAAAAAAGAAAAATGTTGGTCTTGTCACTTTCTATAATTTGTAAATAATAGAGACAGCAGTTGATTATCATTGAAATATGCTGATTATAAATCCCGTTAAACGACACTTTGACGGGATTTATAATAGCTGATGTGTGTCGCTGTCATTATTATTTCCAAATTTATTTAGCTTTTATAGTCATCATATAAATTGTGTAAAAACGATGCTATAAGTTGTTAAATAGTAAAAAAATTAAAGGATAAGTTTATTTCATTCTTTTTAGCGCATTGGAATAAAACATGGTTCTATAAAGTGTTTTTTCTTTTAATTTATTTTTCTTTTTACTATAATGTTTCCTCGGAAAATGAAAAAAGTACTATACTCGAACTAGTCTCAGCCGAATTAGCAATGTATGGTTTATGGCAACGTTTACAATCTTACTCCACCAAGCACTACTTTTTCGGCCTCTAAAGTAATGCATATTTACCTACAATTTAGTCATGAAACCCGGGCCGGGTTCATGAGCGGGGAATAACCTACAATCTGGAAGATAAAAATATATATACTGTGGTATCGAAATGTCGATTCTAACAAATCAGTTTACTGAACTGGCTATGGTGATGTTGAGGTATACCCAAACCTAAATTAATAAAATAAATTGTAACTCAAAAAAATGTGTACAAAATAATATCTTCTATACGTATGAAATAGTAACCTTTAGGTACCTGTATACTTTCCCTCCAGTAGTTGGAGTTGAGTCATCATCTCCCTAGCCTTATCCCGTATCTCACGGGGCCGGCTTCCTAATCTAGGGGATTGAACGAGGGTGCCATCTGACCTCCGCAACCCAGAAAGGAAACCAGACCCAATCCTAGATTAGCTCAGAGTTTTCAAGTCGCCAATGCTTAGCACTAGCCTCTGCTATGGCATAACGACTTATATCTACGGTTATAACTATATTAACCGGGACCAACGGCTTAACGTGCCTTCCGAAGCACGGAAAAAGCACCAAATAAACGTACATATGAAATTCGAAAACCGAAAAACACATTGGTACGTGGTTGGATTCGAATCACGACCTCCCGCTCAGGAGGCAGCGGCCCTATCCACTACACCATCGGGCTCTCTAGTAGTTGGAGGTGAGTAACGACTAACAAACATCTGTAAATAACTAAACATCCACCTGTCCTTTGTTTCTTCCATGTTGGACAGGGAGCGAGAGAAAAACATAGAATGCGCCAGCTGCATTTCCTCCCGGGCATGCTGTAAAAACCAGCTACGGGATTCGAGGGCTTCAGTGTTTTGCAATTTAGGCGATGGGGTGACAACCTGTCACTATAGCGATACACATTTCAGTCTAAAATAGCCCTCAAACCATGTCGGACGTGGCGGAACGACCCTTTCTTTGGTCGTTTACGCTCTGCCTATCCCATTCGGGATAAAGGCGTGATTATATGTATGTATGTATGTCCTTTGGAATTTATAATATTTGTGTGACTATCCAAATGTGTATGCCAAATTTCATCCCGATTCGTGCAGTGGTTGAAGGAATGATTAAGTTCCAAGGTGAGTGCCAAATTTCATACCGATTCGTCCAGTGAAAGAATGACTGTTCCAAACATGACTTAGTGAATGAGCGAAGGCATCTATTTATTTATTTTTTGCTGTATACATACATCCATATAATCACGTCTTTATCCCTAATGAGGTAGGCAGAGCGTAAACAACCTAAACAAATGTCGTTTCGCCACGTCTGACAAAGTTTTGAGGGTTATTTAAGATATAATTATAGCTATACTGCTGCAGTGACAGGTTATCAGCCCATCGCCTAAATTACAATATACTGAAACCCTCAGATCCCTTAGCTGGTTTTTACAGCATGCCCGGGAGGAAATGCAGCTGGCACATTCTATGTTTTTCTCTCGTTCCAGGCCAGCATGGAAGCAATTTTTTGCTGTATGCTTCCAATAAATATTTCAAAACTTCTCGCTTCCGCTGTCACCGTGACCATAGCTAAAAAGACTAAGTATTATAATATTTGTTTAGCACTTACGTAGGTAGCAAATTGATAAGGATTGTATTTCAAAGGGTAACGCTTTTTATAGGAAATGTGAATCCGAGAATTCTAGGTTTATTTTCCAGCACTAAAGCAAATAATCTTTACTATTAAAACGTTACAAGGAGTGTATCTGTATGTACGTCAAATATATTTTACGTCACGAATATTATGAAAAGAATAGCATTGAATCGGTTCCTAATATTTGTTATGTTCTTCCATGCTGGAGCGGGAGAGATAGAAAAACATAGAATGTTCCAGCTGCCCTTCCTCAGGCATGCTGTAGAAGTCAGCAAAAGGGACTCGAGGGTTACAGTGTATTGTAATTTAGGCGATGGGCTGACAACCTGTCACTATAGCAATACACATTACAATCTAAAATTGCCCTCAATTTTTGTCATACGTGGTGAAAGCGCCTTTTACGAGGCGTTTAACGCTCTGCTTACCCCATTAGGGATAAAGGCGTGAATATATGTATGTGTGTATGTTTGTTATGGATACACCTATTTTTGTTTTTTAAATACAGATATTTCCCACTCTGATATATTGAATTGAACAAACACATTTGGACAGGATAGAGAATCAGTATTATCATCATAATATGATAGGATTATAACCGTCTGATCTAACTTTGTCAGTTATTTTTCACTACTTAGGGGAAGTCACAGGGAAAAGCTAGTATGCAATAAATATTCTATTAAATAAATGTGAATGTATTTATTGCTTACATTTCTGCTGACGTAAACTGAGGACATACAAGCCAATATCCGGTGTTGAATGATTTCCACACATACCATACATAATTACGTGAATACTTGCGAGGTAGGTAGAGTGTCAAAGGTTAGACGTGACTATTTTGTAGGTATGTTCTTTCGGCTTCACATATTTCTAAAAGGATTCATTTGCCCCGACAAAATATCATATTTTTTAGGGGTAAATCTAATAATCATACATATTACAGCTATTAGCTAACTGTTTAATATGTAATACATTCTAATAATATACAATAACTCAATTACTGTAATAACTTCCCGGCCTCAAAGGCCCTAGCAACAGCATTATGTCACCGTTAAACCTCGCAATAGGGATATTACATAAATTCCTAACTCGACGAAATAGCCCGCTACCACGAGCCGAGGATAAGGCGTGTGTGTTACTTTTGCCCGACTGTGGGAAGGGAAAAGGGGTTGGTATTTTGTCAGTAAAAATGTGCTGGAATGACAAATGTATAAAAATTAAAATTGAAAATTAAAGTAAGAATTCAAGTAGTAACTTTACCCAGTTGCAAAAAAAAATTGTTGTTGGTATACCTTTATCTTTTATTCATATTTTAATCTTTTTCTCATATAAAGGCAGTTATCTTGGAAAACTAATATTAATTAAGTTTTAAGTTAACAGAGCGCTTCAGAAATTAAAGCAAATAATAAATTATTAACGAATAACGAGTTTTAAATTCAGTCAAATACATGATATTATTTAAAATGATAATTTCCATTTCTACAGGCAAACAGCATAACCGCATTCACACATTATGTATGCATATGAAAATGGTTTTACACGGCAGCGTTCAGCGACCACAGAGTGCGTGAAATCGCGAAATTCTGTCGGTTCCGTGAATTTCGGGTGGGCCCACAGATAAGGGCGGAAATGCTCAAGGTCACGGGCTCGGGTCTGGATGAAGGTCAAGCGGCCCACTGACTCACCCAACTGCGCAATGTGTTGCGTACTACGCACCGTATTCCAAATTTGAATAATTTTGCTACATCTATCTCTTTTGGTTATAAAATAACAGGAAGGTAAGGTTCTTATGTCCACGCGTCCTTTCTGCGGATTTTTATCAATGACTTCAATGTTTCTAGAGATTTTGAACATATTCAGATACCTGTTATAACATTTTATTAGGTATAAAATTATAATAATATTTCATTGACTTCTTCTTATACTGGATTAAAAACTGCATTTGAGCTAGTACCCATAGTTGGTAACTTTTTATATTTATTTATTTGTAAGTACACCATACAATAGCTGCTCCATGCGTACGGGTAAAATGTAATAATTACAATGCGGGTAAAAAATACTAACGACTAAACCTGGAATTTACAGCTTAATTTACAGGTTCAATACCCGGTACGAGATTCATTAAACGAACTGCAATAACTATCTCAAAGGCTGTTTCTTTTACGGCCTTCATATATTTTGCACCTGGATTAGTACAGGTAGTGTCATAAACGAACAAAACTACAAAGTTCGCATTGTTCGCGTAATATAGAAAGTTGTTGAAAGGAAACCAGTCCGGCAAACTTCAATGGAGGATAAAGAATATGAGTCTATTACCCTTTGTATTTCGGAACACCTGATTGGGTGGGTGCTTCAGGTAAAATGCCTTAACTGCTTTGGTTCTAACCTTGAGCTTTAAGGCTTGGTTACTGGCTATCAACGAGGAATATTGTTCTATTCATTCTGTAGTAAAGTTATATTACTACTATTAATATCGTAAATAGGTATCTAAATTAATTGTTTTTCCTAGTTGAGTTTAGTTCAGGGTCCATTTCAGTAAATATTTGTTTGTTAATTATTCATTAAATCACAAATTCGTAATTAAATGAGCACTTCGCTAATAATATCCGGCTTAATAACAAAGTAACTTTCCTTAGTAATCGAATATCGTTAGATCGAAAATAGTAAAATTAGTTACAAACACTAGAATTTAAACCACACTCAGCGATCACCAGTAATTACGGATATAGCGAATATTTTAAAAGGAAAAATTTTGCTAATTTTCTTACAACTCATTTTAAAATCGAATGTAATAATATAATGAATGACAGATGTATTAAACAAATCAAAATTATTTTTCTTGGTAAGGTTTCTTTATTCGACTTAGTTGAAATATGTGCTGAAATATGATGTTAATAGAGTACGAGCCCACTTACCATCAGGCAGACTATGATGCATGTTTCCCATAATGATATGATTTAAAAAAAAACGAATACATACATACATACAATCACGCCTTTATCCCTAATGGGGTAGGCAGAGCGTAAACAACCTAAACAAGAGCCGTTTCGCCACGTCTGACAAAGTTTTCAGGGTTATTTAAGATAGATTTGTAGGTATATTGCTGTAGAGACAGGTTGTCAGCCCATCGCCTAAATTGCGATGTACTGAAACCTTTGGACCCCTTAGCTGACTTAATAAATACTGTGAAATTGAACGAGTACTTTGTTACTTTACCTCACCTGTGCAAATTGTAGAAAATTACAATTGCAGGTATGAGTATCGAAATCTGACACTTGATCGACGTACAAAAGGCTACATGTTATCCTAAACCGAATATTCCTACAACGCTTTGTACGGAGCCGTGGGAACTTTGGGAAGGTGTTTTATCTAATCTACCCTATAGAAATGTGTCAATAAAGGGTGCATGTAACCAGCATTTGGATTAGCCATTTTTTTTCTAGCTCATTTTCTGTACCACGGTTTTACCATAGGTTTCGCCTTTATGTATCTTATTAAAATATGAAGACTGGTAAGACATCGATACTTAGTAATATACCTAATCAGCTAAATATTTTACACTATATTAGTGATGTTTATTTCTGTCCTTGGGTGCAATATATCTATTCTAACAAAAAACGAACTGAATTTGAATTTGAAGGTTATTTTGTAGGGCGTTTAATGAGCACATTTCGCGTCACACCAAATAAAAAAGGGATTAACACGACTTTTAAACACATAATGAGGATAATCTCCGTTCATGTTGTGACAAATTGTCAGTCGGAAGTGTTGCCACCCTTCGCGTCGAAACGTGATTTGAATAAATTATTTATTACGGAATTAACAACGCGGGTTTAAATATTTGCTTAAAAATTTTTTGGTGTTATGAGCGGAAATGTAAGATAAAGTACAAATTACAACTACAACCTGGTCTGAAGATAAATTTGGTTAATATTTAACAGAGTTGGTTATATTACTGAAAATAATAATTCATTAAATAATTAACTTACGAATTACGAGTTGATCGACAAATTTAATAATGGTTTAATAGTTAATAGTGAAAAAAATTAATCACTATTCAAATACTTCACAACGAAGTTCTGATTAATATGACAGCGTGACTAATTAGGGATTAATTATTTATATTCCGAATTCTTTTAACATCAACATAACATGCTCGGATGAAATTTACGACCGTCCTGAGAAAACATAATATTTTTAACGACGTTCAACCCTAATTTATAACTATAAATAAATGTATTCATAAGCTTATTCCTTCTATTAAGGTGTCCACTTTGATCATCAAAATGACTTCTTTATCATAATAAAAGTGACATATTGTGATTGTTACAACCCTAGACAAATTTTCAAAGTCAGGATTATGACGGGTTTGATGCCGTTACCCTATCAAATGTGCATAAAAAATCTTCTTGAAGGGTTTTACAATTCCCGATATTTAAATTGTTGGTTAAGTAGCGTTATTCATCCCCTAGTTCAGCTAGTTTTGCCCGGATGTATTGTCTACTTCCTGCTTATCTATTTTGTAAAGGTTTTTTTTAAAAAGGTTTAATGAATGTGAAATTAATTGGAGGGTCTGTTATAGGGTTTTTGGGGCGAGCGCGATATAATTTTGTTACGGTTTTTTCTGTCATTGAAATCTTTTAAAGGGTGCGTGCGATGTGCCGTTGCGTTTCTTACACAGGAAATGCGTAACCCATGCTAATTTAGGACACACTTTAAATTTCAAATTTATTTTTAAAGTTATTCAAATATTTGATTTTAAATTCATGAGAAAAATCTAAGAAAGTCACCTTAACTTTTCAATGTCACCTTACATTGCGAAGACAAAGCACTACGCACTTTATATTCTATTCCAGTTTCCTAGTATTGCAATGAATACACTAGTATGTACAAGTTTTGTACGTAACGTTTTTCTTATTACATATTAGGACATTTCGAAAGTAGGTTACCTACCTACTGACTTGAAAATATTGAGTAGCAACAATAGCATTTCAGTTTTTATTGATAAACCTGTTAAAATTACCAAACTATTAGTAATTTTTTTTTCAAAGACTATATCGACTACCCTGTACTGAATGGTTATATTATATGATGTGTATGTTTATAATACTAAATGTCCATAATGCGTGCGTTTTTATAGCGCCATTCATAAAAGAGTGAGAGAGAATGAGTTTTATAGCCGCAAGCTCTGGTATGTTGATTTGGTTTCTTTGGGCTAACACAATTCCATACCGAGGTTGTCGACTTAATTATTCAATGATTCATGAACTATGTATAATGCACATTTTAGCACTAGTCGCTAAGTCACTAAATTGTCAATAATGCATTCCTTGCAAAAATTAAGCATGATATTTTTACATTTCACATCTAGTAACGCCATCTATTAGCGTAAAACATAAACATTGTTCCAACTTCGCAATATCTATTAAAAATGCAGGAAAAAACGCGTAGGAAGACAAGAATGTTTTATAAATCTGTCAACTGTAAAATTGCAGTCATACAGTTGAAACATTATTAGTGGTAAACGATTGACCAAACCGGGCGATTTGCCAAAAACCCGAATTGCGCTTACCTACTGCGACATTTCCTGGACTTTCTTTTGTCGATGCAGTGCGGGTTGCGCAACGAAATTTAAAAGAAGGCTGTTCATACGTAGTAATACTTACTGCATACATAAAGTCACGCCTTTATCACTTACGGGGTCGGCAGAGACGTAAAAGGCGTCTTCGCCACGTCTTACTACCTACCTATTGAGGGCAATTTGAGGTTGAAAAGTGTATCACTTTTATAGTGTCAAGCTGTCAGCTCATCGCCAAATCTACAATCTCAAATCCCTTTGCTGGCTGAATTCTATTCTGCATTATGGGAGGAGATGCAGCTGGCACATTCTATGTTTTTCTATCGCTCCCAGCCGTGTATGGACAAAAAGAAGGTTGTGTTGGCAGGAAAATAAGTAGGTATAAGTGAGTTGAGTAGGTACGATTATGAAAGATAAGCGGTTGTAAATAAAATAGGTTCCTTAGACAGACTATAATTACTATGAAGGTGTAGAACATTAGTTAGGTAAGTAAAGTAGGTAAGATGGTCAGTACAGTAGGTAATTCCTATATTTCTGTGCTAAGGTCAAGTTCTGAACTAAAGAACCAGGATATTGGCTTTTGACCAAGACTCTAGAAATGCTAATTGTTTAGTGCAGACGCACAATAAATAATGCGTGGCAATTCATCAGAATTGGTCAGGTATTTCTGCTTCGCGCCATAACCCGCCGTCTGTGGAATGTCGTGTCTCGATGTCAGCTGCCTGTTACATACACACATACGTCCATCCCGGTGCGTGCTCTGCCGCCGACTGATGTACCTATAACTAAACTACCTATACCTAGGTACCTCTTCGCCTCCTCGTTTTCCCTCCAACAGCGCGCTCACACAGTCGCCCGCGACGCACACATCCTCATTCACCGTAGGTATTCTTCGAATGCCGCTGCGCTGATTTCCTTCCTCGACGACAACCCCTCCCGCCCCGCCAGACGCCGGCCGCTAAAACTGGCAAATTCCTATTCTTCTTCCCAATTTAAACAAAGAATTTAATCGGAATAGATAGAAGAAGAATAGATGACACGGTGAGAAGGAAGTAAAAGATAAGTCTGGGCGTATTTTCAGAGAATTTCGTGAATGGAATCGAATTAGCCGGGGCGTGGTGCGGGGCGCGGGGAGTCGCCCGCCGCTCGCGATCGCGACGCCGGGCCCGCCGCCGGCCGGCTACGCTCGCTCGCGCGCTCCGTCAGTCGTGGTCACGGCGCCAAAGTGTTAGCACGCGCGGCTTCCCTTCGAACCGGCCGGCTCGCAAATAATGCAGTGTTTGACAAACTCAATCGGAGGTCTCGGAAGAAGTACCGTATTTAATTTACACTGTACAACCAACCGCATATTCTCAGTGAGTGTTACGCAGTGTGTACGGAAAAAACTTTGTCGAAGATTCTGAAGAATCTTGTGTAAAATTGTGTAATTCGCCGGCCGCGGCCGGATTGCGTTTTGCACAAACTTTTTGGTGAGTGTTTAATTTTCTAACTTGTACTTATACCCACAATTCTAATAAAATGCCTTTGGAATTTGCTAAATATTCAGTGAGTGGCGGTACTTGTGAATTCTTTGGGTAGGTACTTATGCCTGGGCGTTGCCGGCCGGCTAAGTCCATGGTGTACCTACCTAATAGATTTTTCCGCGAAATAGCGGCGCCTAATTTTTTACATTACCGCTGCTAGCATACTACCGTGATTGTTAGCGATTTCCAAGGCACTTTATTACTATTTAAATTGTAGGTAGACAAATTTATTTTTCATTTAACTCTTAGTAGGTAGTTTTAGGTCAAGTTGTAAATGATAAAGGCTGAAATATTATCATTAACATGCTAGTTTTAAGATAGTACTTATACTTATGTTATGATAGTATTGCACAACTTGTATTTTTCCTTATGAAACTGTGGCTAAAGGGCTAGAGTACAGAAAATAACAATTACAATTACCTAGATATATTTTTAATGATTTATATATATATATATATATATATATATATATATATATATATATATATAATTATTTTTATTGCCACAGAATTAAATCTGAACCAGAAAAAAAATATGAAATGAAAATTATCATGACATGTATGATAGACAACTTAACTATACCTCATTACTTACTAATTATTTTAATAAATATTAGATAATTGATTGTACTACTAAAATTCATTCTAAGCGTAATAATAAGTTAATTAAGAATATTAGGCATGTTATTTACTTAAGTAAATGCAGAACAAATAGTTCTCGTTTTCATTCAGTTGTCAATATTTTATCATTGACATGCTAGGTAAAGAGTTATTTATTTACCACTATTTAACTACATAATAAACCTCTACTAACATACAAAATTTTATTCTTATGGAGTCCTATTTTTAAACTTGAAGGAAAATCAATACTAAGGTATGGTTTTCCTTACATTATATGTAGAAAATTAGGTACAACATAATAATATTATTCACAAGTAGGTACAAATTAATAATATTATTCACATACAAGTTTATTAATAAACCTTATCTGTGAGTAGGTATAAAATAATTATATAGAGATGAGAAATAACTTTCAATTTTCTCATCTGTTTAACTGGTTTTACATAATTATACCTTTGTACCTAACTGGGTTAAGTTCTATTAACTAATCAACTAAACTAGCTATTTCCCATATTACTTGCTAAAATTTGACGTAGGTATGACAACGTATTAATTACCTACGAATTGTAGATGTTCGTTAACCCATATTACTTGCATTGGCATTATCTTAACTGGGTAATCTAATAATTTATCTTTAACTAATTAACTTCATATAATCAAAATGTATCTGTATCAAAGTTGTAAAATTCCAAAATGCACAATGTTTTCGAGACGCGTCAAGAAATTCCCGCGAGCAAAGATGTGCAACAACATTTCTCTCGAGTAGCAGGAAAAAATGCTGGCCATTCTTGTTGCTATTGGTAAACAAATGATTTCGCGCCATTACCAACTTGTCAACAAAAACACAATTTGCGGAAAGCGTTCATTGCGTTTACCTGCGCGCGAAATTCTGCGAATTTGAATATGGAAGCATCCCAGGTAGTTTTATTTTTAAATAGTTGGCTGGCGTTTTTTTTTTTTATTGTTCGGGATCTAGGACCAAGGCCGGTGTAATCTTTAAAATTGTTTGATTTCGGCACCCGAGTTCAGTCGTGTTTGATACTCCGTGGTGGACGTACCCACTCACTACTTCTACTACTGTTAGATAATTTCGATTGTGCATTATAAAGTTGTTTGTAAATACTAAGAGGTCATCAAACCCAAAGTTTCAAACAATCTAGTCATTTATTTGAACTTTTGTTTTTTATTTGATGCACTTTCCGTGTAATAGTGATGTGCGTTGGTGATTCAATATTGTGAATTTATGATTTTTTGGGATTATCCGATTTAGTTGGTTCGTATTTTATTTTCACTTTCTATTCTTAAACGGTTCAAATATATTCTGAATTTTACTCTTTTAATATTTAAATATTATTGGAACTTTTAGTTCCAGGTTTATTTTTTCTACATTTTTCTGAAAGTAGCTCTAGTATAATATCTCTATTTCATAGAGATATTTCTTACTACTGGTTAAGTAGGCGCGATATTAAGTATTTAATTATTTTTATTTTTATTTATGAAGTTATTTTAGAATTTAATAACATTTTAATATTCTTCTTCTGTCGAGTGGGCATCGTGTCTTATCGGCCCGATGAACCCTGGTGTCGAGAGTTTTTTAAACCGCCTATAAGCACAACTATCAGGCCTCTGACATGGTTTGAGTAACGACCACTATCAAATACAGCGACCGGGACCGACGTCTTAACGTGCCCTCCGAAGCACGAAATCTTTTTTTTTTATATAATATAATAACTAATAATAATATTAATAACTTATTACACTTTGATTTATTCGAAAAGTTGGTTTCTGCGTGTCTATAGTATTTTAATATTACTACAGATTTTATGGTAGCTGCCTATGCCTACTGATAAAAACATAATGAACGATGTAACTCATCTTCTCTAATCTAAAAGCCGAAACGATTACTTCCTTATGACAATAAAAATATTTTAGGGTGTTCTAATTTTCAACTTTTATTTTCTTTTCATGTGATAACAGTTGCTTTTCCGTTGTTTCAGACGGTGTGCGTTGATCCCATCGCGCGCATCGTCGTGTGATAAGTGGGCCCTGTGATATCGACAAGTTCGTCTTAGCTTTAAAACTAGTTAGTTTAGATATAATTATAAAAATGTCGCTACCACTCGACGCCCAGATATCGCAGTTCGATCTGTGGGAGACGACGTTGGACGACGAGTCTCTCGAACTGACACAGACATCAGAGTTCTGGACGCAAGTCCACTATGAGGCAGAGAGGCTGGACTTAGTGCCGCCTGCGGATTCGCAAGAAGCAGATGAGAATGACTTGGACTGGCGGATAGCGGAAGAGGCGCCGGAAGAACACAAAGAGAACATAGTCCATCACGATTGCATGTGGGCTGGTTCTTGCTTGGAGCCTCTCATTCGCAACACATTCGTGCCAACCGACTTGATATCAACGACGACGCCTGGGCAAAGCCTGCTGCGGAGAGATATGTCGCAAGCTCGACCTGACACGCCGCCGTCTCTGGACGGTGACGAGCCTCCTCAGTTCCGTCACGCCGTCGACGTCGCCGGCACAGCCCTTCGTCTGCTAAGAGACTCCGCCGCAGTCGCCGCTGACCACTCGTACACCCTCGCTCGGCAACACTTCGACTGTCTCGGCGTACAAACACCTTCAGATTCCTGCGAATCAGGTTAGTAACTCATCTATCTAATCAGATCTGTTTGGTGTCATTCTTATCGGTCTGTTCTAGATTTAAAGAAAAATTCTAACACTTACTTTAAAATTGAATCTGTTCTAATTCGAATTAGTGAGTATTCCTGTGAGAATTCGACTCTGGTCTAGGAAACCCATTTAAATAATTACGTATTTAATTAAAAGTCTAAAGTAATCGTTTAAATACGTATTGCGATGTCGCATTGATTTGAATTTCAAATTGCGGGTGTCAGGGTCGCATCGCCTTATTGGAAAAGACGCGATGAAAATGACACCAATTGGTCATCGAATATCATAATTTTCTTGTAAACTTATTTCACTTATATTGCGGATTTGAACTGTCGGAGAATTACGTAAGCGGCAAATTGCCTGCCTGAGAGCAAAGTTTAAATGCGAAAAGTGCGTGTCAAGTTTGATTTCTGATCGCGGGGAAGCGCCGCGCGAGATGTACTCTGTACTCGTTTCTTGAGTAGGCGAAGTTTGATCAGGATGGCGGCATGGCGGGTTTAGCGCGCAGGCGCAGTGGGCCCCGCGAGCGCGGGAAACTGCGCGTATCGACCGCTCGCACGTCCCCCTCCGCGTCTAGACGCACCCGCGACTCCTCTCTTCCGCAACGCGACCCAACTCGACCTTGAACGCCCCAACCTTCCTTAATGTCAAATTGCGCAACCTCTGGCTGACAGGCTCATCTCGCGGGATCGACAAGCTTAATTAGAATGCGGATTAATGTTGATGTGTCCCCTAAAAGGTCCCAGGCTGGGTCTTAAGTTTTGAGGTCGATGGTCCAGACGTCCCAACCTTGGTGCATCCTCTGGCTGCCTGCGAATTGTCGTTTCCCGCCGCGTAGGGTGAACAGCCTTAGCATCGAATCGAATGATCAATGCGGTTTGGTAAATAACGACCAATTTTAGGAAACTATATGACTAATCGGTTATTCCTAACATAGTTACTCAAAATCTTCCGCAGTCTAACAAAGTAGTGCTTGATAATAAATTATTCCGAAGGTTCGACTACAATGTTACATTTATTAGTTTGGACTTGTATTTATAATGGCCAATACTGGAAGGTCGCAATGTTAAAACTGTAGGTATGTTTACATAATCTACTTGTTGCGCAGCTTTTGTTCAAATAAACATGTTGTCGGAAATGTAAACTAATTGAAAATCCTCGGCGGGGTAGGTGCTATTAAACCGTGGTAAAAATAAAGCAAGACCGGGTTTACAGTTGGGCCGGCGGCGTCTAGTCCGTTACTCGAATAAGAATGCAGCGGATGAAATGGAATCTCATTGAAGTGGAGCTCACTCGGCCTGCTAGACCGGTTTGCCCCGCGGTCCTCCGTCTAGCCCGACCGGATGACAATATAGACAGCATCTTAATAATCGCGACTCATAAGCATACTGGTTTGCTTTTTCTCGCAGTAGTTTACGAGAATCAATTTAATTTAACCGATGATATTTTAAATACAATGTTTCTAATTCTTTAGGTTTTTATCGGAGTTGATTAGATTATGTGATTTGATTCGGTGCGTGTCGCATCACTAGCCCGGGCGGTAAAAATTTACGATACGCGATTCGGACGCATGCGCGAGGCTTATCGCTTCGCGCGGGAACCGCGTACGAGTCAGCCAGTTATATTTTCGCGCCAATTTTCTTTGCTAGTAAAGTAATTTCTATTCGACACTTCGCGTTATAGTAGGTAACCATTTTCGCGCCCTATTTTATCTACTACAGCTCAATCTCTATAGTAAATCACTTTTTATTATCTAAGAATAGATACAAACATACCGTCCTTTGTTTCTAGTTTTACGACTGTTTTTATGTAAGGTGTAAAACGTAAGGTTAAGACCGCGACCAATATGATTTTGTTCGCGTAGCGGTAACAGGCTAATAGTAGCACCATCATAGGGGCTTAATATTATGGGCGTGTTTCAGTAGTTCACAAGTTTTTATAGTAAGGCAGTTGATAAAATATAATTTGATAGTGATTGTGACTGGTTGTCTTTTAGCACGGTCATGTCATGAAGTTTGATGTAGTAACTTATAAAATGAGCGCTATCTGGGCCAGTGGTTACGAATTCTAGATTTCTAAGGCAATTTAGGGCGGATAGATCCGGTTTTGCGAGACCTAAACATTACGGTATCAATCAATGGACGAAGGCCGTGTACTAGTTAGGCACCTACATTCCTAAGTAGCCTAACTATATTTGGATTGAGAAAGATTTAGTTGGATATTAAAAGGCACTTATGATACTAGTTGATTTCATAATCATAGCGTTTATTATCCAGTTGTAAAATTAGGGACAAATCTTAGCGTGCCGGCGCCATTAGTTTTCCTTGAAATAAATTCCATCTGCGTTCGTAATTTTCTGTTTAAATTACTGAAACTGACTTGAGGGCATTTTAGCTTCCACCTAAAAGAGGCGCCGTGAACAATAGGTACCGTATTTAAATTACATTACTACACCTAAATAAATATTACGTTTAGCTGTTTTAACCGTCTCGCCTGTTGCCATGGAAATTATTTTAATACCTACCAGTTTTATCATGTTGGCAACGCAATAAATAGTTAGCTTTAGGCCCGTAGTTAAAGCAATTTATTCGGCTCCGTTCAGTACTTGGAATGACCTGGATTTCTTGTACATTGAGCTTGTATTAGTGCCGCAAGATGGCAGATGTACCTATAAGCATTTCAAAATTGCGCGCCAAAAACTGCTTCTTTCAAGATGGCCGAAGTCCATGTCCGAAATATAGGCTAAGTTTACGAAGCAAGTTATGAAAAGTAGCTTTGACCTTAGAGGTTGAACTTTCGAAGTGAAGGTAGAACGATTTGACCTGTATAGCGTAGGTACATTTTAAATAATTAATCAAAACTATGTGTCACACCATAACACGTCCTTAGATCTTCTAGTTACTTAGCATAGGTCGATTCTTGCTTGATAGTGCGTCTTTTACGCCCACATTTTAGGTATGCACCTCCGTATAAAACTGAACAAGAAATTTAGGGCCAAATCAAAAAATAAATGGCCGTCCCATACAAATGGTAAGTTGCTCGAGGCACATTGTTTTTCCGATTTGTATAAGATTTCGACCTATGTTCCTTAGGGAAAGTTGTTCAGTTTCACGAGTAGGTTCACGTCCTTAAATGTTGTCAGCATTTTTTTTTCACCCTGTATTACACATTACTATAAAAGTGCGCACGCCATGCGCACACTTACCCGCGTATCCGCGTGGTTCTTGCTATCGCAACATTGTTGGTAGGGCGACCTTGGCGTTATCGCCATATTCGCTATACACAGATATTTAATAGTCACGTGTAGCATCGGCTAGAATTAGTGTGACTTCGAAATTCGCTGAAGCATTACAAAATTCTTACACACGTTTTATTAGGTCCCAGTCTGGGTTGCTCAGTCAACGAAACTGAACAACTATCACCAGGAATTTCTTTCAGGAGATGAAAAAAAATAATTGAACTTCCCATACAAAATGAACACCTCGATCAGACTATATGAATGGAAATCCAATTTCTGTTTCACTTCCTGAAAAGAACCTGGTGATCGTTGTTCAGTTCCGTTGACTAAGCAGAGCAACCCCTATCAGTTTGCAGGACGCTGTCCCTTACACTCCGTTTATCAAGACACATACTGTTGAAAAAGCATGTCAATGCTCGTTTCTGCGCTTGATTTCTGTGTTCATAGCGGTTATACCGTCCTGTCAAAATTAGATTTTATTAATGCGAAAACAGACAGTTTATTAGATATCTTTTACGCCTAAATGGCAGTACGAATTCCGATCAAATTCGGAAAAGAAGTTAACACTGAAGCAAATAAGCATCTTTTCACCGCGGGAAAACTCATTTACCCGCAGCCAAAACCGTTGCACTAACTAGTGAAGTGATAAAAACAAATGTCGCAACTCACAATCGCAAGTATCACATTATTTGAGCCTCATTCCATCTTGGCCTCCCCACGGCCTTCGACGCTATCAATGACGATAACTACTCACAAACTGACACCGTAACATAAATTTGTATTGTCTTATCACGAAAAATATTATAGATATATATATTATAGATATTATAAACGACTTAATCTGTCGGGGCGAAACCGCAAATTTACAACTAATAAAGATTGACAAAAAAAGTAGGCCGTTGTCTTTCCGTCTACCCCGTAAAAGTACTTAAAGGCGCGATTTTAGTATTACAATTAGAAATTATTACTTATTTATTGCATTGTTAAGCGACTTTTCAAGCTTAATGAGCAAATTGTCGTAAGTCGCAAATTTTTGAATATACAGATTTTGACTTGACGACACGAGATTGTTAATTTAGGACGACGATTACCATAATGCCATTATTAATTAATGAGTAATAAAATAAACCAGATTTTTAATAAAATATGTCACGCGTATCGATTGGCGAATTGTTGTAAAATATTCCATAATCTACGGCGTAAAGTAATATGTCGATCATTTGAATATTAAACAATCCGGAAATATTGCCTTAATTTGTCGTTTAGATGATCAAACAGTTGACATTTCGTCATCCCACGAATACATTAACGAGTAGATGTTTAAGGCAGATGTTACTTTTAGAATTTATCGCTGTACACCGGTTTCGTCACACCAGTTATAGTTTTATTATATGAAACAAAAAAAATATCGTTTTGGCTCGCACATCAAACCAGTACATAGCTATGAGTACGATCGTGTGGGTTTTTAGCAGCCATTCTTCCGTTTATTAAAATCGCGAATTGGCCAATCAAATTGCGTCATTTTCGAGCGCGCCCGTGAACTTCCGTATGAACTTGCTCAAGGCCGCCGGACGATCGATGGTCGACATCTATGGGCCTTACGCATCACCAGTAATATCTCCGTCTATTTCGGAAGATCTCGAGTGGTATGGAATACGCATATACGTAGTTATAGCACGTTATAGTGCGTATACAAACCGGCATACCCAGCTAACACATGACCGACTTTTCGCGGTTGCGTAATACGATAAAATAAGACTATACGCCCTCTTAGTAACAGACTTGATTGAACGTTTATCGTTATCAAATTAAAGGCGTCTAAAATATTATTCTCGCGTACAAATGTGATTATATCTGTAGGTATAAAGCCGAAGCTAATTACCATCTTATAAAACACGAGTTTAAAGAACATAAGCGCGATCAACGAGTCAAAGGTATTTTACGAGTAAAAACTTTTACAAGTGAACTTAAGGCCCAACGGTTTCCGTTTAAGGCTCGTGGGATACTAAGAAAGTTAACGATAAAAAAATATAAGCAGCTTCTTGCTGGCACGGCCTGCATTCAAACTAATTAGCATCCGTATACCGAATACAGGGTGCTGCCTACAATGATCAGATAATAAATTCGTCTTGACATAGTATTTGACGAAACCAGATTATGACGCTCCAAAATTATTATTTTCAGGGCCAAAATAAAGTAGTATTAAATTTATCTTTTTAGTTATCAAAGAAATCCCTTTAGATAACTTTTTATCGTTACCACTCATTCTGATGTTTCGAGTTTCGATTCGATAAATGGGGCCCTTTTCAATTATTTTAAAAAAAAAGAACAGAAAAACTGCGCACTGTATAAGATGGCGTGCGCCGCGAGCTGGTCACGATAATTTTTAATTATCGCGCTCAAATGCCAGTGAACTTGGCCTCACAGTCGTGGCCGGCGAAGCATGCTCGGCCCCCACCTAACAGGTCACACTTGACGACACTATTCTTCTATTGACTTGAATTTTGAACACTTATTTAATCATCTATTACCACCTAAACAATGGCCACCATTATTTTATTCATTTTAATAAATTTAGAGAAGCTTTTCAAATTTTATTGCTTTGAAATCTTACGAGAAAGCTTGCCGTGTTTAAAATTTCGTTTTAGCTAGATAATAAGTTTGTGAAGATGCATACGTTAAGGCAATTAAATGTGCAGATCTATGACTCATTGTGTTTCTCACGGTGAGACTTAGACATTACCTAGAAGTTATGATGAGTAATAACTATTCGTGTATAGTGGCGCTGGGATGATGTTTCGTTATCTTGTAGCCGAGCACCTGAGCGCCTCCATTCTACTGTACTTGCTTTTCATTACACTTTTTAAGACCCTACTTTTTCAATACCAAAAGAACTGCAATAAGACGGGCTCGAAAGCGGCTTGCATTTTTTACCGAGTCGCTCCGGCGAACAATAAAAAGCAGATTATCTCTGGTATCGTTTAAAATTGGAACAGCGGCGGATCTGAGAATCGCGTCTCGAGTGATGGAGATATAATAGATATGCACTAGACCGAGGACCGGCGGCGCGCACGACAATACCCGTATCGCTTACACGTAGAGATGAAACAAATACTCTCTCGCGACCGTTAATCGTGGCGGGCGCCAGAGTGAAAATCGTCACGTGGAAATCGCCGCCCACTGTTGGCGCACAATAGCCCACTAGCCTCCCTTCTAGCCGCCTATAATACTCGCCTACGTGCGTACAATGTTTGACGACAGGCGCCGCCGCTCCGCTGTTGCCCGATCCTCCGAACGTACCAAATTAGATCGACGCGCAATAGCGATAAGCGACCGCGTAACTATGCGGAAATCAAAAAGATTGCGTTGGTGTGTAAATTTATCGTCGCCCAGGTCGATAATGTGTCTGAAACGCAGTTTTTCCAACGAAACTACGCAGTTCGAACCTATTTCGCGAACGTCCCTGACTCGCGTTTCGTAAGCGAACAGCTGCCCACATAACCTGTTTCTATTTCAAATGCTCAAATTTCAAGAGATGTAATCGATTTCCGCTTTATTGTTAAGGTATTGGTGTAAGTCAGTGTCGATAGCGGGTCGGCTGTAGTCACAATGAACTGCTGACATAATTATTTGCCGGTAACCGGATAGCGCCGTGCAACGGTTTCCGCGAAGCATGCTGCCCGGCGTAAACACGTCGGACAAAGGTCCTCATCGCGGCATTACACGCGCAACACGATCGCAAACCCGACCCACCTACCTAGCTCATTCATAGAACTGCATCGTCGGCTTAGCGCCCTCAGCAATCGCTCCGTCCGTCCGTATTGCATTCCTTGCAAAACCTAGCAGAATTCAGGCCGCGTTTCCGCAGCTCGACTCGCATTACATAGTAATTCCTTCGCAAATAACAACCTACACTAACCCACCCAACCTGCTCATTTGGGAGTCTTGCGCCCCATGGCCTTGGTTCTAGAAAAAGCAGGGAGATTATAGAAGGGAAACGCCCGTATTGAGGCAGTCACGGTTGACGCCATACAACTCCGTACGTTTCCCACAAATTGATTCCGTGTAGCAACAGCCACACCTTGACCGATAGCGCGGTTTAGAGAGGCGGGCGGCCATACCGGTCGGACTGGCATTAGGTAACAAGTCGCATATCAATTTCAATGGAAAATGTTGGTCGTTATCGGAGAGCGGTCGCGTGACAGCTCATTTCGAAGCGCTTTTGTTAAATGGTAGTGGCGTCCGGAAAGCGTGTCCACCGGTTGATAATCCGGAGTCCATTGAGTGCGGACGCTGCGGCAGCGCTGCGCGCACGCGCTCTCGTTTTGGCGCGAATGGCGCGGTGACGTCAGGCGTCTGGATCGATGGCGGCAGACGCTGCGGTAGTACGGCGGGGTCGTCGTCCTGCCCCCCCTCACCCCACCTCCACCTGACTACTGCAGTCGCATCCCTCCATCCCGTCGGCTAGATCTAGACCCGTACGCTACTATAGATGCACTACGACAATCACCGCCCGCCTTTTATGGTGATGCGGACGTAATGAGCGCCGGCGGAATGAATGAAAACATTTGAGGAATGGCGCTGATGATGCGGGTTCTAATTTTAAATGCAAACGCGGTTGCATGTGAATATTAATAGCTCCATTAGGGATTTCTATTTACTCATATCATGTATTCTTGTTCTAAACTGGTTCTCCGTTGTTGCAGAGGAAGAAATCGACGTGGTGTCACTGGGTACAACGACGCCTCTGGCTTCCACATCTCACGTGCGCACAGAGTCATTGCCGCGCACTCCATCAGCTCAGGACCGTCAGCACATACAGCGTACTATCACCACCGCGATAACTCCTCGTCCTGCTGCTAGGAAACGCTTGGTACCTCCGCCTACGATAGCCTCCGCCTCAGTGTCCCGCCGGCGGCGAGGGCCTGGCCGTCGTGGCCGTCGCTCCAACACTGACACCGACTCTGAAGCAGAGTCCCCAGAGATCGAACGCCGCTCAATACACAACGACATGGAGCGCCTAAGACGTATCGGCCTCAAAAACCTCTTCGACGAACTTAAAAAACAGATACCGGCTACCAGAGATAAGGAACGCGCGCCTAAAGTTGTGATCTTGCGTGAAGCTGCTGCCTTGTGCCGCAAACTTCGCGAGGAAGATGTTGAGCGCGAATACCTTAAGAAACAACAGACTAAACTGGTGTCCAAGTTGAAAAAGCTCCGGACGATGCTCTCGGCACGCTATCGCCCATACTGAGCTGCCGGATCTGCGTAATTGGTAATAGTTTAGTTCCTGAAGTGGAACTCCTAAACTTATTTGACTCGACCCTTTTGGACTCGTTCTGTCTAAGTTGCTCCCTACCGTTTTGAGGTACGATGAGTCTTTTCATTTGTCCATCAATACTTACACGAAGGCTTACAAATTGATCACTTCGTGGTGGTATTCAGCGTATCCAAAAGCGGTCTTAGTCAGTAAGTTTCTATTTCAAATTGAAAAGTCAGCTTTTACGGCTTACTCTGCTTCTGTAACGTAGGAATGTAGCGTTAGTAGTTGTGAAGCAATAACTGTGGGTTTGTTTTGCTCAAAAGATATTTTTGCAGTGCCAAAGTGAGCCATAAAGCTGTTATAACTATAAAAATCCTAGGTCTTCAGTAAAATATCTTACAAATAGTTACAGACTGCTTCGTGAACTTAGTAGACTGGTTATACCTCTGAAAATGTTTTTGAATTAACATTAAAGTATTCATAGTTGACATAGCGCGAACAGATTTACTCCCTGTTGAGATATGAAAAGATATGGCATTTGTTGAGTATTGTTTTGGACTTTTACTGGACGATTTTTTACTGGACCTTCACGAATGTCTGATGAATCGCTCTGACCACGTCGGCTAAGGTGTAAGCGCGTGAGTTTGTCAAAGCTGTAAATATAAGAGGGGAGTGAGAGTAGTCCTGAATTTATTAGTTAGTTGGCAGAGGTGGCTGTCTCGCTTTATGGAATGTTCTGGATTGTTGGCCCCTATATATGTTTTCGGCCCGGTTCGTTGGATTTTCTAATTGATCCCGTCTTAGGACGGGGTAGTGATATACAATATTGTTTTAACTTGATATTATTATAAGTTTAATTAAACTACATTTTATAGGTTAAGCTCGCTTACGGTTTTTGTAGTGTTTTTGTTACTTTGTAAAATTTAACACTTTTTTAATTATTATTTTTTACATTTAGTCCCGCATAAATTTTCACTATTTTATCATTAACAACTTTGGAATTGTTCAACGCATTGGACCATTTTTAACTGATTGAAGTATACATTATCTTACAATAATATAATTCACACCAGCTTACATGAAATGATATTTCACTTAACGTATTATCTAAATATAACGTGTAATTTTATCATGTACAATTTTGCCAGTCCTTTAGAATGCGGAACCGACGACGTTAAAAGTGCGAAAATATATTTTATATTTTTTCAGTCGAATCAACAAATGTCGTAAACGCCAATAAGTCGTTTTCGCATTCCGGGAACTGTCATGTATGCACTTACATATTTGTATGAATATTGCATTATATCATATTACGTCGCTTAGTGTTATACATATATGATTTTAATTTATTCGCCTTTTGGGAATAAAAACGGACGAAATTAGGATGATTTATTGTAATAAAATGCACGCATTTTAAATTATATGTCCAGTTGACGTACTAAATACAGTGAAAAGAAGTATAATCTCAGTGACTAAAATAGTGACAGAAATAGACTGTGTATTTTGATAATAACATCAAAATCTATAGAATCAAATTAACCATAAAATAAATCACGAAAAAAATAACCACGACATAGTTCCTCATAGTACCTACTAATAGTAAATTTTGCATTTTCTTTATTATATAATTTTACTGCAGTAAGTTAGTGATTTACTCGCAATAGTTTGTAAAAGTCGATATTGAAGCCTGACCAAAAAAGACGTGCCCATGTGTTGGTAATTTGTTTAATAAAAAATACAATCTCTATAAGTCATATTCAGAGTATTTTTGATCAGGCTTTGTGCATAGAGGTTGATGTTTTATCAAGCACATGGTCAGCAGTTTCGTACTTTCGAGGGCTTTAATTGCGTGCGGAATGTGCCTTGCTATGTACATATACATATAGATAATTAGGTTTACTTTATACTCGAATTAGTTGCAAGAAATATTTTTTGTGAGAAATATTGTGTAGGAATATAGCGTTCTATAAGTAGCTGTACACGAGGAGTTTTATAGATATCGTGTTAAAGATTCGCAGTTTATCTTCCACTAGGCGTAAAGTGTACATAATAGGAATAGAACATAGGGTATGTCAACTTTTTATAAACGAGTTTTTTTTTTCTAGTAATTGTTTAGTTTTCTTAACTGGAGAGTTTCGGATTCTCGAATATAGTACCTGCATTTAATTTTTGTTAATCTATCTTGACATAAATAATAAACATAAAATAATGATTTTGTAATTCAAAAGCGAAATTGGTTTCTTGTGGTGATATTGATAGAGATCACGTAAGAATCAGTCAGTAGGTAAAGTTTTGTTTGTAAGAAATGACAGCTTTATATTCGGTAGAAGAATCGAGATAAACAATATTCAGCACATTAATCTGACAAGGCACATTTCCACCACTGCCAAATGGAAAATAAAATGTTTTACATAGCAAGTTCGTTTGTAAATTTTATAAATAAGGTTGGGATGATTAAGTCATGTTATAGTTTGATTTTTATTACTTTTTCTTTGTATAGTATCCGTTTTGTATGTAACATCTGGCCACCGTCAAGAGTTGAAGCCAATCGAAGGATATATTGTGATATAGTCTTTTTTATATGTAGCATGGCGAACGCAACGAAATTAAGGAAATACACATTACAGTGTACTCGATATGGTATTGGTATACCTCAATTAATTGACAAATCTTAAAACGATTACAAAGATTTGGAGTGATTTTGAACTGTCACCATACCCATGCTATGTAAAAAGGAATATAGTTATCCAATTGGTTGTGTAGTAAAGATGGCGTCGGTGGCGTTTTTTTGTGCACCGCTGCACAGACTGTGGGGCGCAACATATTCCGCCTAATATTAATATTGCCCTCCGCAATCTTTGAAGCGGCGCTAGAGGACATGTGTACTTACCACGTCAATTTTTTTTTGGATACTATTATTAACGAGAAGAAAGTTTTTGGTTTTTGTTCCTTAATTACCTAATTATGTAAACATAAGGATATTCATTAAATTTAAATAAATATTGAGGTCGGTACCAGTCAGAGTATTGAAGCAGTTGGCTAGTTGATTGTGATTTTTTTATAGATTTGGTGAACGGGGGGTTTTGATTGATCTGTGATTATAACGTACCTTTGAGGTATTTGATGGGGGAATATGTTTCGGAATCTCTGACTGGTCCGGCTGAAAAAAAAATCTACTTGTTTTTATTTATCTTTCCTTGTCTACCCAATAATAAACACGAACACACACATAAAACACAACATAAAAAAGTCAAATAGTAAAAGATCTATAAAATACAACAAAACTAATATTTACCAAAAAATCATAAGAATTTATAGTAAATTTAAAAAAAAACATTTCAAAACTCAAATCTAATCTATAATTGCTATTTAGAAGTGTTATGGCTAATTCGTGAAATTTGCAAATTGACACTTACAGGTGTTTAATTAACTAGCTAGATTACAACACTTGTGACATGTCAAAACTTTGCGCATTTTATGAATGAGGCATACCATGATGTACCTTCTTACAATACATACATACTATCACGCCTGTATCCCTAATGGGTTAGGCAGAGCGTGAACAACCCAAACAAAGGTCGTTCCGCCACGTCTGACAAGTTTTGAGGGTTGTTTAAGATAGAACTGGATATTGCTGTAGTGACAGGTTGTCAGCCCATCGCCTAAATTACGATATACCCTCGAATCCCTTAGCCTTCTTACAATATCGGGAGTATACAAATTGCTGATCATATTTTAGGGTGTGTTTCTCTACACATGAAAATGAACGAACAACTTTCCACAAGGAACATGATTGAAAATTTATTTTTCATAAAATTGCCCCTCCAATACAAATTGACATGTGCATCTGCATTGAGTGTTCTTTTTTTTAACTTTTAGCACAGAATATATAATTAGTACATACATACATATATTCACCCCTGTATCCTTAATGGGGTAGGCAGAGCGTAAACGACCTAAACAAAGGTGTCCCGCCACGTCTTACAAAGTTTTGAGGGTTATTTAAGATAGAATTCTAGGTATATTGCTGTAGTGACAGGTTGTCAGCCCATCGCCTAAATTACAATATACTGAAACCCTCGGATCCCTTAGTTGGATTTTACAGCATGCCCGGGAGGAAATGCAGCTGGCACATTATATGTGTTTCTCTCGCTCCCAGACCAGCATGGAAGTAATATATAATAGTACTAAGTACATACTTTTAGTTAAAGACGAGATATTTATGGGAAATATAGTAAATAATTGTTATGACAGAGTTTGTACTTTCTGAGATTTAGAAAATTCAAATTTATTCACACGTCTGAAAGGAGTGCTCCACTCTTTTGGTCATAACATATTTAACTCAAATTTTAGAAATTTGTGACCCCATGCATTAAGTTTTTACAATTTTTACTATATTTCCCATAAATATGTCTTCTTTTACTAAAAGTAAAAAAAAAGAACACTCAATGCAGATGCATATCAAATTGACTCGAGCCGCTGACACCATTTGTATGGCAGGTTCAATTTTTATTAATGTTTCGACCTATGATCCTTGGGGAAAGTTGTTCAGTTTCATGGATAGAAATATAGCCGGACATTTCTTTTACTTCCGGTATGGTATAATAAAAAACGAGCTGAAGCCTCTTTAATCATTCAAAAAACAGCATGATAAGTGAGAACATACCACCATAAGGAGAGGAGCTACTAATACACCGGAACGAGAACTGATGACGACTGACAAAAACAGGTCTCCTGCTCCTGGGATGGGATCGATTCCCACGAAAAAATAAAGTAAACTGAAGTTAGAAAAATATTCAGAATGTCTGTGTTCTGTCAAAGTCGTGGTTTATCAGATCAGAAGCTATAATATTAAATCTGACACCAGGGTTCATCGCGTCGTTAGTTGCATCGACAAGTACCTACCTAAAACAAAGTTTAAAGTACATACATACATATAGTCACGCCTTTATCCCTAATGGGGTAGGCCGAGCGTAAACGACCTAAACAAAGATCGTTCAGCCACGTCTGACAAAGTTTTGAGGGTTATTTAAGATAAATTTTTAGGTATTTTGCTGTAGTGATAGGTTGTCAGCCTATTGCCTAAATTGCAATATACCTACTGAAACCCTCGGATCCCTTAGCTGATTTTTACAGCATGCCTGGGAGGAAATGCAGCTGGCACGTTCTATGTTTTTCTCTTGCTCCCAGTCCAGCATGGAAGTTTAAAGTTGGTACAGCTAATTGTAGTTTTAAAAAAGTAAGTACTTGGGCTAGCAAGTGAGTCACCTTTGCTCAATTCGAATCAGTGGAAGCTATAGGTACCTACCTATGTCTGACTCTTGTCTGACTGATTGATTTATCTATTATTTTTATCCTTAGTCATATTCATTCATTGATTTGTCATAGCCTTGCTAATGCTACCCGTCATGCCAGCTAGCCGAATGTACCTGCTAAACTGCATGCGATCTTTAACTAGCGAATGCGGAAGACCACGCAAAATGGAGTAGGTATATCAATCAAGAGAACACCATCCCTAACAGGCTGGGAAAACGCTAGGCAGAAGTAGAAGAAACCCAAGTTGCACATACACAAAAGCCTTAGCTTTATTCGTAAACGCACCGGCAAACATACACGAGCTGTCATGTCACTACTGTCAAATCAAAACAATAGTGAAGTTCGTGCGTGTGCTCAAAGCGATGGCTTTTCGAGCTATGGGTTCTTTACGAGTTCCTATGGTGATTATTCTAGGTGCTACAGGCACAGGAAAAACTAAATTGAGTGTGGAATTAGCTCAGAAATTTGGTACAGAAATCATCAGCGCAGATTCTATGCAGGTAAGTTAGAAAACAACAGTGAACTTATACTCATTCTAACCTCAAACTTTTGTTTGTTTATATTTTTGTATGGACTACGTTAAGCAATCGAAATATGCATTATTCTAATAAAATACAATCAAAACAGTGTTATACTGAAGAATTGTTCAATCTTTTTACGTATTTTACAAGATTTACGCTAGTAAACATAGCCCTGTTTTCTAACCTAAAAGTTGATTTGATTTCAGTTTATTTCCCCACATTTCTTATAGTAATGCAGGCTGGAACTACTTACCAAATCACTGTAGCTTAAAACATGTGTTTAGCATAATATTAAATGTATATTAATACTGCAAATAAGAAATACACCCGAATAAGTTTTATTCTTATTGGTTTGGAAGTTCTATAATCGGCAGGTTACCCTCTAAAAACACAATTCAAATAAATTTCCTTTAATAAACCTTAGTTTCTGTGGGATGCACTATGATAAAAACTTTTTTAGTCTTCTAGATTTTGACTTCTAAAGGATAACTTTGCTGAAGAATCAATACTTATCTGTTGGAGACATTGAAGTAGAAGCCGGCTCGCTGACAATTGATCAGACCTAAATTTAATCTTAGGCAAGTTCCACTGTTAGTTTACTTTAGACAATTAGATAAACACTTACTACACACACAAAAAAAAACCTTCACATTGTCAAGAATAGTGGTGGGCAAAGTCAACCTGCTAAAATTTGGCTGATCGGCTTTAGAATTTGAAACTCTCTGCAGTGCAGGCAGATAGACTAAATCACATTGGTTTTACAACTTTGTGATTACAACTTATCTTATAAGAATTAAAGGAACTGCTAGGTTTAAGTTTCTGAAATTCCTTTTACCAGTGTTTACTTTTATCATAATCTTTCTTCAAGTCTCCTTGAAGTAAAGAGTCTGATACCATTTTATCATCGTCCCTATTTTATTTGGAGTCTGTACAGTATGTATTCATATTACTTGTACACTTTTATCGTTACGTACATACATACATCACGCCATTATCCCTAAAGGGGTAGGCAGAGTGAAAACAGCCTAATCAAAAGTCGTTCTGCCACATATGACAAAGTTTTGAGGGTTATTTAAAGTAGATTTCTAGGTATATTGCTTTAGTGAATGAGGTTGTCAGCCTATTGCCTTAATTGTAATATACTGAAAGCCTCAAATCCATTATCTGGTTTTTACAGCATGCCCGGGACGAAATGCAGTTGGCACATTGTATGTTTTTCTCTCACTCCTGGTCCAGCATGGGAGAAAATCTTCACATCTATACTATATGGATGGTATAAAAGTAGATATCCATTCTTTTACTAATCAACTCTTTTGAAACTTTTGTTTAGTTTAGACATTTAATAAAAGAAGGCCGCTTCCATTTCTTCCATGCTGGCTGGCCTAGAGGCGATAGAAAATTATAAAATGTGTCAGCTGCATTTCCTCCTGGGCATGCTGCAGTGGCGAGGAGTGCAATTTTATCTAGGGTAAGTTGTTGAGAGTAAGTCAAAGCAAAAAAACAAAATTTAAGTACTTTATAGTTTCTACATACTTCCGGATTTGGTTGAGGTGGAATCCTCGAAGGGAAGCCGATGGGAATTGGCTTGTATGGACCCTTCGCCACTGGCATGCTGTAAAAACCAGCTAAGGGATCCGAAGGCTTCAGTTTATTGTAATTTAGGCGATGAGCTGACAACCTGTCACTATAGCAATATACATCATAATTTTCTGTAATATCCCTCAACATCGCCCTCAAGTCGCGGTGTTATGTTGTGACCTTTCCAAAGCCTTCGACGTTGCCGACCACCTCACTCTCGCGATGAAGCTAGAGCATTACGGCATTTCAGGTGAAACGCTTAATTTCATGATAGACTTCATGAAAAAAAGAGTTCAGTTCGTAGTAGGCAAGGGAGGGAATATTAAGTCGGATGGAATTGAAACCACGGTGGGTGTCCCGCAGGGTTCGTCTCTCTCAAACTTAGCCTTCTCACTGCTGCTGAACGACCTCCCAAGTTCTATAGCTGGCGCTGAAATTTACATGTACGCCGACGATGTCGCTGCTATAGTCACTGCCACTTCTCTCGATGCACTGGAGCTTCAGTTGAACTCTGTCGCTGAACAATTGCGAAACTGGTTCCGAGAGAATGGCTTAATACTAAACTTGACTAAAACTCTGTTTATTAGCTTTGACTTGTCGGGTCGTAAACGTAGGCGGCTAGTTGTTGATATTGAGGGAGTTGACATCAAGCAAGTCGATGAGACATCTTTTCTTGGGTTCCAAATTGACAGAACACTCTGCTGGGGGGCACATATTGACAATATATGCGGAAGATTGGGAAGTGCCTGTTTCGCATTGAGTCGCCTTGCTTCGATATTACCACAAAAAGTTGTGAGGTCATGCTACTTTGCAACCGTGCAGTCGCTCTTGCAGTATGGCCTGGAGTTCTGGGGGCGCGCTGCTGAATGGGAGCGTGTCTTCAGGATGCAGAAACGTGCAGTGAGAGCGATCGTACGGAAAACGCAGTATGACTCGGCAAAACCAGTTTTCATTAGTCTGGGAATATTGACTTTGCCGAGCTGACTTATACTGCAAGTAGCTTTATACGCCAGAACTAATTTCACTATGTATGAGAAGCGGGGTGACAACCAAATCCACAACCTCCGCTATGCTCAGCGACTCTGCACGGAACCTCACTCGCTTGAAAAGGCTAAGCGCACCATCCATGCGATGGGAGCACCTGTCTACAATAATTTGCCGAGTGACATCCAGGATGCCCCGAGCTTGAATACTTTTAAGACTAAGCTAAAAAAATGGTTAACGGAGAAAGCATTCTATAGCCACGCAGAATTCATTGACACTAAGCATTGACATATTACATGCATTGATTATTATGACTTGTTATATGATGATGATGATGACATCTTATTTTGTATTTAAATCTTCGAATTGAATTTTGAATTTTATTACTTATATTTTTGACATTGTTTTAATTTTTTATTTTTTACTTTTGACATGTAGTGTGTACAAATTGTAAATCGGATTTATTTTTTTGACATGTAATGTATATTATGAATAAAAATGATTATGATTATGATTATGATTATCATCTGTGTCGCTAGGTCTGACTAGTTGTCATAGTTGTGAAAACGACCTAATCAAAAGTCGTTCCGCCACATCTGACAAAGTTTCGAGGGTTATTTAAGATAGATTTCTAGGTATACTACTGTAGTGACAGGTTGTCTGCCTATCGCCACATTACAATATACCAAAACCTTCGGACCCCTTAGCTGGGTTTTACAGCATGCCCGGGAGGAGATGTAGCTGGCACATTCTATGATTTTCTGTCACTTCCAGTCCAGCATGGAAGACACTTCTTAAAGTTATTACCCGGATGCTTTACTTGAGTATCATCAATTACTTTAATTCCATGATCTAGTCTACATGCTGGACTGGGAGAGATAGAAAAACATAGAATGTTCCAGCTGCCCTTCCTCCCGGGCATGCTGTAGAAGACAGCAAAAGGGACTCGAGGGTTACAGTGTATTGTAATTTAGGCGATGGGCTGACAACCTGTCACTACAAATTACAATCTAAAATTGCCCTCAATTTTTGTCAGACGCGGCGAAAGCGCCTCTTACGAGGCGTTTAACGCTCTGCCTACCCCGTAAGGGATAAAGGCGTGATTTTATGTATGTATGTATGTATGTATGTATGTATCTAGTCTACAACTACCTTTGCAGATTTTTTTGATAAAGGAATTTTGTTGGGGTCAACTTTCCTGTTGATTTGAGTAAAGGTCATCCCGCACTAGGACGTAGCTGCAGCGAAGCGGCGCGGTGCGGCACGGCGCGGCACTGCAGCGGCGCGACACGGGGAGGCAGAAACTGTCAAAATTTAACCACGTATGAACTGACATTGCCGCGCCGTTGCAACTACAGTACCGCTGCAGTGCGGTACATTTCATACATAGAATCACTTGTTGCGCAGTGCTGCGCCGTGTCGCGCCACTGTCGTTACGTTCTAGTGCGGTCTGACCTTAACTGTGCTGGTACCGCTTATGTAAGCTATACCTAAACACTAGTTTTGAACTATGTTTTTGCGCTGTCGACGGGTGAACAAACTCAAATTGATCATAGGTTTGGAGCTGGTCATCTATCAAACAAATTAGCATATTTTTGAACATGTAATTTAGTGTTTTTACTACAACGAAGTCAATGAATGTAGTTATTTACACAAAGTGCTAAACACACACATGCAAACATAACGCATACATAAAATCACGCCTTTTGCCTGAAGGTAGCCGGAAATACGTTTGATCCCTCTACTGGCGTTTCCATACTGAGCAGCTGGTACATTCTATGTTATGTTTTCACGCAGTAGGCAACTGCTTCCGTGGTCTAGTGGCTAATGCCATGGACTCCCGATCCGAGGGTCCTGGGTTCGATTCCCAGGGGGGAAACAGAAAGTTGATATTTGAGAATTTATCACTTTGTGAATGTTTCCCCCGTTTGGTTAGGACATTGCAGGCTGAATCACCTGATTGTCCGAAAAGAAAAAAGATTCGTGCTTCGGAGGGCACGTTAAGCCGTCGGTCCCGGTCGCTGTCTTTGATAGTGGTCGTTACTCAAACCATGTCAGAGGCCTATTAGCTGTGCTACTAGGCGGTTTAAAAAACTCTGACACCAGGGTTCATCAGGTCATTCGACTCGAGAATCCACTCGCTGAGAAGAAGACGCAGTACACCACGGAATACTAAAAATATAGTAAGCAAGATTAGGAAGCTGTGTGAAAAGCGAAAAAAAATATAATCCCACGGGTAAACTCGTTGACACTGACCATCCACGGTTGACACCACGTTGACACCGCGATTTGGAAACAAGGACTTCCGAGATTTACTCGCCAGTAGACAAAAAAACCGTGTTTTACAGTCGTCATAGATTGTTATCGTTATGTAAAAAATGCTCATTTTACAACTGCGTAGTATCAGCAGGTAATGCAGGTACCAGCTGATTTGTTAGTTAAAAAAAATACGCATTATTTTGTTACGACGCATCTTCTCTTTCACAAGTAGAGTTCAGTAACTTACATTACAAAAACCATTCTCTCAATATTTGTTCACAATTTTAATGATTCTACAAAATTTGCATTAGACTAATCCCAGACAAAACAAAAACAAAATAGTAAACTGAAAACACAGCCATTCATTACTCTTAAAAAAAACAAAAACACAACAACCCTAAAGTGGTACAGATTGTGAGACGCCGAGATGAACAGTACGACAAAACTTTATATGAACGTAGTTGAGGGCGCTGCATGTAGGGAAACTGACAAAGATGGCGTTTGCGGCCATACTGGCGACGGTAGTTCCATTATTGACCACATTCATTAAAACCCTGGACGTGTAGATCTCACTGTTCGAGTTTGTCTGCGTTATATAACCGACGTCACTGCATAGCCTTCGGATAGGTCGACGCCGTTGTAGTATATGCGCGAGCGCAGATTAATTCGCAATTCTTTGTTTCCGCTTGCTTTTTTTGTGTAGGCTTTTTTGGCGGTTGTAGTACTTGACAGTTCTTTGTTTACAACAAGTCTTGCTTGTTTTGTTTATAGATCGTAGTTGTGGCAACTAACTACTCTCCCACTGAACTATCCGGTGCTCGATCTAAAACCGAACTGTTTATTTTCCACTTGTAGGTACTACAACAATAATACAAATCGAACTACCTATCATTTTCTGTAGTTGAGATAATTCTACCTAACATTCGCCAAGCCAAAACTTTGAGATGAGCTTGTTTAATCTTCGACTGTGTCTGGGTCCCAAATGCAAAAAATAGAAAGTATTCATTATAAGCTAGTAACTGTAATATTTTCTTGGTACTGCAATGCTGCACTCAATACTACAGACTTCTGCATTGTATACCTTTTTCTATTTATTCTTAATCTTCAACGAAACATCAGAACTTGTTATTTCATTTTGGGATTTGATCAGATCTTTCTATTCCTTTCCATCCAGTTTTCGAACATTCACTTTTCTACATGATTCCCACATTAAACCATACATACATATAATCACGCCTTTATCCCTAATGGGGTAGGCAGAGCGTAAACGACCTAAACAAAGGTCGTTTCGCCACGTCTGACAAAGTTTTGAAGGTTATTTATGATAGATTTGTATGTATATTGCTGTAGTGACAGGTTGTCAGCCCATCGCCTAAAATGCAACATACTAAAACCCGGATCCCTTAGCTGGTTTTTACAGCATGCCCGGGAGGAAATGCAGCTGGCACATTCTATGTTTTTCTCTCGCTCCCAGTCCAGCATGGAAGATAATACATTAAACCATCTGTATGGTAATCTATGCTACAGGTACAGGTTGCGTCGTGCGTGCATTTCGTTTAGAACGTGAATGTAAAATGTTGGACAGCTTTCTCGAATTGACGCGTACACTCAAGTAGATAAAATTGTCACGTTAACATGCGGGTGTCAGTTTTGTGTAAGAGCTAAAGCCGATTAGGTCGAGTTAGAAACTTTGAAGAGGAAAAGATCTCTGATACTATCTCAGTGAAGTATCTTTCTAATGAATGATACTTAGTAGACCTCTTCCATGCTGGACTGGGGGCGAAAGTAAAACATAGAATGTGCCAGCTGCATTTCTTACCGGGCATGCTGTAAAAACCAGCTAAGGGATCCGAGGGTTTCAGTATATTGCAATTTAGGCGATTGGTTGACAACCTGTCACTACAGCAATATACCTAAAATCTATCTTAAATAACCCTCAAAACTTTGTCAGACGTGGCGGAACGACCTTTATTTAGGTTTAGGTCGGTCACGCTCTGCCTACCCCGTTAGGGATAAAGGCGTGATTTTATGTATGTATGTAGTAGACCCCGACGCGCTTGCCTAGCTCCATTATAGAGGTACAAGTTTATTAAAACACTTGTCCTTCAAATTAAGTGAAAGTGACTAGAATTAGGAATATTGTCATAAATGACTCTTATCGAACTCTTATCTTATAAAGAAGTCTTTAGACGTCAATAATTTTAGGATAGAAACGTTGTAGGAAATTCCTGGTCTCAGTAGTTATTTAGTCCGGTAATAGCTTATTTTTTTTAATCTCCGTAAATAATTCGCAGGTTTATCTGCTTTTTTACATACTCTGCTTAAATTCGGCAACTAGCAGGTTGTGTTTGCATTCCGGCGCGGGTTCGACGGCAGCGCCAAGGCCAGCCGCGGAGTTGGTCCCGCCACCCCGCGGTGCCTCCGAGAATGAAGGCCTCTTTTCGCGCACTTGCCTTCGTACCTCCATACCACTTCTGTGAGCCTGGTACTCTGGTACTCTTGTAAGCTTTAAGTCTTACTCGAAACTAAGAAGATGAAAATGTTGTCTGACTGTTTGTTACCTATTTCTTCATGTTGAACTGCTGAACCGCTATTCATATTCATGATATAAATCACGCTTTTTATCCCTAATAGGGTCGGTTGGGGATCAAGGCGTGATTATATGTATGTTCCATTCATCCATGTCAGCCGTCAGTTCGACACTCACACCTGTTCTCAACATATCATCTTTCACACAGTCCATCCATCTTTTCTTTGGTCGTCCTATCCATTTTACCTACATAATTTTCATCCCTCCGCATATATGTCCAATTCAAAAGTCCAATAAAAAACAAAGGTCGTTCCGCCACGTTTAACAAAGTTTGAGGGTTATTTAAGACAGATTTGTAGATATATTGCTATAGTGACAGGCTGTTCAAACTGAAACCCTCAGATCCCTAAACTGGTTTTTACAACATGCCGGGAGGAAATGCAGCTGGCACTTTCTATGTTTTTCTCTCGCTTCTAGGTCAGCATGGGAGAAAGAAATGATTAGAAGAAAATGATTGAATTTAATGATGTTCCTAGAGAATTTTCTCCAAAATTGATACTGGAATCCTATCAATAATCGCGGAACTTACGCGAATGTAGAAATTAAGTTTTTTCTGTTATATCCTAATAGTGGGACTAGCTTGTATTAGGTTAGGCTACAGGTTTATCATAGACATCATCATCTCCCTAGCCTTATCAAGTATCTCACGGATTGGAACTGGAACCTAACGATTGGACGAAGGTACTGGTTTTTACACAGAGCGACTGCCAGGTTTATCAAAGACAATTCATACATACATACAATAACGCCTGTATCCCTAATGGGGCCGGCAGAGCGTAGACGACCTAAACAAAGGTTGTTCCGCCACGTCTGGCAAAGTGTTGAGGGTTGTTTAAGGTAGATTTGAAGGTATATTGCTGTAGTGACAGGTTGTCAGCCCATCGCCTAAATTGCAATATACAGAAACCCTCGGAACCCTAAGCTGATTATTACAGCATGCCCGGGAGGAAATGCAGCTGGCACGTTCTATGTTTTTCAAAGACAATTCGTCTGATTAAAACGACCACACCAGGTGCTAACAAGACCAAAAAACTTGAATTGAAGGCTTAATCCATGATTTTGGACTTAAGCACAGAATATAGACGTAAGCTCTTTAGTATTTTTTGTTGCATTCCGTTATTGGCAAAGGCTACGATAATTCTTTTGACTACATTCTGATTGACTGATTTGAAAGTTCAAAGCTCCAACTAGAAAACAGTTTTTGGTCCAGTGAATAGTTAGAACGGTGTTCCAAAGTCTCTGGTTTAGAATTCTGACCACGATCGACTTAAAACCATTCTTCCATGCTGGACTGAGAGAAAAACATAAAATGTGCCAAATGCATTTCCTCCCGGGCTTGCTGTAAAACCAGCTAAGGGATTCGAGGATTTCAGTATATTGCAATTTAGGCGACGGGCTGACAACCTGTCACTACATCAATAATACATACAAATCTATCTTAAATAACCCTCAAAACTTTGTTAGACGTAGCGGAACGACCTTTGTTTAGGTCGTTTACGCTCTACCTACCCTGTTAGGGATAAAGGCGTGATTTTATGTATATATCGACTTAAATGAATATTTTCTTGTAGGAATGACGTATTTCCTTTTCCAGGAACTAACCTGTAAATGTGTGCTAAGTTTCATCTCGATGCATCTCGTGTTTGGAGCGAGATGGTGTATTTATCAAACATCCAAACTTACGAATTTTTAATTTTTATAAATTCCCGACAGTTGATAAACTTTGAAAATATTATATATTATACCAGGTGTTAGGGACAGCGTCCCGAAGACTGATAGGGGTTGCTCAGTCAACGACTCTGAAGAACTATCAGCAGGATTGTTTTTTCGGGATGTGTAAAATAAAAAGATTTCCTAAACTAATTGTCTGATTGAGGTGGTATGTATTTTTTTTTCACATCCTGAGAAAAGATCCTGCTGATAGTTGTTCTGTTTCGTTGACTGAGCAGCCCTTATCAGTTGGGACGCTGTCCCTTACACCCCTTATAACATATATTATATAAAAAAAATTGAAACTGAAAACAATTTGCCACTATTATAATCACTGTTGCATGTATAAATTATTGCAGTAATACTATTAAGATCTCTGTCATTGTCTTGGTCATGGATACAGTCGTAAAAACTCATGCAGATTACTCCTCAATCAAAATGACTTCATCTACGATTCTACAATGTTGACTGCATGACATAACTTTCAACAATGCCGGTGAACTCAACACGCACAGACCAAGGTATTGTACTACGTCCTTAGAAATCTAATAGAATTTTCTAGTAAGGCGAGTAGTTATACATATAATCACGCCTTTATCCCTAATGGGGTAAAAGGTCGTTCCGCCACGTCTGACAAAGTTTTGAGGGTTATTTCAGGTAGATTTGTAGTTACATTGCTGTAGTGACAGGTTTTCAGTCCATCGCCTAAATTGCAATATACAGAAACCCTCGGATCCCTTAGCTGGTTTTTACAGCATACCCGGGAGGAAATGCAGCTGCGCGAACATGCAAGAACGTCGGCCTAGAAGAGTTTCGTTGTGGTTGGTCTTCATACATAATGTCATCATCCTCCTTGATTGCTATATCCTTAACTAGCGACCCGCCCCGGCTTCGCACGGAAATTATCAGTGTGTGTGTATACATATAAACCTTTTTCTTGAATCACCCTATCCATTAAAAGAAACCGCATCAAAATCCTTTGCTTAGTTTTAAAGATTTATGCATACATAGGGATATAGGGACAGAAAAAGCGACTTTATTTAATACTATGTAGTGATATCGAGGATCACCTTGCTGAGGGTTATATAGATTTTTAGGTATATTGCTATAGTGACAGGTTGTCAGCCTGTCGCCTAAATTACAATATACTGAATCCCTCGGATCTTTTAGCTGGTTTTTACAGCAGACCCGTGAGGAAATGCAGCTGGCACATTATATGTTTTCCGTTCGCTCCCTTTTATTTAGTCCTCCTATCTAGCTGTCTTTGGCAGTGCGAATGGCGTGTCAGAGTCTGACGTGGAGCGGGTCTGATACGTGACTTACGTTGATCTGATGATATATAATTAATACATAAATATATAATGAACATGCTGAACTGGCAGCGAGAGGAAAACATAGAATGTGCCAGCTGTATTTCCTCCCGGGCATGCTATAAAAACCAGCTAAGGGATCCAAGTGTTTCCGTATATTGTAATTAAGGCGATGGGCAGACAATCTGCCACTACAGCAATATACCTATCTTAATTTCCTCTCAAAACTTAGTGAGACGTGGTGGAACGACCTTTGTTCAGGTTGTTTACGCTCTGCTTACCCCATTAGGGATAAAGGCGTGATTATATGTACGCAAATGTATTGACAGTACAAACCTCTCGTATCCGTGTCAAAACACTCTGACAAGTCTAACAAGAGTCTATCGATATTCGCAGAATTCGCATTTTTATTATTCAATCAATACAGACATGGTTCGAGGACATGTTTGCTCACGTGCTTTGCAAAGAATGATTTAAGAAGATTTGTTTTCATTCTTCTATTTCAAAATCTCGTTTAGATTTTTAGTCATATTTCGCTGGTTAAGAAAGGTTTGCAAATGTTTACCTTTTAAAAAAAATCTTAGCATCGTTTAGGACCGCATCTAAAGTTTAACCCATGAGAGGGATTTCGTTACTCCCCTAACCTAACCTTATACCAAATTTTAGTTTAGAAATTTAAAAGAAGAGCTGTTCAACTTAAAACTACCATTAAACTATAGGTAAATAAAATAGAAGTCTTCTTCTTCTTAGCGAATGGATTCTCGAGTCGAACGACCCGATAAACCCTGGTCTATATAAACCCGCCTAGTAGCCACAGCTTAGGCATATAATATGGTTTGAGTAACGACCACTATCAATGACAGCGACCGGGACCGGCGGCTTAACATGCCCTCCGAAGCACGGAATCCTTATCGGAAAATCAGCCTGCAATGTCCTAACCGAACTGGGGAAAACCTCACAAAGTGATAAATTGTAAAGTATCAAGTTTGTGTTTCCCCCCCTGGGAATCGAACCCAGGTCCTCCGGACCGTAAGCCATTAGTTCCACTAGACCACAGAGGCAGTTAATTATAGAATAGAAGTAAAGAATGGTAAATTTCGGTTGATTGAATAAAAACATTTTACTGTTACACTTAGGTACATATTCCGTGGCATTCCTAATTCAAATGCGAGTGGGATGAGTCAGCACTTCTGTGATCGAAATGAACTTTGCTACGACAAACTATGCGTGCGATGCGCTTATACGATTCATTTCTCACGGATGAGAAAGCTCAAGAAAGCTTCCCTAAAGTTCAACGTGTCTTTGATAATTTTTTTAGCTTTGTTTTGAACCACTTTCACCCGCGTTTAAAATGTTTTTCCCGGGAAAGTAACTGTTTACCCGCAACTATGTTACTTGACTTCCAAAGAATTCGATGTCCACGTGATAATAATGATCTCGAAAATAATATATCTCCAGCACATCTCCAGAATGATTTTTAAACCCGTAATACTAATAGTCCACTGCTGGACATGGAGCTTACTACTTTTGGCAGGTGAGTTAGCGACCACAATGCAAGGTGTTACATTAACACGAAGCGCGTATGCCCGTTCTCTTAAAATATTCACCATTTAGAAAAAAATCAGGAAGATACATCATCATCTCCCTAGACTTATCCCGTATCATGGTTGGCTACCTTATCTAGGGGATTGAACGAGAGTACTGGTTTTTACACAGAGCGTTTGCCATCAGACCTCCGCAATCCAGAAGGGAATCCAGACCCAGTTCACTAAGATACATATAATCACGCCTTTATCCCTAATGGTAGGCAGAGCGTAAACGACCTAAACAAAGCTCGTTCGCCACGTTTCACAAAGTTTTGAGGGTTATTTAAGATAGATTTGTAGGTATATGCTGTAGTGACAGGTTGTGAGCCCATCGCCTAAATTGCAAAATACAGAAACCTTTGATCACTTAGCTGGTTTCTACAGCATGCCCGGAAAGAAATGCAGCTGGCACATATTATGCTTTTCTCTCGCTCGCAGGACAGCATGGAAGAAAGATACTTATGGAATAATGCTGTTCTCCTGATCTGACATTACAAGGGAGTAAGGTATTGATTTCTTTCAATATTTGCAGCCAAAAGCGTCAGAAAGAGCAGTACCGAACAAAAGTCATTACTTTCTGCTATTCTTTTTGCTTTGGCACATTCAGTTGAAATTCTTGGCACTGCGACCTTTTTACTTGAAGTGTTTTCTACTAGTGGCATGGATGTGTTTATTAAAACCATATTTGACCTGAAAGTCGTTTTCCTTTAGACAAAAAACAATTGACTAACCAACCAGCCTGATACTATCATTATTCCACCGGATTGTTGTATTGGTATGTGCTATTGACAGTGAATTTTAATCTTAGATTACCAATGGTCTAGACTTGAGTTAGACTATCGTAAATAAAAAGAAAAAACTGGAATGCCTGTTATCAGTATTTAAGATGTCGCAAAGAAAGGCTCGTGAGGAAACCTGCGCACACCTAAGAAATACTAACTTTGTGTGAAGTCAACCAATCCGTACTGGGCCCAAGTGGTTGACTAAGGCCGGATCGCCCTATTCCAAAGTAGGCTAGTGCTGGGGCACCGAGGACGGTGGGGACGTATATGAGCTGATGATGATGAAATAAATGCTGTAAAATGTATGTCTATCCCATAAGGGATACAGTCTTATCAATGTCAATGATATGAATGAGTATTTCCTGGAACAGAAGCAGCTGGCGAAGTTTATGTCCCCAATTAAATCGGTCCCTTTCCTGCACGGAAGAACACTTGTTAAATTACTAGAATTGAAGTACTACATTAATTCAAGACTCGCTCCAATTTAAGGACCAGACATTCCGTGCTGGTGACACATTGCAGTGACATCACGAGAACGCCCATGCGAAATACTAAATATTTGCACTTGCAGGCGAGAAGCATTTTCCCGTATAGTGCTGGACCCGAATAGCATCATTCCCTCTCTTCTCAGGGTGAAAAGGAAAAGGCGACTACAAGATAAATCCTAGAAATGCTCTGGAGCATTCACTGTGAACTTATACTGCGCTTGCCAAGCATGGCAAATACCCTCCAACTGGGGGAGGCCAATGTACATACAACTGTCGACTGTTGCGACTCTTGCGACTTTAGTAGCGGTAAAGTACAAACATCGAGCCGAACCGACGACCCCCGAATTGTGAACCTAAGACGCCAACCAACAGATCACAGAGCTAGTGGTGACACATTGTCATGACGTCATAATCACGCCCATGCGAAAGGCTCTTGCAAACTAAATATTGGCATTAATCTCGTGAGTCACATGCATTTGAGGCAATTAAAAAACAGCTGGCGGAGTTGGGTTTCATGTCTGGCACTAACTCGTCCCGTGGGTTTGATAGATATTTTAGTAATTTATACTTACGAATTCTAGGTATTTCATAGTGTGGTGGTCCACCGCGTTAAACGCCATCCAAGATTTTGCCTTTGGATAAGCAAGGTTTCACCTGGTTTGCACCCACCCTCCTACCAGAGTCCGGAGCCAAACAGCTTAGCTTTTTACTTTGTTCTAGCTTGGAAAACGAAGGATTCTAGACGGAAATGTCGGAAGTATTAATTTGGCCTTCAGAACTTTGTTTGGACTAGTTAGGAGGTATACACACTAAAAGTCCTGAACCCTCTGAGGTCCGCCCGAGGGTGGGAGCACATTTGGTGCGTCGTATGAAGTTTTGTTGTTCTACATAATGAAACCTTATAAAATTACCTACAACTTTGTCTTTTAAATTTTTTGTCTATCTCGAATGGTTGCCTAGATAAAGTTTCGAAGTCAAATTCCCTGCTTCCGCCTTTTCCGTCTTATGAGCATTTATTTACCATTCTATTCCATCAATGTGAATACCTGTGTCCCGCTTAGAATTCTGTGTAAGCTCGCTCCAAAGATCACCCATCGCAAATGATAATAATAAGATGATTCTCATGAATGCTAGGTTCGTAGTAGTGGTTTGGCCTTGATCTAAAATTAAGCCGGGTAAACATACAGACAAATATTATTTCATATATTACGATTATAATATATTAAATTAATAAATTCGTCACTGTAGGCAGACTATTAATTGCTAATTTAAGGCCAGATGTCACAGATTTCCTGTATATATTTTATGATCGTGAATTCTACATACAATCAATGTTTCGAATTACTATAATCAGTTACAGCTGGACATGGGGCTCCTCCAAGCTTGACCAAAAGGTTGGTAAGTGCAATGCGAGACAGGGCAATATGGTGTTCTCAGGAATAGTGTCTTACGCTGCGCAAAATTTTAATTTTACGGTTAGCTCTGCAGTCCTGTCATACATACATGCATACCTACATTGCGCCTTTATCATATAAATTATCAAAATCATATAAATTATAATTTACTAGCAACCCGCCCCGGCTTCGCACGGAAATTATCAGTGTTTCTCTACTATATCATGCATGTATTATACATATGAACCTTCCTCTGAAATCACTCTATCTATTAAAAGAAACCGCATCATAATCCGTTGCGTAGTTTTAAAGATTTATGCATACATAGTGATATAGGGACAGAGAAAGCGATTTTGCTTTATACTGTGTAGTGATTAACAAAGGTGGTTCCGCTACGTCTGACAAGTTGCGAGGGTTGTTTGAAATAAATCTGTATATTGCTGTAGTGACAGGTTGTTAACCCATCGCCTAAATTTCAATATACTGAAGCCCTCGAATCACCTAGCTGGTTTTTACAACATGCCCGGGAGGAGATGCAGCTGAAACATTATATGTCTTTCTATCGCTCCCAGTCCAGCATGGAAGAATTTGGCAATTCTATCCATGCTGATATTTCCCTAAATATCTTTGAAGATTATTGTAACCTGGCGCCACGCATACAGTCTGTGTGTTATAGCTTTTATAAACACTGTCACATTACAAAATCAAGTGATTGTTTATGTATAGGCGATTTGAATTTCATATCGGGTGAATCGAATGTTTAGACTGCTAAAATTACTACAGTTTCAGGGTGACCGCGTCGCTTGAGTTTTGGTTTCGTTTTCGATGGGGCCAGATGGGGTTCTACATACATAAATATAGTCAAGCCAGTATTTATTTATTTATTTATTAACATCGGCTTCGCACGGAAATCATCAGTGTTTGTCTACTATACTATGCATGCATTATACTTATAAACCTTCCTCTTGAATCACTCTATCCATTAAAAGAAACCGCATCAAAATCCGTTGCGTAGTTTTAAATATCTAAGCATACATAGGGATATAGGGACAGAGAAAGCAACTGTTTTATACTGTGTATTGATAATATTCTAACATGACGTTCTTATTACATTATATAAGGATATGGAAGCTTAGAACCATGTTGAAAACTGATCACAATGCGTAATATTCATATAATGTAAATTGACAGTAACAGCCCAAAAAGACCGGGGTCTGTGCTAGGGCTAGTTACTTCTAGTAAATGACTAGGAGGTGGCAGTTCATCCATTAAAACATCATTAAACCCTGTACAGGGTGAACAATAATAATAACATAAAAAAAAACAACAGTTGATTTAAAAAAAATAAATGCATGCAAAATTATTAACATGCATAAAAAAGTTACTAAAACCAGAATACTGATATAAAAAAATATACATGATATAATATATAATTAAATACAAAAATATATATCATCTATAAAATGAGTTTATCCCATAATTTAGTATAATCATTAATATTCAGGTCAAGTAAGTAAATTTTAAAAGTATTTTTTAACTTTTGTTTATATTTTATATTATTATCGGCATCAACCAATCTAGAAATATCGGCTGGCAACTCGTGGTACAGTATTAGGGATAGGGAGCAATCAGACAGGCAACGGCTTACCAAAAACTGTTTCCAACACGTATAATATTAAGCTGTACCTGATTTGCTACTGTTTGTGTCCTTTGTATGTTTCTTTCATGCTAGACTGGGAGCATAAACATACACATACAGGTTTTTACAGCATGCTCGGGAGGAAATGCAGCTGGCACATTCTATGTTTTTCTTTTGCTCCCAGTCCAGCATGGAAGAATACATACAAATCTATCTTAAAATATCTATCATAAATAACCCTCAAAACTTTGTCAGACGTGGCGGAACAACATTTGTTTAGGCCGTTTACGCTCTGCCTACCCTGTTTGAAATAAAGGCGTGTATGTATGTTTATGTGTGCAATAAACTGTATTATTATAATTGTTTATGCCCTATTATGACATTGTGTATCTTGCAAGTCTATTATATAATGCACTTATCATAGATATGAATGTAAACAAATATTAAGTATTTATATTTTGTTTCTATTAATACTCTAGTGCAAGAGTACTTGCCAAATATGTAATGTACTTCTCTACGAGTCGATACAACTAAGTTACTTTATACTACTTTTACATACATACATACATATAATCACGCCTTTAATTGAAAATTTAAACCATAATTTATCTGGCTTTATGATCAAGCTATTTCAACCTTAGACACTTGGCCCGGAGATCGTTGGTTAGATTCACTCGGAGGACACATATACCCATTTCAAACATTAAAAAGAACAGTTTAAAAAAAAAAATCTCTTTACCCGATCAAAGTGCAACCAGGTTAGTGAACGATTGTATATAAGTTTACATACCTCAAAATTGGTGACAAATTCTAGATAATGTGTTATGTTGACACAAGATAATCTTAGGGGTCTGTGCCTGATAAAATTGTGATTCATCATGGACCACGTCAATGGGCTGGAAAGCGCCATAAAAGACCTAGGTTTTACCTAGGTAACCTAGCTCAGATTGTGCGTGATAAGTAAATATGTCTAGACAGGATGATCCATCAAGTTGAGTATATAAATCGGGTCGCTACATCAAAAGTAATGTGAACACGTAGTTATAGTCTTAATTTATCATTATGTTACATCAGCTAAACCAATTAATTATTCAGACATATCAACATACATCAAATCACGCCGCTTTTTTAAAGATAGTAAGTGATCGATTACATCCTTCTACTTGCTTCGATCTTTGCAAACTTTTATTTAATAGACATTTAGTAACCAATCTTTTCATGCACAAACTTTCATTTCATACACATTTAGGTATCAATCTTTTCATGCACAAACTTTCATTTCATACACAATTAGGTACCAATATTTTCATGCACAATCGTCGGATTAGTTATGGCACTCCTGACCTGGAGTCGTATTTTTGAACCGCTAGTATCTGAATTCGAATACGAAAATGCAACATTCGCATACGAAATCCCAAAATCACTATTTTTGTATGTTGTTTGGTCCAAACCACTCGTTTTCTTTTCTACTACTCGAAACCTAAGTAGTCTATGATCATGACAGTGACACAGACAATCATTTGACAAGTGACACTTTAACTTTTTAATTTACTTGAATTTACGATCCGTTTCCCTGCGATTCATTTCCGGTTGTTCAAATCAATGATTTTTGTTAGTGGTAGTGGTGGTATAGTAGGTTTATTTCTGCGTAGAACAAAAAACAATTTATGGGATTAGACTTTATTGGCATTACAGATTTCTACTGCTGCAAAAATACGTAAAATCATGTGTTTTAAATTTGATCCCATACTGGACTGGGAGAGAAAGAAAAACATAGAATGTTCCAGTTGCCCTTCCTCCCGGGCATGCTGTAGAAGTCAGCAAAAGGGATTCGAGGGTTGCAGTGTATTGAAATTTAGGCGATGGGCTGACAACCTGTCACTACAGCAATACACATTACAATCTAAAATTGCCCTCAATTTATGTCAGACGTGGCGAAAGCGCCTTTTAGGAGGCGTTTTACGCTCTGCCTACCCCGTAAGGGATAAAGGCGTGATTTTATGTATGTATGTATGTATGTTTGAATTTGATTTCGAACACGAATGATTTTCATATGCATTTTCAGATTTCATACAAGCGGTTCAGAAATACGACTCCTGACCTTTGTCTAGGATTTGATGCGCATAGTTTAACTTGTCTGATTTTAATAAGTAGCGTAAAACAGAATAAATTTACTTTTAAATTTCCATACATACATATAATCACGCCTTTATCCCTAATGGGGTAGGCAGAGCGTAAACGACCTAAACAAAGGTCGTTCCGCCACGTCTGACAAAGTTTTGAGGGTTATTCAAGATGGATTTGTACGTATATTGCTGTAGTGACAGGTTGTCAGTCCATCGCCTAAATCGCTATATACTGAAACCCTCAGATCCCTTAGCTGGTTTTTACAGCATGCCCGGGAGGATATGCAGCTCGCAAATTCTATGTTTTTCTCTAGCTCCCAGTCCAGCATGGAAGAAATTAAATTTCCATTTCCTAAAAAGACATACAGTACAGTAGTTTCGCATTGGCATAAGAAATGTGAGTAGCATTTTCAACTACGTCACGTGAAAATTCGTTGACCTGTGTGGTCTATGACGTTACACTCGTGTCGTTGAACGAAGACAATTAGGGCTCGTGTTACATTTTGGCGAATCATCATCGTAACAAATTATTATGTTTGGTTTGGACACAACTGCACTCTCTATTTCTTCAGGCCGTAAATTCTTAGGACGACAAGTATTTTAAAGCGCTGACTGACTATTGAGATACCTTACATACACACATACATAAAATCACGCCTTTATCCCTTACGGGGCAGGCAGAGCGTAAAACGCCTCGTACAAGGCGCTTTCGCCACGTCCGACAAAAATTTAGGGCAATTTTAGATTGTAATGTGTACTGCTGTAATGATAGGTTGTCAGCACATCGCCTAAATTATGATACACTATAATCCTTAAATCCCTTTTATTGACTTCTAAAGCATGTCCGGGTTGAAGGGCAGTTGGAACATTCTATGTTTTCCTTTCTCTCTTAGTCCAGCATGGAAGAATACACTACGATCTGGATCATTAAATTTTTTGGACTATCAGGCATTAAGAGAGCCCGATGGTGTAGTGGATAGGGCCGCTGCCTCCTGAGCGGGAGGTCGTGGTTCGAACCCCACCAGTCACCACGTACCAATGTGTTTTTCGGTTTTCGAATTTCATATGTACGTTTATTCGGTGCTTTTTCCGTGCTTCGGAAGGCACGTTAAGCCGTTGGTCCCGGTTAATATCGTTTAATACCGTAGATATTAGCCGTTAAGCCATATCAGAGGCCAGAGCTAAGCATTGGCGGCTTGAAAACTCTGACCTAATCTAGGATTGGGTCTGGTTTCCCTTCTGGGTTGCGGAGGTCAGATGGCAGTCGCTCTGTGTAAAAACCAGTACCCTCGTTCAATCCCCTAGATTAGGAAGCCGACCCCGTGAGATACGGGATAAGGCTAGGGAGATGATATGCTGTGATAAAGAACATAGTTTACATTACCAGATAACAATCTCTGTAATCAAACAATAGTGCTGTAGTATCCATAACGTATTCTTGTAATTGTCACTATATTAGGTGACCGTTTAGCATTGCCGACAGATTAGCATAATTGGCCTACCGAATTCGTACTGTTCTGGTTCTAATCGTACACGTTTTATAGCTACGTGATTCGGTTGGTTAATAGGCCACCTAGACTAAAGTGGCGCTAATATTATTTCTAGGGAGGTAGCTTGGGAAACGAATGATTCTGGACGGAAAATGTCGAAACTTTTAGTGAAACAAAGTTCCCAAGTCAAAATTCCTGCATTGACTTTTCCGTCTAAAATATTAGCGCCACTTAAGTCTAGTCGAATATGGGGATCTTTACGGAAAAGTGGGAGACAGGAATTTTGAGTTTGGGACTTTGTTTGGACTAGTTAGGAAGTATACACACTAAAAGTCCTGACCCTGAGACTGAGGATACCATCTTTGTCGTTCCCTTCAGTGGACCTCAGAGCGGTCAAGACTTTTAGTGTGTATACTACATACATACATAAAATCACGCCTTTATCCCTTAAGGGGTAGGCAGAGCGTAAAACGCCTCCTAAAAGGCGCTTTCGCCACGTCTGACATAAATTGAGGGCAATTTTAGATTGTAATGTGTATTGCTATAGTGACAGGTTGTCAGCCCATCGCCTAAATTAAAATACACTGTAAAACTCGAATCCCTTTTGCTTTCTTTTACAGCATGCCCGGGAGGAAGGGCAACTGGAGCATTCTATGTTTTTCTTTCTCTCCCAGTCCAGTATGAAAGAAGTGTGTATACTAACTAGTCCAAACAAAGCTCTGAAGTCAAAACTCCTGTTTCCGACATTTTCGTCCAGATCCCCATATGAGCACTCATTTATCAGTCTAAAGGTAATTTGTATTACGTTTTTGTTGCAAATTCTTATATGTTATTATAATAATATTTGCAAATCTTATTAGCTTACATACCTACATTCATACATATAATCACGTCTTTATCCCTAATGGGGTAGGCAGAGCTTAAGCAAAGTTGTTCCGCCACGTCTGACAAAGTTTTGAGGGTTATTTAAGATAGATTTGTTACATTGCTGTAATGACAGGTTGTCAGCCCATCGAAGAAATGCAGCTGGCACATTCTATGTTTTTCTCCCGCTCCCCGTCCAGCATGGAAGAGGTACATCTATTTGTTATTGACCAGTATATTTTCTAGCTAGTTAATTCTGCTTCTTCTCCTTCCCTTTTTCCTTTCCATTTAGCCCTGACTACATAACCACATATTACAACTTTCATGCTGGGCTGGGAGTGAGAGAAAAAGCATTTCCTTCCGGGCATGCTGTAAAAACCAGCTAAGGGATCCAAGGGTTTCAGCATATTGTAATTTAGGCGATGGGCTGACAACCTGTCAATATACCTACAAATCTATCTTAAATAACCCTCAAAACTTTGTCAGACTTGGCGGAACGACCTTTGTTTAGGTAGTTTACGCTCTGCCTACCCCATGCGGGATAAAGGCGTGATTATATGTATGTATGTATTTAGCCCTGCCATTACCATTACATGTTTAGTAATTCGCAAATGTATGCTGTTTTTGGAGGTGACAATGACCAAACCCATTCATGTTCTGGTGGAATCGCTTCCTTGGCAACCGGCTGTATTCTAATCATTCTAAACACGTGTGTTTAATGCCAATACTGCGAACACTACATTCATTGTAAGGCTTTATACATAACATATATAAAGATTTTGACACCACCGATTGGGCTTAGGGTACCTATTTAGTTGCTAAAAAAATACAGATATTATAAAAATATGCACAAAGTTAATGAAAGTAGCGGCCTAGTTGTTAAGATTTGCTATCTTACCGTTTGGTTGCAACTTCCAGGCAAGCAACCAATAGAAACAGCGGAATAAAGACGATGCAATAACGTTGATGCACAAATCACGGTGAAATTGCATTTATTTTTAAGCAGGGGGTGATTTTACAATTAAGTTTGCTGCTCTTGTAAAAAATGATTTGATCAGCTGTATACTTCAACATCAGCGTCGAACCTTGCTCACAAAAATCTGTATAAAAAATTGTTTTATATAATTTTGACTGACATCGCGATTCCACACCCAGCCTTATTCGCCAATAGTCGTTGGAATATTCGGCAATGTTGTGACGTCACGTGCCACTGACCTACCGAGGCCAATATCTAATACGACACACCATATGTGCATATCAAGAAGATAAAAAAAACGCGTAATGCTTCAGAGAAACTAGGCAAGCATCTAATCTTCTTCTTAGCGAGTGGTGCAAACCGCCTAGTAGCACAGCTATTAGGCCTCTGACATGGTTTGAGTAACGAACGCTATCAAAGACAGCGACCTGGACCGACGGCTTAACGTCCCCTCCGAAGCACGGAATCCTTTTTCTTTGCGGACAATCAGGTGATTGATTCTGCCTGCAATGTCCTAACCAAACTGGGGAAATCCTCACAAAGTGATAAATTGACAAATATCAACTTTGTGTTGCCCCCCTGGGAATCGAACCTAGGACCTCCGGATCGTAAGTTCATGGCTCTGACCACTACGGAGGCAGTTAATATAGACATCCATTATAACATTTTCATATGAAAGCGATAAAAAACATAACTTATATCGGCATCAAGATGCATATCTGAAAACAGGATGCTTCAGGAATATAATGAATGAATGAATGATTTATTGAGTATAGAATTTAGGTCACATGTTTGCAGATTTTATACATTGTTAAAGCTATCACTAAATCTGTCTTTACAGGCGTATACACAAGATTTAAAAAAATATGTAATGTGTCTACTTGTGCATAAGAAGCTAGTTTCTGTAGGCTTAGTTTATTTCCGAGTGACATTCTATCGAAAAAAAATTGCAAGGCGTAAAATTTGTGGTTGCATCCGAATGCGCGGCCCAGTGATCTGGGTGTCAAACAATGGTTCATTATTGGCGTTTTTTATATCGTAATACCGATTCAGCGAATGCCAAAAAATTACCTCCTAGTTCGCACAAATTCATCTACCACGTGACATCGTGAGCTAGTGACCTAACAAGGTCCTAAGCTGATACCTACGTCTAATTCCGTCGACAACTCAGCACGTCAAGGACATTCCGTATTCGTCAGTTTCCTTAATCAACTCCTTAACAAGAGTTGATGTGGTGTCGATTCTAAATCATCCAGTGCCAAAAATCGCCCTCCTAGTTCGCACAAATTCATGTACCACGTGACATCATGAGCCAGTGACCCACCAAGGCTGATACCTACGTCTAATTCCGCCGACGACTCAGCCAGTCAAGGACATTCCGTATTCGCCAGTTTCCTTAATCAACTCATGCGCATATTTTACGAGTTTTATGTGAATGGAAGATTTTGATTAGATTTTGATATGATGGGTTGGGTTGTCGAGTCAGACTAGAACCATCTCTTCTAATGTGTTTTTCTTTTGTTTTGTGATGGGTTAGTTCTTGACTTCAGTCTAGACCAATAGTATTTGCAGACACCGAAGGCAAGCTATTATGCGCCTTAATTTCGGGAGAGGGGTGGTTGCAAGTCAGTTGTTTTATAAGGTGTTGTTACATAAATGTTTCTTCCATGCTGGACTGGGAGCGAAAGAAAAACATAGAATGTGCTAGCTTCATTTCCTCCCGGGCAAGCTGTAAAAACCAGCGAAGGGATTGGAGGGTTTCAGTATATTGCAATTTAGGCGATGGGCTGACAACCTGTCACTACAGCAATATACCTACAAATATATCCCAAACAACCCTCAAAACTTTGTCAGACGTGGCGGAACGACCTTTGTTTAGGTCGTTTACGCTCTGCCTACCCCATTAAGGATAAAGGCGTGATTATATGTATGTATGTTGTTACATAAAGAGGGACTGTTGTTAAAACAGTCTAGAACCAATTTAATTCTTCCGGTATGCATTTAGGGAATTGGCATAGGAGGCAGCTTTGTGAACATGAAATCTTGAACTATACTATACATACATACTTACATACATATAATCACGCCTTTATCCCTGATGACGTAGGCAGAGCATAAACGACCTAAACAAAGGTCGCTCCGCCACAATTGTAGGTATATTGCTGTAGTGACAGGTAGACAGCCCATCGCCTAAATTGCAATATACTGAAACCCTCGGATCCCTTAGCTGGTTTTTACCGCATGCCCGGGAAGAAATTCAGCTGGCACATTCATTGTTTTTCTCTCGCTCCCAGTCCAGCATGGAAGTATGTACTACATCTATTCCAAAAAAAGAGTAGGTGGGTATCTCATTTTTACTTATAAATGAATCATTTATCGACTATTACGGTGGGAACGCGTAAAACTATAAACGTATAACATTTAAATTTTTAATTGGACAATAGGCCAAATTCAATTTCGTCAAAATTTAAAACTACCTTTTGAATTACAAATCGAGTCACGAGTACGAACTAAACTAAAATATTTAGAGCCTCGGTACAGTTGGCAACACAGCAAACGGTCTTTTCTATTGGTCTTGTGTTGTTACCAGGCTGGTTACTGCTTCTGTTGTTTAGCAGTCTGTCTGAGTTTTGGGCTTTCGATCCAGATATCGAGGGTTCGATTCCCGCAGGGCGACACGCTATATGGTATTGTTTTGTGATACGGTTGCTAGTTTACTTAAGATGCTGCAGGCTAATAAATTATCTAATTGTCTGACAGACAAAGGTGATATTCCGTACTCCATAGACGGACGATGCTTTTGGTACCAGCGTTGACTTTGGTAGAGGTTTTTAAACGAATGATATCAGAATCGAAACCTATTGGCCGGTTTATAAATATTTTTTTTCATTCACTCGTTGAAGATAGTCATTATGCCTACGTGTAGCCCTCTGATGGACTAGAATCTGGTCTGGAGACACTCATCATCATAGCACTTCTTGACCCTGTCATAATGTTTTAATTCTGATACTAAAAGCACAGAATATATAATATACTACATACTATTTCAACTTACATGCTGGACTGGGAGCGAGAGAAAAACATAGAATGCGCCAACTGTATTTCCTCCCGGGCATGCTGTAAAAACCAGCTAAGTGATCCGAGGGTTTTTGTATATTACAATATAGGCGATAGGCTGACAACCTGTCACTACAGCAATATACTTACAAATCTATCTTAAATAACCCTCATTACTTTGTCAGACGTGGCGGAACGATCTTTGTTTAGGTCGTTTACGCTCTGCGTACCCCATTAGGGAGAAAGGCGTGATGTTATATATGTATGTCGTACATACTAAAAGTGAAACAGCGCTTGCTTTATTAGTAGGTACTTTTTTGGGTATTGGACAGATCGCCCATTCTGACTTCCTGCGCCATTATTTCGCACAACTTGTCTAATACAACCTTGGACTATAACTTGTGCGGTCGAGTGTACCTTACGTCATTATGCCACTGACCTACCGAGGCCGAAGACTATTAAATTAGTCGACTGCTAAATATTGCGTCTGATTCTTCTGCCAATGATCTTATTAGTACAATTCGGTGCCATGTTTGAGTGGTACTATTTGTTTAGTCTTATTTATCATCACATCATCGCATATGCTTCCATGCTGGACTGGGAGCGAAAGACAAACATAAAACGTGCCAGCTGCATTTCCTCTCGGGCATGCTGTAAAAAACAGCTAAGGGATCCGAGGGTTACAGAATATTGCAATTTGGGCGATGGGCTGACAACCTGTCACTACAGCAATATACCTACAAATCTATCTTAAATAACCCTCAAAACATTGTCAGACGTGGCTTAACCACCTTTGTTTAGGACGTTTACGCTCTGCCTACCCCATTAGGTATAAAGGCGTGATTACATGTAAGTATGTGTTCTCAAAGAATGAGTGATTTTATTCTAACTTTTCTACTTCATCTTCGCTCAAAAAAAAATCATGTTCAGGAAATATAATTAGATCATTACAAAATCACTACATAGTATAACACAAAGTCGCTTTCTCTGTCCCTATATCCCTATGTATGCATAAATCTTTAAAACTACGCAACGGATTTTGATGCGGTTTCTTTTAATGGATAGAGTGATTCAAGAGGAAGGTTTATATGTATAATACATGCATAATATAGTAGAAAAACACTGATAATTTCCGTGCGCAGCCGGGGCGGGTCTCTAGTAAGGAATATTTTATAAAACTGAAAAGCAACCAACTCTCTCTTTCAACATGATCAAGCTACATAGGAGTTCCTACAGACTACTTTTAAAACTTCCATTTTCCGCGGGAAAAACAGCTTTACATACAATATGGCTGTACCAAGGTACCATAGCAAGTGTAGAGGTAGATTTAAATTAAATTAAAATGATCTTGAACCACAGTTTTTGCTCCTCCGCGTGGTTACGTACTGTACTCGGTAATTTACTTAGTTAACAAAGCCTGATGCTATATTGTAATTTACTGTCATCCTTTATTTTGTTTAATAATATTAAAATTTAGTTTATGTATTTTTGTATAATATTGTATAATATTTCTTCCATGCTGGCCTGGGAGCGAGAGAAAAACATAGATTGTGCGAGCTGCATTTCCTCCCGGGTATGCTGTAAAAACCAGCTAAGGGATCCGAGGGTTTCAGTATATTGTAATTTAAGCGATGGGCTGACAACCTGTCACTATAGCAATATACGTACAAATCTATCTTAAATAACCCTCAAAATGTTGTCAGACGTGGCGAAACGACCTTCGTATATGTCGTTAACGCTCTGCCTACCCCATTAGGGATAAAGGCGTGATTATATGTATGTATGTATAAAAATTTAGTTTATGTATTTTTGTATAATATTGTATTTAACCTAACTTTCCCAACTTTCCTTTGTTTTTCCTTCCCTTTCCGCGTTTAGTTTCTCTACATTTTATACTCGACACAGGCACAAATTTCTACTAGTGCCAAAAAATAAAAGCCTGATGCTATGATTATTTATACGGGGTGTAACAGCGTCCCGCAAACTGATAGGAACAACTATCAGTAGGATGTTTTTTCAGGAAGTGAAAAAAGAATGGCTTTTCCATACAAAATGTTCACGGCGATGAGACAATTTGTATGGAAAAGCAAAAAAAAAATTCCATTCCTGAAAAAAAACCTGCTAATAGTCGTGTAGTGTCGTTGACCGAGCAACCGATATCAGATTGCGGGACGCTGCCTCTTAAGGCAGGTTTACACAGGGTCAAGACAAGTCAGCACTGACCCGTTAATTCGTGTGGGAATTTAGAAGTCAGCGTTGACTTCTAAATTCCCATACGAATTTTCGGGTCAGTGTTGACTTGTCTAGTTTTCGGAGTCTGTCACTGACCATGCATAATTCCGCCTTAACACCCGGCATATCTAGTTTCTTTGTGTGGTGCTGTCAATTTGGTGATGCCATTATTTGGGTGTACAACTATACACGTATAAATGTAAACATCAGGTGTAAATAAGCTGTCAATTCCATTTGATTGTAAAATTAGGAGACTATTTGCTTAGCTACCAATATAACGTGTTTGATCTTTGGGTAAATGTCTGGCATGTTTGTGATTTTGTTTGTTGTTTTACGTTTTACACGTCTAAATATGCCTTTAATTATGTTCTAGTTTCACCTTCACATACATAATTATACATTGATACTATCACGCTTGTATCCCTAATGGGGTAGGCAGAGAGTCAACGACCTAAACAAAGGTCGGTCAGCCACGTCTGACAAAGTTTTGCGGGTGATTTAAGATATAGATTTGTAGGTATATTGCTGTAGTGACAGGTTGTCAGCCCATCGCCTAAATTGCAATATAATACTGAAACCCTCGGATCCCTTAGCTGGTTTTTACAGCTTTTAGCTGGCACATTCTATATTTTTCTGTCGCTCCCAGTCCAGCATGGAAGAGCAAGACTACATTACGTATTATTGTACATACAAACCAGTTTTGCGCAACGTACTTAACGACTTTTGCTATTTTTCTTCCCTTCCTCTACCAAGTCTATGAAAAATACTTAATTGACCTTACCAAAACCTTACTAACATACATAAATCACGCCTTTATCCCTTACGGGGTAGGCAGAGCGTTTAACGCCTCGTAAAAGGCGCTTTCGCCACGTCTGACAAAAATTGAGGGCAATTTTAGATTGTAATATGTATTGCTATAGTGACAGGTTGTCAGCCCATCGCCTAAATTACAATACACTGTAACCCTCGAGTCCCTTTTGCTGACTTCAACAGCATGCCCGGGAGTAAGGGCAGCTGGAACATTCTATGTTTTTCTATCTCTCCCAGTCCAGCATGGAAGAACCTTACTAACACGCGAGTAAAACTGCGGGGATGGAGTAGTATTGAAGAAACTCTAAAACAACTGCACCAATTTAAAAAAAATTTCACGTATAAAAAGGTATGTTAAAAATCTGAATATAAAATAAGCTTATAATTACTACGGGAAAGTATATTACTCCCAAGCGAAGGGTTCTAAGCCAATCTTCTTCTGTCGAGTGGGTATCGAGTCTATAGACCCGATGAACCCTGGTGTCAGAGTATTTAAACCGCCTAGTAGCACAACTATCAGGCCTCTGACATGGTTTGAGTAACGACCACTATCAAAGACAGCAACCGGGACCGACGGCTTAACGTGCCCTCCGAAGCACGAAATCTTTTTCTTTTCGGACAATCAGGTGATTCAGACTGCAATGTCCTAACCAAACTGGGGAAAAATTCACAAAGTGATAAATTGACAAATATCAACTTTGTGCTTCCCCCCTGGGAATCGAACCGAGGACCTTCAGATCGGGAGTCCATGGCACTAGCCACTAGACCACGGAGGCAGTAAGCCAATAAGGTATAACATGTTTATTGTTTTTAATTAAATAATTTTGCGCAGTATAGTAGTTACATCATCTAAATTTTGCGTGTTGATTGACATCAACATAAAATTTATTTTTAGTTTTATTGTCTTTGGACTATGGGCCGCCATATTAAACCTATCAACCGTAACTTGCTTAACTTCCTGGTTGACCTTGTCAACTTTAGGTTGAGAAGATTCACTTTTACGACTTACTTTTTGACTAGATTTATGTGGTTGATACATACATACATATAATTATGTCTTTATCCCTAATGGGGTAGGCAGGGCGTAAACTACCTAAACAAAGGTCGTACGAATATTCGTTTTATTAAAAATATCGCATTTGGTAAGATAAATAGGATAAGATAAATAGGTTAGGATAGATAAAAACAGAAAGAAATTACTAACATCTTTCGGATCATTTTGTAAAATAATTTTAACTTATCAAGTACAAGAAACCCCCCAAAAAAAATCCTGGGTCCGCCCTTGCTTGATACAGCAAAACACGTCCTGTCTGAAGCACCCCTGAAAGTTGTTCACACTCGGCTGAAACGGCTTTTATTTGACCGTTGTCAATATATCTACCCCGTGAGTAGCTTGGGCGTATTATGTACACATTTTAGGTATATAACATACATACATAAAATCACGCCTTTATCCCTTACGGGGTGGGCAGAGCGTTAAACGCCTCGTAAAAGGCGCTTTCGCCGCGTCTGACAATAATTGAGGGTAATTTTAGATTGTAATGTGTATTTTATGTATTTTAGGTATGGTTGTTGTTAATACAAATACAGGATGTTTCGATTTACCTGAGTGTTTATTTATTCAGTGTATAATCTGCCTCACCTCATAAAAACGAACGAGTTCCGGTTTCGGATTAGGGATGTGCCTGTTTCTTTTTCCGGGAACGAAAATCCAGTTATTCTATAGAATCTATACGTATATATTCATTTTGGGTATAGAAGAAAACGACCAAGCCACACCTTTATTTTATTATCATTCATAAATCAGCCTAAACTGTCCCACTGCTGGGCAAAGGGGCAAAATTTTGAACGGTATTACTACCACTATTATATTTATTGTTACTGCGGTAATAGTACGTATGTAGTAAGTATTTCACCGCAGTTTCATGCGACATGTTCACGAGCAGACTGGTCCGTTCAAAATATTAACTTTAACTAATTAACTTATTGTAATAAACAAAAAGATTCAAAATTTATTGATACATACATATAATCACGCCTTTATCCCTATTGGGGTAGGCAGAGCGTAAACGACCTAATCAAGTGTCGTTCCGCCACGTCTAACAAAGTTTTGACGGTTATTTAAGTTAAATTTGAAAGTAATTTACTGTAGTGACAGGTTGTCAGCCTATCGCCTAAATTGCAATATACAGAAACGCTCGGATCCCTTAGCTGGTTTAAACAGCATACCCGGGAGGAAATTCAACTGGCACATTCTATGTTTTTTTTTTCGCTCCCAGTCCAGCATGGAAATGCAACTTATATGTTTTTGATATTATCTGAATATGACTGTTCCTGTGTGTTGGAGGATTCTAACAGTTCTCTGGATAGTAAGTTCTATGTGCAATTTTACCCTGTGCTTGTAAAGATATTTTGTATTGTAAGTAAATACCCGTATATCTGTCGCCAACCGCGTTCCATTTCTAGGTGAACGAAAGCGCCGCCCCATTCACTCTCGTTTATGCGTCGGCGAATCCGTGACATTAGCATTTCCGCCCGTACGTACATAAATATAGTCAACCATGTACCTCTTAAGGGGCAGGTAGAACGTCAATGGCTTTACTTCACGTCTGGTATGATTGGGGGAGGTCATTTAAAAAAAATAAAAAGTTTTTTGCCTGTAGCGACATTGGCACCTATCGCATTAATTGCATTACCCTTCTACTGATTTCTACAGTATTCTCGGGAAGAGAAGTACCTGAAACGTTATACAATTCACTGAAACCCTAATATCTAGGTGAACGAAAGCACCACCTCATTCACTCTCGTTTGTGCGTCGGCGAATCCGTGACATTAGCATTTCCGCCCGTTTACGCGCCGTGTTGCCGCCGCAGTGTACACGGAGCCTAATGTTGTCATACGGACAGTCGCGTAGCTAAGTGACTAAGTGTCGTAGGGCAAAGCAAAAACTGCGGTTCATACACCCTATACCATCATCATCCTCCTAGCCGTATCCCGTATCTCACGAGGTCGGCTGCCTTATCTAGGGGATTGAACGAGGGTACTGGTTTTTACACAGAGCGACTGCCATCTGACCTGCGCAACCCAGAAGAGAAACCAGACCCAATCCTAGATTAGGTCAGGGTTTTTAAGCCGCCACATAGCACTAGCACACATTCGAAATCCGAAAAACATATTGGTACTTACGTGGTGGGATTCGAACCACGACCTCCCGCTCAGGAGGCTGTGGCCCTATCCGCTACACCATCGTTCTCTTTTATTGCTCCTTGACCCTACAATATTTAGGATGTATTATTATGTTACTTAATAATAAAATAATCATAATCAGGCATCATCAGCTCTTTATAGAACCTTCTCATAAAATGTACCCCATATAATAACTCAGCCTATAAGTATAATAATTTCTGGTTAACGTTGGATTTTCGTGGTAATTTTACGGTCAGTTTCTGAGTTTATCTGTTTACCAGACCTGACAATGTCAGAGCCCGTGTGAACCAAGCCCACGCCTAAACAGAAACCTCGAAAATTATCTCTGAAATTGCGGACGAACACAAAAGCGGATATTTTCTAAACAATTCGTGTTTGAACTGGAATGGGGTTAAAATACATAAAGGCTTTAAGGTTATTTACCTGCTGATGGTGATACTGGAGTTAAATGATACTTATTTGGTTTTGGAGTATTATTATTTGTCTATCCATTTGTTTGAGTCTTTGCGTAGTATAGTGGTCTATAGATAGATATATTCTTACATACATACATATAATCACGCCTTTATCCCTAATAGGGATATATTGTTTATTGTACATAAAACAAAACAATAGGAAATGAGAACAAATGAAATAAAAACTAAATTACAATGAAGGCGGCCTTATTGCTATGTTAGCAATTTTCACCAGGCAGCCTTGATCTATGTCTATATCTTGGTCTATGTCTATCGCATGTATCCATGGATAGACTCCTAAGGACAAGTAAAGTTGATAATTGATTTATCAATCTGTGGTATTGTTTTCAGTTTACATACATACATACATTTAATCACGACTTCATTCCTAATGGGGTAGGCAGAGAATAATCGACCTAAACAAAGGTCATTCCGCCACCTCTGACAAAGTTTCGAAGGTTATTTAAGATAGATTTGTATGTATATTGCCGTAGTGACAGGTTGTCAGCCCAGGTTGTCGCCTAAATTGCAATATACAAAACCTTTAGCTCCTTTAGCTGGTTTTTACAGCATGCCCGGGAGGAAATGCAGCTGGCACGTTCTGTGTTTTTCTCTCGCTTCCAGGTCAGCATGGAAGACCGTGTTTTCAGTTTGGTTTGGAAAATACGGGCTGTATAACCTAATTGTCTGGCTGTGCTTCGAAGGGCAAGTTTCACTGTCTGTCCCACTCGTTGCCTTTAGGTGGTCAAAAATGTGGCAATTGGGTCTCCGTAGTATTTCGACCCTAAAACCGAAGCGAAGTAAAGAAGGCATCACTTTACCTGTACTTAGTTATATTCATCATCATCTCTCTAGCCTTTTTCCCGGATCGGTTACCTAATTTAGGGGATTGAACGAGGGTACTGGTTTTTACACAGAGCGACTGCCATCTGACCTCCGCAACCCAGAAGGGAAACGAGACCCAATCCTAGATTAGGTCAGTTTTCAAGCCGCCAATACTTAACACTGGCCTCTGACATGGATTAACGACTAATATCTTCGGTATTAAACGATATTAACCAAGACCAACGGCTTAACGTGCCTTCCGAAGCACGGAAAAAGCGCCGAATAAACGTACATATGAAATTCGAATACCGAAAAACACATTGGTACATGGTGGGATTCGAACCACGACCTCCCGCTCAAGAGGCAGTGGCCCTATCCACTACACCATCGGGCTCTTATATACCTAAACCTAACCAAGCTCATAAAAAAAACTCTCGTTTATGGTTTATACCTACAGCACAGGTTGAAAGTGAAATAGTGACCCGGCTTTGTCTAGCAGACCGGCCTTGACGGGTCATAGTATCGTGGAATAGATAAACAAACTCACTGCCAGTAGTTAGTATATCTATTATGGTTGTATTTGTATCGACTGTGGTGGTGGTCGATCGTGAGAACTTGGTTGATGGAACTTATTTTTGGATATAAATTGATACTAACAACATCAAGACATCAAATCACGCCTGTAACCCTTCCGGGGTAAGCTGAGCGTCTACGCGTTGGAGCCGTATTTTTGAACTGCTCTAAAGCTAATGCGCATACGAAAAAGTAAGGTTCGCATGCGATTTCCATACAAATTGGTTTGCGAAAGTTACTCTTTCGTATGCGAATTCTATTCGAGCGGTTCAAAAATGCGGCTCCTGGACTCCAATCTGAGGGTGGTTGATAAACCAAGCAACCCTTTCCGGAGCCTACTTGTACCACTTTCTCTTCTTTTCTCACCTGATCTTCTTCTTCTGTCGCGTGGGTATCAATCGAGTCTATCGACCCGATGAACCCTGGTGTCAGTCAGTGTAGGCTAAGCGGCAGTCCAGAGATAAAATCAACCTCCGATGACAGAAAGGGACTAAATAAGAAGGAATTGAAGGCAAAGGTTGGGTCCATTTCTGTGATAAAAGCTATCGCTTTTGCAGCTGTAACAAAGAATTTTCATTCGAAAAAACTAATTATGCTCAAACATAATAGCTATTTACTTATTCACATAACACAACAGTTTAAGGAACAGCCATCACGTTTTATTTTAAATAAATCAATTCTTAATTACCTCTAAAATAGCCCTAATCGACCACGGAAACCAACATCAAGGAAACTAGACAGACAGAAGACGTCCGTCCACATTACGACACGGTTCTCAATGAACGTGTACTAGGGCGGTTAGTATAAGGAGAACTGTCAAATCTATAGTAGTTCCTTTTTTGCCGCGTTCATTTAAAGCGTGTTTGTACTATTGCTTTGGCGAATACGTAATAAGGCCAGTATTCGGCACGCCCTGTTGCCAAGGCCTAGGCCAGCCTAAGCCAACGACCCAGCGAGGCCGACTAGGCAGTATATTTCGAAGGTTGTGACGTATGATGGCGGATCTGTTAGATAAAGCTTTGCGCTTTGTTCTTTGGTCGCGAACGATTTTACGGAAGACCCAGTTCAGTTTTTATAAATATTATATTTTTCGTTTTTCCGGAAGTCTTACTAAAACAGCTTCAACTAAGGTACGCGATTAAATTAACCCCCTGTATTTGACGCCAAAATTCTTTTTTTTTACAACTTTTTTTGTTACATAAATCCGTACTTCAGCAAAATATCAAATTAGGTTTATAAATGCCTACGCAAGATAATTATGCTTAATGTTTCAAGGTTTTATTTTCATAAAATATAATTCATAAGTATAAGATTTAATGGTGTATTTATATAGAAGTTTCACAAAGGAATATAACGTGACCTATGTAATGTAATTATGCCTGAATAATTACTGTATATTACGAAGATTTGGCAAAATAAAAGCTTTTATTTTCTGTAAGGACGGTTTTAATTTCGTTTGATAATTACAAATTTAATCCAATTCCAAATATTCAAAGAAGTTAATTATTTTTATACGCTTCAACTTTTTTAATGCGAACAGCTAAGGAGTGAAACTCTCTGCCTGCGGATCTGTTTCCGGAACGTTATAACCTGGACCTTTTCAAGGCAACAGTGAATAGGTATTATCATCGTCGCACTCGCTCCATCATCGTCTGCAGCATCACTTTCCTTTCCTGGTGATATGGCAGACAAATGGTTAAATAAATAAATAAAATAAAATTCGTTGTAGTACATAAATACATATAATCACGCCTATATCCTTAATAAGGTAGGCAGAGCGTGAACTACCTTAACAAAGGTCGTACCGCCATGTATGACAAAGATTTGAGAGTTATTTATGATAGATTTATACGTATATTGCTATAGGGACAGGTTGTCAGCCCGTCGCCTAAATTACAATACACTGAAGCCTTCGGATCCCTTAGCTGATTTTTGCAGCATGCCTGGGAGGAAATGCAGCAAGCACATTCAATGTTTTTCTCTCGCTCCCAGGCCAGCAAGGAAGTAAGTTGTAGTAAAAGGAAGAAAAATTGTGAATAACGGCCACCAATGGCAATTTTTCTTCCTATTACTACAACGAACTCAGAATCGCTAATTTATAAGGTTCTGATAAATTAATAATCTGTTGGACCGGGGTTTTCGATTTATTGTATTTTAAGTGAGTAACAATTTCTTCCATGCTGGACTGGGAGAGATAGAAAAACATAGAATGTTCCAGCTGCCCTTCCTCCCGGGCATGCTGTTGAAGTCAGCAAAAGGGACTCGAGGGTTACAGTGTATTGTAATTTAGGCGATGGGCTGACAACCTGTCACTAAAGCAATACATATTACAATCTAAAATTGCCCTCAATTTTTGTCAGACGTGGCGAAAGCGCCTTTTAAGAGGCGTTAAACGCTCTGCCTACCCCGTAAGGGATAAAGGCGTTATTTATGTATGTATGTATGTTAAGTGAGTAATGATTTTTTCACTGAAGGGAACTGGTGAAAAATACGTGGTCGCAAAAATACTTGTTTATTTCTTCAAGAAGTTCTTGCGTCTTTACCTAAATAATAATTAGAACCAATCAGGGTGTTATTAATTCAATTACACAAAGAATATTACAGCGCGTAGACGTGGGACGCGTATAAATATTGAACAATGTTTACTTTCCCTATTTACATTTGACATGAAAACATACTGTGTAAATAAAATAGCTACCTAATATTAAACCTACGTACCTACTGGTGTAGTGGAAGAGCCCGATGGTGTAGTGGATAGGGCCGCTGCCTCCTGAGCGAGAGGTTGTGGTTCGAATCCCACCACGTACTAATGTGTTTTTCGGTTTTCGAATTTCATATGTACGTTTATTGGGCGCTTTTTCCGTGCTTCGGAAGGCACGTTAAGCCGTTGGTCCCGGTTAATATCGTTTAATACCGTAGATATTAGTCGTTAAGCCATATTAGAGGCCGGTGCTAAGCATGGGCGGCTTGAAAACTCTGACCTAATTGGGTCTGGTTTCCCGTCTTGGTTGCGGAGGTCAGATGGCAGTCGCTCTAAACCAGTACCCTCGTTCAATCTCCTAGATTAGGTAGCCGACCCCGTGATATACGGGATAAGGCTAGGAAGATGATGACCTACAAATACTTCCCTTCGTTGTTCGCAACGCCTAAAGTTTCGTAAAAAGGAGGTTCTGTGGTTGGCTTATTTTATTTTTTGACGTTTTAATTGATTTATGACAACTTTAATTGACTGACTCAAAACAGATACAGGAAATGGTACAAACAAGAGAAAAAATTACAATAAAGAACAAACTTTATATGTCAAAAATACAAAACAAACTGAACATGTAACATACAAAAATAACAGTGGCAGTGTACCATGCTGTCCACATTGTGTCAGTCAACTTGGCGCTGACTCAGCATTGTGCTGTAGTGTAGTACTACAGCGCTGATATCCTGAAGACCATACCATATTAAGAAGATTTTAGCAAATGTTGATTATTTTATTTCATTTATCTTCCATGCTGGACTGGGAGCGAGAGAAAAACATAGAATGTGCCAGCTGCATATCTTCCTGGGCATGCTGTATAAACCAGCTAAGGGAACCGAGGGTTTCTGTATATTGCAATTTGGGCGATGGGCTGCAGCAATATACCTACAAATCTATCTTCAATAACCCCTTAAAAAATTGTGGAACGACCTTTGTTTGGGTCTTTCCTACCCCATTAGGGATAAAGGCGTGATTATATGTATGTGTGTAATACATAAAAAGTTTTTTCAAATGTTGACTATTTTGAACGAGGTTCTCGCCAGGATAATGTTTGTATCCAGTGGCGTTGTGTTTTCTTTGGAACTGTGCAAAGGCAAGGCACACCCTTTAATATTATCGTGGCTTACTTTGCTAGTGACGTAAGCAGCTTTAGTGTAGGGCTTCCTTATACCTTTATACACTTAAGGAGGTGCAGTCAGCCGTGGTTTCATACTTCATATGATACGGCATACCTCTTTCTTAGTATAGTTACTACCTGTGTCTCTGCCTTCAAATACAACATGAATGTCTTCAAAGTATGACCATCACCCCATCTTTTCCCGCAGGCAGTTGTCGTAATAATCGACTATGTTCATAAGATGAAAACCCTGCACTACCGTTAGATAAGGTATCCTACCTTATAAGATAGTCCAGGGTGTTCTGTGTATCTTCTGACAGAAACATACTTTAATAACATCACAAACACCACACAGTAACACAAAACAAAAATAAAAAAATAAACAAAATATATAAGAGAAAATAGCAACTAAACTAGTAAAACAAACAAAAAGACATTTAAAAGAAATGTGAGTATATGCGTTCTTGTGCGTGTGTGTGTGTGTGTGTGTGTGTGTGTTGTGACGTCACAATAAAAGGACCGCACTCAGCTTATGCCGCGATCCTTAGGGACCGCCACCCATGGTATTCTGTGGGTCATTTAACTTGTGGTGTACACTCTCTCTTTTTAGGCAGGGTATAACTTTCCATGTAAACATTTATCCCACCAAAACATAAATGTAAAAGTGAAAGCCAAGTTAACGGTGGTCTTGGTGTGTGAATCGCACAAAAAGTTGTTAGATCTATTATCATGTTGCACTGCCAATGCCAGTGACATTCAGTACTATGTTCAGTTCAGTCTGACAAGCTTGGAGAGCGTGGCAAATAACCCCAGCTCGTATCGGGGTGGCTAATGGTAAGAGGTTACTTCCCCTAGTTGAGCTAAAGCACAGATTAAATAAAAGTTTCTACGTAAGCTAATGTCTATCACGCACCAGACTGGTGACCATCAATAATTATTTGGGAATTCTTCTTCTTCTGTCGTGTGGGTTTTCGAGTCGATCGACCTGGTGAAACCTGGTGCTAGAGTTTTTAAACCGCCTAGTAGTACAGCTAATAGGTCTTTAACATGGTTTGTGCAACGACCACTATCGAAGACAGCGACCGGGACCGACGGCTTAACGTGCTCTACGAAGCACGGAGTCCATTTTCTTTTCGGACAATCAGGTGATTCAGCCTGCAATGCCCTAACCAAAGTGGAGAAAATTTCACAAAGTGATCAATAACAACTTTTGGGTTCCTCCCCTTGGGAATCGAACCCAGGACCTCCGGATCGTGAGCCCATGCTTTAGCATTGAACCGTACTAGAGTCAAGAGCATTTGCAAATTAAAACATAACTTGGATAACACGTGACATGTGCACGAGCACGCTTTATTCACACATATTACGTAAGCGATAAGAATCAATTTGCCATGCTAGGAAGCGGTGTCTCGAATTTCGCAGAATTTCAATAAGAAATGCCAATAGTTATTAGGAATTTGATAAATATTTTTGAATACTACTTTCCGATCAGACTCCGGCGCCTAGCAGTCAAGCCATATGCTCCGTTTTTCTGTGTCTTGGCATACTGCAAATTGGAAATGTTTGCCTGGATACAATACAATACAAGATACTTTATTGCACAAAGAAACACAAATACATACAGCAGAAAAGTAAGAAACAAAACAGTACAATATAGGCCTTATTGCTAAAGCAGCAATTTCTACCAGGCAACCTTTGGGTATTAGGATAGTACATAGCAGATAGCGGGATAGTGCATACTAAGTTCATCTTAATACTTAAACAATATAAATACTACTAAATAAATACGTAACTATAATAAACTAATACATATTATGCTAATAGGAGATAGGATCAGAGAGCCCGATGGTGTAGTGGATAGGGCTGCCTCCTGAGTGGGAGGTCGTGGTTCGAATCCTACCACGTACCAATGTGTTTTTCAGTTTTCGAATTTCATATGTACGTTTATTCGGTGCTTTTTCCGTGCTTCGGAAGGCACGTTAAGCAGTTGGTCCCGATTATTATCGTTTAATACCGTAGATATTAGTCGTTAAGCCCTATCAGAGGCCAGTGCTAAACATTGGCGGCTTGAAAACTCTGACCTAATCTAGGATTGGGTCTGGTTTCCCTTCTGGGTTGCGGAGGTCAGATGGCAGTCGCTCTGTGTAAAAACCAGTAACCTCGTTCAATCCCCTAGATTAGGAAGCCGACCCCGTGAGATACGGGAAAAGGCTAGGGAGATGAGGAGATAGGATCAGTAACTAATTATTATTCTCTAAGAAGAACTTTCTTGTACGCCCTTTAAACGTCTCAATAGACGGTGCTCGTCGAACGTTTTTTTTTTTTTTTTTTATATTTGATAGGAAATCATTTGTCCGCCATCTCACGTGATGGTAAGTGATGATGTAGACTATGATGGAGCATGACTGCCTAGAAAATGCCTGTTCACTCTCGCCTTGAAAAGGCCCAGGTTATAACGTTCCGGAAATAGATCCGCAGGCAGGGAGTTCCACACTTTGGCCGTTCGCATTAAAAATGTAGAAGCGTACCGCTTTGTGCGTTTCGTTAACGTTTTCGGGAAAGGACTTCCATGATTTGACTGCTCGGACCGTGAATGATTGATGCTTCTGGACATTTTAAGAATCACTTTCACTATTATGAAGTTCCTGTTTTTTAGTGTAACTGCCTCCGTGGTCTAGTGGCTCGTGCCATGGACTCCCGATCCGGAGGTCCTGGGTTCGATTCCCACAGGGGAAACACAAAGTTGATATTTGAGAATTTATTACTTTGTGAATTTTTCACCAGTTTGGTTAGGACATTGCAGGCTGAATCACCTGATTGTCCGAAAAAGGAAAAAAAAACGTGCTTCGGAGGGCACGTTAAGCCGTCGGTCCCGGTCGCTGTCTTTGATAGTGGTCGTTACTCAAACCATGTCAGAGGCCTGATAGTTGTGCTACTAGGCGGTTTAAAAACTGACACCAGGGTTCATCGGGTCGATAGACTCGATACCCACTCGACAGAAGAAGAAGTGTAAATTCAAATTCAAATTCAAAATTCTTTATTTCAGGCATTCACCCATATAACAAACACATTGCAATTAAATATATAAATTAAAATTAAAAAGAGGACAAACAAACAAAGTGAACAAACATATTACAATGAATATGTTGAAATTTAAATATAAAAAAATATAAAAATATAAATTAAATTAAATTATAATTGTCATAATGTCATATTATTACCTATTATTTTTGTAAAGGCACTTTGGACTTTGTGATGACTGTAAGAGAAGTTTCTTCCACGCTGGACTGGGAGAGATAGAAAAACATAGAATGTTCCAGCTGCCCTTCCTCCCGGGCATGCTGTTGATGTCAGCAAAAGGGACTCGAGGGTTACAGTGTATTGTAATTTAGGCGATGGGCTGACAACCTGTCACTAAAGCAATACATATTACAATCTAAAATTGCCCTCATTTTTTGTCAGACGTGGCGAAAGCGCCTTTTACGAGGCGTTTAACGCTCTGCCTACCCCGTAAGGGATAAAGGCGTGATTTATGTATGTGTATGTATGTATGTAAGAGAAAACGAAACGCATCGTTTCGTCGTTTGTTGACCACTTCTTCGTCTTCATTTCGACTCATCAGATGCGGAAGTGTCCTCATTACAGTTGGTTTGCAAGTGCTTCGCTCTTGTGAGCTTAGCTTGTTTGGATCGGAACGGAATCAAACTCCTTAGGAGCGAGAGAGAACAACATAAAATGTGCCAGCTGCATTTCCTCCCGGGCTTGCTGTAAAAACCAGTAAAGGGATCCGAAGGTTTCAGTATATTGTAATGTAGGCGATGGGCTGTCAACCAGTCACTACAGCAATATTCTTAAAAATCTATCTTAAATAGCACTCAACACTTTGACAGACTTGGCAGAACGACCTTTGTTTAGGTCGTGTACGGTTTGCCCACCCCATTAGGGATAAACGCGTGATTATACGTATGCATAAAGTTAAACATGTAAGTAAAATAGAGAAAGATATTTCCACAGGAAAACTCGCTAAACCGAGAGTTGCACCGCAGTCCGGAAAGCTAACATAAAAGACTACATACGTACATAAAATCACGCCTTTATCCCTTACGGGGTAGGCAGAGCGTTAAACGCCTCGTAAGAGGCGCTTTCGCCACGTCTGACAAAAATTTAGGGTAATTTTAGATTGTAATGTGTATTGCCATAGTGACAGGTTGTCAGCCCATCGCCTAAATTACAATACACTGTAACCCTCGAGTCCCTTTTGCTGACTTCTACAGCAAGCAAATGTTTTTCTATCTCTCCCAGTCCAGCATGGAAGTAAAAAACTATACTTACAATATTAATAAATAACTATACAATAAATCTTACACCTTTCACATCAAAAACCTATGTTACTAATATTAATAAATAACTGAAAATAAATCTTACCTTTCACGTCAAATCGTACCGCTACTAATTTAGTGCGAAAGTCTTAAGTTACATAAGTAAGTAAGTACTCAATGCACTTGAACGAACGTACGTTTTGATAGCAATGGCATTGTATTGTACAAGTTCATTGCTATGTCGCAGGCTGATTGTAAAGCTGGGCAGTTTATGACGTGCCTAGTCATTTAATTTGGAATGTAGAAAATAAAATTTCGAATTTCATAACATACAATACTACATGCCTGTATCCCTTACGGGTTTGCCAGAGCATCAACGACCTCAGAAAAAGTCATTTGCGCTACATCTGACAAATTCTGAGGGTTATTTTAGAAAAAACAATTTAATCCGATCCACAATTTAGAAGCAATGTATAAATTAGTACTTCTTCCATGCTGGACTGGGACCGATAGGAAACATAGAAGGTGCCAGCTGCATCTCCTTTCGATTCGAGGGTATCAGTTTACTGTAATATAGGCGATAGGCTGACAACCTGTCACTACAGCAATATCCAAATGTATCTTAAACAACCCTCAAAACCTGTCAGGTACGAAGCGGAACTACCTTTGTTTAGGTAGTTGACGCTCTGCCTACCCCATTAAGGATAAAGGCGTGACTATATGTATGTAGTTCATTAAAGTGATTAAAAACGGGAAATTTACCGTGGTATTATATTTTTGGGTGAGTGTCGAAATATCGGACACAGTAGGCAGGCACGTTACGATCTACCTATTTGAACAATCGGACGACAACATCTATATTTTTGTTATGGACTGTCGGATTTACGAGTCAAGTCGCTTGTGAGCATGAATAAATGCAATAAAATCATAAAACCTTTATAATGGTCACCTTTCATTTCGTCAATTAACTACATGTATTTCCATGGCTCCAACTAACTACAGAGATTTCCTTTTAAACAATGGATTTATTCTTGATTCTGCTCTAGCGCAGAAGAAACCGAGCAAAATTAACCTACCCGCAAGTTTCAAAGCCATGTTGCACCCGCGTTTGTGTCGACCCCTTACCTCTAGTACTTACAGCTGTATTATATCACTACATACGAGGGGTGGCTGATAAGTAATCTACCTAACTATGAAAGAAAAGACTTTGATGGCTAGTTTATTTTTTATTTTTCTATATAGTCTCCTGCAAGTGAAATACACTTATGACATTTGCAAATAAGTGACATCATGCCGTTATAATAGTAATTTTTATTTTGCTCGTCAAAATGGTCAGTCACAGCCTCTTTCATTTCTTCGTCCGTCGAAAATCTGCGACTCCTCATTTTTTTCTTTAAATATTTTAATAAGAAATAGTCACAGGGAGCCAGATCTGGACCATAAGGTGGATGGTTAATTTCTGTGAAGCCGTTTTTGCTCAGGGCTGACCTCGCCGTTAAGGCTGTGTGTACAGGAGCATTGTCTTGTAAAATCAGAACACCTTTGCTGAGTTTGCCTCTCCGCTTTTCTTTGATTTGTTCACGAAGCTGGTCAAGCAAGTTTGCATAATATTCAGCATTCATTGTTGTATTTTTAGGCAAATAATCTATCATCAAAATCCCTTCGACATCCCAAATTACGGTGGCCATTAGTTTTCCAGCCGACGGCCGAACCTTGAACTTCCTTGGCGGCTTTTCTCCTTTAAATTTCCATTGCATTGACTCTTGTTTGCTTTCCGGATCCCACTGGCGAATCCAAGTTTCATCACAGGTCACAACTTGAGAGATAGTCTCTTCTTCTTTACCTTTGACCAGGTCTAGAAATGCCTGACAACATTCTACTCGCCTTTGTTTGTCAAAGGGGGTCAACATTCTAGGGACCCAACGTGCGCTCACCTTGGACATGCCCAAATGTTCGTGAATAATTTCATGAACTCGTTCCTTGCTAATGCCCACATCTCTGGCTATCTCCCACTGCTTGATTCGCCGATCTGCAAGAATCAGGTTCTTCACCTTTTCAACATTATCTGCGGTAACAGCAGAAATTGGCCTTCCACTACGTGTGTCGTCTTCCAGGCTCTCACGGCCATTAAATTGCTTCGACCAAAACTTTATGACGAATTCAGAAGGACTTGAATCACCAAACACCTTTAACATGCGCTCTCTGATCTGCGTAGGCGTATTTCCTTCTTTATTTAGGAATTTAATCACTGCTCGATGCTCAAATTTCATCATTTTGCAATTTTCTTTCGACATGGTGAAATCAAAGCCGCGCCAAAAAAACAAAAGCAAGCGAAAAAAAATAATCGTCATAATTTTGAAAAAGGAATAAATATAGAATATGATTTTGCAATGGCCAGTTCGATTTTCAAAACTTTCTTTAACAAAGTAGATTTTATATCAGCCGCCCCTCGTAGTATAAAACAAAGTCGCTTTCTCTGTCCCTATATCCCTATGTATGCATAAATCTTTAAAACTACGCAACGGATTTTGATGCGGTTTCTTTTAACTGATTCAATAGGGAGGTTTATATGTATAATACATACATAATATAGTAGAGAAACACTGATAATTTCCGTGCGAAGCCGGGGCGGGTCGCTAGTTATATATATTTTCGTATTACATTAACACAAATTCCTTCCATGCTGAACTGGGAGCGAGAGAAAAACAAAGAATGTGCCAGCTGCATTTCCTCCCGATTCTGAGGGTTTCAGTATTTTGTATTTTTGGCGATGGGCTGACAACCTATTACTACAGCAATATACGTACAAATGTATCTTAAATAACCCTCAAAACTGTTGGACGTGACTGAAGACCTGGCCGCACGACCTTTGTTTTGGTCGTTTACGATCTGCCTACCCCATTAGGGATAAAGGCGTGATTATATGGATGTATGTTTGTATATATGAAATAAAAATAATATTGTGAGAGTTAAAAAATACTCAAAATATGTTATTTCCCCAACTTGAAACCGGTCAAAACCAGCGTGAACCAGACAGTAATTTGGTCCTAAACTTTGACTTTGTCTTTCAAACTAAGTCAATAATGTCAATAGGAATCCGGTTTTTTAATATTTTTTGTCGACGCCATAAGCATTATGTTTCCTGTTATGTAAAAGCGACCAATAATAATATTAAGTTTTAATAATAATATTGAGTTTTAGGTGGAATCACGTGATATAGGAATCATTAAATAATTATTACTTTATAAGAGACTGGGTACCTAGGCTAATCTTCTTCTTAGCGAGTGGATTCTCGAGTCGAGCAACGACATAAAGAACCCTGGTGTTAGAGTTTTCAAACCGCCTCGTAGCACAGCTATTAGGCCTCTGACATAGTTTGAGTAACAAAACTATCAAAGACAGCGACCTGGACCGACGGCTTAACGTGCTCTCCGAAGCACGTATCTATCCTTTTACTATTCGGACAATCAGGTGATTCAGCCTGCGATGTCCTAACCATACATGCATACATACATATAGTCACGCCTTTATCCCTAATGGGGTAGGCAGAGCGTAAACGACCAAAACAAAGGTCGTCCCGCCACGTCTAACAAAGTTTTGAGGGTTATTTAAGATATATTTTGTCCTAACCAAAATGGAGAAAAGGTCACAAAGTGATAAATTGTCAAATATCAACTTTCTGTCAAATAACAACTCTAATAGTACTACATACAGAATGGACATTCACCTCCCTTCCCCAGTCCGACATACATCACACTCCGCCGGATTGTGGGCCACATTGAGCGTACGCTTAGCGGGTATGGCGCGCGCATGTTTCCCAGTGTAACGGAAATAATAAAGGTTTGTGTTCCAAAGATGGTTAGGTACTGTTCCGAGTACGGATGTCTTTCTACCACAAGACATGACTCCAATAGGAACTTTTTTAGATTCCACAGTGATGAGGTAGTTCCACGGTAAGTAAATTCATACAATATATGCAACCTAATCTATTCCAACTATTCAGTTACAGTGAACTATTTTAAAGTGTTGGTTTAATCAAGAACCAGATTAATCAAGTGATGATTATGACCGGTATAATAAAAATTGTCAACCCTTATAACACGCACACAAACGCATGCCAAGTGCAACATGCCGTCTGTCGATGAGTGACCAAAATGAGATGGTAGTTAGGGAGTGTCCGAGCCATGCTTCCGGTCACCCATCCATACACTAGCCAAAACTAAAGCTGCTTAGCACACATCAATGGACCAAATATAAAAAAGACAATAACCCCAGTATTTGGCATTGCCATAAACCGTCATAGCTCTTAGTACAGACACCTGATTGATCATTGTCTCCAAAAACACGTCGTCAATTACATCATCAGCTCTTAATCTAAAGTGTCTATACAGGGTTTTACATTTTAAATGTTTTGTTTGACAGCATGATTTCATTTTACATACAAACATACATATAATCACGCCTTTATCCCTAGTGGGACAGTTTTGAGGGTAATTTAAGACATAATTATAGGTATACTGTAGTGACAGGTTGTCAGCCCATCGCCTAAATTGCAATATACTGAAACCCTCGGATCCCTAGCTAGTTTTTACAGCATGCCCGGGATGAAATGCAGCTGGCACATTCTATGTTTTCTCTTGCTCCCAGGCCAGCATGGAAGCCATTTTATTTGAGTTTTTGATTGATAGATTAGATTTTCCCCAATTTTGTTAGAACAATACAGGTTGTATCATCTGATTGTTTGCAATTACTGTTAAATTTGTCCACTTGATTTTGTTTTAGTGCTTCGGAGGGCACGTTTTACCGGCTCAGTACTGCCCCTGTCTATGGCCGACTTACAAACCACGTGTGGTGTATAAGACGGTTTAAAATCTTACACCAGGGTTCCTAGGAGGTTTAGGAGCATTTCCTTGAGAGGCCAGTTGGCCGAGTGATGACGGATGGGAAAAGGGTAATCACCCACCTGGTCGGGTGTTGTGACCAGGGGACCGGAGTCCGACTGGATTAGTTCGGAAGTTGTATATATGCAGATCGCCGAGGAAACTTCGATACCGCGTTTCAGGACAACAGTCAGATCTTGATGTGGCGCCATCTATGTGCGCTACAGAGGGTTTGTCACGACAACCCACACTAATGAATAACCGCCATCTTAAGGAGGTGATGTTATTCTGACCTGGCTCCACATCGAGTAAGCTTAAAGTGTTAGTATCTCAAAAAGAACATGTACAAGGTGTAAGAGACAGCGTCCCGCAAACTGATAGGGGTTGTTCAGTCAATGACACTGAACAACTATCACCAGGATCTTTAATCAGGACGTGAAAAAAAAATGCTTTTCCATATAAATTGTCTGATCGAGGTAGTCATTTTGTATGGGAAGGTCAAATATTCATCTCCTGAAGAATTTCCTGGTGTAAGTTGTTCAGTTTCGTTGACTGAGCAACCCCTGTCCCTTACACCCAGTATAAAGCTAGATTCTCAGGTGAACGGCTTTAGTTGAAGGCCAGGCGTCATTTGGAGGTTTTTATATGATCACTTCTTATGTATCATGTGCAGGGCATCGACCGACTGGTAAAAAATGCAAGCATGGACTAGAAGGTATCAACTTCAACGCGAAACATACATACAAATAATCACGCCGTTATCCCTAATGGGGTAGGCAGAGCGTCAAGGAACCAAACGGCAGTAGTTTTTACTTAATTCGCTGGTCTAAATACTTAGTGAGCTTTGACAGAAAATATATGCTTAAAACCGAACTATTAAACTCTATGGATTCCACCAAACAAGAAAATCGGCAACAAGAAAATCAACAACCTCGTTGTTATTATAAAGGCACTTTGGCCTTTGTGATGACTGTGGGAGAAAACGAAACACATCGGTTCATCGTTTGTTGACCAATGTTTCGTCTCCATTTTGACTCATCACATGCGGAAGTGTCAGCAGTTCAGTTGGTTTGCAAGTGCTTCGGACCACTTTGCAAAGATCATGCTTAACGGCTGCTCCAAAAGAGTTGGATTCCGTTCCGGTCCATACAAGCTAAGCTCACAAGAACGAAGCACTTTAAAATCATAAGTAAGTACCATTTTGTATAGGAGGGTCATTTCTTTTTCATATTTCGCCCTAAGTTTCTTGGGAAAAGTTGTTTAGTTTCATAGGTAGAATCATCATCTCCCTAGCCTTATCCCGTATCTCACGGGGTCGGCTACCTAATCTTTAGGATTGAACGAGGGTACTAGTTTTTACACAGAGCGACTGCCATCTGACCTCCGCAACCCAGAAGGGAAACCAGACCCAATCCTAGATTAGGTCAGAGTTTTTAAGCCGCCAATGCTTAGCACTGGCCTCCGATATGGCTTAACGACTAATATCTACGGTATTAAACGATATTAACCGGGACAAACGGCTTAACGTGCCTTCCGAATAAACGTACATATCAAAATCCAAAAACCGAAAACCACATTGGTACGTGGTGAGATTCGAACCACGACCTCTCAGCTCAGGAGGCTGCGGCCCTTAGTTTTATAGAATAACACCCTAAAATATGGCCAGCATTTTTTTGCACAATGTTATAACTAGCAGGCATCTAACAAACTAAAGACAGGATGTCAGCACATCGCCTAAATTGCAGTGCGTCTTTTACAATATGCCTGATTAGAGAAGCAGTGGCAGCTCTTGGTATTTTATCGTTTCCAGTACAGCATGAATAGCTTTAGATAGTAGAATACAAATTCCTAAATCCTCACACTCAAAAATTTCGTGTCGTCTCACTAAACGTTTAAAATTCCGGTTTTACCGCATTTTTAACTCGAGACTAAAGTCCGTGTGTTTTAAATATAAATTATACGTAATATGTCGTCAAGTTATGTTTCAAATGTAAATATTACCTTAAAAGGTCGCTGAAACCAAAAGTGGTTTTTCAAAATCCGGTTATAGTTTTGAAAATGGTGTTTGTGGCTTCCTCTTCATTACGTAACGTAATGTACTATCTATATTTTTATTGTATTTTGATTTGATTTACATAGTTTTAATTATATATTTTTTATATATCGCTTATAACAGTTATCAATTCTGGTAAAGAAAAGGTTGTCGTCGGCATGGCAACACATAAGGTTCGTGAAGCAACTATTAGCATTCCTTCACATTTACGGATAGAACATAGAAGAAAGCTGTATCTTCTTCTGTTCTGAACCTACCACTTCCAAATTGAGAACGCACGACCCATACCACTAATCCACACAGGCAGTTATCAATTCTGGTTAAGATAAGGTGGTTCTCGTCGGCATGGCAACACATAAGGTTTCCCTGTGAGGCAACTCCCGGCGTTGTTTGCTATCTAATCGAGTGTTGAGCAAATATGCGTTTTGAGTATAAATATATATCGCCATGGTACAGACCAGTTTGAAAGAGGACAGTGTCCTAAATTTAATATTTAAAGTTCTCTAACATTTCTAAAAATTACATCGTGAAATCCATAGTTGCGGAATTAACATACAAAAGTACAATATTACTTATTGTTGGAATCAACTTGCGATAACTAGATTCTTCACATGCTGGCCTGGAAGCTAGAGAAAATATAGAATGTGTCTGCTGCATTTTGGAAAACCAGCTAAGGGATCCGAGAGTTTCTATATATACAGAAAGAATATATACAAAAACTGGTAGCTGGTTTTTACAGCATGCCCGGGAGGAAATGCAGCTGGCACATTATATGTTTTTTCTCTCGCTCCCAGTCTTACATGGAAGTATCCCAGTCCAGCAGGGAAGTACCCTCTCGATGGAAGAAAAAGAACTATCTAATCCTGACTGACTACATCTACTAGATTACTTACTTACTCAACATCATAAGATCACCTGGCTCAAAACGACCAATATACAGCGCAAAGCGTAAACGACCTAAACAAAGGTCGTTCCGCCACGTCTGGCAAAGTCTGGAGGGTTATTTAAGATAGATTTGTAGGTATATTGCTGTAGTGAGAGGTTCGCCTAAATTACAATATACTGAAACCCTTGGACCCCCTTAACTGGTCTTTACAGCATGCCCGGGATGAAATGCAGCTGGCACATTCTTTGTTTTTCTCTCGCTCCCAGGCCAGCATGGAAGCCATAAGATCACCTGTCTTAAAACGACCAATATTTATTTTACTTTCGTCTAATTACTGGTTTCCCACGTGACTGCCAGTGACCATCCACGGCCTACCGGCACCGGCTCTAAACGCGCATACCGTGCATTCCGAAAGCGTGTGTTGTTGTTGCATAATACATAAGCTTAGTGGGCACTGGAGACTGATAAAGAGATATGTGTTGTAGTTTGTAGTTCTTCCATGCTGGACTGGGAGCGAAAGAAAAACAGAATGTGCCAGCTGCATTTCCTCCCGGGCATGCTATAAAAACCAGCTAAGGGATCCGAGGGTTTCAGTATATTGTAATTTAGGCGATGGGCTGACAACCTATCACTAAAGCAATATACCTACAAATCTTTCTTATATAACCCTCAAAACTGTCAGATGTGGCGGAATGACCTTTGTTTAGGTCTTTTACGCTCTGCCTACCCCATTAGGGATAAAGGCGTGATTATATGTATGTATGTAATTTGTAGTTTAACTAGTACTGACTGCCTGTGCGCTCTGAGGTCTGAGTTTTGGACTCTCGGTGCGGTGATCGTAGGTTCGATTATAAATATGAGACATTTTACGGATTCATAACCGCCATTTAACCCGTAAAATGTCTCATATTTGTAGTGAAAATAACCGCAAAAGTTCGATTGCCATATTCATTTTCAATTCGGAACATTAAAATTTCAATTGATTTTCATTAAGTTGATCTTATACATTTTTTAACAAGATACTGGAATCTAAATCACCTGACCTGACTGTCATATAAGCAGCCCCATTCTGTGTTTCGGAGGGCACGTTAAGCTGTTGGTTCTGCTGTCTTGGTAAGTGGTTGTTACGCGAACCTTAACAGAAACCTATTTACGCCCTTAAAAACTCATCTGGTCTATGAACCCGAAACACTGTGATACATAAAGAATAATACCAAATTAAGGTATGTGTCTCCCGTGGGAATCGAACCCACGACCTGTACAACTAGATGCTTGGACTGACCAAAGCAATCGGCATGCATTTACTTTGAGCAGCCTAAACTCACACCGGTTAACAACGAGGCCTCAAGTCTGCGGTCAACGACACACCTTGGCATTGCTGCTGACGTCACCGTAGAGCCGTAATTAGCCGTTCATTCATGAGAGTAACAGCTAGTATTGCGGCATTGTTACTACATACTAGCTATTTGGTATGTTACTGATATTTTCAAAGTACCCAAACCGAATCGCCCCAGCCGCGCATGGAGTTTAGTGTGGAAAGATTTGTATTTTTGTTTGTAATAAATTAACCAATAAATAGATTTGTTTTTAGCGTGTGAGCTAGAAAATCATTATACCGGTGAAGCCGCGACCCGGGAAACTTCTATGAAATAAAATGTTGATTGCCAGTGAAAACTGCAATGCTCTAGTCATATTTTTCCTTACAAAAAAAAACAAAAATAAACGCATTTATCGAAAGGCCTGATGAATATGATCCCAATACCATAAATTAGGATATGATAGATATATATTTTAGATTTAATACTTCAATCACAGACGAAGTACTCGTAATAGTTTTCTGTCGGAGTACCTGTTATTTGTATCTGTTAAATTTTACACCCAATCCCAGCTCCAAAACCTGTCAATAGGCGGATGAAATTGGACAATTACTCTATGAGAAATATGTTATTAAGTTATGTTATTAATTTTGTCAGTTTTTATTACCGTGGGATTGTTTGGACTGTGTTTGTTTTAGCCGCCGGTACGAGATAGAACTTAGTAGGTGTGGCACTTTCTGTTTTTTTTATTCATCTGATGAAAATATGGCAAACAAGCATAAGTCTTGCCTGATGTTCTTTGGATGATGATACTTTTCCAATGTTATATGTCTTACCCTTACGCTGTAGACGATATCTTATGGGGTTATAGTTTAATTTAGAGTAACCATTTATTTTCTTGTTTAACTAAAAGCATTCATACACAAACACACCCGTACACAAATGTAAGCTTAATTTGTAAATTATAGTACTAGTTTCTACGTTTTATTATATCCTGGAAGAGCGGTGCCTCCTAGCACAGGTTTTATTAAACTTAAAAGGAGGCTCCGGCCACTGTTAATCTACGTTTACACTTATCTGAAACAAATAAATTATATTGTATTTTTTTTAAAGCACCTCGATAAAGATTAACTGTTTTTACTTTATTATAACTGCCTCCGTGGTCTAGTGGTTAGAGCCATGGGTTCACAATCCGGAGGTCCTGGGTTCGATTCCCAGGGGGAAAACACAAAAGTTGATATTTGTCAATTTATCACTTTGTGAGGTTTTTCCTAGTTTGGTTAGGACATTGCAGGCTAAATCCCCTGATTGTCCGAAAAGAAAAAAGATTCCGAGCTTCGGAGTGTACGTTAAGCCGTCCGTCCCGATCGCTGTCTTTGATAGTGTTCGTTACTATAACCATATCAGAGGCCAATTAGCTGTGCTACTAGGCGGTTTGAAAACTCTGACACCAGGGTTCATCGGGTCATTCGACTCGAGAATCCACTCGCTAAGAAGACTTTATTATTAGTGTAGCCACGTTAAAGTGAAGTTTGATTCATTGTATTTCTAATAATGCCACTGTTTTGTTTCAGGTATGTGCTAGAAAGAAAGAGAGGGGAGAGTTCATGTTGATCTCATGAACTGGTTAAAGGTATAGATAGTGTAGGTAAGGTACCTCAAGGAAATTGAATCCAGAATCAACAGATCGAGACCCCAAAGCTCAGACCACTAGATTAAAGAGGCAAAATTACTGACCTTGAATGAGCATCAACCTCAACTGCCTCCGTGGTGTAGTGGTCAGAGCCATGGGTTCACGATCCGGAGGTCCTGGGTTCGTTTCCCAGGGGAGAACGAAAAGTTGATATTTGTCTATTTATCACTTTGTGAGATATTCCCCAGGTTGGTTAGGACAATGCAAACTGATTGTCTGGAAGAAAACGTAATCCGTGCTTCGGAGGGCACGTTAAGCCTTCGGTCTCAGTTGCTGTCATTAATAGTGGTTGTTACACAAACCATGTCAGAGGACTATAAGCTGTGCTATTAGGCGGTTTAAAAAGTCTGAGACCAGGGTTCATCGGTTCGACTGGATACCCCCACGACAGAAGAAGAAGAAGACAGACCATGAAAAAAGAAGCAGTTTCTATTTAATATTCTATGTTATAAATTCAGCATGGAAGATTATTTTACATACCAACAAGTTTATAGACCTCTGGGCTACTAGAATTGTTATTCTAATGTTACTCTTGATAGTCCTAAAATCTAGGAACGAGCATAGATAAATATGTTTAATCTATATCTCAGTCTTTCTAGAATACTAAGTGGTATTCAAATCAAGTTTTTTGTTCGTACTCCTAAGCTTTTGGAATGTATGGTAATAACAATTAATCAATCGGTCAATGATATTTAGTTCTAAAAAAAATATGTTTGTACATAGTCTACACTACATACGTGTATTTAATGCTTTAGGCTACCAGAAACTGATAGAAGTTGCTTAGTCGAAGAAACTGAACGACTTTCACCAGAAAATGTGGAAATTTTAGACTTTCTCATACAAAATGGTTTTTCAGAGAATCTGGGAAAGACATTTTTTTTTTCATTTATTAAAAGATTTTTCTGGTGAAAGTTGTCCAGTGTGGTTTATTGATCAACCCCTATCACTTTCTGATACGATGTCTCTTGCACAAGCAAAATACTTCGATATGACGTCACGGTTCATAGATACATATAATCACGCCTTTATCCCTAATGGTACAGAGCTTAAACGACCTAAACAAAGTTCGTTCTGCCACGTTTTGAGGGTTATTAAAAATAGATTTGTAGGTATATTACTGTAGTAACAGGTTCTCAGTCCATCGCCTAAATTGCAGTATACTGAAAGCCTCGGATCCCTTAGCTGGTTTTTACAGCATGCCCGGGAGGAAATGCAGCTGGCATATTCGATGTTTTTCTCTCGTTCCCAGGCCAGCATGGAAAACTTGTTGGAAATACTAAAGAAAAAAAATAAGGTTTTGATTGTATAATAATTTAATTAATACAACGATCGCACCTCGCACTCTTCCATGCTGGACTGGGAGCGATAGAAAAACATAGAATGTGCCAGCTGCATCTCCTCCCGGGCATGCTGTAAAAACCAGCTAAGGGATTTGAGGGTTTCAGTGTATTGTAATTTAGGCGATAGGCTGACAACCTGTCACTAAAGCAATTCACAGATCATCTAAAATTACCCTTAATACTTGTCAAACGTGGCGCAACGACCTTTGTTTGGGTCGTTGACGCTCTGCCTACCCCATTAGGTATAAAGGCGTGATTATAAGTATGTAATAATTTAATTAATACAACGATCGCACCCTTACTGCATCGTGGTCTAGTGGAAAGATCCTTGTGCTTCCGATCCGGCCGTGGTTTCGGTTTCCATGTGGTTTACTTACTATAAAGGTGCTTGAGTGTCCTGGTTCAAACACAAAGTTTTTCTTCAATTCTTTTACTGTCCGGGCTATCCAACTATGAAATAAACTTCCTAAAGCACTTCAAGACAGTCCTTCAGTTTTCACTTAAAAAGAGACTCAAAGAGCATTTTATGACCTCTCTTTGATGTTAATAACATGTATTATATTCATTTTTTTATCTATCATAATATACGTATATATCTTATATATTATTTTGTTATGTATTCGTTTTTTCTATTATTTTTATATATGTACTAATCTGGTAGATTTTCCCAAATTTGACTAGGACAATGCAGGTTGAATAACCTAATTATCTGTCAAAAGAATGTTCGTGCTTTCTTGGGTATTGGTATATTTTCTTATGTGTCGTAGAATGATTTGATAATTCGAATCTTGAGTGTTTTTAATCAGGAACTGAACAACTATCAGCAGGATTTTGTTTTTCACTTCCTGAAAAAAATAAAACCTGCTGATAGTTGTTCAGTTTCGATGACTGAGCAATCAGTTGCCCATCAGTTTACGGGACGCTGTCCCTTACACCCGGTATAGCCTATTTTTCGTCAAAATTTGTCTAATTATTCGTGTATTCGAAATACACCTACGATTTTATTGAAAATGCGGAATATCATATGTACATACATACATATAATCACGCCTATATCCCTAATGGGGTAGGCAGAGCGTAAACGACCTAAACAAAGGTCGTTCCGCCACGTCTGACAAAGTTTTGAGGGTTATTTAAGATATATTTGTAAGTATCTTACTGTAGTGACAGGTTGTCAGCCCATCGCCTAAATTGCAATATACTGAAACCCTCGGATCCCTTTGCTGGTTTTTACAGCATGCTCGGGAGGAAATGCAGCTGGCACATTCTATGTTTTTCTTTTGCTCCCAGTCCAGCATGGAATATCATATGTGCCTACGAAATAATGCATAACATACTTAATTATTATGTTCCAGTTTCAACAAAAAGTATAATTTATCATGTGTGAGGTCTTAAAAAGAAATATCACAGTTAAATACATTGAGGTCATATATTGAGATTCAAACTTTTCGTTTCCAGGTTAGGTAATAAGACTTCTTAATTATTGCAATTAAACTCATTTTTCTTATCATTCGATTTAAAAAAGAAACACGTTTGACGCATTTCGGGTGCATAATCTGTACATAATGTCAGGGGTCACTTATCTGCGTAATTTAATATTTTACATACAATGTTGCTTACCTATTGTCAGTATATTTGTGACTATTGATTACACCCGGAACACTGCAGTAGGTAACTGCCGCCGTGGTCTAGTGGCTAGTGTCATGGACTCCTGATCCGGAGGTCCTGGGTTCGATTGCCAGGGGGAAAACACCGCACCGTCGCAGAGTGGCGTGCATGTCGGTATTTTACAGGATACATTTCGGGGAGTGCGCGTTAGCACTTCATGACCTTATACCCCCCTCCCCTTTCCATCTCCGGAGCACGAGGCGTGGACAGGGGTTCCACCCTTATGTCGTGGATATACCACAAATTCGCACGAAGCGGTTCGCTTCCACATTCTTAATGCGAACGGCTAAGGAGTGGAACTCCCTGCCGGCGGATCTGTTTCCGGAACAATATAACCTGGGCCTTTTCAAGGCGAGAGTGAATAGGCACTACATAGGTGAGTATGCTCCAACATAGTCCGCATCGTCACTTTCCACCAGGTGAGATGGCGGACAAATGCTCGCCTATATTTATTTAAAAAAAAAAAAAAAAAACACAAAGTTGATATTTGAGAATGTATCATTTTATGAATTTTTCCCCAGTTTATTTAGGACATTGCAGGCTGAATCACCTGATTGTCCGAAAAAAAAAATATTTCGTGCTTCGAGGGGCACGTTAAGACGTCGGTCCCGGTCGCTCAAACCACGTCAGAGGCCTGATAGTTGTGCTACTTAGCGGTTTAAAAACCCTGACACCAGGGTTCATCGAGTCGATGGATTTGATACCCACTCGACAGATGAAGACTGTAGTAGGTAGAGACATGTTGCTTCTGTGATATAGATAATTTAAAGCGGTGAATGAAACCACAGAAAAAGTTTAGTCAATTTTTTTATTTCAGAGTAATATTTTTTTAAGGCGGTTTTGCACTGAAGTCGTATTTTTAAACCGCTCTAACTCCAATACGCATACGAAAGAGTAACTTTCGCATACGATTTTCATACAATTTGCCATGCGAATGTTAGTCTTTCGTATGTAGCGTTGCCAGGCGTCCGGCTTTAGCCGGACATAGTCAGGCTTTTTGATTGCCTGTCCGGCCAAAATAAGCGTCGTCCGGCCTGTCCGGCTTTTGTTAGGCTTTTTAGATTTCAAAATTCGCGCGCATCGAGACCGAATTCGACTCGACTGATTAATAATAAAGTACTTTTAGACTAATTTGGCATTAGTTTTATTGTAAATTATCAAAAAAGCTTGGTTTTCATTAATTTTCTACATTAATACCAAAAAATCCCCTAAAATGCGAAGTGTCCGGCTTTTTTACCAAAATGTTAGGCCAAAAAAAAAATGATGTTTTACACGAATATTTAAAATTGTTGAAAATGCAGGATGTCCGCCTTTTTGACCCAAATATTAGGCCAAACTCACAGCTCTGTCCGGCTTTTCGGTATGAGGACCTGGCAACGCTATTCGTATGCGAATTCGATTCGAGCGGTTCAAAAATACGGCTCCTGCTCCATTCTCCATTAATTCCATATAAAACGGATATAGATGGGTGCACATAATGTCATACATTTACTAGAAACGCCGATTCGGATACGAATAAGATACGTACCGAATACGGAGCAGTGCAATAATGCAATTGAAGGAAGAAATTTTGGTGCTATCAATTTTACCCAGAATCTAAGCAACTTTTGCTAACAGTAATTAATTGTCCAATAATGTTGGTCGTCCGATTCAAAATCAGGTCGCTGTTTCGTATGAGTCGTTTTTCGGATATGGACGTTTTTTTTCATAAAAAATAATTGTTTAGTTAGGTACCTACATAAAGTCAGTTTCCTTATGGAATCTTCGACTACGAAAACTGGACTGTGTATTCATATACTTCGTCTGTAGAACTGGCCAGCTTTGTGCAACATTTATTTTTTCTGACAACGGCCAGTAATTTGGTTCAAACAGTGTATTAAGTTCCTTGCGTGCTCATTTAAAAAATAACGAAAACTACATGCTTTTACATGACCGTTTATTGTACGACTAGTATTTATGAAGACACTTGTACTTATATGGCAAACAACTGTGTGAGTTATTCTTCCTTTTTGTATATTAAAACGTATATCCATCCAACAATGTTGTGGGGAATAAATACATACGTATAAAAGTTGCGGGTTACTTTGTGACGATTCAAGGTGCTCCGATGTTTGTAACTGTTGCAAAATGTTTCGGACAGTTTTGTTCTGTGTTGGAATGTTTGCAAACTTTCGTCGTTTGGGTAAATTACAACCAACAATTCAATTTTTCCATGCTGGCATGGGAGCGAGAGAAAGGTATAGAACGTGCCAGCTGCATTTCGTCCCGGGCATCATGTAAATACCAGCTAAGGGATCCGAGGGTTTCAGTATATTGTAGGCGATGGACTGACAACCTGTCACTACAGCAATATACCTACAAAACTGTCTTAAAATAACCCTCAAATCTGTCAGACGTGGCGGAACGACCATTGTTTAGGTCGTTTGCGCTCTGCCAACCCCATAAGGGATAAGGGCGTGATTATATGTATGTATGTATGTAACAATTCAATTAAAAATATTAATAGCTAATTACGTCTTCCTTTTTTTTTTAGAAAATAAAATTTCTATCTTTCTATTTAGGCACAAGGCAGGCACTCCATACAAACCGCCGATTTCCGTACTACATGCGCAATAACGTGTTCGTACAGGTTTGAAGTGGGTTTGTGTGTGTGTGCCGCCGAAGTTGGCGCGGGGAAGACGAGGTGAGGTAACATTATAGATCGGGGGTGGGAGTGCCTCTTCTTTGCCGTTAGCTAATACGGGGTGTCAGGGACAGCGTCCCGCAAACTGATAGGCAATGCTCAGTCAACGAAACTGAACAACAAGAACAACTGAACATACAAATTGTTTGATCGAGGTTGTCATTTTGTATGGGAAGGTCAATTTATTTTTCATCTCCTGAAAGCATTTCCCGGTGAAAGTTGTTCAGTTTCGTTGACTAAGCAACCCCTATCAGTTTGTGGGACGCTGTCCCTTACACCCGGTATTATATTTTCTTTGGTTTAGATAACAGAGCCTGCCAAAGAGTTTTATATATTCACTCAAAAAACAAAACTCTCCTCCTGATGCAGTCTTTTATGCCTCCGTGGTCTAGTGGCTTGTGCCATGGACTCCCGATTCGGAGGTCCTGGTCGATTCCCAGGGCGGAAACACAAAGTTGATATTTGAGAATTTATCACTTAGTGAATTTTTCCCCAGTTTGGTTAGGACATTGCAGGCTGAATCACCTGATTCTCCGAAAAAAAAAAAGATTTCGTGCTTCAGAGGGCACGTTAAGCTGTCGGTCCCGGTCGCTGTCTTTGATAGTGGTCGTTACCCCAACCATGTCAGAGGCCTGATAGTTGTGCCACTAGGCGGTTTAAAAACTCTGACACTAGGGTTCATCGGGTCGATAGACTCGATACCCACTCGACAGAAGAAGAAAAAGTCTTAAAAATTGGAAACATGACCTTTGGACCTTATGTACTTTGTAATTTTATTTTCCTTTGGTCTGAGCTTGTATATCTCGTCAAATTAAACAAGGTACATTAACCAATGTTTTTCTTCTGTGCTGGACTGGGAGCGAGAGAAAAACAGAATGTGCCAGCTGCATCTCCTCCCGGGCATGCTGTAAAAACCAGCTAAAGGATTCGGAGGTTTCAGCGTATTGTAATTTAGGCGATGGGCTGACAACCTGTCACTACAGCAATATACCTACAAATCTATCTTAAATAACCCTCAAAACTTTGTCAGACGTGGCCGAACGACCTTCGTTTAGGTCGTTTACGCTCTGCTTACCCCATTAGGGATTAATGCGTGATTATATGTATGTATGTATGTAATTACGGCGATAGGCTGACAACCTGTCACTACAGCAATATCCAGATCTATCTGAAATGACCCTCAAAACTTGCCAGACGTGGCGAAACAACCTTTGTTTAGGTTGTTGACGCTTTGCTTACCTAGTAATGATAAAGGCGTGATTTATGTATATATGTCTATGTACGAGTATGTACGTACATTGACTAATTTGAGTCTTTTTTTGTCAGGCAGGTACAGCTAGGTCAGCTCTTAGTCGGCCTAGAATGAAACAGGCTATCTCTGATGTCAGATATCTTAGTGTGATTGATAGAAATCGTATCGTGGTAACTGTTCTGGAAATGTTTAGGGTACTGTGTGCTGCAATTAGGTATTTAGTGAATATTCTTATATATTTTAAGGGTCTGCCGGAATAGTGAAATCCCATACAAACTTAGTTTCGCTTTTAATCTAAATTTAATTTTGGGCTCTTTTTACACAAAATCGGATTTTCGGACTTATTTTGTTTAAGCCTAATATTTTTTGAATTGAACCTATTTATAAGTATATAATATAGATGATATATTTTGTCATGTGTACGAAGTTTTGTTCTACTGTTTAGTAATAAACGCGAAACTACATTTGTATGGAGTTTCACTACTCCGGCAGACGCTTAAGTAAAAATAAACAAACAAAAACATACAAAAAAAATATAACATACTAATACATACAATAAAAACATACGATCTGATTAAAAATGTCGTTGGTTTGTGCTAATAGGATTTAATGTGTCTCTGGTCATTGTTTGTCAACTGGACTAGAGATAGGCGAACATGAATGATTCATTCGAAATATCATT